>CM064337.1:22975000-24225000 GCA_032595735.1 Pelochelys cantorii | reverse complement strand
AGAAATCTTCAACTTGCACTATAACACTCTTGAGCCAAATCTGTCATCCACACCGATGCATACGCACTTGCAAAAATAAATACTAGCTTTCCTCTCAAACAGAGATCACAAACTGCCAGCTCCTGAGCTGAGTGAAAGAAAATCTACGAAGCAGCCATGCATGTGCATGCTACACAAGCACCTGTGTATCACACTCCTCCACTGCCCTCCTGCTGGGTCCATTCTTAGGAAGTAGCAGAGATTTGAAACACTCTCCAAAGGCTCTATCTGTCAGTGAAAGCTGTGTGACCTACCTGGGCTGTAGAGATTACTTCCTATTCACAACAGGTACTTTACCCTCAAAAACAATAATATAATGGCAATTTCAGCTTTATGAGGCCACCTAACCTGTCCTCTGCCCAAGTATTGTTGTCATCAAATCTGCCTCGCTCCAACCACACTAGTTTGGAATTTCCCCCACACTACAAAATGGCTACCAGAGAAAGGGAGGACAGATCTGTTTCAGCTGGAAGATTTCTCCTCCCAACTCAAATGTTTTTCCTAGCAATCAGTCTGACCAGGAGGATTTTCCCCCAATTCCCTCCCAAAGTCAGACAACCAAATGCTGAGGCAAGAGGAGGGAAGACAAAGAGGCAGAAAACCAAGCTCAGGGGCTCTTCTGCTGGAGTGACTTTCCTAAGAGCCAGGGTTGGAGATAAAAAAAACCAGACTCAGCACTGAGTGTTGGCACAACTGGCTTTCATGGGCCCCCAACCTGTGAGCAACTCTCTGCTGCACACAAGTGGCTTCTCTGACTTCATTATTTATTATGTTTGGGGGTGTTTTTGTTTTTTGTGCGCTTAGGCCAAACTCTCTACTGTGCAAGACAGCCATCAGAGAGCCAACACATACAACATCTCAGAGTCTATGCACCTTAGAAGAACATGTGCAGCTAAGGCTGCTTGAAAAAAAGGCACTGTGCAGCAATCACTGCAGCATATGGAAATGGAATCTCCATTAGCTCCATGGGGTGGCATATATCCGAATCATGCCAGAGTGAAACGACAGGCAGCAACGCCAGTGCAGCAGCTGGAGCTCATTTCAGAACAGGGTTGGTTTTTTTTTTAGATAACACCCGAGAAATCAAGCAAACTTTAAAAATATGTATTTTTGTTCTCTTTGTACACACCCTAGCACAAGGGGGTCCTGGTGTGGGCCTAAGGATCCAAGGGGCTGCAGAGATGCAAATAACACTAATAATTATTATTTTAAGAGTATGGAAAATTTCAGGCTTGTTAACTACAGTTGGGTCCCTTTATGGTAGGATATTCATAGCTTGTATGTAAATATCATCTAGTGCTGATCTTACTAAAATTAACTTGCAGTGTCCACCCCATACATAAAATAAGGCATTCCAAAGAATGCAGGAATATATACAAGGCAAAACATTTTTCTTATTTAAAATTTGTAATAACTTTATCCAGTCTCCACAGAGATTATATAAGTGTGTAAAGGATAATAGCACAATAAGAAACTGGTGAATATATGGGCACTTGTGAATGGACTTCCATGGCATACAATTATTTTAATAAGCCCATAAGTAATATAAGTTGAACCTTTCTAGTCCAGCACCTTCAGGACCTGACAATGCTGAACTAGAGAATTTGGCAAACTATCAGAGGTCAATATTGTCTAGCAGCATCGCCAAAATTTCCACATCTTACTGGCCTCTTAGAAGACATTTAGGGGTAAATTACAGTTGAATAACAGCACAGCACACTGAGAGCCATAACTGGTGGCTATAAACAAACTTTGTGGGACCATAGGAAACTTGGCCACACCCATGATAAATGGACATCCAACTAAATAAAATTATGCTGGACCATGGATGTTGCCGGATCAGAGAGTACCAGACTAGAGAGATTCAACCTGTAGTTGCAATGTCTTGGGATGTCAACATAACCTGCTGGGCTTTTCAGTCTTTGAAAAGAAAGGGTTTTTGTATGTTTTTAAGTATAAGAAATCTTATAATGATGACTACTAGCTACATGCAATTTGTTTGTATGCAGAACAGAAAACTTAGAAAAATAATTCATTTCCTCAATGGAATCAAGAGGAAAGAACAGGGCCTACCTGTCAAATTCCTCACTTCTAATCCTGGCTCTACCACTGACTCACTATGCAGACTTGGTTCACTTTTCTCTGCATTGGTTTCTGTGTAGGTGAAATGAGGGTAACAATTGTCACCTCCTTCACAGGGTGTTTACAACAACAACTAATAATAATAATTTGTAATGCACTTCGAGGAAGTAGTAGAAAGGAACACCTAGCTATCTCAGGCATTTCTAATTCACTTCTCACTTTGGCTTGTAGGTTCTAGTTAATGTTAGGCTACAGCTACACTGTAGCCTTCTTGCGGAAAAGCTTATGCAAATGAAGCGCGGCATGGAATATCACCATGCTTCATTTGCATAATTAATTAGCAACTGCTTTTGTGCAAAAAGGAACTGTGTAGACAGCTCCTTTTTGCGCAAAAAAACCCTCTTGCGCAAGAAGGGGTTTTTGTGCAAAATAGAGCTGTCTACACAGCTCCTTTTTGCGCAAAGACCACTTTTGCAAAAGCAGCTTTTAATTAATTATGCAAATGAAGCACAGCAATTTTCCACGCCGTGCTTCATTTGCATAAGCTTTTCCGCAAGAAGGCTACAGTGTAGCCTGTAGCCTTGGAGAATGGGGGAAGAGCTCTCTGGTAACCTGGAAGCCATCCAGGCTGAAGAGAATACAAGATACAACAGGGAACACGGGGACAAGCATAATTCCGAAGGCCAATAGGGGAGGCAAGACTGAGTAGTAAGGATGTTAGAAATCAGTTATTTTAATAACCACATAACTGCTAAATTACACGGCTACCCAGTGCCTCCCCTAGTGCAGCCAGTGCACTCCCAGTTTCTGGTCCAACTCCTGGGGAGCCTGCTGCCACTCCTGTATCAGAGGCAGCAGAGCAGGGTAGCAGGGGGCTCACCAGGAGTGGGCCTAACTACTGGAGAGCAATACTACTCAATTCCTCACATAAACAAAACTATGAAATTACATCTGTACAACTGGGAACCTCAGCATCAAGTTTACCATGTAGCCAAGCTGCAACAATTTCCTCTGTATTTCAGATATTTGTGATTCTGAATCTAGGTTTGACCCTTCTGCTGAGATTGTGTGTACGCATATCTAGCCTACCTCCCTGTATGTAACTGGACCTATCCGTGTTTGTAGAAGAATGCAGGAACTCATGCAAAGATTTGGCAAAGGTGGAAGGGAAAATGTTGATTAAAAGTAAGTTTTCAAAACCATAAAAAAATTCAGATTAGCAGCCATCCTAAAAATCATACTCTGAATCTGAAATGTGCTGCCTCTTTAGACATGGTTAGCTTTGCATATAAAATCTTGAAGATGTCAAAACCCATGCCAACCTAATACAATTAAAATAAATAATTCCAATACAGGGATCTAAAATGGTGCAGACCTTTGGGAAACAGCCTCTTGATAACCGAACTTTGTGCAAACTTTCCTCCATTTAGCCCAATATCATCATTCCCTGAGGCAAGTTGTAGCTAACCAAGGGCCTCTTATTCATGAGTAGGGCTATGGACACCTCACTTCCCGGAGCAGAGATTGTATAGAGAAGGTTCTCTGGTACATTGTGGCCATTGTATGTCACCCCATTGGCAGAATCCACACCAAGAACTAGTGTATCGATTCCAGAGAAACTTCTCCCCAATGCAAAAGTGATCCTTGGGTGGGCAACAAAAGAAACATTTCTATGGAAGGTTGATTAAAAAAGCCATTGAACCTGTTCATATGTTTGGAATGTTAGAATAAGTTCCAGCAGAGATGGATTAATAAGATATCCATGGTGCATGACAAATGCAATTTATCACATGGCTCTGCAATTTATTACATAGCTACCGCCATTATACATAAGACAGTCTGACACACAAACATCATATATCCACAAACACACAAATGCCTCCTCCTAAGCATTTATTTGACTAGAATACTAAGACTTTACAAACCAGTCCCACAACAACAGTGAAAGCAATGGAAACGAGTCTCTATTAGCATTTCATTATGCTAATAATGTTATGTTAATAAAATGTTCTATTACAACATCCCTACTACCTTTCTCCTTTCATTACATGCAGATTTTATGACGTTACACACAGGGAAAAATACCCCTTCCCCTGACCTTTCTTCAATAGTTTGTTCTTTATTTCTATTCAACCAGGTTCCCTGCTGAGTTCAAAACAGCAAGGAGAGGATATCTGACCGTTCTTCTGCAAATCCAACTCTTCCTACAGAACTCCAGTTCTGTACTGGTATTATTTCTCATACCCCAAACTTTGGTTTTTGAACAGTCACATTAATGAGCCATGGCTTGATACAGCAATAGCATGACAAGGAAAAGATGCAGCATCATTGAGGAAAGCATGCTGTTTGACTTATTCTTGCTCTTAACCACCACCACTAGCATTTAGACGTATTGTATTATCTATACTACCTACCATTAGTTTCATATTGAGTTTTCTTTAGGAAAAAGAAGAACTGAATCAATTTTTGGGAGGATAAACTTGCAGCTAAAGAGAAAAACTACAATTACACTTTTCAGCCATGAAAAGTAAATCACATGGTGCTGAAATCCCAGCAGAAAACACAGATTAATTAAAGTCTGCACTTTCTAAATCTGTTATTCAACTAAACACAGCTGTTAAAAAATGATTTCTTTTCTATAATTCTTATGTACATTCATACCACTGAAATACAGTGAAAAAAATTAGGGGGATTTGGTTAGCTATTGAAATGGTATAAGAAAAGGAAGTGTGTGTGTGTACACACACACACACACACACACACACACACACACACACACAGTTATGACATGAAACTTTTTTTAATGCCACATGTAACAGAGTGTGAAATAAAACTACCCTTGAACAATAAAAAGAGTTACACAAAGAGACAGATTTTGAAATGAAAGCATTAGGATGAAAGGCAAAATCCACAATGTGGTTGACAAAATCCACAAAGCGCAACTTTTCAACTTTTCAGTTGCCAATAGAGAATAAAGGAAGAGGACCTGTAAAGAGAGCATCATGGCAGGAAGGGGTGATAGGAAGGAGACCCAGAGGAAAGTCGAAGAAGCGATAGATGGATTGAATCAACAAAGATAGTAAGCAGGCAGACCTTAGTGGTTCCTGAGACAGACCAAGATGGTGGATGTGTATGCAATGAGACAACCCCAAGGGATGAGAGAAAAAGGAGAATTCGTAGTAGTAATAGGGTGACAGATTATTTCATTGTGCACTCTGTTAGCAGGTTTTGGAACCCAGAATGGAGGTATTGATAGACTCCTGCTCAATCTCTGTGGCAAATTCAACTTGTTTAATCTGCTAGGAATGTAGGCTGGCTCTTCAGGAAAGAGGACATTAGTGCCTGGGATAGAGAGACCTCTCCAGGGAAATCCTAGGAAGAGCCAAGAAAAGTGGAGGTGGAGGTTTACCCTGGAAACCTGGATAACAAGAATGAAACCAACTCCCAAGAAGGAGTTAAGTTTACACTAAATATAGTGGGCCAGCTCCTCCTCTGATGTCAAATGATAGCCTCATGAAAAAGTTAATTAAACCATGCTGGTTTTCCCCATCTGAGGATCTAGCCCTCTGCCCACAGATTGTTTTGAGAGCAAGTCAGGAACTCCACCTACTTCCACCATAGAACCAATGTTGCAGTCTAGAGCAAGGAATAATGGGTCAAGCAGCACATTTGCACAACACAGAAACAGTAATAAGTTATCCAGTCAGAACTTCAGTTCCAGCTGTTCCCAAGTAATGACACCTGTAAATTGGAAATAAGACTTATCTACTCCACAGGGGCTATGAGGGGATTAATTTATTAACACATAATATGCTTTGAGATCTTAATGCTAAGTGTACTACATTGGCTCCCTGAGGGGCTTGACTCAAAGCCCATTAAAGTCAATGGAAAGACTTTCATTGACTTCAGTGGCCTTTGGGTGTCTGCTTGGAGAGTCACTTTATTAACCAGTGTCTAGTGCAATCCCTTGGGGAAGCACACTGAATGACAATATAAGAAACAGACCTCAATGCTTTCTGTCAGTGGCACTGGAATTATTTTTAGGGTGGGGATGCTGAGCTGTGCCCTCCCACCTGTTCACACCTCTCACGACCCAGGCTAAGGTCAGACCTTGGGCTGCCAACTCTCCTGGAACGGACAACTTTGCCACAAATGTTGTCGGGTTCGTCTAGTCTAGGAGAGTTGACAACCTAGCTACAGCTAGAGTGTGCTACAGAGGCCCGGTCAGCAACAAGACTCCAAGCGGCAACCAAGCCTGCAGAGCCTGTGGCCTGGCCCCCAGGGATTGTGGGAGGCAGGACGGGCAGGAGGGAGGGCTGAAGCCGGTGAGGCAGCATGACTGCAGAGCCCAGGATCCAGAGCTGGCAGTTTGACAGCGGGCCAGACCCTGGGCACAGGGAAGACGGGTGTAATGCAGCACCCCAGCACCTCTACTTCCCATGCCTTTGCTTTCTGTGAAACTGCTCCAAAGCCCCTCTCTAACTACTCTCATTCTCTGACTCAATGGAAGGTTTTCTACACAGTATGCAAAACTGGCAGAGTACAGCTCCCAGTGACACATTGTCATGTGTGAAAAAAAAAAACATGACAAGCTTGAAACAAAAGCTCTCTTTTCTTTTCTTTTTTTTTAATCCCCAAGTCTACATCAGCGATCAAAGTAGAGAGCTGCTTGCTCTGTCACTGAGGGAGGTGAAATTGCCATGATTTGAACACAACCTAAAATGCACTCTGCAATTCAACTCAGTCATTATAAACATACTTCACAGCTCTGACACAGCTGTTCCTCCCCTATGGAACAGAAAATAATATTCAAACCTCACTTCTTGCAACAGAGGGAGAAAATACAGAAAAGCCCACCCTACCCTGAATCTTTCAGAAATAATTTCAGCTTAATATATAATTAGTATTATATAAAATACAGCAATATTAGCAATAATTCTTTGCCTTTAATATTGGCATACAAAGCGTCTCATGATGTAGGTTCACTTCTCCTCACTTCTCCAAACCATGAGCACTATATAGGAGCTCAAGTGTGAAGGCCCAACCTCAGTGCTGTGATAACCAGGCAAGACTCCACTGACATAATGAGTTGTACATTTGTACCCACTCTCACTAGGGATTAATCTGATTGACAGTGAAGGAGTTGGACACACGGGCTTCTACTGTGGGAAAGCTGCCAAGTGAACCCCCCATTGTCAGACTGTAAATTCTAAATCATATACTGCTGGTGTCTCTATGCAAAACCTTAAACGCAGATTTATGGTGGTCTTGTAATGCCCACTAATATAACATGTGGTCATAAATTAGAACATATGAAACTGCAGAGATAAGTCTGTAAATATGTTTAGTATTTATGAGCAATAAGAACATCTGTTTTAAAATTAAAAACTCCACTCTGAGAATAGCAAAATTTGGAAGAAAAAACATGATACATTTTATAAAGTTTTCCCTATAAAAGCTCTCAAAAGATTGATCTGGCAAAACTACTTTAAAATTCAGTCCCAAGGAATCAGAGGAACTTTCAAATCTCTTGTATCTCAATGTATAGTTAGCTGTGTGTACAAGGGGTATACAGTGGGGTGAGCTGCTGTTTCAGGCACTGTATGGAACATGACTTCCTAACTGTCAGGGTAGTTAAGCACTGGAATAAATTGCCAAGGGAAGCTGTGAAATCTCCATCACTGGAGATTTTTAAGAGCAAGTTACACAAACGCCCGTCAGGAATGGTATAGGTGAGGGGTCGGCAACCTATGGCTTGCAAGGGAGCCAGATATGGCTCTTCTGAAGCTCGAGCCCAGCCCTCCCTCGCTCTCCCCGGCAGCAGGGAGCCAGAGCTGGTGCCACAGCAGGCTTAGGCAAAACAATCCAGCCACGGACACAGCATGGAGCCTCCCAGGCAGATTCCCCTGCTTGCCCCACAGCCACACGCCTGCAGGAAAGCTGCTGCACGGCTGCTTGTTTTCCACACGTTGTAAGCTGGGAGACGAAGGAGGGAGGAGTGCCTCATGGCTGTTTCCACCCCCAACACAATCCCATTGGCCAGGAAGCTGTCTGTTTCAAGAAGAGGCAGCGCACGAAGGACCAATCATCCCACCCCTCAGGCTCTTAGTCACTGAGCACATGGCCAGGCAGCCTGTGCGGGGGCAAGGCAGGTCTTGCCTGAGAAACATGCTGGGCTGCAAGTCTCACAGGGAGGGGCTCTGGCACCCCAACCCCCTGCCCCCTCCTCCACACCCCCATACTCCAAATAACCCAAACCCTCGACCCCCCCTCCTGAGCCCATACCCCCGCCCAGACCCTGCACCCCAATCCCCTGCCCCAGATCACAATCCCCTCCTGCCTTAGATCACAATCCAAACCCCTGCACTGTAATTCCCTGCCCTAGGTCACAATGGCACCCCAATCCTGTGCCTCGGATCACAGCTGCTTCTTTCACCCAAACTCAGTGGCCCCCAACCCAAAAAAGGTTCCCCACCACCGCCATAAATAAGGACAATGTCAAAACCTTTTGAGTTGGGCATAATATTTTACTTTATTTAAAAATAATATATATATATAAAAACTTTAAAAAAACCAATCTTTCTAAAAGCGCACCAAAAGACTAAAAATAAAGTTTTCAGCTAGCAATTTAAGAGACAGATTGGATGGCTAAGTTCGATTCAAGGTAGTTGCTAACTGTTAGCCATCCAATCTTTCTCCTAAATTGCTAACTGAAAACTTTATTTTTAAGTCTTTTGGTGCACTTCTAGAAAGATTGTCGCTGGAGCCAAGCAGCAGAGCACGCTTGCAGGAGCTGGCGGGGGTGGCCTGCCGCGTCGGCCACAGCGGCAGCACCTCCCTGGGAGTGGAGCCGCATGGCTCTGGCATGCTGGCGTGGGCGTGCTGGAGCCACGCAGTGCGGCGCAGAGCCAGGCGGCAGAGCACAACTGCAGGAGCTTGTGGGGGAGGGGGGGGCGTTGTCGCATGTGCAGGAGCTGCACTGCGGCAGAGCACGCCTGCAGGAGCTGGCGGGGCGGCAGCGTTGGCGTGTGCGTAGGAGTGGCAAGTTGAAAATCCCATGACAGACAGAACAGTGGCCACTTAATAGAAAGATTGTCTAATGAAGCCTGGCCAACAAGCTCCCAATTGGGGGCCAACAAGCCCCCAGTTGGGGCCCAGCACCCATCTGGCTGCAGTGTCATAACACTCCTGTACCCCCCTTCCTCGCACACCAACTCTGAGCTCTTCACACCTGAACCACCTGCCCTGAGTCCCTCATACCCCCACATTCCCAGCCCTCTGCCATAACACTACTGCACCCACACACACCCCAGCCTCGTGCCTAGCCCATCATACACCTAAATTCCCTACCCTGAGCCCCTCATACTTCTACATCCCCAGACTCCTGCACCCCCACATACCCAGCCTCCTGCCGTAGCACTCCTGCTTCCCACATATATCCCAAGCTTGTACCCTGGGCCCCTCATATACCCCAACCCAGATTCCTGAAGCCCCACATTGCCAGCCCCCTGAATACGTGCATGAAGCTGGATTTGATGTTATGATGTAAACTTCATAGAATGTGTGAAAAGATGCAGCAGCAGCAATCCCATTAAATAAAGTCTATGAGTATGTTTCATTTATGCTATTATTAATCATTATGTTAGTTATCGATAATATTAAGTTGTATATGCTCAGTCATGCAAATGGGCATTCTTATACGGCTCTTTGTTGACCACTTGTTCTGAATTTTGATGTAGTTTGGCTCTTTGGTTTGAAAAGGTTGCTGACCCCAGGTATAGATAGTGGTGGGTCCTGCCATGAGTGCAAAGGACAAGATTTGAAGACCTCTTGAAGATCCTTCCAGTTCTATGATTCTATATGACAGAGCAATGCCTGAAAATGTTGTTGCTGTTACTTAACCATCTGCCTACCCATATTTAGCATATAACCTTTTTACAAATGCCCAAGAAATGAGGACCTAAGGAAAGAAACACAATTAAAGCCAAATATGCACAATTTAAGAATGGGAATTATATTATTGTTCGGATAAGCAAAGTATCTCTTATAATCTCCTGTTACAGGGTGGAGATTTTAATAAAAAGAAATATGCAGCGCTTACATTTTTCATCTTTTCTTAGAGCTAGACATGGTTTAATTAGTTTGATTTCATTATTTAAACTGAAATAAAAACACCATTAAAGCAGTAAACCCCTAGTTACTGATAAAACCCCAACATCTAGTAAAGATTTTCTTGGAGAAAAACCACTATTGACCTAAAGACTTAGACTTTTCTTCTTCATTCCCAAATACAATTTCTTTATAATTCCATCCTAGATAAGAACATAAGAACAGCCAAACTAGGTCAGACCAAAGGTCCATCTAACCCAGTATCCTGTTTCCCAACCAAGGCCAATGCCAAGTACCCCAGAGTAAGGATGTTAATGACTAGTCGCTTATCCTATAAGCAAATATTTATCAGATAGTCGAGTCGATAAGGGGGAGAGGAAGAAGGGGTACTTCAAAGCGGCAGCGCCACACAGAGTCCATACCCCAGCTCTGTGCAGTACTGCCCCTTTGAAACACTACCTCCGCTTTTCAAAGCAGAACTGCACGGAGCTGACCCTGGCTCCATGCAGCGCTGACCCTTTGAAATGCCGCAACGGGGCAGCACCGCATAGCTGAACCCAGACTCTGTGCAGCGCTGCCCCTTTGAAACACTGCTTCATTGTGGACTCTTGTGCATTTCAAAGCTGGCACGGCCTCATGCAGCCTGGAGTCAGCAGGGCTTCCCACCGGCCCCAGGCTGCACATGGAATTCTGCGTTCCTCCTTTGAAATGTACATTAGCCTCAGCTGGGGTTCTTGTACATTTCAAAGGAGGAATGCGGAAGTGCCTATCAACTAGTTGAGTAGTCAATGGAAATTCCATTGCCTACTCGACTAGTAAATTACTCGATATTTAACATCCTTATCCCAGAGAGAATGAACAGAATAGGCAATCATCAAGTGCTTCCCTCCCTTGTCAGCCATTCCCAGCTTTTAACAGAGACTAGTGACACCATTCCTACCCATTTTAGCTAATAGCCATTGATGGACCTATCCTCCACGAATTTATCTAGTTCTTTTTTGAACCTTGTTAAAGACCTGGTCTTCACAAAGTCCTCTGGCGAGGAGTTCCACAGGTTGACTGTTCATTGTGTGAAGTAATACTTTCTTTTGTTTGTTTTAAACCTGCTACTTATTAATTTCATTTGGTGACACCCTAGTTTTTGTGTTACTGGAGCAAGTCATGATTGTATGGACCTCTATCCTATCCCCCACCTCTTTTTTAAGAGGAAAAGTCCTAGTTTTATTAATTTATCTGCATATGGCAGCTTTTCCACCCTAATCATTTTTGTTGCCTTTTTCTTTTTCCAATGCCAATATATCTTTTTTGAGATGGAGTGACCACATCTGCACGCAGTATTCAAGACGTGGGCATACCATGGATTTATATAGACTTATTACCTCTATGTCTTATTCTCTGTCCCTTTTTTAATGATTACTAACAATCTGTTATGGGGTTTTTTTTACTGCTGCTGCACATTGAGTGGATGTTTTCAGAGAACTATCCACAATGACTCCAAGATTTCTCTCTTGGAGTAGTTATAGCTAAATTAGTCCCCAACTTTTTTTATATATATATATATATATATATAGATGAGATTATGTTTTCCAATGTGCATTATTTTGCATTTAGCAACATTAAAATTCATCGGCCATTTTGTTGCCCACTCAGTTTTGTGAGATCCTTTTGAAACTCTTCACAGTCTGCTTTCAACTTCAGTATCTTGAGCAGTTTAGTATTATTTGCAAATTTTGCCACCTCTCTGTTTACCCTATTATCCTGATCATTTATGAATATATTGATTAAGATCAGTCCCAGTACAGTGCACACCTGAATGGCTTGGTTCTATGCAAATAAAATGGCAATGCTCTCATGATATCCAAGGAGTCTCATTTTGCATGGGGCACAATGAGAGAAGGGGAAGAAATATGGAAGAGAAATACACTGACTGAAGTGGAAGATGAAAACCAATGCACTAGCCAGACAGAAAATCTCTTCTGTTTGGCTTTGTAAGGCAGTCGGGTTGAAGGTTTCCTACCGTGGAACATGGTGTCATGAACTGAAGCAGAATAGCTTTTTTTCAGTAAGCATCAACCACCTTCCAGGCTATTAGGTGCAGTGATGTCAGATTCAAGTGCTAGAGCCAGCCACTGTTCTGTGAGATCACATCCATTAGGAGCAGCAAAGTGATGGGTTGCCATTTTGGCAGATTCAGAAGGACAGAATATCAAAACTGCATGGTCCATGCTGAAGCTCGCATGATCATCTGACACATCTTGCCTCAGTTTCCTTTCAAATGCATCACCAGTGTAGCTGATGAGCAATGTTACTAGCAAAGGCGCACTAGTAAGCTAAATTTGGTGTGGGGCCAACTAGATGGTAAATGCCTTTGTCCCAGAAGGTGGTTCGACCTGGAAACCACCGTATCTGTCACCAGCGGATTTCTCCAGTCCGAAATAAACACAGACTCCAATATCCAAATTTAAAAGAGATATATTGTATACAACAGATAACAGCATAAGAATAAACCCAGAACACAACACTGTAAAAGAAAACCAACCCCTCACCCTCTGAAATAATAGGGGATAGCACAGTTAACAAGAGAACATAAACTATACTCAGTCTGTCTAGGATGGAGGCGACAGCCGAGGCTCAGGACCTGCTACCCATTGGCTGCTTGATTGACAGCCTCAAGGGAGGAACACTGAGGAGTCCAAAGGTGTTACTCTGTGGACGCAGGTAGCTGGGGTCCACCGTACTGGGCAATCGCCAAAGTGGTGGGCCGAAGCACCCTGTGAGCAGCTGGAGATGGTGATCCGTCCCACAGTAGATCCCGGGCCTTCACCACGGTCTCAGGAACGGCAGGCTGCTGTAGTGGTCAGGCAGATGAACGAACCAAACCAAGCGAGCGGAGATGGAACAGAACCCGATCTCCTCTGGGGCTTGAGTTTATAAAGGTCCCAAAGCGGGAAAACCGCTGGAGCGTCTCTAATGCACAAAATGGTGTTGGGTGCAAACAAATCAGTGCCAAGTGCAGATCTTCGCACTGTGTGCAACACGGTGGTGCAGTGTGCACAGCCATGTGCCGTGTGCAGATGTTAAGTTTTGGCGGCAAAAGTCTCTCAGCTCCTTTAGGTTCCATTTTAAATGTCCTTCAGTCCACAAACTCCATTTTGAATTCTTATGTCCTTATAATTATAATGTCCCAGATCTTGATTTACAATTAATTGACAGGCAACAGCAAGGTGTAAGCAAAACGGCCTGGGAGGTTAGAGTGGCTTCTCAGTTCAAGAGGACACTGGCTGCATGGGATTCACAGGATACCTGGTGTTTCTCTAGGAGCATCTACCAATGAATCTTCCAGAAGAGTTTCAGCTTCAGCCCTCTCACCTTCGGGTGAGTTCTCCTAGAAAAGGCTTCACAGATCAAGTACATGGAAGCATAGGCCCCTCCAAGGTACTACAGGCACTGAATATTCCCATCATTCATGGACCTAGATGTGTTGCAGCACAGGCACATCTTAAAGTCCAGTGACTTAGAGTCAGATATTTTAAGTATAGTGGGGAATGAGAGAGGTAAACTACAGGGGAGAGATCCCTTATCCAGGGATCGGGAACCTTTTACACGTCAAGGGCTGCTGATCCACCAAAAAAAAAAAAAAAAAAAAAAAAAAGTTGGGGGCCACAAACACCAGTGCAGGCTCCCCAGTGCTGGGGGGAGGGGGAGTCTTGGGTGCTGGATCCAGGCAAGCTGGAGGCCGCATCCAGCCCTTGGGCCTTAGATGCCCCACCCCTGTTATACAAAAGAAAGACTAGCACTACTCTGCTCCAAAATGAAGTATCTAAAGCCAACTGTTAAAGAAAACCTATCAGCACTACACTGACATGAACAAAATTTTCACAGGAATAGAAAAACTGCTAACGACAGTGATGTCTAGTACTCTCCTGACAACTGTCACATTCTGGACTTCATCTAATGTGGAGTGGGGAAAATATGGCTCATGGACCAGATCCAGCCCACCATAGTTATGATCTGGCCCCCCACAATCCTTTGGGTGTCAACATGTGCATTTCCGCACCGTGCAATCCATGGGGGTGGATCTCTGCACATTGTCCCCACCTCCAGCACAATCTCGCCTTCCACTGACTAGAAACCAGCCAATGAGAGCTGCCTGGGCTGTGCTCACAGTGCAGGCAGCGTGCGGAAGGCTCCCTCCTAAGGGGTGCGTGGCCCAGAAATACACATGCCCCAACAGCCAGCCACTTTCAGCGTCATGCAGGGTGCACCAGCAGAAAGCCTGCCTGAGGATCCCTGTGGGCACCTACTGGCCCCCCACTCAGTCCTACACTGCACCCTCTGCCCCCCTTCTGCACCTCTGCTCCAAGTCACAATGCTCTCCTGCACCAAAACCCTCTGCACCCTTGCCCCAGGTCACAACCCACTCCTTTCAGCCAAACTCCCTCTCAGACCACACACCCCCTTCTCCTGCACCACAGTCCCATACCCTGAGCTCCCTTCTACACCCAAACTCCATCCCAGAACCCACACCTTCTCCATTAACTTAGGTGGGTGCAGCCCTTGACTTCTTACCCAGTTCTTGCAGTGTTCCCCCCCCCCATCAAATATTATTGCCCACCCCTGACCTAACAGCTACTAAACCCAGGTAGACTGGGAAGCTACAAGGACTATAGCTCCACCCAAGGCACCACCAAGGGACGTCTGACTAGAGCACTGTTTCTTAAACTTTTTAAGACCAAGCAACACCAAGGATTTTTTTGTTGAGCAGCAAAAAAAAAAAAAAGGTCAGGTGGGGGGGGGGTGCGAAGGGTCAAAGTTATTGAGGAAAAAAGGGTTGGGGGAAAGTGATTGACCCCAAAAAAAGGTCGCCTGCCCCTTTAGGGGCAACCATTTTTAATTCTGTTGTTCTCCGCGGCACACCTCCGACTGCCTCGAGGCACACCAGTGTGCTGCAGAACACAGTTTAAGAAACACTGGACTAGAGAATCTCCTGGCTCCACTAATTGACCCAACGATGCAATATAAGCCAGGAGCAGGAAGTCTGGCCAGGTAAAAAGGTGGATTCCTGTTGTGGCCGCACTGAACTCTGCTTGTGCCTGCCTCCTGCACCCAACAATGTTTCTGCTCAGCTTCTGGCTATTGCCTTACGCTGCTTTCACTCCTGTTGCTACTGTGCTCCTCTTCCATCCTTGATCCTTACCTCTCTCCTGCCCTTATGCCTCACCTCCAATCCTCAATGACCAGCCCTGACTCTGACCCTGGTCTCCGACTTCTAACTCAGGCTTGACCCTGGGCTCTGGCATTTGGTACCTGACTTCCGTTCTGTCAAATTCGATTCGTGGTTCTGATTCTACCTTGACCTTTTTCTGGTAACTGGCAGTTGACTTTGGTGCTGACCCTTGGCTTCATTCCCCAACTTGGAGGCCCA
Organism: Pelochelys cantorii; assembly: GCA_032595735.1. NCBI lineage: Eukaryota > Metazoa > Chordata > Testudines > Trionychidae > Pelochelys > Pelochelys cantorii. The sequence goes on along the minus strand of CM064337.1, from coordinate 24,209,345 downwards.
CTAGACCATACTCCAAGCTCTGAATACTAAGCCAAATTGCCTACATCTCAGTCCATAACAGTTCAATGCCCAAAGCAAGGAATGCACACACTATAGGGTTTGGACTGACACCACAGGCCACAGGAAGAAAATGAATCCAAGTTGTAGTCATTCCACCCATTGTATTATAGTCTCAGCTGTGAGGAACGAGGGTCTGCAGGGCATAGGTTCAACACCAGTGGAAACAGCTATCCAAAAGACTCCAATTTCATGCACGTAAGGCACATACCAACCAAGAACGCATTGTGTGTGGACAACACATCTTTAATGATCATGGGCTAACTAAACGTATGTTCTTTCTTTACATTATCTGAAAAAAATCAATTTGGATTAAATATTGTCACAACATAATCCATCTGTTAAAATATATATATATTTTGTAATAACACATTTGGAATGCAAGAGCAAAAGTGAGAATTACGAACAAGGAGTCTATAATAAGCCATGCTTTAATTATTAGGCAAGATAAACTGGCCTTGGTATTCAGTGCAAGAAAGTTATCTGTGCCTTATAATGAGAATGAAATCTGTAATTTCCACTGAAATATATCAGAAACTCAGTTCAGTACATATCACTTAGCTAGCACTGTTCTCATTATTAAGCATGTTTGCAATGACAACAAAATGCCTCTTAGTTCCAACCCTCAGGGTATATAAAAACATGGTTCAACAGCTACAATAGTACAACATTAGATTAATTTGCCTAACCAGAATATTTTGGTATATTGCATATTATCTTGGTTTATTTTACCAATTGAAATGTGGTTGTTTTGGGAACTTGATTCATTGCAATGAGGTTTAGTACATTAATTCCCATCCATTTGTATATTCCAAGTACCATTACATCACATTTTTACTCTGAGTTTCCTCTATCTACCATAATAATGAGTTTTATGCTGATCTCATGTGCTAGTCCACATTTTAGCTTAGACTGTCCCACAACCGGAGTCAGTATATTAATATGGGCAGCTCAAGCTCCACCCTTGGGAGGAACTTGCAAAACTAAACACAAGATGGAGGGCACTGGCTGGACACAGCCAAGTTTTCCATCTGGTAATATGATCACCTGAACAGACTGGAACCCACTGCTTTTCTGTTCCTCAATAGCTCATAAGGTTACTAATATTAGAGAAATGGAGTATACCAATCAATATCCAAATGGTATGATTACTAATAAAGACCAAAAGGTGCTGAGAAAGCACGGGGGAGAAAGAAATAATAGAAAACAATTAATATTTCTTCTGTGAAATGTCATTGGAATGGTATCTCTTCAGATAACCAGAGGTTATTTGTATAATCATAGTTAAACCTCCTATCACGCTGAACTGGTTCAGTGAGTAAAAGGGAAGGGAAATGCCATGTTGTTTTAAACAGAGTTGCTAAACTTTCCTATGTTTTTAATCAAACTGAACATGCTGAGATGCGAATTGAGTGATCTGGGCTTTGTCACATTGTTTGGGAGGGAGGTTTTTATTTAGAGAGAGCAGAGGAACAGTCCAAGCATCAGAAATGAGTATTAAACTAGAAATGCGTGCGAGTCATGATCAACACATAGCATAATTGAAAGGAATTGCATGTAGGCTTTCTTCTTCCCAGAGGTGCCACCATAATCAGTGGAATCATTATCCAGAGCAGGGGAACTGCAATATGATTTGTACAAGTATACTATTTGCTACAAGAGCTGAACCTGGTTTCCAGGGAAGATCCCTTCACTCTATGCCTGCCCCAATCCAAGGGTGAAGTTTCAGGAGGGTAGGGAGGGCAGCAGCCGTGCGCTCCAGGACGCGGCTTGCTTTTCATCCCATTCCACACCTGGCTGGTGTGAGAGGCATGCACAGAATGCAAGTACTTTCCCCTCACCCCCTGACAGTCTGAGGAACAGGATGAAAAGCAAGCTGCGTCCCGGAGCACATGGCTGCTGTCCCCCCTACCCTCCTAAAACTCTGCCCTTGCACCCCAATCCTATCCACTCTGCCAGCAACTTTCTCCTTTCACTTTGCTCCTCTGCTATTTACTTCAAAGCGTGTCCTTGTGATCCTCCTGCTGAACGAGAGGCCTTAAGTATGCATGTCTGGAGACAGCACCTCCTCTTCATTTCTCTGCAGTTGTTATAACACACTTGCACCATTTAGGACCTCTAGCAAAAAAAGCACAAGCACTAATTCTACTGAGATGAGCACAGTATAAGAACTTGTATAGAATAGTACAGAATAGTGCCTTGTGGGCTAAAAAAATAACACTCCTTCAGCTATAAGGAGCAGTGTTGCTGTAGTCATGTCAGTCCAGGGTTTATTAGAGAAACAAAGTGAGTGAGGTAATACCTTTTATTGGACCAACTTCTGTTGATGAGAGAGACAGCATGCCTCCCTTACCAACAGAAATCGGTCCAATAAAAGGTATTACCTCACCCAACTTGTACTGCATACACTTAGCCAGTCTGTTTTACGCATTCCTCCTGAGTCAGTCCTGTGAAGCTGTATGATTGAAACAACGATTTATATTATTAATATTGCCACTGTTAGACCATTGTTACAGATCTTACACAAAGTATGTCATGTATGGTGTCACTGGAAAAGTTATGATTTGCCAAATAAGATTATCCTGTTTGAATGCATGTATATCTTTGTATCTATTGTTGTAAATATTAACAATATACCTGTATTTCAAATATGTTTGCTCCTTCAGTAACACTCACAAGACAATTTACAGTAAGTCTGCCAGCACATGTGAATGAACTATTCAAGTTGATGGCCCATTAAGGAATATTTAGCTCTTACAACGAATCATAGAAGCTCACCACCCACTGAGCCTTCCTGTGGACACTTTAGCAGAATATGGGTAATAGCCGTTCCTGGGAATCACGGAGCATGCAAGGACATGCGACTAGATCATGTGAACCTGGACTCCATGTTGTGCCTGTACTTTTCCACAAACTAAGATCAACAGCAGTCCCTCCACATGGGAGATGGTATAAAAACTCCTGGAAGCATGGACAGCAAGTGTAGCCCCCTCTTTGTGGTGGTGGGAAGGGAGAGGGGTGGTGGTAAAAACTCTGCCTCTTAAGCTCCTCCCCCACAGTCTATGTAGTGTGAGAAACTCCTATCTGAGGGAATTTGCACGAGTGGGTGAGTTAACCTCTGTCATGAGGAGGCTAGTCTCCCAGCCCCGCCCCTTCTGCCCAAGGGTCCAGCCCTTCCGCACCCACCAGAGCCCAGCCCCCACTGTGGCAGATGGCCCCTGCCCCAGGCTAATGCCCACAGTCCTGCCCCTCTCAGGAGCACTGGGAAATGTTTCTCCAGCCTACACCAACCCCTGAATTTGCAGGTAGCAGTTTCTTACACTATATTAGGGATATGAATGTGTGTGTACCAGTGTATACGGCTAGCCAATGAGCCTGGGCTCATCAGTTAACCCTCAAGGTTACACACAAGTTTCCTCCTGCCCAGTGCTGCTGCAGTGGGGGGAGAGGGGAGGCAGGAGCCAATACACACGGGGAGCTGGCTTTCAAGCTGGCTTCCCACGCATGCTGGCTCCTGTGGAGCCGCTTGCCCTCCCCTCCCATGCTGCTGCCTCCTACAGAAGCAGAGTGGTTACATATTTACAAAAATAAAGCATTTTAACATCCCTACACTATACCAGAGCCCCCAGCTCTCACTCCACCCACCTGTAGGAAACTCAAAGACCCCCGCCTCAGCCAGAGAAGCCCCTAGCTGATGGAAGCTCTGAGCCCCTCATACCACAGTTTCTCCTGAATCTGGTATCCTCAGCTGTGGCCCACTGAAGCACAGTGACAACTCCCCCATTCAATGCTACAGGGAACAAACAGACCAGGAAGAGCAGGGAGAAAAGAACTTCTTAATGGAAGTATCTGTCTTCCAGACCCAATTCTTTGGAAGCACCGATTACATTTTCTGAATGGTTTTATGCCTCAAATGTTAAATTGGGGGCCAGTCAATAAGGATTAGAGGAGCCTAATCCAACTTGTCAAGGATAAAGAGAAGGAAGAAATGGGGAGAGGAATGTGAAGGGGTGGGAGAAATGGGTCTCAACCAAAAACACTAGGATTGGACACTCCTAAGCCAAGGGGAACTTTGAACTCAGTTTTGACCTATTTGCAAAACCCTAATGTGGGCCTTATATTTCCTCTAGCAAGCACAGTGAGTATAGAGAGCTATCACGGGTTGAGATGGGAAAGAAGAGAACACCAAGCATCCACAGAGGATCTCCTTAACAGAGTCTTCTTACAAATCCTAATCCTGTCCCTTCCCACTTTCCACATGACAGCAGATGAACTTGTCATTCATTCTGCTATAGCATTTTGCTGGATATGAATGATCACCAATTGCTGCTTTGGACACAAGTCCAAATGGTCAGAGGGGTCATTTGCTTCATGCATTGACAGCTCTGGGGTTTCCTTAAAAAAAGTTAATCTCTAATAAGTCTTTTCATGCCCTGCCTTTCATTATAGCACATGTCTCTTGCTAGCCTAAGACCTTGGCCTCTCAGTGTATTCACAGCTATACCTCTGTTCATGGATTCTTCTTTTTTATTTTTTTAAATTGGTCTTTTCATTCATGCAAGGAGTTAGCAACTAGAGAACAAGAGGGGCTTTGCACCTCCATGTTCTGCTGTGTTAAAAATTGATTTAGCATAATGGTTTCAGAGAGATTAAAATCCAATTCTGTAAATCAAAGAGGGAACCGTGCTGACTCACTACTCCAGAAGGAAAAAAACAACCTGCTGGATTCTTAGACCCACAGTTGTAGTCCTGAATTACTGACACTATTAACACAGAGAAACTAATAGCGAAATCAAATTATATTTTTAATAAGATGTACTTTACTACAAACAACTGTTCTTTAGCCTCACACCAACACTGAGAAACGATTTTTCTGATTTTAGGTGTAGAAAAACCTAAATGAAACAAACAACAGTTTTGGGGCTTTACCAGAGCTTGTATTTGTAGTTATGTTTCAAGTGGCTTTTTCAATGGCTCAGGAAGCCATACACGGGGCAAAAACAACAAAAGGCCCCATCTCCTTGAAGTACTTCTCATATCGGGAAAAGGAAACATCTGTATGGCCCCCTAAATTGGTTCCTAGGCAAAAAACAAAAACACAAACAGAAATAGAAATACACCCTGAACACACCCTAAAAGAAATTCAGAAGATTCTATAGTTTAATGACAACATGTAAGCTCTGAGAATCACACATTTGTCTTCATATTGAACATTTGGTTCTAGCTGTAAAGATGAAGTTCACAAATTTGGAATCATTTACACTAAGTGCCTTTGAGAGTTATAGCATATTTTTAAGCTTAATGCAGACACACTCAACATGTCTTAATATGTATCAGACAGCAAAGAGATGTTATGTGAGGCAGACAACCCAGTACTCACTAGCTCCATTATACAAAATTCACATAATTTCTTGATCAGCACTAAGTATAGAGACCTTATATGCAACTTCTCACACAAAAAAGCAATATGAATCATTAACTGCTCCTGATGCCTCATGGAAGAGAAATTATATTACATTACATCATATCTTTCTCCTCCATGAAGACACACACATGTGCACATGCACACACACATTCTTTGGTTGATATTTGTACCACCGTTTTTCTTCTGTGTTAGGAAGTACTTTGAGGAGAAGCCTCTCCCTTCGAAAACCGATGGCACTGGCTCTATCGCTCCTATTTGCAGGAGGTGTTGAACCTCTTCTTGGAGCAGAGCCTCGTGAGAGGGGTCCCTGAAGGAGGGGGAGGAGGGATAGATGGGGAAATGGAGATAAAGAGGATAGAGTAGCCCACTTTGATGATCTCTAATACCCAGCAGCCAAATGTTATTTCTGTCTAGTGGTGTAGAAAGAACTGCAGCCAGTGGGGTAAAGTGCAGATGGGAAGGCGACGGTTTCATAGCAGTGGGGATTTCTCTCTGGCCTTGACCTAACCTTCATATCCATTGTTTAGAAGATGAAGGCTGGGTCATTGCAGACTGTTGCTGATGCTGAGGTTTGTGTCTCTGTGGTCTCTGTTTCTAGCTGAAGACATACTGTGGTTGTCTGTATGGCTCTCTGGGTCTCGAATAGTTGTTATACTATACTCTTGTTAAGTGGTGTGTACATGCCTATGGTTCTTAAAGTTGCCCAGGAATCTTTCATGGAGTCTAAAACTTCATCTGTTTTAGCCGCAAACAGATTATTTTTGTCAAATGGAAGGTCTTCAACTTTCTGCTACAGCTCTCTTTGGATTCCTGATGCTTGTAGCCATGAGGCTCTGAGCATGACAATGGCAGTTGCGGTAATATGAGCTGCCATGTCTTCCACATTCATTGCCAAAAGTAAAGTGGTGCAGGCAATGGTATGGCCTTCCTGGATAATATTATGAAGCTGGGGTCTTTTCTGCTCAGGTAGGAACTGGGAAAGCTCCTGAAGTTTGGAGTAGTTAGTGTAGTCATAATTGGCAAACATTGCAGAGTAGTTTGAAACCCTCAGTTGTAAAGTTGCCAACGAATAAACTTTTCTACCCAAGATGTCTAAGTGCTTATGGTCTTTATCCTGGGGATTAGACCTCCTATTAGGGTGCTCTACCTTATGCCGGACTGAGTCTACGATCAGGGAATTTGGTGGTGGGTGGGAAAATAAAAAATCCATCCCCTTGGCTGGGACAAAGTATTTTCAGTCAGCCCTTTTATTGGCTGGGTTCATGATTGCCTCATCCATAGGAAGAGCAATCCTGACTGAGGTGGGGGAGTTGGAGAGTACATAAAAGTCTATACTGTTTCTCTTGAACCTCCTGTAGATCCAATTCCTGTGCTGAAGCCACCTTCTTGAACAGTTCCTGAAACTGTTTGGTATCATCTGTTGATGGTGGGGTGTTGGGGATTATCTTCGTTCTGGGATGAAGACGAGTTGTGGAGTGGCGATCTGTCCTCATCTTCAGAGAATGTGCCTTCCCTCTGACTGTGGACGTTTGGGGGGAGTTTGTTGGTGCAGGCTTGGGAGAATGCGGCAGTCTTTTGGCTGGTGTGAATGGAGCAGTATGGTGGCTCCTATGAGACGACCAGGTGTCCCAAGGATGCCACTGGCCTGGATATGGAGGCGGCAGGTATGGCCAGTGATGATCATACCATTGAGGTGGCAGTGGACCATGTGGTGGTCTTGCCGAAGGGGACTCCCATGCAGGATGCCTCTGGGTAAGACTAGAGTGCTGTGATGAGAAGCAACTGTGTTTACCTGTGTCTGTGTTGCTAAGGGAAAGTGATTGAGATGGTGAACAGGGTGAATGTATTGAGCACACCAAGGATGCTGGTGAAGGCGATGCCAAGAAACCACAGGTTGCTGATGCTGTAGAGTCTCTGGAATAGTCTTTTGGAAGCGGCAAAATGGTCTGCACCATGACTGGTGCTGATGGTGTCAAAGATGGGGTCGGCGTCAGCACCCAAAGAGGAGACATGTTGATGTGGGGTCTCTTGGGTGCCACATCTGGTGCTGTCTCCAGTGCCGATCTACGGTGTTTGGTTGGCACGGAGAACGGTGGTGCTGCCAGTACTAAGGACTTCTGTCTGGGCTTGGAATGGGCCCTCTTATGCAGTCCCGAGCATTTAGGCGGTGCTGCGCCTGATGTGCCAGGCTTGTCACTATCACTCACCCTGGATGAGCTCGGTGCCAAAGGCAGTGATTTAGCTGGAGAAACCCAGACTTTCGCCTTTGCCTTGTCAGAAGAAGTAGAGGGACAACTTTTGTCCATACCTCTGGCCTTGTCTGTGTCCTTGGTCTTAGAAGGAGAGTTGTCACGAGATGGTTGTAGCAGCTTCTCATACAGGTATGTCTTGAGCCTGTTGGTGCGGTCCCACCTAGCTCTGGCCATGAGGTTCAAGCAGAGCAAACACTTCTGTCCCACATGTGCCTCTCCCAGGTACTTGACGCAAGAAGAGTGTCCATCCGACACTGGCATGGCCTCTTGACAGGAATCGCAGTGTTTGAAGCCTGGGGAGCCAAGCATGTTAAAACGAAGAACGATGAAAGAACTGGTTTTTGTTTGTTTTTAGGGTGGTTTTTTTTTGGGGGGGGGGGGGGGAGATTTTTTCTAAACAAACAGGAAGGGTAGGAGTAAAAAACTTGGATATGAAAGAAACTGAGGAAATTTAACCATTTTTTTGTTGTTTCAGATGGAAAAAGAGTGACTGAAGGGGAGCTCTGTCTGCTGCTGAGGACGGCAGAGAAGGAACTGAGGTGGTGTGCTGCGTGCACACCTAACAGACACCAACGGAACAAGGAGACAATATTGCACATACACGGCGCAGCAAAGCCCTGCTAGAAAAATCTCTGGTCAGTTTACCATAGGGGTAATCTCAAAGGTTTCTCCACCTGGGAAGCTGTAAAGAACAAGTAGCCATAGGCTTCTCACTGGGGGTGGTGGGTTTAGGAGGAGTTAACGGCTGGAGTAGTGAGGCTGGGCATTAGCTAAATGGCTGTGCACTAATTAGACAACACATTCCAAAACTCTGTGTCCTCTAGGATCACCAGGCAGGGCAATTTTCAGAGAATACGAAATTTGAAGGCGGGCTAGTAAGGAAGCCACCAGATCAGCAGGAGTTATTCCAGTAATATCTGAAAGGTAGCGAAGGTAGGGAGGATTTTCACACCCATTGAGGCACCCGTCTTATTAGGTGTGCACTTAAGTAGGTACCAAAGCCAAATTCTGCAGTGGGAGCCTCCCTGAATGCTTTCTCCTGTTAGCCAACATTAAAGATGCCCTCAACAATCCCCTTGCACTGCAGAATGCTCCCGGGTCAGTAATATTTTCTATTTGTTCAGACACCTTAGAAACCTGATGCAGTAAGGTTCTGCAGCAACATGTCTCCTGTCAGCGGATACAAATAAAAAGCTTTGCCAACCTTTTTATAGTTCAGGACTGCGAGCAAGAATTTATCCTTGATGGAGCGAGGAGTTGAATCAATCAGGATGAAACCATGGACTCAGGGAAATGGTGGACTAAACAAATGCTCCTTCTTTCCCTCAGTTAGTGCCACTTTACAAAGAAATATAACTTAGGTGGCTGTCTTCTAAGGCACAGGTCCTCAACCTGAGGTTGTGTCAAGGTTTCAGGATCATGACCACTCTGACTTACCCATAACATTAAATGGGAAGAGTGGCCTAGCTAGACAAACTACAGAAGGGGTTCCCCAGAAGAGAAAAGATTGTGAACCACTATTTTACGGGATCATTCCCAGGGTCATTCTGTATCTTCTTTACTGAGAAAGGAGCTGGATATAAGGAGGCAAGTCTTAGGCTTGGTCTGATCCCTCATGATGGTGGCGATCATCTACAACAGGGGAGGGTGATAAACAGCAGGTCGGCCGTGGTTCGTCAGTTATCTTCTGACAGGCCACCAGATGTTTTATCTACCTGTCCACAGGTACAGCCACTCACAGCTCCCATTGCCTGCGGATCACCATTCCCAGCCAATGGGAACTGCAGGAAGTGTCATGAACCGAGACACCATTTTCCACAGCTGCCATTGGCCAGGAACAGAGATTCACAGCCAACGGGAGCTGCCAGCAGCCATACCTGCGGGCGCACATGTAAATAAAGTGTCTAGCAGCCCACCACAGTCTAACCCTAGTGAACCATGTCCAGCCTGCAGGCTTCTTATTGCCCACCCCGATCTACAATCAAGAATCCACTACTGAGAATTCAATGGCCCTATAAGTGCTCACTCCCTTCATTCGATTGCAACAAATGGTGACGTGCACAGACAAGCACTCTCAAATGTCTTTATCCTGACCCAGTGATAGGCTAGACCTTTGAAACCAGTACAGATTTGGGAACCAATCTAAAGCATGGAGCACAGACATGATGTAATCAGGAAAAGTGGATATTTAATTAAAACATCCATTAAGAAAGACTGGTGCTGTCAGTCAATATGCACTTTTGTTTTATTGGGGGGTGGGCGGGAAGGGATGTACAATAATCAATTCTGTTCTGTTTTAGGATATATTTAGTACAGTATTTATAAAGTACAGCTCCTTCAAAGATTTTTTTTAAATGAAATGCATTTCCTTGTGCAAAGGAGAACAAATTGCTACTTAAACTTTCTTCTATTGTCTATTTGCCTGCAATTTCCACCTCATTTACAGCCTTTTTGTGTCTGCCCTTTTGTTTAGTTTTACCTTTGACATTTTCTTAATTTCTCTTCAGAGATACCTGACACCTTTACATTAAACCCACAATACATCTAATACATGCATTTTTGATAGAATGGCTTCTAACACTAAGAGCTTTGAAGCTAAGTTGAGAAAGATGACGTTCTCTGCCAAGAGTTTACATTCCTGAAAATAATTTCTCAATTACATACCCAGGATCTTTAACAGCAGGTACTGTTAGCAAGTGGTTAGAGCCTGGTGATTAGGGGTGGATGAATTTTTTCAGTAAATCCTTCATATATCAAAAATGCAAGTTTTGGTTGAATTAAAGTATTACTGAATTGGGTCAAATTCAGAAAATAGCTTCAGCGAAATAAAACAAAAATCACTGCAAAAAATTTACTGAAATCAACAAAAACATTTTCTTTGACTCACCCCCCCCCTTTTTTTCCTTTTTCCATTTCTTGTTTTGGCATTTAAAAATTAATAAATGTCAGTTTTGATTCTATCCAAAACTAATTTGGTCACCTAACTAAAAAATTAGCTATTCATTAGGGATAGTAATGGTTAACTGGTTAACTACCTCTACACTGCAATGCTATTTCGGCATACCAGAGTATTCCGAAATAGCTATCCCACATCTTCACAGCAAATCTCATTCTATGAGGAGTAAGGGACATTTTGGAATAGCGCTTTATTTTGAAATTTGGCACGGTGTAGACAAAATAAGCTATTTCAAAATAGCATCAAAATAAGATACGCAATTTGTGTAGCTCAAATTGCATATCTTATTTCGAGTTACAGTGCAGTGTAGACACACCCTAAGTCTCACCCTTAAAGGGCGAGACTTATGGATTACAGCTAACTGGGGTGTAGCAGCCAAAGGCAGGGGTGTTTCAGCTCGGTCGCGATGGTCGGGGTGCTGCTGCTTCAGCCAAGTTGGGCTGGAGTGGTTCCCCTGCTCACCCCCATTTAATCAGCTAAACGTTAAGTTTAACTGGTTAGCTAAACTATTCACTCAATTCTACTATCAGACTTTGACGTTTGCAAATCTGTCACCAACTCAGGCCCGGTCTACACTACAGTTAGGTTGACATAAGGTAATTTACATCAACCTAACTCTGTAACCCTCTATACTAAAATGTATTTCCCATCAACGAAAGTCACTGACTTAACTCCACCTTTGCAAGAAGACTAGCACATTGGTCAATGCAATTAGGGTGATACAGTGTCTGTATATACACAGCATCACTTACGTTACCTGTTGGCTGTGAGCCTCCAGCGGCAAGTGCCAGCTATCAGCCGCTATGGTGAGTTTCCAGATGTGAGTGCTATGTGGGGCTCCAGCTGTCACTGCCAACAATGCCCCACACAGTTAAGTCCGTGGAAGGAGTTTAGATAGCGTGGAAATGAAGCAATGTTTTAATTACTGTGGTGGCTGTATGTTCATTTAAGTCAATTTAGTTTGGTAGCATAGACATGCCCTCACTCTTTGACCCTCCCCACTGCAAAATGGGGATAAAACAAAATGGGGATAAAACATCCCCTCAAAAGGATGTTGGGGGGCTTCATTACTAATTTTTGGGAAGCGCTGAGATTCTTCAGCAGAAAGAATCACACATAACAAATGAAATCAATAATGAGCAGTGAGGTGAATGACCTATTTAAAGTGATCTATCCTTGGAGGTTCGTGGAACCCTTGCCATTTCTAGAGAGCTCTAAATGCTGTTCCATAGACACACTACACTGTCAACAAGATGGTCAGATTTTCTAACAGTCTTTTCTCCTCAACCATCAATGTAATTATCCCCAGGCACCCTCTCCTCTGGGTTAGTCCTCACCATTGACCCTGTTTTAGTAATGCCCTGTGACACCTCTATGAGGAAGGCGGGGCAGCTCAAAAGCTGGTGGTAGAAATCTCATTCTCATTCAACTGGCTGTATTCATATTTATTTTTACACCTTATGCCATTGGGGGTGAGTCTACACTGCGACACTAGCTCAAAATAAGCTAGCATAATTTGAGCCACACAAATCGCGTACCTTATTTCAAGCTTATTTCGAAATAGACTGCTATTCTGACAAGTCTCTTAATCCTCGTGGAACGAGGTTTACCAGGATGTCGGAATAGCATGCCCATTATTTCAATTACATTTTGAAATAACGGGCATGCTGTCAAGACGCGGAAAATGCTATTTCAGGATACCAGAAGTATCCCCAAATAACACCGCAGTGTAGATGTACCCTGGCTGTGCAGGAGGCAAAGTAGAATTTCTTTTGCCTTTGCAATGGAACCGATGAATTCAGAGTCAGCAGACTGTTTAAACTAGCAGGCAGCGTAGTTAGAGATGTTTTTATGCCATAGCTCATATGAATCACTCTGGTCACGAGGAAACGTCATGTTACTCTGCAGGTAAAACCATCCTCTCAAAGTTTGAGCATCTGAATATTTGTAGAAGTCCATCACCAAAGGACTTACTCTGTCAAACACTAATTGGTTTCTGAATTTTAAATTTGGGAATAATTTCTTCTGCTATTTGCTTATCTCGTTCTGGAAGCCCCTCCTCGACCCAGTCAGACATGCCAGCCTCGTTCCAGTTCTCCTTCCAGAACTCATTTCCCTTTTTGGGACTTGTTGGAACTAATTTCCCTCTTTGGGACTCAATTACTCCATTTTGGTTGGCTTTCATTCCCCACTCCTCTGCATTGTCTATCTAGAAAGAGAACTCTTCAGGGCAGGGACTTTGTCTTCTTCGCTCTCTTTAAAAAACACAGGACATGACCTATGCTGCAGCTGGGAGGTGTGATACTTCAGCACAGACAGACATCTCATACTAACCCTACATGAGCTAGTGTTCTGAAAACAGCAGTGTGGGAGCAGCGCACTAGAGGCAGCTCAGGCTAGTCACTCAAGCTTGAAAAGAGGCAGGCTTGGACTCAGGCAGCTAGCCTATGCCACAGGGTCCACACTGTTATTTTTAGAGCCCTAGCTCAAACAGAGCCAGTGAAAGTCTGCCTGCCCGCACTGGCAAACATATCTTCAAGCTGCAGAGACATCCCCCCAGTGTTCTTGTTCATTCTCTGATGATGACCCATAACACAAATCATTGTATTGGTGCTGTATAAAGCAGCAATAATAAGACTCTCCCTCAACTACTAAGCTTTCACACAGTGCAGACAGAGGATGGGAATATTCTATAATCACAGATCCAAAAAAGGGCACCTTTAAAAATGATATAACTGAAAAGTTTGAAGCATAACAGCATATCCCCCAAACCTCAGTGGGTCACACATATTCTACATTAGCTAACACTCCACTTTGTTTGCAGAATAAAGTGAAAGGTTTTTTTTTTTTCTTTTAAATGTTTGTTCACGATCTCCAACATTCATTCACTCTCGCTTTCTTCCCATCCAGATCTCCTAAAACCAAGCCAGCTGTTCAGTTTTGCTCCCTAGGCAGGACAATCTGCCCATTTTGCTTTGCTTTTAAAAAGAAAAAAGCAAAGAAGGGAGGGAGGGAGGGACTAAAACCAAAGACAGCCAGAACTTGGCATCACCATCAAACACACTCTTGTGTCATTAAAATAAATTTTTTTAAAAAGAAGACTCTTGGCTGAGATAATGGCCAATCCCTGGGAGTTTCCAACTGTTTCTTTGGGCTGCAGATTGGCAGCAAGTCCTGGCTAGGTTTAGACACAGCAGCACCTGGACTAACCATGCATTCCTTCAGAATGGATTCCTCAAGTTGTGGCACTAACTCCACTGCCACGCTAAACACTTCCTGCTGGGACTACAGAACATGAAGAACACAGTATATAGCTTGATAGTAGGTGAAAAATCAGATCTACACTATGTTAAATTTTTGATAATTGTTTTCAAAATACTTTTTCCAGCAGTTTTCATAGCTTAATTCCTTATGTATGTTCTTTCTGGAGTTTTCCTAAAGTACAGAAGGAAAATGATATCTAACTACACACCCGTGATGTGATTGCTATTGGCATATATAACAAATGCATACAAGTGGCTTTTTTTTGTTTGTTCTCGGGATTTTTCCCTCCCACTTACGGGCTTTAATCAAAGTTTTTAAATTAATGAAAACCAAGAGAAATAGGCTGCAGTTCCATAAACATTGTGAAACAGAGAAATTGGATGTGGTATTAATGCACCCAGTCTTTTACAATCAGTGCCTTCGAAAGTGCAGTGAAAACTTGAAGCACTTGCCCTCAAGTTTAAACACAATTAACAACTACTCTATTGTATAGTCTATTGTTTTAAACCAAAATGTGTTGCAGTCACAAACCAAAAAACTGAAACTCAATTTTTAAAATCCTGAACGAGCTATAAGCATCAAGACTTACCACATTTCTACTCTTCTAACATGTGGGATTAAGATAGAGATCTGTATCTCTGTGCTACGTTCTATACACCATGTATATATTTTCATCATTATCTACTAATATGACTAAAAGGTGGAGCGGTGGCATTATATGTCAGAATTAATTATAATGCCAGTGAGTTACAATTTAACAATGAAGAGAAGGATAATAAAATTATTTGAGCTAGGTTATAAAAGATGCAACTGAACCGAAAGAGACAAGTGGCTGTCTTCTACAGATCGGGAGCTGGACTGGAGGAGAGCAAGAATGAAAATTTCCTGAACCAACTTTCAGGGCACTAAAATGCACAGGATCCCGTACTTGGGCGAGATTTTAATTTGAGAGATATATATTTATTGGGTACAGCCAAATGTGTGTCAGATACATCCATTATTTATTTAGAAGATAATTTTGCTCTCCAAGAAGTGGCGACCAATTAGAATAGAAAATATCCTAGTTCTATTTCTTACCAAGAACTCATTCAGGTAAACAAGAAGTTTAAAACCAGAGACCACAAGCTATGTCAGTACAAAACAGTAAAGAATGAATCCCCAGAGAGCAGAGGTATACGTTATTTTATTTCAAAGGAAGCAAATAATTTTGAAGTAATTTAGGATCCTGTTATGTGTGGTGTCTTCACTAACACAATCAGGCACCTCCAGAGTAAGGCCACTGGAGAAAATACAGTAATATTAAATGCCATCTGTGTGGAAGGTGTTGAGGAATCATAAAGAAACCATAATTAATGGAACACACTCTGAGAAAGAAGAGTGGAGGAAATGAGAGGCAGTCAATGTGATTTCCCAAGCTACACACCAATGTGGGTCCATGATCTGGAGTTTAAGGGGAAAAAAAGAGGGGGAACCCTTGAATCATGAAAAAGGGGAAAGAAACAAAACAAGATACAAAACAGTAATTTACATCTTGCAGAGAAAAAGACATACAAAATACAGTAGGAGTTAATACTACTTTAATTCTTTTGGCTAGCAAGAAAGGCTTTTATAAATATATCAAGGGAAAGGAGGGAGAAAGTAGACCCATTAATGAGGAGAGCAATTAAACTGGTGACCAAGATGACATGGCTCTGAGATGCTGAGTTCCTTTATTAAATTTATCTTCAACTAGAAAAATAAATTAAAATTGTTTGCAAAATTAGGAAATAAACTATAAAAATAGCTATTGTTAAAAGGAGAGGTAGGGGAAATATTTTGAAAATGTAAATATATATAAAATCAGCTAGTCTGTGCAATTAGCAAAAGAAATTTACCATATACCTAGTCTTGCACAAGTACCAGAAAATTGGAGAAAAGCAAATTAAACACACATCTTTGAAACATAAAATCAGAGTGATTTGTGGGAACTACTGGCTAACTTTTATCCCCAATAAAATAACTGAGCTAATATTAAGAAAAATATTTCTAACGGGTTATGGAACCATGAGCTGTAAACAGCATTCTGAGTTACAGAGAATAGCTCTTGTCACACACACACACACACACACACACACACACACACACACACACACACACACACACACACACACACACACACACACACACACACACACACACACACACACACACACACACACACACACACACACACACACACACACACACACACACACACACACACACCCTTCTGACACCCAATCCTGCAAGGCGCAGAGCATATCCTGCACATTCTGCAAGATTCTGAGCCCCTTTAACCATTGCCTTTAGTGGGAGGTAAGTTGTTTAATACCTTGAAGGGCCTAATCCACAAAATATTGCTCATGAAGGGCCTGAACCAAAGCCCACTGAAGTCAGTAGGACCCTTTCCATTAATTCAAGTGGGTTCTGGATCAGAGCCAAAATAATTGGTTTGGGTCTCATCAGTTTCAGGTGACTGCAGATGAAGGGTTTAAAAAAAAAGTTCTGACTTGGAGAAAGATGTATCGGTATCATAGGGACCTATTACGTTCACTGCTTAAATCTTTACTAACAATACACAATAATAAACAGCATGGTTAATGAAAATTCACTGTTTATAGTAAAACAAACAGCTGTGAATACTCCCAAAGACAAATGAAGGAACACTGACAGGATGATAGGTAGTATTAAAAACATCATCTTTTCTTTAAGTGCCAACTGGTCAATGTTATTAAAAGGAGTGATATCCCTATCTGTTTAAAGAAAGTTTCCAACGCTCCGAGATTAGAAACACAGGCAAAAAATAACAAATTGAGATTTCACTTGCAAAAATACAAACTAATATATTCCCATTGATATCATCCAAAATACAGATACCTGGAAAGCAGTAATCCAGAAAGGGACTTTGGAGAGATAGTAGGCAGGAAATTAGACATGAATTTACAATATGATAGGATAGTAAAAAAGTGTAAGTTTAGACTGAATAAACACAGACTACATATCACATAATAGGAAGCTATAGTTCCTCTCTGTCTGTAATTAGACCATGCATGGAATAATGTGTTTATTTCTAATCACTTTGTTACCAGAAAGAGATTGACAAATTTAAAAGAGTTCAAACAACAACAAAAAATGACTGGGGGTTTGAAAGGAACGAGTCATAAAGAAAAAATCAAAAGGATTAAATATGTCCGAAATGTATAAGCAATAGCATAGGATGAGGGAACATAAAAGTAATCTACAAATATTTGAAACGTGCAAACATTAAGCAAAAAAACAAAACAAAACAAAACAAAAACAAAAAAAAACCCCAACACCAGATTATTTAGAATAGCAGAAGGGCATACAATGAGCAAACATAGGATTAAATAAAGTAAGAAAATATTAAGTGTTACCAGATTTGCCCAATACTCTGGGGTATGCTCATTTATTAGGGTTACTCTTATGGGGCAGGGGGGAGGTTAACAATTCTATCAGTGTGCTACTTGTGCTCTCATATGGAGCTGAATTCTCCCTGCTACCAATTCCTCCCCCGCTGGAGCTCTCCTGCAGGAACTAGGTTCTTCAGGATGGGGTTCTTCCCACCTTAGCAACACACACAGACACTCACACCCACTAACAGAGCATGTCTGAGAAGACTGGGTAATCAGCATTCACAAGCTGATCCCTCATATGTCCCTAGACTCAGCAGGCTGGGTTTAAAAGCAATGCCACACTGCACCCTCATGTGCCTTTGGACTCAGTGGGCTGGATTTAACAGCACTTTAAGCTGCCATCCTCATAAGCCCTCAGATTCAGCACCTCCCTATCCCCACTTTCACACCACAATCATTCGGTGGTAAACCACACAATGAACAAACCCCACAGGATTTTGGGCACTACAGGGATCTTTAGCTTGGGTATAAGAAGCAATGTTGCAGAGCGAATGGGGAAGCCAAAACAACACCCCCTGAGGAAGAGTGAGCGAAAGAGAAGGAAAGAGAGAGAGAAGCAATCAGTTTAACAATGAAAGTTATTTATTTCTGGGTAGTGAATACAAAACAATTACAATATTAAATCTAAATTGAAACCGATTACAAATGTTAGGGCTAGCTAACCATATAATAGTTTACATAGGGTAGGGTCAGGAGGCTATGCTTAGAGAGAGGTAGTTGGGGGTGGAGGGGAGAGAGAAAAAGAGAGAGACCTCACCACTCCGTGGAGCTTATACTGATCAGGGTTCCCAGATGGTGATGGGAACCGGGGGTTCAGAGGGCAGGAGACAGTAGAGCAGAGCCCCCAGCACGATCAGACAGGAGAAGTCTCAATGGAACTGATGCGGTTTAAATCCAGGTATCAGAACAGTTTTTCTTGGGCAAGGGTAGGAGTTTTTATAGGGATAAGACAATAGTTCGAGGAGACACTGGATTTGTTTATAGGTAAACAGAGGCAAGACAATAGAGACTGATCACATCTGGTTATGGGTGATGTTCCTTGAAGGAGCTCACAATGCAACTAGGGAGTTTCAGTAGTTTGGATATCAATAGGATCCATTACTAGAATTGGTCTGATGACTAATTTGGGTGTGAGCAGGCCTGGGTTCATTGGCATCTGGATTTCCCATCAGGCAGTGCTTCTCTGCTTTCGGTATCCCATAGTTCAGTGCAGTTCCTGCTTTGGAAGAGCTGTTCCCCATTCTGTATGCTAATGGAGATGTGTCTCTGTTCTATCTTCAATGCAGATGAGGATGGGGTGTTTCCTTAATTCTATCACCTTTGTCTGGAGGAGCGTAGGGCTATGTCTAGACTACGCGGAAGATTCGAAAGAGGATACGCAAATTCTGTGGGAATTTGCATTTCTTCTTCCAAACTCACTTTCAAAAGCAGAGCTTTCAAAAGTGAAAAAAGTAGTCTGGACTCGGCTTTTTTTGGCACCCCCCCCCTTTTTCGAAAAGCCACTCTTCCTCAGAAAATGAAGTTTACCCCAAGAACACAGAGCTGGTAGGTAACGTAAGATAAATATCAAGGAAATCATCTTGATTTATTAGAATGCATGACAGAGTCAAGGGAAATGGTGAAAGACTCATTGTTTGAGACAGTTCAAACTAGACTTGACAAAACATTAGTAAATGACCAATAACGAATAAATCTATATGGGCTAGGAAATGGAGCAGATAGCATAATATTTCTTTCCTGCTTCAGCTTCTGTGCACCTGATTCTCTTCTCACACCACTTGTATCCTGGTGTAACCCTATTGACTTTAGTGGAAGTATTCTCGCTTTGTACCAGAGGAGTACCAGGCCTGTTGATTGTAAAACAGAAAAGCTATGTATGAAAGGCTAAACAATTGCTGAACAATAAGCCGAAGGACCAAATTCTGCTCTCATTTCCACCACAAATTCCAACCAGCTTCCGATATTAAAAAGCAGTTAAGGCCTTTCATCTTCAATTTTTACTGATTTTTTTTAAATCTTTCAAGAGATGCTGTCATACCTTTTGCCAGCTATCCCATGTTGCAAGTCTTCCCTTAAGGACTGAAAAATGAAATTTCCTTCTCCAATGTATCTTAACATGGAAAAGAAAAATAAACTTGTCAAGAAATTCACTGCAACAAACCACTGTACCCTCCCTCCATCCCTGTGCTATGAGAGCAGATCTCATTTCATCACCAGCTTGTCTTCAGCAAGTGGCACAGAAAATCTGCCTTGACTGTGTACGCTTTTTTAACTCCTGCTCCAGTAAAGATCAGTGGATAAAGTATAAATATTTGCTCTTCTTAAAGAACCACCTTTCAGATTAAAGCAATGCCAAGGGAGAGCAAGCTGTGAAGAGAGATCCATGGCCTAGTGCTTTGAATACAAACCTGGGCATCAGTGATTTCTGAGTAGGGTTGCCAGATGGTTTAACCAAAAATACCAAATGGTCCCCCCCCCCCCAAAAAAAAAACCATAGGGGAAAAAATTCTGTTGAGGGGAAAGAAGGGGGGAGACCAAAGTTGTTGAGGGGGGAAAAAATAAAAATAAAAAGAACCCCAAGAGTCATTAAGCAAATAAATAAATACATACATACATACATACATTAAAACGGCATGGCCCCTTTAAATGCATGCAGAGTCAGAATAGGGATAGGAAGAGGAAAGGTTGAGCACTAAGACCCAGGGAAGGCATTGCTTCCCCTTGCTCAGGTCTTTAGGCTTTTTGCCGGCGGCCATTTTGTCTTCTTGGCTGAGCCAGAAGGGAGCTTCCCTGAGGAACCAGGTAAGCAGGGTGTCCTGGGGCGGGGGTCCGGGAGCCCGGGGGGGGGGGGGGAGAGGGCGCGCAAGGGCTGGGCCCAGTTGCTGAGTGTGTCGTAGGATTGCCAGGTGCCTGGTATTTTCGCCTCTGGCAGGGGAAAAAACCCAGAAGATACCAGACATTTTAGGTGTCCGGTATTTTCTGAATTTTTTTTACCGGACAGGAGGCAAAAATACCGGACTGTCCAGGTCAATACTGGACACCTGGCAACCCTATTTCTGAGTTCTAATCCAGGTCATTGCTAGGAAACTGAAGAGAGTCCAGGTTTCCAGATTCATAGCCCTTTTTGAGGTCCACAACTAAACAGCCTCCCTATCGGACTCTTCCCCCGTGTTATAATCTGAAAACTACCTGTAAAAGAAATTGCTAATTAATACTAAAGAGAATGCATGCCACATGGCAGCTATATCCCCAAAGCAATACTGTCATGCTGATGTATCATGTTATATTTTATCAATGTGCTTTAGATTGGGCTAGCTGTACATTCAGTGGTCTCCCTCTCTTTCAAAACACTCTGAATTAGACCAAGAGGAAAAACACTGCAGTTAGCTGGCAGTTTATATGCTGCCCAGGCACTGACTCATTATCATGACAAAGGAAGGTTTGAACATCTTTCAGCGAACATGATGGCTCCCTTCTCGCATCTGTTTGAAAATTTGGCAATAAATGTCTTGGGCTCCTGATAACCTGCTTACTCAGAGTCAGTGGAATAGTACCAAATAGATTTTGAGCTCTTTTAGCAATTTTTGTGGAACAGCCTTTTTTTACTTACAGGAATCCTCCCTGCCTCCTACCAATTACACACCCCACCTCAGTGTTTGAAGTAGTCTGAAAAGAAGCTTGTATGTAATTGGGGCAGGCATCTATCATAGTCTCAGAGCATCTTCCCCAGGTCTGCAGCCTCTGGCACACCCCCAAGCACTGCACCCTGTCCATCTCCAGTAGGTGGAATGCAGCTGCCTCTTTACAGAACTTGCTAATGGACAGCAACCTTTAGTTATGCTCTCTCCCCAAAATCCCATTGGGAAGGACAGAAATATTCTACAGCATGAAGCTATCAATGATTCATACCTCCAGAAGACACATTTTCAGTTCACCTCGACCCAGCATCTAGTTTTGCACCTGCAGGTTTGAGAGATGAAGTTTTAGAAGCTGCTTTTGGAAAATGTGGCCACAGACATTTCAATAGACACAGAGATGTCAATCACTGCTGTCTGATGCCATGAAAGCTTCCCAAACGGTGACATTTGCTAACTCATACTGAGCATTTCTCTGTAGCACCATTTCTCTCCTCTCTGGAGGATGCTCTTGTCTCTAGAAGTTCCCCCTTCATGCAACCAATGAAAAAGATCATTGGCAAGTCAATAACTTTAGAAAGAAGAACACAAGAAATAAGCATTATGGAAAGAAGAACAGGAACATTGGAAAAAACTTAAGCTATTTAGCCCATTTGTAGGACCCCCATAGCCAAGCAGCTAAGACTAGAAACGGATAAGAATTGCCCAGATCAAAGGCATGGCCAGAAGAAATCAAGGAATGTGGCAGAAAGGGAAACCCAATAAGACACCTGCTCCACAGCCCATTCAAACAAATATGGGGAAAGAGGTGAAGGGGAGAGAAGATTTAGAAACACTTGGAAGGAGGAAGAGGAGGAGGGTCCAGCATAGTCAAGGATAGTCAGTCAAAACGGACTGGCCTTACAGTATGCTCAGTCTAAAGGCCAACAGTAAGAGAACTCAGCACACCTCCTTTGAGCGTGTGTGCCACAGTCAAGGGCCCTTGAATGAGAAATCCCTGGCCTGGCGATAATTAAACACAGAGCATGAGAGCAGATCTATCCTAGCTGATAATATCTGTCAGGCAGGAACATAATAAAAGAAGTAATCACAGTAGTGAAAATCATATTTGTTATTTTTGCCCACTCTGCTCTCTCTGATTTCTTTTCTAAGGGGCATTCTGTGCACTTGTGCTTTCCGCTACATGTTTAATATCAGACAAATTAATCACTCTATAAGGCTTCTCAGACAGCATTCCCACTCTCAATACAACAATTTCCCAATGACCATGGCTGTGCCCAGGTCATTACTGAGAGAACAACAGATGCCATATCTGTTCATAGTCACCCTAATATAAATATCACTGATCATGTGTAGTAATCCTCCAAAAGACTTCTCTTCACAGCATTATTTCAGGCTGGGGCTATTACAAATTCACTCTCTGTAAAAAGGGATATTGTAATTTTACCGTGTAAACTGCCTTTCTGCCAACAGCCCACTACTCTGGAATCTAAGCTGTGCTTAGTAGTACTCAGATCACTCTGAGGGAGCTATTCAGTTAGGAGTGACCAGAAAC
The DNA here is from genome assembly GCA_032595735.1 of Pelochelys cantorii. Lineage (NCBI taxonomy): Eukaryota > Metazoa > Chordata > Testudines > Trionychidae > Pelochelys > Pelochelys cantorii. The sequence continues at coordinate 24,186,749 of CM064337.1, read as the reverse complement.
CTTACTTTGGAACACATTGCCCAGAAATCAGCATCCCACAACCGAATCTGCTGGCATACTGCACTGTCAAGCTAAAGAGCAAACTGACCATGAGGTTACTGTCTGGCAATCCTCCTCCTCAGAAGCACTCACCTTTTGCTCACAAAGTAGCCAGGCCTTTTAAGAAATGAGCCTCAGACACCATCCTGCTGTGTACTTGCTAAGACTCAATGGGATCCTCCCTCTCCCCCCCCTCACTGTGAGAACATAGGTTAAAAACAAATACGATGGGGGGAAGAGTCTTTTGGAAAGCAATATTATGGCTCACTAACCTATTAGATTCTTTTGAGGGATTCAATAAACATGTGGACAAGAGTGATGCAGGGGATATCATGTACTTGGACTTTCAGAAAGCCATTGACAGGATCCCTCACCAATGGCTCTTAAGCAAAGTGGACAGCCATGGGATAAAAGGAAAGGTCCTCTCATGGATCAGAAACTGGTTATAAGATAGATTACAAAGAAAAGGAATAAATGGTCGAGTCTCACATATGAGAGAGGTAAATAGCAGGGTTCCCTGAAGATCAATATTTGGACCACTGCTGTTCAACATATTCATAAATGATCTGGGAAAAGGGTTAAAGAAGGAGGTGGCATAGTTTGCAGATATTTGTGTATTGCAGATACAAAATTATTCAAAATAGTTAGGTCCAAAGCCGACTGTGGCACGTTTCAAAGGGATCTCCCTAAACTGGATGACCAGGCAATACAATGGCAGACAAAATTCAATATCGATAAACACAAAATTAAGCAAATTGAAAAACATAATCCCAACTATACATACAAAATGATGGTGGTTGAACTTAGCTGTTTTCACTCAAGAAAAATTAATTGTGGATAGTTCTCCAAGAACATCTGTTCAATCAGCAGTGGCAGTCAAAAACAAAAAACAAAAACAAAAAAACCCACAACCCTAATACAATGTTAGGATCCATTAGGAAAGGCCTAGATAATAAAACAGAATATATAAAAATGCCACTATTTAAAAATCATAGAATCATAGAATGTTAGAACTGGAAGGGACCTTGAGTGATCATCAAGTCCAGTCCCCTGCCCTCATGGATATGCCAAGATAAGCCCACAACTTGAATTGCATTCTGGTCATCCATCTCATTCATAGAAGATATATTAGCATTGGAAAAGGCTTAGAAAAAGGCAACACAAATTATTAAGGGTATGAACCAGCTTCCATATAAGGAAAGATTAAAAAGACTGGAACTGTTCAATTTAGAAGAGACACAACTAAGGGGAAATATGACAGAAATCGATAAGAATTATGAATGATGTGGAGAAAATGAGTAAAAAAGTGTTATTTACCCCTTCTCATATCACAGGAACCCGGGGTAATCCAATGAATTTAAGAGGCAGCAGGTTTACAACAAATATGAGGAAAGACTTCTTCATACAATGTATAGTCAACTTCTGGAAGGGGGAAATTAGCTCAAATGGTAGAGCACTTTCTTAGCATGTGAGCAGTAGTGGGATCGATGCCCACATTCTCCACTACAAACTTTCTGTGAGCCTGGCTAGCTCAGTTGGGAGAGCATCAGACTCTTAATTTGAGAATCCAGCGTTCAGGCTCCTGGTCAGACAGTAGAGACTTCCTCCCTTCTATCTGCTGCATAACCTAGGGCCTTCCCAAACTTCTGGAACTCATTACTAGGGGATGTTGTTAAGACCAAAAACATAACTGGGTTAATGTAATGGGACAGTTGCCCCATCCTAGTTTATAAGGGGTTGGTTAAAACAGCCTTGGAAGAGAATTGGGGCTAGAGGCCAATCAAAAAGAGACCAAAGTCAGCCAATCAAGGCCTAGCTGGGCCTTATAAGAAGAGGTCCTAGACAGGAGGAGCTCACTCTTGCTCCAGTTCTGGAGGAAGAGGGACTTAGCTGCCTGCTAGGGATATCTTGGGGGTATCATGGACAGAGCAGTGCTGGAGAAAGGCAGGGCCTCAATGAACCCCAGGCTGACAGGGGCCCAGGGAGGTACTACAGAGGAGCAGCCAGATCAGGAATAGGCTGCAGGTCCATCCCCTTGCCAATGATGAGTGGCCAATTCAGACTGCAGTTTGCTGCTGCAGGGAAGGGCTAAATAATGAACAGCAGCAGGTTTCCAAGGCAAGGTGGATTTAGGGGCAGTTGGGTTTCCCAGAACAGGAGGAAACCAGGCACAGATACCACCAGGAGGGCAGTACCTAGGGTAAGGGGCATCACAGTTTGACAGAAACCTGGGCCTGAAACAACATTGTGGAAGATATTAGCAGGAGGCAGGTAATAGACAGGAAAGACACCGGTGCTCAGAGGGTAAGGGAGAGCTAATTCCCAGACTGAGCATCAGGAGGCACTGCAGCAGTGAGTCACAATCCGATAAGTTGGATAATTAGATAAGTTCATGAAGGATCCATAGTACCTCAATGGCTATTAGCTAAGATAGTCAGGGATACAACCTCATGCGCTGATAGTCAGGGATACAACCTCATAAACTGCATCCCTAACCTCTGACTGCCAGAAGCTGGAACTGGATGACAGAGGATGGATCACTCAATAATGACCCTGTTCTGTTCATTCCCTTTGTAGCATCTAGCATCAGACAACGTCGGAAGCCAGGATACTGTGCTAAATGGACTACAGGTCAGACCTAGTCCGGCCATTCTTACGTTCTTACAAACAGGGAGTTTGAGCTGTGAAAATCCTGGGTTCTAAGCAATTAGACATTTACGGCTTAGAATATATTGAAAGAATAAAGTTCCTTTCCCCCAACGTTACGTTAATGGACTGATCCCTATGAAAACCAATACGAGACGTTGGCCAGGAAACTTGGAATTTGTGCCATGTATCAAGAAGACAGTACCTACAACTAAATGCCAGTAGAAATTTCAAGGAAATGACCACAAATAATGCCAAAAAATGGGAGGCCAATCCTCTCCCTGGGTGAGAAATGGAAATAAAACCTGTGAAAATGACCATGAAGTTGCTGTGAAGTTTGGAGTACCCTGGCATGCAGCAGAGGCAGCCAAAAGCTGGTAGATGATTATTATGAAAGCTGATCAAAGCTTGTTAATCAAAGCAATTCCACCCACCCCCCAACAAAAAATAGCTATTTAACAAAATCATAATTTTTTCAGAGTTTTCATTTGTTTTCAATCAACATTTTCTGTACCTTCAACTAAATAAAAAGGTGACTGGTTTTGAACCCTCCGCCTCCCACTCCTCCGAAACTGATTCTTTTTGTAACCTTTTAAAGGGAGGAAATGGGAGAGAAGGAGTGGAAGAACTGAAACCCCCAAAATCAAACAAATTGTTTTTGTTTAATCAAAAGAAAAGAAATAATTCTGAATGTTTTTAATCAAAAAAGTCTTAATTTTGTTCTAATTTTCATCTAAAATGTATATATAGCTTTTCTGCCATCTCCAGTAATAACCAATCACCTCACCATTTGGGAAAGGTCAGCAGAGAGAGATTATTTTTTAAGCAAAGCTATTTTCATGCAAATACACAAAGTAATGGAGAAAGAAGACATCCCAAAATGCAGTCTCTAAGAGAGGAATGGCTTCTAAAATGGATTGTTTTCGCTGTGGGTACCAAAAGCCATCAGTACTTAACTACGTATTTGCACACATGTTTTCACACATTTTTAAAGGCCATTTGAGCATTTATTTCACACTACTTTTATCTCAAAACAGAAGGGTGCTGGACATTCAGTACAACCATTTTCCAGAAGGCACTGCAGACAGTTTGCAATCTAAAATTTTTTTTTTTTTACACCCACAGAAAAATAAAATGTTGCTTGTAGGAATAGAGAGACTCTCTTATAGTGATTGTGATTCTAAGACTTAATTATCTCAGCACAGAACTGCAGGTATCAATGCTTCAGAGATAAAGAACAAACAAGGTAATTATTCCCCTAACTCCTTTTCTCTCTAATTGCAGGGGTTACAAATGTGCCAAGGTCAAAAAATGTGTAATAAGGAGATTTAGTTTCAAATGGAATGCACTGGTAACCTTGCACTGAAATAGCAGAAGAGCAGTGGTGTGAAACTTAACAGATTTGAGATTAACGCATGGCTAAAGATTACGTCTGAAATTACAAGGAATAAAATTAGCATGCATCTTTCTCAACTCGTTCCCATTACCTCTTTACTCCTGCTGCATCCTGCTAAGCTGCATCATGTGCACCCTGCATGGAGATTTTTACCTATTTAAATACATCCTGTCTATATTACTGATAGTCCCACGCTGCAAAGCTTAACTATGGATCAATACTCTTCCAGGCTTTGTTCAGACAGAGTTTGGTCCAATCCTGTCTCTAATATGAATGGATTAGGTTTAATGGGGGAAGAAGGACCACCACCAATGTTAAGGGAGCATTTGAGGATTGTGGACATCACTTGCTCTAAAACCACATATTAAAAACATGCCTAGTATTAAGGAAATGCAAACATTAAGGTTCTCATAGCAACACTGTGTCATCCTCATGGTATACACGTATTATTATTTAAAATCCTAATCAATTATCTGTAATACTATACAGAGGCAATCTTGAAGAGTCAGTGTTGCTTTGAGAATCTTCAACTTGCAGCCCTTATTATTCCATTAAAGTAAATTTTTCATTTAAATTTTCCTGGTTTTTACTGTTGATTTTCCAAGCAAAATGCCTGAACAATAAGTTATTGTGCTAAGCTGTATTTTACACTGTTTTGTAACTAGAAAAATATATTGTTCCCTCCCTGACTCGGCTTTATGTATAACTGCTGTATAGATGTTACTCAAGATTCTTCTAGAAGGTCTATTTCACGAAAGGTGCATGATGTGGCACTCTTACTTATAACTTCTGCTAGCACTACAGTTAACTTTTCGTTATACGCAGGATGTGTGTGAGATACATGTACATAGACATGTTAGTCTGTAACTTTAAAAACAACAAGTTCTGTGGCACCTTAGCCCTGGTCTACACTAAGGAGTTATTTTGAAGTATCTCCCCTTATTTCAAAATAACAAGCAGAGCGTCTATACTAACAAGCCCATTATTTTGAAATAACTGGCTGGTTATTTTGAAATAATAACTTCATCAGATAAGCTGGCGCGGCAATAACAAAATCCAAGATATATGTAACAGTAAAAGAAGTAACTGTCAATTGTAGGTCCCATGTTAATGGAGTTAATTAAGTGGGCTGGATGTGTCCCATTCACAGCTTCTGATGTGAAAATGGGGATGTCAAAGGCAAGGGAAATTGGCTTTGTAGTGTGTTAACCAGTTAATATTGAAATGTGTTCCTTATATAACACTGTATGTCTGTGGAACTTTTCAAGCTGAGCATCTAAAAATTCACTGCAAATGTGAGTTAGTTAGACCTTCCATTCTCACGTGAATTAAGTATTATTTGCTTTGTTTTGCAAATGGATGTACCAAGAAATAGATGTTTAGCAATTTGGCTAAGGTCACAAAGAGAGCCAGTGGCAGAATCAGGAGTCCTGACGTCCAATATTCTAGACAACATCCCCTGCAATTTGTACCTTCCCTGTCAAATGAACTCCTCTATGGAATTCTCAGTCCAACTCCACCTCAGTCTACACAGAAATCTGACCAAAAAGATGCAAGTTTAAAACATTTGGGAAGACAGATGATATTGTGATCAATCTCTAACTCATTAGCAAAGCCGACAGTCTTAAAAAAAGGAATAGGAACCATCTGGTATTCTGTCCACACAAGGTGCACCTCTGTTGTTCTCTCTGATTTGTAATATGTTGTATTCTATAATTCTATAACACAAGTGAACAAACAAGCAGTGAGCTGGGCCATACCTTGACCATGAGGAAAGATTCCCTTTTTCCAGCTTCTTCATCATCTACCTTACAACCAGCCTTGGCAGCAAAAACTGAATTATCACTATGTTCAGGCACATTAGCAGAGGTGCCAGCTGCAGAATGAAACCTAGCTGGATCACACAATTCCCTTTCTGCAGACAGTTCCAAGGAAAGTATTCAAGTTCAAGAGCACAGCAGTGCTTGATTGTTTCGATAGCTGCCGGAGTTGGACTCTCAACAACACTGGAGATTCAGCTGTTTTACCTAACTAAAACAGCTTACCTGGTCCACAGTGTCGAGTTCTAAATTAGGACACTAATTCTGCGTACTCCCCAGGCTCAAAACCGGCAGCGTCGTCAATGGAAGTTCAGAATGTAGAAGGCTTCTAGTATCAGGTCCTAGAGGTACAACAGCTAGTCTACAACAAGGTTTTTAAATGATGAAGTGTCAGGCAGACTATGTTAGCACAAAACAGTTTCAAATCAGATAACTGGCTAATGCCATATAATCCCCAGGGTAAATATGAGAGAAGGAAATAGAATAATAGGTCTAGGAGGGAAGGAGAGAGGGAGAGAGGGGAGATATATAGGCAGAAAGACAGACGAATGAGAATGGGTGAGAGAACAGTAACAGTCCCAAGATCTCTACACAGATCTCACTATATGGGTCTCCACGATTTGCTTTTGCTAACTCCATGGACCACCATTCAACAAATTACTCAGGGTTCATCCTGAGTAATTACTGTGTCAAGTATAGTGTAAATCATAGGTGGTATAGTTTCAAAATGGCTCACTGAAATATCACTGCTGCAGCTGTTGCAGACCTAATGGCATTGGGCTCTGACTCAGTGATTTTCTTTATGCCAGGATATTTTATAAGCGAGTGCACAACCAAAGAAATGACTAGGCAGAAATGCAGGTTGAAGCAGAGCTTAACTGGGAAATTAAAATAAGTGACTAGTGCTTCTTTATATTGCTATGCTATCTTCCCAAATCCCAACCGCTGGTCCACAGTTTCCTAGGGAGAGAAACCTATTCCTAACTGAGGCTTCTAAATTTCAGTGGCAATTCTCTAGCTCTCCTCAGGCACTGACTTCACAGAAAGTTCTGTTGTTATTGATAGTGGCAGTTGTTGTTGTTGTTGTTGTTGTTAAACTGTGCTCATTTATTGATCCATGTTTGAAAAAATGTTCAACAGGTGCATACTCCTGTTTCAGGAAAGTAAATCTTTCATGCTCCTCCTAAGGGGAGGCTGATCTTAAAACATTCTCTATGAAGTACTCCCATCACAGAATCAGATTACACACCTTATGTGCCAGGAAGGTATGAAGAAAACAGTAAAAAACAAAGATTTCCTCCTTCTCTAAAAAGATTGTTCCTGAATCAAAGAGGATTGTGGGCAATCAGCACAGAACATGGAAGGCCACATCAGCCACTCTTAAGAGCTGAGTAAAGAGGCAATAACAAGCTTTATTTCCTCATCTTGTTTGATGCTACTTTTGTTTACACAAGGAGAAAATAAGAACTCCATTGATATAGAACATTAGTTCTCAGACACAAGGGTTGCTGGGTGCATTTCAAATGAGACAGACATTAAAATGAATTGGTTTCTATATTACCATCATGACCTTTTATACAGACTCAGCCATTCCCAAATCATTTTACTAACATTACTGAATGGAAAGCATCCAGTAGAATCTTGCTAACTCACTCAATGGCTAAGAGACCGTTGGACTTCCCTTGAGACAAGAGTAATGTCCAGGTCACCAAATGTTGATGATAATATTGTACATTTCCATATTACATTAAGCTATCTCTGCATCCAGGGGAAAAAATGAAATGCAGGCACCTTGCTACACTGGACACTGCACAGCTCTGAAGAAAAAAATATGGCCAATCATGATCTTAATCAAAAATACCATAGGATCTATATGATGAAACCTGAGGAGCAACTCTGTGTAGCTCGAAAGCTTGTCTCAAAAGTTGGTCCAGTAACTCACCCCCATGTCTCTCTTACATTCTAGGACCAATAAGGTTAAAACACCACAGCAAACACAGGATTTAGAACAGTGGTCTCCAACCTTTTTACACCCAAGATCACTTTTTAAATGACAGACCGAGCCAAGATCTACTGCCCCACCCCTTCCTTGAAGCCCCGCCCTCTCTATTCTCCTCCTCCTCTCCATCACTTGCTATCCCCAATCCTTATACTGCTGCTTTTTTTCTTCTTTCAATTCTTCTGTAGGAAGAGGTTTTTCCAACATTTGGCCTGTCTAGACTGGATCAAATGTCAAAAAAACCCTTATTTTGGAAGCCCCCTTATTCCTCATGGAAAGAGGAATATAGGGGTGACCGAAAGAGCATATTTGCTCTTCCACTAAAAAAAGCGGAAGAACAAATGCATCCCTGGATGCAGAAGAGTGTTTTGGGATATCTCCAGAATCCTGAAAAAACCCTCGCTGGGTTGAGACAGGATGAGTAGGCTCTGGGGTGTGAATGAGGGATTTAGGTGTGGGAAGGGGTGAGAGGTGCAAGCTCTGGAAGGAAATCTGGATGCAGGAGGAGGTGGAGAAGGGGACACTGGCTCGGGGAGGGGGCTCCAGGCCAGGCAGTGTTGGGGTACTAAGCAAGCCACAGGCTTCTGGATGTGAGGGTGCAGGAATTTGGGTTGCGGTATGTGAGGGGCTCAGGGCAGGGGGTTCCAGTGTATGATAGGCTCAGATCTAGGGTCTGGGGGAAGGGGGAGTGCAGGAGTGGTTATAGCCAGATGGGGGCTTGGCCCCAATTGGGGGTTTGTTGGCCAGGCTTCATTTTTAAATAAAATACTATGTCAAACACAAAAAGTTTCTGCATTGTCTTTATTTATGAGAAGAGCAGGGAACCTGTCTTGAGTCAGGGGTCACTGACCCACAGAAAAATCAGTTGGGAGCAGGGGACATGGTACTGGGGAAGGGTGCTAGTGGGTGCTGGGGCAGGGAACAGGGTGCCAGTGGGGGCAGGGTTCTGCGGCTGGGGGCAGGGGAAAAGGAACAAGGTGCCGAGAGGGCAGGGGACAGGTTTCTGCAGCAGGGGACAGGGTGCCATTGGGGACAGAGTTCTGTGGCTTGAGGCAGGGGAGAGGAAACAGGGTGCCAGGAGGACAGGTTTCTGCAGCAGGGGGCAGAGTGCCAGCGGGGGACAGGTTTCTGCAGCGGGGGACAGGGTGCCGGGGGGGGCGACAGGTTTCTTCAGTGAGGGGCAGGGTGCTGGGGGGGCAGGTTTCTGCAGTAGGGGGCAGGGTGCTGGGGGGGCAGGTTTCTGCAGTAGGGGGCAGGGTGCCAGTGGGGAAGGTTAAGGGGGAGGTTTCTGTGGCTGGGGGCAGGGGAGAGGGAACAGGGGGGCAGGGACAAGGTTCTGCAGCAGGGGACAAGGTTCGGGGGCAGGGGAGAGGGGGCAGGGAGTCCCCTACACCAGCCTCGGAGGGAAGCCTCCATTGAGCGCTCCCTCTGGGGCCAACCCCCCCACCCGCGGAGGAAGAAAGCCCCACCTCCGCTGGACCTGACCCTTCCCCCCCCACCCTCCGTGGAGCAGGGAAGCCCGCGCATGCAACCCCTCGGGGCCGACAACCCACCCCCCCAACCGTGGAGCAGGGAAGCCTCCGTTGCACACCCCCTCCGGGCCTGACTCCCCCCTCCCGCAGAGAAGGGAAGTCCCAGCACGTGCCTCTGGGGACTTACCTGGTAAGTTCCTGGAATGCCAGGGAGCTGGGGCAAGGAAGCAGCTAGCACATTTCCAGAACCTCCAGTAGTGACGCGCAGCTGTAGGACTTCCGTCCACCCCACGGGAAGCTGCCACTACCTCCACTGTTGCTCGAGGTAGGTAGTGGGGCTTCTTGGGGGTGAGGAGAAATGGGGGGCCCCAGAACGCCTCGGGATCGACTGGTCGAGGCCTCGGGATCGACCAGTCGATCGTGATCGACTGGTTGGTGACCACGGATTTAGAACATCTATTCAGAGCCAAAATGATCTTGTGAACAATTCTCAGAGACACTAAGGACCTGCAGATCCTAAAAGACCCACACACAGTAAAAGGATACTAAGGCCAGGTCTTCACTACAGAGTTAGACTGATGTAGCATATGTGCTAGATTGTTCCTCCCACAGCTATAACTCACCTGCTACACCAACCAAATACATCTACCTCAGTGAGAGGCACAAGGCTTAGTTCAATTTATTTCATATTGACACTGCATTACTTGCATCGCTGGATGGCTGTCACTCAGCATGGCTTCCAGCCCAAGCCATAAAGCTGGCAAGAGTGGTCAATTTCACTGCTAGTAGGTTCCCTGTTTTGAGAATGAGCCCTTACAGCCTTAGGGTTCAATTGGTTCTGAACTAGCCACACTCAACTGGCCAAATAGCCACATTGTTCAAGCCAACTAGCCACACTCAACCAACCAAATAGCCACATGTTGGACACCACAGTGCTAGGGCGAGTGTGTATGTGTTCCAGCTGTGAGCCCCACAGTGCTGACAACTGGAGCCTTGCTACTGGGACTGAGAACCTGGGCTGTGGGCTTTGCGTGGAGCTCACAGGTGGCAGCCTCACAGCTCAGTGCTGAGAACTCAGTGAGGAACTGAGCTTTCAATGCCAGGCAGTCGGACTCCCAAGCTGGGAGGTCCACTGAGGCTGGGGTCTCAGTGGAAGTGCTCCTGGGGAGGATACGCACCACCAGCAGAAGGAGAATAATATGGACATGGGGGCGGGGGGGGGGGAGCAGTAATTATGTAACATAGGTCAACTTAATTATATACTGTAGGATTTGAACCTGGAGTCTAGATATTTCAAACCTGCTGCTTTTGACACTAAGCCATTTCCTTTGGGAAGCATCAATAATGATTTACAAGTATTCTCCTGTACACACAAATATACACAGAGGTCAGGCTCAGCACAACAACAAATAGGCAAGTCCTCATTTAGACCAAGGAGAGAGAGTAAGGAGAGGAAACAAATTTACGGGAAAGGTGGCAGATTTACTGCAGACAACCACACAAAACAGAACATTTTCTTTGTAGTTAGAAAATATGCAAGTTTTACCTTTCACCTATTTTTGTAAAGGAAAAGAAATTTAATACTAATACTACTACTACTAATAAAGCAGGCTATTCTAGGTTGAAACCCGTAGTAGTTTCAGCCTGCTCTAAACCTACTGAAAATAGGCAGACTTTTAATACATCAGTGCTAGAAAGTGGACCCTGATTTAATAAATAATACAGTTTCCAGAGGGTCTTTTAAGATCATAATTCCAGCAACATGAAGCTCTTTCCACCTGCTGTGTGACAAAGCATCATTTTCACCTGTTCATATTGCCTTTAATACCAACAGGAGAAAATTCCTGTCTGTTGTAAGTCCCCTACCCTCACAGCAGACTCACTATGGAGTAACAGCTCTCCTCCACGATAGGTCCCAGTCCTTTGTAGAAGAATGGAACATTGCTCCAAGCATTCACATACACATGCCATAATCTACACTCACACAATGCATTAGGGTCCCAGATATGGCCTAATGTTTCTACAAGTGACTGAAGACATCTGTATATTTTTCAGGAGCAATTTTGTGATAAATGGCCAAATACCCACAAAATCTCACAAAGAGGAGGAGTAAGGAGCCCACTCCAAAGAAAACATGTGAATAGGAATCAGATTGCAAGACCAGAAAGGACCATTGTGATCATCATGGATAACACAGACCACAGAACTTCTCCAAAATAATTCCTAGAGGGTATTTTTTTAGTAAAACATCCTACCTTGATTTTAAAACTACCAGCAATGAAGAATCAAACATGACTGTTGGTAAATTGTTCCACTAATTACTCTCACTAGTCTGAATCTTTCTAGCTTCAACTCCCAGCTACTGGATCCTCACGTCTGAATCAGTATAGCCCAAAAGCCACAGAGATACAGAAGCACTGGGTAAGCAGGAGAGAACAGTTATAGGTCATAAAAAACTAGGATACAAGTGCATTTGCTAATTCATTTCTATTCTGTATGAAAATGTAAATTGGGTGCCAAAAAATAAAACAAACAGAAGAGGCCTAATTATTTATACAGGCATTTTAATCAAACAATGAATAGCACACAGCAACCTTCTACATCAATTAATAAAGCTAGCTTCTGCAAAACAAAAGAGTTATACCATGTGCCCTAATTATAAAATCCAGCCTGGAGATGCTTCCCCCCCCCCCCACACACACACATCCACCTGGCTTAATAAATACCCAGTGCATTCCTGAGCTGAGGACACTCGTTAGCCCCACACTCTATTTACAAATTCATTACTGCACTGCATATTTACTAATGTCTCCGACAGTAGGAGTGGTCGTAATGCAGCACTCTGAGGCGAAACAGCAGCTAATTGAATGCAGAGAAGGGGAAGGAGGGGGATTCTGTCTCATTCTCTCTGTACAGGAGGCAGCTGCTTCCACTTAAGCTCAGCACATTTCACTAGATGAGGATAAAACAGGCGCTATTAGATGTTTGCATTTGATTCCAGGGAGCCACCTCTATGTTTTGTACTAACAAAGCATGCTTCACAATGTATTTCTTCATGCCTTACCTTGGGCTTCACTTCATCAAACAGCATCCACCAACATAACATATGTGATCAAACTGGCTAATGATGAGCTGTCACCTTTTTGACAAATCAGTGCACATGCCTTCTGAAAGCAGATATATGGAGAGAAGTCCTGATGCCTTACACACACACAAAATGCAGGGTTTTTATGTGAGCCTCAGAAGGACGAGTGCGGAATAGAAGGTTCAGTTGTTTCTTGCGCAGATAAACAATGAGCTAAACAGCCTATAATGTGTTAAATGCTATTTTCCCCTAATCTGGTGGCAGTAGATTTTGTTGTTTTAGCAGCAAAAGGCGAATTTAGATGGTCACAGCTGTCAGAGTAACAAATACAACACGGGCTATGATAATCAGTTGCTTGCTAATATACAATGAAAAAGCCATTATGGGGGTTTCTTTATGATCCAGAAATATGCATTTTGAGCTGCAGGGAAGACAAGGGCAGGCAGCACTGAGTTGGATCTCCTCTGCAGTCAGCAACAGACTCACCATGGAGTAACAATCTCCAAGGGGTAGCCATGTTAGTCTGTAACTTTAAAAATGAACGGTCCTGTGGCACCTTAGAGACTAACCAAAACATACAGAATTGTAAGTTTTTGTGGGCAAAACCCATTTCATCAGATGAATAGAAGTGGAAGTAATAGAAGCCAGGAGATATATGTAAAACAGCAGAATTGAGAGATATAGATATAGATAGAAGCAGAAGAAAGAAGTACCTGTCAATACTGCTGTATATATATTGCTTTCTGTTATTTCCACTCCTTTTCATCTGATGAAGTGGGTTTTGCCCACAAAAGCTCATGATTCTGTATATTTTGTTTAGTCTCTAACTTGCCACAGGACCACTCGTTTTTATGGAGAAACAATTCTCCTCCACAAAGATAGGTTCCATTCCCTTATAAGGGTTTGTCTCCACTACAGACGAGATCAGTGCTAAATTGACTCCTGATCACTAAGACACTGACTCCAACTGGAATATGATTAATAAGGGGAGTTGATGAGAGAGTTTTCTCCCATCAAACTAGTACCGCGTGGACCCCACGGTCAGTAAATCTAAGCTACGTCAACTTCATTTATGCTGCTAGCATAACTCAAATTGCATAGCTTAAATCAACTTTTCTATGTAGTATATATCTGCCCTAAAAGAAGAATGGAGCACTTCTTCAAACATTCGCTCCACAATCTACGCACACACACAAAATGCATTAGCATCCCAGACATGGCCCAGCCTCACAGACCTTTTGTTTTTAAAACTCTTCTCTTCCGACTTCAAGATAACCGTTTGAAAGGTTTTTTTGGGGGAGGAGCCCTTTGGGAGAAGTTAGTTCTGAAATAAGATTTGATATAGTACAGGAGGCTGGTGATAAGGAATAAGGAGGTAGTACCAGGCAGAAGGGACAGAAGCCCTGGGTTCTATTCCTGATCTGTCACTGACTCATTATTTGAACTAGGGCAAGTCTCAATCTGTCTGAGATTCAGTATAGGCTAGTGGTGTTAACCTTTGGAAAGCAGTTTAAGATTTATAGCTGAAAAGCACCATTAAGTATCACACTATATAAACACTAAGAATGAAGATAAAAATACAATGACAAATTCATTCGGTCACATCAGTGGAAGATCCAATTTTATTCAGGAGGATCCTTGTATGTGGATTCTTTAGCAGAACTGGACCTTTAAACCAGAGCTAAAGATTAGTAAATCAAGCAGAAAAAAAAACCTCAACGCTGCTACTAGATCTGCCTGTTACTTGGAAGTATGCTCATTCATTAGGGTTTATAATTCTATCAACGTGCTGCTTGTGTTACCTGGGTTCTCATATGGAGCTCTACTTCTCTCTTCTGCCAGTTGCCTCCCAATGGAGCTATCCTGCAGGATCCAGGTTCCCCAGGACCGCCCTAGAATCAAATGAACACCCACATACCCATTATAATTATCAGAGCACATCTGAGAGGCCTGGTTAATCAGCACTCACAAGCTGACCCCTTATATGTCCCTGGAGTCAGTAGGCTGGGTGGCACAGCAATGCCAAACTGACCCTCGTGTGCCCTTGGACTCAGTTGGCTGGGTTTAAACAGCACTTTAAGCTGCCACCCTCATATGCACCCAAGTTCAGTACATCCTATCCCAGCTTTCACACCACAACTGTTCTGCTAGTAACTCACTTGATGCTACTTGGGCAATACAGATATCTTTAGATTAGGGTACAAGAAGTGTTGTTGCAGAATGAATGGGGAAGCCAAAACAACATCCTCAAGTGTGTGTGTGGGGGGGGGAGGGAGAAGGGGCAAAGGGGAGAAGCAATAAGCTGAACCATGAATGTGATTTATTTCCAGTTAGTAACTAAACAAGGAGAGCCAAACAAACAAAACAGTTACAATATAATTAAATCTAATTTGAATCTGGTTACAAATGTTAGGGTTCCAAACTGGAACTGACCACACAAGGCAAGGTCAGAGGCCTATCCTGAGAGGGAGAGAAAGAGATCTCAGCACCCTGTGAAGCTTGAATTGATTGGGGTCCCCAGGTGGTGATGGTAGCTGGGGCACTGGAGGTCTAGAGTGACATACAAGCAGAGCCCCCCAGCATGATGAATCTGGAGAAGATGAAGTCCCAATGAACTGATGCAGAGTTTAGATCGGGGTGGGCAAAAGGGCCTCTACGGGTTGGATCTGGCCTGCCAAGTGGATTGATTTGGCCTGCGGGGGCAGTTAGGGCTGGGGGATGGAGGGAAGTGCACAAAGTTTCCTCTGCCCTGCCCCCTGCCCCCCCCCCCCCGAGAGGCACACGGGGCCCTTAGAAGTACCACATGCTCCTGGTAGGGCAGGAGGAGGCTTCACGCTCTCCCCAATCAGGGCCTGGGGGGGAGCGTGCAGAGTTTTCTCTGCCCTGCCCCCACCTTGCAAGGAGGAACAATACCCTGACACCCACAGTAGGGATGTAATGGTGTAGTTGATTAACCGATAAGCAAAAGCTTATCGGTTAATGCTACAGACTACACACATTCCCCCACCTCCTCTAGTACATTTTTTAGGAGGCTGGTCAGCAGCCCAGCTCAAACCTGGCTTGTGCCAGGTCCAGGAACTACCCCCTCTCCAGCCCTGCATTTAAAATATATTAGGAGCCAGATGGGCAGGAAGCCTGGCTCAGTTCCGGCTCATGCCAAGTCTGGGAGCTCAGACCTGCCACCAGACAGGGGCTGATGCCACCCCACCCTGCTGCTTCTGTATCAGAGGCAGCAGCGCAGGGTGACAGGTAGATAGTCTGTGAGGGGAGCTGGTTTTTAACTGGCTCCCCTCACAGACAGCTCCTGCCTGGCACCCTGCACTGCTGCCTCTGACACAGAGGCAGCAGTGTGGAGTGGCAGGGCGCTCCTCGGTAGTGGGTCCGGAGCACACCAGCTGCTAGCCCCACCACCAGGGACTATAGAATAGTCGAGTAACCGATAAGAATTCATGAGCTTAATCAACTATTCAATTAACTGATATTTAACATCCCTAGTCCACAGCACATTGTCTACAAACATACTCTCTTGGTGCTATGGCTGGTATGTAGTGACAAGAAAAAACAAAATTATTTAGCTCTTGGGTTCCAAAAATCATCCTTATTTATTCTGGATGTTCAGAAATATTTCATCCTTCAGCCAAAAGTTGAGATTAAAAGAAACATATTGTGCCTGTCAGAATTTAAACAGCATGGTCAGCAACTTTGTAAATTGAAGCTGCAAAGCATCTTAGCTTACCCAGGCTTGCTAGTGGATCCAGATATTTAGTGTTCAAACCAACAAATGTAATCAGATATTGTTCAAGGCGATTTATTCTGCTATATGATACAAACAAACAAACTTTATTAATGTCGGTCTAATATTCCTGGAGAGAATCCCTTTCCAAAAAAGCCCTCCAAATATTCAGAACTGATGTTTCAATGCAACAAAAATATTAAAATTGTACTTGTCAGTTTACATTGCATAGTGAACTATGCTTCAAAGAGAAATCAAGTTGTACATTCGGTGTCTCTAATTAGAAATTACCATTGTGAATCATGTTTTGGTTTTGATTGTGTGTAGGTTCTTTAATGCCCTAAATGTGAGATGCCAAAGTTTCAACAATACACTTTTCATCAGTGGCTTAAAAAACAACAAAACAAAACAAAAGCACCAAAAGAATATTTGATTAAGGCAGTAGGACAAAAAATATCAACTTCTCCCTATATTGTGACACTGGAATTCCAAGAGCTAATGGAAAACAATAAAAGCCAATGAGGTGCTTCTGATTCCAAAAGATGGGGTATGTGATGCAGATTTCTGTAGTGCATATAGCTGTCTCCCGTTTTCTCTTGACACAAATGTTCCAGAGAAGTAATCCAAACAAGCTCTATTAAATAATAAATAATAGACAATGGATAGTTTTAAAAGGCTAGCAGGTTCATTGTACCACCCATCACAGTCCTCACGATACAACTCATCATAGATACCATCACTGAAGTGGTTGACAGCAGGGATAAAACTCATTCTCTTCTGGTCTAAAAGAGCACAAAAGCTCCACTGGAACTGAAGGAGAATCCTTACTTGCTGTAGGAATACCAGGCTTTTATAGTCCCCTAGTGAAGCAGGACTCAGTGTCCCCTCCCTCCTCTACATCTTGCTAAAAAGTTCTTATTCATTATTTAATAGCATACTTTAAAAATATCAATAACAATTCTCTAATAAAATCATTTTACTTGTAATTCTTTGGCTACTTAGGAGGACATCCAGATAATTGCAAATGAAATTTACCTTTTAACAGTAGATCATAAATGGGTGTGTGGCAAGCAATGAAATAACACGGAGAATAGATGTATTCCATCACCAAATGTCCCGAAGGACCTTTCCCGCTAAATGCTTCAATTTCAGATGTACATGTTTAAAATCCCCTTCAGGGTTACGATGCACATTTTATAGGTAAGAGAAACTGACTGCTAACCTGAAATGTGATTCAGAGGAGAGAGATACTACAAACAGGACTGCTTTTTCAGTTACCAGCATGACTTCTCTTCTTTGTGACTTAGAGATACTTAAAACAAGTAGGTTAATGAAGCAACAATACACTAACTGTGGAGTGCTGATTAACACAAACTTCAGGAGTGTCATGAGGCTATTCAGCACTAAGGCAACATCCAAAAAGATTTGACGGGGATTATAAAATTGTTATTTTTAAGGCCAATCATAGTTATTTATTTAATATTCTACATAAAATAATTCATGGGATAACTATGTATCACCATTCAAGATACTTTTAAAAACATACCTATTCAGCTATATACTTTTTATTCCTTTTTACCTTATTGTGTTAGATTTTTGACATTTCCCTGCTTCCTCTTTCTTCCAAAAATGCTTGACTTGGTCTAATGATTGGATCATATGACTGGAGCATTAAGATTTTCAGAGTTCAAAGCCTGCTTCTGACACGTCACCCGTGCCTCAGTTTCTTTATCTGTAAAGCAGGGTAATAAAAAGTGCCTCACCCCATCATGCACATCATTCAAACCTTCCAAGGAAACATGACGTGCCAAATAATACACAAAAGCAAACTGAAAGCCATTTAAGGTTACTACAGGCATCAGATAGGGATATCTTGTATCAACCACGATAAGCTTTATATTACTAATGAGAAAGACTGCAGAACAACCAAGGAGCACACAATAGATTTTAACAAATAAGTCAGAGGACCTTGACTTTGCAGATGACATGAACTTGCTGTCCCATGCTCATAGAGAGATTCAACCCAATACAAAGGATCTCCAAGCCAATGCACAATTAGTAAGACTGAAAATCAATACAGAGAAAACTAAACCCATGAGAATCAACTCCCAACAAAAAACACCAATAATACTCGCGGTCTGACACAGAAGAGGTCTGATATTTCACATATCCTGGCAGCACTGTCAGTACAACAGGTGGAACAGATGAAGACATTAATGCCAGAATAGTGAAAGCCAGACATATCTTTTTGTAACTCTAAAGCCAATCTGCAGAAACAGAAGTTTTGCCCTTCAGATTAACGTTGAATATTTGACACCATTGTAAAAGTCAGTCGTACTATAGGGCACTGAAACTTGGAGACTTATTAAAACCTTACTATCTAAACTTTCTCTTCATAAGCAGCTGCCTTAGACAAATCCTCAGTATCAGATGGCCAGAATAAAAATTCAAATGAAGTATTCTGGAAGAGGACAAAATAAAAACCAATAGGACAGGAAATTATGGAACAAAAATGGAGGTGGCTAAGTAGTACAAAGGAGGAAACACCCAGACAACATGAAATGGGCATTGGACTGGACACCCCCGCCCCCAGGCCAAGAGACAATGAGGCAGACCAAGCTTAATATGAAAATTTACAGCAGAAACAAACAAAGCTATCAAAATGACATTGAAAGATGATAAGACCGCAGAGAAAGACCAGCAAAGATGGGAGGCAGTGCTGAAGGCCCTCTGTTCAATATTTAATAAAGAGGCATAGGAGAACAAGAGAACCCCACAGAGGAATTGAGAGGATTAAATTATGTCAGGGTTGCCCCTAGCCATTTTGGTGCCCTAGGCAGCCTGAGTACCTGCACCTCTCCTGTGGGAGACAGCTGCTCTGTAAGAAGGGCTGGCCTGTTTGCATGGGGCGGGGGGTGGCTCAGGCCTGTGGGAAGCAGGCTCAGAACTGTGGGAGGCAAGAGCAGAGCAGGGAGGAAGCAGGGGTAGGGGCTGCCCCTGCACTCACTGGTGGCAGAAGAAACTGGAGTGACTTGGCCCTAGTCTCCTCTGCTTCCCTCAGTTCTGCTCCTGCAAGCCCCAAGCCTCACCCCAGCTGCCCTGGAGCCAAGTATCCCCTCCACCACTGTAGGGGCAGACCACTGCTCCTCCAGTGGTCAACATGCAGCCCTGGATGGAGCACAGGGGGAGGCCAGGCAACGCGGGGTCCCAGCCTTCCCCGACTCTGGCTGGAGTACAGATGGAGAGCGGGTGGGTGGTAGCCCCAGGAGAACTGGTGGCACAGCCCCAGCCTTGGTGGGACTGAAGCCCAAATGGAACTGGGGGAGGGGGACAGAGCCTGGGTTTAGAGTGTGGGCAGCGCCAGGCTGGCAGTTTGGGAAGGCATTACCTTCTTCTGCCTATTATAACCACTGTCCATGCTGCCGGCCATAGGCGTGCGCAGCACATTTCATTAGGGTGTGCACCCAGGGAATTTGATTTTTTATTTTTTTTTAAAGGAGAACATTTATTGAATACTCAATCATAAAGGACATGCTGCGAGTGAACATGGGCTTTCTATACATTTCTACATTCGGCGCCTATTGCATAATACAACAATCCATACTTTAAAACTAAAAGAGCGTAACATGCGATTAAATTAAAACACAAAGCCACTTTTTTTTGAGACATTAGGGTGTGCCTGGGCACACCCGGCACACCCCCTGTGCACGCCTATGCTGCCGGTGCCAAGGCCCCCGTTAATCTCACAAGCCATGTTGCTTGAGGGAGGGGGTTTGAAGGAAGTGGTGGAATGGAGGCAGAGTGAGGCTGGGAAGAAGCGGAGCAGAGAGGAGTTCCAGGCCCTGCACCTTTCTAGGGATGGTCCTGCTGGGCACAGCCCATGAGGGGCCAGCCAGGGAACAGGGCTGGCCACTGGAGCTGGCGCTACTGTATACACAGCTGTCTAAGACACCACAACATTTAGGGGAATTTGCAGGTGCATATTTTCCATATTGGTAGGGACAGCCCTAATTATGGCAATGTTTGTAAAACATGAAAATATAAAGTGTGAAGCAAAATAATAATTCCCATTTTCATTTGGAAAACACATTTGTTGCTCAACAGAAAAGGGAATTAAGCAGATGACAGAGCCCAACATCTGAGAGGAAAGAAAATGCTCGTTAGAAATGGAAGTGGTTACATGGCCTTCCCCAGCACTGATCTCCCGCAGCTCTGCACATCAGCCTGTTGATTTCTCAGAATATTTGCTGAGGCCTGCGGCACTGTCAGGCCGAGCACAAGACTGAAATATTAAGCCGTCATTTTGTCTGATTGTGATGGAGTCATGACTTAAAGACTTTTTGAACCACATCAGCAATGGTATACCCCAAAACAACCCAGTGTATTTTATTCTAATTTCTTGTAACATATTTATTTGTATTAATTTCAAATTATATCTAATTGTATGCCTGCTATGTGTGAATGCATGCAGAATTTAAACACTGTTAATTTCTACTATCTCTTTTGAGCACCTGAAGCTGGTGCCTACCCATATGAAACCTTGTGTCCAAAATTCAAAAATTCATCTAATGTTTTGGTGATTTTACACTGTCTTTTGCCAGATTTGCAAGGAGAAAGAGAGGGAAATATGAGGGTGGATAGGGAAGAAGTGCAGATCAGAGCAGCACACTCTTCATCAAACTTTCCCTGTCATTTTATAGATTTTTTTTTCACCTTCCCCTGATTATCAGGATGATATCTGGGTCAACAGGAGACATACACACACAGAAACACACACTCTCTCTTTCTCTCTCTCCCCCCAACCTATAAGTAAGGATTTGCCCCTCCATTTAGTCTACAAGAAACTAAAATCTGTTAGTGAAAGCTTCTGACTCACCTCTGGATTAGTACTATTAAAGTAGGTATTAGATTTATAAAAATGTGTATAGTGATTATGAAATATTTGTAAGGCATGGCATGTATACCCCATATGCGATATATACCGTTATATCAAGTGTTTGCATTGCAACACTGTTTAACACACCAAGAGGAAAGCAGCATGAATTAATGGAAAGGCAGGTATCCTACAGAACATGTTAGGTCCTGCACATGAGAAGGCCTATTGAAACAAAACGAGCCATCGGGCGGGGAGGGCACAGTACATGTCCCCAAATACCATGAGCGGAAGGGGGCATGGCAGCCTGCACCTGGCAGGGGGGCCTGGTGCAGGTAGCAGGGTCTTTCCCTCCCCCCCGCACTCATTGGCAGAGCGACATGGCTGAGGGAGCAGAGCAAGCTGGGGCTGCGTTGCTCTGCTTCTTCCAGCCCTGTGAGTGCGGGGGCTGGACCCCTGCTGCTGGCACTGGAGCCCCATCCCCACTAGTCCCCCAGGCCTCCTCAGTCAGGGGAATAGGTAGGGTGGGGGTGGAGCAAGGGCAGGGGCAGAGCAGGGGTGTCACATGGCTAGTGGCCACCTAGGTCCCCCTTCCCCAGTTGCCCCTGTGAGCCATTATAAACCACTGAAGAGCAGAGACTTTGTTAATTGATCGTCCAAACACCACAATGAAGAGCAGATGCACGTGAGGACTCCCCTCATCAACTTGTACTTTGTGGGAACAGAATAAAAATCCCTGAAAGGAAGAAGATCCCTGACAAGAAAAACTGGATAGCTAACTGCTTGAACTCTGGGGGGACAAGATTTATAAGCAAAGCTAGTGATCTTCTTCCCTTACCCTTGGTTAGCCCTAAAGAACCTACAAAATTTGATTATTATGGAAGCTTGTCTACCTACTTCAAGCTTGTAAATAATACTCTTATTTTTCTTTACTAATAAATCTTTAGTTAGCTGATTGCAGGACTGGCGACGAGCACTGTCTTTGGTATAGGATCTAAGGTGCAAAAGACCTGGGTTAAGTTACTGGTCATATGGGACTGGAAAGAACGTAAATATCATTGTGATTTTTGGTGTAAGGACAAGCTCTCCTGGGTGGCAAAAGACTGGAGTACTCAAGGAGGACTGTCTGTGACTCCATGTTAAGAATGTTATAGTATTTGAGGAGATCACACTTGACATTTGATTGGTGAAATCTAAGTATAATACTCACAACCAGTTTGGGGTTTGTTCCCTGCTTCCTAACAGTCTGCCCTGAGGTTGGCATTCCCATTCCTGAGCCACTACAGATAGCTTGACAACCTTCTCTAACAAACACATGATACCCTGACCAAAAGAAGATGCCTAACCATACACACTTCTACTCCTGGAGAGAGGATGAGAGAACACACATGACAGGTGCTGGTGAGAGTTCATCTTGAATGCTGTGTGCAACTCTGGTCTCCTATGTTTAAGAAAAATGAATTAAAATTGCCAACAGGTCCAGAGGACGACTGCTAGGATGATCCAAGGAATGGAAAATCCACCTTATAAGAGGAGACAAAGAGGTTGGCTTGTTTAGCCTAACCGAATGAAGGATGAGGGGAGATATGATTAGTCTCTATAAATACATTAGAGGAATATATATATCAGGGAGGGAGAAGAGTTATTTAAGTTAAGTGCAAATGTTGACACAAGAACACCTGGCTATAAATTGGCCATCAACAGGTTTAGGCTTGAAATTGGACAAAGGTTTCTAACCATCAGTGACGTTTTGGAACAGCCTTACAAGAGGAGCAGGAGGAACAAAATTCCTAACTGGCTTCAAGGCAGATCTTGATAAATTTATGGAAGGGGTGGTATAAGGAAACTATTTACAATGGTATATAGCTGATCTGCAACTGCCAGTAGGAATATCCCCCAAAGGCCAAAGATGGGACACTGCGTTATTACAGAGACTTCTTTTGCAGGTGTCTGGCTGGTAGGTCTTATTGAAATACTCACAATCCAAATGATTGCCATATCTGGGGTCAGGAAAGAATTTTCCCCCAGGTCAGATTGGCAGATACCCTGAGGGGTTTTTGCCTTCCTCTGCAGCATGGAGTTCAAGTCACTTGTGGATTTAAACTAGTGTGAATGGTGAATTCTCTGTAACTTGAAGTCTTTAAACCTTGATTTGGGAACTTCTGTAACTCAGCCAGAGGCTACACATCTAGTATATGAATGGGTAGGCAATGTTCCATCTCCTGCAGTGAGCATGAGGTCAGATTAGGTGATCATGATGGCCCCTTCTGGCCTTAAAGTCTATGAGACAGGTGTGCAGTCACATTGTTTATACATTACTGGAAGGTGCTCAGATACACTATGCTTATACAAGATCCAAGATAGAACAGAAACGCAGTCAAAGGTGCACCCTTCATTGACTTGATATAGGTCACTGAACATTAGATACCAAAAAAAGGGGTGGGTGCTTGTTCTGCTATTGCCAGAATTGGCTTTGTTTACAGATTTAGCAGAGGACTGAAAAAACCATGGGTCTCTCCAAGGGAACATCTAAACTACAAGCGTCTTTTGAAAGAAGCTTTTTCTAAAGAGATTTTTCAAAAAAGCTTCTTTTGAAAGAGAGCGTCCAGACTACAAAGCGGATTGAAAAAGCGATCCGCTTTTTTAAAAGAGAGCGTCCAGACTGCTAGGATGCTCTCTCACAAAAAGGACACCCGGAACCACTTCTGGCAGGATTTTTTTTTTCCTGAAAAAACTGCCTCCCCCACGTACACGCGTCTTTTTTCAAAAGAGCTCTTTCCAAAAAGGCGTTCTTCCTTGTAAAAAGAGGTTGACCAATTTCGAAAGAAGCGCCGCATTCTTTCGATTTACTTCCGAAAGAATGCGACTGTAGTCTGGACACAGGTGAAGTTTTTTCGAAAAAAGGGTGTTTTTTTTTTTTTTTTTTTTTTTTAAAACCTCAGTAGTCTAGACATACCCCAAGAGTGGGTCTCTCCAAGTCAGGACTAAGCCATACTGATGGAATGGGAGGGAGCTTATTCTTCTGTGGGCCAGTGTGAGGTTGGTTTTGTCTTTTTCATAGCTGTCAGACCGCTTACCTTTGGCCAGTACTGATTTCACTTTTCAATTACAAAATGAAATAGAATATGCAATGTACTGAGCACACTGAATTCATTCCTATGAAGCTCATGCTGGTTAAGAAGTGAAAAAAGTGACAATTTGGGTTGGCTCCTAACTTCCCCACAGTCTGGAGATGTCCCATCAAGAGTTTTGTTTCATGGTTTTTAGTCAACAAGCAAGCACATGAGGATGAAAGTATCACCGAACAAAGGAGAGATGCAATGTGTTCTTGTCCACCTAACCTATTCAGCTTTTTCATGCTTTATACCACAATCTACTAAATTTACAATATTGAAAAGCCTTCCCCCTCTCCCAACTTTTAATGTGTACAAATTGGGGGTCAAGGAGGGGAAACCATAAATAAATGTACAGAAAAGTAAAAATACGCAGGGGGAGATGTACAAGATCAAATATTTTATCAGTTCTTACTTTACTATTATCACAAACAATAGATCAGCACAATGTTATTATCAAAGACATCAGCTCATTTATAGTGACTAACCAGGGCAAATAGGGACAACAGTTTTAA
The DNA here is from genome assembly GCA_032595735.1 of Pelochelys cantorii. NCBI lineage: Eukaryota > Metazoa > Chordata > Testudines > Trionychidae > Pelochelys > Pelochelys cantorii. The sequence continues at coordinate 24,162,058 of CM064337.1, read as the reverse complement.
TGAAGCAAGGATGCCTGCAACTTAAACTGAATTCTCAGAAAGAACATAAAGAATGCAGCTGTACCAGAAAGAGTAAACTATGATCATAATGACAGAATCAGTTGCTTTATCATGGCTGCTACACAGAATCTAATGAAACATGCTCCTGAAGGTAGCTGACATCAAGGTCTCTCTTCTCAGCATTTAGTTTCACTGCAAATCCTTGCATCTCACTAGCTACTTACATACAATGCTCTTTCTTACAATCCCACCCCTACACCAGTCCCATCAAGCTATGAATCAGATTTTCATGAGCCATACAAAAAAGGGGGTGGGGGGGAGGGGTGGAATCAATAATGAACCAACTTATGAGGGTTCGCAAACATCTGTGAACTGTGATCATGTGAAGGATAAATGGGCCACAGATGAAGGTCACACCAAATATGTCAATTAGTAAGAGGTGTCTACATTTTGCTATTTATTGGATTATCAGAAATGCTGAGTGTTTTGTTAAAAGCAGTGGATAGCACTTAACAGGATGGAAGATGAAACAAACAGCCTCTCCTATTCCCTACATCATGCTACCTATGTAGGTGAAGTAGCAGCAAAGGTTATCTTAAAGTTTACTTCTGAATGAGTGCTGATGAACATGAAAAATAAGCAACCGCTGGATGACCCACTGTAATCTGCTTTGGATATCATAACCCAGTTCCTGAAAAGGACTTTGAAACAGTTAAAAAAAAAAAAAGGATGCCACCAGAGACTACATTGTAGATTTTATGCCAAATATCTTGCATACTAATCAGAGTTATGTGCATACATTTGATCAGTAAAGCTTGTCATTATGGCTTGCCTTGATTTAAAGAGTTCCTTGGACTCAACTACTGTGTAAGATTATTTGCAGTTACTGGGAAGGAATGATGGTCTAGCATTTTTATACTATACCCTGATCTTGGACCCAAAATATCGGACAAGGAGTCAACAGGACTTCATTTCTATTTATGGCTCTGCTATAGATTTTCTGTGAAACTCTGGGTAAACTACTTGAGTAATTTTCCACCTGCCCTCCATCTGCAAACTCACACAGATGTGACCCACCCTTTTCAGGTAAAACACTTGTATCAATTCCTTCAGCTCTGCAGATACAAATTGTACCTCTGGCTCACACAAACACTAGATTTTTAAAAATTAAAGTATTTACACACACAAAGGTTGGTATATGTATATAAGGGCACAACTGGGGTTGAAAATATCTTTCAGCCTCTCTGCATCTTAGATTCCCTATCTCTAAAATGGGGAATAATCGGTGTTCCCTCTAATTTTCCATCTATGTGCAAAATGAAGTTTGTTATGTACACAAGGGCAAGTGCAGATGTGCACCACCAATAGAAACACATTCTTCCCCCTGTGGGTGCTCTGCTAATCAGCTAGGTGGTACCTGAATCTCTCCTGGGTGGCCACCCAAGCACTAAGTTCACAGGGAACACTGGTAATAATACTTCCCTGCCCTACAGAGATGTTGAAAGGCTCAACTCCTTATTGTAAGAAACAATTTAAATTTTAGTTAGAAATTCAAAGTTAGACCTGTTACCATAGAACCATTGAGAGCTGCCACTGAGATGGGTAGACCCAGGCATGCTGTCTACAACTGAAGAGAAAAACTCAGGTGATAGGTAAGTAAGAAAACAGTCTTGGATAACAGGTCCACAGCCTTGCCAAGCCACACTAGCACGTGAAAATTGAGGTTCCAAGCAAGCCCTTTGTATGCAGGCTGGACATACCATTGTCAAAGCTTCTACCCAACAGTGTGACTGATATAGAGGGGACAGAGATAACTCAGATGGACCCACTATACTGCAAAAATGTGCTTCCTACAATGAGATCTTCTCATGTGTAAATTATAATTCCTACAATGAGACCTTCTCGAACGTAAGTTTTAATTGTGTACTTATTGTAAATGGCAGAGGTACATACTTGCAATACAAATGTGAAATATCTTTGAAGGCCAGTGCTAAAACACAATAAAGTATTCTGATTGCCTCTGACTTAAGGACCTACAGGTCGTGATTACAGCTGGGAGACTTGTCATCTTATTAGGGGGTTCAGCAGGGTCACTGGTATTATCCTTACTGGATTTTTCATGGTGGGTATCATAAAATTTCATCCATACAAGTGACAAATCACATTTAAAGCCATTTCTAAGTACACACTTTCCTCCTTCCCTGCAGACGTTTTCTGACCCCTCAGGAACTTTTGTTGAGAAGTGGAATGCATTTAGCCCCTCAACAAAGCTTCATGAAAGAGCACATTTAATCAGCACAGGCTTGATTTATATGTCTGCTTCTTGCAAGGCCCAATTTCCGATGCTGAAATTCTGATTTGCCATCACAACCTTTAGACCTACAGCCAAAGAATGTCATTTTTAATGCTGGTCATTTGGCAAACCACAAAGAGAGCTCACAAATCCAATAAAGGAGATAAAAAAAACCCACAACAACTCAGGCTTGCTGCATAGCAATGGGAAAAAACACATAGTAAATCACCCATTTGACCACTGAGCAAGTGCCAGCATTCACTGGGAACCTGGCTAGAAGCGACACTTTTTCAAATGATTCACAAAGCGCCGCTTCAATTTGCTTTTTAACTGAACAGAGCTTTGACGTCAGTGCTAGCTGGCAAAATATTCACTGAGAATATCTGAGTACCTGGAGTGTTGCAGCTGCACACATATCTGGAGAGGTTTAAATTCAGGGGAACGTTGTGGATTCAAACTTTGACTGGGAAAGCCATTGTGAGTGATTGAATTATATGAATTAGTTAGTAAGAGAACAAGCCCTGGATTTATTTAAAAATTTTTAAAAAAGCAATGATGCCACACCACAGCATTTAGTAATAATCATGCAGATCCTATTATTTTTCTTACTCCATCTTCCCTGATCCTCTTGTTTTTTACATCTGCCTCTTACATCCATGATTTATTATATGCTTATACAGTACCTAGCATAAGAATGGCCATATTGGGTCAGACCAAAGGTCCATCAAGATCAGTATCCTGTGTTCCGACAATGGCCAATACCAAGTGCTTCAGAGAAAATGAACAGAACAGGCAATCAAATGATCAATCATCGCCAATTCCCATCTTCTGGCAAACAGAAATTAGGGGCACCATTAGGGCACTATCCTAATAAGCATTGATGGACCCATCCTCCACTAATTTATTGAATTCTTTTTTAATCCTGTTCTACTCTTGGCCTTTACAACATCCTCTGGCAAGGAGTTCCACAAGTTGATTATGCATTATGTGAAGAAATACTTCCTTTTGTTTTTTTTAAACCTGCTGCCTATTAAATATGTCCCTTATAAATGCTGTAAGCATAACTGGGTCTAACCTGGTTGCTACTACAACTTAAAGTGTTAAAAAAACAATGATTTACGCTGATCATTGTTTAATGATGTAAGCATTCTGATTTTAGGTCAGTGCTTTCCTAATGGGCCCAGGTTCTTCTGAGTCCACTTAAGAGTTAGCGCTTTCTGATTAGAGAAGGAAAGCATGGAGATTTATGTTCCAGAGGGGCAAACCCTGTGCTAACAGTAATTGACTCTTCAGAACCATCATTTCATTTTCATAAATTCTGCTAAAATGTCATGATGTACTTGCATATGCACTGCAGTTTGGTTACCAAACCAATGACCAGTTAGAAAAATCATGGCTCTTGTCATGCTACGTGCCATGGCCACCCCAGAAGTTCCCAGTTACATCTGGGCTAGAACTCAGATGCTCCCATTCCTCAAATATGTCTGAGCTAAAGGAGTAAAGTCTGTGGCACACAACAGGGCAGTTTCATACTATCTGCTAAGGGGCAGTGAGGCACATACTGCAAGCTAGCTCATTATATACCTCTGTCTATATATCACTTCTGTCTCTATTACTAAATATTTATTGAGATGTAGGAAGGCATCATCCATTTCTCTGCCAATAAAATGTTGGTGGTGGGAAAATGTTGGGGGTGGGAAAGTTAGCAAGGTTCAACTAACAGTCTACTGTAATTATTGGAGATCTGATTTATTTTTTAAGAAATTCATACCAGCCTTTGGGGGCGGTGGGGCGGGAGGAGAAATCCGTGTTTTATTCCTCCAAATGTGAAAAGCATAAGATTTTTTTTAAAGCTCAGGCTTTTGCTTTGCCTCTTCTGCCCCCATTCTTGGAAGAGATCTTCATTTCATCACAAATTATAATTATATAAATGTAGGAGGTGTGAGGTGAAGATGATGGGAGAAGAAGCCAAAGTAGCCATATTATACAGACAACACACACACTAAAACAAGGATAAATTAGAACTGTCCTTATTCTGCCATAACCATACCAGTTTGCATTTCTATAACATCTTCCAGCTTAGCACCTATATGTGCTTTACGAACATTGACCAAATCTGCTAAGAATTATTTTTCCCATTTTACACTAGGATAAACTGAGGCATCAAACGATTAAGTGATCTGCCCAAGGTCACACAAATAGAATGTAGCACAGCCATGATAACTCAATTTGTTGCTTTGACCTCAAGCCCTTCCCTTTCTTCTCTCCTTCATCTACTGTGCTGTAGTTTCTGCCTGGGCGTGGAGTTTTTTCCTCAATTCTCCCATGACTTTTCTGAAGGTAGACATGGCAGGAAGGGGCTGTTTACAAATAAACTGAACACCCAGTATAGAAGAGCAAGAGAAGACCATTTGATATTGTATGGGTGGCAAGGTGGTGCTGCACCAATGACCCCCACTATTTACACTGGTTAAGCCCTTCTTTCCTCTTTAATGTGATGAGACAAGAGATACACAACAGGTTGCATCTGACTGCTGAGCACAGAGGGTCTTGGTATACCCCTGATGCAGGGCTCTTCGGGCTTGTCTTCACGCTCCAGAGATCAATCTCCCAGGGTTCAATTTAGCAGGTCTAATAAGGACCCACTAAATCCACTGCTGATGGCAGTCCCATCAACCCCGGTATGACACCAGGTTGCAAGGAGCAAGGGAAGTTGATGGGAAAGTTTCCTCCATCGACCTCCTGCAGTGGGGACATCACAGTAAGTCAAGCTCAGGTACGTCAACTCCAGCTATGCTAGCTTGACTTTCTCCCGTAGTGCAGACCTAGGCTTTCATTTACACAGAGCCTGGTCATATGCAAACAGTCTTCAATGTTGGAGGGGATGGAGTCGTTCACAAACAGGGAAACCTGTGGACTTCTTTGAAAGATTAGGCTTCCAGCCACCAATATTCCACCTCTCTGCATAAGGACTCTGGTGGTAGTGCTCCTCCATCTATGACCAAACACTGGGAAAGGTCCCACTGTGAGCTTCCAGTTACATTTTATGAGGTGGGAAAGAAATACTCAGCCTAATTCTTCCCTTTCCCCCCCTTTAATATATTTTTGTCTTGATGCAAATTTGGGGGCATAATGTGCTGAGAAAGTACCTACCAACCAGTCACAGCACTAAGACGCAGAAACACTTATGTTTTGAACAGAAATTTGCTCTGCACAAAATGTGTATGTTTTACAGATTTCTACCATAGCATGACTTTCATCCCTTCCTCCTTACAGCTCCTATTTGTCTCATGGTGTGAGATTGAAGTAGACAAGTGTGAAAGAATCACATAGGGCTCAACATCATTAGGCTCATTTTGAAAGCATAAGAGCTGACAGGTCTGAGGAAGCAACTTTCCATTTCCCTCTGGGGCCCAGATTTGGGGGCAGGGAGGTTGGGGAGAGGAAGAAAGATCTTTCAGAAAATAAAACCAGGGGAAGGTTTGTTTTTTCTCCGCAGTCATGGGACAGTTGTAAGGATAACAGGGAGAAGAATTACAAAGGATTAAATAACTATTAAACCTTCAAGTTAAACATAAAGCCAAATGACAAAAACACAATGAAAGTTCATCCTATCAGAACTACTGTGCTAGGTGAAATATTAACACATTCACACTTGAATGTTGCAAAAGGGTCAGAACTACCCCCTGTTAAAAACATTACATAATATCTGATTTCAAGGCAGGAAGTATCCTGCAGACACGCAAAAGAAAATAGCCGAGTAGGTGTCATAACACAAATATCCATTTATTTCCTGCCAAATAAGATCAATGTCCTCTCTCCACAAAATAATGCTCCCTACAAAGTGTTCAAGTTCAACTTGTATACTGCAGAACAGGCCACAAAATCAAACAGCACCATAAGCACACAAACGGTGTTTCTTTTGTAAAATTGGCTCAGTTGCATCTCTCAGGGCACGTGAATTTAATTCAAATCTCCAATATTTGTACGAGAGACAGAGAGAGAGAGAGAGAGAGAAAATCCCAAATTCAAACTAAGACAAATCACACCTCTCAGTGAAAGCCTTACTAATGGCCCCTGCACCATACCCTAAAGATCAACAAACCTGATTTCACAGCCAATTTCAAAGTCAAGGACCTTCCAATGAGAATGCCCTGTTCCAGGTACTCAGATGATGATTAAACCCAGTGATTGTTATCTTAAACTGCCTTGCTAATCTCATCTCCTACAGGGGCTCATGGAAGAAAGGCTGGTCTTTTAGGGCCAAAATGCAAACTTCAGCTCAAAGTCAACACCTTCTTAAAGTGAGCCCAGAAATTAAAAGTAAGCTATTGTAGAACAAGTGTAATTTTGATTCCCTGCAGCTAACACCTTCAAATAAGCAAGCAGCTACATTTTCCACCAGCTGTAGCTTCACACTGGCCATCCAGCATTGCCCTATGTAGAACATGCTGCAATATTCTAATCTAGATATCACAAAGGCTTGGATTACAGCAGCAAGGGCCATACCCAAAAGGAAAGGTCACCAATGGCTAATCAGACAAAAGTGGCATTTTGGGCCACCAATGCCAGCTAGGGGCTCACGGACAAACGGGTGTCCAAAAGCCCCACAAAATTGTAAATCTTTTGGCTACAAATACACCTCTCTACAGTAGTGCTGGTGAAGTGCTAGAACAGTGGTCTCCAACCTTTTTACACCCAAGATCACTTTTTAAATCTCAGAACAAGTGAAGATCTATTGCCCCACCCTTCCCCCCAAGATCCCATCCTTCCCTGAAGCCCCGCCCTCTCTATTCTCCTCCTCTCCATCATTTGCTATCCCCAGCCCTTACACACTCTACACTGCCACTTTTTCCCCCAATTCTTCTGTAGGAAGAGGTTTTTCCAACATTTTAGCCTGTCTAGACTGGACTAATTGTCAGAAAAACCCCTTCTTTTGGCAGCCCCCTTATTCCTCATGGAACGAGGAATATAGGGGTTACTGAAAGAGCATGTTTGCTCTTCCACTAAAAAAAAATGGAAGAATAAACGCATCCCTGGATGCAGAAGAGTTTTTCCAGGATATCTCTGGAATCCTGGAAAAACTCCTGCAGTCTAGCTGAACCCTCACTGCATTGAGACAGGATGTGTGGGCTCTGGAGTAAAGAGGAGCGGCTGCCCGGCCAGCTGGCCATGGCGCTCAGCCAGGGTGCATGCTCCACGTGGGCTGGAGCAGAGGGAAAGCCGCCCGATCAGCTGGAGCGTGGCGCAGCCTCCTCTGGCTGAACGCCACAGCCAGGTGGCCGAGGTATTTCAGCCCTCCCAACCCAGCAGACCCCACCACAGCTACTCACCTGTGTTGCTGCTCCGTGAGTAGCTGCTCCGCAAAGAGTGCCAATTTAAAGTTAGTTGTGCGCAGGCGCGCAGTTCGAAGGGAGCTAAAGATCTACTCATAGAGCCCTTGCAATCGACCGGTAGATCGCGATCTACTGGTTGGTGACCACGGTGGTAGAGGAATTCTAGCATTCAAAGGCCAGGTCGACACTAGATCTGGAAGATCAGCTTAAAGTATGCAACTCGAAATACGTAGTATGCATAGCTAGAGTCGACTTAGCATAAGTCAAAGTTGGCGCCATCCCCACTGTGGGAGACCATCAGCTTCCCTTACTCCTCACAACTGCGAGGAGTACAGATGCCGGCCAGAGCTGCCCTCTGCATTTACAGGTTTACACTAGACCTAAATCGAATGCCAGAACGTTGATCTCCCACACACAAGTGAACATGTGCCCTAAGGATCAATTAATCTTGTTAATCCCAGTATCCTGGCCAAATTCCAAAATGGGTAACATTTTGTTCCCAAATTCCCTCATTCTTGCCCTCTTTCACTTCCTATCCTACATAGTGGGACGGTGCTGGAGCATTTAGTAAAACAGTTCTCAATCAACCGTGGTTTAGAGGATTGTTCTTAGGGTACGTCTACACAGCAGTGTTATTTCGGAATAACCAGGGCTTGACAAACCGCGGCGAGAGCTACTCACCAGCCCCGCACCGCGCATGCGCCAGACTGGCACTGTGCATGCACGCAGCACCGGTGAATGGGGCGCATGGAGCGACCGGCTGAAATCTACTCTCCACAGGTGAGTAGAATCAGCAGTTTGTCGAGCCCTGGGAATAACTAATGTTATTCCAAAATAACATAGTCCGTGTCTACACTACAAGCAGTTATTTTGACATAATATCAAAATAATGTCAAGCTGGAAGACTTCTTACTCCGACTCCTGTAACCCTCATTTTACAAGAAGTAAGGGAAGTCAGAGAAAGCGTACTCTTCCTTGGACTTCCTGCTGTGTAGACAGCACCAAAAGCTGAAATAAGCTATTTTGACTTAAGCTACGCAACTGACGTAGCTCAAGTTACGTAGCTTATTTTGGCTTTAGCCTTGATATGTAGACATGCCTTTAGAGGCCCTTCTAGCCCTCAACATGGAGTTTGCACCTCTGCTCAATTCAGCATTTGTACTCTTCAGAACAAAAAGTTCTATATAAACATAAGACCATCAGCATTATTCAATATCATTGCTATTATAATAACAAATCCAAGATAATGATAGAGTGAGTAAAGATAGTTGCTAATGCTGTTCAGTTTAGTACCATACAATATCAACAGTTCTCATGCTTCTATTAGGAATCTCATGGTATTTGTTGTTTTTCTTAAAGCCCCAGGTACCAAATGTGTGAATAAGTGTGAAACAGTTTTCTTTTTTTTTTTTTTAATAGTAATTTTCAAAGCCTTCTGGTAGCAGTGAAAAATCTTGAAAATGAGGCACAAAAGTGCACCTAAATAAAAAGCAACCAACTTTTATTAATTTTGTAAAAATCTCATGAGTTTGAGGGTATTAAACATAATTTTTGAAAGCATATCAATATTGGTTACACTGGAAAAATACAAAATTTCAGTCTGTAGCCTAATATCAAATTTCTAGATAACCAATCAATGCTAAGATACAGACATTAGAGACCATTCTTATACCTTAGAAATTTAGTAGCATTAAAGTGGTAGGACAAAAGAGTTTCCAAGTAGCTTGGCTAGTGGCCTGAGCATGCCAGGAATCCCTGGATACTAATTCCAGCTCAGAGTGGCACAGTATGTGTGATCTTTGGCAAATTTTGGCCTGATGAGACCTCAACCATCTGATTTCTAGAGCATGGACATTCAGCATATTATGAAATCAAGCCCCTCCTATATCAAGGTGGATTCTCAAAAACTGAGATAGTCAGAATCACTAGTTATTTTTTAAAATCTGGGTCTCTACCTTTCTGTGCCATGAGTCCCCATCTGTAAAATAGGGATTTTTCACCAACTACAAATCTGTAGTGCACAGATGATTGGTTAGTTAATGTTTGCTAAGTCCTTTGAAGTGTTGGAAAAGTGCTGTATATAAAACCTCCGAAGTCATTTAAAAATCTGTCAGTTGTTGGCCCCACCTGCACCCCCAACATGATTTTAAGTCGTCCTGACTATCAAGGTAAAATACTGACAGGAAGCAACCCTGCTATTAGGGCTCTTGCCAGAAAACTCAACCATTAATAGACCTGTGTAGCAAAGGAAGCCTCTGCAGAAACTGTTTCATGTGTCTCTCTACATGTCAGGCTCCTTCTCTTTTTCCTTTTATCTTCAGATTTAGATAATTCTCGTTAAAAGCAAGGTGGACATTTTGGCAAAATTACCATAATGTGACTTGATGGACTTTTAAGTTATCTCCTATTTGTTATACTGTACTTTGAATCGCATGTTTTGCCAAGAAATGAAACATTGTTTATTCTTGTATTAGGAAGACAAAGTGTTTTCCGTTTAAAGATTTAGTTTCTTTTAAATGTGCAATGTAGCAGAAGCTGAGTGGCACAAGTGAAAGGAAGAGACTCCTAACTGCAACTGAATTTCAATTTCATTGATTAGTAGTATCACCACTGTAAGGAGATTTAATGCCCAGGCTAGTGTAAATTGGATTCAAATTGCTATCTCTGTGTAAAAAGGGGTCTCACATAAAGGATTAAATGAAGGCCAAGGTTTCACAATGAACCCACTGGCTCATACACAATCAGCTTTGTGTACTCATTAAAAAGGGAGCTAATCACCCCAGTTTGTGCTGGTTTCAGAGCAGCCAACAAAAAAGACTCTGGCCTCCCACTGAGAGTCAAAGACAAAATATCCCTTTTTCTCCCATTTACAACTATCCCACATTTTGTGTCCCCAGAATTTAATGATCTCACTGAACCACAATAAAAATAAGCTTCTGCGAAGGAGGGGAGTTCAGCTACCTACCATTTCATGACTTGATACAATTTAGTAAAGAGAGAGAGAAAGAAAAAATAAGAAAGGTAGGCTTGGAAAATTAAACCTCTGTCCAGGAAAGTGTCTCAACAGTGACCTAGTTTTGTCACAGTGAGTGGCTTGTTTGTAAATGTACTGCAAGCATGTACAACACAACAATCGTGTAGAATTCCAAAGCCATCTCAATGGTAATTAAAGAGAACGTCTCCATTTTAAAGGCAAGTATAAAATATATTTACACACTTGCTGGCACGCCACACAAAATCAAAGGCGTTCACTGAAAGTTACATAGAGCAGCTCTGCTTTTTGCTGGCAGATGAGAGAGAAAGCTGGCTGAACCACGTGGTGAGGCACAAAGAGGGAGGCCAGTAGCTATACCGCTGCTCCCCATTTCCCCCGACTCCACAGGAGCTACTCTGCAGCCATACTGCCAGGGTTGGGGCTCTGCATGCTGGAAGGAGACATGCTACGGAACCAGGTAAGCAGCCTCTGGACACAGCATGTTCCTCTTCTAACATGACTCTGAGCAGAAATCTATCCAAGAGCTAAATGATCAGTCCCCTGATCTTGGGCTGATGTGTACTGTACATCCCCACACTTATGGAACATCAATTATAGTCTTTTCATTTTGAGTGTGTAAGTGCTATAAAAATATGCTGTATCCAATGCTGAAAGGACAGAAGATGGCATCTGTGCAGAAGAGCACAGTAACTATATGGCAAATCAGGGCAGGAAATGAGTAACTACCATAGAGCTGGATTTCTCAAACTACATCTATGAGCCACATGCTAACACAAGCATAGGCACCTCCCCTCCCATTCACAATCTTGTAATGTCCTTGTGGCATCACTCACATGAAACGCACGACCAGGGAAGCTTTTAATGCGTTTTCAGGGTGACAAGTCTTTTCTCCGGTTTTGGAAAAAAGTTCAAACATGCTGTTTGTCTCCTTTTGCTCCTCACTTCACCTCCCTCTCTCATCTGTTCTGTTTCTCTCCATTGTAAGTGAGGAGGCGAGCCAGCACCACGTGACAAGTCACTTTCTTGCACACACCTGTGCCACATGCAATTGACATTTAAGTCAGCAAACAGGAGTCAAGCCCATCAGAATGTAGACAGCAACTTATGAAAAATGCCATAGAGTCTTCAATAAGCATAAAGTGGGTCCCATAACCTCCATTCTACATCTGCCTCAAAACATGGCACCTCCAATGCAATGTTCCCCTCCCCACCCATCCATGTGTGGAATAAAATTTGTTATGTGCACCACGGCATGTGCAGATGTGCACCACCAGTAAAAACAGATGCTGCATGGTATGGATGCTCCTCTAATCAGCTGGACGGCATTTGAATCTCTCCTGGGTGGTCGCCCAAGTGCACAGCTTACAGAGAACACTGTTCCAATGTTATTGTTAGTATTTTACGATATCCAAAAGCATGTGAAAGGCCATATAACACAAGTGATACAGTCATTGACCCAAAAAGCTTACAATCTAATTTTAGTTCAGACCCTGTTTAACTTCCAAAGTCTAGTGAGATCCGTACAGTAAGGTAAGGCTAAAAGTAATTTGCCTCTGTTCATGTCTTGCACCATCTTTTCCACTTAGTGTGTACAGTGCCTAGCACAACAGGGCCCAGATCCTGGTAAAGGCCTTCACCTGCTATTTTAATACAAATGTCAAATAATAATTCTGTGACACTGGCAATTATTGCTAGTAACTTAAGTAAAAAAGCAGCGAATTACCCTATATCAGGGATAGTAAAATGGAGTTGTATTCAAATAAAACTTTCTACCAAAACCAATTAATCAAAAAGGAGTGTCAGTGAGTATATCATATAAACTCCATTCATATCACTTATTGTAATTTTTAGGGAAATTTAAACAATAAATATAATTAATGTAAAAATCAAGAATCCCTTAAATGTGCTAACTCTGAGCTGAGTTATTCTTCAGCTTGAGTACAATGTAGTTAGGAGCAGATTAAAGAAAAAAAATGACCCAATCCCTAACATCTGGCCCTCACCATATTAGGAAAAAATAAAGCTCAAAGTCCTTAGACAATCCCAAAAGACAGAATTGATTAATATAACCTGTTAACAATGCATTATTGCCATTGTGTGAGATTAAAGCAGCTGAACAGCAACTGGAAACAAAATCAAGCAACTCACCCCTTTCCTTTCCAAACTCCAGGGCTACAATTTGGACATTTTGGAATCCTACAGTACCGATACACAAAAAAATCTGTTATAAGACAGTCAAGACTGCTCAACACATAACATATTTGGCACAAAAAGCACAAATGCAAGAAAATGAAAAATTAAGCCACTTACCGCATATACTCATCTATTCCTCTAACACAGACAAACATCTTCCTATCCCCACCAGGGCCGGATTAAGGAGGGGGCTTGCCGGGCAGCTGCCCAGGGCGCCAACGTATGGGGGGGCACCTGATGGCAGCTGTAAGGGGCGCTGCACGCCTGGGGCCCGCGCAGTGCCCCTTAGAGCTGCAATCAGGCGCTGCGCGCCCGATTGCAGCTGTAAGGTGCGCAGCGCACCGGGGGTGGGGCCGCGCATGCGCCATGCACCTGGGGGCAGAACCGCACATGCGTCGCGCGCCCGCTGCCCGGGGTGCAGGAATGGCTCAAGCCAGCCCTGATCCCCACAGACCACACATTACAACCTGAACTTTGCCCTCTCAATCCTTGGGAAACTACTTCTTCCTAAAGTAAGGCGCTGTGCATGTGTGGTGTAGCTGAGTGTGTGGAAAGGAAGAAGTTTGGCAAAAGGAGCAGTAGAAATTCTCACATCTCTGGGTGTAGGAGGGGGACAAAAATTTCCCAGTGGTGGTTTTACTATTTAAATACCAGGAAAGGGTTGGGAAAGGTTGGTGGACCTATATGGGGAAATGTTCTGGAGCTCTTCTACAAAGTGCAGCTGTGGATAGAAAAGATTTTATCCATCAGTATCTGCCTTTGTCAGGGAAATAAAATCTGTCAATAGCTACACATAAAACCTTCATTGCTGTAGGACAAAATCTGACATAAGTATGCAGCTCCTGACAGATTGAGTGTGTACAACAGAGAAGATTTTATCTACCAGCTACCTATTGGCACATAAAACTTTCAGTTTTCAACAAGGAAGCTAAAAGTAAACTTAAATCAATTTTCCTTCCCTTTTTTTTTTTTATAAACTAGCCATTACACTAGATTTGCTCAAGACTCATCTCTCTGCCATTTTCCCATAATTAGAAAATGTTTCAACAAAAGTTAGCAGTCAACAAAAACACCTTTAGTCTGCTAGGGGCAGGCAAACTTCATCCACATGGTCCAATTTCAGCATTTCCCTATGAAAATGTATTAACAGAAATCAAACCAAAACTACAGAGAAAATTCAAAGGGCATGAAAACTATCTGTATGTGGTTCTATACTGAAAGTGCACATACATTTAGAGAAAAAGCAAAAATATATTCATTTCAGAACACAACCTTAATGACTAAGGAGCACCAACCAATATCTCCATAACATTGATTTATTTCAGAACAATGTCTTATGTAGCTATGAACAATGTACAGGTACCAATGAGTCATAATTTGATACCATAACACAGGAACACGATGTACTATAACATTGAAGCTGTCTCTCTCCTTAAGTCTTCTTCCCAGCGTCTCTCCAGCCCTACTGGCACTTCATAATGAATCTCTTTAGTTTTCCCAACTCTACAGTCCCAATGTTCCCCACCAACATGACATATCTGGGTCTGAATTTATTTCCCAGATCATTTGAATTTCTGCATGGCTTACATCACAGATTTTTGGCATTCTGAGCAAGAACAGCATTGGGTACACTGATTGTTATCTTTGTGACTTCAATTTTCCTCTGAGCCTCTTGCAAGCTTAAACCAATGCTTTCCAACTTCTTATCCACTGCAGCATGAATGGCATCTTGCTTTTCTGTAATGTCTGCCAAGTTCTTAGCAAGGCCAGCACTGCTTGATAAGCCAAATCCATGCCTCCTGATGGTCTGAAACTAAAAGCAGTCAGGCCTGACCCTCCCAGCAAGGGAAAGCTTGAAAGTGAAATATCAAATCTACAGTGCCTCCAGTTTTACTCTATTTTTTTTATTCCAGCAGCTGCTATTAATACTAAAAGCACGCAGTAACTAAAACCATCAAATTACCAGGAGAAGAGTGAGCAGTAAGAACTGCACACCACAAAAAGCTGTCTACCATCACAACCCATCCAACCAAACTTCTTTAAGATACATAATTTAGTTGCAGTCAAGCCAGATTGAGCTTTTTGGGTTCTATAGTTCTGGAGTGCAAGTGCCAAATATTGTATTCCAATTCCAGATGTAATGTAGCAAGACAAACTGAGAGAATATAATCTCTTTGACTTCCAGAGCTATCAGAGGTCAGGGAAGAGTCTGATGATACAGGATTGTTTCCTGCTGTGCTTTCAATTGTTTCAAGAACCAAACTTACTATCACTTCCCGGTGCCTTCAGTCATGTACACTCAAGTATATAATATATATATTTCATACCAGCAAATGTCTTCATAAATCATGTTACATTAGAAAACAAATGCCTAAATATAAAAACCACATGTGCTATTTTCCTCATGGTTATATGTTCACTGGTTTCCTTTTTAATTAAAAATTATTTTCCACCACCCTTGGGTGCAGGAATGATAACATCTCAGTGGAATAATGTTTTCTTTGACATTTATCCTTGGTCCCAGTAGTAGCGTTGATCTCTTATTGTTTTAAAACTACACTGTCATTTGTCAGTGTGCTGTCTGAAAACATCCATTTCTGTCTCTGGAATTAAATGGTATCACCCTTAAAATGGGAAGTAGGGGGGTTTTTTTTGGGGGGGGGGGAGGGAGTTACAGGGGGATGGTAAGACAGAAAACATGTGTTTTTTAAAAATTAAAAATATTTTGAGTAAATTAGTTTAATAATACAAGTCAGACAGAAATCACACATGCTCCACAAAACCACAGTATTTAAGAAGAGGTAAAAATACCACATCCTATCCATCCTCCGCGACAGAACTAGCTGAGTTCTAAATCACTGTCCCTGCTCACAGCAAAACAAAAGGTTGATGTGGGAAGAGAATGTGTGATGGGAAAGGGAAGAAGCTGGAAACTTAAACACCTTGGTTCTAAAGCTTCTTGCTGCTATCCCCCAATATTTTTACTCCTCCAATAATGCCCTGTTGGTGAACAAGCCAATGAAAAGGACTTAAAAATAAATACTGGGGTTAATGAAAGGAAAGTGGGGGAAGAAGCAAGTCCTTTAAGAGACACTTCTAGAGAATGGAACATCATGCTGAAGTGACAGTCGGCCTTAGCAGAAGGAATCCCGTTGTTTTTCAAAGAGACTTGTACTCCTAAGTCACTTAGACACTTTCAAAAATTCTAATCCACCTTTCGAATAGGGAGGTGATAGAGTAAATGTGTAAACAGTTACCCAATGAGCATGGGCTCATTGGTTAACTTCCTGGTTACAAGCAGGCCCCCTCCCTTCTACACTGATGCTGTTCATCATTGTATCAGAGGCAGCAGTGCAGGGGGGAAGGGAGCAGGAGCTGATGCACGTGGGGAGCTGGCTTTTAAGCCAGATCTCTGTGCGCAGCATGCCCCCGTACTCCATACTGCTGCCTCTGTAAGAAATTAATGGTAGACAAAATGTTGGCCAAACAGAAGGAAACACTACTTCACGCAGTACACACACTGAATGTGAAACACAAAAAGGCAAAGGCAAAGAGCCTGATTTTTTTTTAAGGGTTAAGTTACTAAAGCCCTGCAAATCCGCAGATACCCACTTTGTATCTGTGGGTATCCACATTTGCAGATGCGGACACAAATTTTGCATCTAGAACCCCGCAAATTTGTGGATAGCCGCTTTATAGCCGCATCCACGGATATGGATGCGGATAGCCAAGGCTCATTTTTGCAGATACGGATAAAAATTTTACATCTGCGCGAATTTTATACCTGTTACAGCTCCCATTACCCTCAATGGGAGAAAAATTAGGCTCAGCATTTGTAGCGGTGCACATTAAGCCATAAGTAAGTAATGAAATCTCATGCCTAGAGAGTCAAGTGCTCTTTGCAGCAAGGTGCTGGTATTCTTGCCCTGATTCAGCAAATCACTCAAGCACACACTTACTTTTAAAGCATGTAATTTCACGGATTTCAAATGAAATTTCCCCACATTGAAATTCTCCGAGCGCATTAGGGGAGGGGAAGGTTTCTGACCTCTTTTCTGACGCATTAGATGCCATCCATTGCTAGAGGTGACAGCATTCAACCTACCAATGGTCTCATCCAGTGTTGTCCTTGGTATTTACTTTGTACTCAGGTAAACATATGACACTAAGAAATCAGGGTCAGACAGAACCAATTAGGTTCTGAGAGTCCAATCTTCAATTATACCTTTAAGGCAGTTAAAGCATTTGTGGCTAGAATTAGTGGACGTCTCATCCTATTTACATAATGTATGACCTAATTTTGTGTTCACTGAGTATTTAATTACAGCAGACTGAATGCAAAAATGACTCAAAACACTCTCAGAGCTAATAATTAATGTTTTAAATGCGATTTTTTTTCCATGTGTAACATTTTGGCTTCACATATTTTATGTACAAATAAAGAAAGCTCATTACTTCTTTTGGATCCAGTTTTGAATGGACTGTGGCTGGCTCAACAACATGTACACCCCCCACCCCCCGTTCTATGCAGCAGTCAGGAGTTTTTATTTCACAGTATCCTAAAATTAATAATTCTAGTCCATTTTGTGAACTAGAACCTTTATTGGTGCACTTATATGGTTCTGTCCCTGTGGGACAGGGCCTTGTCAAGCATAGGAGCATCATCCATTTGCCTTAGGCAGAACCGAGAAACAACTCTGTTGAAAAGAATTCAAGCACAGCTGCTCAACAATTACTCTTGCAGCACAAGACAAAATGTCTGTATGAGTAGCATGTTACTATTAATCAGTGTTTATATGATATTTAATAGGAGCCTCTTTAATAAGTGTGCATTTTCCATCCATGGGATTACATTAGCACACTGTTCTAGGGAATTATTACTCCTATTCTTCAATATTTCTTGGGGAGGCGTGGGAATATCTTTAAAAACACTAAACCAAAATGTGTTTTAAAAGGGAAATCACATTTGATGTAACAATTTCAAAATGTATTTGTAAAAAATTGTTCCAAATTAGAAGAAAGGCAAAAACTTTCTTCTAAAAACTGTAGCATTCCTTTTAACATTGAAGTAAGGCAGTTATTAATGTACCACTAACACAGTCTGCAAATTGTTACTACTATATTGCACCAGAGGAATATCAGTCTTGCTGCAGCCTTTTTAAATATAAATACTGGGTTAAAAAGTGACTCAGATAATGACTGCAGTTGCAAATTAAATCATAGCAGCACCACCAGAAAATGCAATCTGGCGTAATTAGGATTTTTTGTAGATTAAAAAAAAGCAATTCTAGAATGTTGTGTGATGGATAAGAGGAGTGCTGGCCAGCACAGTGACTAAAGGGTTAAATTCAGGTAGCTAAGGGTGTTGGCAGGGAGCCAGAAGAACCAATGGGATACAGTGCTGAAATTTAAATTGTAAATATATACCTGCCTGCTCTCTTTGTGTGAGGAAGTTGTTAGGAGCTGGAGGAAGCAAGATGAAGTAATCAGACAGAATTACCACCACGCCTACAAGGAATACTGGGCATGGGAATGGACTGGGACTTGAAGTACGGATCAGTACGGACCGTAAGTAGATAGAGCAAGGTATGTTTTGTCACGATCAGGATATTTTTCTTTGTTTTGTTGTTTGGTTAAACTTTTCTGTGTAAAATCCATGTGCCTCCCTCCCCGTATTTACTATACCTAAGATGTGCCAGAGATACCTTTTTTTCTCAGTGGTTTAATTTGCTCTTCTTAGTTGCTCTGTAACACCTAGCAACTAACTATTCTTTATTAAGTATATCTTTTTGTTTTGTTAATAAAAACACCTTTTTTAAGGCAATGATTTGATTTTTGTGTCCTGGAAAGTAACAGGGGGGTCTGTGTGTGTGTGCCTGCTTAAGACTGAGAGGTCAACTATTACAGATTGTGGTTTGTTTTCTGTGGACTTTTTCCCCCTTTTTTCAAGCTCTCTTGTGGTAAAAGAGCTTGGGGTACCACTTGGGAAGAAGATCAACTGTTTCTTCCTGGTTTTCAGGGTTTTAATTCACTTGATGGTGGCAGCCTATCTCCCAGAGCCAGGGAATCTGTGACTCTGGGGAGTTTTTGTAAGCAAAGCCTAGAGAGACAAGGTATTTTTAAGGTCTCTTGCGGGCCCCCACCTTCTGCACTCAGTGCGTCCAAGAGGAGAATAGCCCCGACAGCTTGTTTCAAGGACAAGAGCCCTTCTGGTTTATTTTCATTTTATAATAATGTCAGATTTAAAGAAGTTTAAGAAGTCTTTTAAGTAGAGGTTTACCATACATAAAACAAAGTATTAGCACGTAAACCACTGTTCCGATTCAGCCATGTGACACTCAAAACATATTCAATGTGTTAATCCCACCCAAAACAAACCACCATTTGTTATCTTAAACCTAGGCGTCAGAGGCAATTAACTCTGCTTTCATGGATTATATTCTGTTATACTGAAATGAAAACTGCCTTCCTTCCAATGCTTCCAATGACAAAAATAATGATTGACAGAAGATCCAATATTTAAATGTAAGTAAATAGGCAATCTTATGCCAAATACACAAGAAAAAATTATAAGAGCTTCACAAGCAGTTTTATAAAATGGTCCATCAGCTAGACTGGCCGATGCTTTTAAGTTCAATAGTTAATAACTATACTCAGCACTTCTCTCTCTGGGCATTTATACTATGTTCATCATGCTGGTATCTAAGCTCAACGTAAGAAAAGAAGAAAGTGGCGCATATATAGAATATTGAATCTTCAAAGTGTTCTGTGACCAGTAGGTAATATTCACAACACCTCTATCACATCTTAGATGGAGAAATTGAAGCACAGAGCTTAAGTGAGCAACTTTCAGCCCAAGTGCTCCTCTCAGAAAACAGGTGTTTATTAAATCAGATACTTATGTGGCTATGCCCAAACCCAATACAGTCATGGAGAAAATGGGTTCAGAAGCAACCTCAGGATTGTTGTTGCGGAACTAAGTTCCACAGTTAATTGGACTCCAGAGCAGGGGTGAAACAAGTATGGCTGCCTAATCTCTCTTTAAAAACAAGTAGTCCTGTGGCACCTTAGAAACTATACACGCACACACACATCATCATCAGCTTTTGTGGGTAAAACCCCTTTCTTCAGATGAGCTTGAGACATGGAAGTGGGTTTTGCCCACAAAAGCTCATGATACTATATGTAATGTTTTTGTTAGTTGCTAAGGTGCCATGGGACTGCTAGTTGTTTTTAAAGTTACAGACTACCACAGCTATCCCCCTAAGGCTTTTAATCTTTCTTTGTTTGAATGCGAAGTCAGTCTCTGGTTAAAAGAAGCTACAACAGCAGACATCTAATGGAAAGAAGGAAGGGCTGTAAGTGAAGATGGAAGTAAAATAAAAGATCTATTTGTACCATCTTTTGATGAGATGGCAAGCAAACCCCTCCAGCTGAATGCCCGGAAGACTACAGTGAGAGATACCAACCATAATGCCTAGAACACATTCTTTAATATAGTGTCCTTGCTGGGTTGTTTTTAATTCCTCAGACCAAATTATTATTTTTCTTTAATGGAAATTAGATCTTCATCACCTTGAATACTCAGGCTACTTTTATCTGTTAAACATCCTTATCTACTGAGCCTTGCTGGGTTTTAAAGAGGATTGTTTGAAAAGCACTTGGAAACTCTAAGAGTTCTATTAGGGGCATGATTAATGCACACGATCTGCAACCAATTTCTGATTTTATTTTTAACTATGAAACACCTGTATAATATTACACCCAGTGAGGACCCAAGATAGAACCTTCAGAGAAACTGCTCATAAGGAGCCTGATTTTCTTGACCTTCCAGAGCCATTAAATTCCCAAACCACCCCATTGTTGAGGGTTTTTTTAAATGGTAGCTACCTAATAGTCTACCATTGACAAATTGCCCAGGAAGACAGGCATTTTATCCATTAATTAACCATTTTAGAACTTATTCCTTCTGCTCCAGCACCTTTTCCCTCCATTTATCATTTGCAGAGCTCCCCAAGCACTTTTGTTTACAGAGTAGATGTAAGATCTGTAAGCATTTGTGGGAACGAAGGGAGGAATAAATCAGCTGAACCATTTTACCCATGAGATTGTTTATTAAGGGAGCTTCAGAAGACAGTCATTAATGAACAATGAGGAAGCTCTGCCCTCTGACCTCAATGATTCTTGAGTGGTTGCACCCTGGTGCCCTGTTGCATCCATCTCAGCCCAGGCCTCTCCACTTTAACAGTTTAAAGCAATCGTTTTGTCTTCAGCAGGGCTAATAGGAGTAAAAGGTATTTTTGTTAGTATAGTACATGGATATGACTCATCACACAGAGAGAGCAGATCTGATGATCAGATCAGATCTGACGGCAGTCCACAGCCAATGGAAGCTGCAATCGCCCGTACCTGTGTAGGCACAGGTAAATATAGCGGTGATGGCCTGCCAGGGGCTAACCCTGGCAAACTGCTGCCATCTTATTGCCCACCCCTGAGCTAGGCACTGAGCTAGGCACTGAACATAAGATATGTCCACACTAAAGAGACTGTTACCTTATTGGAATAGCTCCATAGTGCAAATGCGGCGCAAACCAAGAGAAGGGATTTTTTTTTGTCAGTGCAGTAACATTACCTCCCATCACAGTTCTCTTCCATGGACATAGCTATGTCCACATTTGCGATTGTATTACATTATGTCCTGTTGCTCCATTGGTAAGAAACGTGGTGTTTTTAAATTTCTCACTGACGTAGCTATGCCAATACCACTGTTCACTGTAGACCGCACCTGGAGTGCGAAATGATCCCTCTTTCAAATAGCGCATAATCTAAATGGCCAAGGCAGACAACCTGTGAAGAAGCGTTAAAGCTACAAATTCCTTTGTCTTCACAAAGATTTTCATCTTGTGTTAGTTACTATTAAAAGTAGAAGACACGGTCATGGCTTGGGACCTCACTGAGCTAGGTATAGACAGTCCCTTGCATAGGCATGGATGCTCAAGGGCTCAAGCACCTACGGAAAAAAAAGGGGGGGGGGGGGTTAACAGCCACAGTGGATCCAGCTCCAGAGCTCATCACTGTTTGGTGGGGCCCAAAGACTCACTGCCACCAGCCAGCTTTTTAGCAGCGGAAGGTGCTGGGAGGAGGGCAGGTGAAGAGAAAGGAGTGACAGGTAGGCAGGGCCTCAGGAGAAGGGGCAGAGTGGGGCCAGGATGAGGAAGAGCAAGGGCGAGGCTTTGGGGAAGGGGTGGAGCTGGGGCAGGCTTCAGATTGGCTTGGACTGGAATCCATGCCTGCGGTCCACTGCCTTACATTCCAACTGTAAGACAAAAGACAACAGATGGTCAGACAGCTGGAGGAGTCCAAGAAAACAATGAGACAATATCATACAGCATGACAAGCTGTGGTCTCAGCACACTAGTGACCTAACTATTGTCAAATTTTTTGATGGCATCACTGCAAAGTAAGAGTTTTGAAGAGGGATTTGAAGGTGCACAATGAAATCACTTTGCAGATGTTTAACAGGGAACTCAAACAGGAGGAACAGCTCATGAGAAAATGGCAAGCTGCTTGTTTGAAAATTTAACAAACAGGTGATGGAGTCTGATATCATGGGGTAATTGGAGGTAGGAACAGACGAATGAGAGATAATCAGTAGGGGTGTGTCTAGACTACAGGGTTTTGTCGACAAAAGTGGACTTTTGTCGACAAAACTATACCTGCGTCTACACTACCGCCGCGTTCGGTCAACGGTAAGTCGACAGAACGTGGCAGTTTTGTCAACGGCGGTAAACCTCATTCTACAAGGAACAACACCTTTGTCGACAGAGTTCTGTCAACAAAAGGTAAGTGTGGATGCAGGGAAGAATTTATGCCGACAATAAAGGCCTCCAGGAAGAAGCCCTGGTGGACACTCCTGCCACAGCTTTCAACTTTATTGTTCCTGCCTGTAGCCATCTTTAAAAGGCACAGGCACCCAGGATTAGCATTCTGGCAGCAAGAAAGCTCCAGCCAGGACCCTGAGACTGCGCTGCTCTTTCTGGTCAGGCAACTCTGAGCCATGTCCCAGGGACAAGCCCCCCAACCCCCTCCCCCCGGCCCTTCCAGGGACACATCCCCACAGGAAGCCAGGGGCACCAAACGCCGAGCACCCTCCTGGTCTGGACCCGAGATAAAAGCCCTCTCGGAGCTCTGGTCCGAGGAGGAGGCTCTTCAGGCCCCACAGTCGAGGCGGCAGAACGCTGACATTTATACCAGAATGGCTGATGGCCTGGCAAGGAAAGGCCACCACCCCCACACCTTAGCCCAGGTCAGAGCCAAGGTCAAAGAGCTGCGGCAGGGGTACATCAGAGCCCATGAGCACAGCTCCCGCTCCGGGGAAACGGCACACTACTGTGCCTACTACGAGGACCTGGACTGGATCCTGGGGGAAGGGGAACCCCTGCCTCCCGAGAGGGTTGTGGAGTCTGGCATGGGCAGCGGCCACAACTCCAGGGTGAGACCCCAGCAGACGATCAGGAGCTCCAAGAGGAGGAGAAGGAAGAAGACAGCACCAGGAGCACCCAGGAGCCAGACGTCCACACTCAGGAGGCCTCCCAGACAACTTCGGACACTGGGGAGGGAACATCAGGTGAGTGCTGTGAGGGTCCAACACACACAGGGCAGGGCAGGAGGGAGCAAAGTGGATGGTGCAATGCTGTGACATGTCATGCTAATCACAGCCTGGGGGGAGGGGGGCCACACACATGGCCGACCTCAGGGAGGGCCATCCTACCGCCGCACCTGCATGGCTGTGAGACACCACCTAATCCTGCAGGCAGTGATGCCAGGTGCAGGCATGGGTTGGGGATGCTGGGATTGCCACATAGCTTCAGGCCTCTCAGCAACCTGTGGGAACCCCAACTGTGGCCTGACACTTGTCTGTGTTGCTTGGCCATGGGGTGTTTGGGGGGGGGGGGGGAGAGACAGGATGGTAGCCTGCACACCTTCTGGGCTCCAGGGAGGCCGTGGCTGCTGGCCAGGCCACACCATGCCTTCCTGAGACACACATAAGCATCCTCTGACCCTAGGACAGGCACTGACTGCTGAGAAGGAGGGCATGCCCTCTCAGGGAAAGTGTGAGCATGCATGGCTGATGACTTTTCCCTCTTGTCCTCCACAGCCGGACCAGGAGGGGGGTGCCACACCTGCCCCACCACCCAGACAGCTACAGGGAACCCGTCGGCACTGGCGCACATATTTGGACCTGGTGCGCCAGCACATCTCGGTCCTGCAAGGGATGCAGGACGCAATAAACCGGAGGCTGGAGGCAGAGGCAGAGTGGAGCAGGCACTTGCTGGACGAGTTTGTCCAGCAGCACACTGAGATCTGCGCTGCTATCTGGGAGGCCATGGCCTTCTCCAGTCCTGTGCCTGGTCCTTCTCCTCCTGCTCAGCCTGCTCCCCCCTGAGCCCCTGCCCCCCCTCACTCCTTACCATCCCAGACCCAGATACAGCCCCACCTCCTGCCCAACCCCCTACTGTCCGTGTGCGAAAAGGCCTCCATAGCCAAAGTGCCAGGGGCTCTTCATCAAGGCAGCACCCTCAGCCCTGAGCCTCCCTCCCCCCTTCCAGACTGACATTCCCCCTTCCCATCTATGAGAGTCACTGAGGGAAGCACTTTACTTTGTTTACAAACACTTTATTTTTCTGAACAAAAGAGTATTTTAGTTTTTCAAAAAACCAACAGTGAAATAAACTGTAAACATTTTTTCACCAACATCTGTCTGTTCTCAGTGTGTGATGAATGAGTACAATGTGTGAATGTGGGGCCAGGAGCGGTTTTGGGGAGGAAGGAACCAGGGGCATGAGGCAATCCCACATTTAGAAGGCCCTAGGGAAAATCATCGGCCTCCTTGGGAGAATTGCTCCCTCAGGGCTTCTCGAATGCGCAAGCCCAGCTGGTGGGCTTGCCAGATGGCAGCTATCCAGAGCTGCTCAAAGTGCCTCCCCTCCACATCAGCCTGTGTCCCCCACGCAAGGAGGAAGGCCTCCCCTTTCCTCTCCACTAGGTTGTGCAGCACACAGCATGCTGCAACCACATCGGGGATGTTGTGCTCCCCCATGTCCAGCTGAGTGAGCAGGCATCTAAACCTGCCCTTCATAGAATCAATCATAGAATACTAGGACTGGAAGGGACCTCGAGAGGTCAAGTCCAGTCCCCTGCCCTCACGGCAGGACCAAATACTGTCTAGACCATCCGTGATAGACATTTATCTAACCTACTCTTAAATATCTCCAGAGATGGGGATTCCACAACCTCCCTGGGCAATTTAGTCCAGTGTTTAACCACCCTGACAGTTAGGAACTTTTTCCTAATGTCCAACCTAAACCTCCCTTGCTGCAGTTTAAGCCCATTGCTTCTTGTTTTATCATCAGAGGCCAAGGAGAACAATTTCCACCCTTCCTCCCTGCGACACCCTTTTAGATACCTGAAAACGGCTATCATGTCCCCCTTAAATCTTCTCTTTTCTAAACTACACAAACTCAATTCTTTCAGCCTTCCTTCATAGGTCATGTTCTCTAGACCTTTAATCATTCTTCTTGCTCTTCTCTGGACCCTCTCCAATTTCTCCACATCTTTCTTCAGATGGCCAAAGGCGTACTCCACCTGGAAGCGAGCCTGATTCAGGCGACAGTTAAACAATTCCCTGCTTGCATCCAGGTGGCCCATGTAAGGCTTCACGAGCCAGGGCATAAGGGGGTACGCCGCGTTGGCCACGATGCACGTAGGCATCTGCACGTCTCCGACTGCTTAGTTCCTCTCTGGAAAGCATTTCCGAGCCTGCGGTACAGGTAGGAGTTCCGGAATATGCCGGCATCATGTGCCCGGCCTGACCACCCGACACAAATGTCTGGGAATTGTCCCCAGTGGTCAACCATGGCCTGCAGCACCAAGGAAAAGTGGCCCTTTCTATTAATATACTGTGCTGCTCGATGGGGCGGTGCACGGATCGGGATGTGAGTCCTGTCGAGTGCTCCACCACAGTTTGGAAAACCCAGCCCCGCAAATCCGGCCAAGATAGTATGCAGGTCTCCGAGGCGGACAGTCCTGTGAAGCAGCTCTGAACTGATGGCCGTCACCACCTGTAGAAAGGGACAAATACAAAACACACATAACAGGACATTAGAGGAGTTGCATGAGCTAATGAGAGGTGCTCCCCCACCCCTCCCCTCCCAGACCCCAAGAACCCCCCCTCAGGCAACCCCCGTGCCCCCCGTACCACCGCAGGATGAGGCCAGGCAGGCTTCTACCACTCCCACCACATTCCCCATTCCCTGTGCCCAGTCCTGACCGTCCCCCTTATCCGCCCAGCCCCGCCCCCATGGACTGTCCCCCAAGAGTGACTTACCTCCATCAAGACGGCCCCAATAGTAGACCTCCCCATGTCGAACTGATGTCCCATGGAGTGGTAGCTGTCGGGGGTGGCCAGCTTCCACAGAACAATAGCGACGCACTTCTCCAGGGGGGTGGCGGCCCGCAAGCGGGTGTCCTGGCGTTGCAGGGCACGGGCAAGCCAGGCACAGAGCTCCTGGAAGGTGGACTTCCACATCCAGAAGTTTTGGAGCCACTGGTCATTGTCCTACTGCTGCATAACGAGCCGGTCCCACCAGTCAGAACTGGTATCCAGCCTCCAAACTCGCCTCTCCAGGAATAAGTTCGGGGGCAAGGGCAGTAGGGCTGCAGCCTGAGTGAGGGGCTCAAAGCTGGGCTCTGAATCCAGCTCTGCTGCAAACGTCATGATGGTCTCATGAAGATGCAGCAGAACTTCCATCATCACAGTGTGGGGCCATCGCCTGTCCAGGGGCAGCTCAGGCTTCATGGCCAAAAACACAGTGCAAAGCAAAAAACCAAACCTGAAAATAAACTGCTGTGGTGTCTGAGGAAGCAGGGCAACCAGAGCAAAAACTGCAGTCTCTTTGCTTTCCCTCTAGGAGGTAGGCAAGCCAGGAGCAGAGCAATGGCTGTCCAGGAGGATCCCTTTAAGCATGCGTCTCTGCAAAGAGCATGCAGCAGTGCCTGGACTTTAAGGCTGCCCCTGTGACCTGCCAGAAGCACTTCCGGGTGCCTTCTTTTGTCGACAGAGCGTTAGGCAGTCTGAACGCTCTTTGTCGACAAAACTGATCGTTTTTTCAATCTGCATAATGCAGTCTAGATGCTCTTTTTCAACAGAGGCTTTGTCGACAGTATCTGTCGATAAAGCCTCTGTCGACAAAAGCCTGTAGTCTAGACGTACCCTAGGGCAGGAATAAGCCATGAAGAGCCTTGTAAGTGAAGACATGTAGTTTATGTTTGATGCAATAGGGAAGAGGAGGCTGTGGAGACATGACATGATCAAAGAAACAGAACAGGAAAATGCTATTTGCAGCAGCATTCTGAAGAAGGGGGCAAGATCGCATTTACCAAGAGAGAAGCATTTGCCAGGCAGCAGAATGTTGCAGTTATCGAGGTTCCACATGTTTGCTGGTGAAGGTAGACCCATGTAGTCTAAATGCACAACACAAAAAGAAGTCAAAACAAAGTGAGCAAGTGACACTGAGCAAGAGTTCTGATAGTTTCAATTATGTTTAGAGTTCTTTTTTGTTCATTTGCTTTGTTAATAATTAACAAATGATTAATAGTTAATAAAAGACAGCTCTTCCCTAAAGCCAGGAATCCCCAATTTTCTACATATAGAGGGGCATCAGAGAGGTGGAGGCTGAAGGTGTAGATAAGGGAGCAGGTCCCCATGGAGTGGGGCATCATAAGAGAAGACATAGAAGAGTCAGGGAAGGATTTGAAGGAGGAAGTTAGTCATGCAAAACAAAGAGAAGGCTTCAAATCCGGGTTCCATGTGCTAAGCATATGAAGGGGCAGATTCTTAATTTGGATCATGATGAACTATCTGCACTTTTAATCTGGCTGGGTTTCTATTGAGAAGCTGAATTAGAAGAGACTGGGTGTATGTCACAGATGCACTGAGGTCACATTTGTAGCTTTTTGAGGGTGCAGAGGAGAAGGTCACACCCCCATTAACCTTTGACTTCTTCCTAGATTAAAAGAAAAGTGTACGCAAGCCGAGAGGTGCATCTGGATACCAAATGAAATACATGTAGGGGTGGGGAAGTGGGAAAACTTTTTAACCCTAACAAAGCAATTGTTTGTTTCAAGTAATCCTTTGCCCTGTTGTATGTCTATCTAAATACCTATATCAGGGGTGGGCAAATACCAGCCCCAGGGTTGGATGCGGTTCTTCAGGATCAGCTCCTGGCAGGCTGCCACCACTATGTTTACTTGCGTCTCTGTAGGTATGGGCAATTGCAGCTCCTGTTGGCCGTGGATCGCAGTTCCTGGCCAATGGGAGCTGCGAGAAGCGGTGTCCCAGTCCACACCCATTGTTTGGGAACAGCAAGCTAAATAATAATTTATTGAAAAATATACTGCTGTTCTTTACTGAACATTACATATACGGTAAAATTAGGGCCTCTGAGGAATTACGAGGTTCAGTACAAATACTACTACTGAACTGGTGCTCAACTTCTGCAGATAGTAAATAATGTATATTAGAATATCTTTTATTCACTGTTAAGTCACTAGAAATAACTTGCCTGGTGTTCACAGTTTATGAATTAAATCCAAATACTTTCAAAACTGACTGAAATTGTTAAAAATTCCAAAGTAACATTTGGTCCTGAAACCAAAAAAAAAAATTGAACCTTTTGCATTTTCAAAATTAAAATGCTGGTGGCTACTTTAATCTTCCCAACCAACATTTATGAAAATTGATTTTTAACCATCTTAGCATCTTTAATCTTTGTGATGTTTGATATATCTCATTTCTTTGACAACTAATCCATCAAAGTCATCAGACCTTTTGTAAAGCTGCCAGTTCAGTCTCATTTCTTCTCATTCAACAATGGTTTATTTTCTAAAGAAACTTACCTCTTAATAACATGAAAACGTATAAAAGGAGGACAGGAAAAGAGAAAGGGAGGGGATGGAGCTAGCACAATATACTGCTACTTAGAGTATCAACAGAAAATCCCTGGCTTCTTTTCAGTGGAGCATATGGTATGTCAAGGTAACTCAGTATCCAATGAGAGAACACAGAGAATGAACAGGTCCACAGAATTCTGTTACTAATCAACCTAAGAGGCAACAGTAGCAGCAGCAGTATCTGGAATGACAACTGGCTGCCTTTTCTGACAGAGGAAAGGTAGTGAAGAGAACTGTTTTCGAGACACACAAGCTGTTGGTTAAGCTGAGCAGACTATAGAAGTGCACCAGCAGAGATAAAGCTGGAAGTACATAACTTACCTGTCTTCGACTTGGTGTTCGCAACCTAGGAAGCTGGCAACACACACTAACCAGGGAAAGTGTAGCTCATTAAAAATGGCATAAAGTGAGAGTAGGAAGAGAAAACATTCAAAGCAAATAGTAGCACCATGGAGCTATTCAAAGAAATGCACTTTTCAAAGCCACCCTAAAAAAACCTCAGCAGATCTCTCTCTAACAACATACTGAAATCCATGTACTTCAGGGGCCCTGTTACGCAGACCCAGGGCCCTCCAGTGAAATTCTATATAGCAGACAGGTAGTTCCTTCTATCAAGCTCTGTTGCCCTGAAAAGCATGGAAGCATTCAAAGAGAGATTGATTTCCTTAACAGAAACGGACTGCACAGACTAATTCCACTATTTTCAATGGAGCTGTGTTTGAAATGCCCATTCAAGTGTAATGGTACCTTATGGGAAAAACAGAGAAGGATTTTTTTTCCCTTACATATTGTGATGATGGATTCAGTTAAAAAAAAACCCACACCAAAACCAAAAACAACCACCCACTAAATTCAGTTAAAAAAAATCCCTGAGGTCTAAAACATTTCAAAACCATAGCAACAGTTATTCAGTGCTACAGCAAATTTGGTATCACCTTACACCAAATACCCAACCTACCATGTAGCCATGAGCTCACTGAAGCAATGGATGCTGCTGCCAAAGTTTTGTGTCATTACTGGAAGTGCAGCGCTCACCGTACAGCTATACCACTGGAAATTACATTGCATTGTACTAATCTAACCAGCCAACCAATCCTGCAAGTACGTGTCTGCAGAGGGCGGGGAAGGTGAGAAGATATTTCAGGAAGCAAGAACAATGACATGGCTGGAAGTTGTAGTTGTTAAGCAAGAATACCAACCTACACACTGTTCCTGTATGTAAAAGTTACCCACATGAAACTTGTCCCAATTCACCATTTCCATAGTAAGAAGAAGACTCACAGTATTTCAATTCTGAGACTTTGAATTACTGGGAAGTGAAGCAAGGGAGGGGAACTTACACATATGGTCAGTGTCTGATGACCAGATGCTATTAGTCTAGCTGGCAGACATGCGTAATGGGAGATGATCAAATTCTCTAATGCTGAAATCAAAAGCAAGGATTTCTGGTTACCTGGGGCTCCTAACTATACACATTATTCCTTCCTCAATTTATATAGTTAGACTTTTGGCCATAACTTTCAACCTTTCTTTGTAGCATTGTTTAAGCACTATTTATCATGTATAATTTGGGTAGGTAAAGATTCTAAGCAAGATTTCACAGTGTTAGTGATCATAATTTGGTTAGCTAACATTTCCTGCTGTTGCAACTTCAATACAGCAAACAGGTTTTGTGCTGCTTGTAATCTTAAACTGTTTAGCCTAGAGGAGGCTGCATTTCAGTATTCTTGGTAAAATTATCTGTACATAGTTTGTGAAGCACCCTGTGAGACTTTCAGATGAAAAGTACTAAACACATGTAATATCCTAACACTGAAAAGGAAGAAAGCTTTCCTAAAAGTACCATAAATTCTTCATTACTCATTTCTATGGTTTATTCACTGTTATTCTGCTTTAGAAATTATTCCAACTTGCTTTGTCAAAAGTGACACATTTCAATAAAATGATTGTGCTTTTATGCTCAACTTGAAGTATAAAACTTATGGAAAGCTAAAAAGCAAATGTTTCACCCTGTGATAAAATGCATCCAGCTCCAGATTTAAATACTCTCATTTATTAAAACTATTTTCATTTTGTAAACATAATGCAGAACAGTAGCAGAATTCACAGCATAAAGTAAGGTGATCAGAGGAGAATGTTAGCAGTGACAGATACTCTGAGACACACATACACGTATACCCTGGAAGAGGGGCTTGATACCAGTAAGATTAAGAATCTTTCTTTTTCCCATTCAGAGAGAATTTAGATTGGGTTCCTTTGCAGGGCTCAGCAGATAATGGATTAGATTAGAACCTGCACACAGAAAAACAAAATAGAACACTCCAAGACTTTTAAAAAGAATAATAATAATAATAATACTGTTTATAAATGTATACAAAAAAATCCTCAACAGACAAAAAGGGAGAAACTAGCTTAGGGGAACACAAGTGTCCTCAATCAGAAGCAATAAAATAACACAGATGATCTTATTTCTGGAGCATTGCACCATTATACCAATGGGTAAATGTCTTCACAGTTATTCCTATTTGCTCTTATTCTAATGAACCTTGCTTACTCCACACAATAATGGCCCTTCAGCTACTGTACATCTTATTTGTCCTTGCTTCTGGAATAAGCACTCACAGCATCGAGTGTTTAAAACAATACAAAATTCAAAAGAAAGTCCCCTAGGTGGTCTATGCATATAAATAAGTATATATTTTGCTTTTTTCATAAAAAGACACCCTGCAGGTTTCAAGCTTTTCTCTCTCAGAGATATTCTCAGGCAACAATGCTGATTTGGTGTAAGCTGATCCGTATCACTGAATTCTGCCTTTGTTTGTGGCAGTCTTCTTGTCAAGGTGAATAAATTAAAGTGAAAGTATAATTCCCAACAACTCTACAAGGTGTGAGGGGGAAGGTTGTTTTGAAAAATCTAAAAGGCTAAATAAGAGGAAGCTAACCTTCTAGCTAAATAGTTGGCTTAAAAATAATCATGCCACAATAGAATGTCACTGGAAATATTGGAGGTGGAAAGATTACACTAGCCATGAGAAAACAAAACTCAGCTGCTTGAATCAGATTCATTCAAGGCAAAGTATTTCACAAGTGAGGCCACAAATAGCATTAAAGAAGCTACTTCTTGAGCTCTGCCAATATAATGAAACCAATTTCAGTAAAATTTGCCAAAAAGAAAATGTGATGATGATATTAGCACAATTATGTGCAGATCTTGCTGAGAAATACCATAGGTCAGTACCAATTTTATCAACAGCCGGACACACAAAGATCAATCATATCACATTGTTGCCAAAAGCAAGCTTGAGATATATATACAGATGTACACAAAAACATGTGGCTATTAATATAAAATATATGAAATCTAAAAGAGCTAAGACAAGACGTAGCTGCAGCCAATACCTGTTTGAAACCTGAAATGGAGAGTGCAAGTGCCCTTAAATGCCATGCATACACATCTACAGCAAGAGAGAGTAACTACTGAATGAAGCACTGGAGGATGGTCAATGGTCCCATTAAAATGAAAAAGTGCAACTAGAACTTCAACTCTAATGGTTCCAGAGCTCATTTGCTACATCATTCCCTAAAAATCAGCTTCCCTAACAGCTTTGGTATTAAAATTAAATTGCCAGCTAAAAGCCCCAAAGCAGTCTCAGTAGCAGTTGGATCCTTCACACAACTGCCCAACTCCAGCAGATCTGTAAATGGGAGCCTCAAAACAAAGTATCCTCTTCTCCTGCAGCAAGGCTCTGCGCATTTGGAACGTCTTGACAATTTCTAGCCTTATTCCTGCGTGGAAGTGCTTAAAATTGGTCATGTTGTACCTTCTGCTGAAGGAGTATTCGGCCAGAGAAGCTGGAAAATATAGCCACATACTCTGTAAATTCGTGGGAATACACAAACAACACAGACCACAAAAGCAGGACATTTCAGGATCTCTATGATCCTGAAAAGCTGAGTATCAATAACAAGGCCGTAGAGGACATAGCCTTGGCTACCAACGTTGCATCACGCTAACATTTCAGGATCATAGAGATATGCCCTCTTTAAGGATGCACATTACACACTCAAAGCTAGAATACTGCAAAATAATACGACTGCTGCATAAAGCAAGAAACTCTGCATATTCAAGATTAGCACAGGGATAAATGAGATTTGTTGTGCTATATACAAAAGCCAAAATCACCAGTGCATTTACAGTTCAATATTCTCCTAATCCCATCTTTATTTCTACTGCACAAATAAAGTTCATTACAAATGATTTGCTTTAGAAACCTACTAGTAACTGGAAATAATTCATGAATGTGCTATTTGTGTTTATATTTCCTTGACACCTACTGTAAACATCAAAACAAGGAATCCAGTCAGTCATTTGTTGTAATACATAAAGTTTATAGAGAAAAGAGAAGTTATCATAAACCCTACCAGTAAATTCCATCTGCAGCATCTTTCATGTCATTATATATACACAAATACATACACACACATTTTATATTGACTTCTCAGTTTGTTTCACTTTCCATGACTGCATTATGTACTACACTATAATGTGTGCATGGATACATATGAATCAGTAACAAAGTAATTTAAGACTTGATTTAAAAATACATATTTTATTTAAATTTATTGAGAAAAGTTATTTTTAAACATTGTCAAATAGCTATTATATTGTATGCAGCCGCCTTCTTCACTGCTGTTCTAATAAGTTATTCAAAACAAATGTTACGTCCTCTCTTGGTTCATTTCACACCATCCAATCTGCCCACCAAATGAGGCAAAGGTCTTGGAGAAACAACATATGTGACTGTGTAATTACAAATTGTAGCACAATACACTTTTTACAAGGGGACAGAGTTGAGACTGTATGTCTAACCTTAACTTTGGCATTTCCTGACTTAAGCCCTTAACTTTGTTAGTTTAAGATTTTCTCATCAAATTTGTGTACAACATTTCCTATATTTTTAAAGAAAAAGTCCTGAAAAGGACATTTACTATCTGCCTAGACAATTTCCCAGAATTTCACAAGCAAAATTGGACTGGTTCCTCATTTTAAAGAAAAGTTATGCACCCAGTGCACAAATGTCAATTGGTGATAGATACCCACCACTTCACCATAAAAAGCTCCCTTCCCTCTTTACAAGTGAAGAAACTGTATAGTGCATAGACAGCCCTATCTTCTTTACTAATCAGTAACCACTAAGTGTACTGGCTGTGTATAACTTGCTACTACTTTATATTCAGATAGTGACTTTAGCATAGAGTATACGTGAGTATTAACAGCACAGTTCTGCACAGTAACACACACGGGAGAGTTTCAGTGTATGACGGGGAGAGCAAGAGCAAGAAGAGTGCACCAGTCCCCTCTCTTCTTCACTGACACGTGGGCAGGTCACACTTCACCTGAGTAGGAGATGCTAGTTCAAATACCACAGCACCTGAGTAGCCCCAGGAATGGAGTAGTGGGGGGGAGGTCTCAAGCCACATACATATGTCCACCAGACCAGCTGGCAATTTAACTAGTTCAGCTGGCCAATGGCTCCTTCAAGTGATTACAAAACTGGGCATGGATTTTCATAAACCACAGGAGATGCCAACAACATGTCCTGCTAGATTTTAGGAAGACCCTAAGAAAGTAGCAACGAACGCT
This sequence comes from Pelochelys cantorii, assembly GCA_032595735.1. Lineage (NCBI taxonomy): Eukaryota > Metazoa > Chordata > Testudines > Trionychidae > Pelochelys > Pelochelys cantorii. Next base: position 24,127,586 of record CM064337.1, on the reverse strand, counting down.
GCCTTACTCACTGTGCATGTGCATCAGACACCATCTTGACCAATATAACAGGAATGGAACAGGGGACCTGTAAAGCTAAAAGCAGAACTGCAACAGTTTGAGTTAGAGCCATGGCTCTCTAGTTGAAGCTTTAACAACTCATTTGTAGATCAGGTACAGAGGGGGACCTCTAACATAGTCATCAGTGTTTTATACATGCACAATTTCTTCAGTTGCACATGCACAGCATTTTTAAGCATAGTTATAATTTTTATCACCAGGGAAATTTGTATGTCTACTCTAAATTGTTCCTTGGTACAATGTCATGGTTTAATAGTTGAATGCCAATTATTAAAATCTAAAGTAGTGTTTAAACTAAGAGAGATATGGCAGGTTATGAGAAAATAAGAAAACGAATCAGAAACCATTCCCAGAGAGTAGTTATCAGTGGTTCTCTCAAGTGGAGTCCATCAGAGATCAGTTCTGAGTCTGCTTTTGATCAATAACTTCATCAGTGACTTAGATAATGGCATAGAGGGTACTCTTATAAAGTCTGCATACGATACCAAGGTGGGAGGAGTTGCAAGTAGGTTTATCATTTAATCCTAGGCTTACTGGTTAATCTGTATCAGAGGCAGCAAAGGGGGAGGGGGGCAGCCAGGAGCTGGTGCTGGGGGAGCTGGCTTAAAAGCAGGTTTCCCCCCAACCACCAGCTCTGTGGTGCCACTTGCTTCGTTCACCCCCTGCATCGCTGCCTCTATCAGGCGCACCGCAGACAGAGGCTGCTCCGTGGGAGGCGGAGCAATCTCTGTCTACGGAGTAGGGATATAAATTTTCATAGACTATGCAATTAGTCAATAATGGCGCTTCTGCCTTTGAAGTGTAGCAACAGCACTAGGGCTGTTGCTACACTTCAAAGGCCAAAGCACTGCAGGGATCACGGGGCCAGCAGGGGACTCATGCAGTCCCCCCACTGGTCCCGTGCTCCCTGCAGCATTTCAAAGCTGACCCTGGGCTCCATGCAGCGCTGACACTTTGAAATGCTGCGAGGAGCCTGGCGTCAGGCTCCACTCGGCATTTCAGAGCGGCAGCGCCGTGTGGAGCCTGGGATCTGGCCCCAGGCTCTACCCAGCACTGCCACTTTGACACACACCCTCCTCTTCCCTCCTCCCACCCCACTTTGCTGCCTCTTTCTGGTCGACTAGTCATTCACATCCCTACTGTGGGGAACTCGGACCCTACATGGACAGGGATTGCTGCTGAACCAGCCTGTCCACAGCTAGCTCAAGCCACTGTGGACAGAGGCTGCTTCGCGGCAGCCTCCCCTACCTCCTCTCCTCACTCCTGCAGCAGCCTCTGTCCACGCGGAGCTCAGACCCCCGCAGACAGGGGCTTGCTGTTATCCCATGCTGCTGCCTCTGATAGAAAGACAGCAGCGCAGGATGGCAGGGGGCTCCCCAGGAGTGGGGCCAGCACTGGCTACCGGCCCGGCCCCTGGGGACTATTGAATAGTCATGTAAGATTTCATGCGGTCACACAACTATTCAATTATCCAACATCTAACATCCCTAGTTGCAAGTGCTTTGAAGAACAGAATTAAAATTCAAAATGGTCTGGACAACCTGGAGAAATGGTCTGTGGTTAACAGGATGAAATTCAGTAAAGACAAATGCAAAGTGCTCCACTTAGGAAGGAACAATCAGCTGCACACAAACAAAATAGAAATGACTGCCTAGGAGGGAGTACTGCAGAAAGGGATCCTGGGTTCATAACACAAGCTCAACATGAGTCAACAGTGTGACACTGTTGCAAAAAAGTGAACATACTGGGATGTATTAGCAGGAGCATTGTAGGCAAGACACAGTAATAATTCTTTCACTCTACTCCTCACTGATTAGACTTCAGCTGAAATACCGAGTCTGGTTCTCGGTGCTACATTTCAGGAAAGATGTAGACAAACTGGAAAAAGTCCAGAGAAGAGCAAAAAAAATATTAAAGGTCTAAATATGACCTATGAATGAAGACTGAAAAAAATGGGCTTGTTTGGTCTGGAAATGGGCAGTGGGGACATAAGAGCTTTCAAGTACAGTAGATCTTCAGAATTATGAACACTGGACTTACAATCACACACCTTATCTGGAACTGGAAGCGTGCAATCTGACAGCGGCAGCAGACTGCCCCCCCTCCCTCAAAAGCAAATACAGTACAGTACTCTGTTAAAGGTAAACTATTTAAAATGAGGGAAGAGTAGCATATTTCTTATGCATCGTAATATTTCAAAGCTGTATTAAGTCAAAGTTCAGTTATAAACTTTTGAAAGAATGACCATAAAGTTTTGTGCAGTAGCAAACATTTCAGAGTTACACCCTCCATACCCAAGGTGATTGTAAGTCTGAAGTTCTACTGTACATAAAATGTTGTTATAAAGAGGAGGGAGAAAAACAGGTTTCCTTAACCTCTGGGGATAGATGAAGGAATGGGGAGCTTAAATTGCAGTAAGGGCAGTTTAAGTTGAACATTAGAAAAACTTCCTAACTGTCAGAATGGTTGAGCACTGGAATAAATTGCTTATGGAGGTTGTGGAATCTCGGTCACTGGAAATTTTTAAGAACAAGTCACACAAACACATAATAAATATCAGTCAGAGAAGGTCTAGAGGATAATACCTAGTGCCTTGAATGCAGGAAAGTGGTCTAGAAGAACTCAAGGTCCCTTTCAGTTCTATGATTCTATTGCCATTTGAAATACAATTCAATATATACAAATATAGAAATGAAATAATTAACTTTTACAACCCCAAAACAAAAACTAGACCACATATTTAAGTAATTAAAAATGAAGGCTGGAGCCCTAACATTAATAAAAAAGAAAGCATATAATAGCTTATCATAAGAGATATCTCAATCATATTAATTATTTCCAGTTTGGTATCTCTCTTACTTAATTGTTCCTAATCTTCCCTGATAAACTGGCATAGAGCTGAATAAAGCTTTTTGGTGCCCATTTGTTCTATTGCATGACATCACAAGATGCCTGCCAATAACACAGAGATGCCTAAAAGCCTTGAAATTCTTGGCTTTGGGACTCCAGGTTTTCTGAGAACTGTTAATTTATTTTGGCTAAAATCCTAGCTTTTGGCTCCACTTGAAAAAACTCTCTCTCTCACACACAGTAATTAAACTTGTGGTGGACAACACTGCAGCAATGACAGACAACTCCAAAAAGAATATATCGTCTTGTCATGTCTTACTGAGGTTTCTCTTTCTGCAGCCATGACAAGAAAGCAACGCAAAAGATGTGTAACAAGAATGGAATTTAAGTTCTAATTAGACAATTAGGGGAAAAGAAATGGTGTTTTTGTCAGACAAAGCTTTATATATAATTGTAAAATTAGAGAAAGCTTAGTCACCAGCATAGAATGCTCAGTCATCAATTAACAAAATATAGTTTAAATTCCGTCCACATAAAGTTTCAGTGAGAAAAGGTGGGTGAGACAATATCTTTTATTAGACTAACTTATGTCACTGAGGGACAAGCAAAGTTACACAAACTTCTTCTTCCGTTCTTAGGAGCAACCTAGTTACAACACCATTGCAAACATAAAATTCAGCATAAGTAATTACATTTTATAGCAGCAACAAATTAGCTTTTTTTTTTTTTTTAAGGCAAAGTGCCAGGTGGTCTCAAATGTGTCCGTCTGGTAATATAAAGGACAAAGTCAGGCGAGGCCTCACCTCTCACACCTGTAGTGTTTGATTCTCCATGGAACAGAAATAAAACTAGAGAATGTCACAAAGGCCATTTCCCCAACTCTCCAAAATGTCAAAGATGCAGTCTGGGCCTTCGGCCTGTTCTTTCACTCCAGGAGTGGCAGTATTTTACTGCACTGTGGTGTCACTTCGGGACCACAGCAAGGAGGGAAAAAATGGCACAAAACTGCAGGTTCAAATACGTTACAAAATAATCTGCAAAAATAGCTGGTCCTTTCAAGAAATACAATTCTCCATGGAAACCAACACTCTCAATTTCATCAAAATAGAAAAAGCAGATTTTTTTTTGAAGGTTAGAACGATAAAATCCTAAACACATCAACATTTCCTTCAATAATATGAAAGTAGAAGGTAGTGGTAAACTAAAGCTTCTCAAATCCTTCCATTTTCTCATCTTTTTCTTCAGTAGCTCTGTAAATACTTGAACAATGTACAGTAACGTACAGTGTTGGGGGGGTATCATTATTATTGTGCATCTAAAATTAAAGAATCTCATGACTCAAAACAGCTGTATGTATAAAGAACTAGGGGGCTGTGCTCACCAACACCCCCCTCTGGGCAGGGGAAGGCCCAGGGATAAGGCCGCCCCGGTCCCAGCTCTTCCCCTACCCTGGCCCAAGGCGGCCCTAGGTCTTCCCCTCTCCCCAGCCACCAGGAGGGCCCGGGCTGAGGCTGTGCCAGGCTCGGCTCTTCCCCTGGCTGCCAGGAGGGGAGGGCCAGGCCAGGGTTGCACTGGGGCTGAGGCTTCTAGGGTTGCCAGATGGTTTCAACAAAAATACCAGACACACTTGACATTACATCACAATCTACATTACATCTTATTTAAAAAATACCGGACATTTATATTTTCTCAATTTGTTTCCCGAACAGAAACCTCAAATACTGGATTGTCCAGTTCAAAACGGACACCTGGCAACCCTAGAAGCTGTGCAAGCCCTGGTCTCTCCCCTACCCCCATCACCAGGGAGGGCTGGACCGAGGCAGCTACGGCTCTCCCCCTGGCCTCTGGGGAAGGGAAGGGAGGACCAAGGCCGCAGGCAGCCCCCACTCTCCGTGGGGGCCCTGGAGAGGGCCAGGCTGGGAGTGGGTGAGGCTTGGCTCTTGTGGATGCAGAGTGACGTGATGACATCACTCTGTCATCCCACAGAAATTTATTTATATATGAGAGAGAGCGCGCACGCGAGAGAGAGAGCGTGCGCATTTAGGTCTGGAAGCAACAATGGAACCAATCAATATGACTGTAAAGAGCATGGTATATTTCAGCATCTGTGTATTCCAAAATTACTGTATACTAGCAAGTACCAGATTGGTCATCTCTGTTTCCACTCAAAATCATTCCTCTTTACACATAATCTGATTAGGCACTTAAAATTAATTAATTAAACTCTAACTTGTAAGATCCATTTCTCTACATAACACTATCCAGCAAAGCAGTAAACTGTTGTTATCTATAGAGTCTAGAAGACACAACTCTACAAAAGAACTGAACAGAATATTTTACAAAAAGAACAAAGTGGTGCAGCCTCAAAATGCTAAAGGGATGGACTACCAAATAGCAGAGATATAAGGGGCAGTTTTAGATACCTAATGGGTTTGTCTCACAAAGGAAGAGGTGGTGAGCTTTAAACTATAGAAAAGAAAAAAATTATGGACTTACAAAAAACATTTATTTTAAAACTAACAAAGAAGTACCTGAACTTTGCTATTTTAACTCATAGTGCATGATTCCTATAATAAATTGAAAAGCCATGATGGGTGAAAAATATGGGAAATATGTATCGCACAAAAACAAAATAAAAACACTTTTCATAAGTGACTGTTAAGTCAATTGTTTCTTCTGCCCCCGAATTTGTTTTCTGCTCTTACTACAGGTCTTGTATATTTCAATACAAGAGATACAGTTCACAGCATTCATTCTGAGTATCTGCTTTTCCAACACATCTTTTATGATCTAAGATGGGCCCACACAATAAGTCCAAACCAACTTGAATCCCCAAGGAAGTTCACATTCTAGCCCAGGGGGGAGCAAGATCCGGCCCGTGGGCCGAATGCGGCCCACCAAGCCATTTGATCTGTCCCACGGCCGCCCTGCTGTGCCCTTGCCCCTGGTCAATTGAGACCCTGGGGCAGGGAAGCACGTGAAGTCTACTCTTCCCATGGGGCCACACAGCACATAGAGAGGCTCCTTCTGCCCGAGGCCCCGCCCCTTCCACCTAAGGCACTGCCCTTTCTGGGGGCGCAGCCAGACCGCAATCACTATCCACAATTTGTGAAGTAGCCCTCCTGCAAAAATTATCGCCCACCCCTGTTCTAGCCCAACCTTCCAATCCAAACTTCATGATTTGAGATAATCTGTTAGCACCTGCATACTGTTACACTAATCCTAGCCCAAATTTCCTTCTACATCTACCTATTCAGTCACTTCTTGGCTTTCTGACTAAGATCAAACAGCTTCCTTACTCATCTCCATGACTTTTGCCACTCTACCCAAAATGTATGGCATTCTTTCCCAACCAGGTTCACTAAACCAACACTCTCCTTGTTCTAATTTCTCCCTAAAGACTATGGTGCAGGTAATAAGCTGGTATAAATTGTCACTGAAGTCAATGTAGCTGTGACCATTTACATCCACTTAGAACCTACCAGTCAGTTTCGTTCCACTGCTTGCAAAGAGACTCATCAAAACATTTCAAAATTTAAAGCCACCACCAAGAATTCCCTCATATGGATTTGCCAGTGCACTCTGTCATAACAATGAATGCCTTATAGATTGTATACCTTGTGGCAAGAGCCATCTTTACAGCATACTTCTACTTTTTATTTAAAAGGTCATCATATGAAATGCCCAATATTGGTTTGATCAGCAAGGGAAACTATATTCTTTTTTTGGAAATGAATGGATTCTGACCTAATAAGTTATTTCTATCTTTAACTTCTAAGGCACAGAAGGTTATCTTTATTATTCAAAGCAAACTTTCAGACAACACAAAAATTGTGTTAAAGCTTAAGTTAAACAGTCACCTTTGAAAGTCTGATCCTTTCAGGCAGCACCATTCAGACTTAGATAGTGGGTATCTTAATAAAGATTTCAAAATAAAATCTCAACATTTAATTCTGAATCATATCAATCAGCAAAACTTGTAATTTGCATGAAAGAAAAAAAATTAGTTTTCCCTGCGCTTAAGTAAAGGATAACCAACAATGATTAACAAAGTTTTGATGATTTAACACACTCAAGTTCTCATTTTATTTTTATATTGCTCACATTTTATGAAATGACTTATTTCATAAATAGATAATAGATTTATACAAACATAATAGATTTATACAAAAAGGATGACTATCTTAAAAATAGGTGCATTTTCAGCATACATAGCTTGCTAGCCAATATTCATTGCTATCAATTTAAAATTTAGAAATGAACAAGTTCTAATTGAGTTTATCTTTGTAAATTAATGTTCCAACAAACAATGCCTATTTGTTTAGATATCACCTATATAAAGATAATTAATAACACAAAAGAGAGAGGTCATAGCTAAAGGAAATGTGCAAATCCAGACAAAATAATGAAGGGACTCCTTATGATGCAGGATCAGTTTGTATCTTATTAATCATAAATTCCAATGGCGTCTTATGTCTGTCAGACCACGAGGATTAGATGGTCAGGGGGCAATAAGCAGTAGCTTAATGTGTTTGCAACCTCCCAATCCTGGACTATGCAGGGCTGGAGCAGAATTCAGAGTGATATGCATAACCTTGTAGAGATATCTAAGATATAGCAGCCACCCTGGTGTGCCCTAGGCTCAGAATTTCTGCAGATTTGCATATTATAGCTCCACCCACAACAGGTCCCTCCCCTCTTCAGGATACTCCCTATGGCAGGACTTGTCAGGGAACACAGCCTGTAGTGGTTTGCCTCAGTTCCTGCACCAGGAGAATTCTCCAGCTGGGCTATGTTTACACTGGCGGCTTCTTGCGCAAGTGTTCTTGTGCAAGGAGTCTTGCGCAAGAAAACGTCCACACTGCCATGTGCGAGCTGTGCTTTTGCGCAAGAGCACCCATGGCACTGTGGACGCTCTCTTGCGCAAGAACGCTCTGATGGCCATTTTAGCCATAGGGCTTTCTTGTGCAAGAAATCCCTGCCGAGCGTCCACACTGCCCTCTTGAGCAAGAGCTCCTGCGCAAGAGGGCTTACACCTGTTAAAAAAAGAGCGTAGCTCTTGCGCAAGAAGCCCTCTCACCACGCCATACTGTAAATTTCCTTGCGCAAGAGCAGGCGGGCAGTGTGGATGCTCTGCAGATTCTTGCGTAAGTATGGCCATTCTTGCACAAGAAGCCACGAGTGTAGACATAGCCCTGGATCCTTTCACCTGATATGGATTAAAATTGAAGATGCTATATATGCCCAAATTCCATATAAATGTATTATGATTAATGAAACATTTAAGATAAAGGGACATCAATAACTTGAAATCTAATCAATTTTTAAAAAAGGAGTTAAATATAGTTTCAAATGTTTCATCTGCCTCAAGTCACTTTATCAATTTTGAGTATTTTTAAAAATGTTCCTCTATCCCTGTTGTATGTAAATGACCCACAGAAATAAAAGGAGAAACTTATGCCAGTTTCAACAATGTGAAACTGACAGTATACAAATGCACAAAATACAATTAGAAAAAAAAGAATTTTTCCTCTAAGCACTTTCAGTTACAGTAACTGCAGGTATTGCTTGTATCAACTGTACATAGGGTTGCCAGGTGTCCGGTTTTCTACCCGACAGTCCAGTATTTGCACCATCTGTCCAGTAGAAAAATTCAGAAAATACCGGACATGAGCAATGTCCGGTATTTTCTGAATTCCCGGCTGGGCGCCGGACGGGGGCGGGGGAGTGACTGGGAGGCAGGGCTACGATTGGCGCTAGAAGCCTCTGGTCGCGTGCAAAAGCTGGGGGGGAGGGCAGGGGCTGGGACTCCCCCCGCCAGGCTTCTGCATGCAACCAGAGGCTCCCAGCACCAATCGGGGCCCCGCCTCCCAGCTGGGAGCCTCTGGTTGCATGCAGAAACCGGGCGGGGGGAGTGACTCCCAGCCCCTCCCCCCGCCCCCGCCCGGCTTCTACTAGCAACTCGAGGTAGTGCCTGCCAGGGGCGCAGCCCCTTGGACTCCGGCTGTGGTCAGTGGCTGCACCCCTCCCCCCGCCGCCAGCTCCGCTTCCTGCCCCCCTTCCGCCGGACCCCCCTCCTCCCATCCAGCCCCGTGACCCCCGACCCTCCCCAGCTCTGCTTCCCATCCTCCCCCTTCCTCCCAGCTAGCCCCACGGCCCCCCGCCAGCTCTGCTTTCCACCCCGCCCCCTTCCCAGCCAGCCCTGCCCTCCCCTGCCAGTCCCTCCCCCCCCCCCCCGCTCATGATCAAGTGTGTCCGGTTTTTTGGCAGGGTCTACCTGGTAACCCTAACTGTACATAAAGAAAAAAACCCAGAAAAGCTGTAATTTTTAAATTGAATGATTCCTTTAAGGCAGGGGTAGGGAACCTTTTGTGTGTGTCAAGGACCATTGACCCACAGAAAAAACAGTCAGGGGCCACACACAAGTGAGAAACAAAATAACAAGGCCCTGGGCCTTAGGTTCCCCACTCCTGCTCTAAAGTAATTTTACAGTTGCATCAGGCAAGGCCCAAATATACAGTCTGCATTTATAGCTGGATGGAGAGTGGTATGGTAAATGCTATTTCCAGATACAAGAATGAGAAAGAGGCAAGAAAATTAGGTCAAGATTTTTGTTTTGTTTTATGATTTCTCACATAAATCTTATGAGAAGATTCTTATAAATCTTCCTTCTGAATCTAGATAAATAATTTTGTAAGGCTCTCAAACCCACACAAACCCCAGCAAAATGAAAGATGTTTTTATGCCTGTGAGCGTTTACTGCAGGTGGTAAAGGAGTAGCCGTATGGTCATGATAACTATGACGTCTTTGATTTTTTTTTTTTTTTTGAGACTGTCCTGAGCCACAAAAGTCAGATTGTGATCTCCCTTCCCCCACAAAAATCTGAGCTGTTCAGACAAAGGGCAAAGGTTTGCCAGGCTGGTGTTTTGGTTTGGTTTTTTTGCGCCACATCTGGGGTTTCAGGAAGTGCATGGGCTGCTCTCCCTTCCCCCAAACAGCCGACGCACTTCCTGAAATGCCAGGTCCTCGCACGCTGGGGACTTCCTTCCCCTGCTGCCTTCCTGTGCAGGGAGGGAAGAGGGGAAGGAGGAGTCCCGGGACCACACCAGCTCCAACTGCTCAGGAAGTGTGCAGCTGTCACGGGGAGTGGGGGAAGGAATTTGCCACCGCGCAAGGACCTGGCACACAGCTGCAAGATCTCCAGGTACTGGCCTCAGCTGTCCCTGTCCCCTCCCCCTGGCCAGACTCCCTCACGAGTACCCTGCCCCCAGCCTCCACTAGCATCCTGCCCCCTGCCTCAGCACCCTGCCCTGCAGCCCCCACCAGAACCCTGCCCTCTGCCGTAGCACCCTGTCCCCTGCTCCCACCGGCACCCTGTCCCCTACCCCAGCACAGTTGGGGCTACATCAGTGAAGCTTGGGAGGGCTTGGAGGGGTTGTTTTTTTGCTTCTCACTTGTGTGGGCTCTGACTGACTTTTCTGTCAAACTCAAAACAGGTTCCCAGCCCCTCTCATAAATAAAGACAATGCTGAAACATTTTGTGTCTGACATCATATTTTATTTAAAAATGAATCCTGGCCAACAAGCCCCCAATTGGGACCAAGCCCCCATCTGGCTGCAGCATCATAACACTCCTGCACCCCCCCTCAAACTCCAAATCTGAGCCTCTCATATACTGGAACCCCCTGTCCTGAGCCTCTCACATCCCCAACTCCTGCACCCCCATATCCTCAGTCTTCTGCACCATCCACACACTGCAAATCTGTGTCCTGAGCCCATCATACTCCCAACCTCCCTGCCCTGAGCCCCTCACACATCCCAACCCAAACTCCTGCACCCTCACATCCACAAGCCTGTTACTTGTTCAGCATCCTAATGCTCCACCTGACCCCAACACTCCCCAGCCTGGAGCCCCCTCCCCGAGCCAGCATCCCCTTCTCCACCTCAATTCCCTCCCAGAGCTTGTACCTCTCACCCCTTCCCACAACCAAATCCTTCATTCCCACCACAGAGCCTACACCTCCTGTCTCAACCCAGTGAGAATGTATAAGGGCTGGGGATAGCAAGTGATGGAGAGGAAGGGAACAGAGAGGGCAGGGCCTCAAGGAAGGGGTGGGGTCTTGGGGAAGGGATGGGGTAGATCTTGGCTTGTCCTGACATTTAAAAAGTGAACTTGGGTGTAAAAAGATTGGAGACCACTGAACTAATGCAAAAAATTCAGTTAGCTTTTCTGCAACAGACTCATCTTCTTTCAGTGCTCCTTTTGCAAACAGACTGTCCACTGGCCACACTGATTGTTCAGCAGGTGTCCTGCTTCCGATGTACTTTTTTGTATCTTTTGTTAGTTGCTTTTCAGATTCTTTCTTGACCTGCCTAATTATACTTTTACACTTCACTTGCCAGAGTTCATGTTCTTTTCTGTTTTCCTCAGTAGGGTTTTACTGCCAAACTTTAAAAGATGTTATTTTGTCACCTCTTCTAGTCTGTTTCTTCACCAAGGTAGCATTTTTTGGTACTCTTACAATTACTCTTACCCAAATTAAAAAGCAAAACAATAAGACAACCAAAAAAATGCCACCCCCTGACTAAAGAACAAAGAAGAGGAGGTGGTTAGAGACAAAATATATATACTTTGAGCCTCTATTACGGTGCTTTTAAAAAGTTTCCAGCAAGCCTGCAGACATTTCACTTGTGACTGTTCCTTTTAATGTCTGTTTAACTAGCCTCCTCATTTTTGTGAAGTTGCCCATTCTCAATTTAAATGCTACTGTGGTGAGTTTTTAGGGTATTTTGCCCTCTAAAAGGATGTCAAATCAAATAATATTATGTTTGTTATTACCAAACGGTTCAGCTATATTCACCTCTTGGACCATACTTTGGCTTTCTATAGGACTAAGCCAAGAATCCTCTCCCATCCTTGGAGGTTCCAAGGCTATCTGCTCCAAGAAGCAGTCAATCAAGAGACCTATAAATTTTATCTCTATGCCCCATCATGAGGTGTTATATACCCAGTCAATATGAGGATAGTCAAAATCCCCATTGTTATTGGGTTTTCTGTTTCTATAACCTTTCTAGTCTCCCTGAGCATTTCAAAATCAGTCACCATCCTAATCAGGTGGTCAAAAGTATATTACTACTGTTAAACTCCTACTATTAAAGCATGGAATTTCTATCCACAGAGATTCTATGATACTGTTTGAGTCATATAGAGCTTTTACTGTATTTGTCTCTATTCTCTCTTTCACATAGGCTAAAATCCATGCTGGCACTATACAGTGCTGTAATTTCTGGCTCAGAAACATGCACACACACTAAGTGCAGCAAGTTACAATGCTCTAAAGCGCCAGAGTGAGCCAGGCTACAGAGCTGGGAGAGACATTCCCAGCGTTGTTAGCTACTCCCCTCATGAAGCTGGTTTACCTATAGCACTGGGAAACTGCTTTATCAACCTCTATCTTCTCCTCTATACTAAGATATAGGCCAGATCTACACGACAGAGGAAGGTTGAATTAAGATACACAACTCCAGCTACATTAATTACGTAGCCGGAGTCAATGTACCTTATATCGAATTTCCACATGAATTAAGCGGGAGGTCGACAGGAGCAAACACTCCAATCAGCTTCCATTACTCCTCACGAGGAGCAGGAGTACTGGCACTGACGGGGGCGCCTTCTGAGTTCAATTTAGTGTGTCCTTACTGGACCATCTAAACCAAACTCTGGAAGATCAATTGCAGCAGCATCAATTTTCCCTGTAGTGAAGACATGGCCTTAGATTATACCCTTCAATAAATCCTCCGCCATAGATACGTCTGTCCAAACCACGAGCTCCACAATATCAGTCACCTTTCCCCCAGCCCTTAGTTTAAAACGCTTTTGTGGAAACCTGTTTAATTTACATGCCAGAAGTCTGGTTCCATTTTGGTGTAGGGGAAGCTCACCATTCCTGTATAGACTTTTCCTTTCCTATAAGGGCTCCCAGTTCCTAATAAACCAAAATCCTTCACCCATGCATTGAGAGAGTTCTACCTAACTGGCCCTGCACGTGGAACTGGAAGCCCTGGGCTTTAGTCTCTCACCCAGTAGCCTAAATTTGGCCTCCTGGCACCTCTGCTAGCTTTCCTGATGTCGCTGATGCCTGCATGTTCCACAACCATCAGCTCCTCCCAAGCACTGCACCCAGCAAGCAACTCAGCATGCAGTCCTCCCAGACATCACAAACCCAACCATCTCTATTTCTAATAATCGACTCCCCCATCACCATTACCTGCCTTTTCCTAATAACCAGGATCCCCTCCTCTGGAGGGGTATCCTCAGTTCAAGATGTTATACAATGACACCATCTGGAAGGAAGGCCCTAACTATAGGACTGTTTCTCTCCACTCCTACTTGATGTTCTCCTTTACCTAGACTTTCATTCTCATCAACAACATAGAGGCTGTCAGTCTGGGGACAATTTATGGCATCCCAGAAAATCTCGTCTACATACCTCTCCCCTCTGTCTCCCTTAGCCTCTCTAGTTCAGCCACTCTGGTCTCAAGATCCGATACTCTGTCTCCAAGGGCCCTGAGCTCCTTGCACCAAATGCATGTATGGTACCTGCTTGCAAGATAGATAATCAAGGGCGCCATTTTGGGCACATAGCGGGGGCAGCAGCCATGTGCTCCGGGACACGGCTAGCTTTTCATCCCGTTCCCTGGACTCTAAGGGAGTGAGGGGAAAGTGCTTGCATTCCATGCACCAGGTGTGAGAGGAATGCACGGAATGCAAGCACTTTCCCCTAACCCTCTTAGCATCCGGGGAACGGGGATGAAAAGCAAGCTGCGTCCTGGGTCGCACGGCTACTGCCCCCCTCCCCACACACCTGAAACGGCACCCTTGTAGATAGTCATACATACTGCATTCTGTATGCTGAACTGGATAATGCCCACTCTGCAGCTGGACATCTGCCTGCAGGATCTTTCCTCTTGCAGGAGCTTTTGTTTATTTCTTTATTGTGTGTGGGGAGGGGGGCCAGGGGCCTGTATTGGAGGTGGTGTCATAAGCCTAAATTAGAGAATGCTTATTAGATGTATCTGACTCTCAGTGCTCCCTCACAAAACTCCACTACTTGCTGATCCTATTCACTAGACCCTTTCAAGCACAATTGTTTGTTTTTTTTAAACGCTAAAGGAGTCCCACTATAGACTTACTGCAAAGCAAAAAAACCTGGAAATTGTACACATCAGTGATTTAGGCGGAGAGTTTAGCTAAGAGTGTAGAATTTGTCATTGTTCTTCTAAACAAACTGTCTTGTTTCATTAGCTAGGAAGCACATTGGTTTCACATGGCTAGATAATCATATTCTGTTCAAGTGTAGGGAGACTGTGTAAAATCAAAATACAGCACCTCAGATGCCCCTATGTCCCTTCAACAGAAGTCAGTTCCACAATATTTTGAAATAGTTTTTATCCACAAGTCTCCACCAAAAGGAGGTTTTCACTAAAGGAAGCAGACAAATTATTCCATTCCTTGTCAACCTGGGGAATGATTATAGGCAGGGGTGAAAGTAAATGCTAGGACTTACTGGTATGCCGGCATCTTTGGCAAGTTGGGAGGAGGTTTTGTGCCCCAGAGGAGGTGGGACCTCAGGAAGAAGGGGGCAGGACTTGGGGGCAGACTCTCCCAGCCAGCTCTTCATAGCTGATGCTGCCAGGAAGGCCAAGAACACTGGGTCTGTACTGGCAGTAGCGAGGAGCTCTGGGGCTTCAGTGGCAATGTGAAGGACCTGGGACTCTTGACCACTGCTGCAGCAGCTGGGAGCCACAGACCCTTTTAAATCGCTAGGCCCCGGGGTAACAGCCACTTCTACTCCCTTCCCCTCCACGCCACCCCCCGTTGGTAGCACCACCGGTCTCTACAGCAGGGCTGCTGATGAATGGGGAGAAAAAAGGGGCAGCAATATTAAAGTCTACTGTGGCAACACTTTAAAGTTGGCTGTGCATGGGCCTTTATTGGCAGCCAGTTCTTATCAGTACGTTGTACCAGCCCCTTCCACCTCTGGTAATAGGGCTTCTCTGTCCATTCCATGCAACTGCTAGCGGATATTACACTTCCATTGCAAAGATGTCTCTAAGGCCTTGTCTATGCTAAATGGAAGATCACTGCTGCCATGATCAAGCTTCCAGAGTTCAATTTAGCAAGTCCAGTTAGGCCTTGCTAAATCGAACTCAGAGGGCACCCCCACCAGCATCCGGTACTCCTGCTTTAGCAAGGAAACGCTCCTATCAGCCTCCTGGCATGGGGACACCACCAAGCTCGGCTTAAGGTAAACTGACTCCAGCTAAGTAGGACATATAGCTGGAGTTGAGTACTTTAAGATGAGCTGACAAATCTAGTGTAGACCTGGCCTAAAGCCATGTTTACTTCTTGGTAGCCTTAGAAGCTTCAGAGGAGTAGTCAAGTTAGTCTGTAACAAGAAAAACAAACAACAAATAGTATAGTAGCACCTTAAAGACAAACAAAACATGTAGATAGTATCATGAGCTTTTGCGGGTGCAACCCACTTCTTCAGATGACAGGCATCTAAAGAAGTGGCTTGTGCCTACGAAAGCTCATGATACCATCTAAAGGTTTTGTTAGTCTTTAAGGTGCTACTAGACTATTTGTTGTTTAATAGCCTTAGAGACAGCTATAGAAGAACTGGCTCATCTCTTCTTCATTCCTTCTGGAGAAACTTTCACCCTTTCTCCTCTGCTGAGCAAGGCCCCAGTTTAGCAAAGTAAGCATATATTTAATGTTAAGCACATGTTCAACACGGTTCTTATTCGGCAAGCCTTTAAGCACACGTATAAATCCATTGAAGGCAATGGGGTCTATGTACACTCTCAAAATTTACTGGACAGGGATGGGATTACTCAAATGCATGATGTACTTCCCAGAATTAGTGCCGTAGAGTAGAGGAAGGGAGGGGTGATAAATGCTGAATTCCAAAGAGGTTAGCTGACTATCTTCACATTCCAAAGCTGCAGCATCTTCAATGCAAAAAGTGAATTTAGAGCACAGAATTTAGAGCCTTCAATGTAAAAGTCTAGCAGAGACAGGTAACTTTTCTCTCAGTGAACAAGTAGGGTTCAACCCTGTACCCACATTTGGGGTTTAAAGTTTTAAATTCCATTTAGCTAGTTGAGGTAAAAACCACAGCGCAAGGGGTTCATAGAATCACAGAACTAGAAGGGATCTCAAGAGATCACTGAGTCCAGTCCCCTGCCCTCACGGCAGGACCAGGCACTGTCTTGATCAGTGGTTCCTAATCGGGGGTCCGCGGACGCCCAGGCATTGTAGGGGGTCCGTGAAAAAAAATAAAAGAAATAAAAATTATCATAGAAAATAAGTTTTAAATAAATTCCAAAGTTACAATCAATTATTATTTTTAAATTAAAAATCTTCCAATAATGCTATTAATTGCTGTCCAAAAATCTATGTTGTGGCACCTTTGTGTGAAGAAACAATCACAATGGTTAGAAACATAAAAATGTTAGCCATGGTCTGTGGCTGAAATCAGACGCATGGAAGAGAAAGGACACTGATGAGCAGAGCAAAGCATCCACAAGTGAAACGTCTAATCAAACAGACATAAGTAAACTTAAAGTGAGAAAAATACTCTCACTACTAGAATTGCGGCTAGACTTGGCTTTGATGGGGGTCCGCAAATGGTTTGGGGGGGGGTCATTGGGAGTTCACGAATGGTTTGGGGGGGGGGGGCATTGGGGGTCCACACTAGTGAAAAGCTTGGGAGCCACTGGTCAAGATTATCCCTGACAGGTGTCTGTCTAACCTGCTTTTAAATATCTCCAGTGATGGAGATTCCACAACCTCCTTAGGCAACTTATTCCAGTGTTTAACCACCTTGACAGGCAGGAAGTTTTTCCTAATGTCCAATCTAAACTTCCCGTTAGCACAGGCAAACTCATTTTCATGGTTTCACTAAAGCAAATGTTTATCATAAGCAAACTCTACTGAGGTAACATGAGGACCAGGGGCCGGATCCGGCCCACCTAGCACTTTGATCCGGCCTGCGGACTGCATCTGGCCACTCTCTATTTATATCCTGCTGCCCGTGCCACCAAATTTCCAGGCGATGGCTCAGGCAGCAGGATCCTATTTAAATGCCTCGGCTCCTGGTCACAGCACTACTGTGACAGGGGCTGGAGCTGTGAGCCATTGAAATAGCCACAGCAACCCTGGGCAGCTGCCAAGCAGTGCATTAGCAGAGGGGCAGGGAGCCATAAGCCCTTTGTTGTGTTTTAAATTCAAGGCCTCCAGCCCCAGACAGCTCTGGGGGGAGGCTAGTCCCCACCTCCGCCCCTTCCACCTCAGGCCCCACCCCTTCAGGGGTGGGGCCAGCCCTTGACCACATACCAAATTCATTAAGTTGCTCCCCTGTGAAAATTATTGCCCACCCCTGCTTTACTGTGTAATACAAAACAAGACTGTGAACTGATGCTCAGCACTGTGTCCTCTAAGTCAGTTTTTCACAATCCTGTTTGAAACTGAATACATTTTTGCAATGTACACAAGTGCTAGGAAGTTAACTCACAGATAAATAAGTGGAGCATCCTCTTTTACCAGGAGGGGAAGTGCGTTTATATAAGTTTGTATTTCATAAAAAAACAAAAACAACCCGCCACCATATGATCTTGTTGGGGACAAGGTGGTTTGATCATGTGGCCTTTAAACAATCCCCAATCTCTTAAAGTTCCTTTCCAAAACTAAAGCAAGCTCTCCACAGACCAGTGACATAATAAAAGCAAAACCTGCAGTCAGATCTCCAGTGCTACAATGATCAAGACCTCTTGAACAGACTTTTCAAGATCCACAGGCCCTACACATGCCTATCATGACGTGGTATATCTCATCCTGTGCACTAAATGCTCCAACAACTATGTGCGTGAAACAAAATAATCACAGTCTCTCAAAAGAACTCATAGGAAAATGATAAAATACAAAACTCCATGACACCCAAAGGCAAGCACTTGTCACAAAATGATCACTCCTCTCAGTCCTCACCCTCAAAGGAAAGCGCTACAACACCTTCAAAAGGCAAACTAAGGAACTCAAATTCATAACGCTGTTAGACACCAAAAAATCATGGGCTCAATACAGACACCATATTTGGCTCATTACAACAAACCCACTAAACCTTCTTTGTCCTACAACTGAAGAGGTGTTAACTCTCTACTTCATATTGAATGATCTCTTGTAACATGTGTTAACACCTCATCTATTCCACTTCCTATTTAATTTTGACACTCTAAGTCAGTGTTTCTCAACCTTTTTTTATAAAGTACCCTTTAAAAAAAAATTATAAGTACCCCCAGTACCTACAGTTTTCAGACACACTATTTTTTTTTCTACCATTGCAACACATTTGTTTAAAAGGCAAGTGTGGACGCTCGAGAGGGAGAAAGCACAGGTGCTCTGATGGCCATTCTGTGAATGGCCATTAGAGCTTTCTTGCGCAAGAGCATCCATGCAGTGTGGACGCTCTCTTGCACAAAAGCACATAATTTTTGCGATGTGCTCTGAGGTGTGGACATGCTTTTGTGCAAGAAATTTTTGCACAAAAACTCTTGCGCAAAAGGCACAAGAAGCATGTAGTGTAGACATAGCCTTAGAGAAAAAGAGGGAAAGGTATCTTTCATTAGCTCACCTTCTGCAGGTGAAAGAGATAAGCTTTCGGGAACCACAGAGATCTTCTTTACAGCTCTCATATCCTGGACCAACAAAGCTACATCACTTACATTACCCTTCTTACCCACACTCACTTGTGTCTTACCTAGAGTTGCCAGGTGTCTGGTTTTGAATCGGAGAGTCTGGTATTTGAGCTTTCTGTCTGGGAAACAAATTGAGAAAATACCGGACATATAAATGTCTGGTATTTTCTAATTAAGTAAGTTTTATTATCATCATGTTATGATGTGACTTGTGTATGAGTGTTCTCGCTCATTCTCTAGGCCTGCGCTATGCGCTACTATGCCGATAAACCACTTGGATATGATCATCAGTACATAGCTGCATACTGCCTGGCTGGTAGACATGTTCATGCTGTGTGAGCGTGTCTACCAGCCAAGCAATACACAACTACGCAGTAGTGCTAAATATTTTCCTTTTATAAACATACGATTCGCGACAGTGTCCTTTGTCTAGCTTTCATCTTTCTCGTATCTTGCAATGCTCTTTTAAGGCAAAGAATATTTTTTCTGCAAAGAACCTGCTGCTCCAAATTTATTAAAACTGGTTCAATATTCTGTTTCAATTCCTGTGTCAAATGCCAGTGTGGAAAGAATTTTTAGTGTCATGGGTAATCTATGGACCGATGAACGCAACAGATTGAGTGTTGAGTCAGTAAGAAGTCAACTTTGTGGTTTTTTTAATATACCTTTCACTTGTTCGGAAGCAAAAGATGAGTTTTTGAAAAATAAAAAAATTGATAAAAACCGCACAATCTAATGTAAAATATATGATGTAATGTAGATTGTTGTCAATAAGCTTCCCATATCATGTATATTTTTTTTCGTTGACAAAGTTTTATCAAGTGTGTCCGGTATTTTTGTTGAAACCATCTGGCAACACTAGTGTTACCACAGATGAAAATAATAAATTCTTTGGGTCAGGAACCACATCCATCTACACCTCATACACTGGTAACTTCAACCTTGAATGGCATCTGTAGGTGCTATTTCAGTACAAATCATACAGAACAATTAAATCAAATTCTGAAGCATTGTTACACGTAGAGACACATTGTCAATGTGGGATTTTTTTTCTTTTTTAACTGACTAATTTGGGCTGGGATTTTCAGAAGGTGGTTGGCATCCAAATGGTATTTGGATATGTAGTTCCACTCGTCTCCACTGAAGTCCCAGCATTAAAAAAAATCCAGCTCCTGTTGAGAACTCCTCTAAGTAGTAAATCCTGCACATTTGTTTAAATCCTTAAAAAATGTGTATAAGGGATTTTCCGCTCTTCTTTTGATGTTTAAAAAAGTCCTTTCAGAAAGGAAAAAACAGACTGATTATACAGGAAAACAGTGAAACTGTCTATATACAAAGAACTGTCAAAAAGCACAGATTATCAATAGAATAAAAATTGCTAATTTCTTTCTAAATCAAAATAACTTCAGGTGTTGGAAGTAACTATAGTGGGCACAAAACTTTCAGGCAAAAAGTGATTTGCATATTGATGTCTCTTTAACCCCCAGCAGCTAGTGAATCTGGAGGAAGATGAACAAAATGTCTCATGCTAAGCTGAGAGATAGGATGCCTTTATGCATGTTTATCATGAGCTATAGCTCCACTGCTATAGCATTTCAGTGTATACCTTTATGAAAGTCCTTGGAAATGTTACTTTATGCAGTATCGAGACTAATTCACACTTCTTGTTTCTTCTCTCAAAAACAAATTTTTTTTTCCCATTTGCTCTTAAATTAGAATATCAACCCCTAGTTTTCCTTCTCTTTGCTAAAAGATCCTGGAGGACCTGAATAAAGATGTCAATATGAAGTTGTAACCCAAAGTATGTCTATGTTACAGCTGGGAGCATGCCCCCCACACCATGCAGACAGGCACGTGCTATTGTCAGCTAAAGATGCACACTAAAAATAGCAGTATGGCTTTCACAGGACAGGCAGTGGCATGGACTGCCCACCCCAGCTTAGATCCAGGGGGTCAGGCTAGCCTACACTCCAACAGTTAAATTTTGTCAAAACATTCAGTTCACTAGCTCAAACAGACCTGGCATATGTCTGTTTATCCTGGCTGGGTGGCACACTATCAGCTGCAATGCAAACACACCCTAAACTGCAGCAATCCCTCCCTCCTGCAATGAGAGATTCTCTGTGCCTTCCTTCCTACTCTTTAGAAAGCAAAGAACTAAAATCTCCACTGCGATAGCTTTTCAGTGTATACATTCATTACATCAACAAGAGAGATCCTCTTGTCACTATATAACAACTTCCGCCCCATCATCAACCTTAGCCTGGACCAGTTCATACAAGAGATCCACTTCCTTAACACGGCAGTACAATTAAATGATGGCCACATTAACACCACCCTATACCTGAAACCCACTAACCATTATTCTTACCTACATGCTTCTATCTTCCAGCTACGGCACATCACACAATCAACTGTTTACAGCCAGGCCCTAAGATACAACCAGATTTGCTCCAATCCCACGGATAGAGACAAACACCTTGCAAGACCTTTTTCGGGCACTCTTGAAAACTTAAATACTCTCCTTCAGAAATGAAGAAACAAAATTGACAGAGCCAGATGAGTACACAGGAATCTGCTTCTTCAAGACAAGCCTAACAAAGGGTACGTCTACACTTGCTCCCTAGTTCGAGCTAGGGATGCAAACGTAGGCGACCGAAATTGCTAATGAAGCGGGGATTTAAATATCCCAGGCTTCATTAGCATGATCTTGCCGGCGCGTTACTCCGCTCAACAGCTGATTCGAACCAGGAAGTGCGCACCAGGACGCTTTAGTTTGAACCAAACCCCTTGTTTCGAACTAACGTTACTCCTCAAAAACTGAGGAGTAAGATAATAAGAGAACACCACTAGTCATCACCTACAGACCACAGCTCAAACCCCTCCCGTGCATGATTGACAATCTACAACCTATCCTGGAAACCAATCCCTTACTCTCACAGGCCCTGGGAGACAGGTCAATCCTTGCCTACAGACAATACCGTAACCTGAAACAAATTCTTTCCAGCAGCCACACCTCAGACACACTCACCCAGGAACCGACCCCTGCAATAAACCCCACTGCCAACCCTGTCCATACATCTGTACAAGCAACACCATCACAGGACCTAACCACATAAGAGGCTCATCCAACTGCAAATCCTCCAATGTGATATATATCCTATCAAGCGCCAACAATGCCCTTTTGCCATGTATACTGGCCAAACCAGACAGTCTCTGCAACAAAGGATTAATGGACACAAAACAGACATTAGAAATGGTAACACACATAAACCTGTAGGGGAACATTTGAACCTGCCTGGGCACTCACTAATGGACTTAAAAGCAGCCATTCTTCTGCAAAGAAATTTCACAAGTCAACTACAGAGAGACTGTGGAATTGACCTTCATATGCAAATTTAACAGTCTCCCTTGGCCTGAACAAAGACTTGAACTAGTTAACATATTATAACACCAGCTTTCCGTACATTCAACATCCTATTGACATTAAAAGCTAAGTTCAAGACACTTCCAGCCCACTCAATTAGCCTCATTAGCACCAGGACTACAATTGATAAATAATTTTTTTCTCCCTCTTCCTTCTTATTCTGAGGGTCCCCTTTTTTTTCCTCCACACAAGATCATCTTATCTGAAGAACTGGGTTTTGCCCACAAAAGCTCCATGATAAAATATGTATATGTATTAGTCTCTAAGGTGCCACAGAACTACTCGTTTTTAAAGCTACCCCCCTGAGTCTTGTCACCGTACTAATTCATCTGCCTGAGCCAAACAGGCAGAAGGCCATACACCAAGAATTAAGTGGGCTTAACTATGCTGCTCAGTGGATTTGTCATACCCCAAGTGACATAGTTGGGTCTATACCTCACTTTTCTGAGAAGACCAGGAAGGTACAGGCAGAGGAAAAAAAAATGATTCAAGAAAAGTTTGTAGCCACGTAGATGCAGCATGAAGGAGTAGCAAAGGGCAAAGCAAAATGTTTGCTTTCAGTGTTGCAGTTCCCCCATTAAATAGAGACTTGGTACTGAATCACAGAGGAAAAAAAACAAGCCAAAGGGAAGAGATTCCCAAAGAAGAGCAAGTATTTAGGCTAGGTAATAACAAGCTAGAGAGCTCAGGAAATACATCCAGAAGGCTAAGGGGGTAAATCATTTAAGACAATTTTGTGATTATAGACACTCCGAATACTGAATTATCCTGCAGCAGTTTCCTTGTATTCTTTGCCTCCCCTTCAAAATAAAGTTTAAACCTGAGCACAAGCTAACAGTAACTGCGATTAAACTCACTCCTTGGTACAAGCTTTGGTTTCCACAACAAAGCTAAATCAGGCTGGGGAAACAAAAATTGCTACAATTAACATGGTGAAAAGCCTTGGTGTGACAAATCACTTTTCTGTTGTATGTGCTTCACCAAGTTAAGTTTGGGGTTTTGTTGTTTTTGTTTTTCAAGTTCCCAAGAGGGCAGGATATAATGAAACACAACCTACTTATTCTCAAAATTCTCTCAGGCATTTCATCCTATTATACCATCCAAATGAAGTTTTAATGTTTAAACATTTCACACACATCCTTCTTTAGCCCCCATGTTCCCCACTGTTTCAATGGTGGAAAAATCTCCAGGAAAGAAGCACTGAGAGCAGGACAATGAACATACCCAACATACCTAAGACAAGACTTAAGAGTTTTTCTTTTTCTTTTGGTTACGTCCTAAAAAGCTTCAACTCCCAATTATCTACAATTCCTTTTAGCTTCAGTTTCATTGTTTAGCTCTAAAGCTTTTCAAATACCCAACAGAGCATGAAAAAGTCTATCACAGCTCAGACAAAACTTTATTTACTATACATGTAAAAGGCCTATTAAAACATGAGCACAGTTAGCTATTTTTCATACCAAAATAAAATATACACCACAGAATTCACCCTTCACTTACAGGAACATTCTGCATCACTTCAGATGTACATTTCAATAATACTCTGTTTTGGCTCCGCAGAATTAAATGAATTCAATCTTTGACTGTACTGAAGGTTTAGTTATGAATTAGGATAATTTTCATTTTTGCTGATAAATGTTTGTAAACTTAGGTTGAGTACTTTGTTATTGACTGAATTAAATGAAGCCCCTGATTTGGTTTGCTGCCATCCCACCACACACCAGTGAATGGCTGTATACTTCCCTACCCCACTGGAGTGCCTCCTGCCACTTCTACTTTCCTGCTCACACCAATGGTCTATCTGTCGGCATATAAGGATGGGGAGGAGTCAGCTGCCACGAGTCTTCCAGTTCTAGTCCCCAGATGTTCTTCTAATATCTATGGGTATGTCTAGACTACATGCCTCTGTCGCCGGAGGCATGTAAATTAGACTACCCGACATAGTCAATGAAGCCGGGATTTAAATATCCCCGGCTTCATTAAAATAAAAATGGCCACTGCGCTGTGCCAGCTCAGCTGATTGTCGGCACAGCGCGCGAGTCTAGATGCGGATTGGTCAACAAGAGAAGCCTTTGTCGACCGCTCCCTTATGCCTCGTGAAACGAGGTGCCAAAGTAAAAGTCTCTGCCAAAAAGAAAAAGTAGAAATCAAGAATATCAGATTAAGATGATAATAATGGTCCCTTCTGGCCTTGTTATCTATGAATCTGTGAATCATAATTCTGTCCTCCACTTATAGGGTTGGTCTTCAGCACCAACCAGATAATCAAGTGCTCAGATGGATTTAAGAGTTTTAAAGCCAGACATCTGTAATGAAAGCAATCATAGTCAACAAACTATTAAGAAGAACAGTAATGGGATTATCTGTCAACACAAACAAAAGCATAAATACAAGGAAAACCATCAATCCCTGAAATAATTCTTGTGTATTTAAAAATCAGACCATGGCAAGGAGATTAAAGAGTCTCAGAATCAAATAAAAAAAAGTTATTGTCAAATCCTTGCTTTAAAAACAAAATATATGTTTAAGATCACATCTGAAAATGTACACCAGCAGTAGGTCGAACTGCTGAGCAACTGTGCTTGCCCCCTTCACATCAATTGGACTGGTGGAGAAGGCATCAGTGGCATGGCTAGGAGAAAGTGACTGAAGGCCGTAGGTCACTTACTCCCACAACCATAGAAACTAGGGATGTAACATCCCATTTAATTGGTTAACTCGTTAAACGTAATGTTTAACGAGTTAACCAATTAATGGGCTGGTGAGGGGGAAGGCCCACAGGTCTGGCCCACTCCAGCCCCCACCAGTTAACCAGAACTAGTAAGCTTCACCCATTAACCCAGGCCTGAGCAAAATCCGGCCCACCAAGCCACCAGATCTGGCCCTTGGAGGCAGCGGGGAGCCCCAGGCAGGCTCCCCAGCTTGCCCCTCAGGCCAGGCAGAAACACAGCTGCAGCGCTCCATTTCTGTTTTAAAACTGGAGGGGAGGGGGGACGTTTTAGGAGCCGACCTGCCCCTAGCACATTCCCATGGGCCAGTTTCTGGCTGACCCAAGCCAATGCGAGCTGCTTGTTGGAGTAACAGGCAGCCAAGAAGAACCACCCCCCTCTTCTCGGCTCAGTTATTCATGAAGCGCATGGCCAGGCAGGCAAGCTGGCTGACTGGGAAACATTTTAAGCTCTGCAAGCAGGCAAGTTTGGCAGCTGGCAAGTAAGTCTCTTGGTCACAGCCTGCTTCCGGCAACCCAGCCCTTTCCTGCCCCAACTCTCTGGCCCCCGCCACTCAACATACCCAAATCCTGTCCCTCTCTTACATGCACACCCCCCTCCCAGATCTGGCACCCCAATCTCCTGCCCCAGATCACAATCCCCTCCTACCCTAGGTCACATCCCATATCCCTGCACTCCAGTCCCCTGCCCTAGGTCACAACCACCTGCTTCACCCAAACTCCCTCCCAGATGCCATTCTCCCTATTGTACCCCAATCCCTTACCCAAGCTCCCTTCTGCACCCAACCTCCATCCCAGACCCCACATCTCCTCCATTAATATCATGGAACAGTGCCACTTTCCAAAACCTTGGAGTGGCCCCCTATAAAAAAATTATTGCCCACCCCTGCATTAACTGGTTAAGCATTCACATCCCTAATATAAGCTATTTGTTCTTACTCAGCCCATGCATGGTACTTGCAGAAACCATCACCAAAAGGATAACAGATGCCAACTCCTAACACTGAAAGACAGGTAAACTCTGCCCCAGGTCTGACTCAGCATGACCATAAGGAATAGTTCAGAATACAGCTGATGCCATGCTAACATTTAAACCCAGTTATTATCAACTTTAATAGTGTGGCCAAGACCAAAACTGGAATATCCTTCCACACTATTTGAGATTTGGGATGCCAACACTTCTTGCAACATATGGGGTGTACTCAAAAGTATTGCAGTTTTCAGAGTACTTCTATATTAGATGAAGGAATGTTAAAACAAAGAGTGACTGATTCATCTTTGCTGTTCCTAGAACCTACTTAAAGT
Source organism: Pelochelys cantorii (assembly GCA_032595735.1). NCBI lineage: Eukaryota > Metazoa > Chordata > Testudines > Trionychidae > Pelochelys > Pelochelys cantorii. The sequence continues at coordinate 24,101,459 of CM064337.1, read as the reverse complement.
TCTATATCTTAAATGGAACAACATTGGTGAGAGTTTTATTGTGTCTATACATGGAAAATGTACAGTACTTACATTTTACAGAAAAAGAGATCTGAAATCTTCACACAGACCCATCCTCCCTGCTCCACACACATCACATTTGGGTGAATGGAGGGAAAGGGGGAAAGAGTGTATGGTTTTATATGGATAAACAGCCACACTTGCCTTTACCTCTTACCTTTTCATGTGTTCAGTAAGGTTTGCCAACACTGAATCCAGATGGAAGATAACTTCAAGCATGATAGAATAGCATCAATTTCACTTCAGTTTCAATCTAATATCTGGATCCATCTGAGTGCATGGAGAGAAAGGGGGGACCCAGAAGAATGGAGAAACTGCTGCAGCTCTCAATTCAATGGGAACCACACTTCAGGTCCAGTGTAAATGCAGCTCTGTGAGCCCAAAGAGATTATTTTCATTGCTGTTCACCCTAAATATCCAGCCAACCATTACCAAAAGTCCATAGCTGTATGTCTGATGCCTGTCTCTTAGGGTCTGAACCACTGCCAGCTAATGTCTGTGAAAAGACTTAATGGGCACTGCATCAGGCACTAACTCTATAAAGAACCTAAATCATGCTTTCAGGAATGAGCAGGGCAACCATTGTGAAGGCAGGCCTCAGAGGAAGGTACAGTTCAGGCTCTCAGGCCACGTCTTCACTAAACGGAAGATCGACACTGCTGCAATTGATCTTCTGGAGTTTCGATTTAGTGAATCTAGTTAAGACTCACTAAATCGAACTCAGAGGGTACCCATCCTCCTCCCCACGGCAACCAGTACTCCTGCTTCTGTAAGAAATAAGGGAAGCCAACAGGAGCGTTTGCTCCCATCAGCCTCCCACTGTGGGGACAGCAGAAAACTTCAGAACAAAGTATGTTGACTACAGCTATGTAATTAATGTACCTAGAGTTGCGTATCTTGATTCAAAGTTCCCTTTTAGTGTAGATCTGGCTTCAGATAAAGAAAGAATTTCAAAACACAATTTCCCCAAGAATAATGGAAAATTAAAAGCTACCTCCTTCATAAAACATCGTTCAAAGTGCAACATTCTCCACACTAAGGTTTCCTCCCTTTCTGGCAATTCCCTTAATCTGAGGCTATAAACCCCCTGGTTACGAACTCCCCTGAAGTCCATTGAAATTTCTCTCTTTCTCTCTGTACAGTAAATACAATTATTAATTCCCAAATAAGAAGTATATAATAGAACAGAAGGCTCCATGTTCATTTTCTTATGCAACTGTGCCTTTCTGCATACAGGACTTCGGAGATTTTCTGTGAACAGTTTAGCTATCCACCTAATGCTTACTTAATGGAAGTGTTTTCAGAAAAACACTACAAGAATTTTCAAATAGAAACAATTAGCATTCACAGTAATTTGCATCTACTTTTCCCCTATAAAAGCTGTGTGCTCTGCTTTAATATTAACCCCTACATGTTCATCAAAGACTTGCACAGGGGATTCAGCCACACAACTCCCATTAGAGTCCACAGGAGCAATTAAAGTCAGTGATGAAAAGATTATACAGCAATGCCTGAAATTTAGGGGTACTAGTTTTTGTTTTTAAATGTGTATTATGTCAGCAAAACGAGCACCTTTTCCATCACGCTGCAAGAATTTTCACCCCCATTCCCTTTTCCAAAGTATTCCCATACACATCCACACAGCTATGCAATGGAATGGGGGTGCAATTTAACTAGAAAAATAATTCATTGATAGTTTTCCCTTCACTTAAGGCAGGGGTGGGCAATAAGAGGGTTGGATGCAGTTCACCAGGGTTAGCCCCTGGCTGGCTGCCAGACACTATATTTACCTGTTCCTCTGCAGGTACAGCCACTCGTAGCTCCCACTGACTGTGGTTTACCGTTCCTGGCCAGTGGGAGCTGTGGGAAACACCACAGGCTGGGCCGCCGCTTCCCGCAGCTCTCATTGGTCAGGAATGGTGAAATGCAGACAATAGAAGATGCAAGCAGCCGTACCTGAAGACACACAGGTAAATAAAGCGTCTTGCAGCCCATCAGGGGCCAACCCAGGTAAACCGCATCCGTATTATTGCCCACCCCTGATTTAAGGTGCCATGGCGCACACTGTATGCTGAAACCAAGATCCTTGGGATGTTAAAAGCCCCTAGCCTTTTTGATAAATAGCCTCTAATAGCCCGTGTTTTTTATGGATACCCATTTCAAGATCTGGTACTTCCTGAACCATTATCCCTGGAAACTCACACAGTACGCCATTGAAAAATTGGGAATTGTGATTTTCCATGTTGTAATACAATAACTTTAAGGATTCATTAAATATCAAGCCACAGATCTCTTAAATTGGATTATACTTCTGCATGTCCATTGAGTCCTATGCTCATAAACTAGCATGTGATCCAGGGCAATCTGCCCCTGGGGATAGGCAATATTTATCAAGCTACTTACTATAGACAAAAGTGAGTAGCTGCAGGGCAAAAATGGGATCCACAAAATTATTTCTGTGAAATGGGACTGCATAGCAAAGATGCAGCAGGGAGTCGGGTCTCATTCAACACAGCAGGAAAGGCTACACAGAAGTCCTTGGCAGTGGAGAGAAGTAATAGATGATTGTGAAACAACAGTTTACTACTGCAGCCTAGCAAACCATTTCACAGGATGGAATGATCTGATTTCTTTTTTAAACCCCTTAGACATTCAATACACAAAGAAAACTTGTTTAAATAGCAGACTGTAAAGCACTCAGAATCTGAAAAGGTCAAAATTAAGGCAATCTGTGTAGTCCTAATTCTGACCGCTTGTTTACACTCATTATAATGCAATCTTAAAAGGATCGTGCATTATCTTTTCTACAGGATCACTGCCTCTGTCAGTGTGCAGGAAGCAGGGATATATAAAGAATGAGAAAGGATTTACTCATCTGTGCCTTACTTGGTGCTTAGTGCTTAATTCTATTTGCAATGATGAGTTAGCAAATTCTGAAGTTACACAGATGTTACAGAGACATTCTTTGGGTACTCAGTGGACTGAATAGATTATGTGTTATTAATTAGGCAGAGGTCTCGGGGACCTCTTTTTCTTTCAGTTTGTAGTCTGAATACTTTGCAATGAATAAGACTGGAGGGCTGTGTCTAGACTGGCCAGTTTTTCCGCAAAAGCACCCGCTTTTGCGTAAAAACTTGCCAGCTGTCTACACTAGCTGCTTGAATTTGCACAAGAGCACTGACGTTCTAATGTAAGAAATCAGTGCTTCTTGCGCAAATACTTTGATGCTCCCGTTCGGGCAAAAGTCCTTTTGCGCAAAAGGGCCAGTGTAGACAGCTCAGTTTTGTTTTGCGCAAAAAAGCCCCGATGGCTAAAATGGCGATCGGGGCTTTCTTGCACAAGAGCGCATCTAGATTGGCCACGGACGCTTTTGTGCAAAAAGTGCTTTTGCGCAAAAGCATCCATGCCAACCTAGACGCTCTCTTGCGCAAATACTTTTAACGGAAAACTTTTCCGTTAAAAGCATTTGTGCAAAATCATGCCAGTCTAGACGCAGCCGAGGAGTCTAGTATCCCTTGAACAGCAAGGATAGAAATAAACTTGAACACTGTTCAAAGGATACTAGACTCCATGGTCATGAAGTTAAAGATGATATTGTCACAGGAAGCAAACTTAATTGGGTAAGAAACATAAATGCGCTTAACATACTGGTATTTTGTTGCTTTGGTTTGGTTTTTGAAAATGGAATGTATCATTAAAAATACAGAAAGCGATTAAATAATATTCTTTGGATAGAGTGAGTCACGTATCTATCTAGAATATTGTATCTAGAACCCTGAAAAAATGTGGATATCCACTTTATATCCATGGACATCCACTTCCACAGATGTAGATGCAGATATCCACGGATTATTTATGCAGATGCAAATGCGGACACCAATTTTGTAACCCCACAGGGCTCAACAAATTATTCCTACTCTTAGCAGAAATGTGAAAACACTTGGGCAGAATTATTCTCAGAGAGAATATCAGAACATACCACTTAATGCCGCTTTTGCAGTATATTTATGTACAGACAGGCATGCAAACATGATCATGTTTTGTACATTCTGGCCCTGTTTATTCCCTCACACAAAATAAATCTATAAATACCTATAAAAACATTAAAACCTTGTGCATCTGCACAGCCATGAGTGGTAGACAGAAATAGCACACTTTGTCTACTACTTGATGTAGCTCTTCAATTGCTTCCTAATTTTTAATGCAGGAGAAATTAGGATAGTCACTGTAGTTCCAATGAGTATAGCCACAAAGATGCAGATAATATCTCCTGAAACCTGTAATCTATATCATTATTCCATTTCTTCTTACCAGTGCCACTAAAATCATGCTCAACCTGCTGACAACCAAAATTCAGTGATCTATAGTACACTGAAATGTATTATAATCCGGTTTGTAATTACTCCTGGATCCTCCATATTCTATTTCTTTTAATGTAAATGTGTAAAATCCACCAAAAACTGACAAGAACAGTCACAACCATTTTGGCATTTGACATGGGTTGTAAGCTCTTCAAACTGTTTTGCAAAAGCCACCAGCAGCTACAATACACCGTGGTACATGTATTGTACTTTCAGAGAAGTGTATGCTCAAACAGTGAAACAAACAGGAAAAAATAGACATGTCACATTTTGTTAAATTAGGAAAACAGAAGAGGACACAATGTATGCTATAGAGTAAAATTTCCGAACAGTAACATTTTTCAAACTTCAGATGATTAATAAAAAAAAAGTAAAATGAAGACATCATTGAAAAGACCAGGTTTGCGCCATATAACTGCTCCTTTCTAATTTAACTGCTTATGTTTGCGTATTTTTTCCTTCATGAGGCAAAATTGATGGCTGCTCTTGATTAATTAAGAGCCAACAAGGTGCTTCACCCCATACAAAAGACAGAGGAATTAAAGGTGCCCATACCACAAAAATTAAAATACAATTCATCTTTCCTTGCTCCCTCAGGCCTTGGGCTCAGCACAGCACTGAAACACATGCCTAAGTGCCTTATTCACTAATCTACAAAATACACACATTCAAAAATGTGTCTTACATTTAGGAGCGTGAAAAAGAAAAGTTGTACTGTATTTAATTAAAAGCTCTTACATGCAGTAGCACTTCTCAAAGTACTTCCCAAACATTAACATCTTCACAATTCTCCTTTAAGATTGGTAAGGATTATCAGCCCAGTTTTACAAAAAAGAAACCTGGAGATACAGGTCTAATTTTCAAAGGTGCCAAGTATCTGTAACATGGAGTTGTGAGTGTTCAGCATTTCTTGAAATCCTAAATTAACAAGGATCCAAACTGGGATTAGATTGCAGGTGTTCCTGGTTCCTGATTTGATTCTTTTTCTCTGTCACAAGTTTCCAGTGCCCCTATGCCTTGATTATAATAGATTATTAGCAAGATTTGTTTAATTTGGGCTATTTACACACATTACAGATCTGTAATCTACTGAACATAACCTAAATAGGTTTATCTGAACTGTATCCCTCTTTCTGTATTTTACCCACCTAACAAGACTTTAGCAACTGCAACTACCAAATGAATACTAAACACTGGATATTTCTGAAGCAAAGGCATCTGGTAGTCAATCTCTCTATTTAATGTGCCTCCCCACCCCCCTCCTGGCTTTATTGCCAGCTGCAGTACAGTGCAGAAATAGCTTATATACCACCTGGAACACTGCTTTTGTTTTAAATCCACCTTGACTGTAAATTATAAAGATCCTATTTCTATTCTGTTCAGTGCTTTATTTCTGGTCAACACAGGGACAGTTTCAGAGCCTATATACTCATAAGCTTCAGTCTTCAATTTGTAAAGCTGTCTACTTGCCATGGAGCAGCCTGCCTCATCCTGCATGCTAGACACTTGTGATGAATTGACTTTGTGAATCATGAGTTCAAAGCTAGTTTCTTTCTTCAACTCCACCTATAAAGGCCTGTGTCAGGTGACTGACAACTAAGAAGGTTAATTTTTTTGTTGTTGATAATGCAGTGGGGATAGCGATGTTGATCTCTGTGTGGGAAACAATAAATGGCTAACTACCTGCATTAATTTTAAAAGTACTGATTGGAGGAAAAGAATGTTGCATTTTTTAAAAGGTCACTGGCTGTGCAATCATACATTTTGCATGGGAGAAAGTGATTCCTGTGACATGGTAAACAGTGGAAGAAGTGACTAGAATGTACAACAGCATATGCTGTAAAATTCCAGTACCAAATGCAAAGAGGCAAAATCAGAACAGGTTTTAGTTTGCATCTAAAGCAACTTTTTACCGGATTACAGATTAATAACTAAAAATACAACTTTTACAGAAAGGCATCCCAGGCAGATTCAAGCTGTCACATATTGTATAAGTGACAACAGAGAATAAAGGCTTAAGCACAAATATATACTAAAATTGTCACCATTTTTGATTGGTTGAAGTAATTTACTCTAGTAATGCTGTCATGCTAGGAAAATGTTCTTTTTTGTCAGTAAGCAATATAGAACTATCAAACATACATAGTGCAAAAGCAGAGTATTTAAGATCTCCTGATGCACTACTCTGCTTAACCAGCAAGGCAGGAAGAAATCAACATTTATACTTGTATGGGAGGTTCAAATATTATTTCCTTCCCACCCCTACCAAGATGCACATAGAAAACAACGGTTAACCATGAAATGGTGTTTACACGGCAGAGATGAAAGACAGGAAAAAAAAGATTTAAGCAAAAGTACAAACTGCTATCACATAATAAAATCTATTAAAAGGCTATTTCTAGGTGTGTACCTCAGGCTGCTCACTGAACCATGAGAGTTATTTGGTAAAGGAAAGAAACTGGAACTTGAGTGACTCCCACACCCACAAATGAAGGTGGTTCCAGAATATTAAGAATCAGAGCAATGCCCTCCAGTGCATATATCAGACTGTCTTCACAAAGTAAAAGGCACATGTGGGTTCTTCCCTCCTCCCCCCATAGATGGAAAAATAATCTGACCAAGAACAAAGTTCAAATGGACAAGCTCAGGAAGGAGTAACCACTAAAACAGGAAAGAATATTGAGACAGAGGGGGGCAGGCAGATCTTTCCCTTTACTTTTCTAAGGTATAACAACGCCTCCATCATGACATTTTTTTAAAGAAGCTATAACACATTCATAACACTAATTGATTTTCATAGGGAAGAGAGCAGATGAGGTCTCTTTGGGAAATGCCTGCTACATTTCTGCTTGAAAGGAGATGCTGCTAGTGTGCCTCAGCTCCTTCATAAAAAATTTAATTAACAATATCTCCAAGAACGAAACCACAGTTAGGTTTCCAGCTATCATGTGACTCACAACACTATGATGGAGTGTGACAAATTAAACCTAAGCAAATGATACCTGTCGCATGTTTGGAGCCAGTGCATCGCCGTCTGGATAGATTCTTGGGGAGGGGAGGGAAGGGAAATGTAATGAGAAGCGCGCTCGCACACACGCACACACGCACACACACACACACACACACGCCTGCATCTTAGCCTGGCAGTGACAGGTTGTTGCCTTATGTGCCACTTCTCCTGGCTACACATTTCTTCTGTGATCAGATGGCTCTGCCAGAAAGCAAATACTTAGCAACCCATGCTTCAGAAAAACTGTATTTTAGAAACAGCAGAAATTGCCAATATTAGCCCTTTACTCTTGAGTATACAGGGATGGGCTATGTAAATGAGAACTTGTGTGTCCCTCAGGAGAAGCGCTGCACCATCATGACTAAATGATGCCAGAAATAGAAAGCCACAATGTGCAGCTCTGGAAGTTCCATCTGGTGTGTAGCAATGAAGGAGCGAAGACAGGAGTGTAGATTTTTCTGTTCTTTCTACAACCACGGTACCCTCTCCTGCCCCCATCTTAACCTTCTGAAGCTTCTATTCTAAAGGGATTTGTTTCTTCAGCAAAAAAGAAAACAGTGAGAAAACAACCTAAAAATATCAGTGCAATAGCAAAAGATCCAATATTATAAACAGATTATTAAAATCACTTCTAATGTCTAGGTACAAGGTCCATGTTTGCACAGAGATGGTATCTGGAGGCTTACATCAATACCTTTTAAAATTCTCTGAACTGCATAGTAATTAGTGCTGATTTAAAAGATGTTCCAAGATGGCCACTGGATATCATCAGTGCTGTATTTTTAGCCATTGTTTTGTGATAACTTAAAAACTTGTAAGTCGCATACACAATACCAATAGGCTTGATTTATTATCTATAATGTCAAAATTGAAAAGGTTAATCACCATTATTAGTCATTGAAAATTAGGAGAGTCTGAAAGATTATCAGTTGAATACTGAAGACAACACAGGGATCAGGGTTTAAAAAGAAAAATTAGACACAATTGGGCATCATTCACATTCACCAGATGGCAGTATGTATTCCATCCAAGCCGTATGGCCTTAAACAGTGTTCCTCCCATTTGTAATTGAATACAGTATTGCAACTCAATCATCATTCTGTGGAAAGATTAGAGAATAACAACTGTCTCCATGAAGTGAACACTATACTGAAAAGCACAATACATATTTATCTGTAAAAGGCTGTATCCCTGGTCTGCCTCGAACCAATGCCACTGCATGATGCTAAGGGGTCCTACGCTAGTACGAATGCCATCTTTTAGAGAAAATATAAAACACAGGTCTGGACTACTTACATTCATTAAACATCCCATACAACTTTAATTACGTATGAACTGAAATCCTGGAGTTCAGGCTAAATTTCAGTTCATAACTGAGCAGTTACATTCCCCATGATGAAAGGTAAGTCTTACACATATGGCAGCATACGGAATACAGGCACTGCACATTCAGATAACACAGGTATAAATGCAGTGTAGACGGTGAGGCTTTGCTTAGGCAAATAGAGTACAGATCAGGTCTGGGCAAAATACGGCCCATGGGCCAGATCTGGCCCACCAAATCACTGGATCTGGCCCACAGATGCTGTGGGGAGCCCCAGGAAGGCTCCCTGCTTGCCTTGCCCCACCCGCACGCTGCTCTGAAAAGTGGCTGCCAGGCAGTTTCACTTTCAAAATTGTGAGCCCGGAGGGAAGGGAGAAAGCTTCAGGCGCTGCCTCCCACCCTCTCCCAGCACAATCCCACTGGCCGGTTTCTGGCCAGAAAACCGGCCAATAGGAGCTGCCTGTTTGAATAACAGGCAGCACAGAAAGCACCAGCAGCCTCCCCTAGCTCATAGTTATTCACACACGGACATGTCCCTGCAGCCTGTGCATGGGCAGGGAAGGCTGCCTGAGAAATATGCTGGGCTGCTGGCTGGGAGCCACCCAGGTAAGTCTCCTGGCCACAGCCTGCCTCTGGCACCCCAGACCTTCCCTTCCTCAACGCTTTCCCCCCCGCTTCTGTCCCCCACTCCACATACCTTCTGCCCCCCTCCTGCCCCCATATCCCCTCCCAGATCATAATCCCCTCCTGCCCTAGGTCACAACCAAAACCCCTGCATCCCAATCCCCTACCCTAGGTCACAACCCAATCCCCTGCACATCAGGTCACAACCAGTGTTCCCTCTAAACTGCGGGGCCGCACAGCTTCACAGGTGATTAATCAGCCCCATCCAGCCAGTCAGTTCCGTGAAGGGAGTCCTGAGCCTCTGACTGGGGAGGAGGGGGGGTGGCGGGAAGGGAGCTGGTTACTCACCTGTGAAGGTGTGATTAACAGCTTAGAGGGAACACAGGTCACAACCCAAACCCCTACCCCCCAGGCCCCTGCCCTAGGTCACAACCCAAATCCCTGCACCCCAGTCCAGTGCCCCAGGTCACAACGGCCTCCTTCATCCAAACTCCCTCCTGGGCCCCACTCTCCCTCCAGCACCCCAATCTCTTACCCCAAGTTCCCTTCTGTACCCATCCTCCATTAATATCATGGAAGAGTGTGGCCCTCAACCACTTTTCAAAATCTTGCCGTGACCCCCATAAAAATTGTTGCCCACCCCTGGCACAGATACACCAGAACCATATGGGGTGTGTCTACATGGCTTCCTATATGCCCAATCAGTGCCTCCCATATCTACACTGATATTTTTTGCAGTGTAGTGCCCTGCTGCTGGAGCCTTTTCATACTCCAGTGAAAGACTCTGGAAGTAATTCACTTCTGGAGCTTTTCCCCACTGCAGGAGACTTTTCCCTCAGCTGTGAAAAGACTAGCAATGGGGAAAGACTCCAGCAACTCTCCATTGCCAGAACTTTTCCTGACTACCTCTTCCTTGCCAGAACCTTTCAGTACCAAGTACAGCTACAAACCACAAGATGGACATAGCTTCTCTTTGCCTTTTTGCACGTAGCTGCATGTACCCTACGTGCCACTGCAAGTGGAGCCAAGGCCTCAATGCTCCCTAAAGCTTCCATTGGATACTATAGTCTTCACTTTGTGTCCTAAACTGTTGAGCTGAATTACTGTGCACAGTTAAACAGCTGATTTGATTCACCTCAGAGGTGGGTGCATTTCAGTCGTGGATTGATTCCTAGATTATCTGCTTCTCAATTTCAGTTTCAAGGATCTTTTGGGCAGAGAAAATAATTACAAACATATCATTTTTGCTAACATTTTTGACACTAACTCAATTGCTATTTAAAAAAATACTAATGAGATCTGAGAACTGTTACAATTTTAGTTCATGTGCCCACTGTAACTTTACTCAAAGAACTCCGAAAAACTAGAATGCTGAATGATAGCAGTTCGTTCCTGTTCCTGAACGTCTTACTGCATCACTGGCCATTTTGTAGTTACAAAAAGGGGCCAAGTTAATTGCTGGCAGATGCAGACAGAATTCCATTACAGACAAAAGCATTGTGCTTGCTTACACTAGTGGCAGATTTCTATTAATCACCAGTGATTCAGATGTGAAAATCCCAGACAGGGAATAGCCAAATGTTTCGAAATGGCAGAGGAAGGAAGCTAGTATTTTTCAATGAGAATACAAATTTTTAAAAGGGATACGGAAGAGAGGCACATTTTTTACCCACTGGAAGTTATTAAATCAACATTCAGAATCAGATGGCTGGATTTGTTTTTTTAAAGAATGGTTAGTTGCAAGCATCACTATTAAAAAATCTGTCATAGCATTTCACTATAAAACAATGTGTTTTTGTCTTGATTTAAACTTAAGATAGAAGGGAACAAAAAGAGTTGCTTAAATTGTTGCTTAAAAGAGCTTTCTAATAGAGCCCTGCAGTGGGACAGAAATAGGTTAACAGGTCTCACTTTGGAAACAGTAAGGCTCATCTTCAAAAGCTCACGTTTATATATTCCTGTCAAAGGGGCAGGTGACCCACAATACATACTGAAGGTTAGCTCGCAATGCACAAAATCCAGTATTTGAAGCTTTGGCCCCCCTATCAGCCATTTAAAATTTGTGTAAAAGCTCTTAAAAGATTAAAATGATATGGCTCCCAAAGAGCCCAAGAAAACAGTGCACGTTTTTAAAGTTCTCTTTTGGGGGGGGGAGGGGGGAGAGAAGAGCCATATGTGCTCCAGTAATCTTAAGAGATGGAAACTCAGCAATACAACAGTTAACAATCTCTGAACGAAACTCACCCTGTTATGCTGAGATTTTGCTGGGATCGCACAGAAGAGTGGGTAATTCTTACATACCATATGTTCTGCAATTGCTCATAACAACACAGAGAGGGTGAGCAGAGGATGGAATTCCACCTTTACTGCTGAACTTCCTTCTGTTTCCGTATAGACAGAGTGTAAATTTCAAAAGAAAATACAGTCAAATGGACCAAGCAGGTTTCTGGCAATTGAGACTTCTGAATTTTACTTGTAGATTAGTCCATTAACTCTTTAAGTCAAATTAATGAAGCCTCCTGACCTTCGAAGCCTCAAAATTTCTCAATCTCACAATGGTGTCATGAAACAGCAATAGAATTTTTTAGAGTTTTAAACATCCTGAAATAAGAGGTGTTATAAGGGTTGCCAGGTTTCACGTTTTGAACCGGACAGTCCAGTATTTGAGCTTTCTGTTCAGGAAACAAATTGAGAAAATATAAATGTCCAGTATTTTCTAAATAAGATGTAATGTAGATTGTGATGTAATGTAAAGTGTGTCCGGTATTTTTGTTGAAACCATCTGGCAACCCTAGCTGTTATATAAGGACTTGATACACTTCCCATTACAGTAGTCAATAAAAACTCCCATCAAATTCAATGGGAATAATATTGGACTCTAAAGCCTTGTCTTCACAGAGAAAAATGTTTTTGCTAAGGGTATGTCTACACAGCAGTGTAATTTTGGAATAACTGACATTATTCTGTAGTGGGTGTTTACACAGCAAGCCGTTATTTCGAAATAATGAGATGGAGGACTTCTTACTCCAACTCCTGTAACCCTCGTTTCAGGAAGAGTAAGGGAAGTCAAAGGAAAGACTGTACTTGGACTTTAGCTAAGCAATTGACATATCTTAATTTGGCTTTTGCCTTGCAGTGTAGACATGCCCTAAGTTACCTAGTACTTGGTATCTAACAGGAGATTACATCCTAGTAAAGACAAGGTAGTTTGTAGTTTTTTAACACATTAGTAGATTAAGGTAAAGCCAAAGTTTTCCCTCTCCCCATTAGTGTTTATCTCTGCCTGCTAACATGTGTGAGAATTACAAATTGCCTTACTTTCAGGAAGATTTTTTCACGCTAGTGAACATGCAGTAAGAAAACACCTTTTTTCCCCCTCTGTGGACACCCTTTTAGTGGACATTTTTGTTATTGTTACACCATAATTGTGATTCAACACATGCTTACTTGTTGGGGTCATTATGCACGTCAGTCAAATATCCCTGGCAATATCCAACATCTATTTTAAATCTGCAGCCAAAACCTCTAGGTATCAAGGATGCTATAATTTATTTTTTGGCTGCTCTGTTTTGATTCAAAGTAGAATTCAGTCAACATTAAATAAGGCCAATAAATAACAATGAAACAAAAAAGCTCACTACTAGTGACGTTAGTGAACTAGTAAACAATAAAAAACACACTGAAATAGCAAAAAGGAAAAAAATCAGTTTAAAACCAGTAAGTACCAATAAATACTCATGCCGCCATATTACTGCACGGTACTGAGCACCTGGACACTTGAACATTCTCAGAATGGTAAGCTTTCACTATAGAAATTCACCGTTTACTTCAAATACAACATAGCTCATATATATTTTAATAGTTTGTATTGCATTCATCATGACAACATCATCTGGGCCAGTTTTCAAATGAAAGGCACATCTCCAATTTGAAATCTAGACAGTTTAAAAAAAGAGGTTTCATAAAGTACATCTGTCCCTCACTCACCTGAAGAGTTTATGTGATTATACAAATTACATTTTCTCCATTTTAATTTTTCCTCCTATACCATTGTCTGAAAAGGCTACATAAAACAGGAGAAACTAGCTATACATAGGAAATATGGAAATAAATTGTAAAAGTATTTTCCAATGCACATAAATACCCTGGAAGGATAGAAATTATTTTCCTCCATTTTACATGTTACATGTTAATCCTGGTAAGTAAAAATAGTTCACACAGAAGTTTAATTTAGCAGATGACTGTCCTTTAAAAACAGTGTTTGTTGCTAACAAGTGAACAAAAAATATTTTCCATCCATTCCCACACGCTTACCTGTGGGTACAATAAATACCCATTCAGATAGGTACAAAATAGATTAAAGGTTTGGGCATGGCACTGTGTCCTAAAGGTCACTAGACCTGTGGCTGCTTGCAGCTCTTTTGCAGACCACAGGACTGATTCTAACAGGAAATGCCATCATTTTTGCCTGGCATGCAGAAAAGAGACTAAGGAAGTAAAGCATGTCAAATGGAGTCATCACAACAGCAGAAATGCCTTGCTTCAGGGTGGGTGGGTGTTCGTGTGAAAAAGCTACTGGTAACTACATTCCAGCACCACAAACAATTCCAAACTTCCTCATAATCCCAGACGGATGTTTCTGATAAAATTATCATCAGAGAATTGGTTAACAAAACTGACTTGCAACACTACATTTTTAAAAAGAAGCTTAAGCATGCATGATGTATTTCACAATTGTACACCTTGTTTTCTTTCAGTTACCATGCATGCACATTGAAATCAAGTGACTGAAAGCAAATGGCCACTCTGATGTCAAAACATCCATTTAAGACAGTGGTCACCAACCAGAAGATCAGGATCTACTGGTAGATCTTGGAGCCTCTGATAGGTGATCCTGACTTGTTTTTCTAAGAAGCTATCAAGTGCTGGCACTTCAGTTGCCACTCCATCCAGTGTCATGCTGGCATTTCCCTGCAGCCCCTAAGAAAGGCAGAGCAGAGGGTCACCACATGCTGTCCTGGCCTGCAGACGCTGCTCCTACAGTTCTCATTGATCAATAATGGGGAACCATGGCCAGTAGAAACTGTGGGCTCAATGCCTATAGATGAGGGGCAGCACATGGCACCAAGGAGCCATTGCTGTACATGCCAGCTGCTTTCAGGAGTGGTGCAGGGCCAGGGCAGGAGTAAGCCTGCCTTAACCCTGCTCCTTCACCACCTGGAAACCGTCTCAGTTAGATGGTGCCCAGCCAGAGACTGCTTCCTGAACCCCTGTCCCAGCCCTGAACCTCCTCCTACACCCAGCCGCCTCCCCCAGACATGAGTTCCCCTGCACCCAAACTCCTTCCCAGAGCTTGCACCCTGAACCCCAATCCCCCACTCGGGCCTAAGCCCAGAGCCCCTCCCACACTCCAAACACCTTGGCCCAAGACCAGAGCCTGCACCCTAGGCCCTCTACCCCAGCCTAGTGAAAGTGTGTGAGGATGAGGGAGGAAGGGGATGGCGTGAGCAGGGTGAGGCCTCGGAGAAGGCGTGGAGCAGGGGCACAACCTCAGAGAAGGAGCAGGAAGGAAGTGGGGCAAGGGTATTTGGGTTAGAGGTAGATCTTACATTGCACTTAAATTGAAGAAGTGATCTTGTGGTTAAAAAGGTTGGAGACCACTGATTTAAGAGAACTGCTTCATATGCTAAATTATTGTTAGATCATTGTAGTTGAGCATGCAAAAGTTGACAAGTCCCACAAGCAAAAAGAAAATGCATGTTGCAAGTGGATTCTTCTCTCCTGTTTAAAAATTTGAATAATACATGATCTGTCATAACTAGGTTTCAGAGTTAACACACGAATTGACAAGAGCCTCTCAATGCTACTGTCACAATCAATCTGCAGATTCAGTCAACACTACAATATGGATTTACAATTCATTTCACGTTTTGAAGGTCATATTCACAACCATAAGGGCCTATAAATTTAATTCCATTTTAAAGCAAATATTAAATCCTGAAGAAACTGACAGGGTCACTGAAAAATTGCTTATATGGAGAACCACAAAATAGCTGCTTCAAATGAGCCTTGGTCATTGCAATGAATCAATATATGATGATAGAATGTCTTGCTGATGCAATGCCATGATACAAACATCACAATTCCTAGCAGCAATGATAGAGGACAAAGTGGCTTCCCAGCTCCATACAGCCTTCTGCTGACACACACGAACAACGTTATGAGAAAAGTTTAGATATGTAAAAGTTTGTAAGCTGTGACATAATGAAGCAAACTGACTGTTTGCTAAAATATGTTCATCCCTGCAGGAATTTTGCCAGCGTCGCATGAGAATTTCCAGCCTTCGAGTCTAACTGCAGTCTTTAGCTGTGTCACTGTTTCATAAAGACAAAGAGAGTGGACACGAAGGGCTAGAGTACAGAATGTTACAAAGAGGAGACAATACATCCACAAAGCATGCACGCCACACTCAAACACTGTTTATCAGATTCTAGCAGCACTGCGGCATCCAGTAGTGTAAATGTGCTGCTGTTCTGTTCACATTTTAATGTGCCATCTTGCAGTAGATGCCTGCACAGCAGAGTAAATACAGTCTCTATAGATATCCTACATAGACTTCCTTGGCAGCTATACTTCCTTGCCAGCTTAACACATAAAAAAATAAATAAATAACAATTCTCAAAATGATTTAATTCCGATTTTATAATTATTTCCAGAACCTTTTCATTATGCAATTTCAACTGTTCATTGATAGCTTTTCCCTTTTACAAAGTTATCCTTGAAGCAAGTCAAGCAAACCAGACACAGCTAAGCCTTCTCCCTCTCCTGCTTTGTGATAAACACAGACATGAATAACATTCAGAACATTTAGCCCCAAGAACAGTTTAATAATAATGCTGCCGCTTGCTTTATATGGAGGAAGCTAAAAAAGAAACTAAAAGGCTTAATAGGTACAAATATTGTGCTTCAATTGCAATAAATAAATCATGCTGAACTGGAGAAATGTAGTGATAGCAACATTCTGAATGATGTGGGTTCTGGTAACCCTCAAGCTAGAGCCGATTAGGTTTTGTTACATAGGTCCTTTGTGTATTTTTGTGCTGCTATACCAGTTAAATTGACCTCTGCAGGCATATGTGTTGCTTGTATTGTTTAATGGCTTCACATTTTAGCTTAACTTAAGCCACACAAAAAAACCTCAACAAATCCCAGTCTTTGTATTTGCTAAGACTATCTGTGACAAAGGAAAGGTAGCTGAAAATAAACACCATGGAATTAAATCCAGGAAACTAAGCAATTGGTGCAGAAGCAGAAGAACACTTTGGCTGCCAAATGGGAGGCCTGGGCCCAAAAAATGGAGTTACATTTGTTGGCAGCTGTGGATCAGGCAGAAGCATTATTCAGTAGCGAACAGAGATGCCATATTGGATGCTGTATCCCACACAGCAGCCAATATCGGATATTTCAGCAGAAGATGAAGAGCTCCTAGAAAATTGTGCAATGCTGTAAATTAGGGGAAAATCCTGACCTCTTGTTGTGATCAGCTAACACCACGAAGCATGAGATAATTACCTACGAAGAGCTGGTGTTACTACAAATATGATTGGCTGCATAAGTATTCAGCTACAGTATTTGACTCATTGGAGTCTTGGTTGCAGTGAATTCCAGAGTCTAGCCACTGTGTGTGGTCAGACTATCTCTGGTATTTTTATCCATTCTAAACCAGTCATTAATGGAGTTAATTGACATGTTCTTGTTCTAGGGACAATGCAACAAGGGCCTGAGCAGGTTTCAACTATTCCCCTTAATCCTCTGAAAGAGGCACCAACCACACAATATGTATCAGGCTCATAAAGCATAGCATTACCACATCAAACTGGCCATTTATTCCCTTCTTTGTTTGGAGTGAAAATATTATGAGACCTGCTACTGGAAAGACAGTGGTGCAGAAGAGAAGATTTAGAAAGCCTGATGGAAAAAAAACTGGTACAAAATTTGTAGAGCCCTGCAATTCCATGGGTATCCATAAAGAATCCTGCAAATTTGCAGATATCTGCTTTACATCCATGGGTATCCATATCCGCAGATGTGGATGCATATAATCTGTGGCTCATTTTTGTGGACACAGACGTATTGGGTCTAGAAATGTGCATGCCAAAATACCTTTATTTGCTCAGTTAGAATGTCTTGACCTTAGGGGAAGTTTCAGCCAAGTTCTAAATACGTATTTTTCTCTGGAGCTTCTAGGAAGCAGAATTAGTCAGCTTGGCTACAGGCCATAAAACATAATTACTTATGTTAAATTTTTTTTAAAATATGTAACTACAATTACTAATAGAAGAGCCTAACACCACAAATACGAAGGGTTTCCATGGGCTAGCAGCCTAGATGCAGACAGAAAGAGGAAAATAATTCCTGAAGGAATAAGCATCTCTTTAAGAAAAGACTTCAGAAAAGAATTTCTAATTAATGGGTCTACAATATTAAAGTGCAATTAGGCTCTGATAAGGAAAGTGGGCAGAAAAGGTGTATTTTGAAACATGTGGCAGCTCATCATAAAGATTCCAGTTTTGGCACCGTTCAGAAGAAAGGGAAAAACAATCTCTTTCCACAGTACTAGCCAATCTCCTTTTTTTCCAGGAGGTTCCATGGTCAGTGGCAAACTAGTTTTCACTGGAGATATAGAAAAGCCTGGAGCTGAAACCAAAGAAACGTGAGAGACACTGCAGAGCAATAACAAACCTTCATGATATTAAAATAAAAGAATGGTGTATTAAGTGATGTGGTAGATGCAATTTGTCATTTAGCGCTGTGAATCTATGGATTTTAATGACAGGGTCTCATTTACATTTAACAATCAGTGTATTAGAACATTTCTTGGAAACTGTGGATATTTTCCTATCTCGGTAGGAATATATAGAAATTTCTTCTCAACTAACAATTGAATGAAAGAATTCTGCACTGAAACCTTAGAGCTGTATGAATCTCAATGTACTGAACTACAGTCCAGATAAATCAGCTTTTTCACAAAACAGAAACGTTTTGAATAATTATGTATTAGCAATATTTTTCCTTCCGAATTATCTCTTAAACCAACAAACATCTTATTGCATAATTACCACTTATACTCTTTCTATACGCTTTAAAATATTAAAATAATATGACATTTAAGGTGGGGTTTTCCAAAATCACTTGAAGTGACTTAGGAACACAGGTCCCATTGATCTTTACTGGGACTTGTGATTCTAAATTTTTGAAAATCTCCCCCCTTAGGCTACGTCTACACTACAAAGAAAAGTCGGAAAAAGATACTCAAATTGCAAACTGCAATTTGCATATCTTTTTCCCCTTTTCTTCCAAAAGAGGCTTTTCCGACATTTGGGCCATCTACACAGAGCCAAATGTCAGAAAAAACCCTTTTTCAGAACATCCCTTCTTCCTTATGAAATGAGGTTTACAGGGATGCCGACAAAATGAGTCTGCTTTTCTGACATTTTTTTTCCCCTGGAAAAGTGAACACGTTCCTTGGATGCGGCAGAGCTTTTCTAGGATACCTATGGGAATCCCAGAAAAACTCTGTAATCTAGAGACATACTCTTCATCTCAAAAGATTATGTATATTCAATAGATCATACATGGACACAGGACTTGCTTCACCAGATTTTGCCATGCAACTGCCTCTAGGTAAATGGCAGCAAACGTTTCACACTGTAAAGCAGCTCTGTGCAGTTTTAGCTCCAAAAATTTAGAAGAATTCCAAATCTAACAAACTAAAAAGGAAAATTTAAGGAAGCAGAATTCAATGACCCCAGTTAAATTTGGGGTAAACATCCTAGACCGCATCAACACTGGCAAAAGTTAAACTTCTAATTCTCTACCAGTGCTGCTTTACAAAACTTGCAATAGTGGAGGATGTAAGATAGTCAGACCTTAGACAGTTTCAGACATTTTGACACAGTGTAGACACTGTTCTAGTGCAGGGATGGGCAATAATTTTTGCAGGGGGACCACTTAATGAATTTTGGTACATGGTCACGGGCCAGCTCCAGAAGGGGCAGGGACTGGGGAGGAAGGGGCAGGGCTAGGGACTAGCCTCCGCCAGAGTTGTCTGGGGCCAGAGACTTTGAATTAAAGACACAGCAGAGGGCTTGCAGCTCCCAGCTTCGTCGCTACCACGTTGCCTGGCAGCCGCCCAGGGTTGCTGTGGCTATTTAAAGGGCTCAAGGCTCCAGCCTTTTCTGGACTAGCACCGTGACTGGGAGCCAGGAACCATTTAAATAGGATCCTGCTGCCTGAGCCACTGCCTGGAAATTCGGTGGCTAGGGTTACCGGATGGTTTCAACAAAAACACCGGACACACTTGACATTACATCACAATCTATAGTACATCTTATTTAGAAATTACCGGTCATTTATATTTTCTCAATTTGTTTCCCGAACAGAAAGCTCAAATACTGGACTGTCCGGTTCAAAACCGGACACCTGGCAACCCTATCAATGGCACAGGCTGCAGGATATAAATAGAAAGCGGCCAGATGCAGCCCACGAGCCAGATCAAAGTGTTAGGTGGGCCGGATCGGGCCCCCGAGCCGCATCTTGCCCAGCCCTATTCTAGTGTCTATAGTTGCTATCACCAAAAATGATGTGCCCTTGTTTTGCCAATACACAACCTTGCCAACAATGATCACATTTGACTTTTATTTACATTGGCAGGAGAATTTCAGAAAAAAAGTCATTGTCCCACCAATGCTAGCAGCCATACACTGGTATAGATTGGGCACAAGCAATTTTAAATGTCATCTAGTCATGCTCAGAGCATCATTAGATGACACAGTGGCAAAATTGCCAACAGTCATTTTACTACAGCATGGCACCATTGTCATCATCAGTGAAGCTGAACTGGACATAAAAGGATGGTGGAAATTGTAAAGGTATTTGCCAGTGTACATGCAGCTTTAAGTGTTCGTGTAGACTGGACAAATCTTCGTGTAGACTGGACAAATCTGTTTTCAATACCTTTTTGACTCCCACTGGTTCAGGATTTCTCAAACAGCATGGACATGGTTTTATCTGATCTACTCCATTTTCAGTTCTGGTTCAAGAGTGAACAAATACCCTCCTCAGTCATGGATTAATTTCTAAAGGGGCTATTGAGAGATTAGTCTAAGCATATGATTGGGAAGTAGGAATTCCTGAGCCTCTCTCCAGACTGATACTAACTAACTCTTCCTGTGACCATACATAGCCCAATTTCAATGGGAGATGTGTGTACTCAGCACTTACGAAAAATCAGGCCTTTAGCTTCCCTCACGCAGTTTCCCCCATATGCAACATGGGAATAAAATAGTCATTCATGAAGATTTATTAATACCTAAAAAAGTGCTACAAGAGCTATCCTAGCAGATTCAGCTAAAATTGAACACCAAGGAAAAATAGGCACCAAGAGCTTTTAAACACTTACATACAATTGCATAGACATTTGCTATTTCTCTCTTATGATTCTAAAAGTAATGAAAAAGGATGTTTTAAGGAAGGGCAGTAAATGGAATTTGTTCATAGCTGGTTTGAAAGATAGATTATTTTTTGTTATTTATACAGAACCCAAAAGCCTACTAGACTCCTTGCAGATATTATGAAGAAAAGTTCATGTTCCACAGAGCTCACAATCATTTTACAATCAGGTTTTTTAAACTGTCCTAATTTTTTATTCCTTCTCCTCCTCTATGTAAGACTGCAAAATGATCACTTTGAATTATGCTGACTTTCTGATTTCTTGTCCACTTCTGTCCATTTAGGGCTTACTCCTACTCTAATTTAAATCAGTGGCAAAATTACCATTGACTTTAATGATGTAGGATCACAACAGGGAAGCTTATTCTTTGCCTGTCTGCTGTTTTGTTGGTAATGAAAGGGCACAGGATAACCAGAGCAACAAACACCACAGACAAGCAATGGCCAAGCTTCCTGTCATGACACTGTGCCAATATGCTCATCTGTCCTTGAGCTCGGACATCCCTGCTCTTCCAGTTATGGAACATATAACCAAACTGTACTCACTTTTACCAAGTTAGGAAAGCGAGCTTTTGATACACCCAAAACGGCTAGCTTCACTTACATTTACAAGCAGCATTGGCAGCCTAGAAACAAAAAGCTTAATGCACTTAACCATTCCGATGCCTGACTATCCTATCAAGTAATTTCAAACTTTTAACTATTTTTGATAGTCTTTTGTGAAGTGAACTTAGGTTCTGCTCTCATTTGGTACAAGTCCTGTTCTCAGACACATCAGAATTTGTTCAGAGATTCCCTCAAGAGAACTCATTTGAGCTAGAAAGTTTCAAGACCTCAACTGTTCTCACTCAGAACATGCTGCTCAATCCACTTAATCCTTAATTAGGTTGCTTATAATGTAAGTCAACAATAATCATTTTAGGAGAACATGTGATATCAGATGTCATGCCACCAAGGGCTTGTTTATATAAAAAAGTTACAGCACTTTCTCTGTCTATCCCAATGGAATGACTCAGTTATACTGTGTTAATGGTGATTATACAAGTATAGTTTATTCCTAAATAAGATGGGAAAAGCTGTGCCAAAGCAAGGCACTTTTATACTGCTTTAACTAGATCCATGCAAGGGGTTGTACCACTGTAACTATTCAGATAAAAGAAAAAAACCACCCCCCCTAACAAAGTTATACCAGTGTGGTGACCAAGTCTAAATATTTGCCATAGAGAAGACCAAAACCTACTTTGAGCAAAAAAAAAGGCATGGCCCCACAGTTTGGGCTGTGCAGATGTGAACTGCAGCCCACACTAGCATGCAGCACAGTAACAACCTCACATGAGCCTACTGGTGTTCTGCCAAAGAGAAGACTAAGGCCCCGTCTAGACTTGTGGGAAGATTGACTCTGCCATGGTCAATCTTCTGGCATTTGATTTGGCTGGTCTAGCAAAGACCCACTAAATTGAATGCTGAGGGTGCACCCATTGGTACCAGTACTCCTCACTATTGTGAGGAGTAAGGGAAGTCAACAGGAGCGTTTTTCCCGTTGACCTCCCACTGTGGGAACAGCACCAAAGTTTGGCTTAAGATACATTGACTCCAGTTACATTATTTACATACTTAAGCCAATCTTCCCCCGTAGTATATACCTGGCCTCGGTTAACATGAAGTAGCATCTTTTTATTAGTGCCAGCAGCATCCACATGATGTTCTTACAATACAGAACGCTAGTGTGTGCTGCAATTCACACCCCAGCAGTCTGAACCACAGGGCCACATACATTTGGCCTCATCCTCACTTTACTAACTCTACAAAATAACTTATTTGCACCCAAAACAAATCAACCGATTTCTCTGAGTCCTACAGTGGAGGCTGCTAACAGATTGTGAAATGAAGATACTCAGAACCTTACAGATATAAGCCCTTACCAAGACTTTGCTGCTTCCATTAAATATATTGAAGAACATTTACTTGTATAATGTGTGGTCTGACCCTAACGTAAGGGCTACTCTACATACACTTCAAGTAAGATAGTGTAAACAGATTGGATTTTCACTAGTTTAACTAATTCCATTAAAAAACTGATTGATTTTTAGTTAAGACACTGCACCTTATGCATGCTGACAAAGCCTAAACTGAAGTTGTACTTGTCATACTAAATGAACCTACCTGTAGTATATTGTGTGTCACGGCATCCTTTATATTATTCCTCTTCACCAAGTAACAAAATGTCCATTAGCGAGAATTAAAGAGTTTTACTGGAATTTGAATTGCAACTGCCTGAATGTTTTTAAAAACACTTCCCATAATTAGTAAAAATTGCACTTACCAAAAGCCAAATATTCAAATGTCATAAATGAAAACTCTTAAAAAATGACAGGAGCAAAGAAAGCTTATTTTTTTTAAATAAAACATTTGCCCTATTCCAGGACTGAACAGTAAAGCTTGTATCTCACTGCCTGAGATCCCAAGTACCTCCAATCAAAGTCTTTGACTGAATTCTTCACATCTGTCTTACACATACCAATCATCAGAATGTGCAATTAGTACACCATTAGGAAGTATATATCTAATTGACCAAGTGGATAGCTGAATTATTTTAGAAAAGTTGAACTAAGTATTTTGTGAAGTATGGCAAGTCTTGATGAAATACAGCAAAGATTCTTGCAACAAAAGACCTTTGTGTGCTGTGAAGCTCCTTATTCTCCTTATTCAGAAGTTGGATGGGGGAAGGGAGAGGTAAATCATACTCACATTTTGTACACAAATCAGATTAGTAATACATGTTTCCAGGTGCATTCAACTTGTATATTAATCTTGGACTTCTAAATTTATTTTATCATTACAGCACTGCTCCATGATCATCAAACAGGGCTTAAATTTAAAAAAAATAGAATATCACATAACAAGACGTACTTCAATAAAATAAATCATATTCCCATATCACAACAACTGCAGTATTGGTACAATAGATTGAATAATTCACTTTATTGTGTATTGTTCTGTTTTCTACTTTGAGTTAAATAACGTTTGTATTAATTCTAATATTTCCTATTGATTGCTCTATTGTTAGATGAACTAAACGGGCAGTAATTAGTATTTTTGTTTAATTCCTTTTCTAGGGTTTCCCTTTAATAAAGAAAACATTTACCTGACAATTCGCTGTTGGGATTATGTAAAAGGCATTAACTTGTCTTCTAAATGTAGAAGTAAATTATTCAAGGCATTCTATTAAAAATGGCCACTCAACCCAGTCAAAGGCCTTTTCCGCATCATGAAATAATAAGGTAAGTTTATTTTATATTTTTGAATGGATGCAATTCAATATATATTACTGATTATGTGAAGAATGTCTTTTTTGTATATGAAGCCTGACTGATATTTATCACTTGTTTAATTATAGTCTCCAGTTAAATTTTAGCATAAATGTGACTATCTATTGCACACTTAGAAGAGAAATGGGTATGTAGGATCCATAATCATCCATAGGTTTATGTTCCCTGTGTATCACCATGATGGCAGTTTGCTGCATACTTTCCAGGAGACTATCTTTTTCTAGATTTCAGTGAGATTCTACTAAATATGGATATAAATATGGACATATCTGGTCTTGGGTTTAAATCTGTTGATGGCCCTTTTGTTGTCTGCTTCAGATACTAGCACCTCTAATGTACAAAACGGCATAATCTTTTTTTAAAATAGCAACTTTACTTGAAAATCTGTATTTACATACTGTGATATATACAAATTGGCTTGGAAATCCAGAAAGACAGATTTAATAGATCTAGGATCTTAGAGAAAACTACAAGTAACAGTCTAGAAAATACACCTTACTATGAAAGTCTAAAGAAGGTCATTTTATTTAGCTTATTGAAGAGAAGACTAAGAGAACTTGTTCATGGGCTACCATTACCTACACAGGAAAAAGATTTCTGGGAGCATAAATCTCTAGCAAAGGCCAAATTGCTGGAAGTTGAAAACAGAAAAGTTCAAACTAGAAATAAGACAAACAAAAACAGTGAAAACAGTTAACAACTAGAACAGATTACCAAGCAACAAAGCCAATTTCTCTATCACTTGAAGTCAAGACTGGATCTCTTTCTAAAACATACTCAGATTCAACCAAAAGTCATTAGGTTACATGCAGGAATCACCAGTGAAGTTCTGTCCTATGTTACATAGAAAAATCAGATTAGATTATCATAAAGGTCTCCTTCAGCCTTAAAAAAAAATTAATTTAGGATTTCTTACCACATCTTTTTTAGTTTGTCACTTCAGTGTTGCCCACTCTTACGATTTTACTATTAATCTCCTGATTTTTATGTATTTCTTAATGTTCCAGCACCTAAAGGAACATGATTAGGTGAAAATATCAGCTTTCTTCTCCTTCCCCCCAAAGCAGGTTTCTACCCCCATCATATTTGCAGAAAAAACCTTGGAAACGTGGACCCTAAAAACAAAAACCTGAAGGCAAATGAAAACATCCCAACATAAGGGCAACCAAACAACTGGAATTTCACTTCATGAAAAATTTTGAGTTTTTAACATTTGGTTACTTTCTACATTGGGATAAAATTGAAACTTTTAATTTATATTTAAGCGAGAGAGATCCATACCAGAATAACCAATAGCCCTGAGTGACAACCCAGATTAAATACTCTATTCTGCCCAATTCAGACCAACGACTGGAACCCAAGTCTTCCACATGCCAAGTTATATGCCATATTCACTAGACCAGTGGGTCCCAAATTTTTCTTTTTGCATACTGTATTCCAGATTTACCAACTGCCAGCATACAGCCTCCCAGATCTGCCTGCTGCCTGCATACCTCTACATTTCTCATCACTGATATATCATGTGTTCTTTTTACCGCTACCGGCCTTTAGCCATCTGCCCATATTTCACTGTCACAGATATAGTTACAGTGCAAAGTATACAAACAAAACAAAAAAAACCCTCTATGCTCTGATTTCAGTTACACTCAATAGCTGCTAGACTACTGAACCCACACTGTATGGTGATTGATGGTGAAAACTTTGTACACCAGTGTCCCTGTGAATCTGAGTTCACATTGGTACATCTTGAAGTAAGTTAACGGTTTTTTATATAACAAATTTCCACAACGTTACAAACCTTCATTTGAACAGCCTACTATGAAAACGCAATAAACAAAATGATTAATAAATAAAATCCATCATTACATAGTATGTGTAGCATAGTTTGGGAACTCCTGCACTAGTCTATAGAGCAGGGGTGGGTAATAATTTTTAATGGGCAGGGCCATTCCAAGATTTTGACAAGGGCCACATTTCTACCGAGGAGATGCGGGGCCTGGCATAGAAGCTGGGTACAGAAGGGAGCTTGGGGTAGGGGACTGGGATGCAGGAGGGGATGTGGAGTCTGAGAGGGAGTTTGTGTGAAGGAGGGGGTTGTGATCTGGGGCAGAGGCTTGGAGTGCAGGGTTCAGATTGAGGTATGGATGCAGGAGAGGATTCTGGCCTGGGGGAGGAGTTCTAAGAGGGGGTGCAGGGTCTAAGATGGAGTTGTGACCTGGGAGAAGGGGGTGCAGAGGGTGGTGGTCTGGGGCAGGTAAGTGGGAGAGCAAAGAGGGGGATGGGTGCCAGAGGCTGATTCTGGCTGGAAGGCACTTACTTGGGTGGCTCCCAGCTAGCGGCCCTGTAGGAACCTGAGCTGCAGTTGCAAGCTACTCCATGTGGCACTGCTCCAGGCAGGGTGGGGGGAAGGGAGGGAGGAAGATTCATTGGCTGCCGCTGCCATCCAGCAAAATTTCTCAGCTCCTATTACTACTGGAAACTGGCCAATGACAGCTGAGAGATTTTCCGGGGGAGGGGGAGCAGGACAGAGCACAAAGCCTCCCTCCTTGCTCCCCGGCATCCAGAGCATAGAGAAGCCACATTTAAAGCAGCTGCAGCTACGCTGTGCTTAAGGGTCCCAGTGAGGCAGCCCCGGGCCGGATCCAGGCCACTGTTTCTTGCCCACCCCTTCTGTACAGTAAGTATTTCTTAGTCACAATGGAACAACTCCAAATAGGAGCGACAAAGAGAAAACTGCTCCAGAACAGCCAACAGCCTGATGGTTACTATGATCAGCTGGGATACAGGAAAACCAAGTTCCAAACCCTGCTCTGCTTGGCTACAACTACACTGCACCATAGTTCAAAATAAGATACACAATTTGAGCTATGCAAATTGCGTAGCTTATTTCGTAATTTGGTACTGTCTACACAGCACCAAATTTCAAAATAACCCACTATTCCAAAATGTCCCTTACTCCTCATGGAATGAGGTTTACAGGGACATCGGAATAGAGAGCCCAAAATAACGGGCTTGCTGTGAAGAAGCAGGATAGCTATTTTCAGGATACTCCAGTATCCCAAAATAGCATTGCACTGTAGACGTAGCCCTTGATGTGGTGTTCAAACTACTGGGCTACAGGCAATCTGTCTCTCTAGCCCTATTTATATGTACTTATGTAAACCAAGTTGGAAAGCTCCACGGGAGAGACAGAGATCCCCACCCTATGAACTAACCATTACTAGCCATTAATTTTAAAATATCTCATTGTTTGTAAATAGTTGGGTTTGGCAGTACTACCACTTGTTTTTTCAAACTCCCCTTCCCAAGCAAATATGTCAGTATTTTATCAGCTTTGTTGCCCTTGACATAAGTAAGCTAACATTATTTGCTGCTCTTCCCTGCCACAGCATAATACAGTCACTTCTTCCTTTTCATTTGTATGGCCTGTGTACCAAGTCCGATTTTCTGTATACTTATAAAGACTTCCATACTTTGTACCTTGCTTCATTTTTTCCTTAGGACATTAGACTGTATCAAACAATTTCCTTTGAGTTAGAACTATGGCCACTTCCCAGCTGTAGCACTAACCATTTCATTCAGTTCTATATATTCAAGGATATATTTTTAATTTTTGTGGCTCTCTTTCAATCCCCAGTAGTTTCTTCATCTTTCCTCCTCTGCAGTTTGTACAGCTGCCCATGCAGAGGGACATGAGTGACAAATACCATGGTTAATATCAATTCTTTATACTATATATAGATGTTTACAGCCTACATGCACAAGAGCAATTCTGGAGTAAGAATACTGACTGAGTAAAATGTATAGTCTCTCTCTGCATATGTCTGCTAACAATATTTTAGTAAATGTTCCTCACCTACACTTTTATTTTAAATCACTCTATCTTTGGTTCTGGGGCCCAATTAAAGTCTTCTATCACAAATAACAGACCGTGGATGTGAGCAGCAAGATCCAAGTAGAAATTACTAATGAACTGATTTTTGCCTCTGTGAGCACAGATTTATCCATTTATATTTCCCAGGGTAAGTATATATCTAATACAGACCTCATCTATTTTTGTTAAAAAGTATTATAAGCCTAATTCATCACTGCATTACCATAGTCTTACGCTACTATAACTTCAGCTAAATCAGTGTAAAATTGGTGTAACACAGGGCATATCCAATACTACATGGGAGATTTATTGTGATTAGACTATCAAACCCCTATGTTTTCCCTTACCAAATCCAATCCCTTTCCAATATTGGATTTCTTCAGAGATAAGCTTCTCACCTCCAATATCTAAATGCAACTTTTAAAGATAACTTGGTATTTCTTCCCTACTTCTAGCCCCCTCCCTTTATTGGGTCATTAATGCTATTAACATTCCAAGATACTATTACAGAAGTACTGCTAGTCACCACTATGTGGTAGAATTAGAGAGAGAGCAATTAGAACCAAAGTTTGTCTTGTTTCCTCTAATTCTCTGATGTGAACTCGGATACCAGGGAGAGAGAAAACCTTTATCAAATCATCTGGAGCTTTTGACAGTGGAGGAAAAAAAGGAAAGTGGATACACAATTTGAGGAGTGAGCAGAGAAGCAACTCGATAGATATATATAGAGATAGAGAGATAGATAGATAGAACTCAGTGAGGAAGAAAGGATACATGATACTTTTTTCTCCCCTTCAAGATGAATAAATTACATCCCTAATCTTTTTCTCTCCATCCCCAATCCTTATATTTTATCCCACCTTCACCTTCCTCTTTTAGAGCTTTACAATCTGAGTAGGAGCCGGCTGGATCAGTACGTAAATGGGATCAGTCCTCCATCCAACCCAAATGCTACAAAAAGAGCTGTTGGTGACACTGTCTCTTTTCTCTTTGCATAGGCTGAGAATTGGCTCCTCTCCAGCTTATTTTCAGGGACCATTGCTGGAAGTGCCATTTTTCTGACTGAAACTGGCTCTGAACAACAGTGTTTATTAAAAAGACTCTGCACCTTTAACAGGAAGAGAGAGCTTATGATTAAAGTACTTCATCAGCATTTTGGAATTAAGCCAGACAAACCCCTTGTGAGAGAAAATATTTCCATTTTACAAATAGAAAAATATTTTCAATTTACAACTAGAAAGTTTTAAAGGCCAAAATTTTCAAGAAGCCTTTAACTGTTTCAGTGTTCAGGTGCCCAAGTGGAGATGCTTTGGGTCTGGTTTTTACAGGTCTGGAGTATTTTGAGCTCTCATTGATTTCATCTGGAGTTGAAAGTTGTGATCACAGATAATGGGTTCACAAAAATTAGAGCACCTAACATCTGACAAAGGAATGACTGCCTAGGAAGGAGTACTACAGAAAGTGACTCACCATCTGAAGAAGTCGGTTGTGCCCACAAAAGCTCATGATACCATCTACTTTTTTTGTTAGTCTCTAAGGTGCTGCAAGACTATTTGTTGTTTTTTTAAGGTGTGTCCAGTTCTGGGCACCATATTTCAGGAAAGATGAAAAACAAAAGAACAAAAATGATTAAAGGTCTAGAAAACATTACCTCTGAGGGAAGGCTGAAAGAACAGTTTATTTAGTCTGGAAAAAGAGATGACTGAGAGGGGATAAGATAACAACATTCAAGTACCTAAAAGGTTGTTACAAGGAAGAGGGAAAAAACATATTCTTCTTAACCTCTGAGGATAGGACAAGAAACAATGGGCTTAATTAAACTGCAGCAAGGGAGATTTGGGTTGGACGTTAGGAAAAACTTCCGAACTGTCAGTGTGCTTAAGCATTGGAATAAAATGCCTACAGAATTTGTGGAATCTCCATCATTAGAGTTTTTTAAAAGCATGTTAGACAAACACCGGTCAGGAATAATATAGATGGTGCTTGGTTCTGCCATGAGTGCAGGGGACTGGACTTGATGATCTCTCAAGGTCACTTCCTGTTCTCTGATTCTATGGTTAATTTGGAAAATGACGACTTGTAAAAGATACGCCTATATGGTCACACTGAAAATCTGTGGCACAGTTGGGGTTTTAATCCAGATCTTCTAACTAGTGCTCCTGTGTGATAGCTACAATGCCATCACATTTACATGTCTCTTACCACATTTATTCCTCAACTTTTCCAAAAGATTCTGCTATCACTCCAAGATCTGTAAGGCTTCACACAGTGTAAACACATTCTTTAAATAAGTTTATTGTAATATCTATCACATATTCACTTAAGTGAATCTCACTGCATAAATGATCCATGGATAGCACCCAGTTAGGGAATAAGTAACTATAGATGTATCATCAGCACAGGCTTTTTCACATCCCACTCACCTTTCAATTGTGGTTCATAGACTTCTGTAGTAATGACATATTACTGAATGTTTTGATTTTCCAGCACAGACTCATTACACATTCATACTGCATACTGTATATGGAAAGAACCAAAGGATGCAACACAGAAATAACAAGAAAAGACAAGGAATAAACACTAGCATGAGAAGAAACACTTTAGTCAAAAGGCGAAATTGAAAACTGTATATTTTAAACAGTAATAGATATATTAGTTATAATGCCTGGCACTTAGAGCACTTTCATCTTCAAAGCACTTTACAAACTTAAACTAGTTTTCACAATACCTGTGGGAAGTTGGTACGTAAGTATTAATAATTTCATTTGGGGGTCACTCAGGCAGAGCCATTATGATACTTGCATGAAACCAGTAGCGCTAGAACACGTTTAATAGTGGAGGGGGCTGAAAGAAGTTTTTACTTTTTACGTTTTACCCCATCTTTACCCCTGCTCATATCCCCCAGCTAACCCCCAGCGCTGGGGCCAGGAGCAGGGCTGTAGTTCTGTGGGGCGGGACCCGAACAAAGGTAAGGGGGCCAACGCTGGGGGAGGGCGCAAGGCCAGGAGCAAAGCACCAGCTACAGAACCAGCGACTGGGACCTCATGAGCAGGGCCCAGGCACTGTGCCAGCAGCTGGGGAGCAGGGTCGGTGGCTAGGACCAGAGCCTCAGGTGTGGGGCCTGGTAGTGGAGTCCTGGGTACAGAACCGGGATCAGGATCCCCCACCCCTCCTGAGCGTGGAGCCCTAGGCACAGGGCCAGTAGCCAGGGAGCAGGACGCAGAGCCGGCCATTAGAACCCAAGCCCAAGGCTAGGGAGTCATGCCCCAGGTGCAGGGGGCAGATGCAGCTCTGTATATGACTTGGAGGTGCTACAAGACCCCCACCCCCACACACACACACTCCACTAGTTCCCACACCTATGCCGAAAGCCACAGATGTACTCAGTGAAAGGGACAGGATTGAAATTCAGGGATTTATGGCTCCTATGCGCAGATCACTGAGTAATGTTTCTAAGTATTAAATTTATACCTCCTCCCACAGCCCTTGACAGTTTATCCCCATCCTGCCTAGCCAATATACTATCACAATGCCAGCGCCATCATGTGCTCCTCCAATGGCACCAGCCTCGATCAACCTACTTCTCCCATGAGTGAGTCCTGCTCTCTCACTTGTCGCCACACACATGTGGGAAAAGCCCAATGAGGACCCATAAGCTACGACCTGCTGGCCCACCTCAAAACTCACCTCTTCTGTAATGCATACTGGAAACTGCAAATCTGATAGCAGCCAGGCAAGCGGAGAGCTGTGATCATTGTTACCGATAGCTAAGAACTGTGCACATCGTATTACATTATTTGTTAACCTGTATCCCACTCAGCCAACTTGTCTACCTCATCTACCTATTATGTCCTGTCTTGTGGACTATAAGCTCTTTTCTGTTCTGTGTGGATTCTTATATTGTGCATTCATTACTATAGTATCAGAGTGCCTTGCAGTAGTGTACTGAGCAATGAGACTAATATAGGTCACATGTTTATACTCTCATCCTCTCCCCAGGGGAAGTGTGTGCAAAGGCATGTTTTGTTGTGGATTTTATATATATTATATAAATACATTGCTATGGATTTACTAGAGAAAGCAAGGTCAAAGAGATGTATTTTGCTCTTAGTACAGAAGGTGTTGAGGTACATTCTACAATTGTAGGCTAGCCCACAAGAAAGCTGTCTCCTGCACAGACTAGATTCACATGTATTGTAGACAGTTCCACTGTGCCAGAGGTAAGGATATTAAAATGGTTAACCAATTAACCATTTTAACTCAGGGCCTGCCACCCAGCCAGCTACCTGGGCCCGCCGCAGCCAGGAGAACCCACCATAACCATGGGGTTCCTCCGTGGCCAGAGCTGCTCTGGCCCAGCGCAGCTGGCCACCAGTGGAGTTCACCGGCAAGGGCTGGTTAATGGGTAAACATACTAGTAAGTCGTATGCTTACTGGTATGCTTACTGGCTAGACATTTAACATCCCTACGAGAGGAGCAAAACTGTTGACCGTGGTATTCCTCACAGAGCTTTGGCTGGTCTCTTAGGGTACGTCTACACTTGCTCCCTATCTCAAGATAGGGATGCAAATATAGTGTATCGAAATTGCTAATGAAGCGTGGAATTTAAATATCCCACGCTTAATTAGCTTAATCCCGGCCGGCCGCCATTTTGAAAGCACGTTATTGCAAAATAAAACGCCCCGTGTAGCAGCGTTATTTCGAGAGAAAACCCTTCTCTCGAAATAACTGTTACTGAGGAGTATTTAAATCCCGCGCTTCATTAGCAATTTCGGTACACTATATTTGCATCCCTATCTCGAGATAGGGATGCAAGTGTAGACATACCCTTAGATTCCTTGGGCATACGCTACCAGGACCTTTGAAGATAAGGATAGAGACCTTGAACTTGATTCAATATTCTATGATAATTTAGTGTAAGGTAGGAATGCAAAATGACATTTAATTGCTTAACCGGTTAAATGCAGTGGTTAGCCAGTTAACCAATTAAAGGCAGGGAGGGCTGCGCTGGAGCACCCTATGTGCCCCCACCACTGTCAGGCAGGGAGCTGCTCCAGCCTCCACCAGTTAACCTGTTACATCCCTAGTATAGGGAGCAGAGAACAGGTCTAATGTGCTCAGAGCAGACTGTGTTCCTGAAGAAATGCATTGCAACATTCTGCACCAGACGGAGTTTCCTAACTTTTGATGTCTTTGTTCAGGTATGTTGCATTGCAATAGTCCAGAAGAGAGCTGACACAGACATGCGTAACTGAAGCCAGGACAGTGTTCACCAAGAAGAGATGCAGTCTCCCAGCCAACTGCCCTGCAGGCATGCGTCCCTCCCCATTTAAAGCTCTGGGAAGTATCTGACAGCTGAGTGAGCTTCTCTGTTTAAGGAAAAAACATAGAACAAATAATGGGAATGCTCCTGTTCTGCCCTGCTAGGAACACAGCAGCAGGCAGACTGCTGCTGCAGGGGGAGAGCTTCAGAGACTGTTGTGCTGCTTTGACATTCCTTAGCACAGAGAGCTCACAGAGCCACAAGGAAATCCCAAGAAATCCAGGGATCATCTCTGCCTTCCCACAACATTTCACTGTAGGATGCTTACCAACATTGCTCTGTCTTCCTTGCACACATATCCACTCATTAGGTCTTAGATCTAATCCCGCCATACAGCTTCCCAGGAGAACCCTGTTAGGCAACTCCCATTTAAATGAGTCCTGACTAGCCCTCTGCTCTCCCTTGCATGAAACCCAGCAGTCCCACTGAAGTCAGTGGAACTATTTATGAGAATAAGTCAAGCAGAGTTTGGCTCATAATCAGTAGACACCTCTGGCAAGACATGTGTGCTCTGTCTTCACATATATAAATTTATTTCATCATACAACACAGAACTCTTTTGTATAGACGTAGACAGGAGAAAATGGTTTCTCCACATTTGTAGCAGAGGTTTAGCTTCTAAAGAGACTGTGAACCTTCCTTTAACTCACATTTAAACTGATACAACTTTAATTAAAAAAGTAATTTTGAAAATTGCTTGTGCAATATGTAAGGTGGTGTTCAGGCAGCATCTCTGATCCCTGGAGTTCTGCAGCCTTGAGTTTAATAAACTGAATTTTCAGAAAGTAAACACAGCCTCACATCAGCATGAACCTTCCCTTTTAGACAAATATTTTTCAGCTATTTTTTTTTATCCAGGAGATGGAATTTTTGCTCCACCCCATCTACTTCACTATGTGCAGGAGTTTGCTAGTTACTGGGAAGTGGGACATAAGATTACAATAGAAAAAAAAAAAAAAAAAAAAGAGTAAAAGATTGTCAAACTAAACCTTCACCTAGCTACCAAAGACTGAAGTCTTGCCTTTATCACAGTCACACAACCATTTAGGTAGGGTGCCCTGCACCACACACAAGATCATAAAGTTGACACCCAGTCCAAACCCGGGTTATAAAATAGAACAGGAGTGGGCAATCATTTTTATAGCAGGGCCACTTAATGAATTTTGGTACTTGGTCACGGGCCGACTCCATACCTGGAAAGGGCAGGGCCTGGGGAGGAAGGGGTGGAGCTGGGGACTAGCCTACCCCAAGAGTTGTCTGGGGCTGGAGGCTTTGAAATAAAAACACAGCAAAGGGCTCCCAGCTCCTGGCCCCGCTGCTACCACATTGCCTGCCAACTGCCCAGGGCTGCTGTGGCTATTTAAAAGGCTCACGCCTCCGGCTTTCAAAGGGTTTCTTACCTATTGTGGATTTGACTTAAGAAATACAACTTTTAAAAATACTCTGTCAGAATTACATCAGAATCACGCCTCCGGCTCAGTTAGTGCCACGACTGGGAGCCATGATCCATTTAAATAGGATCCTGTTGCATGAGCCACCACCTGTAAAATTCGGAGGCATGGGCAGCACAGTATATATAGAAAGCAGCCAGATGCAATCTGCAGGTCAGATCCAAGTCTTAGGTAGGGCCACCAGGCCGCATCTTGCCCAGCCTTGCAATAGAAAGTTCATTAGGACTACCCATTCCTCCCATTCTGCCTCCAACCCACCCCCAGCAGCTGTACAGTCCGCAGGCTCTGGCTGCTAGTATTATAAACTAAAGTTACATTACAATACTTCATTTCCTGCTTTCTAGGGCTATGTCTAGACTATGGAGGTTTTCTGGGGAGGTATCCCGGAAAAACTCCGCCATGTCATAGAATCATAGAAATGGAAGAGACCTCAGAAGGTCATCAAGTCCAGCCCCCTGCACAAGGCAGGACCAATCCCAACTAAATCAACCCAGCCAGGGCTTTGTCAAGCCGAGACTTAAAAACCTCTAGAGATGGAGATTCCACCACTTCCCTAGGTAACCCATTCCAGTGCTTCACCACCCTCATAGTGAAATGTCCAGGGATAGAGTCTGCTCTTTCGACATTTTTTGCTGAAGAGCAGATGTGCTCTCTTGGAAGCCCTGTATTCCTCGTTTTATGAGGAGTAAGGGCTCTTCCGAAAGAGGAGAGTTTTCCGAAATTTGGCCCAGTGTAAACGGGTCACATTTCGGAAAAGCCTCTTCCGAAAAAACAATCGGAAAAAGGTACGCAAATTGTGAAGTGCAATTTGCGTGACTTTTTCCGAAAAAAAGCAGCGGTGTAGATGTAGTCATGGACAATAATTTTGCTGGGAAAAACAAATAAAAGCAGTTTGCTCCAGGTAGAAGCCAGGCAAACATAATTCCTGCTCAAAGGAGGAATTTGTTTCTGTCATTGGTTGTTTTGCTTTATAAGTATTTGTAAATAAATCCCTTTAATTACCTGTACCATATCAAAAGTTCAAAAGGATGTCTTCTGAATTAAGTTTTATTTTTGCCGTCAAACAATTTAGGATAGGCAGTATACCCAACATAAACAGTCCAGGACTGGGGCAAATGAGTACTTTGGGGTCCAATTCATGACTGTGCGATTCTCAGTAAATCACTTAACTTTTCTGTGGCTAGGTTCTCTCACTAACAAACTACGTTGGGGAGGGAGGGTGAGGCTTACTTCATTTGTGTTTATAATTTGAGAACCTTCACTGAAAGGTGCTAAGTAGAAATGCCAAATATTTAGTTTTAAAAACCCACAAACATTTACCATTTCCACACATTTTAAATTTCTTTTTAATCTTATAAACTTTTAATGCCACTGAAAACACGTAAAGGAAGCGACTTTCTGCTTTCAAATCTGTTCTGCCTTGCAATTTCAAAACTGAGTAACGTAATTCTGACAGAGTATTTTTAAAAGTTGTATTTCTTAAGTCAAATCCACAATAGGTAAGAAACCCTTTGAAAGCATTTATGTACTTTGTTTTAATGAAAGAATACTACTGCATACGGGCAGTAATGTAATACATATATATGTATGTATGTATATTTTACACACACACACACACACACACACACACACACACACACAAATTGTTCCTGCAGGACAAGAGAATGATGTCATAATGTCACCTGCATCCTCATGCCCACTGCTGCTGTCCACCTCCGCCTTTGCCCTCAGCTGCTTGCTGTGGCCAGCCTCGGCGCCATCCCCTCTGGGCATGGGCTAATCCAGCTCCCACTTCCCACCCAAGGTGGCTCCACCACTGGGGAGGAGCTGCTACTGATGGGGCTGGGTCCCCTCCACCATCTGAACCTGATGCCCCATGTCTCCCGGGGGAGCCACTGCTGCAGCCGCACACAGGCGAGGGGATCCCCGCCTGGCGTGATCACCTGGTGGTGCCACAGGCCCAACCCTAGCAGGCTGTGGGTACAGGAGCAGCAGAGTCCATCCCACAGTGGTTGCTCCACTGAGCTACTTAGGCACTGACTCGGGGCGGCCACAGGGGAAGAGGCTGTGGCGGCAGCAGTCAGAGACGGGGGAGAGGGAAGGGCTGGAGCCCCTCGGCTATCTCTGGAAATGCCAGCTAGGGAGCCTCAACAGCACAACCTTGCTTGGCAAGCTTCGGAAACGGGGAGGGGTGGAGCCTCAGCAACCTTCGGGAATGAGGGAGGGCAGGGCCACCTGCGGGGCAAAGGCTACTTGGAGCTTGGCTGCCCAGAGAAGGTGAGAGTCTGGGGCGGGGTTGCTACAACCCCACCACAGGCATGTGGCACCCCTGCTGTGTTTGGTGCTCCCAGCACCCTGACCCCACTCACCCAAGCCCTGGGGTGGCAGCAAATCTGTGCCTGCCTTAGGTGCCCAGGGGGAGTTTTAAATGTGCCTGCAGCAGGGCGGGCTCAGAGTATAAGAAACAGGCACCCCCAATGTGTTCCTGCTTATTCATTGGTATGTGTAGCATTGGCATGCCCCATGAGGCTGTCTGCTGGCAGCATGATGCAGTCCCAATCTGTTCAGTCTCTCTTCACACATAACCTTTCTAGGTCTCTAATCATTTTCACTGCCTGGCTTGCAAATCTCCCCATGTCTGCTACATCTTTTTGGAGGTAGGGTGACCAAAAAGTGAACACAGCCAGCACTGTAGGTGAGGGCAAACTCTCAACTTATAGAATGGCATGAAAATTCAGGTTCTCAATTAACTGTTGTTAACTCAAGCGATTAATGCAAAACAAATTAGTTAGATTTTAAAAAGCAGTGGTAGTTCGTGCCTGACCTACGGTGCTGGGAGCTGCGCAAAAGCAAGTAAGTGGCCCCCACCTAGGGTTGCCAGATGGTTAAACCAAAAATACTGAACACCTCTCCCCTCTCCCCCCCCCCCAAAAAAAACACACTGGGAAAAAATTCTGTTGAGGGGGGAAAAATGGGGGGAGGGGAGACCAAAGTTGTTGAGGAGGAAAAAAAAAAGGACTCCAAGAGTTATTAAGCAAAATAATAATAATAATAATAATAAACCAGCATTAAAACAGCATGGCCCCTTTCAGAGTGCCTGCAGAGTCAGAATAGGGATAGGAACAGGGGGAAGGTTGAGCACTAAGACCCAGGGAAGGCACTGCTTTCCATTGGTCTTCAGGCTTTTTGCCAGCAGCCATTTTGTTTTTGTGATCAAGCCAAAATGCAGCTTCCCTGCAGAACCAGATAAGCAGGGGATCCAGGGGCAGGGAGCTGGCAACAGCAGAAGTCAGAAGGCTTATGGTGTCGGGGGCCCGAGGGGGGCAGGCTGGGGGCTGGGCCCAGTTGCAGAGTATGTCGTAGGGTTGCCAGGTGTCTGGTATTTTCGCCTCCTGACCGGGGGGGGAAAAAAAATCAGAAAATACCGGACATTTTAGGTGTCCAGTATTTTCTGAATTTTTTTACCCAAAAGGAGGTGAAAATACCGGACTGTCCAGGTCAATACCGGACACCTGGCAACCCTACCCCCACCCTCCCAAAACAAGACCCCATACTCCCAGCCCACTCACTCACCACCCTGCTAAGACCCCACAACCGCAGCCCCCTCACTAACCCCTCCACCAAGACCCCGCACTCCAGGCCCTCTCTCCCTCCCTCCATTGAGCCCCTTTTCCCCCCGCATCACTCATACCTCCCACGCCGAGATCCTGTACCTACAGCCCACTCACGCATCGCCCTGCTGAGGCCCCACATCCCCTGCCCCTCACCCGCCCCCTCCACCGAGGGCCCATGCCCTCAGCCCCCTCACTCACCTCTTCCACCAAGACCCCGTACCTCCACAGCCTGCAC
Organism: Pelochelys cantorii; assembly: GCA_032595735.1. NCBI lineage: Eukaryota > Metazoa > Chordata > Testudines > Trionychidae > Pelochelys > Pelochelys cantorii. Next base: position 24,062,742 of record CM064337.1, on the reverse strand, counting down.
CCTCCTCTCCAGCCAGACACCTACCCCAGCCTGCTCCTGCCTCCTCCTTCCTGGCCAGACACCTGTCCCCAGGGAGAGGGGGGTTGGCGAGCATAGTGAGCAGGAGGCGCAGCCCCCTAGTATTCATGTAACTTAATTCTCAATATGATTTCAGAATCTGCTGTGAAATTTGCTTTGGACAACATCTTGCAGATATTAATTAAATGTTCTGCTATTATGTCTGAATTCAGCAGCAGCAACAAGAAGCTTAAGCATGTACTTATGGGACTTAAGTACTTTGATGAATGGACCCCTTACTTCCTACAGTCATAGGTGCTATACAGCCCTTAAAACAGGGGTGGGGAACCTTTTTTGGGTCAGGTGCCACTGACCCCCAGAAAAAAAGTCAGGGCCACACAAGTGAGAAGCAAAAACACAAACAAACAAAACAGCACACCCTCACTGATGTGGTCCCCGAATAAGGAGAAAGATACTCCCCACATACCCCTCACACCAGAGCCTTGAGGTGCCCAGGCTAGTAGATTGTGTGTTCCAGCCCTGTGGGGAGATCATGGGGGGAGGGCTGGAGTGCTAACACAGGCTCCCCAGCACTGGGGAAGAGCCCTGAGCCTCAGGGGCCAGATCCAGGCAAGCCATGGGCTGCATCCAGCCCCCAGGCCTAAGATTCCCCACCCCTTCTTAAAAGATTAGACTGGCGAAACAGTATTAATATACAAACAGTCCATGCTGCAAACTGACTTTAAAAAGGAGCTCTCTCTTTCAGGAACATTATTAATAATTATTTTTATTACCATAGTCCCTGGGAGTTCTGACTGTGCTAGGCGCTATACAGACATGATATACAAAACTATCAAGCTCTTTATGTATTAAACCAATAGATACTTTATCAATTTAAACTTTTCTAAAAGTTCCTGCTCCTGCCCTCCCATTATTATATACTCCAGGGACATTGTGAGAATTAATATCTGTCCAGTGCTTTGAATATGTATAGTGCTGTATAAGGTACATGTTTTTTATTATTAAACAGTGCTACAGACTATGAAAAAAGATTAAACAAAAAAGTGCAATCAAAACTAATAAAATCCAGAAAATTTTCAAATAACCCATTTTCTGCTAGTGCTCCAATATACTTCAGGCCCCACAGAATTCACAGTCATGAAAAACACATCAGAGACCATGAAATCTGGCCTTGTGTGTGCTTTAACCCTATACAACACAGATCTCATGGGGAAGACCCAAGTTTTTCAGATTAGGGGTCCTGACACAAAAGAGAGTTGCCAGGGGTCACAAGGTTATTTTAGGGAGGATCATGGTATTGCCAGCTTTACTTATGCACTGTCTTCAGACCTGGGCAGCTGGAGGGTGGCAACTGCTAAGTGAGGGCCCAGCTCTGAAGGCAGCAGCACAGAAGTAAGGGTGGCAACACCATATGCCTTCTGACTTCTGCTGGCAACAGCTCTGCCTTCAGAGCTACACTTCAAGTCAACAGCTGCTACTCCCCAACTACCCAGCTCTGAAGGCAGTGCCGCCTGCAGCAGCACAGAAGAGTAGCAGTACGACAGCTTCTCCCTACAATAACCTTGTGACACCGTCCCCCTTTTTATATCAGGACCTCTACAATTACAACATCGTTAAAATTCAGATTTAAATAGCTGAAATCAAGAATTTTACAATTTTTAAAATCCTATGACTATAAAATTGATAAAAATGGAACATGAATTTGGCAGGACCCTAAATAGTCTGCTCAACTCCCACCATTTACCAGAGTTTCATTGATATCAGTTGAATGCTCGTCCATTCACCAGCACGGCAAGGGCTGATTGGAAGGACCCTGAATATTCAAACAGTGAAATACTTAAGAGCTATGCCTAAAATGATTTTAATGGTTTAAAGGTTTTTATTGAAACTGAGCACACACAAACAGTAGAATACACATTCATGTGTAAGTCATCAATTTTCACAAAAATAGGACAGAAGAGCCACATTTTACCATTGTTTTCCTACCTCCTTCCATTAATTTTAGGTTAAAATTTGTCTCAGAGGGAATAAAATTAAAGAAATGGTCTATTTCATAATATTATGCGTATAGCCAAGGATTCTAAGTTATTGGGGGGTGGGGGGGGGAAGGGTTTGGGTTTTGTTTTTTGTTTTTTTTTTTTTGAAGAGTCCCTTCATTTTACAGACTACAAAACAGTTCACTGACTTACACTGATCTTTACCAGTTCTATTAATATACTGTCAGGCCCATTATCATGTGATGCATAGAACTGCACAAGACAAAAATACTGAAATATTTGTTGGTGAGTGGTAACAGATTTATCTTCTGAGTAGTACACCGTGTTCTAGCTATATGACTTGGCCAGTCTTTAATGCTCAAAATTTAAGAGCTAATATACCAGATGCCATTCTGCCCCTAAACATGGCAAAAGGATATTTCAAGATACTAATAAAGTTACAGTTGTACAATAGTAGTTGAGAGACTAATGGGTTACTTACGGACTGAGAGTTACCACCTCAACTTTTTTTATTTACCCGTACTTGAGATTTAAGTGCAATTTTACCAGTTGTATTCTAGACCGTGCACAAGTTGAATGCAGTTGGACATACTACACACTATAATATTCCCTTTTGTTCATATTTAATTGAGTACAATATTGGCACCAGAACTCACATGTAGCACACTGATGGCAACAAAACCAATTCTGTGGTTTATTTCAAAGGCTGAAATGGGGAAAAGCAACCCAAAGGAGGTTTCATATAAAAATTACAACACTGCACAGTAGTAGGTATTAACTACTCACAGTCAATATGCTTTTGGAATATAGTGTTTGTGCTCCATCATGCACAAGCTTATTGAAGACTTTCAGTACTACATTGTACAGTCAGTTATGAAGCATAACTTACGCAGTATCTCCTTCTCCTGTCCTGTCACCAACATTGACATTTCTCATCTCCTACCCTCCTTAAAACCCCCTCCACCTATCCCATTTCAGCAGTTGACTTTCTCCACCCCATTCTTGCATCTCTCCTTTTCCTATAGCTTCAGAAAATGGATGGCAAAAGGTCAAAGTTTATCAAGATCAAAAGCTAATCACAGATTTTTTGTTCAAAAATCTCTAGAATTTGTGTGGCAGTGATTACCTCCAAAATAAAAAATGATTGCTATGACTGAAGGTTTAAATCATGGCCTTCCTTAATTTGTCTTGGACTAGCCTTTGAAATTCAGAGATAGCTAAAGAGGGAGCTTTCAAAAATTTGCCACAACAGCACCACCCTTCCCCCAACATCCTGAAAAGACTATGGGGTCTTTTCATGTAACTTCAATGAAACATCTGCCAGTCGTTATTGTGAGGAAGATTGGGATACCACAGAGTTTGCTTTATACTTTAATCAGAAGTCAATAATTCCTCAGAGCAGTCACCATGTAATGGTCAATATGTCAATCACAAGCTAATGCTATTTGTAACTCATCATCACTACTAATAGCAATCTACCTGCCAGAGCTCCTAAAGAGCAAATCTTGCAGCACATTCTAGTATCTATTAAGCACTATTTTCTAATCAATCTATAAAATATGAGTAAGACTGTACACAAGTACCAAATTCATATTGTATAAAATACAGTCTCTAAATTCATTGCAGACTAGAAACATGGAACTCACCACTATGCTAGACATCATGGAGCGAAGAGAATTTAATCTATCTAACCTAAAAAGTTCCTCTTTTACAGATCCTCTAAGGCCAGGATTCAAATATTAAAAAAAAAAAAAAAAAAAACTTTGGCAAGGGATTAATATAAATTAAAGAGAGATAGAGATGCAATAAATAAAAATAATCTTACTGAAATCTTATTGCTAGAACTCAGTCAAATGGCCTCACCAGATACATAGGACAATTAGGTAGGTAAAAATTACTGAGATAAGAGAAGTTTGGAGGTTGGTTTGTTTGTTTTTTTGGTTGTTGTGTTGGTTTTTTTTGTTTTTTTAAACACAGAGCAGCTAGTCAAGGAAATTATTTTAACTTCATTTTATGGATGAAGACAACTAAGATTTTATTGCAATTAAAAACTCACTAATTTACACAGTGGTTGCAGCTGATGAGTTTTCATTCGTTTTGTCAAAGCTGGTAGGATTGACTCTATGGGTTCTTTTTCCTTTACTTCCATTAAACTTCAGATGTTTTCGGTTCTTAGTATTCATATGTTTCAATATTGTATGTTAACCTTATTGTTGGTATCATCACAAAGTTTGCTATATTTTTGCCCACATCAGCAATGTCAACTAGATGTTGCATCTCAACATTCATCTAATTCTGTCACAAAAATGCACACCACACTACTACATAATGGATTTTTAAAAAAAGAAGACAGAAGAGTTTGATGTTATACAGAGACACTTTAAAGTAAAAGTATCCAACTAGACACTATAAAGTCATTCTGCACATTGCTTCATACAGAAATTTAAAAAAAAAAACCCTAAAAACAAAACAAAGTAAAGTGCCACAACTTCGTTTGGGAAATTCTGGCACTGCCCTATCCAAATCACTAAAGGCACATTAAATACCAATTATAGACATCTGGTAGGGTTGTCAGATGGTTTCAACAAAAATACCGGACACACTTGACACTACATCACAATTTACATTACATCTTATTTAGAAAATACCAGACATTTGTATTTTCTCATTTATATTTTCTCAGTTTGTTTCCCGAACACAAAGCTCAAATACTGGACTGTCCGGTTCAAAACCGGACACCTGGCAACCGTAACATCTGTCCACACAATATTCTGGTTTAACTAACTAGCTATTTGTGACTATGCTATCGAATACTCCCATAATTATTTATTTTAAAAATAGTGCACCCCTCTTCTATTATTTGCATTAACAAATGTGAGACACTTCTTAAAAATCAAATCCTTAATTTTTACTAGCTCAGCTATCAGAGACAGTCAAGAGGGTCTTTCATTTAATCTTTCATCTGCTGGACTGCACCAGCCAGGTATCAGTATTGCACCAAAATGTAAAACCTATTAGCCTTAAATCTAGGTTTAGGACTTTAAAGCCGTGGCCTGTAGAAAACAGTGCTACCAACTAAACCAGACTGTCACTTCATTCCCTTCATCTTTGTTAATTCAACACACATACACTCTTATTTCAGGAAAGCAGTTAAAGAATTTGTTGTAGTTTTTCCAATAGCTATGAAGGTCATATATAATCCTGACTGCAAGAAGTCCCTCCTCCACCCCCAAGGCTGCATGTGTTTCTGCTTGTTTTAAGCGCCAACTACTGAATGAAATCTAGATCAGTCACAGGGGAAAATGGCAGCTAAAATAGAGATACGGAAGGAATCTAACTGACCAGATCAGAAGACCTGGCTATTGTAGCACATGTGAAAGAACCGCTCTTGATGTGCAAAACTAGTAGTTTCACTTAAAATGCTAAAAATTAAAACATTAAAAAAGAGCTTCAGTAGCACTTCTGAGGGAGAAAAAAAGGCTTTGGAAGCTTTAGATTTGAAGCCTCAGAAGCTTCTTATGAAAAATGCAAGCTTTGAAATAAAACTTCTGACGATTTAAAATATTCTTACTTTGGGTTCTTCTACTGCCAATCAACTATTGATGCTGTAACTAATAAAAAATAATTAATACCAATAAATAGATCTTTCATAAGGCTCAAAGCTCTTCTTCCCCATCACAGATTCTAGTTAATCACTTGTACATTACAAAGGAGACAAAATCTGAGGATTTTCTAGTTCAGGGGTTTTCAAACTTTGGGTCATGACTTGTAAGAGTAAGCCAGTAGCTGGCCACGAGATGCCTTTTTTTTTTTTTTTAATCTGAGCATCGGCAGGCATGGCTGCTTGTAGCTCCCAGTGGCAGCAGTACATTGTTCCCAGCAAAAGGGAGTTGCAGGAAGTGATGCAGGCTGAGCCACCACTTCCTGCAACTCCCATTGGCCACAGGAATGGCGAACCACAACCACCGGGATCCACCAGTGGCCGTATGTTCAGCCACTCAGGTAAACAAAGTATCTCATAGCCAGCCAATGGCTTACCCTTTCAAGTCGTGACCCGAAGTTTGAAAACCCCTGTGTTGACCATTTTGCTTTGTGACTTACACATGAAAGTGCTTCTGGGAGAAAACTCTGAAGGGTGGCAAAGAGAATTTGGCTTTTTCCAAGTTTGGAGCGACAAACTGCAGCTCTGAAAAACTGTATGGCATTAACAAACAAGATAATTCTGTAATACTGGGTATTTTATGGACCACATTTTCAAAAGAGTTCAGATCTCACTTAAGAAACTAAGTATACAGAGTTTCAAAAGAGCTCAACATTCAGCAGCTCTCAGTGTTCCATATGGGAGCTCTAGGTACTGGATACCTTTGAAAATCTAGACATTTACAGGGTTGCACAAATTCTTTTGAAAATCTCTCTCTAGATGTCTGCATGTCTTCACAACTGCAGCTCTCTGATAAGTGCAAACCACTGTCTCTCTGTACACTTACAACACTCCAGAAATAATTGCATCATGATGGCAAAACCCACGTATGTGTAGAACTGCTAAAGGAGAGAAAGACTGGAAATGTCTCCAAATATTAACCATATTTCCAAAGACCCCCATTGCTCCCCTCCTGCAATAGGGAACTATAAATAATGTCAAAGCTTAGCCATAAAACAAAATCACAAAACAGTAAAGACAACTTTCATAACATTAAACGATAACCCCACCACTAAGGAAAATCCCACATGAGATGAAGGGACAAGTAATAATGTTTCTAATCGTACACAGGCTAAACCAGAACATTTGACACAACCTCACCATTCTGCCAATCTTAAGGAAGTCCAGATTCATCTAAGCTTTGCAATTCAGGCCACATGTAAAGAACAAAACTGGAAACCAAACTCTTCTACCTTCTGAGGAAGTTCACATCTGAATTCAAACTTCACTTATAGATAATGAAGCATTACTCCCGCTGCAGAAGGCACCATTAAGACCTCACCTGGAATACTGTGTGCTGTTCTTCTCTCCCGTGTTTAATAAAGATTTACTCAAAGTGGAACAGGTGTAAAGAATGGTTACTAGGATAATCAGAGGAATGGAAAACATTCCTTATGAGAGGAAACTTATGGAGCATGGCTTGTTGAGGCTAACAAAACAAAGGCTGAGGTATGATGTGATTGTCCTCTATAAATACATCAGAGGGATAAACAGGGAGGAAGAGGTGTTATTTAATTTAAGGGTCAATGTTGGCACAAGAACAAATATAAACTGGCCATACACAAATTTAGACTTGAAATTAGGCAAAGATTTTTAACCATCAGACAAGTGAATTTCTGGAACAGCCTTCCAAGGGCAACAGTCAGACAAAAACTTGTTTCAAGACTGAGCTTAAAAAATTTGTGGAGGAAATGGTAAGATGAGATTTTCTACAACGGGATATGGCCCAACCCCAACTTCTATTAGCAAATATTTTCAACAGTCAGTTGCAATACAGGTTGAAACTCTCTAGTCCAGCACTCTCTGGTCCAGCCCACATTTGTAGTCCAGCATGATTTTAGTTAGCTGGATGTCCACTTATGGGTGTGGTCAAGTTTCCCCCACTCTCATAAAGTTTATTTACAGTCACCAGTCCTGGCACTCTAATTTACCCCCAAATGTCTGATAAGAGCCCAGTAAGCTGTAGTAGTGTTGTAATGCTGCTAGACAATATCGACCTCCTGTGGTTCAGTAAATTCTCTGGTTTGGCACTGGTCAGATCCTGAGGGTGCTGGACTAGAGATGTTCAACCTGTACTAGATGGAGAGCAGATAACTTTTCCCAGCTGGCCTTGCCGGTAGAGCTCACCAACACACTTTGGATCATCTTTGGGGTCAGGAAGGAATTTTCCCCTAAGTCAGATTAGCAGAGACCGTGGGAGGTTTTTTTTTTATTATTATTAATATTATTATTATTTCCTCTGCAGTGTAGGGTGTGGGTTGAATTAGACTAAATGGCAGCTTTTCCGTAACTTAAGTCCTAAAGTCAAGATTTGAGAATTTCAGTAACAATACAAAGCTAGAGGTATAACACCCAGCTTCAGGGCGTAAGCCAACTTTGTCTAATGGCATGGTTTCTTGAACTTTCCTGTGAGGAAGCTGGTACTGGCCATTCTCAGTGACAGGATAATAGACTCGACAGATGGACCACAGGCATGGTATGGCAATTTTTATATCATTCAAACAGCTGTAGCAAAATCACAATATAAAAACAGAACAATTTTACATATACCTACAATTTAACAATTTTACAACCATCCAGATTGCTATAGTCATCTCCTGTGAAACACATATGAAACACTTTCAATATGCAAGCAGGCCTAAATATTAAATTAAAAGTTTTAGCATGATCTGACAAATACACTGGATGAAAGATATCCTTTGATACAGGCTCATTGCTACAGAAATATTAGAGACTGATTGGTCTAGCTCTTGCTATCTGTCACTCAGGAGACATCAATTTGCAACAGTCACTCAAATGCAGTCTTACCTAGACTGTATTATTCCCCTGGAATTGCTAACAAAATATAGCTAGCATTTATTACCTAACTGTCCAAAATGTTACTCACCAAAGGTAACTCTATTTTGTTGTTTGTGGGAATGCCCTATTATGTATAATGTATGGGCACAGGTTCAAAACTGTTTTATAGAAATGATGGGTACTTAAATAACTTTCACACCACTCGGTATCAGCAAAGCTAGTAAAGTCAGTGGGTGGGAATTTGAAGTCATCAACCCACTTAAAATGAGAGCAAAACAGTTATCCATAAGTTTCTGAAGATCTTATGCAAAATCCATATACAACATCTGGAAACCAAAACTAATTAACTATTGTAAACTTGTCAAGCTTAGCCATTCTCTACAGGACAACTCAACACATTATTTAATATTGTATTGCAGTAGCATCTAGCAGCCAAAAGATGGAAGGCACCGTACATAGAACAAATAAGACAAGCTCCTACTCCAAGCGGCTTGCAATCTTATTGAGACAATAGCTGGAATGGTGAGAGTGGTAGGTCTGATAAGGTATCAATGAAACCTGTTTCACTTGGTTCTATGTAATATGGCTCATTTATTCACTGATGGATGGTTCCATAAAATCAACACTGTTGAGCATCTGAATAAATGGATGGATACTGATGCATGGGTAAAACCAATCCCAGAGCAAGATAAACTACTCCAGATCTATGAGAGACTAAATATACAATCTTCATCCAGTTGAGAGTATAAAACTTTGAAATAACTTATTTCATTAACCTAATCCTGATTCTCCATAATTTCCATCAACCCCTGAAACTGTCATTACTAATCAACAGTGGCAATCTGACTTTGTTTTTCACACAGACTACCTACCTACCTGAGGTTTTAAACTTCAATCCATCACTGTAGTATCTGAGCACAACATAAAACAGACTGGAAAGTGCAAGGTCTTAGAGCAGGGGTGGGGAACCTCAGGCCTAGGGGCCAAATGTGGCACCCGGATTGCCTGGATCCAGCCCTCGAGGCTCAGGGATCCCCCCCCCACATTGGGTCGCCCATGCTGGTGCTTCAGCCCCCACCCCCAGGGCTGAAGCACACAAATGTGATTTCTGCTTGGGATAGATTTTTGGTTGGTTGTTCTTTTTTTAGAGGTAGGCAGTTAAGAGGCAGGTGTTATTCTTTTGTAGTTTGGGTTTCTGTGTTTGGTTGTAGGAAGCTACTACCGGAAGTGCTGGTGTTGCGAATCTCATTCTCACAAAGGTGGAAAGACTTTCTCATAACAGTGGTTGGATTCTGGATCTGTCTAATCTCATCTGGAAGAGCATTCCAAATCAGCTGATGCTCTGAACTGAGAATTCTTTGTCCTTGCTCTTGCGTGCCTCAACCTGGGCATTGCATGCACACAACACACATTCACTCTTCTTTTATTTTCTTTCCAGAAATATTTTGAATAGATCAAAAGAGAAAGATTAAACACACACAGATATTTGTGTGTGGTTCGCACACAAATATCCAGCAGGAATCATCAATCTCAGGGAGTACTCCATAAAAGAACAGTCTGCCTTACATTTCACCTATATATTTGCACCACCTTGAAAAGTTAGCATCTATCCATCAAGATTTTTTTCAGTGAAAAGACACCTCCCAAACCAGAACAATTAGGAAGACTAGGTAAACCACTGTTATAAGCAACCTGTAAGACACAGAGATGGGAGCTTCTTAGATTGGGGACGGACAGGGAGAAAATGAATGGTGAAGTTAGCTGGTCTGTTCCCCTTTTTTGTCCTCTGTTGTGTATTTTCAGCCACCTACACAATTTGAAAGATATTGTATTGCTGTGCAGGCCAACTGTGGTCTGCCATTCTTCCTTAGTTAGCACTTTGGGGGAAATAATTATTCACAAAAACTGCCATTGTGAACTGAGAACCCAAAAAATCAATGTAGCTGGGTATGGACCATTGCCACTGCAAAGCAAATACTCAATCAAGACATGGATCAGTGAGAATTATATCACTGGGAATCCTTAAGCACATTCATCGTGTATTTTTAATATTTATCTTATTACTTGCTGCTTTCTTCTCTCTCCCCCCACTTTGAAACACACATACCTTCAATACCTCTCTCTTATCAAAGAGATTCATGAGATTGGGCATGAGATTCATATACGCAGCAGGCAAGATCTTAAATGCACAACTAGGTTTCTTCCCTTTTTAAAAAATAAAGCATTGGTGCATAGCAGATTTATTCATTGAACAGGTTGATTTATTTAACAGACTTGACATACGTCAAACCCCATCATGTGCTTACATAATTGTTATCCATTTAACAGGTCTGTTCTTTTGTCAAATATTTGTTTAAAAAGTGGTTCACTGAAGATTGCTGCCTTGTGCACAGTTCACATATTTTAACAAATGTATTCTTGTATTAGGTATCAGCTGAAGTAACTTAATTGCATCCTCCCTGTTTGAGAGCTGTCATTCCCCCCCCCTCCACCATCTTTTAGGATTTTCCTCTTCCTAAACTAAAACAAAAAAGTGTGTGCACACACACACACACACACTTCCTACCAGAGATATTTTGCTGTTGGCACAGTGGTTACTGCATTACCATACTGTTCCACTGATAACAGCAGGTACCTAAAACACAGAAAAAGCAAATCTGAATACCAGGATGTTGATAGATGTGAATAGATTGCAAGCAAGCTGACCAGAGAGGCCAGCAAGGGGCAAAAAGGATGAACAGACCACCACGCAGAGATGGGGGAAGGCTCAGACCAAATTCCAAGGCCAAAGAATTTTTTTTAATACAGGAAAGAAGATTGCCCTCTCTCGTACACACACACACACACACGCGCGCGCCTGCCTGTCCTCTTCATCTTCCCCGGTACACACACAAAATCTTTCACCTGGTGAACGTGTAAACTACATATTTTCAGCAGGGGGTAGATGATATTTTAGAGACAAAATGAATAACCTTTGCTTCAGTCACTAGTCCATTAAAATTGGTTTGGGTTGCTATACTGTAAACATTCCATTTTCAAATTGCACAATTAATTTTGGGCATTGATTTTTTTAAATCAGATATTACAACACATGCCATACATTACACTTAGTAAACAAAAATACATTACTGCTGTCACTGTTGCACAAATGCAGCTCAGAACTGAAGATACTGAAATAAAAATGAGTCCAATTTTCAATTGCTCACCAGACAGATGGTTAATTATATTCACAGCCGCATTTTTCACTGAGATAGAGTTTCAGACAATGAGCCAGTTTTATTTGATTAGCCAGTTTTCTAGTTTAATATGTGAAATGACAGTTACTTTAATGCTTTTTTGTTCCTTGCTAAAAATGAGATTTCAGTGTAAATTCTTCTACCATTCAAAATGTCATTGCTGTAAATAAAAACCTGGTCATATGTTATCCAGTGTGTAAGTAGTGTAAGGAAGACACACAGAAAATACAAATGGCCTACAGTACTTTGGGTTATAGAACCTTCCCCCCCCCACACACAAACTGTGGAATATTTTAGTTCTCATCAGAAATCTCAGTGTTGAAATACACAAAAATAAAGTAGCTTACATTCAATCTTTCTCAAAGTACTCCAATGCTGTATTTTTACCAAAATTTTCTTTACCAGGGATTCAGAGACAAATTAAATATATTTCTTAAACAGTTCTCAGTGAACACAAACAGGAAATGTACTAAACAAATAATAATAGCTGCCCAAAGACTTACAACTAATAGCGTGACGTATGATTTTTTTTTTTTTAAACTTCTGGAAGTATTCAAAAATGCAAAAGGCAAATTTGGAGCTGACAGAAACACAAGTCTAATTTCATTCCTCAACTAGTAGTTCCACAGACGAAAAGTCTATTCAGCTGTGGTATTCACACACCTTCGGTGCCCCTTCTGACAGTTTGATCCGAATCCCTCATTTCTTTCCCCTCAGAACATGTATTAAAGCAACTCGTCGAGCCTTGTAAGCCTCTGCCCTGAATTCCACTTTCAGTATTTTACGAAACAAGAAAGAAGCCAGGAGCAACAGAGCGGAGCCTACACATTTCCCTTTTTGGGAAATCCATCCTTGCTCGACTGCCCGGGACGGGAAGGGTTACACTTCACTCCTGCCCCGCCGCCCCCCAGGTCGCCTTGAAAGCTTCTCCGCGTTCCCACCGCTCACGAGAGACACAGGAAAGGCTGGAGGAATTTGACTGACACAATTTTTGTTTCCCTCCTGGCAGGAGACGGCAACAAGACAGACCTTCCCTCAAACATGCAATTTCTAATCAGCAGCACCGCCGCCGCCGCCGCCGCCACACACTCCAGCCCGAGCGCAGCCGGCTGGGGGCTGCGTGTGGCTGCGCCGCTTCTCCCCACCGAGGGAAAGGCCTTTCCCGGATGGCAGGGCTGAGCCAGGGCTCCCGGGAGCTGCATTCCCACCCCCCTCCCCCAAGCTAAACTCCAGCAAGCGAAGCCCGCCAGGCTGCCGGGCGCAGACTTACCTTGGCACCAGGCCTGCGAGGGGGGCCGGGGCGCGCGGGGCTGGCTGCGGGGGGGGGGGCACCCCTCTTGCCTCCCGCAGGCAAGGCTGGGGATTGCGGCGGCGGCGGCGGCGGCTGCGGCAGTCACCGCTGCTCCATGAGCCCGGCTCTCCCGTGCGTGCAGGTGGACGCGCCTGCCTCCCTCCTCCGGGAGGTGATGGAGCCAGCGCTTCCCCGCGCCTCTCAGCGCCCGCGGCTCACAGCAGCCCCCATGGCCCCGCAGCCATGCCGGGGACGCTGGCCGCCCAGTCCCCCCGCCCTCTCCGGCTTGCAGTCACCCGGCGCTCGCCGGCTGCCCCCTGCTCTGCTGCGGGGGGGTGGCTCCCTCCGCCTCCTCCTCCTCCGCCGCGGCTGTTTCTTCCTCTCCTCCTCCTCCGCCCCCACCCAGGTTGCTTTCTCCCATTCAGAAGGTGCCTACAGCGCTGCTGTCGCCGCTGCCATTGTCTCCTCTGCCGCTGGACCCGGCTCTCTCTCTCTCACCCCCCCCCTCCCACCACCACCTTGCTGTCCCCGGGAGCGCGCAACGCGCGGCCACCTGTCATAAAGGGCGCGCACCCCCGGCGCTGCGGAGCGCGCCCGGGCGCTGGTGCACGCAGCGGAGCCGGAGGGAGCGCGCGCGCGCGCTCGCGCTGCGAGGCTACCCTGACTGGTTGCGTGAGTAGTGAGTGTGCACGGCTGTCCCCTGGGGGGGGCGGGGGCGTAGAAATCAGTGAGTCACAGCTAGGGTGAGGGGAGCCTGAGGAGGCCAGGGGATTTAAGCCCCCCCGGAAAGGATAGAGGCACTTGGAGGAGGAGGAGGTGGTGGTGGTGGTGGCTGTCAGGGCATCATGTCCCAAATGCCATGGGATTTTCCCTCACTCCTTCCCCTTCCCTCCTCTCCCCCACTGGAGAGGAGTGTGTCCATTGCAGCAAGGCTGGAAGGTGAGGGACCTTCCTGCAGAACTGGCTCTTTCCCCCCTATGTTCCAGAAAAGTAGCTAACATAATTTGAGAAGGGTTGGCCTCCTCTTGGGAGGTGCAGGACAGAGCAGGTCTAGAGGAGCAGGACTAGGGCTCTCCCTACTTCTTGGGAAGTGTGGCCATCTGACTGACCAGAGAAAGGTGTAAAGCAGGCAGGCAGATTGCAAGGCTTCCTCCCCTCAATGTGAGTTGGTGCCAATTTGCATCACCCTCTCCTGTCCCACCTGGAGTGCTCACACTATTCACCCTTCCCCTGCAGGAACCAATTGTGATTCCACTTCAAGGCCCTTATGTGCTCTGCAACTACACCCCCAAAAGCTAAAGCTATCTGCTTCACTAGTTCTGGACTCCACATCAATTGTGCTGCCAATTCTTCTCATTCTGATTTGAAGTATCCTATTCCACGCCTGAGCTCACCTTCAACCTCCATTTCATTTCCCACCCACCCATGGCTACAGCTCTGTCAATGCATCTCAATCCTAATTTGCAGCATTCTTTCCTGTTCCAGTCCTGGATTCCCACACACCACTCTTCCAGTGCATCTATACGCTGCATTGAACACTCCTATTGTTTTTCCAGATATATTGCTTCCCCATAAACCCAAAACTACCCCACATGTAAAGTTGTGCCAGATTTAAAGAGTAGTGAATTGTTTTTCCACTTGAGAAAGCTGATGTATGCATTATTGCATCTTAGCACTTTTGAAGCAAAATTAACTCTATGATGGTAGAATAGGGTGACCACATACTCTGATTTTATAGGGACAGTCCTGATATTCAAGGCTTTTTCTACAAGCACTTCTTTACCCACCACAACCACTACTGTGGCCTGGTTTCCATTGTTCACACTTGTCTGGTCACCCTATGTTAGAACAAGTATTTTAAAAAAATACCCTGTAACTGTAAGAAAGTGTATTTGCATTTTAGGCAAAATAAAATTCCATCCTGAATTTTCAAATGGAAAAGTGAAAAACCCCAGCACTTCAAAAAGCAAAGTGTTTGTTTTCAATCAGTATGAACACTGTATGGTGCTCTGTATCTTTGTTTTTCTGTATTGCATATGTGGCCAAGAATTGTTGACAGAGGTCACCAGAAAAACAGATTTGGCAGGTTTCCAGTTTCGGTAACTCCTGGCTGTCCACAGCACTTTCCTTGCCAAACCGTGAAAGTGTAGACATAGCCTAAATTCTGGCCTCACACTTGGTTGAGGAAAAGGTGCAGACCTGACAGTCCTTGAGAGTTAAGTTCTATTTATCATCACAAAAGCTTTAGAATGGCCCCAGGAGCCTGCCTCAAGTCTGGCCTAGTGGGACTCTTAGTAGGGACATTCTCCATTAATTGACCTCTTTGCTGAGTCTGGCAAAGGAGCCAGCTGTGCTGTTTTTTGTGATATGGACACCTATTCACTGGGGTTGGAGGGGTAGCCCATATCCTGCTTTAGATCAGTACAGATAAGAACTGTGGAGCCAGAGCCTAATAAAGAGACTTGTTACACCTGTCCATTTTCCTACAGCAATGCCTGTAGTTCCTGTTGTTGTTAAGTATACAAAGAAACCTATTGGAATTGACATAGCCCTGTTCTTCACATATTGGAACATCTTGATTCAGTAGAGTTATTGATAACATCATCCTCATATTGCATGTGATCTGTGCAGAGTGTCACTGCATAGGGAAATAAAGGAATATAGAAAAATGCATAAAGAGGGTAAATCAAGGTTTAAATTATAATTTTTTTTCAGTAACCACAACTGTGGGTTTTCCATTAAGGTAATTAGGATAAAAAGGGTTCTGAAAATGAAAATCCATTAGTCTATCTGCCAAAATCATGAGGGACAACATGTTCATGAAGACAGATTTGAAACTAAATTAGGGACCTCTTGAAAATCAGGAACAACACATTGATGATATAATTATTATGGTACTTCTTGAAGGGGTGGGAAGGTGGAGAGAGAAATCATTCTCTGCAAAAATGAAAGATAAGCACTATATAAAAATAGGTAGGGAGGTCAATATTTCATTTGTACAAGTCAACTTTTATTCTGCAGTAGTTCTTCTGGAGGAGGAATTAAATGACACACTGTCAGGTAGTTTACATTGGACATTTAAGCACTGCAAACATTTATAGGTGGGCAAGGGAGGATTGTCCATTAGGAATATAAGTGTAATGTTGGGTTTTTTTAAAAAGTTGTATGCATTCTCTTGTAATACTCTGAACACAAACAAAAGCATTACAAATCAAATCCATCAATTTATAGTTTCAGCATCTAAAGGGAGATAAACACCTCAAGAAAGCAAATCAGATAAATAGTGGAAAATATTTTCAGACATTTTAATTATCCAATTATCAATATGCAAAACACTTCTAAAATATATTTTACCTGTTTGTGTTCATTACAATTAAGAGATTGCTTTATTTTTCATCATTGTTTATCACTATGTATTAATATTCAGTTATGAGACATTACCCCGTATCTCACTTTTGTTCGTTGTTAGGGGAAAGATTTCTAATAACTTGGCTCATGTTGGACAGCACCTTATACTACAAGTGGTCCCATTGACTTCAGTGGGCTCCTATATGGAATAAGATTCAACTCAATGGGAGTAAGGACATTGTGACCCTTCCAGGTTGAGAACCAAACAAGTGTTTTTGGGGGGTCATGACCACCATGCTCCTTTTCATATTGCAAAATGAAGGCGGTGTCACTTGTATAGGAAAAACTGAGAATCACTGAGAATCAGAACATGGCCCTATATATTTAGTTAATTTAAAATAGATGCATCTGTTTTCACAGCACCACGTAAATAGCTTCAGCACTATTAGCACTAAGCGTATGTGCAGCACTATTAGCAATGAAACATCTGCAGCATGGCTAGACTCATACACACAGCATATCCTGTAACTAATGCACTGGGAAGTGAAGCATGGATCATTATTACAATTTCTGACCCACAAGAAAGTTTTAGTAGGTAGAAAATGGGTCAGGAAGTAAGCAATTTAAATGTTATTAATTAAATATTGAGATATTCACCAGATTTAATTAAATCTTTTATTGCTTTTGAAAGTATGTTAGTACCAACTTGTTCCTTATGGAAGATTCCCAGTTTCCTTATATTTCTACTTCCACTTTTCACAAAATTCTACTGCCATCTTCCCATAATAGTCAAATATATTAAATCCAAACAACACTATTAAATAACATGATGGTTGTGATTTTAAAACACAAACATCAGGCCACTCAAAACTGTGGTTCTCATAGCACTTGCAGCTGGAGCCCTTGGTGCATCTGTAGTAATAAAAATATAATACTGCTTAGCCCTTTGTGTAGTGCTGTATCATCAGAACACTTTACAAATCGACCAGCCTCCAACACCTTTCTGATCATTTTGTACTAATTTCTGGAAGCATGCACGATGTTTCAGTTGTTGTACACCTATAACTAAGTCTGTCCCCACTACTATAAAATTCACACTCTAAAAATGTTATCTCCATTTGTAGAAACTCTAGCAGATATGTTAAGTAATTTGAGCAAGGCCACAAAGCAATTCATGATCAAAGCTGGGATTAAGTGCACATGAAGTCCTGGTTCCCAGTCCTGTCCTCAGTAATTCTCTCAAGTATAATTATTGTGCACCAGGATCAAGATACAGTTGCAGTGTGAATTACTACTTTTAGTCCTCTAGATTTTGCACATTTGAAATCCTCACCCATAAATGTGTTCTTTTCTCCCCATTTAATTTCATTGATGGAAAGATTTAAAGAAATATAAATATGAGTATCGGGAGCACTGCAGGGTCACAAGGGAAAGTGACAGTGCATCTGGTAGTGCTCGGTAAAATAAACATTAGAATTTGTTCATTACATCTCTCACATTTCAAAAACGTGTTCTGGTTGGTTTTCACCTTCAGTCATTCCCTCCCCTGCATAACTTCATTTCCCCTGGTACAGTCACATACATGCTGCTACCTTCAAAGTGGCATTGTAGGAATTGTGGCATTGTGGCAAAGTAGGAATATTTAACCATTAACCAGTCAACTGTAAGCCTCACCCAGTTAAGGTTAACTAGTGAGCGCTGGTGCAGCTCCCCCCTGCCACAAGCAGGGAGTTGCTCCAGCCCCCTACAGGGGCCTGCTGCAGACAGAGGCTGCTCGGGCCAGGCTACTGGATTAACCCCTGCCTGCAGGGTGGCCTGCTGCAGGCAGAGGATGTTCCAGCCCAGCAGGTGCAGCCCCTGCCGGGGGGAGAGGGGGGAGCTTTAAACAATATGTTTAACCAGTTAACCAATTAAATGGGATTTTACATCCCTAGTGGAAAGCAGCAAGCGAATCTGGCAGCTTCTCTGCTAGGCCATGCTGCCAGCAATTTCACATGCACTGCAAAGGCACATTGCATGCTGGGGTGGTGCACCTCACCAGGCACGGAACATTTGCAAACAGCAACACTAGATAACCAATATCAAATCTGGCACTTACTGAACAACTTCTGTTGCCTTTGAGAATGAGAGATAGTGATAAGGTTATGCAGGGAAAGCAGAGTATAACCAGGTAGACGAGGTTAGAGGCATGGGAAGAGCTTTCTTGCACATGAAGAGCTCTGTTCAATTAAATAAACATTCTGCCTGGCTCCAGTTTAGAAAATGATGACTAAGCTATTAAGTATTCACGTATTTACCAGGAACACAAATACAAGGCTCAGTGACAATCCTCCGGCTATGGTTTCGGTGTGACATCTTGGGTTTCACTCATACACCAGCTAATAATTTAAGATACTTCATTTACGATGTTACTGTAGTATTAGCAAATCAGCAGCATCTAATTCCACACAGCAGTCTTGAGCAATCTTAAAAATTAACTATCTGTGGACTATGATCTTTTATGTACTGCCATAAACAGATGTAAAAAGTGCAGTGTCTTGCTGGAAGCGCAGCTACATGCCTTAGCTGGATATTAATTTTCCAGACTGTCAAATAAGAGACTCAGGTGTGAGAACAGGGTTCGGAGAACACTCTTCTTGGCAGGAAGAGACCAACAAAACTCAGAGCTAAGAACGGTGTCAGTGCCATTCACTGTTCACCCCACCTTGACAGTACTTTGTAGTTGCAACATCAGGCCCCTACACAGGGAGGGTGTAGGGTTGCCAGGTGTCCGGTTTTGAACCAGAGAGTCCGGTATTTGAGCTTTCTGTCCGGGAAACAAATTGAGAAAATACCTGATATATAATTAAATAAATGTTATTATTATCATGAGTATCAGTACATAGTTACATGCTCATGCTGCATGAGCATGTCTACCAGCCACGCAGAACGCAACTATGCAGCGGGGGAAGGGGAGGGGGAGGGGGAGGGGGAGGGATGGAATGGAATCCCTGGGGATGGAATCCCTGGGGCTGGACTCATCCGTGCACTCCACCGGGACCGTGTGCGGGACGGGCAGCAACGCAGGATCTGCTTGCACCCAGGCCAGCCCTGCTTCCCACTGGCCAGTTCCACCCCCCACTCTTCCCCCCCCCGGCCAGCCCCGCTCCCCCCGACCTCCTCCTGGCCAGCCCCGCTCCCCGCCGGCCGGTTCCCAGCCAGCCAGCCAGCCAGCCCTGCTCCCTGCCGGCCGGTTCCCCTCCCCCAGCCAGACCCATTCCCCCCCAACTCCCTCCTGACCAGCCCTGCTCCCCACCGACTGGTTTCCCTCCAATCTCCCCCGCCAATCCCACTCCCAGCCAGCCGGTTCCCCCCCCCCCAATCTCCCCCAGCCAGCCCCACTCCTCCCAACCAGCCCTGCTCCCCACTGGTAGGTTTCCCCCTGATATCATCCGCCAGCCCCGCTTCCCCTGACCTCCTCCCAGCCAGCCCTGCTTCCCGCCGGCTGGTCCCCCCCCCATCTCCCTCAGCCAGCCCCACTCCCCCCAACTGCGCTCCCCACCCCCCGATCTCCCTCAGCCAGCCCCATTCCCCCCCCCCGCCCATCTGAGATCAAGTGTGTCCGGTATTTTTGTCAAAACCATATGGCAACCCTAGATGGGTGTAAATGCATCTCACCCATGGTCCCCCAAGTAAGCATGCTCTGGCCAGCTGGAGGGAAGGCAGGAGCGGTATGCTGCCTGAGCCTCCCTCCCCATGCTCTAGCCCAGCCAGGGGAAAGCTGGGGCTGATTTCCCCTACTTCCCCCTGGAGCAAGGCCCAGCCCCACCCCCAGCCTTGCTCCTTGGGGGGGGTGTGGGGTGGAGGAAATCAGCCCCAGTCTTCCCCCAGCCAGCCAGAGTATGGGGGAGGGAAGCGTGGACAGCACGCCGCTCCTGCCTTCCCCCAGCTAGCTGGAGCATGCTTACTTGGGGGGCCATGGGGAGGTGCATTCGCAGCCTTGTGGTCCACTTTAACAAAAAAAGCACCCCCTCCCCACAGAATTTCCTCCATACAGGCCTGAGTATGCATTGTAGCCAGTAGCTGTAAATCCAATTTTTACTTTTGTCTTTGAATAGTTAACAGTACCATAAATTTTTAAAATAAGTAATGTTCCTACTCATGCTGATTTAAATGTGTGAGGTGGAGGAATTAAGCCCCTTAACTTCCATGCTCATTCACAAAGGCAGTGAGGTTGATAGTGGAATTAGTTTACCTTTCAAGAATTCTCCCGAAGTTCTTCTAAATTGAATAGATGATGATTGAAATTCCCCCCAAATCCAACTTCCCCCTCAAATAATCCATCCCCTTCTGATGGGTACTCCTGCTGTGTACCATTTGTAATCCCCAGATCTTGAGAATCATTATCAATTCTCACATTACCAGTTTGAAACAAAGCAGACTCTTGACTCTTTACAGCAGGGGTCGGCGACATATGGCAAGCATGCCGTAAGTGGCACGCAAGATGAATTTCAGTGGCACGTGCAATGAATGGGCTCCTCCTTGCCCCATCTCCCACAACAGGGAGCCCAGGCTGGAGATCCAGCATCATGACCCCTGCAAGATTGCAGCCAGTGCCAGCTTTCTGCAGGGGAAGGGGGAAGCCCCGAGGCTCCATGCCAGATTGCAGGGAAGCAGGTGCTGTTCCTCCCTCCCCATAGCAACACACGTGCTGCCTTATCTACCCCACTTTCCCCCGTGCTCCAGGAAGGTGGGATATGGGAGCTGCACAGCCTCCCCCTGACTGGGAGCCCAGGGCAGGAGACCAAGCATGGTGCGCGGTGGAGAGAGCCCCTCACCACCTCTCAGGAGAGAAGCGCGTCCCAGGGTAGTAGGGTATGCTGGGGTACGCCACTTCTGAAAGGTTGCTGACCCTTGCACTACAGCCTTTTAGGCTTTTTCCACCTTACCTCTGAAATCAGACTAGCAATAGCCCTGGTTATTGCTAGTGCATTCCTCCCAACTAGCTGGGACAGAGCAGAATACGGCCATCAGGGCTGGGTGAGGCACTTGCCTCAGGTGCAAAGCTGAGCAGGGTGCAGAAAAGACAGGGTAAAATGGCATGTTACCCTGTCTTCACTCGTGCCTCGTGCCACGGCAGCACCCCCGTTCATGCCAAGGATGGTGTTGCCTCAGGAGCCAAATTAGCTAGTTAGGACTCTGATAGCCATATCAGATTATGACTATTCTGTAGCCTGTGTTGGAACACATCTGAATTTACCTTAGGGGCAGCCTATTCTAATGTCTTACGGATGCAGCCTTGACCAGGATAGGTGCTCGAAGATCTGTTACTGACCATCAAGACTGCATTTGCGACCTTCAACTTTGACAGTCTCAACTGCTGGCCCATCCCAAAGGAATAATGTTTTTTCTACATAGGGGCCTGCCTTGGGGACAGCATGACAGGCCAGGGCTAAAGCAGAACTAATTAGGCCCATGTCATGGAGGAGACACCCTGTTTAAAAGTAGGATGCTGTTGTTTGCGTGGGTGCAGGGGCATCATTAGGGGGAAGGGGGAGCTAGGAAGTTTGAAGCTCTGAATTTCATATTGAGATCTGCTTAAGAGCTGTGTCTGGGGCTAGGGCATGCACTTCAAGGACAATGGAGTTTGTGCTGCTCCCAGCTTTGCCTTTGGGGGCAGGGAATTTGTTTATAAAACAAACAAAAAAATGCCTAGAGGGCTTCAGTTACTGAGATGCTTAGAAGGGTGACTGTATTTCCCTATGCTGAAAACAGGGCACCTGGTAAAATTACCCATATTCAAGCAAGTTCAGTGGCAATCAATCAGAACTATGCAGTACAAACATTCAAATCAACATCAAGTTGACTGAGCCCCTGTTAAAAAGAAATACTGTGTCTCTATTTATCTTCTTCCTAGCCTTAGGGTTTGCACAGGGAGAGATGGCACACACTCATTCCCATACACCTCTCTCACATGGGGATGGGGTGTGGCTGACTGAACTGACCAAACCCTCCCTATCCAGTGCTCTCTACCCTACATGCCTGGCCAGTGCCGCCGGAAGAACCCGATTCTCCAGGTACCTGGCACTGCATCTTTTCCAGAAAACATGAAGGGAGCATGCAGGATCACAGCCCCTTTCCCCCCCATTTGTTTCAGGGTTCACTCCAGAATGGCAAACAGCAGCCTTTCCGCACTGTGTGGGAGGGGAGGGATGGGAGCTGCTTCCAATTAAGGCGGGGGGGGGGAGCAGGAATGACCTGGCCCATGTTTTTCCAGATGTCATCTTTTCCCTCCCACCTCTCCAGTTCCATGTGGTTAAAAGCAGCTTGTCCCTTCCTGCCCACAGAGTGTAGAAAAGCAGTTAATACCTCCACATGCTGCTGGCCACCAATATAACCCAGCCTCCTCCATTCCCCTGGCTACAGTGAGGGCAGGAAGAGGTTAAGCCCTAAGCGTGCATTGAGCACCAGGGCTCAAAGAACCTGCCTAAAGGATCTTCAGCTAACCCAGCCAGAGAGGTGGGTCAGTAGGGGATGGAGTCTAGGAGACAGGGCAGCCCTATATTCATTCCCAGGGGGCAGGACTTAGAATGGGGGCAGCATGTGAAGAAGATGGTAAGTGCCCCTGCCTGTGGACCTGCAAGGTTGGGGCACAAACAATCTGGGCACAAACAAAGAAGGGACACCTGCAGAAGGTTTAAATATGGTACTGTCCCTTTAATTACAAAGTCTATTTACCAAGATGAGATCAATTTTGTTATCAGAGATTTGGAGAGGTCTATACAGGGTAACATGCCATTTCAATAACGCAGTTCCCCAATCTGAGGCTGTGTCTACATTAGCACGATCTTGCGCAAAAGCAGCCACTTTTGCGCCAAAACTTGCTGCCTGTCTACACTGGCCACGAGTTTTTGCGCAAGAACACTGACGTTCTAATGTATGAAATCAGTGCTTCTTGCGCAAGAACTATGATGCTCCCGCTCAGGAATAAGCCCTCTTGCGCAACTGTTCTTGCGCAAGAGGCCAGTGTAGACAGGCAACATGAATTTCTTGCACAAGAAAGCCCTATGGTTAAAATGGCCATCAGAGCTTTCTTGCGCAAGAGAGCGTCTACACTGGCATGGATGCTCTTGCGCAAAAGCACATCTCTTGCGCAAAGGCACATGCCAGTGTAGACGCTCTCTTCTGGAAGAGTTTTTGCACAAGAACTCTTCCGCAAAAGAGTTCTTGTGCAAAATCATGCCAATGTAGACGTAGCCTGATTGTTTATAGAAAGACTCATTTCTAAATTGCTACCCTGAAACACTGGGATAAAGGTCATTTTGCAAACTGTTGCTATGAGTGAGCCTGAAACAAATCTTTGTAATGCGTCCACTTGTAGAAGCCGGGGAATTCTCCTCTCTTCCCTCTTCCACATTGAACTAGGGATGTTAAGGACTAGTCGACTATCTAATAAGCAAATGTGACTGGTCAATTCCCTCAGATAGAGGCAGCAAAGGGAGGGGAAGAGGGGGCACTTCAAAGCAGCAGCGCTACACAGCTGAGCCCGGGATCCACTGTGTGCTGCTGCTTTGAGACACTGAAGCAGCACTAAAAGGGGCAGCATCGCACAGCTGATCCTGGGATCAGCTATGTGGCACTATCACGTGTGGAGCCTGGGGTCAGCTGGTGACTCCCCAGCTGATCCCAGGCTCCAGCATGACATTTCCCCCAGCTGATCCGGGGTTCCACTGAAATGCCACGCGGAGCCCGGGATCAGCTGAGGAGTCCCCAGCTGGCTCTGCGTGGCATTTCAAATCGGCAGCGCAGCATGGAGCCCGGGGTCTGTGGGGGACTCTAAGCTCCCCGCTGACTCCGGGCTCCATGAGGGCGCTTCCGCTTTGAAATGCACAAGAGCCCCCACTGGGGAATGCGGAAGTGCCTATCAACTAGTTGAGTAGTCGATGGAAATTCCAACGACTACTTGACTAGTAAATGAATCATTACTTAACATCCTTACATTGAACAACAGGCACTGTTGCCCCACTGAATCAAAACTTATATAAGCAACATGAGCACAGCAGTGCAAGTCACTGTCCTCATTGTTTTAAGTCACCTTGTGTGTGTGTTAATTTACAGCCAAGCTAAATGAGACATGGAAAAGGAGAGGTTTCTTACACTGCACAGTAACAGTTCTCAAAGTTTTGTCCCTATGTGTGCGATGGGCATGGCCCTGTGTACTCTTGAACAGAGAGTTTTGTTTTGTTAGCAATGCTAGTAGATCCATGCCTGCCCCATGTGCCTCCTACTCTAGTACAAGAGCATAAAAGGAAGTGCAGCCCCACACCATTCCAATCAGTTCCTTTTCAACATAGACGACCTCAAAACAGAACATAAAGGAGGATGGGTAATGGAATACCAATGGGGACAAAATGTCTTTAAGAACTGTGATGCAATATTCTACATGCTGGTATGAATGTCATAACTGGGATCTGCTCGCTCATGTAACATATCATTGGAAAGGTTGTCCTTTACTGTCTAGGATTATCTCATTTGTATGCATGTATCATTTTTGTATATGAAGTTAGGAACATTGACCTGTGAATATCTATTTCATATTTGTTGCTTTGAGTCACTCCCACTGCTCACACCTCTTATACTACAATGGAAAAGCCAGACGAGGCTTAGTAGCCTATAAGCTACAACAATGAACTGTGAATTATAGGCTACTAGACTTGGAAGGGACCTTGCGAGATCATCAAGTCTAGTCCCCGCCCTCACAGCAGGACCAAGGCCCGTCTCGATCATCCCTGATAGATGTCAGTCTAACCTGCTCTTACATATCTCCAGTGATGGAGATTCCACAACCTCCCTAGGTAATGTATTCCAGCATTTAACCACCCTGACAGGCAGGAAGTTTTTTCTAATGTCCAACTTAAACCTCCTTTGCTGCAATTTAAGTCCATTTCTTCTTGTCCTATCATCAGAGGCCAAGAAGAACAATTTTTCCCCCTCCTCCCTGTAACACCCTTTTAGATACCTGAAAACCACCATCATGTCCCCTCTCAGTCTTCTCTTTTCCAAACTAAACAAGCCCAATTCCTTCAGCCTTCTCTCACTTTCATCATTTTTGTTGCTCTTCTCTGGACCTTCTCCAATTTTTCCACATCTTTCTTGAAATATGGTGCCCAAAACTGGACACAATACTCCAATTGAGGCTTAATCAGTGCAGAGTAGAGTGGAACAATGACTCCTCCTGTCTTGCTCACAACACTCCTGTTAATGCATCTCAGAATCATGTTTGCTTTTTTTGCCACAGTGTCACACTGTTGATTCATATTTAATTTGTGATCCACTATGACCCCTAGATCTCCTTCTGCAGTACTCTTTCCTAGACAATCACTTCCCATTCTGTACGGGTATGTCTACACATAATTTTTATTTCGGGAGAAGGATGCAAATAGAAACAATAACAGGAAACTTGGAAATGGCAGAGGTGCATAATGACTTCTTTGATAGAAGTAGTTTCCTGGGTTGTTCTTATTTGCCCTTTTCTAGTCTTCTGGAATCTCTCCTGTCTTCCATGATTTTTCAAAGATGATAGCTAAAGGTTCAGATACCTCCTCTATCAGCTCCTTGAGTATTCTAGGATGCATTTCATCAGGCCCTGGTCACTTGCAGACATTTAACTTTTCTAAGTAATTTTTAACTTGTTCTTTTTTTTCTTTTAACTTCTAAGCCTACCCCAAGGCCATTTCCACTAGCCTTCATTATGTTAGGCATCCTGTCACCATCCATCTTCTTGACAAAAAACAAAACAAAGAAGTCCTTAAGCACCTCTGTCATTTCTAAGTTTCCTGTTACTGTTTCTCCCTCTTCACTGAGCAATGGGCCTACCCTGTCCTTGCTCTTCCTTCTTGCTTCTAATATATTTGTAGAATGTCTTCTTGTAACCCTTTATGTCTCCAGCTAGATTTAGCTCATTTTGTGCCTTTGCCTTTCTAATCTTGCCCCTGCATACCTGTGTTGTTTGCTTATATTCATCCTTTATAATTTGACCTAGTTTCCACTCTTATGATTTTTAGATCATAAGAGATCTCCTGGTTGATCCAAGATGGGCTCCTGCTATACTTTCTATCTTTCCTATGCAGTAGAAAAGTTTGCTATTGGTCCCTTAATAATGTCCCTTTAAAAAACTGCCAACTCTCTTCAGTTGTTTTTCCTCTTAGGCTACATCTATACTGCACCTCTCTTCCACAAAAACTTATGCAAATGAAGCACAGATTAGCATATTGCCATGCTTCATCTGAATAATTAATTAGGGGCCGTTTTTGCGCAAGAGGCTTTTGTGCAAAAAGGAGCTGTGTAGACGGCTAAAATCAGATCAAGAACAGCTTCCTCTCTAGTAGCTTTCTCAACCTTCTGAAATAAAAAATTGTCTCCAAATTGTCTCCAAAAATTGTAGTCCAAGAAGTTATTGGATAATCTGTGCTGCGCTGTGTTCTTTTCCCAACATACATCTGGGTAGTTGAAATCCCCCATCACCACCAAATCCTGTGCTTTTGATGATTTTGTTTGTTGTTTAAAAAAAACACAACAAAAACTTCATCTAGCTCTTCTGGATGGGTGGGCCTTCCTAGGAACCCCTCCCCTCCACACTTCTATTCACTCATGGTTGCTGCAGAACAGGGGTGGGCAAAAATTTTCACAGGGAGGCCACTTCATGAATTTTGGTATGGCGACATGGGCCAGCGGGTAGGGCCTTGGGCGGAAGAGGTGAGGCTGGGGGCTACAGCAGGAGAATGACTGAGAGAGTGTATGAGACAGACTTTGTGACACAGATTGAGTGTGTGTGGCAGTGACACATTGTGTGTGCTGGCTGCTGCTGGGTAAGTTTCTGAGAGAAGCCACACTCTGTCTCTTTAAGACAGGGAAAGCTGTGCTGCTCTGTTGTCTCCCTCCTTCCCCAATCTGCAGAGATGGGCTTTGGAGACGGGGGAGAGTGTGTGTGTGTGTGTGTGCGCGCGCGCGCACGCGTGTCAGCGAGCACACAAGCACTGAAAGCTTAGAAACAGCACACTGCCTCAAGACAGGCTCTCCTCTTTGTCACTTAGCATCCTTGCTTCAGACTGGAGCATCTCTGCTTTGTGTCTCCCTTTCCTCAACCCCTGCTCTGCAGAGATCGGTTACAGAGGCAGTGGGACACTCTGACTTCAGCATTTCCCTTTTCCCTCCACCCTCCTCAACCACACCACTCTGCACAGCTAGCAGGAGACTCCTGGGAGCAGCTCAGCTGCACGAGGGAGCAAGGTGGGGGCAGAGGCAGCTGAGCACTCACTGCCAGCTTTAAGTATGGATCTCTGCTAATCAGTTGGGTGGGCCAGAGAGAACTGCTTGGCAAGTTGGATCTGGCCCCTAGGCCTGA
This sequence comes from Pelochelys cantorii, assembly GCA_032595735.1. NCBI lineage: Eukaryota > Metazoa > Chordata > Testudines > Trionychidae > Pelochelys > Pelochelys cantorii. The sequence goes on along the minus strand of CM064337.1, from coordinate 24,034,970 downwards.
TTTTGTCCACCCCAGCTACATAGTCAGGTGACCTGGCCTGATGCTAACCTGCATCTTGGACTGTTGAACTGTTCCATAGTGGAGTGGAGGGAAATGAAAGGTTTTCCCACCTTTTGGAAATTCTGTATAAGCAGGGAAGGAAAACAACAATGGTGTTCAGCTGGCTTTTATACAGGCCTGGGTAAAATACGGCCCGTGGGCCAGGCCTGGGTAAAATACGGCCCGTGGGCCAGATCTGGCTCACCAAGCCACTATCTGGCCCGCGGAGGCAGTGGGGAGCCTGAGGCAGGCTCCCCTGCTTGCCCTGCAGCCCAGCATGCCGCTCAGAAATGTGGCTGCGGGACACTCTCTCTGAGTCCGGAGGGGAGGAGGAAAGATTCAGACATTGCTCCCGCCCTCAGCACAATCCCATTGGCCAGTTTCTTGACAGACACTGGCCAATGGGAGCTGCTTGTTTGAACAACAGAGCCACAAAGCACAACCCTCTTGCCCACTCACTCAAGCACATGGCCAAGCAGGCAGAAACATTTTACACTCTGCAAGCCTTTAGCTCTGCAGGCAGGCAGGCAAGTCTTCTGGTGAGAGCCTGCCTCTGGCACCCCAGCCCCTCTCTTCCCCAACCCTCTGCCCCACACTCCTGCCCCGCTACTCCACATGCACCCATACCCACTCCCAGATCTGGCACCCCAATCTCCTGCCCAAGATCACAATCCCTTCCTATCCTAGGTCACATCCCAAAACCCTGCACCACAGTTCCCTGCCCTAGGTCACAACCACCTCCTTTGTGCAAACTCCCTCCCAGACTCCATTCTCCCTCCTGCACCCCAATCCCTTACCCAAGCTCCCTTTGCACCCAACCTCCATCCCAGACCCCGCATCTCCTCCATTAATACCATGGAAGAGTGCGGCCCTCGACCACTTGCCAAACCTTGGGAGTGCGCCCCCCCCCCATTAAAAATTATTGCCACCCCTGCTTTTACATCTGCCTTCCCACTCCAAAAAGATATTTGAAAATACCTGAGAACAAAAGACTGGAGTGGGGAAGGGAACAACTGCTGACCCAGGCTAGAAAGATTTGTCTGACCCATAGAAGAATCTGCCTGGAACCAGAGGTACCGTGTAGGAGAGACAGGAGGAGTCACATGCCCCCCCAAATGCCACGAGGAGGAGGGGCGGGCTGGCTGGCAGCTGGTGGGGAGAGGAGGCTGGCTCCTCTGCACTCACCAGCAGCAGCAAGGAAAACGGAGCAAGGTAGCCCCAGCTGCTTTGCTCTCCCACTTTGGGGGGAGGGAGCAGGATTACCCTTGCACTCCCCACCCGAAGTGGAGTGACACGTCAGGGGAGCAAAGCAGCTAGGGCCATCTTGCTCCCCTAACCCTTCCACTACTGGTGATAGAGGGGTGGGGAGGCAGCAGACCCCTGCCATCGAAACCAGCCCCAGTAACCTCCCAGGCCACTTGCGTTGGGGGAAGAGGTAGAGCACTGAGAGAGCAGTTGTCCTGGCCCTTCCCTGAGCTGAGGGGGTGTCCATGGCCTGTGGCCTCCCCACCAGGTTCCTCCTGACCAGTTGTCTCTGTCTGGAGCAATACTTAGGGTGAGAAATACTAATTGTAGCAGGGTCATCCTTTGGGGGATGCAGGGTCTGGGACACTCCTCCCCCCGCTGCCCCAGGCCACACTCCACCTCTTTCAACCCCATCCCACCCCTTCCCCCCAAACTGCCTCCCCTGAGTTATGCAGCCCAGGAGCCTAGTAGAGGGCCTCGTACTAACATCAGGGGTCGGGCCTGTCCCCACACTCACTAGCAGCAGGAAACAGAATGACCCCACCTCAGCCCACTCTGCTCCACCAGCTACCAGTCGCATCGCTCCACCTCCTATCACCAGTGAGTGCAGGGCAGTTCCATTCCTTCCCTCAAACCTCCTCTCCCAACTGACACAGCTGGGAGCCAGGAGAGCAGAGAGGGCTGGGGTCAGGTTGCTCTGCTTTCCGCTACCACCATCAGTAAATGCGGGGGACAGGCCTGATCCCAGCTACCAGCACCAGGTCCCCTGTTAGTAACACAGGCCTACATTCCAGTTACTTGGTCAGACCCTACCAGCTGGGGTGGTCACAGGACTTCCTAAGACCAACCACTGCTTGGACTCAAAGAACAAAAGTGGCTGTTTACAGATGATTATCTAGACATTGAGGGGCCCCAGCATTGGAAACAACCTTGATGGCTTTCATTTGCACATTTAAAACCATGAAGCATCCCATACACCATGTGTCTCACTTTACACACAAGAATGACACATACACAAACACCCAGCGGATTATGACAATAAGATTGATAGGTTACATGAGGCAATTTGTCCTAAGCAACTTTGAGTTATGCATATTTGTGTCCATAAGTCCATTTCAGGAAGCACAGGGGGCTGTCTGTCACAGTCCCTACGTGTACAGTATGTGAGGAGACTCCCAAGTAGTTTCCTGAGGATGAAGAGGAGGATCCAGTACAGAGTGAAGAACATTTTCACCGAACACTGCATCCACTCTGCAGACATGCATTAAGGCATAATCCTGTGAAAACGTGTGAAGGGAGGACTAGGAGAGTGCCTTGCAAATGTCTTTGATGGGTACCTTCCTAAAGAGGGCAATGGGAGCCTATTAAGCCCTAGTGGAGTGGGGGGCAGGAATTTTAGGAGGAAGATGCATCCTAGTGTTCCAAAATGTACCCTGACACTCACCAAGACACTCAGTCGCCTCTCAGACACTAACCCTTTGGCCTTCTTGGCAAAAGAAACAAAGTCTGGGGAGAAACCCTGATGGGCTTGGTCGAGGTAGAAAGCCAGGGCTCTTTTTCGACCCAGCCTAAATAGACACGTCTTTTATGGGTGAGTGGGACTTGGGGTAAAAGACTGACAGTTCCTGATTGATGTGGAACTCTGATTACATTTTAGGGAGGATATGAGGGTAAGAACTCACAATAGCTTTTCCAAATAATACATGACAAGTTGGGGCTAGGGTCTAGCCTGTGAGGCAACGAGTTCCTACTCCTGCTGGCCTAGGTGACTGTCACAAGAAACAAAGTCTTGAAGGACAGGTGAAGCAGCAAGCATGGAGGTTAGCAGGAGTTACTCTTATGCATTAAGCACTAAACTGAGATCTGAGTGTTATATATAAAACTAAGTGTTCCCCCTGGAGGGAACAGGTTAAGGAGGCCCATAAGCAATTTTGCTGTTACAGGACATGTGAAAGCTAAGTAACTCTCAATGAGTAGAAGCTTCAGGGGGTAGCCAAATTAGTCTGTTACAGCAAAAAAACAACAAATGGTCTGGTAGCACTTTATAGACTAACAAAACATGTAGATGGTATCATGAGCTTTCGTGGGCACAGCCGGTCATCTCAATGAGTAGAATGCCTGGATGACAGCTAAATGAACCTTGACTGCAGGCCGAACCCAGCAATTTCAGTTTTAGTAGGTATTTAAGGATGAATGTGAGAGGAGAATTGGTGGAAAAGAGAGAGCATTGGGTAGAGCAGATCTGGAAGTGCTTCTTCCCACAGGTAAGTCCTTCATGTGCTGGGTTTCCTGCTATTTAAACAGAGCCAACTCATCTTCAGATGATTCCTGTTTTAGGTCCAGGAACCACCAAGGAGCCTGGAGGTGCTAGGATAATAGGTTGGGGGTAGGTCATGGAGCCTGACTCCTAGGCCAGGAGACCTGATATTCGAGGGAGATCAAACTGCCACCAGGTGAGTCAGTGCTGAGAACCACAACTCTCAGTCACACTGGGGCAGGGGTGGGGAACCTCAGGTCTGGGGGCTAGATGTGGCCCCCAGCCTACCTGAATCTGGCCCTCTGCATTGTCACACTCCAGCCTCCCCACCATGGGGCTGGAACACTCAAAATCTACTAGCCTGGGCCCCCACTAGGCTCTGGTGTGAAAGGGAAATGTGGGGTGTGCCTTTCCCCTTCTCCGATGGGGGCCACGACTGTGAGGATTAGTTTATTTTTTCCTCCTCTTCCTCCTCCTCCTTCGCTTTTTTCTGAGAGTCAGCAGACTCCAACACAATAAAGATTCCTGACCCCTACACTAGGGTCATGAAAATGCTTGCTGGTTTCTCTTGATTGATCAAGGCTTTGTGAATCAGTGGAGCTGAGGGGGAAGCATAAGAGAGATACTTCAGCCAAGGGACAAAGAGTGTACTGGAGTTGTCAAGGGGCAGACAAACACAAGTGACTACATTTCAAGTTGGAAAGTATGGCAAAGTGGTCTACCTGTGGAAGACCCCAGCTAATGCAAGTATCTCAAAAGACCAGAACAGTCAGTTCCCACTCTTGGTCCAAATGCAAAATTCTACTCAGCCAGTTTCTATCGGCTGAGATTACAGAACACCATCAAACTGCAGAGATAGCTACGTGTGGGGCTATGCACCACTTCCATATCTTCACTGACTCTCTGCATGAAATATAGGGCTTTTGCTTCTCGTCTGTTTACATGGGCATCAATTGTCCATCACCACTTCTGGTCAGAGGTAGGAAGTGAAGGCAGGGATAGCAGACTACTTGAAGTTCAAGGGTGTTGCCATATAGCAACCACACTCCAGGAGCCCATCTGCCTTGGTCTGTGTGATGCTGTAGGTGAGGCCCCCAGCCTCAAAGGGAGGCATCCATAGTAATGGTGTGTTGGAGGTTGCTGTGAGAAGGGGGTTCCCACACAGGGAAATCTCCAACTGAGAGAATCAAGTATTGGGTGAGATACCATCACCTTCTAGGACAGCTTGAGCTTGTGGGAACATACACAGTCTTAAGCCAGACTTGAAGACACCAAGAGTAAAGTCTTTCATAGGAGGGTCATGAAGGTTGCAGGCTGCCATGTGACCTAAGGCCTGAAGGCAAGCCGTTGCCATGGTTCCTCAGCTTTGCTGCAACATGGAGACCAACTGAGATGTCATGGTAAACTTTTCTGTAAATTTTAGCTACTGCAGAATTTAGGGTGGGCCTGACAAATCTATGCATTGCACAAGTATCAAAGTTGATTGCTTTGAAGCAAAGGCGTAGGCCCTAGGTAGAGAAATAGTCAAGGGCCTGGATTCTGAAGAAAGAATAGCCCCTGAGGAGCTAATCATCTAGACGGGAAAAACTATTCCCAACCACAAACGGTGGGCCTCAGCAATGGAAAGCGCTATCAAAGACCCCCTGCGTAGTCGACAGGCCAGAGGGCAGGATAGTATAAGTAACGTTTGGGCCCACTACCAACTTGAGGAAGTGCCAGTGCACTGTGTGGCTACATGAAAGTGGGCAGCCTGAAAGCTGAAGGCAATGAAGCAGTCCTCCAGGATCTAATGATGGCTCATGTGACCATCCTGAAGAGCTTCATATGAATAAGTGTTTAGAATCCGTCCTCTACCTTCCCCCCTTTTTCTGGGGGACCAGAAAGTACTTGAGTAGAAACCCTTTCTGGTCAAGTCTGGAGGAATGGTGTTGACTGTCCCAGGCTGCAGGAGGGATTCCATCTCCTGCTTTAGCAGCCTCTCATGTGAGGAGTTTCTAAATAGGGATTGGAAGGCAGGGCTGATGGGAGAATGGAGCCAAACATACTGGATTAAAGAGCTGAGATCCCTTCCAGTATCCATGTACCTGAGGTGATGATGACATACCATCCAGAGTAGTAAGTAGCTGTGTCATCCCTGCCCTGTCACCAGCAGTGCCCTTCACAATGCCTTGCTGCTATAGTCTTCAGCCTGGGCTGCTCACAAACAGCCTTCAACATGTAAGTCACTCCCAGCACTATGTGGGAGTACTGCAGCCAACCAGTCAGAGCTGGGATATTGCCAGCTTCCGTTATTCTGCTGGGTGACCCCAACACACTCCAGTCCAGGATCTTCCCCTAGAAATGTATGTTTTCAAATGATGCCTTACAGGACATAACTTTGCATAAAGATTATTATGCCGAAGGAAATGGATAAGATGGTCTCTGTAGGGTGGGTAGATGGAAAGCTTTTGCAGCTGGGGAGCCACTGGGGAGGGTTCCTGAGCCTCAACTAAGTTGTCAAATGGCCATTAGGTGGGGTAACCAACTGAAAAGTGACAAAGAATGGGCCTTTCTTGTGTAGCCTCAAGCTTGCACCTGATAGTACACTGGACAGCAGCACTGCACTGAGATTCACTGAATTTTATCTTTGTAGATGGTATACAGATGCTGAGAGAGTACAGTGAAGTCCTTCAGCACATGCAGAGATCCATCCATGATGTCACTAAAGGATTTAGTGAAGGACACCTGCACAGTATTTTGCACCAGCCTATGCAAGCTAGGAAATTTGTAGCCAGGTGGAAGACCTAGCATTTGTGGGGGCACTGAGAACCATTGAATGAAACTATAAACCCTGTATATGATGGGAACCACTTCAAGTCGGGGTCAACAGCACCCCCCAGCACACTTAGTTCCAGCATCTGTACCTAACTTATCTATAGCAGTGACCACAGAATGGTGGGAGGCCACATCCACGGTGTCAAGAGAGGTCCAGAGCGAGGCTTTGGCTATTTTATGACACACTGTAATAAGAGCTTAAAATTGCTCTCTCTTGGCTTGAGGAAAAAACTCAGTAAAACTGAAACAATTTATTATAGTTGAAGTCATATTTTGCTATCAGGGCTTGATAATTGGTGATTCAGAATTGATTAATAGCTCTTATGCCTTAGGAGGTCCAGATGTTTAAGCTCCTTGTCAGATGGTGTTGACTTGAAGAAACACTTTTGTTGCTGGTACTAATGACTAGGGAGTTAGGGGTGGAATCAGAGAACAAGTACTCTGAATTGCCCAGGCAGTGCTCAAGGAAGCCAGCCCTGGCCCAGGCCCTGCCTCTTCTGGGGGCTCACAGTTGCCTCCTTGACACTGTGCTCAGGGCCCAGTGAAGTCTGTCAGCAGCCCTGGTTCCTCATGAGATGGTGGACGAGTCTCTTAATGGGACCTCTTGTGTGAAGGCACCCGGTAGACATGGCCCCCATAAGAAGCCCTGGGGTAATAAAAAGCACAGAAAGAAAAGAGCTGGGTTCTATGGATGCTCTTGCTAGAGCTGTCAGGTCAATGTATGTTACCTTCTAGGGTCTGCTCCTCAGGAAAGACCTTGAGAAGAGACAACAACTGATGTGTGGTAGAGGATTGAGCCAGAGAAAGTGTCAAATTTAAGGTCAGAAGGGACCACTAGATCATCTAGTCTGACTTCCTGTATGTCACTGGTCAACACTGCCCAGTACTCATACACTAAACACAACAACTGAAATGTGACCAAAACATTACAGCACACAGGAGACATGCATTTGCACCCTGTGTCACAGGAAGATAACTGAAGGCACCTTGATGCACTAGTTCCCCAGGCCCCCACCATGATAAAGAAATGATTAGAGAAAGCTACACTCAAATAATCTTGGCAAGTGATGTTAATCCACATGCTGCCGAGGAAGGTGTAAAACCCCAAAGTCGTTGCCAATCTGGCAATCCCTTCCCAACCTCATATATGGCAATCAGTTAAACCCTGAGCAAGTAAGCAAGAACCAGTCAGTCCAAGCACTTGAGAAAGCGAGAGAGAGAGAAAGAGAGAGAGAGAGAGAATGAGAATGAATAGGATGCTCGGTGAAAACTCAGCCTTGGATATTCCCACCCAATATCTCATCTCCAGCCATGACTATCCATAATACTTTGAAAAAGGAGATAAAAACCCACACAGAATACACTGGGGGAAAAATCCCTTCTTGACCCTGGCCAGTGACCAGCTGAAATCCTGAAGCAAAAGCATTATGAACATAAGACCAACTAGAAGCAAGCCTCAGGGCTGTACACTTTGCTCATTACCATCACAAGCAACCTCATCATACAATTGCACTCACATTTATCTATTTATCTTTATTAAATTTTTTGCTCTTCCACAACTCCTATTGGGAGGCTGTTCCAGAAATTAACCCTCTCATATATCTAGTGGTCGAGCTAAAGGAGTCTGTGCTGGGGTTACATAAGTCCCAGATACCAAGGAAGGTCCAGTCATTGTGATGGTACTGGCAGGAGGAACATTCCTGAAAGCAGCAGCAGTGCCCAACAGGGTCAAGGTGTGAGACAGGCAGGTTCTCCTGGTGCTCTTCTGGATGGGGGTGGGGAGAGAGGGGATCTAGTTCCTTCTTAACACAAAAGGTCCTCATGAAAGGGGAACCTGGAAGATTCTGGTGAACTATGGACATTTCCTCCAGATTAAATATGTCTAGCAATACCAGAGGCAGCGCTGAAGGAAGCCTCATTTATCTTGGAGACACCAGGGTGCTGGTAGACAGTACTGCATAATGTATCTTCCAAAAGTCCTTAGTATTCAGTGAGTCCTTCTGTTGGAAGAGTTATCCTGGTACTGATGGGTCTGTAACTCAAGGATGCTTAACAGTGAGCCTGTCAGTATATTGCTTCTTGGTATGTAGGTTTGTAGAAGTCTTCTTGATGGTGTTGGGTACCTTGATACAGTGTCTGGTGGTAGCCTTGCTGGTACTCCACAGCAGGATACAAGGTCTCTCTGCTACCAGATTCTCTTCTCCAAGACTGTCAGAGAGTGGGGTCTTTTATATTTGGTGACCTTCTGAGAGACTGAAGTCATCCCCTGGTTACTGGAGTTGATGAAGTCTCTGGAGGACTCTGTGTGGCTGAATCTGATATACAACAGGGAGGGGTATCAGGCAGGGGAAAAAAATCAGACTCCACTGATGTAAGGGAGTGCTCCAGGAGGAGCAGTTTCAGTTGGACTTTCCTTGGTTTATGAGACCTGATCCTGAAACCAGAACAGGTACTTAGATGGGGTGTGAGCCTCTCCAAGGCAGCAGATGCAACTGGAGTGCCCATCACAGAGAGGGGAAAGACTTGTAGCAGGTCTGGCAGAGCTTGTATCCTGGAAAGCTGCCAATTGAGAAGGCCCAAGAAAACAACCACCTGGTTCTCAAAGGCAGACAGACAAGAAGAGGGACCCTCAAAGCACAAACTGCTAGAAAAGGTAAGTTAACAAAACATCTAAATGTACAATATAAACCAAAAATGAAGTGTAAAACATATAGATAATGGATGCCACAGAACTCCAACTTGAGCCTAAAGCAGTTCAGATGCAACTGGAATCATGCCGGTCTGCTCCTCTCTATGGGCATGTCTATGCTAGGAAATTATTTCAAAATAAGCTTATTCCCCATGGAAAGCAGGAGCAGTTATTTCAAAATACCCTGCCCCTTATTTCGAAACAACGGACTTGGTAGTATGGATGCTCTGCTCATTATTTCGAAGTAACTTCCTAGTATAGATCAGTGCTATATGCTCTTTGGCTGGAGCATATGGCGCAGGCTGAACCCACATGCACTACCGGAAAAAACCACCACCAAACCCCACAAATCTCTGACAGTATGGGCATGTACATATCTTCAGATGGAGCATCCACAAGGATAAGAACTCAAAGAAGTAGCTCAAATGTCTCCTGCACATCTTTGAAGATGAAGAACCCATTTACATTCCACACCAGTACTCTTGTCTTACCTTGGAGAGACATAAGCCTTACTGCTTCTTCCTATACATTTTTCTCCAGGATCCCAGTTTGTTCATTACAGCAGCTGTGGTTTCAATGATAGGTGTTAATAACTTTCCAGTTATAATTCTCACTATAATCTACAAATTAGGGATCATTTATTGGAAACAAGGACAGAGTGAACACCATGGTTTTTTGGCTGATGTAAGATTACAGGCCTGATGGATTACAGTATATGCCCTCAGCTTTATATTTTTATGTTAAAATATCTGATATTACCACATTTTCATTACTTTTGTGGCACTAAATACTACAGAGCACAGTGCCAGATGGCTTGTATTCAGCATAAAAATAATGCAAGGTCCATATGAAAAGGCTCAGTGAGACTAACAGCATGTATTCATCCTGCTTCCCTAATGCACATAGTTAAAACATTAGACTTAAAATCTGCTTTTCCATGTTAGAAGTAGAATAGCATATTGTGGAAATTATTTATGAATTCAAATTTATTTCAAACATTATTTGTATGTTTCTAGGGTCTTGGCATAACAGAGGAGCAAATATTCCTTCACTCTTTGGAAGATTATTTTGCCTTTTAGCCCCAAGTGAAGAAAGCAGAATGGTTTTAAAATGCATTAGGAGCAGAAGCAAAAACCTTTTTGCAGAGATTGTTATTGGTAAAAGCTACTTTTTTTTTAAATGTATAAACAGCTTGAGTTCTAAACTTAACCAGATGGAAACGTGCCTACAAAGAGTTGGATGTAATTCAGAAGAGACTGACAGCCAATAGATGAGCCAATTTAGACCAACATATGCCAAAAATGGTCAATCATGTTATCTTAAGTGTGACTCTGCTGTGGCAGTTGCCAACTCTATCCAAACAATTTTAAGTGTCTTTTTGGAAGACAGGATTATTTTACACACATGTAAAAAAATCATAATGCTTGATTTTTTTAGAAATACTCCACCTAGATTCAGCATTTCCACAAATGGTTTTTTTAAAAAGATAAATCCTCTTGCAGCCTAACTAAACAAATGCTCTGAATCCATCAAAGACTTAAAAAAAAAAAAAAAAAGAACCCAACACACTTCAGTGAAAACCCCCAATTTAGTTTAATATCTAATACAAAAGAAACTTTGCACTCCTACAAATCATTTTAGTGCCTGTCATAAAAAGAAATGCTCACTGTTGAAAGCCTTGAAAACAAAGGAAACACCAGTGAGATGCTGGTAGAGCACAGATTAAGTATGCTCCCCTCTCCTCACCAGCCCCGACAGGCTAAAATCAGAATTAAAGAATCTTTCTGAGGAATGATCCAGACTAGAAGAAAGATTTTTCTGCACAATTCATAATTAGGAAAACAGCAGATTACTGAGGGGACTGCGTCTGACCTTCTGCAGATGCTCAGGTAACTCACTACTAACCTGTTTCAAGCTATAGCAGAGGCGGCCTCTCTGGAGCCTCCCTTATAAGGATTGCTCTCCCTCTAGTGAATGCAACACTAGCATGATTCTTTCTCTCTGTCATCTAACCTGAATGAGAATAGTCAGAAGGATGGAAAAGACCTACTTAGTCATTAGCCTGTCCAGACAGTGTAGGTTTGTCCCCTTTGGCATATTCTCCAGTACTTTGCACAGGATCAATTTTAGGCCCTGACTGCATTGAAATCACAGCCAGGTCACTGAACCCAGTTACATCTCAGTTGTCCCATCATCTTACAAACCTGGTGCCCGTTTAAACTGTGACCCGGGCAAGAGCTGAGTTTCCAAAATAGATTACAGAGCTAATCCCACAGGTGAACTATGACACCTGCTAAGTTAGATTTGCTTTATTTTCTGAACACTTTTGCTAGATGACACCTCGAGCCATTTCTCCCCACAGTCTCCTCTTTCTTCTGCATTTGGAAGGACAAGCTGTAGGGTCAGAGGGTACTCGAGGTCTGCATGTCCATTCAGTCTTCGGTAATCTAAAGTAGAAATCCCAACATATGTGTCAATTATTGCCTCCTGCTTATGGATTTTGTAAACATCTAATGGGCTATAGGGACACTCTTTTACTCAGAGCCAGATTCACTTCAAGTAGGCCAACCAGCAATTGATAGCTTTTGGTCGCTATTACTCTGGTACGAATTTGAACCATAATCCTTAAAATAATGGCTCATTATCCTGTCATTAGTCTCCTGAGTTGACTCGTTCTTACATAGCTGTTTTAAATCCCCACAATTTACCTTCTATTTTCACGAATTTGTGATTTACTATAAACTATTTTCATGACATATGCATTGATTAACCATGGTGTGCACTATATTTACTATATACAAACATACTCAAGATACATGTAGGTTTTATCAGCATGAGTTTGGGATTTGGTGAATTAGTCAAGATCTATAAAGTTCACTCAGATAAGTTTTGATAAAACATTGACACCACACCACTCTTCGGATATGTCTACACTGTAGTCTTCTTCCGCAAAAGCTTATGTAAATGAAGCGTGGAGTGGAATATCAGCGCACTTCATTTGCCTAATTAATTAGCAGCCACTTTTCCTCAAGAGGCTTTTGCGCAAAAAGGAGCTGTTTAGATGGTTCCTTTTTTTGCAAAAACCCCCTCTTGCGCAAGAGCCATTCTTCCTCATTTTTTCAGGAAGAACAGCTCTTGCGCAAGAGGGGGTTTTTGTGCAAAAAGGAGCCGTTTACACAGCTCTTTTTTGCGCAAAAGCCTCTGCTAATTAATTATGGAGATGAAGTGTGGCAATATTCCACTCTGCACTTCATTTTCATAAGCTTTTGCGGAAGAAGGCTACGGTGTAGATGTAGCCTTCCAGTGTTGGTGTCAATATAAATCATATATTACAGGGTGTTGTGAGTATAAAGATTGTGAGGTGCTCCAATACTATGGTTCTGGGAATCTCTAAGTAGTTCAGATACATGGATAGGTCCTTTAATTACCCAAGTCCAACTGCACATGGAATAAAAAAAAAATGCTTAAAATGTCTCAAGTGATTGCAAGTGATTTACAGTCACTGTTTAATACAAAATAATTAATGGCACTGGAGCCCAATATCTTGGGGAAGTTTACCATGGAAGGAAATTTAGGCCAATTCTGATTGCTTTTGAAAATCCCTACATTAAAGCTATAAAACCTGCTACTGACCCAGAACTAAATCTTGCCTATTCTGAACCTCAAGTTGGTGTAATTTGGGGACAAAACTCCAGTTTGATGAAGAAAGATTTTTCTGGCAGGTTAGTTTTAAACTCAACTAATAAAATAAGCTGTTTGGAATTGTTCAAGGGTTGGAATGTCAGAATAAAATTCCTGGGGGATGGATAGCAACAAGTTGGTGAGTGGCCAAAGGGGCATATTTAAATTTACTTATAACATGAACTTAGCATATGAATAAAGCTTCCACACATACACTATATACACATATTATACACACATACACATAATACATATCCACATCCACACACATTTTGTGTGTGCGTGTGTGTATTATATCAACACTAAGCCAACATGTGGTGTTTTTACAAGAAAAAAGTTTTCAATGGGGCATCACTTTGCCAGAATGATTCTTTTCATAAGAATTTATGTCCATTTTTAACAAAGCTATGTTTGGTCAGTCTGGAATTGATACGCAGTAACACAATCCCATATGTAGAAGATTAGGAACCTCTCTGGCCCTAACAATGCATAAAATTTAACATACAAAAGACAGTACTGAAAAAGCTGCCGTAATTAGCTGCCTCATATTTCAGTGTCTGCCTACCTGAAAAGGAGAAAGCAGACATCCTGGCATAGCTCACTGAACAGTATTTTATAAAATAAATGTCTCCCCACATGAATGCAGTCTGCTACATGAGAAGCACAAACCTAACACTGGTTCCCATTGTCCAGCATTCCTACTCAGCCAGGTCGCCTTACAGATTACTTTGCGAGAGAGCACTGTTTTGTAGCATGCTAGGAGGAATCACCTCTGGGAGAGAAGCTGGTAACATTTTTCCAAGTTTGACAGGAAACCTTTTGGGGAGGATTATATTACTGTCTCATTAGGAGAGAAACAGAAGAGCCAGAGCAAATATAGATAATATTAGTAAGCAACCATCTCACCCAGGGCTGGCCGTAGTGGCATGTGGGGCCCGGAACAACCTCACACCTCTGCCCCAAGTCCCACCCTGCCTTTTCCTGCCCCGCCCCTTCCCACTCCTGCTGCATCTTGTCCTCACTCCACCCTCTCCCGTAAACCTCCATCTGAGCGATATGGCTCAAGGAACTAGTGGGGGGGGGGGGGGAGGGTTGGCAGCAGCAGGAGTCGGGTTTGCCCCCACACGTACCACAGTGGCAGGAAGCAGAGCAAACCAGTCCTAGCCAGTCCCCACCTCCCAGCTGCATTGCTGTGCTTCCCACTACCAAAGAATGTCCCACCCCCTCCTACAAGCCCTGCCCACAAGCAAGATGGCTTGATCCACATTGCTCAGCTTCCCCGCTACTGCTAATGTGTGTGGGGATGGGCCTGACCCCTACTGCAGGTGCCACCCCTCCCCAAAGTGCAGGGGCTGGAGCGGTTGCCCCGAACCTTCCAATGAATGGGAGAGCTCTGATCTCACCGAAAGCAGAAGCTTCAAGTAAGAGATCTGCAAACCATTATCTATTCCACTATTCTATTCAAAATCTATTCCACTCTGCAGCAAAGATAGGCAATTTGGCAAGAGACCACCCTGGCTTAACCAGGAGATCCCGATTGAACTAAAAATAAAGATTCCTGCAAAAAGTGGAAACTAGGTCAAATAAAGGGTGAATACAAACAAATAATACAAGTATACAGGGCAAAACTAGGAAGCTAAAGGAACAAAATTAGCTAACTCTAGCTAGAGACATAAAGGGCAACAAGAAAGCATTCTACAAATATATGAGAAAAAATAGGAAGACCAAGAACGGGGTAGGCCCTTTTACTCAATAAAGAACAATGACAGAATGGGCAAACGACAGAGGTGTATAATGAGGTTTTTTTTGGTTTTCAGCAAGAAGGTTGGTGGTGATTGGATGCCAAACAGCGAATATCAGTGAAAATGGGGAAGGTTCAGAAGCTAAAATAGGGAAAGAAAGTTAAACATTACTTAGACAAGTTAGAGGTCTTCAAGTAACGGGATGAAACGCAACCTAGAATACTATAGGAGCTAACAGAGGAGATATCTGAGCCATTAGCTATCATCTTTGAAAAGTCATGAAAGACCAGAGAGATTCCAGAGGACTGGAAAAGGGCGCAAAGAGTGCCATCTATAAAAAGGGAAATAAGGACAACCTAAGAAACTACAGACCAGTCAACTTAATTTTTGTACCAGGAAAGATAATGGAGCAAATAACTAAAGGTATCAATTTGCAAACGTGGAAAAAAAATAAGGTGGTAAGTAACAGTCAGCATGGATTTGTCAAAAACAGATCTTGCTAAACCAAGCTGATAGCTTTTTTGACAGGATAACAAGTCTTGTGGATAAGGAGGAAACAGTAGATGTGGTATACCTAGAATTTAGTAAAGCTTTTGTTAAAGTATTGTATGACTTTCTCTTTAACAAACTAGGGAAATAACACCTAGATGGAACTAATATTAGATGGGCACATAATTAGTTGGATAACAATTTCCAGAGAGTAGTTATCAATGGTTCATTGTCATGCTGTAAGGACATAACAAATAGGGCTTAACAGGGATCAGTTCTGGATCTGGTTCTGTTCAGTATCTTCATCAATGATTTAGATAATAGCATAGAGAGTACACTTATAAAATTTGCCAATGATACAAGCTGGAAGGGGTTGCAAGAGCTTTGGAAGATAAGATTAAAATTCAAAATGCTCTGGACAAACTGGAGAAATGGTCTGAAGTAAAAAGGATGAATTTCAATAAGGACAAATGCAAAGTATTCCACAGCAATCCATTATACACACACAAAATGGGAAATGACTACCTAGGCAACCGTATTATGGAAAGGGATCTAGAGGTCATAGTGGACCAAAAGCTAAACAGAGGTCAACAATGCAACACTTGCAAAAATAAAGCAAACATCATTCTGGGATTCATTAGCAGGAGTGCGGTAAGCAAGACAAAAAATAATTATTTCACTCTACTCTGTGCTGATTAGACCTCAGCTGGAGTATTGCGTCCAGTTCTGGACATCACATTACAGGAAAAATGTGGACTGGGTTTGTTTAGTCTGGAAAAGAAAAGGCAGAGGGACATGGTAACAGTTTTCAACAGTTTTAAAAGGTTGTTTCAAAGAGGAGGGTGAAAAGCTATTCTCCTTAACCTATGAGGAAAGGACAAGAAGCAATGGGTTTAAATTGCAGCAAGGGAGGTTTAGGTTGGACATTAGGAAATTTTCATGTCAGGGTGGTTAAACACTGGAATGAATAGCCTAGGGAGGTTCTGAATCCCCATCATTGGAGATTTTTAAGAGCAGGTGAGACGCACACCTGTTGGGGATGATTCAGATGGTGCTTGATCCTACCATTAGTGCAGGGGACTGGACTTGAGGTCCCTTCCAATTCTATGATTCTATGGCTGGTATATGCAGAAGACAGAACGATACGCAACTATGGATATTTCTCTTTTTTATTTAAAATGGTAAGTTTTGAAGTTAAAACAACTACAAAAGATTTCACTATATTCCAAGAGATGTGTCTTAATTTAAGCAGCCTTACATCTCCGCAGTTTGAAATCATATATAGAAAATTGCACTATTTTTTAAATAGGGAGGTTTTCATAAAATCTCTGAATTACTCTTCTCCAACTATTTATAATTTAAACCATTAATTATGTTACATAGCTTAATTCCATACAGTTGGTTGTGTGTGGTGTTGTGTTTGTTTGTTGTTGTTGTTGTTTTTTTTTTTTTTTTTTTTTTTTTTTTGCAACTATAGTACATCTCTGCTGAGGTTTGTGAACTAGCTGCTTGTGTTTGTCATTCTCATTACTTTCCCACACAACAATGTCCACAGAATTCAGATATAGCAAACTAAAGGTTCTCAAAATTTGAAATTGGCTAACAAATATTTCTGTTTGCTGTTAGAATAGACTAAGGTAAGTTAGATGTTTTCAAGTCAGCAGGGCCTTGTGAAATTCATCCAAATGTTCTTAAAGAAATAATTGAAACAATCTTAAAACCATTAGCAATTATCTTTAGAAAGTCAAGAATAGGTCATGTCTCAGGCAACTAGAGAAGGGCAAATGCAGTACCTTTCAAAAAGGAAACAAAGAGGACTGAGGGAATTATAGACCTGACAGTTTACTTTCATTAGGGATGTTAAACAGTTTAATACAGTAACCAAGTATTCACTAACAATCTTGGCTTTATACAGCAGAGTCCACAGTGAAGCCTTTCTGGGAGCGGAGTCAGCAGCTCTTGCTGGCTCTTAGGGAGGAAGTTTTGCTGCCCTGCCACAGTAAAGCTGCCTCCCTGGAAACTGAGTGTAACCAATACTATTAACCAATAAGCATTAGCTTATCAAACGGTTCATCGGTTATACTCTTAGGCTACGTCTAGACTGCAGACTTCTTTCAGAAGAAGCTTTTTTCGGAAGAGATCTTCCAAAAAAGCCTTCTTTCAAAAGAGAGCGTCCACACTGCAAAAGTGCATCAAAAAAGTGATTTGCTTTTTCGAAAGAGAGCATCCAGACTGAATGGACGGTTTCTCACATGTAAGCTGTGATTGCTATGGACAGAGTGGCCACCAAGGCACCTGTGCTTTTTCCTCTTCTTCCGGAAGAACTCCCTCTTCTCCATCCACAGATGCCTTTCTGTGAAAGAGCTCTTTCGCAAAAAGGCTTCTTCCTTGTAGAATGAGGATTACCAATGCTGGAAAAAACCCTCTGTTCTTTCAATGTTCTTGTGGAAGAACACAATTGCAGTGTGGACGTTCCTTAAGTTTTGTCAGTAAAACAGCTGTTTTTCTGACAAAACTCTGTAGTGTAGATGTACCCTAACATCCCTACTTTCAATACCTGGAAAGATACTGGAACAACTAAATTAACCAATTTGCAAACACCTAGAAGATGCTAGAGTTACAAATAATAGTCAATATGGATTTTTCAAGAATAAATTAAGCCAAACTATCCTAGTTTCCTTTTTTGATAGGACTATTGCTTTAGTGGATGTGGGAGAAGCTGTAGATATGGTAGTTTTTTCAGTAAGGCTTTTGCTAACAGTCCCTCATGACAGCCACATAAGAAGGGGAATATAGTTTAGATGAAATTGCTATAAGGTGGATTTTTTTTTTTTTTTTACAATCAATTATTTATACATGCTCAAGAAGTACTTATCAACGGTTTGCTCTCAGACTGGGAGGCTGTATCCAATAGGGTCCTAGTAGGGTTTGTCTTGGGTCTGGTACCATTTAATACTTTCATTAATGACTTGAATAATGGAGTGGAGAGTATGCTTATAAAATTTGCAGATGATGCCAAACAGAGTGGTTGCAAACACTTCAGAGGATGGGATTAGAATTCAAAACCACATTGACAAATAGGAGAATTTGTCTGAAATAAAAAAGATGAACTTGGACAAAGACAAGTCTAAAATACTACTACAGTGATCAACTGCTGTCCAGATCCACTAAATGTAGGACAAAAAGAAATGGGCTTAACAAGGGAGATTTAGGTTAAAAATTAGGAAAAGCTGTCTAACTGTAAGTGTAGTAAAGCACTTCATTAGCACTAAGAGAAGTTGCGGAGTACCAATTTTGGAGGTTTTAAAGAACAGATCAGAAAAACATTTGTCAGGGAATGGTCTAGATATATTTGATCTTGTCTTAATGCAGAAGAGCTGAATGTCCTTTCCAGTCCTACATTTCTTTGATTCTATGAAACTTAAGAGTATGTCCTGAAAAACTATTTCTTTTAAAATGAGGTGTGGAGAGCACAGAGAAGGACTCGGAAACTGAGTAGTACACACAAACCATCTTTGCCACAGTTCCACTGCTTTGTGCACACTCCTGCTTGCAGCCTCTTCAATTTCAGCTTTGTGCTATTACAGGTGGAAAGCCTTTTAGGCAGAACATAAGTCACTAACAGTGAAAGTGACTAGACCCAAAGCAGTGTCAAAGTGCACAGAAGTAAAACTGGGAAAAAATTATGCCAAAAATATTTTTCACTTATAGTCCTCTATAAATCCACACACAGTTATACAGGAAACCATTTTCAAAATAAAGTTTTTGTGCATTCAGAGATATTGTTTTTAAGGATATTTGTTAGTGGGGAATCTCTTCTATGCCTCACTTTGGGTTTTTTTCAGGTGTGTTGGGAGGAAATCACAATTTTGTATGAAACTTTGTAACAGGTAGGACCAAGTTCTGTTTATTGAAATCACTGGCTTTCCTCAGCAGCACAATGCAGCAGAATCTAGCGCTCCTTAGGATTAAAATGGAGTCTTTTGCCACGTGAAATGTAAATTTGGCTGAAAAAGCTCCTGCTACCCACATGAAAGATAAAGATTACATATACAGAGTCAGGACTTTGGCATATTTAAGAAAGGTCTAAACACAGGCTTCCTTTTGCTCTTTGGTTCTGCATTACATTCTCTGCTGAGCCTGTGAATACCTGGCACACACTCACAGTGAGCCAAAATCATCCTGATCTGTTAAATTGAATCGACTGATATTAGCTATGTATTTGTGAAACCTACTGAATTAGGTACATCTATTGTGGGAGAGGTATTTGGATCTACACACTTCTGAGGCCACCTTTCCACACAGGAAGAATTATATTAATACAATTCAGCAAGTAAATACGTAGTTTACACATACAACAAATTGAGATTTTAAAAGCATAGATATTAATACTCCTGTCAGAGCAGTAAGCTTCTAATAAGTTATCAACTAAACATTATAGAATTTGACTTATTGCATGTAAATAGGTGAACATACATTTCCTTTTCTAAAAAAATAAGCTAGCTATTTGAATTTATAAATGAACTATGCATTGATTTGCAATAGGGTTACAACTGTAATTGAGACTGACCTTCACACGCCATTTCCCATAATTATTTGAAAATGAAAGCTTTTTCTCTTTTCACACTGTACTTTTCAAAATATATATTAGTTTTACTACAAGGCCAGAAAAATCATCCGAGTACTTTAGACTACATTCATATGCTGTAACAAGCTGATGTACAGCATGCAGACTTATTTTTCTTTTCATGCTATAGATAAAAATCTATCCTTTGTCTCTTGGATGACCAGGTTGAAAGCTTGACAGGACACATTTTAGATCGGTGTGACATAAGTGTTTTAGTTGACCGTTTTATTAATGGCAATTTTATTAATGGCTACAAAGCACTGAAAACCAGAAATGAGCAAGGATGGCACATTAGTCTTTCAACTCTTGAAACCAAGTTTAAATCCTGCCTTAGGTCACAATTTCCTTCCTGTGCCTTCACATCATAAAGCCACTAGGTAATTTGGTACAACTGGCTGTCACTACTTAAGACAGAGTTAGCATTGGAACAATATTGGGGTATCATAGGTCAAGATTAAATTGGAGAGCTGTTTGTAGTGAAACTCGTACAGTGCCTCTTAGTGTTCTCTATGGCTCCAGCAAATTCTATGAATCTGTTAAAATTTTCAAGACACTGACAAAAGTGCTTGCCTGGAAGACTATTTGGAAGCTCAACTAGAGCAGAATGCAGCTGTCTGCATGATTGGTGGCATAAGTGGCACAAACTGCATTGATTCACTATTTGCTTTCAGTGGCAATTCTAAGGGCTGACCTATGCAGTCTTCGATAGCTTGGGGCCTGGCTATAGAGGAGTCTGTGTTGGTTTCATCCATAATCCCTAACATACCAGGTTAAAAAAAAAACCCTTAAACTTTTCCAGTGCTCCAATGGACCAAACTACCATCCAATAAATGTAATACGAAGGACAAATGAAATTCTCCACAGAGGAACAGATCAACAAAACACTGAGCAGACATCTCTGTGAACATTGTTTAAACACAGATGAGATTCTAAGTGAGAAGCACAGTAATCTCAAAACAATTTCTAATTTATGTAACAATCCAGTAGTTTATAATCTTAAATTACTGTTTTCTCTGACACACACACGTCAAATTAGCATTAATGGAAGTTACTTGGGATACATGGAAAGAGAGAAATATTTTAACTTATCCTCTACAAATTAACGGCCGCATATTTTGTCAGTCAGCATTATAAAACATTTTTGCATATCATCATTAAAAATGTGGTAAATGAAACTTTAGAAATAAAAGCTTGAGGGTCCTATAATCAGACTCAACTAAACAATCTGTTCCAGGATCGCTCTCATTCAGTCCAGTAATACAGCACTCTCTGCAAAACAGTCCAGAGCTCAAACACATTAGCTACATAATAAAGTAATACCATGGCTAGTGCAGCTCATGTGTGTGCAACATAATGTATCAGCATAACTACTTGATAACTTGGGGTGCAGTAAGTAGTCCATACGTCCATTTCCCATGGGAAAACCAGAACTAAAGATACACTGAGAAATTGAGAGCAGGGAACTCTAATCTCAAGAATATTGCTCAACAGCTACTGTAAAATAAGCTTGTGCTGGGGGAGCAGATGGGAGTATTTACCAGTATTTGTACATAACATATATAAATGCATGATTTTAAACTAAAAAATAAGAGCACAGATATTCTTCAGTAGGACCTAGCTAATAAAGCAGCTCTTTATAGAGTTAAATAATTTTGTTTTTCTTCTAACAAATATTTATTTTGGGTGATGGAGTAAAATTTGGATGCACAATATCATCCTACTCTGACTGATCATCCAAAATTTCTGATTATCTAATACTAATAGCTAAGGCAATATAATTGGTTATCAATGTCACTGACATTACTGAGCACTGCAAACAATTACTTTTACTAAAACAATCTGAAGCTATCTTTTGGGTGAATGCAGGGCAATACTCCCACAGCTGCTATTAAAATCATATCTGTTCTTATTCTGAGCATGTTACTGACAAAATATTGGCTTCTCTGGGGAACTGCCAAAAAGCTGTAAGAGTTGTTTCAACAGGACACATTTCTATTCACAAGATAAATAATTTAATGAGTAATAATTAATCTATGCACAGATTAACAAGGGAGTTCTAATAAGTTTTCCAGCTAAGTGTTTATACAACAAGGTTTTAAACTGGATTTTGGTGGACATTGGATATCTTATCTTTAATGTAAAATTTACATTTAATTTTCCCATACTGTAAAGAAAATTGACCATTTCAAATCTGAATTTCAAACATATTTAAATGTTGTTATGGATTATCTATTAGTCCTTTGGGCTCCTAATGGAGCACAGTGCCTCCACAGTCATTCTCCATCTCTTGCAATCCTTAGTGATAGTCTTGATTTGATCCCATGTTAAGCCAGCTGCTTTTACTTCATCCAGGAAGCTTCGTCGCCATGTTTGTTTGGGACATCCCCTTTTCCTTTTTCCCTTTGGATTCCATTCTAACGCTTGTCTCATGATACATTCCTCACAGTCCTTATGCAGGATGTGGCCTGCCCATTGCCATTTTCTCTTCTTAATCTGGACCTCCACTGGTTTCTGATTTGTTTTGGTCCACAAGGTTTCGTTTGGCATTCTATCGTACCACTTTAGCTGAAGAATATGTTTAAGGCATTTATTGACATGTTATGGATTAGTAGTGACAGAATAGCCAGGCATAAAATGGTGAAACCACTTGCACTAGAGAAATAGGTATTCACATTTGTAAAAAAACCCAGATTTGCTAACTGTAGCAAATTATAACAATATCTAAAGAAATGTATGTCTTTATCCTTATATTCTGGGTACAGACAGTTTTTGCTGGGAATAAAAATAAATAAATCTAAACTCAAGATGTTTAGAGCTGTTAGACTGATACTTGCTTTGAGAAGCAGTAATTTTAATCAATTAGGATATGCACTCAAACAAGTATACATGTAAAGAAATAATTAACACAAGAATTAGAAAGGTGTAAATACTTCCTAAAACAAAAAATGGATTTAAATGGCATTACTTAGTCCAGACTTCTTCACTCTAGCATGGCAAGCTTTGGTTTTATAACTGTAGAAGGCTGATTTAATCTTGTGGACCTGCTCCCAGTCCACAAGACTTCCAAATATTATGTAAATATGTTGTTTCAGAACAGTGCTGTATTAGTTCTGCTACCCTAATGGTAACAGTGTCTACAACTGTTCTCAGCAACCATGAGAGGATTTCAAAATGATTTTCTCATCAGAGACCATAAATAAGGGATTCTAAACACGACATCCCCTTTTCCAAAACTTTGCACACTTCTACTTTTTCAAGTCCTGCTAAGCTGCATTCCTCCAGGTCAGGAAGTCCTCAAAAATGCCTATTTAGAGAATAGCCTGTGAAAATGCATGACATATGAACACACAAATCTAACCCTAACAAATTCAGAGCCAAAGTTTTACATCTCTAACAAACATGAAGATCAGTAAGTAAAGCGCTGGTATTATTTTGCCTCACAAGGCAAGACATAATACTTATTTCAATCTCCCATATCTTTGATGGAGTATGGCAGAGCTGTAGCAGTGGCAAAACAAAGTCCATTTGTAACTATCCTGACTTCCAACAATTATCTGTTTTTAAATAAATTATCTTCTCTTAGTTATAGAAAAATATATAGGATATGGGGGGGGGGGGGGAAATCTCATTATTATGGTCAGTATAGAAGCTTTCCCAATATCCTTCATTCCCTGGCCTCTCCAAAACTGATGATGATGCAATGTGTTGGCTAAAAAGATGACCCTCTCCTACAATAGCAGAAACATGAATGCTCTGTAGTACACTGTACACAGAAAAAACTTTTTGCAATTAAGATGCATTAGCTTCATTTCAGCACTTTGCTGCCAAAGCAGGCCTACTGTATCATGTATTCTAGCAAAGGAATTACTGATCTGTTTCAGATTACTTTCAACATGCTGCTAGTGTTAGATCTGTTTTTAGGCAATGAACAGAATATATAAGCCTGTTAATATGTACACAATTGTCTATTCAGAAAAACTTGTCACCACAATTGCATTCACATAGCAATCACTAAAACATGTAAAATGTCAAGTAATGTGTCAGTTACAAAATGTTTAAGAAAATTGAAATGTTATTAAATATAGCTTTTGTACATAATTCAGTACATACAGCAGTAGATATAAGTATTTAATTTAAAAAAAATCTAGTTGAGTTATTTGAAGTTACATTATACATGAAAGGAAAAAAGTCTCAAAAGGGACTTATATCAAACTTTGCTAACTGTTTCTGGTAGTAGAGATTATTATATTGTTTGTCATCTTTGCACTGCTAAAACGAATTTAAATAGGAGACATTCTGTTAGGGAAAAACAAAGGGAGGCAGCTGTAAACAGAAATATTTGAACAGTAGCCATAGATTAACATGATTTTATCTTGCTTCTGCACTTCAAGACTGAAGGTCACTCATCTTTGTATTTTGGCATTCTTTTTACAGTAATTACTGAAGATATGTTATGTATTGGCACAGATTATTTTTCTCCTACATAATTTTAATAGAGAGAAGGAGACTAGCCAAAAAAGAAGAAGTCAAAAACTCAGCCTCCTTTAATTTGACAAGTTTTTGTAGATAACTTTATGATAGGTTCAGCTAAAAGGAATGTTACAAAATTAAAACAAGTAAATAATTTACATTTGCAGCTGCATTTTAAATATGTGTTCAATAACTTTGGGTTCTTCAATTTCTGGGTGTCCATATGGAGGCACCTACATGCCCAATTTTCAGAAGTGAAGAGGACTTGCAGCTTCCATTAACTTAAAAAAAAAATCAAGCACAAGTCAGGCAACCAAATTAGTGAAAGCTGAAAATTCTGTCTTAGGTCTTGTCCTTTTTCTTATCTTACTCATTTGGAAGAAGTTATTTTCTTGTTTTATTAGGAAGTGAATAGCTTTACAAATCTTAACAGGTGACCTGGAACATTTTACTTCCAAGACTTGAGTTCAACATCCAAGATTCTTCTCCAATAGTTAATAACTAAGGGCTTATCTGTAGAGGGAAATTGACCAGCATAATTATACTAGGCATATGTATGATGTCCTTTGTGGACACATTTATTCTGCTAGTAACAGTAGTTAAACCAGAAAAAAGTATCCCTATTCTGGATAGCAGTGTCCACACAGAGAATTATATGAGGATGAAATTAGAATATGAAGGTAAAGTTATACCTATACATTTCCCCATACAGATACAATCTTAGGGCCCAGTCATGTGAGGTCTTGCAAGCAGCAGAGGGATTTTTCAGAATGTTGTAGGATTATGCTTTGGGTACAGAAGCCTATATGGTTATTAGGACAATAGCTCTAACAATATTTTGGTTCATTTTTCACATAACCATGCAAAATTATGTACCATTCTTTCACAAGCTAGCCTAACTGAACTTCAATTGCTCCCTAGCATCATGCTTGAAATAAAGTTGAATGGAGTTGTTTTACAACATATGTCAAAGATAGTACCTTGAACTCTCATCTTGGCAAGTAAATAAATGGGATGCTGTATTTTATGTTTTGCATTATAACATTTATGTTATGTCAAATTATATTCTGTTAATTAGGGATTTTAAATAGTTCTTAAAAATACATATATTATTTCCTCTTTAATGGAACAATTATGAAGTTTTCCAGACAGGAAAATACAAAGTTGTTTTGAAGGAATGCCAAATTTGAGATTGCTACTAGAGGTATTTTGCTTTGTTGCTCTTAAAAAGGAAACACATAATTTTAATCCAGGGAATCATTTAATAACTAAGTACATCTTACTTTTTAGCATACAATTCAAGTTAACAGAATCACATTAAAAATATAAAACATCTTTACCAGCCAATGGTGGAAATCAAACTAGTCTATATACTGCTTAATAATGCAGTTCAAACAATTCCATCTTTGCCAGCTGAAATGATCTATATCACCTGACAAGTGATTGCCAATGAAATGTATAAACATCTTCAACTGCCTTAAAATATGCATTGTTAATCTGCAATAAAGTGAGAGTTTTTCAAAAGCTCTCACACACCGCATTAAATATTAGAAAATTGGACAGATGTAGAAATAAATCCTTTGGTTAAAGAAGTTATGCTGCGCTGAGATACTGCAAAACACCTGAAACCCACCAGGAAATGTCTGAATTGTTTATGTTTTTAAACCAGAATTGTGCTTCAGTGCAGTCTTGTATCATCCTTTAACCAGCAGCAGAAATGTAATCCTGCATCACACACTTAGCATGAACAATTTCCGCAGCCCTTCACACTGTTGATAATTTCCTCTTGAAGTTTCTTCCTTTCCTCTTCTTTGGACATATGATTATTTCTCTCTTCCCATTTCTGATTGTTATTACTATTTAGTATTCTGCTGCTTTGTGTGTGCCACATCTCATAGTAGAGACTGCTGGGATTGGCAAGAAGCTCCAAATGGCTCCCACGCTCAGCAACTTTACCCTGTAAAACATATATAAAGTTAACATTCAATCACTATGAGCTCTCTGGAGTACGAAGGTGACAAAAGCATGGCCCAGACAGTTTCACAGTGTAGTTCACAGAAATCCTTCTCATTAATATGGAGGTGAAATCTACAGGGACAGGCTCACAGAGGGACTCAGTCTCCACAGAGAGCTGCTGTTGCTTCTGGGTTATAAAAATTAGGTGCAGTCCTCAGGTTTCAGTTGGACAAAGTTCGTGTCTTGGTACATAAAAGTTGTACCAGTTTAAACTAAAGGTACAACTTTTTACATGGTGCTAAACCTATTTTAAGACTAGGATTTATTATCATTATTAAACCAATGCAAAGGCATATATGGACGCTTCAAAAAAAACTCTGCCCTATCTTGACTTAGTTTAAGATTACTAAGAATGGATTTATGCTCAACTGAATTAAGCAATTCTTAAACCAAAAATAAGAATGTCCACACAGGCATTTGCATAATTAAAAAATTGGTTTAAAACCAGATTTAAGTTCATTTGGCTCAACCCTTGTGATTTGATATGGCCTCAATAGCTCCTTTGTTTGAATGTTCAATAACTAAAATTGAGAACTCTGTGTGTGTGTGTGTGTGCGCGCGCGCGCGCACGCGCGCGCACTTCCCATGGATCCAAAAATTAAGCTCACTTATTAGACTGTAATAAAAGCTACAAATGTGTTATTTTGATTAATATAAGCAGAAAGTACTAAAACCTGTGATGTAGTATTTACATGAGGCAGCAAAGCTGTTACACAATTTTCCAGCTCCTTTTCCTTTCCTGATCCTTATTTAATTGGCTGCCACTATTGTACCCTGCATACATGCATCAACCGTGTTTCATGAACCAGCTTGCCAGCGGGGAATGATGCATCTGTTACCTGACCAAGCACATCATTCAGTCTCTACTGAAGCAGGAGCTTGGAAAAGCAAGACAATTGATGAACCTAAGCATCCCAGATGTTCAGCTAACACTAATGAATTAGTTTAATTGTGCTTCTTTTTACATCCAACAATTATACGTACTATAATATAAAACACTCTTACTGTGTTGTGATATGTTATGTTATTCACAGATTGGCTCATTACATATTATTATAAACCACACTAAATGTTGTGCTAGGTATGACTTTTTATAGAAAAGTAGAGGCACATGAACATATGCTATTTGACTGCTTAGCAAAAGCAGCAAACAGCAGACAGGTGGGAAGCAAGTTTAGTCCATTATCTAATTTTGTCTCTGCCACCTGAATTTCAATGCTATTGAGCAATACCATTAACTCACTTAGAAAGTTTCTTGTTAAGAAATTCCAGCAATCATTTAACATACCAAAGAAATTTGTTTTCTTTTAGCTATATATATTTTAATATTTTAATCATTGAAGATTTCAATGGATACAAGCAAATGAATAGCAAATAAAACAGATGAACAGCACACACTACTAAATTTAACAAATTTAAGAAGATCCATAATCAGTACACTAAATCTACATCACTAATATCTACTGAGTTAAAAAAAGCTATTAAAATAGTGTCAACAGAAATCATTTATTTTAACTTTGTCCATCTTCCTCTGTGTTAAAATCTGAGTAACACAGAATAAATTGAGTATGAGGTGATGGCTGAACAGAGATATTAATCAAATATTGAAAGGGTCTCTTTTTAGGGGTGGAGGGAAAAGCAGGGGGAATAATTACAATTTTCTAGAGCTATTGTCCACAATAGGAGAGTGGTGCTCAGATTTCTACTGTAATTAGACTGAACAATCATGCAACAATTATATCTGCAGAAACACAGAGCATGCTACCTTATCTTGTCTGTTGAAAGTGAGAAACAATGGATATATCTGAAAAACAGTCACTCTCATTGGGTGAGGAAAATGAAATATAAATTGGGGGACCATAATTCGGAATTAGCATGACAGAAATCCATAATAGAGGTAAATTGTATATTACCTTAAGCATCAGATTGCCCAGTGTAGCCGATTTAAACCATAGAGGCGGAAGAGATCTCAGGAGGTCATCAAGTCCAGCCCCCTGCCCAAGGCAGGACCAATCCCAACTAAATCAACCCAGCCAGGGCTTTGTCAAGCTGAGACTTAAAAACCTCTAGGGATGGAGATTCCACCACCTCCCTAGGTAACCCATTCCAGTGCTTCACCACCCTCCTAGTGAAATAGTTTTTCCTAATATCCAACCTAGACCTCTCCCACTGTAACTTGAGACCATTACTCCTTGTTCTGCCATCCGTTACTACTGTGAACAGCCTTTCTCCATCCTCTTTGGAACCTCCCTTCAGGAAGTTGAAGGCTGCTATCAAATCCCCCCTCGCTCTTCTCTTCTGCAGACTAAACAAACCCAAATCCCTCAGTCTCTCCTCATAGGTCATGGACTCCAGCCCCCTAATCATTTTGGTCACCCTCCGCTGGACCCTCTCCAATGCGTCCACATCCTTTCTATAGCGGGGGGCCCAGAACAGGACACAATACTCCAGATGTGGCCTCACCACAGCTGAATAAAGGGGAATAATCACGTCTCTGGATCTGCTGGCAATGCCCCTCCTAATGCACCCCAATATGCCATTAGCCTTCTTGGCTATAAGGGCACACTGTTGACTCATATCCAGCTTCTCAACCACTGTAATCCCCAGGTCCTTTTCTGCAGAACTGCTACTTAGCCATTCGGTCCCCAGTCTGTAACAATGCTTGGGATTCTTCCATCCCAAGTGCAGGACTCTACACTTGTCCTTGTTGAACCTCATCAGATTTCTTTTGGCCCAATCCTCTAATCTGTCCAGGTCACTCTGGACCCTATCCCTGCCCTCCAGCATATCTACCTCTCCCCCTAGCTTAGTGTCATCCGCAAACTTGCTGAGGGTGCCACCATCCCCTCATCCAGGTCATTAATAAAGATGTTGAACAAAACCGGTCCAAGAACAGATCCTTAGGGCACTCCGCTAGAATCCGACCACCAACATGACATCGAGCCGTTGATCACTACCCGTTGGGCCTGACAGTCTAGCCAGCTTTCTATCCATCTTACAGTCCATTTATCCAATCCATATTCCCTTAACTTGCTGGCAAGAATATTGTGGGAGATGGTATCAAAAGCTTTGCTAAAGTCAAGGTATATCACATCCACTGACTTTCCCATATCTACAGAGCCAGTTACCTCATCATAGAAGCTATCAGATTGGTCAGGCATGACTTGCCCTTCATGAATCCATGCTGACTATTCCTGATCATTTTCCCCTCTTCCAAGTGCTTCAAAATGGATTCCTTGAGGATCCCCTCCCTGATTTTTCTGGGGACTGAGGTAAGGCTCACTGGTCTGTAGTTCCCTGGATTGTCCTTTTCCCTTTTCTAAAGATGGGCACTACATTTGCCTTTTTCCAATCATCCAGGATCTCTCCTGATCTCCATGAGTTTTCAAAGATAATGGCTAAAGGCTCCACAATGACATTTGCTAACTCCCTCAGTACCCTTGGATGCATTAAATCTGGGTCCATGGATTTGTGTAGGTTTAGTTCAGTGGTCCCCAACGCAGTGCCCGCGGGTGCCATGGTGCCCGCCGGGGCATTTATGTGTGCCCGCCGAATGATCTGGGCCGGCCCTGCCCCCGGGCGCGTGGCGCATGAGCGGCCCCGAAAGGTTGGGGACCACTGGTTTAGCTTTTCTAAATAGTTCCTAACTTGTTCTTTCCCCATCAAGGGCTGTCCATCTCCTTCCCATGCTGCGTTGCCTAGTACATTTGTCTGGGAGCTGACCTTGTCAGTGAAGACAGAGGCAAAGAAAGCATTGAGTACTTCAGCTTTTCCCACATCATCTGTCACTAGGTTACCTCCCTCATCCAGTAAGGGCCCCACACCCTCTCTGATCACCCTCTTATTGCTAATATGTCTGTAGAAACCTTTCTTGTTATCCTTCACATTGCTTGCTAGCTGTAATTCCAATTGCGCTTTCGCCTTCCTGATAACTTCCCTGCATTCTCGAGCAATATATTTATACTCCTCCCTAGTCATCTGTCCAAGTTTCCACTTCTTGTAAGCTTCCTTTTTGAGTTTAAGATCACCAAGGATGTCCCCGGTAAGCCAATCTGGTCACCTAACATATTTACAGTAATCCACTTGAAATACTAGTAACTACATGTAGTTAAAAGATATGCAAGCACACTACAACATTTAAAAGCAGAGGCACACGTGCAGATACACCAAATTTCTGTCATTCATACGTTGTATATGTTGCAAGAAAAATTACTATAACTTAGAATAGATTTTTCAGGCACAGTTCATTTTCAAAGGCAATTTAGTTCTGAATTCTCAGAAATAATCCGTAGATTTCAAACACACAATTCACTAAAACACTCACATGTCAAAGCTGCATTATATAACATGATAATCTCTCACCTGATCCAGGACAAGTATTTCATCTGCATCAATTACTGTTGATAATCTGTGTGCAATGAAAACAGTTGTTCTGTGCTTCACCAGGTCCCTCATGGCACTGAGAATGTTCTGCAAAATTAAAAATGTGCATATATGTATGTGTGTGTGTGTATAATACGCATCCATTAAAACTTTGTTCCACATATTACATGACCTGATTTTTTTTCTCTGAAGCACATTATCTATCTTAGGGATATAAAAAAAAAATCTTTAAAAACAGGAACCGTGTAACTGTTAGAAATCCTAATGGTTATATAAACTTAAAAAACAACGAATAGTCTAGTAGGCTGACAAAGGGAGTGCTGTAATCATCATGAACTGAACAGATTATGAACAGGAGGTTACCAGACAACTCACCAACACCAGATTCTACAAGATTCTCTCCTGTGATCCCACTAAAGAATACCAAAAAAATCCTAACACAACTGCTCATGAAGCTCCCTGATGCTCACGACCAAATTTACACTAACATCCGCCGCCTCTCCCCCCAAAATCAGGAGTTTTCTATCTGCTATCCAAGATACACAAAACTGGAAATCCAGGATGACCCATCATCTCAAGCATTGGCATACCTCGAACAGGATTATCTGGCTATATTGACTCTCTCCTCACACCCCATGCTACCAAAACTCCTAGCTATCTTCAAGACACCACGGACTTCCTGAAGAAACTACAAAACATCAGTAATCTTCCTGAAAACACCATCCTGGCCACCATAGAGGTAGAAGCTCTTTACACCAACATTCCACATGAAGACGGATTACAGGCTATCAAGAACACCACTGCACACCTGATTACAGAGCTCTGCGACTTTGTCCTCACCCACTACTTCCAATTCGGAGACAATCTGTATCTTCAGGTCAGCGGCACAGCCATGGGTACCCGCATAGCCCCACAATATGCCAATGTCTTTATGGTTGAATAACATTTCCTCAGCTCTTGCCCCCTAGCATCCTTACTCTACATTGATGAGATCTTCAACATATGGACCCACGGGAAAGAGACCCTTGAAAAATTTCACAGGGATTTCAACAACTTCCACCCAACCATCAACCTCAGCCTGGATCAATCCACACGAGAGATCCACTTCTTTGACACTACAGTACAATTAAATGATGGACAAATTTCCACTACCCTAAAACGGGAAACCTACCAACCGCTACACTTACTTTCATGCCTCTAGCTTCCATCCCAGACACATTTCTCAATCTATGTATACAGCCAAGCCCTAAAATACAACCGGATTTGCTCCAATCCCACAGACAGAGAAACACTTACAGGATCTATATAGAGCATTCTTAAAACTAAAATACCCACCCGGAGAAGTGAAAACACAGATCAACAGGGCCAGAAGAGTACCCAGACAAATTACTTCAAGACAGGCCAAAAAGAGAAAAACAACGGAATTCCACTTGTCATCACTTACAGCCCGCAACTTAAACCGCTCCAACGCACTATCAACAATCTACAACCTATCCTGGAAAATGACCCATCACTCTCACAGGTCTTGGGGAAAAAGGCCAATCCTCGCCTACAGATAACCACCTAACCTCAAAACAAATTCTTTCCAGTAACCACGCAATACTCCTCCATCCTAATCATCTAGGACCCCATCCCTGCAATCAGCCCTTGTGCCAACTCTGCCCACACATCGAATTTACCACTGGACCCAATGACATCAGCCACTACATCGGAGCTCATTTAACAGCACATCCACTAAGTGATCTATGCCATCAAATGCCAGCAATGCCTCACTGCCCTGTATACTGGCCAAACTGGACAGTCACTACGGGAAAGAATTAATGAACACAAATCAGATATCCGAAAAGGCAACACACAGAAACCAGTTGGAGAACTCTTTAACTGCCTGGACACTCATTAATGGATCTCCAAGTTGCTGTGTTGTTTCAGGCCAATTCCACAAGTCAGATACACAGGGAAGGGTTGGAACTTAACTTCACTTACAAGTTTAATTCTTATCAGATTGGAATGAACAGAGATATCGGCTGGCTCACACAATACCTTCCACATCCTAATGACTTAACCAACCAACCAACGGAGGTGTTAATTATTCTTATCAGCCTCTTGTAACTACTTGAACAATCTATTCACTGTCTTTTTTTCCTCCTTTTTCCCTCCTCCCCCTTCCTTTATTTATTCTTGGATCTGGACTTTTAATACGCCAGTCATCTGAAGAAGTGGGTGTTGTCCATGAAAGCTTATGATACCATCTACATGTTTTGTTAATCTTTAAGGTGCTACTAGACTATTCATTTTTTTAAAAAGTTTTTTCCAGTTACAGACAACTTGGCTTCCTCTTGGAAGCTTTTGAATGGTTATATAGTTAACCATTTTACCTGGGGATGTACAGCCAGTGGGATCAGGAAGGAAGGATGGTGGACGGGTGCCCCCGCAGCTCCTGGGAGCTGACTGCCCCACTCCCGGAGTGGTAGCTGCTCTACGCTACAGGCTCTGCAGTAGAGCTAGTAGGCTCCTGGCATGTCCTGGTTTCCAGAGACTGGCCTCGCTCCCAGGAAGCTGGCTGCCCTATGCTACGGGCTCTGCCAGCAGGCGCTGGTGTGCACCAGGAGCTGGCATGCACTTGCAGAGTCCAGAGCGCAGGGCAGCTGGCTCCCCAGGAGGGCAGAGTTTAATTGGTAACAGAAACTAATAAGCATCAGCTACTTAACCTCTTGCATCCCTAATCTATCTAGATAGATAACACACTTAAGAAATAAAATCAAGCCATGTAACATGTGGAACAAAGTTTTAACGAATGCTAAAGAAAGTCTTCCAATCCCCAAACTGAGAAATAGCTGGGATTAAGTTATGGAAGAAGGAACACAATGCCTAGAATAAGACTTCAGTGGCTCTGTAAAAGTTATCAAAGTGGAGTTTCACAATGTGAAGGAAAGCCAACAAAGGTTACACTTTTCTGTGAAATTTAAACATCTGAAGGGGGTAGAGAAAGAGAAGTATTTGCTCACATTCAGAAAAAAAACCAAACAAACCACCTTCTGTATTTTGACTGTACAAAAACCAGTGCTGATCGGAGTAGCATGTACAGGTATAGTGTTTTACTCTTCAAATCAATATTAAAGAACAGACAAGACTGTGGGTATGTCTACACTATTGAGATTGTACCAGTAAAGCTATGCTATAGGAGCCATGTTAGCATAACCTGTCATATACATGCAGCCTGTGCTGAGGGAAAGGGATTTTCCATTGGTGTAGAAATACCATCTCCTCAAATAATGGTAGCTAGGTTGACAGAAGTATTCTTAATTTACATAACTGCATCTAGATGGGGAAGCGGGGATTAGGTCAACATAGCTATGTTGATCGGGGCATGTGGATTTTTCACACCCTGGCCAAAGTAGATATATCTACCAAAATTTTAAATGTAAACTCTAGCTTGTGTCAACAAGGAACACAAACATCCCCAAAACCAAAGAAATATTTCATATCTACAGCCATCCGCATCAAGTCAGAACCAGTGTTTCCTTTTCCACCTTCATGAGTTGCATATCTCAGGTGCAGAAGTATGATTTAAGGCTATGTCTACAATGCAATAAAAGACCTGCAGCATGGCCACAGATAGCTCGGGTCAGGCTACTTGAGGTCTGAGACTAGGTCCCATAGAGTTTTTACCACAGCACAGACAAACCCTGAAAGAGCTTGAGTTACTGCTACAAAGCTGGGATATACATTTTGTTGTCTTTATGATTACAAGATATACATTTCTTGAAAGAACTCATTTTTATTCACTGCCTTTAAAGTGCAGCTGTGTTGAGCAAACATTCAGCTTTGTTTGGCAACCTTGTAATAAATATAGCAAAATGAGAGAGGGAAAAAAAGTAGTACTCTTCAGAAATCTTTGTTACAAATAATAAAAACACTAGTCGATGGAAGTGATATACTTCAGACAGGGGGATCATTATATTATACACCATAAGCATGTGCAAAGCATACATTAAATGATTCCCCTATGTCTGTAAAATAAGCAGAATCTAGTGATCAGAGGTCAACGTATGCCAAATAACCCACACAAGGGGGGACAATTTGCAAATAGTGTTTTTAGCTTCAGTTCTAGAAAATACGATTAGTTCATGAAATTACTGTTACTGCTGAGATTTTTGTATTTAGCACAAAGATGTGGTTATTAAGTCTGATGCAGTTGCTGTGGTAGTGTCATGGCATCTGTGCCACAACATTCTGATGTTTCACAGCCCTTCCTAGGAAATGAATATAAATTAATACCAGCAGTGCAGGTTATGCATACCTGACTTGCATCTTGGTGCTATGCTCCACAATGAGTGAAAGGTTTTCTATTTTGCATTGTTACAATCATTTAAATTACCTATATTGTAATGAATGTTAGATAGCACCCAAATTCCTCCATTTAAAAATGGACGGTAGGCTTCATACACCATGAGTACATTAGCAACAGAAATACTTTCAAATGATGGAGGCTTACTGCTGCAACTGGACATCATAAACAGAATATTCTTGTCTCTGGATCAATCTTCATTGGAATCTCAAGGTAAAATCTATGCTACAATAAAGAGAGCCCTGCAAATCTGCAGATATTGACTTTGTATTCACAGGTATCCAGGGATCATTTTGGTAGATACAGATGTGGATATAAATTTTGTATCTAGAACCCTGCAAATTTGTGAACATCTGGTATCCCCATCCACAGATGCAGATACCTGCAGGTCATTTTTGCAAATGTGGATACAAATTTTGTATCCATGCAGGGCGCTAGCAATGAGACCTGTGGCATGTCTATGAATGGCTGGGTAAACACAAGGTCTGCAAGGCTCAGGCTCATAGGGCTATAAAACTGCAGAATTCTGGGCTCGGGATGGAGCCCAGGCTCTCAGACCATGCAATGCGGGTGAGTCTCAGAGACCAGGCTTCAGCCCCAGGCCATGTCTACACTGAAATTTATAGCCCCGTAAGCCTGAGCCTGAGCCCAAGCCCAAGCCCGAGTCAGCAAACCGGGGCTCTGAGAGCAGTGTCATGGTTTTTTTCCCCCGTATCAGTGTAGACACACCCATAGTGTTTCTCAACTCTTGGCTTTTGAAGAAAACCTCCTTTACTCTCTAGGACAGGGGTCAGCAACCTATGGCTCGCGAGCCAAATATGGCCCTCTAGGGAGCCAGATATGGGTCTTTTGGAGCCCCAGACCGGCTCCCCTCATTCCCCCCCCTGCAGCAGGGAGCTTACGTTGGCAGTACAGCCTTACAGCCCCCACAAGACTCGAATGCCAGTGCAGCTTCCTGCAGGGAGGGGTGGGGGAAAGTCCCCTCCGCACTGGCTCTGGCGTGTGGGGAACAAACAGAGCTAAACATGGCTTGGTGAGACAGCATTTTCCTCCCCCCCGTGTGGGGGAAACAAGGAAACAAAGATGGCTCCCTGCGTACTGATATTTCCTTCGCTCAGGACACACTTCCAGCAGGCCTCCCCTGCCAACCCTTCCCTGAATGGGAGCAGCGGGAGGCATGTTACATGGTGCCTGCCATGCAGCGCAAAAAAAAAAAGTGTACCCCAATCCCTCGTGCCCAGACCCCCCCACTCACTGCCCCCGGCCAGACAGCGCTTGCCCCCAGACTCCTGGCCAAAATCCCTCCTGTCCCCAGCCAGACAACCCTTGCCCCGGGCCAGACATCCCTTGCCTCCAGCCCCCTGGCCAAAATCCCCCCCCCTCCCTCCAGCCCCCTGGCCAAAATGCCTGCCCTCTGTCCCCAGGCCAGACATCCCCTGCCCTCTGGCCAATACCCCTCTGCTCCTTGGCCAGTCAGCCTGCACCCTTCCCAAAATCCTCCCTCCCTCTAGCCTCCTGGCCAAAATCCCCTCTGCCCTCTGCTCCCTGGCCAGACACTCCCAGCCCTGAGGCCAACATCCCCCTTGCCCTCTGGCCAACAACCCTCTTGCCCCCAGATCCCTGGCCAACATCCCCCTTGTCCCCAGCCCCAAGTCCAGACACCACAGCCCAACATCCCCCCCTGCATTCTGCCCCCATCCAAAATTCCCTGAGCCCCCTGGCCAGACACCCCCTGCCCAACACCCCTTGCCCCCAAACCCACTGGCCAAAATCCCCCCTGCCTTCTGCTCCCTGGCCAGACACCTCCTGCCTCTAGTCCATTGGCCAACCTCCCTTTTACCCCCAGCACCCTGGCCAGACATCCCATACCATCTTTCCCCTGGCTAGATGACACTCCTTCTGCCCCCAGCCAGACACCCTCTGTGCCCCGGACAGGCAGCCAGCCCCCAGCCCAGACCTCACCCCCTCCTACACTCCACCTCCCGCCCAAATCCTGCACTCCCATCCCTACCCCATTCACTGGCAGCCTTATCCTGCACACTGGACTCCTCATTTTTTGACCCAATCGAGAAGCTGGGGGGGGGGGGAGGGGCACAAAATCCACTAGCCCTGGAACCCAAGAAGAGTAAATCTGGCCTGAGGCCTTGAACCTCAGTCCTCTCTGCCCCTCCCCTCATTATGGGGCTGGAGCACCAGGGAAGTGAGGTGTTTCAGCTGGGGGGGGTCTCATCAGTGAGGGTTGGGGTTTTTTTTGCTTCTCACTTGTGTGGTTTCCAGCTGATTTTTCTGTGGGTCAGTGGCCCCCAACCCAAAAACAGTTCCCCACCTCTGCCATAAATAAAGACAATGTAGAAACCTTTTGTGTTGGACATAATATTTTACTTTATTTAAAAATGAAGCCTGGCCAACAAGCCCACAATTTGAGCCCAGCCCCCATCTGGCTGCAGCGTCATAACAGTCCTGCACATCCCCAGCACCAACCCTGGACCCATCATACACCTGAACCCCCTGCACTGAGCCCCTCTTACCCCCATATCCTCAAACTCCTGTACCCCCACATCCCCAGTCCCCTGCCATGACACTCCTGCACCCCCCAAACACCTCAGCCTTGTGCCGAGTCCATCATACACCCTAATCTCCTGCCCGGAACCCCTCATGCATCCCAGTCCAAACTCTTACACCCCCACATCACCAGCCCTGTTATAAGATTGACCGAAGACAGCCTGAATGTGTGCATGAAGCTGGATTTGACCAGTTATGATGTAAACTTCAAAGAAATGTATGAAACGATGCAGCAGCAGAAGTCCCATTAAATAAAGTCTGTGAGTACGTTTCATTTATGCTATTATTAATCATTATGTCAATTATCAAGAATATTAAGTTGTATATTTTCAGTCATGCAAATGGGCATTCTTATACAACAGCTCTTTGTTGACCCCTTGTTCTGAATTTTGATGTAGTTTGACTTTTTGGTTTGAAAAGGTTGCCGACCCCTGCTCTAGGACTTCTCACCGACAATACTAAAGAATGGCATTAGAGTAGGAAGGTAGGTAAAAAGCTAAGTATTTGACAGAAACACTTCTGAGGAGGACCAGCAAAGTTGGACATAATGCAGCTGAAAAGGCTTTAGATTCTTTATTCTAATTTACCTCTTCTGTAATTGAGTCTAAAGACGACGTGGCTTCATCGTAGAGAATAATAGGAGGATTCTTTAAGATGGCTCTAGCAATAGCAACTCTTTGTTTTTCCCCTCCTGAACAACAGAGAAGAAAAAACAAGGTTATTTTTGACCTGATCAGGTATTCTAACACCTGTGATAAAGAGAGAGGCCTGCTAACAGGATGCAACTGAAGCCCTTCATTCATCTTTGCCATGCAAAGATTTTATATAAAAAGAGAGGGATTACAGACACATTCCAAGAAACTTCCACTCATTCTCCTCATCAGAACCTTGGAGCTTACCTGATAATTTACACATGGGACTAACATGCATTTGAGGGTGAAATGGCAACTAGAATTACTAGACTTTTTGCTGCCACTAACAGCAATTTTCTGAACAATGACACCAGAATTATTAGTTAAATGTAAGACTGATTTAAATTTTAAAATCAATGCATAAAAGAGACAGAAAGTAGCCTTCCAAATACAATTCAGTGGGGGTATCAAAGTGTTCAAGTGCTGCTAAAAAAAAAAAAAAAAATACCCAGCAGAATTTTAAAGCAATAGTTAGCTCTTGTATGGCACTTTTTATTTCATGTACAGATCTTAAAGTGCATAACAAAAGATGCTAAGGATCATTATTCCCATTTTGCAGATGCAGAAACAGATGAGAAGAGGCAAAGTGATCAGTGCAAGATCAGACAGGTCAGTAGCAGAGCCAAGAATAAAACCTCAATCTTCTCTTTCCAGTGTGTAGGGTACTGGATTGGTTTCATGCTTGTTGCTTCCAACTAAGGACTATGCACTCTTAAGCGCCATCATCATATGATGAAATAGCCTCCATCATCATATGAAACTTGCAACATTACATGCTGCCACCAATCTCTCTCATGATTCACTTCCGACTAGCTTTTCACTATCTGGTTTTATTCAGGTGCTTCCTAAAATCCATTATGGTAATGTAAATATGAGTCTCAAGTTGACTGCAGCAGCCTTAAGTTCTTGCATATACAATACCTAACCCCCCCACCATACGATCCTATAAGCACCTTCTTTTCTATCTTGTAGTTCTATTGTTCATTAATCCCTACTATCTTGTGTTGATGCAACCCTTACTTAATGTGTCATCTGTGTATATTAGAATATGGTTAAGATGAGCAACAAACAGAAGTTGCGCTATTTGTACAAGATGCTACTTTTACTTCTCTCAAGAAATATCCAGTATGAAGAATATTATTGTTTGCTAGAGCCTGTGCTTAAAAATGTATGCAGTGATCCCATAATGGTGGCCTTCTCTTACGGAGCTGGTTGGCAGAACGTACAACAATGCTTCATCCTTTTCTTTATGCACAGCCCAGAAAAGCAATATTTAGAGAATATTTTTAAATGCTTTTGTATTTTCATATTTATTGTTCACTCTGTCCAGTAAGCATTTTACTCAGAGCAATTGATAAAAGTTGCCGTTTTAAAAAACACTTTTCTTAACTGTACCTTTTATTTCATTTGACACAAGTGAGGAAAATCATCATATGATATTTGTAATACGTCCATCACATTAAAATTTATAAATGCCGAGATACAATTGCTCAATATTTTTGCTTGTTAAAGCTAATTTACTGGCACTAGAGCAGGGACGGGCAAAATATATCCTGCGGCCCAGCGGCAGCCTCAGCCAGGTTCCCTCCCTGCCTCACATGCTGCTCAGAGCAGCCAACTGTAGGGACCATGTGCTGCTCTGAGTGCTAGGAGTCTGGGAGAGGGGAGGAGAGGGAGAGACTTTGCATGCTGCTCTGTCCCCAGCACAGGTCCTATTGGTCAGTTTCTGGCCAATGAGAGCTGTCTATCGTAGGATAGGCACTGTGTGAAGTACTTTCCTTCTCTCCAACCCCGGGCACAAAGTGCTCAGAGCAGAACATGGCCTCCACAGCAACACAGGGTGGGTAGGCAGCTCCCCCTAAGCCAGTAAGCACCGAGAGCCAGCTTTTAAGCCAGGGGACTGCATGTAACTATGAAGGTTAACGGATTAGCCCAGGCTCATTGGTTAACCATGTACAAGGTTACACTTTCAACATGCACTTTAAGAGCAATGCACGCACACAGCTACATACACCGGCTTATGGATTTGGTCAAGAGCAGGTGCCACCTTACATCTTTTAAACCTATCACAGAAAATGGATTCAGGTGCCCTAGATTTTTATCACCACCACACCTTCCACTTTCTAGAATGGGGTGGACAGCCCACAGGCTGATCCCAGCTTGCCAAGCCTTTGGATCCAGCCTTCAGCCTGCTGAGACTCTCAGGCAGACTCCCTACGTGCCATAGCCCCAGGCTGCTCAAAGCAGCCAGCTGCTGGGGCCATCTGCCTCTTTGCTCTGGGCACCCTGGGAGGAGGGAAGGAGAATGTGGGGGAAGACACTGCGCACTGCCCCCACCTGCAGCACAATCATTGCAGCTCCCATTGATGGGTTGCAGAGAGGCACATGGACCTAGCAGCTGGCTGCTTTGGGCAGGCTGGAGCTGCTAGCTGGGAGCCACCTAAGTAAGTGCCTCCCAGCCAGGGCCTGCATCTGGCACTCTACTCCCTCTCACATGTCAACACCCTATTCCAGGTCACCTCCCCCTCCTGACCCACTCAAACTGTCGGCAAACCCCTCCCCTTCGGCCCCAAGTCATAACTCCCTTCCAGAAGCTGCACTCCCCCCCTTCATCCATCTCTCAGGTCAGAATCCTCACCTGCACCCATATTCCCTCCCCAGCCCTGCACCCCAATTCCCTCTCCCAGGCCACAACATAAACGCTCTGCACTACCGCCTCCTACACTCCCCCAGGTCAGAATCCTTTCCTGCACCCATATCCCCTCCTGGACCCTGCACCCCAATCCCCTGCTCCAGGTCTCAACTTCCTCCTTCATACAAACTCCCTCCCAGATCCCAGACCCTCTCCTGTACTCCGATCCCCTACCTCAAGCTCCCTTCTACGTTCAACCTGCATCCCAGACCCTGCCCCCCCATAGGAAAGTGCAGCCCTTAATCACATACTAAAATCTCGGAGTGACTCCCATCAAAAAAACTGTCCACCCCGTTCCAGAATATCTACCACCAAGGAAAATCAATTCCTTTAGTGGAGTAAATGTAGGAGTACTTTATAAAATGGGTACTGCATTCCACTTTCAAGCAGCTACGTGTTACAAATGTTTTATAAGCACTATAATACAGACTACCACATAAAATGTACCATTTACTTGTGTTACAACTGTTTCATCTCGTAAGACAAACGTTGATTACAGCTTTAAATTATTCAACATGTACAATTCACAGGCTAATAATGTAGACAATGTCTTGAGCACAAATCTCACAGCTTATTTCCAAATAAAACTTTAGGTTTAGAAGAAATATTCAATGAATATTTAGGTTGAAATATTCAGTGAAAAACCATGTACTCATGTACACATATACCAATAAAACCCATAAAATTCTATATCACCCCATCCAGCCACCCCAAAAGTCCTACAAATGAATATGGTAAGTCATCCAGACATTTCTTAACTGCTAAACAATCACTCCTCCATCCTTCACTATCACCCACATAACTCTGTCCAGTAAGGACGCCAGCCTTCCATCCCTACTTTCCTGTGACACGCATATGTGTAATCTTACTGAACTGTCCAGAAGGGGCAATGGTGGGACGAGAGAGGAGAAAGTCAGGTCTGTCTGTGGTATGGAGATGGGTAGGTGGAATTTCGAAAGGTGATGCTGAAATACTGGCATCCCTACTGAGTTGAAGTTGTGGTACATTCTCGGTAGCATATGGTGGTTGTGCTGCTGGGTGAGGTGTGGAGCAGCACAATATACATTAACTTTTTATTTCCTTGTTTTCTAGGTTTTATTTTAAGTGTGTTACATAGCCAGTAATATTAAGTAATCAAATGCAATGCATAGGTATTAATTTATACCAAATTCAAAACCGCAAGTTACCATAAAATTATAAAATCCCTTTTATTATGAAAAGGATCACTCTCCAGTATGCTGTACCAACATGCCTCATAATATTATTCACTTAAAAAAGTGGTGTTAGTAGCTGTACATTTATACTTAAAAATCCAAACTTGTTTAAGCCTTCAATATAACATAAGCAGCAACAGACACCATCAAAACAACCACATCAGAGATTCAAATTCTATCCATATATATTCTTCTACTAACCCAACACATCACACTGACATTACTTAATGTCCCCTGAAAATAGATTCCTTTAAATGCCTTCTAGAATACAGAGACTTTGAACCACTAGTATTAATATTTAAACTCTATATTTATTACATGTCAGCTAAGATCTTCAAATTAATTACATCTCAGGATGACGTGTGCGAAGTGTGTACAGAGTTTGGAGCAAGCAAAAAGGGTGCAAAGAATGTACATATTTATGGATTTACCTGAGAGCTTGAGTCCTCGTTCACCAACTTGTGTGTTGTACCCATTGGGCATTCGAATAATAGCATCATGGATTCCTGCCAATTTTGCTACTTCATACACCTCTTCTGCCAATGCACTGATATTGCCATATAAGAGGTTGTAGTAGATGGTGTTATGGAAAAGAACAGCATCCTACAATTGTACAGAATACTCTAAATATGAAAACAGGATTGATACTTCATAGATGCAAGTTGAAAAAAAAATCAATATAGATAAGTGTATACTCTTCCCCTGAACCTTTAAGGGAAAAATGTTTCTGGGAAAATGTAATTAGATGTTTCAATATTTTGAATAGATATAAGATTTAAAGATCTTAATTATTTCACTCAAAATGTAATACACATTCTAGTTTTACCATCTCGCAACAAGTGCTAAAGATTATGTAACACCATGCGAGAAACCTCTTCAATTCCATTAGTTACATCTCCTTGATGTTTCAAATACAAAGTTACAAGGTTTCCTGAAATCCTGAAACAGAGATTTTCAAATTAAATCTGACTACACCAATATGGTGAGTTTGTGTTCCACTTGAACCAGAGCTTCTGAATATCAAAAGTTATGCTCTCAAGGATAACTTATGAGATATTATAAAACACTATACCTGAGGCACAACTCCTATAGCCTTCCTCAGGCTTTCCAAGCTGATATCTTGTATATTCTGACCAGCAACATAAATGTTTCCTTTCTGGGGTTCATAGAAGCGGAATAGTAATCTTACTATTGTGCTTTTTCTAAAATTGAGAAAAGGGTGGAAATTAAGGTTAAATTTTAGTTTAACATTTGTAACTCTCATTCATTATAAAAGCATATCAGAAAAAAATATTTCCAAAGCAGAATAAAATCATATTTACAAACGCCAATCAATGATGCAGAATTTGGCATAGTCCATTTACCCACCCTGACCCACTACCTCCTACAATGGCCACTTTCTTTCCTGCAGGGACTTCAAAAGACACTCCAGTAAGGACTTTCTGCCCCTCAAGGTATTCAAAATACACGTTATCAAAGGCGATGGTAGCAGTCTGTGGTGTGATGTGCAGCGGTGGAGCCAGCTCTTTGTCCTATTAAAAAAAGAGTTCCACTTTACACACTGCCCAGAATATATTTCAAACAGTTCGACAAG
Organism: Pelochelys cantorii; assembly: GCA_032595735.1. NCBI lineage: Eukaryota > Metazoa > Chordata > Testudines > Trionychidae > Pelochelys > Pelochelys cantorii. The sequence goes on along the minus strand of CM064337.1, from coordinate 23,991,416 downwards.
CTTAACAGTCAATTTTTTAATTTAAAAAGTGAAAGGCAGATGCTTCAGCTTCAACAAGTTAAAAATTATCTATTTCAGCCATACATGTGAAGACTGTTTTATCCCTCTCCTCTCCTGAAGGTCAAAAATGTCCCTTCTGATCATTCAGCTTCTAGGTAGCTTTTTTGTGTAATAAATTCTGCATCATTAATTACAACAACAGCCAAAAAACAAAACCAAAGCTTAAGAGCATGGTGCAAACACTAAAATAAAACCTCAATACTAATATAGCTTCTTTGTGAAATAACATTCTCTCTCACTAAAAGGCTTTGCAAGTTAAAAGCAAAAGCTAGTCCACTAACTGCTAGGGTTCCAAGGTGTCCTGTATTGACCTGGACAGTCCAGTATTTTCGCCTCCTGTCTGGTAAAAAAAATTCAGAAAATACCGGCCACCTAAAATGTCCGGTATTTTAAAAAAAATTTTCCTGGCCAGGAGGCAAAAATATCGGATACCTGGCAACTCTAGCGCCTGGGCCCCCGGCTCTCCCTCCCCCCCGCTCCCCTGACATCCCCAGCCTCCAGACCCCATGCTTACCTGGTTCCACAGGGAAGCTAAGTTCTGGCTTGAACAAGAACACAAAATGGTCGCTGGCACAAAGCCTAAAGACCAAGGGGAAGAAATGCCTTCCCTGGGTCTTAGCACTCAACCACTCCCCTGTTCCTATCCCTGTTCTGGCTCTGCACTCACTCTGAAAGGGGCCATGTTGTTTTATTATTTTTTTTTTTCCTTAATAAGTCTAGTAGTCCTTTTTTTTTTTTTGCGCTCAACAACTTTGGTCGCCCCCCCGCCTTTTTTTCCTCAACAGAATTTTTTCCATGGTGATTTTGTGTGTGTGTGGGGGGGGAGGGGCGTTTTCGGTATTTTTGGTTCAACCATCTGGCAACCCTACTAACTGCACTTAACACACACAACAAACAGCACTTCCTTATACAGTCTCTCCTTGTAGAATAGAAATGAGGTCCGAAAAGTAACAGAGGATGAAGCAAGAACATTGTCACAGAAACAACCCTATTAATGCTGAAGTAACTTTTTTAAAAAGGAGGTGCTTATTACTTACTTTAATTCTTGTGTCTACACTGAGCAGTGTAAACAAGGTGTTCATATCTATGAGAGCTTGCCTAGTCTCTCTGTATACTGTTCCCAGGAAGTTAAGTGGTAGAGAAAGCTGGAACAGCAGTCCATTCACCATTACCAGATCCCCAACTGTCAAGTTCCCTTAAAATAAAGATAGGGGAGAGACAGTATTCATATTAAATATTTTACCAGGATGGCGCACAAATATTTTAGGCCTGTTACTGTGAAATCCAGCATAGTTTGTGCTATACTACTTTTACAATAGGACAGAACTGTTTAACGCCATGAAAGAAAAGTTATTCTTGGAGGAGGAGCATTTGTCCAGTGAAGTGCCAAGGCATTACTAAAGTGAATTTCATTAAGAGACAGATTGTATAGTAATAAAATAATAGAAAATTCTAGCTCGGGAGATGTTACCAACTCCACTGTTCCTCTCTTTTCAATAGGTTCTAAAAGACTTTAGAAATACAATTAAGATTCAACTAATGAACCATAGATCCAGGGGCATAATTTCATGGACCAGAGAGGGAATGTTAATTTTCTATGTAGCTCTGGTAAGATCACACCCGGGATGCTAAGTGATGCTATGAGGAACTCAGAACACCAAATATATAGAGCAGGAAGGTATGCAAAGAACAGCCAAAGAGACAGACAGGCGGTCAATCCTCAGATGTTCTCAATTTACTCTCAGCCACGGAGAATAGGCATGAAAGGACTCCAGGCCACTGTTCTATCCTCTGTTTATGGGCCAGCTGGGGGCTGGCATAGGTTACACTGGCTACAATAGTCAGATATTGCACTAGCCAAGGATCTGTCACAACATTGCGTACTTCATGTACACTGCCTCCCTTCCTCTAGTCTATTCCTTACATGTGGGAAGGGCAGCAGGCACACAGACAAAATTATGCCAACATTTGTCACCCACAGATTCCCATGTCAAGAGAAATCTTTGCTTACTCCTTTAGGGCATCATTCTGGTGCTTTGTTATGCCTGAGATATTTTAGTCCCACTTAATTAAAATGATGACCAAATGGAGTTATTCTGCTGCCATGTTAGTCTACAAGTATTTAATGGTTATTCCATCCTATCCGAGGTAGAAGAGGTATTGTTTAATGTGATTAACAGAATTGACAGATGAAAATCTGTAAAAAAAAAAATATGTACAAACATTTTTTAATGGAGTCTACTAGACTGGGGAATAGTCTTGTGAGACTAATAGTGACTCTTCACTAGAATCATTTTAAAATAGAAAAGACAAAGTACTAGAGTACAGTACATAGCATAGGAAAACAATCTTGCATAGGTAGGGGATGGACAAGGTAACCTAACAGGAAAGATTTTTCCCTTGTAAAAATATCTTCAGTAACAAAACCCCAGTAAAAAGCCACATGTCAATAAATGTAATAGTCATATTTTTGTAATTCTTCAATACATACTATGAAAGGCAAGATCTACAAGTGTACTGTTATGTTTCCTACTAAAACTTTTTTTTATCTAAATGTCAGATTCTTTAAACTAATAGTTACCAGCACATGGTACAATATTAAATGAGTCTAAATGGCTATCAAGAGTAAGATCTATTTCTAGAGAAAGGCTTCTCAAAAACAGAACTAAGGCTATGGCTAGGTGCTCTAAGCCAATGGGAGAGACCTCTCCCATTGACTGAATTAATCCACCTCCAACAAGAGGCGGTAGTTATCTTGGTAGGAGAAACTAAGGGAGGTGGCTTATTCACATCTCTGAACAACAAAAGTGGTAGCGTATAGCTCTAGTATTCTCTCAGAACGAATGAGCACAGATGAGCAACTGATAGGTGCAAAAACTTATTTGTAGTAAGTTTCCATTATATCCATCTCTTTCCATGAACTTATGCATAAGGGTACGTCTACACTAGCTCGTTAGTTTGAGCTAGGTATGGTAATGAGGGCAACCGGAGTTGCAAATGAAGCCCGGGATTTAAATATCCCGGGCTTCATTTGCATGTTCCCGGATGCCGCCATTTTTAAATCCCCCTTAGTCCGAACTACTTGCCCGCGGCTACACGCGGCACGGACCAGGTAGTTCCAACTAAAGATCCTAATTCGAACTACCGTTACTCCTCAATCCATGAGGAGTAACGGTAGTTCGAATTAGGATCTTAGTCTGAACTCCGTGCCCGCGGCTACACACGGCACAGACTAGGTAGTTCGAACTAAAGGGGGATTTAAAAAGGCGGCGTCCGGGAACATGCAAATGAAGCCCGGGATATTTAAATCCCGGGCTTCATTTGCAACTCCGGTTGCCCTCATTACCCTACCTAGCTTGAACTAACAAGCTAGCGTAGACGTGCCCTAAGATAACTTATGCTTACCTGTATTACTGGAGTGCAGGCATTTTGAACTAAATGCAGTTTTTTTTATCATATTGTTGGTTTTGACGTCGGTCATGACACACTTCAAAAATTCTGTTTATCCCACTTTGTTTAATTATTTTGTTGGATATGACGGACATCTAGCATTTGTTTTATTGCAGGGATAGTAGGTAGGCATTTTCCTTCTCATCTACTACCACTGTATTTTTATTCTGTTGTGTATGTTTGTGGGGGTGAAACCTGTGCTTTAGAAGAAACTGGATCTTCTCTTAATGGAGACCATATTACATTTGCAAATTCTCTGACTTTAAGAGATGAATAATCACTGGCATCTCTGACACTCCTAAAGTTAAAAAATTGCTGAATGCTTGTATTTGAAAATCCCAATCCTCTAGAGTATTAACTGTATGAGTACCCTGTTCTGTTATGTTGCAACAGAAGCTATCCATCTGACTGTCAAAATCGCACTTCATTGAAAATTATGTCAGTGAATTTAAATGTTAATTCTCTGGTAATGCTAGGGTGAACCTCCCATTTGAGCATACCGAAAAATGGTTGTTTTATTGTATTTTAATAAACTGTACCAACAGTTTACATTGAAATAAAATATTTTACAGTGGTCGGGGAAATTTTACAGTGAATTAACTTATGCTGAAAACCTCCATTTGTTATTACAAAAAATCCTTAGATAGTTAGTGAAGTAACTCATGAATGTGCTATCTTTCCTAGAGATTCTGGGTTTTTTATGCAATCCTATACCCAAGTTTTGTGTTCTGTAAGTTTGTTTTACTACTAGCTAGGACAGCTAGTGTTCCAACTGAGCTACTTGAAAACAAGAAAAACTAAAAGAAAACTTTACCAAATATTCATCCCCCTCCCCCCAAACAACAAGAATTTAAAATTACAGTATCAGCAGTAATATCAGTCTTTGGGCATGTTTACAGTAGAAAATTAGGTTGATTTTATTTACTTGAACTCTAAACATCCAATTTAACAAATGCAATTTTGCAGGTCCCCACTAGGGGGCTGTGGTCAACAGAGCACATCTTCACTGTCAGGGGTTGCATTCACTCAAGGAGTGATGCTCTGTGGGTTGCTATCCAGGGCTAGGGTCCCAATGCCTCATGGAATGAAAACATTGTTGTGGATGGTTATGGGTGCTTGTCAGCCTCCGATGTCTGTGGCTCAGAATCAGTCTTGAATTGTGGTATGCTTGTCTAAGCTTCTTTATTGTCACGCAGCATTGCTGTGTCTCCCTCATGTAGCCCTTATCCATCATGCTCTGTGCAATTTTGGCATAGATATCAGCATTTCTTTTGCTGGTTTGGAGCTCTGCCTGCACAGACACTTATCCCTACCCCGATGGCAATCAGATCCACTATCTCCTGAACCTTCCATGCTGGTGGCATTTGCAATTCTAGGCATGCATGCTCAGTTGTGCTGGTGAACAACTACTGGAGCTGTCCTTCTGTTGGCTCAGAAAGACACCATCAAAATGCTGCTCCAACAGGAAATTAACACTTGAAAGTTCCTACAACTTTTCCTGCTCATCTGGCTAAAGAGCACTGGAGTTCAAAGTGCTTGCCAGGGCAGAGCAAGACATTCACAAGATAGCACTCTGGAGGACAGTAACTCTGAATTACAATACACAGTATTTACATTGACCATAATTCATGGCATGAATGTCACTTCAGGCTTTACTCCACTCATTCAGGTGGAATGCAGGGGTCAATTTTAAAAGCACGTTAGGTCAATGAGAAGGATTGGATAGCGTAGACACACTCATTACAAATTTTACTTAATGTTGAATATCTCAACCTACACTCATATTGTAGACCAGCCCTTCCTAAAATACCTTAATTCAGTTCTATTATTAATGCAAAGAGGAACGTGTGTTTTACTTGGAGGCAGATCAATTACCTGCAACAATTCCCTGACTAGCAAGCACCATAATAGCTGTTAAGCCAACACTGAATATAGCGCTTTGCCCAAAGTTCAGCATAGCTAAGGTAGCAGTAGTCTTCAGTGATGCATTTTCATATGTCTTCAAAAATCCATCATATCGCTGTGCTTCATATTTTTCATTATTGAAATACTACAAGATAGACAAAGGTAGAAAAGAGTGTCATTCTTTAAAATGTGCTAGATTCAAAAAGTACTTTAGCTAAACACAAGATTCATTGTAACATATTATACACAGACATGAATCAAGGCTTCAAAAGTATATTGGATATCTACTCAGTGGGTGATTAAGCCTAATACCCAAAGACAGGTTCAAAAGATGAGGATACAGCAGCCCAGCCAGCCAGGACCAGGGCCATGACCTGCTTCGATGACCAGAGCCCAACTGGTATATTCACCAGATTGTTATTCTTGGATCTAACTTGGGGGATTCATCTTGTGTGTTGGTTAACCATCTTTTCTGTCTGCGATGATGGCAACATCCTCATGATTTTACTTCTCATCCAATCTCTATTTATGGGTCCTTCTACATAGGTAACTTCACTACTTGTCTCTTTTGACTTATGTCTTCCCAAGCAGTAGAAGCATGTAACAGATATAACTTTGGCAGTTTCAAGGTTGCCCACAGGAATCAATGCTGGACCATTTTTTCACTGTTGTTATTCTCTCATTTTTTATACAGATATTGTGGCTGGGATGCAGTGTAGGATCAGAGACATACACTGGAGCTGTCCTTCTGTTGGCTCAGAAAGACACCATCAAAATTGTTTATATACAGATGTTTTCTTTAGCCATAAAGGATAGGGAGGTTGTTTTGTTTTTAAATGAATGCTTATATTTTGCAGAAATTGTCATTTTAGATTTAAGCACTCACTAGGAAAAGCTTCCCACCTCTTACTGAGGAATGGATGTGTCAATCCCTGCATGCAGTTTTACAATACCTAGTTCAGACGATTATACATTTTAAGAGAACTGAGTTTTTACAGTATAGAATTGGTCTGATTGTGTGGCCATACAGCTTCCCTTCACCTTGGCTGGAAGTGAACACAAAAAACAATGCGCCTTCCCCATCAACCTTCTGCTTCTACAAATATCTGAAGAATCATTTCTTGAACATCACTTTAGAAATTAGCTTGGGCATCTGTACTGATATAAATCAGTAAATCTCAGTCTGTGGTCCATGGATTACCAAAGGTCTTCATGTCCCTTCATGGTAACACATTTTGAAGATCATAAACCATCTGAGGATCTCTCTTCTACAAAAGTGCTACACAGACAGGAAAAATTGGAGAACAGCTGGAATAAGTTATTCACCAGACTCCATCATTCACAAGCTAGATATTGTTTTAACTGCAACTACCAGGAAATGGAGCTGGCATTCCAAAAAGTGGAGAATAGAGAATAGGGGTTGATACTAAAAGTTGCCCTCTCGAACTGAACACCCTTGAACTCACTTTGAATGTAATTATATCTATCACAGTGTTAAAGATAGTAAAAAGAGATTTAATATCTTACCTTCACAGTTTCATAATTTAGTAGCGAGTCAATTGCAGCATTCCCTGCATCATTATCTGCTTTGTTCATTTCTATTCTAAATTTAGTCCTGTAAAATAGAGGTTTGAAAAGTTGGAGAGTATTGGTTACAGTGAGAGGAATAATCTTTAAATCCTTACCTGTTTTAAGGAGTGCCTTACCTCCATTGTGTAACTCCTACAGTGAATGCTGTATATGCACCAAGTGTCCCCAGGGATACAAATGCAAACTGTGCACCACATTTATAATACTGGAGGGGAAAAATGCTAATTGTCAGTATGACTTAGTATACCAATATTATTTCAAAAGAATCATATCATCAAATTTAGGTAGCTCTCTCCCAAAACAAGCTGAAAGACATGTCCCTTTCCCTGAAAAGCTTATAAACTAGTATCAGCCTTGATCTAACCAGAGTAATAGGAAGGATGTTGGCAAAGGTAGGACAGAGGTAACATCAATAAGATGATGAAACAACTCAGCAAGGGCTAGGTCGCAAAATGGTAAGAAAAGGCTTTTAAAACTTTGTGTCTTAATAGAACAAAATAATTAAAGCTTTGCAAAAAAAGGTGAGTCTTTGAATTTCAGAGTAAAGCCCTTGAAGATGAACCTTGGAAGGATTTTCCACTGTAACCCACTCATAGTATGTATAGATTTTGGAGACAGTGTGAGAGAAAGGCTCTAAAACTCTGCATGAGAAGCAGATGAATGGGGTATCAAGACAGGTGTCTCTGGCAGAGTGATAATCAAATGATACCAAGACAAAAATTCACATCTTTCTAGACTGCAACATTTAATCAAACTACTTAAACAAAAATGTTTGTAAGGTGTAGAATCAAATAGTAATGTAAAAATCCAAGACAAGGGATAATACAAACAAAAAATACTACTGAAGTGTCTAAAAAGTAAATTAAAAAAATCAGTTTTTTCTAGTTTATTAACTTTAAATGTTTGACACTATTTTATGTATAGTCATTTTGCTCTTTTGACTTTGCAATTTTTTCCATACAACACTTGAGAGAGAAAGCATTTAAAATACCATATAAATATGGCAGTAAAAACAGCACATTAGAAGGGTATTCAGAGGCATGTATTGTACCTAAAGTTAGCTTAAAAACAAACAAGTTTAAAATAACTTAGTTTAAAACTGATACTGTAGTATGGTCTCTTTGAAGCATTCTGTATCGCTATCTTGCAAACACTATGTTTAGTAAGTAAGTTTTGTTGTAAAAAACTTAAATGTTAGATGTTATTCCCAAAAAGTGAGACATGATCCTTCAATTTACAGAATGCCTGAGTAAGTATCACTTACCAGAATTCCACTCACAAGTGCCATTTCAAACACGGTGGGTCCCAGATTAAATACTAAAGCACTCAGCACAAAGCTGATGCCCCTTGTTCCCCTGTCAATAGCTTTTGACAAAGCTCCTGTTTGCCTATTCAGGTGGAAACCCAAATCCAGGTTATGCAGATGAAGAAATACATTCTTTGCTATCCTTCTGATGGAATTTTGGGCTACTTTCCCAAATACTGCATTTCTAGCTTCATTAAATAATGCAGCCCCAGCTCTTGACAGACCATCTAAAGAAAGACAATACACGAAAAAAAAATTAAGTAATTTACTTTACTCAACTCCAAAACAGCCTTCAAAAATAAATATGACAGAAGTAAGATGTCGTTCCTTCCCTATAAACCGGGTATTTGCAGCATTTATTGCTCCAAGATTTCATTGTTTTTGTTTTATTCATTTTTAATTTGGCTTTTGTTTGTGACTGTTTAGGTATAAATGTATTGGTCAACTTATCAAAGGAGGATTCATTGTTAGAAATAATTTTTGTAAGCACCATTTTTTTTTCAGAATCAGGGTAGCAGAACTAAGGCCACAGAAGGCTCAATACCAACAGAAGTAGGAGAAGATATTAGAATAACCATCTCCAGTGCTAACAGCAAAAAAGGTCATGAGCTCTAATATTCCAAAACCTTCCTGCAGAAAGTCAACACCTGTCAACAGATTAAAGAATCACACTTACAGCCAATCAGAACAGCTGTTGCCATGGTTGCAACTGTATTTGGTGCATCACTCAGGTTCAGCATGTTTCCAGACATCTGGTTGAGGTTGTCTACTGCATATTTAAACATGAAGGGAACCACTATATTCATGGCCTAAAAGAAAAAAACAAACACACACAGCAATTACCTAGGATGTGCTAAAATGTTTATTTATAAAGTATAAATATTTCTCTTGAATTAGCTATAATTATTGCATTTGGTTATTAACCACACTGGGATGGCTCTCCAGATCTTAAAAATAAAACTCTCTGCAATAGGGAGCTTGAACTTCCATGATAGAAAGCTTACTTCTTGCTTTCCTCTGGCTCCTTTTAAATATCAGCTTTCATCTTAACTAAACAATTGACTGTAAAAACCACTTGAATTCATTATGAAGACTCTTTCAAACAATGGCAAGATTGAGAGATGATAAAGTATCAAGATATTGCACATTGTACATTTACAGTGTCATTAAGTTATGAAAAGTCATTAAAGTCTGTCCCTGTAAGAATATTAGCTACAAATACAGGGTGTCCCTGCTATACATGCAAGATACATTCCAAAAAACATGGATGTACAGCAAAATGACGTAAAATGGAGAATTTTTTTCCCATGGCTGACTTCCATTTGTACAAATTTTTTTTTTTTGGGGTGCGACGTAAGAGCGGGGAATGGGAGGACTTATAACACATTAGTTCCTACAAGCGTCAACAACGCTAATGTGGAACCGATGTATACCGGGGTGACTTATAGGAGGGACGTCCTGTACTGCAAGGTAAGACAATAAAAAGGTCAGTGTAGAAAGCTACCGGTTAAAACAACAACAAACAAGCATGTTAACTCTGGACCATTTTCTGAGGTGTTAAGCACTAGAAATTCCCACTGTCTTCAAAGTTGAGAGTGGTTGGCCATTTGTCTTGTCTAATAACAATACTACTTATTTATATGGAGCTCTCAATTTTCAAGGTGATTTCAAAGTTTATTAAATTTTTTTACTTAGGTTAATCAAACGACTCTTGACAGTAATGTAACAATTCCTTTGCAACCTTTGACATGAAATATAGCATATATAACTATATATGGTATGCTACTAAATATTCTGTAAGAAAGGAAAAACAACTGAATTGCCTGTATATATAAGAAAGAAGGCTGGTTAAGTTGATGAAGGATTTATTTTCAGAATTTTCACTTGCTTACATTAAGAACTAAAACACATGAACATTCTGTAAAGCTTAAGAAAACAAATATCCCAAATCTTGTTAATGTTACATTATTATACCAATTATGAAGACATTACTGTCAACAGCCTTAATTTTATCTCCAACTGATAAAATTATTCAAGGATTTAAATTGCTTTTAACAATGAAGGTTTCAAACTAAGATATATGAGTTTTTTAGCAACTGAACAGATGTCTTACGACTCAATATCTTGAACACATTCCAGATGTTAAAATACCTTTACAATGAACTGACTTTGCTTACATCCTTTGCAACTAGAAAAAAGGGCAATGAGAAACAAAATCTTACAGGCAGATCACTTATCAACTTTCAGTGCGTTATCTAGTTAGTATCAGAAGAAGTGATCTGTAAATAAAGCAGACCAGCCACTCTTCACTTACAATTCCATCCCTCCATCCCAAATGCTTCTACTATAACAGCATCTAAAAGCCTTAATCCTGAGGGGCTCCATTTTGGTAGGAACTGTAAAGACTAACTAGCCATCCAAACAACAAACACTAAAGTTTTCCGTGAAAAGAGATAAAAATCACATCACAGCAAAAATTTAACAACACATTTTTATAATACACGCTAAAAACATCTGATACTGCAAAAACTTCAAGTGGTAAAAAATTGTTAGCAAAGAGGACAATAGGAAGTTATCCTCCAGAAGAAAATGGAGCTCTGAAGGTGACAGATTTTGATAGGATTCAAGGAAAATTATTTTAAAGGATTTCATATGGGTTTTTATTTTTACTTCTAAAAAAGAACCATAATTTGCCAAAAAATTAACTCTGAAAAACACCTCAAAGTACAGCATGATATAGATATTCCAGAGACTAGAATAAAATTTGATTGTATCTAGACACATTTATATTGGTTAGCTCATAGCAAATTCTGAAAGATGGCCTGATCCATAAGCCCTTATTCATGATATGCTCCTCATTCCTAGTAAGAAGTGCAGGACATAGGACGTAAAATTTCGATTAATTGGCTAATTGAATAGTTGATGCAATTTGCATCAACTATTTGATTAGTCGATAAGGGCTGTTGCTACACTTCAAAGGCAAAAGTGCTGTGGAGAGCATGGGGCCAGCAGAGTACTCAAGCAATCTCCTACTGGCCCCGTTCTCCCTGCGGCATTTCAAAGCGGCAGTGCTGCATGGAGCCCAGAGTCAGCAGGGGAGTCCCCACTTCAAAGCCCCACTTTGAAGCACCCCTCCTCTTCCCCGCCCCCTTGCTGCCTCTTTCTGATAGACTAGCGTGATGACTATCCGATAAGAATTTGTATATTGGATACTTGACAAGTCGTTCACATTCCTATGCAGGATGGGCACCAAATCAGCAACTCTCACTCCCTTTCCCAGAGCTTGACATTGACAATTTTCATAAAAATAAAGATGCAAATCTCAATTTGTGTGCAAAAAGCCAACAATATCTCCCAAATGGCTATAGCGACTGGCCATTCCAGTAGCTGGCAGAGAAAGAATGCACAGGAAACTGTAGTCAAGACAAACATTAGATACACTAAAAAACAAGCAAAAAACTACCCCTGAAGAACTGGGAACATCTCAGAGATTTCTGAAGCTTGAAAGTAGAAATGCACAGGTTTGGAATCCACATTTTCACATATAGCCATTAGACAAACAAAAAGTCTGTCACTCCCTTTGCAGTTACTTGTCTTGAAACTCAATTGTCTGTAGTATTTCGTTTTTAATAAAGCCCAGTACAGAGTGACGTCTACTGTAAAATGCAGATTCTCCTGGGAGACCCTATTCAGTAAAAAAGAAATGTACTGTTATGTAGATCACCCTGATTTGCTGCAGATTTTCACAAATCTCTGTGCAAGAATTTTACTTTTAAAGGGGCGCAGAGGAAGAGTGGCTGGATAAAGAATTTTGCATGTGCTGACAGTGAGGCCTTTGATTCTGTTTGTTCAGTATCTTGGTAAGATACTTCAGCAACTCATATTGGTTTTCCATGAGCTTTATTTAGCATGTGCTCAGTGGTTTGTGTTCTGACTTGCATCTCGTTAGTTGTTCTTTGTTCCCTTTTCTCTGAAGTGTTCAATACCACAACAAATCCTTAACCAGTTCTTCCTTTGTCCTCCGAGGTTTTTTCCTTAGTTGACAGTCTGTCTGCAGGTGAACATGCCTGACTTCTCGAGGTCTGGTCTAGTAACCATTAACAATGAAGTGACTGCACTTTTCATCATAAAGATGGTAACATTTCACTAAAATGCTCATCTCTGAACAAAACTTGACACTTTTCTTGTTACCCTAGAGGCAAATACATCTCTCTCCAGACTCTCTGATCATGGTGAGTTTTAAAGGAGGGAGGAAAAGGGGGGGATCCCCAAGAGAGTACAGCCCTTGCTTGTGCAGCAGGTGTATATGGAAACAATTTGTAGGAATCCTACACTTGTCCAAAGGCTGCCATCATTCTGGCTATCACATCCCTGCTAAAAGTTAAACAGGCAAACCTTGGCTCTGCTTCTTGATGTGAGTGGGGGTATGTCTCACTCCTTACGCAGTCAAACTCTGTGCTGCCTTGGTTCCAGCAGCACAGTTTGATGAACAGTTTGAGACAGACTTGTACCATGGCAGTGGGGAAATGGCAGGCCTGCCATGGAATCTCCATGGCTACGTCTACACTACAAGGGTTTTCGCAAAAACCGGCAAAAACCGGCAGAGCATCCACACCTCAAGAGCACTTTTGCGCAAGTAAATCGGCAGAAGAGAAGGCTTTTGGCAGTACAGTTATTCCTCTTCCCACGAGGAATAACTTCTTTTTGCACAAGAATTCTTGTGCAAAAAGGCAAGTGTGGACGCTCCACTGGGGTTTCTTGTGCAAGAAACCCCTATCCAAAAAAGCACAGGTGCTCTGAGGGCCATCAGAGCTTTCTTGCGCAAGACTGTCCATGCAGTGTGGATGCTCTCTTGCACAAGAGCACATCGCTTTTGCGATGTGCTTTGAGGTCTGGACGTGCTTTTGCGCAAGAAGTTTTTGCAGAAGAATTCTTCCATAAAATGCTTCTTGCGCAAAAACCCTGAAGTGTAGATGAAGCCCAAGAGAAAAAAAATAAGTACATCTGGCAAAGCTTTGACACCATCTCTCAACAAGATTCTATTGATATCTCTGCGTACATCAATGTTCTGTTTAAACATATTGCAGACCCAGGTAGGGTTTAGCCAGCTCACAGAAATATAGCCTCCACTTGCCCTGCAGGCCTCCCCCCCCCCAACTGTAAGAGCAACTTCCCAAGATATCACCTGCCTCTCCCCCAACCCACAGCAATATACAGCAACTTACCGCTCACATGGCTGCTGCCTTCACCACCCACCTTCCACTGCCTGCACAGCAACTTACCCTGAATCTCTTCCCTTCCTTCATGCTCCACATACAGTTGCTCAGAGTCCTCACAAACACTGGGACTTGAGAACAATTCCTTGCTCCCTAGCACACTGGCTGTCACCAGATTAAGTCTAATCCCCTTATCCGTTTCCATCTCTTTATCAATAAGGGTATGTCTACACTTGCACCCTCTTCCGAGAGAGGGATGCAAATGAAAACATTCAAAATTGCAAATGAAGCCGTGATTTAAATATCCCGTGCTTCATTTGCATATTTGCTTTATGACGCTATTTCAAAATAACAGACGCCGTTAAAATGAGAAGGGTTTTGTCTCAAAATAACCGCATTTTAACAGCGTCTGTTATTTTGAAATAGCGCTATTTTGAAATAGCGTCATAAAGCAAATATTTCAAAATAACAGACGCTGTTAAAATGCAGTTATTTTGAGACAAAACCCTTCTCTCGAAATAACCCTTATTCCTCATACAATGAGATTTACCAGTTATTTCAAGAGAAGGGTTTTCTCTCAAAATAACTGTGTCTTAACAGCGTCCGTTATTTCGAAATAGCGCTATTTTGAAATAGTGCCATAACACGACTATGCAAATGAAGAGTGGGATAAACTGCGGCTTCATTTGCAATTTCAAATGTCTTCATTTGCATCCCTCTCTCGAAAGAGGGTGCAAGTGTAGACATACCCTAACTTCTGTCTCTGGGATGATTTCTGTTTCTGACTCTCTGCTATGGAAAGTATCCACGTTCTCCTTGGATGTGGACATGGGGACCCCACCTAGAATTGCGACCAGTTCTTTATAAAAATGGTATGTTGTGGGTGCAACACCTGACTGACTGTTAACCTCCTGGTATACCTGCTGGAGTTCCTTTTTCTTGGCTCAGCATTGCAGGGTGTCTCACCTCATACCCCCTTTCACACAGGGCTTGAGAAACGTGACCATACGCATCCCAGTTCCTACGGGTCACTCGCAGCTGTGACTGCACAGATTCTTCACCCCACACATTGATAAGATCAAAAAGCTCTGCGGTGCTCCAAGCAGGAGAGCATTCTGAACAGTAGTCACCCCATTCCAATGAGAAGATGCCATGAGGACCACTACACAATGAGCCAGACAGCAGGAAATGGATTTTTAAGTTCCCAGGGTTTGCAGATGGGAGGGGTGCATCTGTTTACATGGCTGCAGAGCAGCAGAGTTCAAAGTGCTGGCCAGAATGGCTAATTGGGCCTTGTAGGAAACATGTTGGAGGTCAATAAACTTGACAAAAAACCTACTATTGCACACAGTACATGATTGTCAACAATAAAGAAGGGGGAGAGACAAAAGTCCTGTGTGGAAGTAGAAGTTTTTTGTTGCCAAAACTGGGCACTTCTTGTCACTTCGCAAAACCAAAAAGGGTTTTTTTTAGCAACAAAACATGCTAGGGTAGATAAGGCCTTAGTCTTAAAATAAGTCTCTTCTCAATGTGGTAACCCAACATGAGAGCATGTTCACATAATGGGGAATACATTTCTTTTAGACTCTAGATAAACTTATCTACCTCTTTAGTAGCCTACATTTCCTGGCACAGAATTCAAAAGCTCTAAGTGAATCTGGATATTCTGTATCAAAGGAGTCTGCTATACCAGATACAGGTGCATCTTTATATTTTCTCTGAACTTATGCATTGCTGCAAGTCCCAATTCCACCTACGGGACTAATCCCTCAGGATAAAACCTGAAGAGTCTTCTACAAAATTCTTTTCTTGCATAATTCTCAAATAGTACACTCCTTAGAAACATCTCTGTTTAAACAGATTTGTTGTTGATTTTTATTTTTTATGTATAAAATGGAAAACTAAGGAGCATAAATCTAATTAAGTGGACTCAACCCAAGCATTCATAGAACTCTATATATTTTTACTATAAAAGTTTTAAAATCAAAGCTGCAGTCCAAATTCACTGATTGTGTAAGCAGGCGTGACTCCATTTGCTTCAATACAAGTTGCCCTTTTTATACTGTTGCTTAATTTGAGCCTGTAAGAACTGTACAATTAAGCAAAAATTTCAGGGCACAAAATTATAAATAAGGTTTAAATGTTTTTAAAAGAAAGTTTTATAACTTTAAAGGCAACACTACAGAACAAAAGTTTTGCGCGCACTCATAAAACAAGACCAAATCACTTTTCCCCCATCCAGGTCTCCACTGCATCCTTTCCTCTCTTTTAGTTTTGTACTGTTAGCTCTTCAGGGCAAAGACCATCATGTTTGTGTCTCTTGCATCCACTTTTCTTTTTTTAAATAGATGGTGATGAGAGAACAACTGAGATCGAGCAAGTAATAGGATAAAAATGATCCAAACTTAACTCTTCTTTCACATATAGTAACCCAAACACAAAGGTCAAACAGCTATATAACTAGGTCGAAGTTTCAAGATATATATTAGCTTCAGAACTCTTTGCAATACCAAAAGGTCTGTTATGTGTGTGCTATAAAAGGCAGAGCCTAAGATTCAGCACACCAGATATGGACCAATCAAGTCTGGTACCCAGGAAATTTAGAGCACAATCAGAATAGTGGTCAAGTGGCAGCACAAAGGGTAAGCGTCGGTGACTGACTTTTGACCCCTATCTGTGGGCCAGCTTGAAGGGCCTCCTTCTCCCATTTCTGCATTTCAGTGACAACTCTGCTGGTGGTCACAAGGCACAGAAACAGCACCAACCCGGAGGAATGGCAGCTATTGTACAGTGCTGTAAAACAGATTTAGAAACAGGGAAGGAGGAGAGAAATTATGAGCTTTCTGAAGCTAACTGAGGGCTCTCCACAGCAAGGGACAGATAATTAACACTGAAATAATTTCACTTTAGATGAAAAACAAACAAAAACAAGAAATGGGTTAATGAGATCATCTGACTCCAGGTAACAACAGTAGGTGCTCAGATACTACCACAATGGAGACTATATACCAACCTAATTTATGAGGCAGCTATAAGTATGCACTGTATGTTCCATCAGCATGCAACACTTGTTCCTTGCCCTTTTAGCCAAACAAATTTTCCCCAACACAGAAAATTAACAGTCAGTAGAAATACAGATAGCGTGTAAGATTTCTCCAACTCATGAATAATGTATATTATGTCCACAGCAAGAGGCCAAAAAATTGCAGAATTGACAGAGGTGACAGGATTCTTGTCAAATCCATGAGTTTAATCTGGCTCCTATGGATACTTAATGCAGCTGAGATGGAGAGGGAAGGAGGAGGAGAAAAGGGAAAAAGAGCCAAAAAAACCCACATACAGACTGAAGACAGAACTGGGAGAGGGAATATGTAGAAATGCCAGACTACATAAAACCCTGTGCAACTTATCCAGTGCATCTAAAATGTATTTTAATAGGGAACTCCCTCCCCCCCCTTCCTGTTGCACCTTACTGACACAGTGTTTAGATATGTTCTAAAGGTTCCGAATTTTAAAACATATCAAAAGGACTATAAAATAATACTTCTGAAAAAAGCCTCATTATCCTCAGAGTAGATCTTTGCCTGTCAGCCCCTTTTAGTCCAATCATGAAGAACTACACAAATAATTATTTTTATAGTAAACCCAAGAAAACTGAAGAGGAAAAAACAAAACAAAACCAAAGTAATTTTTCCATGGATAAGCAATCCAGCCCTAAAATAGGGAGAGACAGGCTGTAACTATAAGCTCTTCAGTAGTCACAATGCAACCTTGTCTACTTAATTTTGTGGCTGAGGTGCACTGAACCTGAATATTTTAAAGGGAACAAATTTGGGAAAACCCACAAACTTCTCTGCTTTTCCACGCCACACAACTGGCCTTTACAAAATATCCAATCTAAAGATACAAGTCCATTGGAAGCAAATAAGTTTGTAGTGGAAAGATTCTGCTCTTTGTATAAAGGGAATCAGATATATCAGTGTTGTTACTCTAATACAGTTTTGTATCAATATGAACTATAATCTGTTTGAGGTTAACAAATACAAATAAGTGGTCACATGAACAAACAGGACAAAGAGCTCCAAAACAGTCTAATGCAGAGGTTGCACAATGTTTCCCAGCCCCCCGTATAAGGTTCAGGATGGTTACAGATTACTTAAATGCAAATTGATTTATTTTCTGGAAGAAAAGGTAGAGGGATTTAACAGTGCTGGGGGAAAAGGCAGAATCCAAGAAAGCCAGGACTATCCAAGACATCACAGTGAGAGTCTATGCATGAGGTAGTTTTGGTAGAGACTCATCCTGTGGCAACTAGAATGAGTATTAAGAAGAGAGAAATTGTTCAGGGAGTCTTTTATGTTGGTCTACACATAATAAACATTCTGTTTTCCTAACAGCATGAACTGGGGACCAGAGACACTAGATAACTAGTTCTACCAGTGACCAAAAAGCACTTCAAGAGTTTTCATGAAAAAAGGAAAAAACAACTCTCATTTGGTGACACCATTTAAAAACTTGCCATGAGACTTCTGTGGCTGAGAATGAGAACAGGTAAGTATTTTGCCTCCTTGATGCAACAATGGGAGAACAGCCTTGGAACCATTTAAGATTTTTCTTTCTACTCGGAAACCACTTATTCTGAGAGAAGGTGGTTGCTTGTTACTGCCACTGGCTGTTTTATTGGATCTCAGATTGTGAGAAAGAAAATATTCATGGAATGATTAAGGAAAAAGAATTATTGTTTAATATGATCTTCTAGATGCAGTGGAGGCAAATAGTAGGCACTTTAGTAGTGTAAGGATTTAAAATTGCAGTTATCTTGCTAATCGTGTAGTCGATACAACTGTATCAACTACATGATTCGTTGATAAGGGCCTCCCTGCAGAACTGCACCGGGAGTAGCCCCAGGAGCCGGTATGAGCCAGACTGAGCAGTCCCGGCTTGTGCTGGCTCTGGGAGCCACCGGTGCTGCGGCTCTGTATTTTAAATGTAATAAGAGCCACTAGGCTCTTACTACATTTAAAACACAGAGGCACAACGTCCCAGACCAGCGCCAGCCAGGACTACTTGGTCCCAGCTCACCCTGAGTCCAGCAGCCCCTGGCCGCAGCCAGCCCCGGCACACGAACAGGGGCTTCTCCAGCTCCAGCACCAGCCCCCGTCTGTGGCAGACAGAGGCTGCTGCCAGAGCAGCCTCTGTCCACAGTGAGCCTCAGACTGCTGGGAGCAAAGGCTGCTTCACAGTAGCCTCCCCTATCCCCCACCCCCACTGCCTCTAATAGAAGGACGGAGGGTGTGGGGGGTGTACAGGCAGTTAGCTGTAGTGGCAAGGAACCCTGGACATCACTCATCTCATTAAATCCAAGAAACTACTTGGAACGCCCTAACCTCTTTCCAGAAGTGGTACACTGTGCCATAGGGTCTCAGATTTAGGAGTGTAACACTGTACTACGCAATGTGCACGAGGTCAGGTCAGATGATTATGATGATCCCGTCTAAGCTTACAGTTTATGAGGTACCCTGCTTTGAAACTGGGAATTCTTCAGATGACATTCAAGCAGCCCTGAAGCACTATTAACAGATTTTAAAAGGAGTTACAGCAAGCATTCTTCAGATGTAGGGACAGTCTTCATGTCAAATGTGTAAGGGGGAGGATTCACAAGAATAACTCCCTAACCTCCCTACACGACAACAAAGAACATGTATGTCCAGTATGTGGGTTACTCTCTTGTTCCACATGCAGCATATCATGCCATCTGCTACTGGTATCTGTATTTGGAGTGAGCTGTGAACACAATTTACCAAAGTTCAAAGCACAGTTTCAAATACCATTGCATGTTAAGCACTAGTAGAAGAGAAAGAGGAGGAAGAGGGTCTTAACTACATTTATATGCCATACTCTCCTTACTGTCAGATGGGTTATCAGAAGCTTCCTGCACAGGAACTGGAAAATAGAACATCTATCGTAGAAAGCATCACGATGCCATTTTAGACAAAGCTGCAGGTCAAGATATTGCCTCTCTACTTCAGCTCAATTAAACAAACATATTTTTCTTCCAAGTACTCTCCTTTTATCACCCCTATGCCTCAAGTTTGTTTCTTCTACCCTCCTTCCATATTGCTGAATGCTGATAAGACAATACTTGGTTCAGCCAGTTATAGCACTGAAGCTCATTTCTCAGTAAGAGCTTGTCTCAATGGGGAAATTGATTGGAATAATTCCCCTCATGGATACTCTTATTCTGGAACAGCTATTTCAGAATAGCTTATTCCAGTCAATTTTCCATACAGAAAGGCCTGAAACAGAGACTTTCTGCACAGCAAAACCTTTTCTTTCTTTACTCCTATTTGCTAGAATTTAGCTTATCCCAGCTGCAGCCTAATTTTAGCCTCGTGTGTGATAAATAATTGCCCACAGTCAGTAGGTAGCTAGTTAGAGCTGCTAGTTTCACAGAAAATATTAGAATTTGCTCCCCAACGCTTAGCAGTCACAGGAGATTTATATTTTTCTAAGGCAACAGAATCTGTGTATGGAGAGAATTAAACATGTGTTCCTGTGCCTTATTTCTACAAAAACTACCGCCAACTTAGGACTGTATCCTACAACAATCTGTGGATATTTATTGTGTGGATGCTTCTCTCAAAAAGCCTAAAAGTGGATAAACACAAATTCACTGTGGTCTAGCACACAAATTCTTTCAAAAACAGAAATAAAATAAAGGTGAAATCACTACCTTTGCCTTGTAATAGGCCTGCATGTTTTCTTTTAATCTAATTTTTAATAATGGATAGTTCTAGGATCAGCAAGAACACAGCAATATGCATAGTCTTATACAAACTAAAGCAAAATCAACAATATCTGCCTTCGGGACCTGCAGCAAAGTCTTATCACCCCAGGCAGATCTCCTGTTCCACGAACACCCACAGCCAAACATGAAAGAAGTGGGTCTGCAAGTGTCCTTCCTTCCAGTTTAGGAGGAGCCGCCTCAGGACACCAGGATGCCACTACTTCTCTCAACTGTATGGCTGAGCTAAGCCAACAAGGTTATAGTGGTGGTGGTGCCTGCAGTGCTTTCCTTTTGCAGCTGTAAGCCACAGGAGTGCTCTTGTTCCATCCTCCTATCCTTTGCATTTTCATGTCATTAGCCCAAGGCCAAACTTGTAAAGATTCAAAGGAAATTCCATGTTCTTTATGAAGTCCATTCAAAATGACTAAATTGCCCTAGCCAATGCTACATTTTGTGACCATCAAGTGCTATGCCAGCTCCCTGCTCCTCAAAGGCTTGTACTCACCCAACTCAACCCATCTGTTTCAATCCACCAATCATATATCATGCCTTGGTTCTCTTCCTTGCCGCCTCACCTTCCTCAGCT
This sequence comes from Pelochelys cantorii, assembly GCA_032595735.1. Lineage (NCBI taxonomy): Eukaryota > Metazoa > Chordata > Testudines > Trionychidae > Pelochelys > Pelochelys cantorii. The sequence continues at coordinate 23,970,516 of CM064337.1, read as the reverse complement.
CCCTCTTCCTCTGTCTCCCCACGCTCCTTCCACTGTGTGTGATTACTTTCCCCTTCCTGCAGTTACAAACCCTTCCTCATAATTTAACTGATTAAGTGGTGAGCAAATAATGGAATCAATTAATCTGATCAATCCAAATCCTCTATTTGATCTCAACTAATTCCTCCCTGATCCAACTCTATTTATCTGTATAGAGTAAGCACCTCAACATACAGAAACAGTATACCTGTGATTTATGCTACATACACCTGTGTGTTGTATGACAAATACTAAATTGTAGGTTTACTTGCAAAAGTAACAGCAGCATTAATGCTCCTTGGGTGAACTGAGCTACAGCAACAGCCATCACAATTGAGCAAACTAACATTTCTTACCTTTGCACCTGCCAAAAATCCCAGAGAGATGGCAACTCTGGCTCGTAGGTCTGGTCTGTCTTTGGGCCATACATAAGATAACATTGCCCTGATAATCTTCCCAGCATCTATCTCTTTCAACTATTGAGAAAAAAACCACATATATAGTATTAAAAAAAAGATACAGAAATATACTTCAAAATGCACCATTTAATTAATATCAGAAGGAAAGTAGCAAAAGAAATCCAGGAGAAAAGTTACATTTGCTAATCAAAGTGAGTTTTAGTCAAAACACTTGAAAAAACTATTCAGGAATTTCAAACACATCAGGAAATTACATATTTTTCTTTTAAAAAGTTGTCCTGAAGGTATTAAAAACTATAAAAACTGGATGGCAGACACAGTATTGAGAAAAAAGAACTACAATCTATAGGTTCACAGGACAGTTATTTCACCTAAAATGGCTTACTGTTTAAAATCAGTCTTAACCTCCCCTCCAAATTCTCTTCCAGTCTTGAATCCTTCACCTATAGAGTAAGAATTTAAATACCAGTGCTAAAACCCAGCATTATTGAGGACACGACAGAATTGTGATTTAACCTAAAAATATTGTATATAGGATATAGGAGGAAAGTTATTTCTGTACTCAAATATTTTGAGATATATGAACTAAGGATGTTAAGAGGCAGTTAATTGGGTAATTGTGTACATGATTAGTCAATATGTGATTAATCGATTAGTTGATAAGGGAAGGAGCTCAGAAGGAGCTGTCCCCACTGTGGCTGCAGTTTAAGTGTAGTAAGAGCCAGGCGCACAGGCAACCCAGCTCCTAGTATATTTAAACTGCAGAGCCGCAGCGGGGGTAGCTCCGGGACCCAGCATGAGCTGGGACTGAACTGGACTTGCTCAGTCCCGGCTCACGCTGGGTCCCAACACCCTGCTGGGACCTCCCATGGACAGGGGCTGCTGCCGGAGCAGCCTCCCCTGGCCCCCTGCACTGCTGCCTCTACCAGTGGTAGAGGCAGCGGCTTGGGGGTGGGGAGGGGAAATGCGATTAATCGACTATTCTTTTACATCCCTATTATGAACTGCAAAATGACACAAATGTAATGCCATTTAGAAAAAAACACTGACTTTTCTAGAGCAAACAAAAATTGTCTCAGCAAACAGTGCAGCAGCTGTATGTCACAAGAGTAAAAATGCATCTTCTTGGATTGCCATTGTTTTTGTAGCTCTTCTCATCAGAAGCGTCTGTAATCTAACTACATAAGGGGATATTATATTAAATTAAAATGTTGCAAATTCAAAACTGATAAAAGGAAACACTTTTTCACTCAATGTCTAAATAGACCATGGAACTCATTGCCACATTTGTTGCTGAGGTCAAGACTTTTGCAAGATTCAAAGAGGGATTGGACTCATAAATAACAAGAACAATCAGAATTAAAAGTTAATGCTAAAACTAAACCTTTGGAATAGATCTAAATTCTAAACTCTCTCATTTGAGGGTTTAAAACAAACTATTAGGGATTAGGATAAAACATACAAGAGAGGTAGATTATGCCACATGTTTATGGGAGGCTATTTTAACTGCCTCTGAATTATCAAGTACAATGGGTTAGAGTCCAGGGGTAGACAATAAGTGGCCCACGTGGTGGACACTGTTCATCAGGGTTAACCACTGGCAGGCTGCCAGACACTTTGTTTACCTGAGCATCTGCGGGCACGAAGCCTCACAGTGGCAATGGTTTGCTGTTCCTGGCCAATGGGTGCTGCAGGAAGTGGTGGCCTGGCCAACAGGAGCTGCGAGCAGCCGTACCTGAGGATGCTCAGGTAAACAAAGTGTTTGGTGGCCCCCAAAAGTGGCTAAACCTGATAAACCACATCCAGCTTGCTGCCTACTTGTTTAGTTAACCCAGGGGAGAATAAGGTGACTGATCGAATAGAATGCATACACTGCTATTTTCTAATTTGATGTTATATAATAATTATACAATAATTTTGATAGTACTTAGTGGCAGAAATATCAAGTGTGTATCTGTATATCCCCTATCATTTTATTTGTATTATTTTAATTTTATTTGATAATGGAAAAAATCCAACAATTTTTCACTTAAATATCTGAGGGTATGACAGCATGTGAAGTATTAATAGTGATAGAGATGCAGCCATGTTAGTCTGGTCTAGCTGAAACAAAAGACAGGACTATGCAGCACTTTAAAGACTAACAAGATGGTTTATTTGGTGATGCCCATGAAAGCTCATCACCAAATAAACCATCTTGTTAGTCTTTAAAGTGCTGCATAGTCCTGTCTTTTGTGAAGTATTAAGTATTTTCCATAGTTTAGGCAGAGGTGGGCAATCTTTTTCAGCCCGAGGACCACACCTGGGTAGGGAAAATGTATGACGGGCCATGAGTGTAGGGCTGCAGTTGGGATCCAGGAAGAGGTACAGGAAAGGTATGAGTTGTGGGCTCCAGCTGGGCACAACTTACTTTGGGTGGCTCGTGGGCAGCAGCACAGCAAGGGTAAGGCAGGCTCCCCCCACCACAACCTGGCCCCATGATGCTGCTGGGAGTGGCTGGGACGTCCAGCAGTTCCAGGGTCAAGAATGCAGCTTTGCACGCAGCCCTCACCTACTGGCACTGCACCTTCCATTGACTACAAACAGGAGCATTAGGGACAGTACCTGGAGCCCACTGTACCTCCTGCCCAGGGGCTGCAGGGATGTGCTGGCAGCTTCTGAGAGCAGCATGGGTCCTGGCTAGCGGGAGAGCCTACCTTAGTCCCATTGCACCAGTGGATTGATAATCTAAAAGATCAGATTAACTGCACTGATGGGTTAGCTGTGGCCTGTAGTTTGCCCACTCCTGGTCTAGAAGCTAATTTAAATAGCACCAGAAACTTATAAGGGCCTAGTACGCTAAGTGAAGTATGCTGAATTGGCACATGAGCCAAAGAATTTAAAGTGTGACTACAGGAACAGGTACATACAATGTAATTAAGGTGCATTTCCATAAACCATAAAAAGAGCAACAGTTAATTGCTCCAGTGCTTCATAGAACAAGTGGATTTTTCAAAGACTTTTGAATGAAGCAAAGGGCTCGGCACTAGGGATGTCATCGTGTAGATGACTACACGATTAACGATAAACCTGAGCTTATTAGTTAATCTTGTCTACTACATGCATTCCCCCGCTTGCTGCCGGGGAAGGGGTGAGAGAGTGGGAGTGAAAGAGTGGCTTTAAGCAGGCTCCCCAGGAGCACCAGATCCACCTGCCCCTACACCCCCCACGCTGCTACCTCTGATAGAGAGGCAGCAGCGTGGAGGGTGAGGGGGGCAAGCTGGAGCTGATATGTGTGGGAAGCTGCCCCCCCCGCCCCCACAGAGGTAGCGGGAGCTTAAAAGCCAGTTTCCCCCCAGCACCAGCTCTCCAGTGTTGCCCCTGCCTCTCCCCACGCTGCTGCTTCTATCAGTGGACAGAGGCTGAGGGGCCCGCTGCAGACAGAGGCTGTTTTGCAGCAGCAGCCCTTGTCCGCGGTGCGGGGGGGAAGCTTCCTGCAGCCAGAGGCTGCTCCATGACAAGGGCTGCTGCTGCTGAGGAGCAGCCTCTGTCTGTGGGGAGCTCGGACCCACCGTGGACAGGGGCTGCTACTACCCCTCGCTGCTGGCAGGCAGCCAGTCTGCGGGAGGAACTGATTTTTAAACTGGCTCCCCTTGTGGACCGGCTTCCATCTTTATCAGAGGCAGGGTGCTTCCCAGGAGTGGAGCCAGGAGCACACTCGCTGACAGCTCCACCTCTGGGGACTAATGAATAGTCATGTAACAGCTAAGATTTCATGCAGTTACACAACTACTCAATTACATGATCCCTAACATCCTACTTGGCACATATTTCCTGGGAGGTGGTCCCCAGCACCTGGGACAGCTTGAAAGAGAAAACAAGATCAGGAATGGGATGAGGCAAAAGGAATAAAACAAAGCAAAAGAGGCTTGTATGGATTATAAAAAACATTCAAGTTAAGAGTATCATTAGATATATAAAAACAAATACAGGTTTCTAAGATTCAGTTTCTGAGCATACAGGAATTCAAATTTACCTGAAATTTAGTATTTCTGCTAGAGGTTCAACTTTTTTTTACATTCATATTTTAAACCAGTGGTTTTCAAACTGTAGGTCAGGAGTTGGGACACCAGGGCTCACAGACTTTCTGGAACCCCCAGGCGCAAGCCTGAGCCCCACTGCATGGGTCTGAAGCAAAAACCCAAGGGTTTCAACCCTGTGTTGCAGGACTCAAGTTAAGACCCCACGTTGTAGGTGGAGGGGCTTGAGTGGGCTCAGCCTTTGGTACCCCGTTGGGTAGTAATTTTTGTTGTCAAAAGGGGACTGCAGTGCAAAGAAGTTTGAGAAAATCGGTTTTAAACAAAAACAATGCTAAACTAATGTAATTTAGTTGAATTACCGTAAACTTAAATGTTTCAAGTACTTAATCATTTAACAAACATCATGTCACTTATCCCTCTTTACAGAAGAGCAACAAGGACTCTTACTCTACCTAAAAAAGCACTTATTCTCTTTTAGGATATTCTACAGTGCACACTGGGATTCTTTCAACAGGTACACAGTGAAGTTGTGACTAAGAGCAAAAAAACCAAACAAAACATAAAAAACCCTCCAAAACCATTCTAGTTGGATTAATTGTGGACAAAATGTTACTATTTCATTTAACAGAATGGTCTCTGAAGTTGAGTAATCATGCATTATGAAGTCAGTTGGCTATACAGGAATATAGTTTAAATAGTACTGTAAATTTTTTGCTGGTCTTTTAATTTTATATCTTCCCATTCTCATCCTGAAGCCCCTTTTTAAACCAAGGACAAACCCAACATTCAGATGACAGAATAAATCTTTCTGAAAATAGCCAAGAGGTTTTTACAGTGAGATAGTTTAGTGGATAAAGCAGGGAGCTTTTTTTCCCTTGAATTCCAAAGCAGTCTACATGCTGTACAAAATCATAAAAATGTGAGCCTTGGTTCAGATTCAAATATAAACACGCAGTACTACACTGACAACCAACAATTCCTTCTTCATCACTGGACACCTCAGGGTAATCTTCAAAGACAGAAAGGTTATCTAAAGCTAAAAGGAAGCCAGCAACTAGCAAGTAAACTAAATTACCCAGCACCCTGTGCGTGTTAATCTTTCCATTTCAGGCGGTTTGTTGGGAAAAGTTTGCCCTTTTGTGGATGATTTTTTACTAAATAGAAGCTCCATGAAAATAGATGGATTTTATAATATAATATGGATTTTACAATATAATTCTGTATTTTCCACAGTGGAGTTTATTTTATGTATTCCCCATTCCATCAATTTCAGGAGAAAGACATAAATTAGATTTAAAATTCACTGTGAAAACAAAATTTGAATTAGAGGGAAAAGGTAGGGTGATTTTTTGTTAAGAGAAAAGGCTGCTAAGGCAACTGGGGAAAACTTATCAAACTTAAGCCTATAATTTAACAGAAAAATCCATCTTCCTTTATGTTTCAAAGTCTCATCTTCAATAGCAACAAGTTAATAAGATACAATGGCAACTGCTTACTGTACATACAGTACCTGAGCAATATAAATTCTAAGTATCCTTCATATAGCCTTTAACGAGTGCCTATATTGACAATTCATAAGTAAGCAGAGGATGTAAAACAACAAATCTGCTTACCCCTAGCTACTCAGAAGAGAGGTGATATTGGCAGCAGTATATGCATGAATACAACCCTTAGTAGCAAAGGATATGGATAAATAGCCTTGTATTTCAAACCATTGCATTAATGGGTTGGAAGAAAAACTGGTGCCACGTTAATATGAAACTACTAGAGTGATTGGAGTGGTTCTAATTATATGTTGCTATTGGCTAGCCAGACTTTGTACAGGAAAGCTATTAGAGAGGAAAAAATGAGAACGAAATATAAAGGCTGCAAATAAGGAATTCAATTTGGATCCTTGAGGGCTTTCAATGGTTTCAAAACCAAAACAGTTTATTCAGAATAGAGTGAGAAGGCAGCAAGTGATTTGCACGGTCTTGCAAAAAGGATCAAGAAAAAAATATCAAAGATACACAAAATATGCATTATATCAAAGTTCAACATAAAATGAATATAGATACAATTACAGATATATAGAAACATGAATCTGAATGTAAAAGATATATAAGTCACAGGGTTAAGATATTTTTTAATTAAGTCTGTTAAAGGTGACCTGTAAAGGCTTGTATATGTTTTCCCTTAGCTGGGCATTCTATGAGATTGTGTACCAAAACATGTTGCACTATTAGCACTGACTCAGTGACCTAGTGTTTGAAGTCTAAACTATCATTGTAGTGGTTCTCAAAGTGTGGTCCAAGAACCGACTGTCAGGCAGGGGAGCTCTGCAGCGGGGAGCCTGCATTGGCGTTCCAGCCAACACCCCTGCCCCATTAGGTTGGAGCGCGAGTGCCAGCTTCCCACTGTGGGGAGGAAGGGCTGGATCTGGCTTGTGGAGTCAGGAAGCGGCTCCAGGCGCTGCTGCTCCCCCTCCTCCAGGCTGGGGGAAGGGCAGCACAGGAAACTGCTTGACTGGAGGCTTTCACTGCTGCTCCCATTGATTGGAACCCTGGCCAAAGGGAGCAGTGGAGGAGGTGGGGGCTGGGTGGGACGCCTGGGCACGGCAGTGGGCACAGAGCCAGGTAAGTGCCCACCATCTCTTTCATGCTCAGACCTCTATCCTCATCCCTGTCACACACACCCCTCCTGCCCAGAATTTTCCCCCTACAGTTGCAACTTAGCTGTAATACATTAGCTAGGGAAAGCAGAGGAACAGAATATGCAGCAAGTTTTTTAAGTGTTATTTAGTCTTGAAGGAGGTATTAAAACATTTAGATGCCTGTCACAGACATGTCAACATGCTTATTGTTATAGGAGGGGCTGACAGTGCCACCCCATAAGGCAGAGGCAGGCAAAATATGGCCTGTGGGTCAAATCTGACCCACCAAACTGCTGGATCCAGCCCCTGTCCCAGAGGGTCCCTTGGGCAGGCTCCCCGCCTGCCCTGCCCCCACACACCACTCAAAGCTATGAACCCGGGGGAGAGGGAGAGAGGCTTTGCACGCTGCCGCTGCCCCTGCCCCGCCCCCCCCCAACCTCACAGTTCCCACTGGCTGATTTTAGGGCTTGCAGCATTCAGAGATGCACATAGACCCTACAGCCAGCAGTTCTGAGTGATGTGTAGGGAGGTGATGGGGGGGGGGGCGTGGGAAAAGAGAGCAAGGAGCCTCCTCAAGGGACCTGCTGGTCAGGAGCTGCCCAGGTAAGCGCTTCCCAACCAGAGCCTGCCTCTGGCACCCTAGCTCCTCCCTCCCATTCCACAACCCTCTGCCCCCTCTGAACCCATAACACCTCCCATACGCTGCACCCCAATTCCTTGCCCCAGGTCACAAGCTCCTCCTGCCCTAAGTCACAACCCAAACCCCTGCACCCTCTCCCAGACTCTTCTGCACCCCCTCCTACACCCCTCCAGATCAAAATTCTCTCCTGCACCCATACCCCCCTCCTGAACTGTGCACCGCAGTACCTTGCCCCAAGCTTCCTTCTGCATGCAACCTCCACCCCAGACCCCATACCTCTTCCATTAATGTCATGGAAGAGTGCAGCCCTTGACCACTTAACCAAATTCTTGGAGTGCCCCCCCCCCCCCATCAAAAATTATTGTCTACACCTGTCTTAAGCTACCCAACACTTCCCATTATAAAACCCTGTTTTCAGTTGCTTACAACTTTGCTCAACTTCAACCACTTTGGCTGAAGTTGCACTTATTGGGGTCTGCCTCTGGCTGAATTTTGGAGAAAATTTCAGTCAAAGCTTTTCAGCAGTTTCCAAGAGAGAAACTAGGGGAAAATCGTTGCTTTGTCCATGTTAAATTCCGGTAACCCTTTTTTCTGAATGGCTCTAGTACCCCCATGCTTTGTCGTTGGAACATGTGCCTGGAAGGTCTTTCCCTTGTCTTTGAGAAAAACTGCCCAAATTCGGTGAAACTATAAACTTTTGAAAAATCAAATCACAGTTTGCACATGGTGCACATGCTCTGTAGAGACAATTTCTCAAGAGTCCATTCTGATTAAGTGTGCTTGAGTCTCTCGCAATCTCTGGTGCTGATCAGACTGGGCATAAGCCATGCCTTCTCACAGTAACTGAGCCTGCTCTAGCCTAGGTCTAAAGGAGTGAAAATAGACTTTCCCTATAAAGGCTGCTCCAGCATGGGATGGGCCTGGAACCCCCGGAACTAAGAGCAGGGACCTGCCTCTTCTGTCAGTCATGACTCTCGACCCCTTTGCACCCTGGCAGCATAGAGGAAGAAGCAATTTAACTCAAAAAACAAAAACAAACAAAATTATACACAAAGAATCTACATTAAATGAATATTCAAAGGTGCAATGGAAAAAGTTTGAAAGAGTAAGAATTAAGGCTAACTTAAAACAAATTCATAAGCTAACAAGCATTTTTTTTTATTGCTGCAGTCAGTGCAGGCAGAGTGATGCAGTGACTTGTACCCACCAGCAAATTCCTCCTACATCAAATACCAAGTCCTAGAAATGCCACTGACAAGCAGAAATAAAAGGACATACTAAGGTACAATGGAACATATCTGTCATGAAAAATCTGAAATACCTGAGGCTAATTTCAAGTCAACATCTGTGACACTTCGGTGACTTTTATAGAAAGCCAGAGAATTTGTAGGAAAATAAAGCAGGTAAATTACCCAGCACTGGTAATGATTTTAAGATCTACTAATGCAAGGTTCACAACTAACAGTATTTATTAGACAACAGTCTAAAAACTAAAGTAAGTAGCCATCTGTGGGAAACAGTTACCGTTTTCAATTGTTCAGTGTTTGGAAAGACTGGACATACTTTTGATTTTTAAAGCATCCTGAACAAAAGAGTTTGGAGTAATATTGTTTAATTAAGCTTTTACCCCTTGCTTTGGATCTGTGTGGAGTCCTCCACCTGCATGACCATGCCAACATGTTCTCTTATCTATCAGTGGCCACCTCTGGAAAGTCTGTGTGAAAAATAAATATCAATTATATAGCAACTTCAGGAATCATGTACTTAAAAAAAAATTATGAACAAAAACCTTAAATTCTGAATTAACATGACAATCAGAATAGAACTGAAGATCTAGTAGCACAATGCTACCACCAAGAGGAATGGAGATTATGTCTCAAGAACAATACCTTGCCCCTGAAGCTGGCATCAGAAGGCAATTGACTTAACAGTTATACGTCAAAATACCTCACAGCAGAAACTGTTTAAGATTTCCAGAAAGAGGTCTTTAAATCCTTCAAGTGCATATGTCCTCTGAACAATGAATTTGTAAAAATGGCACCTTCTTGTTCAACAGACCTGCTTCCTGTGCACATGGAGCATACTATCTGCTGATCTTGGGTTTGTCTACACTTAAAAGTTTAAAGCACAACCCCGGCAGCGCTTTAAACTGAAAGTATGGCCACGGCAGGAGTGCTGGGAGAAAGATCTCCCAGCACTCTATGTAAACCACCTCCACGAGAGTCCTGAAGCCTGGATCACACTGGCATTGTAACTTACTGCATTCAGGGGAAAAAAGGTGTTTTTCACATCCCTGAGCCAGAAAGTTACAGTGCTGTGAAGAGCCAATGTTAACTTAGCCTTAGAGACAAAGGTATGTTTTAATGCTTTCAATTAAACCTTAATTCTGTTGACCTTGCCAAGATCTTGTTAGACACATAAAGCTTGGCAGATTTAACTAAGGTCTACTTAAAAAAAAAAGTGTAATTAAACTAAGGATATTAAGAAGTGGGTAACTGACTAATCGTGTACTTGATACAGTTTGTATGGAGTACGCAATCAGTCAATAAGGTGCAGCTCTGCAGTTTAAATGTAGTAGGAGCTGGGCACAGAGGCAGCCCGACTTCTGCTACATTTAAGCTGCAGAGCTGCAGCAAGGGCAGACCCATGACCCCAGTGCAAATTTTGCATTTAGACAAGGTTTAATAGGGAGTGAAGTGCATTTTATTGTTTTATGTGCAAAATCATAACTGTTAAATTTAATCTACAGCTTTGGAAGCCTACTAATGGTGAAAACAGGCATAACCCGGGGACCAAGACAATAGACAGTTGTAATCGAGGTCCTACATCAGCCTGTACAACCTTTACTATTGGTGGTGATGCATGAGAAGGAAAGATCCAAGCTTGACATTCAGAACACAGGTGGAGTTTGCAGGCTTGGCCATTAGAAAAGTCACCGTTACTTGTAAACTGAGCAAATTTGTTACAGAAATCACTGAAAGACACACAATGAATCCCAACATGTCATTAAAAAAGTCTCTTTTTACAAAGGTATAATAGAAGTAAAATAATCATAAACAGGTTACAAGTCTCAATGGCCATTGTTTAATTACACCATCAATTAAATTCATGAATTGCAATTTACTTATGTCCGATTAACTCATCTAACTGTCATCCGATTTATTTTTAGCTATACATACCTTTCCTTGATGGGTAAGAAAATGCATTTTTAAAAGGCAACTTTTAAAGCAGAACTGCACTTTCAATAAAGTGCTTAAAATCACTGCATTACACAGGAATGTGATCAATTTGGCAAGTATCATAACAATGACACAGAGCTTTACAAGTGCTTCCAAGTACTGTGCAAAGCATTAACCCACAACACCTCTTTGAGGCAGGTAAATATTACTATCCCCACTTCGCAGTTAGGAAAACTGAGTAGCGAGGTTAATTCACCTGCTCAAAGGCATGGAGAGACAGTGAGAGAGATGGAACTGGGTATCAGTAACGTCTGAATTTTACTCTACTAGACCTTTCTTATTAAAAAAAACCTACAATAGAACAGTTAAATTGCAAAAATCAAGCATCTGAAAGTGACTAAATGCCATATTTAAAGTTACGCATGAAACATGAATTCTGTCCCTTTGTGTGTTCAATCTCTGCACGGAATGAGCAGCATTCCAGTTGAAAAAATAGTATTAATTACATATGTACAAGGGGGCATATAAATTGCACGAGCAACTCCAAGTAGTATTTCCAAACCTACGAATGCTTGAATTTGCAACCTAAATATGTTTAATACATTGAACGTCATTTCCTAAATGGTTAAACAAAGGTAGAAACAAGATTACACATAACTGTATACGTCTCCTCCTTATGCGTTATCAGGGTTTGAATTAGAGATGTTAAAGACTAGTCAACGATCCAATAAGCAAGTGCTTATTGGATAGTCTGTTGACTAGTCAATTCCCTGCCCCTTTCTGCCTCTGAGATAGAGGCAGCGGGGGAGAGTATTTCAAAGCGGCAGCGCTGCACATCTGAGCCAGGGATCAGCTGTGCAGCGCTGCCGCTTTGAAACCCCAAAGCAGCATTTCAAAGGGGCAGCCGCCATACAGCCGATCCGCAGCTCAGCTGTGCAGTGATGCTGCCCCTTTAAAATGCCCAAAGGGCCATAGAGCCCAGGGTCAGCTTGGGACTCCCCAACTGACTCTGGATTCCGCGTGGCATTTCCCCAGAACCCGGGGTCAGATGGGGACTCCCTTGGTGAGCCCAGGTTATGGGGAAATGCCACGTGGTGCCCAGGATCATCTGGGGATTCCCCAGCTAACCCTGGGCTCCACAGCTGCCCCTTTGAAATTCGTGGAGGCGGCGTTTCAAAGGGACAGCCGCTGCACAGCTGATCCCTGGCTCAGCTGTGCGGTGCTGCCCCTTTAAAACACCGCCTTGGCATTTCCCAGGTTCTGCTGAAATGCCCCGCAGAACCAGGGTCAGCTGATCCCGGGTTCCGCTGAAATGCCCCACGGAACCAGGGTCAGCCTGGCAGTCCCCAGCTAATCCCAGGTTCTGGCGACTCTTGTGCATTTCAAAACGCACCTGTGTGCAGCCTGGAGTCAGCGGGACTACCTGCTGGCACCCGGCTGTATGCTGCGTTCCGCATTCCTCCTTTGAAATGTACAAGAGCCCCAGCAGGGGCTCTTGTATATTTCAAAGGAGGAATGCAGAAGTGCCTATCAACTAGTCGAGTAGTTGATGGAAATTCCATCCACTACTCGACTAGTCAATTAACCGCATTTTAACATCCCTAGTTTGAATCCTGAGACTTCAGCACGGTAGCATAGATTCCTACCACTTCAGTTACATCTGGTGCTTCCAAATAGGGAGACAGGAAGTAAGGGCCACATGCCAGGTCTGAGGAGTGCAGTTTGAGTCAGTCACCTGGTCCAGACCTTTGCTGCTCCCAGACATTGCCAGTACAGTGTGTTCTGTGTTGCAGTGGCAGTGTAAGCCTAGTTTGTTTTTTTTTATTGTGTTCAGTTATTTTAGCATACTGCCAAAATTTTCCTCATGAACAGAAGTGAGAAAAAGAAAATGATGATTTAAGTTTATAATTCAGCTACACTGAATGGAATTTCATAGGGCAATCAAGTCACTTTGCTTACTTTGAAGGCCTGAGCTGGACCCAGGCAACACCAGGTAAATCTTCTAATATAGTATAAATGAGAAGTAGCATGATCTAATATATTAGAATTCAGGTGTCCCTCATTCACAGTTCCATTTCTGTTATTCACTTCTGTAAAATCAAAGGGTAACATTTAAAAAAAAAAAGACCTAAGTCACGGGGGTGCTTTTAAATCCCACTGAACTGTACACGTCTGGCTCTGTTAATCTGCTTCCTTACTTCCTCGTGTGGGTATCGTAGTTTCAAGAATGCTTGGTGAAGATCTTGTAGGCGTTGGTCTCTGTCTGAGGGGTTGGAGCAAATGCAGTTGTACCTCAGTGCTTGGCTGTAGACAATGGATCGTGTGATGTGTCCGGGAAGGAAGCTGGAGGCATGAAGATAGGCATAGCGGTTGGTAGGTTTTTGGTATAGGGTGGTCCACAACACGGGAGGTCCACTTGGACCACTCTACACGGGAGGTCCACTTCCTGGACACCACGGTGCAAATAATTGATTGTCACATGGATACCACCTCTCTGCAACTTCCCTTTCAAGCTGATTTTTGAAATTGGCTTGTAATAATATGGAAACTTTAAGATCATTAATGAGTGCCCGGGCAAGTTAAAATGTTCCCCAAAAGGTTTCTGTGTGTTACCATTTCAAATATCTGATTTGTGCCCATTAATCCTTTGTCATAGAGACCGTCCAGTTTGGCCAACATACAGAAGGGCATCACTTCCTGATCACTTGATGACATAGATCACAATGGTGGATGTGCAGTTATTCATGGTGGTTTATGTGGTTAGGTCCTGTGATAATATCACTTCAACAGATGTGTGGACAGAGTTGGCACCAGAATTGATTGCAGGGGTGGGTTCCTGGATGAGTATGATGGAGGTGTGTTGCGTGGTTGCTGGAAAGAATTTGTTTGAGGTTAGGGGATTGTCTGTAGGCGAGGACTGGCCTCTCTGCCAAGGCCTGTGAGAGTGAGGGGTCATTTTCCAGGATAGGTTGTAGATGGTTGACAATGCAGCCGGGGGCTGTAGGTGATGACAAGTGGAGTTCTGTTGTTTTATTTGTAGGGCCTATCTTGAAGAAGCTGATGTCTGGTACTAGTCTGGCTCTGTCAATCTGTTTTTCACTTCTCTGGGTGGGTATTTTAGTTTTAAGAATGCTTCATGTAGATCATGTAGATGTCTGTCTCTGTCCGTGGGATTGGAGCTAATCTCATTGTATATTAGGGCCTGGCTGGAAACAATTGATTGGGAAACGTGTCTTGGATGGAAGCGAGAGGCATGCAGGTAAGTGTAATGGTCAGTAGGTTTCCGGTATGAAGGTGGTGGAAATGTGGACTGGTCCAGGCAAAAATACAAGAACATTTGTTGGCATTGATTTTTAGATATTCAGCAAGACATTTCAAGGGGAAAGACTATCAAGATTTCAACAGATTTGCTCTCCATTTCCAGAGGCAAAAACATATCTTGCCATTTATCTATTAATACAAAGAAATCATAAAAAGGAAAAATATATAAAAGATGTAAAATACGCAACATAAAATTGAAGATGCTCCCAAGGCTTGATTTCTTCCCCTTGAGAGAGTAGTAGGAGGAAAGAGACTATAATCCTACCTTTGCAACATCTAACAGTTGTCTGGAATAGCCACGCTCTAACCTCTGCCGTGTAGCTTGTCTCAATGTCTGTGGAATCTACAAGACAGAAGAAAAAAAGAGGTTTGAGTAATTAACAGAGTACACTTTAGGCTTAGAGAATATTTCACCTAGTTCATTTAAAAATGCATAACATGGAAATTAAATAAAGACCGTTTTTGACAAATGATCAAAGGAAAATAAATAAATATGAAAAAATCTGGAGAGGAGCATGTGCAAAATAAATTGAATCCAACTATTAAAAATGCAAATTGTCAACAAATCTTTCACCTACCTCCTCACTAGGGATGTTAAATTTAGATTAATTGGATAATCGAATAGTTGATGCAAATTTGTAATTTGCCCCAGGGCTGTTGCTACACTTCAAAGGTCAAAGTACTATGGGGAACATGTTTCAGCTGAGACTCCCTAGCTGGCCCCAGCCTGCACGTAGCGTTTCAAAGTGGCAGCACCACCTGGAGCTCAGGGTCTGACCCCAGGCTCCATGCAGCGCTGCGGCTTTGAAGTGCCCCCTTTTGTTTTCCATTATGTTTCACCCCATACTTGTTCTCCCTGTTTTCATGCCCTCTTATCTCAATCAATCCCGTGCTTGTATATTGAACCAAAAGGCTAGCGAAAGCTACAACTCTGCCTAGGAACTGTTGCCGCTGCTATGAATCTGAACAAGACGAGGTTGCAAATTTTTTCAGATGGGATCTAAAATTCACCATATTTACAAATAAGGAACTCAGCATAGGTTACTAGCTGATGCTGCTGCAGAACTGGAATACTATATTTTAAGTGCTGTAGGACACAGATCTTGTCTGCCTACCTTTCTGAAGTTCCTAGAACCCTTTAGATGCTACATGAACAGTAACTAACAGTCTCTGGATAGCAATTTTCATTGCTCACTATTTTTCCTATTGAAAGGAAGAGTATAATATCCTCCTAGCCAATGGCAGACAGGGGACACTCAGTGTGTTTCTATAACATAACTGGTATATTCCTACACAGAAGCATATTCTTTACCGCCAATAGTTATTTCTGAAATCAGTCCTGATACTCCTAGAGCACCTGGCTAGTATTCTACCATAAACCAGTCTCCTACTGCTCTGTTGCAATACTAACTGCACAGCACACACAATATAAATCAATGCTGCTCAGCAGAATAACAAAAGAGCAGCTCATCAACCCAAGGCAAAAAACAAATGTCAAGAAAATGAACTCAAGAAAAACATTTTTAACCTTAACAAATAGCAGCAATGCCTTGTGTCTATTTTCTACACATTGCCTTAAACTTTCTTTCTGCCCTTCTAAGTCACATTGTACATTACAAATTGCGGATAAAATACAAACAAACAAAGCTAACTTCACCAGAAAATATTTGCCCATTTTAACACATCTTATTGTATTAAATGTTACATACAGGACGGGATGACGTATTTTTGAAATTAAGCATTCTATTATCCCCTTTTAAAGATTAATCTCACGCTTATGGCACTTCTATAGCAAATGATTTTCTGGTATCAGAGTTTTGATCAAATGACACAGACATGCTGGTCTTTGAACAGAACAGTTTTTTACAAGCAAACAATTTCTCAAGTATTGCATAACATGAAGGGCGGGGCAAGGC
The DNA here is from genome assembly GCA_032595735.1 of Pelochelys cantorii. Taxonomy (NCBI): domain Eukaryota; kingdom Metazoa; phylum Chordata; order Testudines; family Trionychidae; genus Pelochelys; species Pelochelys cantorii. The sequence continues at coordinate 23,954,372 of CM064337.1, read as the reverse complement.
ATTCTCTGTGTGTGAAATAAGATAAAGGGTAAAATTTTCAAAAACATAAGTCCTAATGACTTTCAATAGAACATACAGTAAACTTTGTAAAAGTGCTTCAGTGTCTTAGAAGCCTATGTTCCTGCTTAGAGCAACTCTCAGTCTTAATAGTCAATATTTCAAGGACTCAGAGGGGTAGTCATGTTAGTCTGTAACTGTAAAAACAACAAGGAGTCCTGTTACACCTTAGAGACTAACAGATTTATTAGGTCATGCGCTTTCATGGGTAAAACCATTTTGTCAGATGTATTTCTACCGTGCAGCTGAAATGTGTTACCGGTATAGCTGCAGGAAAAGAACTCAAATCTTGGCAGACCTTTGATACTACTTTAGATTTATAATAAATTCTTTACAGAGACACCCATTCCTCACAGAGAACACCCTCTAAGATGCTCCCTTATGTTTATATTGACAAGAGTTCAAGCACTTCCACAGACCCATGGAGAAAGCATGGCTTGGGAACAGAAATTATTTCAATTGTAACCAGGTATGAAACAATTTAGGGCTTTATAAACTGATACCAACATCTTGAATTTCACCAGTGGTCAACAAAAACAAGAGCAGACCTTATTGTACTGATATGGTGTGCTCTCCGTGTGAGAGCAGCCTTGTAAGTAGGCCATGGCTTTCCACACTAGCTTGTTTCCAAGTGGTCTTGGTGCATAGCCACATGTAGAGAGCATTACAGCAATCTCATCAGTGTCAGAAAATGAAAAAGTACAGATATAGTACATAACAGCCACTACCTGCACATCCAGCAGCAAATCACAATCTAACATCACCCCTAAATTGTATACTTATTCTACAAATGGCAGCAGAACTCCCTAATTCAGATGGAGTGATTAAGTTAAGAGACCACTGATGACTGCTTTCCCCCAATCTGTTAATACAGGTTGTATCTCCCTTAACTGGACTCCCTGGTACAGCAACATCCGGCATAGACCATGGATGTTCCTGGATCACAGAGCCCAGGAAGAGGGAGGTCTGGCGGCTGGGCAGGAGTGCCATAAGGGGCACTGGCAACTCAGCCAGGAACCCAGAGTAAGTGAGTGAGATGCGCTCGCACGTGCGTGTGTGGTGATGGTGGTGGGGCAGATGGCATGGCGGGGAGTTCCAACCCCAGTGGCCAGGGAGCTCTAGCCTGGCTGCAACCATGGACCTCTGGCCCAGGCCAGGGAGCTCTGATCCCAGCAGCAGCCAGAGAGTTCTGGCTGCATTCTGGCTATAGCAGCTGGGAAACTCTAGCCCTAATGGCAGCCAGAGAGCTCTGTCCCAGGCCGCGGAGCTCCGTCTCTAGACTCGTTTAGGTCAGCAAGAAGCATGTAAATTAACATTCAGGTAACATCAAGCATATAAGCACTCAATATTTGATCCAGAATATTTTTGCTCTTAGAGAATTCATGGGAGTATATGGTTGTTGAGCTATAATGACCTTTGGGAAAAAATTCACAGCTACAATCCTGAGAAAGATTTAGACTACTGCACTATATAAACAAACATGCATGATATTTTATAGACAAATCACATTCCTAGTCCAAAAAATTATAAACCAAGCATGATTATAAATTTTGAATGAGATATATTGGAAAATAAAAGTTTTACTTAGACTAGTTTAGACTTGTTTAGATTATTCTACTTTCTCTACAATATTATTTAAATTAATGATTTTTTCCCCATTACACAAATTTTATTAACTCTATTGTAAATAAAAACTTCTTTAAAAGATTTTGTTGCATCTCTATCAGATGACACTTCCTTAATACAGGAATTTCTAATCTACTTTTGTTATAGTAACTATAGTGAAGGGTTCATGTCCTATCTCAGGACAAATCCCACCTTCCCTCAGTTTAAATTGTTGAAGCTGCAGCCCTTATGCGTAAACTAACCATTGGCTAGATTTAGAGGCTACCAAGAAGCAGGAAGAAAACATTTTATTTTTAAAATATGCCATCCGTTACTTTATCGACAGCTGCAGGGACACACATGTGGGGGGTGGGGGGAGAGAGAGATGGCTCTAGGGCAGTGGTTCTCAAACTTTTGGCCCACAGCCCACCCCGCTCAATGCAGACCTTTCCGCAGACCACCCAGACAATCAGCCATGATGACAAAATGAGTGCAGGAGCGGGCTGAGGGTGGGGGTCTGGCTGGGAGGTTGGGTGCAGGAGTGGGCTGAAGGGGATCTGGGAAGGAGGGAGGGTACAGGAATGGGGTGAAGGGTCTCTGAAGGGGGGAGGTGCATGGTCTGGGCATGAAGGGCACGGGGGGCACTTACCTGGCTCCATGCCTCCTGCGGCTTCTAGGCACCGCCACCCACTGCTCCCATTGGCTATAATTCTGGCCAATAGGAGCAAAGGAAAGCCTCCAGGTGAGCAGTGTCCTGCGCTGCCATTCCCCCAGCCAGGGACAGGGGGATTGGCAATGTGCCGAACCACTTTCTTCCGCCGCAAGCCAGATCCGTCCTGAAAAGCTCACCCATCCCCACAGCAGGAAGCTGGAGCTGGTGCTCCAACCTCATGGAGGGGCTGCAGGGCTGGAGTGCCAGCACAGGCTCCCTGCTGCAGGGGGGGTGAACCCCACGCCTGTGGCCTACCTGCACAATGATTGTAGACCATTAGAGGTCTGCAGACTACACTTGAGAATCACTGCTCTAGGGCAGTGGTTTCCAAACTTTTTTGATCGTGCACCCATCAGTAAAAAATTTTTGAGCACCCCCCCCCAATATATGTATATTTATTTATAAATTATATACATATACTACTGTACTGATATATTATGTACATTATAAAACATACGCAAAAAATAGAAATTAAAAAAGGATGAGATAAAGATGAAATAAACAGTATTTTTAAAATATTTTTTTTATTTTATTTATTAACAGTACAGAAAACCTTTTTGCTCTCACTAAAAAATATTATTATTAATAATATTTTTTAGTGAGAGCAATGTGATTTTAATTATTTTTGAAAATCTTGGTTTAACACTTTGTGATACAGCGATTCGAAGGTCTGGTTCTAAGTTCAGTTTATTTTGATACTTGGTTTTAATGGCTGTCATAGCTGAAAAAGACACCTCACAAAGAGACATAGATCCAAATGGAAGTAGTGCATCGTTGGCTGCACTTCCTATATCATGATACTCATTTTTCAATCCCATCCACCAATTATGCAAAGGTTTTTGTTGAAATTCAGCTAGTAAATTTCCATCTTCCCTGATGTCAATCAGTTGTTCTTGCAAACTAATTGGAAGGTGTTGCATTTTCATATTTTTAACAAATGGGTTCAAAACCCACTGAAACTCTTCATTTGGAAGATTTTTAAACAGGTTAGAAAATTCTGTTTCCAAGTTTTTAAGTGTGCAGATATGAGAGTTTTTAATAGGTGACCCACTTACATTGTTTTCGGCAACAAAATCACATAACAATGGAAACCTTTCCAAACATCCATTTTCAAAATGCTCTCTCCATAGCACAAGTTTCTTTTGAAAAGCAGTTACTTTCTCACTCATTGTTAAAACGTCACCTTTACCTTGAAGGGACAGATTAAGTGTGTTTATTTTTTCGAAAATATCTGCTAGGTAGCATACTACTGATAGCCACTTGTCATCACAGAAAAGGTCGGCAAATTTGGAACGCTTGTCTTTTTGTGAAAGAAAAATGCATAACTCATCTTTAAGTTCGACAACTCTGTGCTGGTCCCTCCCCTGAAGGCGTCTACCCTTCTGCTTCACCCCCAGAATCCCCTGGCACCTGCACCTTCCCTTACCCCTGCACCCTCCTGGTGCTCCTCCTCACTGCCTCGCTTTCCCTGATGCCTACCCCTCACCACTTTGCCCGTTCCTAATGTCCCTGTGCCCTCACACGACTTGCTCCATCCATCTTCTCATGCCCACCTTTTCAAGCCGTATCCCAGCACTCTCCAGCAATGCCCTTACTCTCTCTCCCAGCATCACCTGTCCCATTGACATCCCCTGCCATGTCCCTGTGGCTCTACTTGGCCCACTGCAGACATTTTCTCCTCCACCCTGTCACTTGGTGCCTCCCATCTGTGAATACTGCCTCAGGCACAGAGCTCCTAGACAGCCCTCCCTCCCACCTTTCCTCTACCCCAGCCTTCGCCTTCCCAATTCCCTGCCCACGGTCTGACTGATCGGCCCAGAATCCCCTACAGCCTTGGCCCCCTCTGGACGCACCAGACCATGTGTGGGCCACTGCAACTGGGCCCTCTTACAATCCGGCCCTCAGCATGCCAGAGTCTCCTCTCAGCGTTCCATTTGAGCAGCCCACACCTCCCTTGCCCCACTCCCTCAGCCCCACCGTTCCTGATATGCCGGCCAGGAATTTTCTTCCCCTACCCCAATGGATCGTCTTGTGCACCCCTTGGGGTGCACGCACCCCACTTTGGAGACCACTGCTCTAGGGCATGCCACCAAGGCCCTCAGACACAGAGCAGCCAGTCGTTCAGAGCAGCCCCAACCCACTTTATTCCCTGAGGCTTCAGAGAAACCAGTCAATGGAAGCTATGAGATTTTGCTAGGGGTGGGGGCAGCATGTGAAGCCTCCCCCACTCTCCAGTGTCCCTGTGGCTCTCTGCCCCGGAGCAGACAGACATTTTGAGGTGCCTGAGGCTGCAGTAGGCAGAGAGCCTGCCCCAGGATCCTGAAGGACTGCTGGCCAGGAGCTGCCTAGGAAAGCACCTCCCTCCCACAACTTTCCTCTGGAACCCCAGCACCTCCCTCTCCCCAATTCCCTGTCCCAGGTTACTATCCAAACCCTCTAACCCCCTTCCTCTCCTCCCTCAGGTCACCTGCACTCCCTCCTTCATCCCTCCCACAGCCTAGAATCTTCTCCTCCTTCTCAGACCCTACACCATTTCCTGCACCCGAGTCCCCTATCCCGAGATCCTTTCTGCACCCACCTCTGTCCCAGACCCTGCACTCCCTCTATAGAAAAGTGTAGCCCTTGACCACTTACCAGAATCTTGGAGTGGCCCCCTCCACCCCCCAACAAAAATTATTGCCCATTCCTGCTCTAGGGTTACACAACTTTCTCTTCTACCTATTCTCAATAGATTGAGAAAAACTACCCTCTTACAATAATAATATGAATTTACATAGCACCTTTCAAATTAAACAGGACTTAAATACGTCACACAATACTTCTGCAATTAGGGAAGGATCCCAATGTAAAGATAAAGGAATGTAAGCGAAGAGAAACAGGATTTGTCTTATGTCATGCAGAAAAAAAAAAAAATCTGTGAGGGAGTTGGGAACCCTAGTTCTCTTGAGTCCCAATCCTATGGCTTAAGGATGAGACTGTCGTTCCTCTCATGCTTCTCTTTGAAAAAATCAGGTATCAACAGGGAGGCCAAAGATTAAGCTGGCATGAGCAACCCGCCCTTTAGTCAGAGATAGACAGCGGTGAGGCAGCCTAGGGAGATAAGACGTAAGTTTGTATTGCTGCTTTCCTTGCCGTACCTTTGCCCTGGACAGCAGACTTCAGTCTTCAGTACAGTCAATGAACGGAAATCGTTCACAAAGAAAAAATGTGTTTGTACCTTTTTATGGTCTTTAATGAGGTGCAAAGATGGCCCTTCTTTGTTTTTGAATATTTTTATTTCAGATTGCACAGGCAACCTTAATTATGGTATTTCCTAATTTCTGAGTGTTTGACTTTAAAAGCTTAATAAACTTTAAGTTCCTTTTTAATATAATATATAGTTTCAAAGCTGAAACATGCTGTTTAGTATTGACTGTACTTGAAAACTATTTATTCCTACAATGTCATGACTAGGGATGTATTAGTGCATATGTTTAAATGGTTACATGCAAGGCCTCCTTCCGCACCACGGCCTCTGTATCAGTTGGGGGGGAGGGGGGAGGGCAGCAGGTGGTGCTCCCAGGGAGCTGGCTTTTAAACCGGTTCCCTGGGTGCTCCGACTCCCTCTGCGTGTAAACATGTGTAACTGCTGAACATTTCAGCACTTACACATTTACCGAATCCACTCCCCCACTGCATTTTAACATTCCTTGTCATGATTGTTGCTAGTAGGTTACATGTTATAAATATCTTGCTTAACACATCAGCGCATTGAATGCAAAAAACAATCAAGATTACCAAGCATTTATTCAAGGTCAAATCTAATATTTACAAACTTTTCTGTTGAGTTTTTCCAGGCAGCATTATGCTATGCTGCCACTTCTGACCAATAGTTACCTGCATAACTAAGATATGTTAGGGATGAATCCACTTACTGTGGAAGTATATGAGAGTCTTATGACTGGGTTTACTGGGGAGTTATATAGGGTCCTTAAAAGCAAGAGAGAAAAAATTAATAGGAGGGAGGAAGCAAGGAAAGAGTATTTGTGAACAGATGGGAAGAAGAATGTGAATGAGAAGGAAAGAGTGAAAGTGTTAAAAGAAGCATCTTAGTAAAAGAGAGAGAAAATGCCAAGTATAGCAGCAAATGAGAAGACGTGGGAGTAAAGAAGACTGGCAAGGCACTGTGAAAAGAAGAGTGAATGATAACAGTTGGATTGAATTTAGGTAGAGGGAATGAGGAGAATGGAAATGGAAGACAGTGAATGAGAATGAATGTGGAAAGAGAAAGTATGGGGATTGGGAGAGGTTAAATGATCAGACTGGGCTATTCAACACATTAAGCTCACTTAGGCAGTCATCTCTATGCAGGAAAATAAAACTAAAGACAACATTGCTTAAGATCAGTCATTTTTGTGAGAATAATGTCACTTCTTCATTTGATTAAATGTTATTGTTTAGTTAATTCTTGTAATTATTGCTATCAACCTCTCTTGTGTATTTACAGTGTGATCCCTACATGGATTTTTATACAGGAAGCTCGTGAGATTGCTTTTAAATTGACTGTTTCTTTAAAAGGCAAAAATTATTACCCCATTGTAGAATGGGTCACAAATATAACCTTTTAAAAGTGAAAGCTATATTCATTTTATCAAAATATCTTCAGCTAAGCAGTTTCATTACAACAGAAAGAGGACATTTTCCTTATTTTGCTGCTTATATTTATTTCAATGGGAGCTGCTGCTTGTTGGGACCTTTGAGAAAGACTTCTCAAGCTGGACCCTGAAAATCTGAGACCAACTGTGAAAATATAGCTGTGTCTTTCTTCATTTCATTTACAGTTTGTAGACAAGGATTTTGCTGGCTGATGCTGTATATTTAAGAGACAAGGTAAGTGAGGTAATATCTTTTATTGGACCAACTTCTGCTGGTGGAATAGACAAGTACTCTCTGAAGCTCAAAATCTTCTTCAGGTCTGGAAAATGTAACCATGGTGTCACAATTAAATAACAGGTGGAAAAGGCTGTTAACTATACTGAAGAATATCAAGACTTAGAAACCATTTCAAACCACTCCTCACACAAAAGGCCAGTATCTTCCAGGAAACAGCCAACTTCTTCCAGAAAATCCACAATATTAACAATTTCCTTCAGAACACATCCCATCCCATTATGAATGTCCCTTTCCTATACTCCAATATCCCTCTCAGAGATGGCATCACAGCCTGCCTCAAGACAATGGACAATTCTCAGATATGCATCCCAAAAATGTTGCGCAACTTGACAACACACAGTTTGTCCAAACCACAGGAACAGTCACAGGTACAGCTGCGATGGTTCTGCAACATGCCAACCTCTTCTTGGGACACCTCAAGGAAGAATTTCTGTGAAAATGCATCACACAAGCAATGATATACATTGATGACACTTTCATTTTCTGGACAGATGACCTAACTCCCTCACAGATTTCCACTACAACTTCAACAGCCATCACTGAGTTTGTTTGGTGAGCCATGCCTCTTCTGAGAAATGGCCTGAGGCTATCAGAATTACTTCACAGTCCACTAAATCATCCTCAGGTAATAATTAAGTTCATTAAGTGTGTCCTGCTGCGATGTGCAGGCAATTCTTCTCTACCCCAAAAGTCTTGCCTCTGAGCAGATAAAGACAAAAAATATTGTCCCATCGTTATGCAAGTGTTGGTGGATAATAGGGATGTTAATGTGTACAGGGTAAACCAATAAGCCTGGGACTCATCAGTTAACCCACATGGTTATGCAAACACTTCCTCCGCCCCCGCTGCCTCTGTATCAGAGGCGGGGGGGTGGGGTGGGGTGGGGTGGGGGTTCACAGGAACTGGTATGTGCAGGGAGCCTCCTGCCTCCCACGCTGCCACCATTGATAGAGAGGCAGCACCCCAGGGGAGGGGAAAGCCGGCTTAAAAGGTGCTTCTCTCACACCTACCCCCTGTATGTAAACATGTAACTGTTGCACCCCAATCCCCTGCTCCAGGTCACAACCCCCTCCTTCATCCAAAGTCTCAGACCCCACACCCTTGGCCACTTACCAGAATCTTGGAATGGTTCCCGATCAAAAATTATTACCCACCCCTGGGCTAGACAATGTAGAGATGTTAGTGAATAGCTGACTACCCAAGAAGCATAAGCTTATCAGGCAGTCGAGTGGAGTAACTATTACTCGCTTCTCCCCGCCTTGCTGCCTCTGTGAGAGGCAGCATGGGGGTGGGGGCGGAGAACAGGAGCTGGTGCTGGGGGGAAATGGTTTAAAAGCTGGTTCCACAGCACCGTCTCTGCCTGCCCCTATCAGAGGCAGCAGGGGTGCGGGGTAAGGGAGGCTGCTGCGAAGCAGCCTCTGCCCACGACGGGTTCTTTGAGGGGGTCAACAATCGTGTGGACAAGGAGGATCCAATAGATATAGTATACTTAGATTATAAGAAAGCCTTTGGTGAGGGACCTTAAATAAAGTAAGTTGTCATGGTACAAGAGGGAAGGTCCTTTCATGGATTGAGAACTGGTTAAAAGACGTGACACAAATGGTAGGAATAAATGATAAGTTTTCTGAGTGGAGAGAGGTAACTAGTGGAGTCTCCCAAGGGTCCATCCTGGGACCAATCCTATTCAACTTATTTATAAATTATCTAGAGAAGGGGGTAAACAATGAAGTGGCAAAATTTACAGATGATACCCAACTGCTCAAGATAGTTAAGACCAAAGCAGACTGTGAAGAGCTTCGAAAAGATCTCAGCAAACTAATTGATTGGGCAACAAAATGGCAAATGAAATTTAATGTTGATAAATTTAAAGTAATGCACATCGGAAAAAATAATCTCAACTATACATACAATGGGATGCAGCTAAATTTAGTCCCCAACTACTCAAGAGAGATCTTGAAGTCATTGTGGATAGTTCTCTGAAAACATCCACTCAATCTTCAGCGGCACTCAAAAAAGCAAATAGAATATTAGGAACCATTAAAAAAAGGGATAGGGAATAAGACAGAGAATAATTATTGCCTCTATATAAAATCACGGGATCTTGAATACTGCGTACAGATGTGGTCGCCTATTCTCAAATGCAGGTGACTCTGCCCTGCCTTTTAGATCCCTTCCTAAGCCGACCTCCACTCTTCACAGTGGGATTTTTTCCCAAAAAAGTTGGCTTATGGATGAGTATATATGATAGTTTTTAAAGTAATGTTAGTGGAAGTGATGGCTCTTGCAGAAGTTGCTAAACCATGCATTAATGTGTTTGCTTTCAAGGTTCTTTACCATCCACCCCACCCTATCATCTCTCATTCAGTATAAAAAATTTGACTCTTGCCTGATGCCAGCCTCCATCGCCCACTTGTTATACAGTATTTTTAAACAAGCACCTTTGTGCACATATGCTGCACGTCATGCTTGGGAGGAGTTTCCAGTAAACATTCTGTAACCCACTTCAAATCCTTCCTTAAAACTGATCTTTGTTGTGAAACTTACAAAAACTTAGTAACGGTTAGTGTACTAAGATCACTACCTATGGTGCTGACCAATATTTTCTCAATGATTCTTTATGCTTCGCCATCTATGTCCATCTCTTGCCTCTTGTCATATACATAAACTCTCTTGTTCTGTGTTTCTACAGCACTTAAACTATGGGGGTCCTGATCCACAACTATAGATCCTCAGCATTACAATAACAAAGTATTATTATGAATAACAAAAAGTTGAAAGAACAGCACTTTAGATTAAGTGTTCCTTCCTTTACTAGGTCTCCACATTTCACAACATTTGCCTAAACACATTCTCTCTCAACAATACAAGGGTCACAATTATAATAGTTTTGTTTTTTTGAACAGTTGTGGACAGCTTAGAAACAGAGAGATAATGACAGAAATCAAAGACTGATGGGGTTCAGTAGATATCACTAGGTAATCTGGAGATTTTTGCAAAATATCATGCCATATCACAGTCTTTTCACTAACTACAAATGTATGCCTACTTCATTACAAAGCAGACAGCCTAACACTACATTCCCACTCTCTGCATCACTCTCCAAAATCATCTTTCTATTAAAAATCTTCTAATGATGTAACTTTTCAAGATCATTCAAATAGACCAACAATAAATGTTACAAGTTGATGAACTCTTTTGTCTGTTTTAAATCCACTGCATAAATATTGCATGAGAACAGTACTGCAGTACCTCATCACAAAAAGGATAAGGATTAAGTTTCTGTCTTATGTCTGAATTTCTGTCTTAAACATGTTTAAAAACAAGACCCCTTTTATCATGTGTACTAGTCTTTTGTTATTTATTTCAGTCCAGCCATTTTATCCATCTAAGCAAATAATAAGAACTAGATTCTGATACATGATAGAATTATGTCTGTCACAGGCATTTATTTGACTAGCTTTTCATTACCATTGGTTCCGATTAATGTACTTCTGAAATAAATATATTTAAAATTTCAGTTTGATGATAATAATAGCTATTCAAGAGTTTTTCAAGGGTTGCTCATTCATTTTAACATTTAGATGCAGTAATATATGAGATATGTTAACAATACTCTTTCTTTACAACTCTGTTTTGCATTGCTACAGTTTTGATGTTTCTATTTAGGAGCCAGATTACCAAAAAATATTATTTGGAAGCCAACAAAAAAAAAAAAAAAGTTATTTTGCAGCATCTACTGGAATGTATTATCAAAGATATTCACAGCCGACAACAGGAATTCGGACTTGCATGTTAATAATATAACTGGTATCTCAATCTGAGTACATGATTGTTATAGTTGTCTTTGGACAACATAAACATAAGAATACAGCAAGGCATTTTCTGCAACACTCTTAGCATTTCAGCAACGTATGTGTGTGGGGGGAGGGAGATCCTTCCCTGTTGTTACGCTGTTCGCTGTTTCAATGGAACTGAATTATCATTAAAGACTTTGCCATTAAATTCTAAGTGAAGGTCATAAAAATTGTTTGGACTTCAAAGGTAACGATGTTTAGATTTCACCTTCCACATTTTGTCTATGGCAAGTTATAGAATATTGTATTCTTTTAAATGTATTTTAAAAAGTGGTGGAAAAGAGAGAGAATTACTGAACAAATGTCAGGAAATAGAGATAAGAATGGAAAATGTCAAGAAGAAAAAAATCAACACAGAAATAGAAGGAGATAAAATGGAGTGTACTGCCAACCAATTCAGAAAAAAAAAAGCCAGTAGAAGTTATTTTCTCTGTGAAAAGAATTTTTAAAATATCCAAGGTAAAGTACTTATCCAAAATATATGTATTCTAGCACTTAAGATGCACGTAATGTTAACTATGCAGTAGGATTATCAACACAAATCTCTTCAACCCATGTTTAAAAGGGGAAGTTTATTTCAAAATCAAACAGGAACTTAATTGGTATAAAAAAAAGGAATCCTTCTCTCACCGCTATTGCTTGGCATTGCTACTGACATCATGATTAGAAAAAGTGTAGATGGATACAACCCAGGCATCATAACAATAATACACTAGATTTGATTTTGCTGATGACATAGGTCTTTTAAGTGACAGCTCAAACTACATGCAAGTCAAGACTGAAAGTGTCCAGCGTCATCAAAAAGAGAGTTAATTGGTTATGAAGAAAAAAAATCAAATGAGAACTCCCAACTCTAACATGACTTTGGAAAGCAAAGGAATACAGGAACTGAATCAACTAACATATCCTGACATTAATGTTCAAGTCATTGGGATGTCCAGAAGGAAATAGCATCATGAAATGGCAAGGCAGCAGCTGCATTTACTTTAAACAAGATTAGTGCATCAAAAACCTACTGTTTAAAGATCAAATTCTGAATCTTCAACTCAAATGTTATTTCTCCTTGAACATATGGATATGAAAGCTGGAAATCCAGAACTACAGACAAACAGACATCTAAATGCATTTGAAAGCAAAAGACTTACAAAAATACTAGGTATTAATAGAGGGAATTTATAACAAATGCCTAGATTTCTCAGAATGCAACAGCCCATTATCTCTGAAGATACCCAGAAATTATGGAAATAGTTCATAGTTAATAATGAAACCAGATCTTGTACAACAGTAGGAATACAGCTAGACAGCTGAAAGAGGAATGGTACAGGATCGTTCGTGCCATAAGTGATATGTAATGGCACGGGAAGAATTCAGACTTATCTGGAAGTTAACAGACTTCAGGTACTCAGCTCAATCTTGCCATATATGTTATATCTGGAACTTTCATTTAATGGTCTGCAAGAGATGCAATACCTAAACATGTTTATTTAGCCAATTGTAGATTAACATACATTTATTCAGATTCTTTATTTTTACATCTTTATTATGTCAAAAAATGGTGAATATATGTCTCTTGTTTATTAGTTGTTTTTTTACTGGTGATGTGTCAAGCTGCATTGCATGGCAATTGTAATTAAATTAAAAATGCACAAAATCAACATTTTTTAGTTAAATAAAGCTAACACATATGTACTGGATACATGAGAAAACATGTAACATGCAAAACATGTTCTGCATTTAAAACTGATATATCATAACAAGAAGTATTATCTGAAGTTAATTAACAGGATTTATTGTTTCTGGTCACCATGTTCTTCAAGAGCAGGGGTGGGAAACCTAAGGCTCAGGGGCCAGATGTGGCTCCCAGCTTGCCTGGATCTGGCTGGAGGATTAGGGCTTCCCACCCCCCCAGCACTGGGGAGCCCACACTGGCTCTCCAGCCCTCTCACCATCCCCCTGTGGGGCTGGAGCACACAAAATCTACTAGCCCGGGAGGCCCAGGCTCTGGTGTGTGAGGGGAATATCTTCCCACTTCTCAATCAGGGGCCACATCAATTAGGGGGATTTTTGCTGTGCGGGGAGGGGTGATTTCTTCTTACTTGTATATGCCCTTGACTGATTTTTCTGTAGGTCAGAAGCCCCAACCCAAAAAACATTTCCCACCCCTGTTTAAGACTTTAGAACTAGCACAATTCATATATGCTTTCATTTACAGATTGAAAAAAAGAAAACTAGCTTCGCCAATCCATTTCTCAACTTAGAATGAACTGTCCTTTTACTCAACTAACTGAATAAATTGAAATGAATATTTTCTGCTCCCACTAGAAAGGTGAAACGTCAGACCTGGTTTAGGCATTCAAATTCTGGTCACAAAGGCTTAGCCACTACTTGATTTAAAAAAATAAACTAAAATTTATATATAGAGAGAGTGCATCTATCTGCCTGCAAGTCCATTTGTTCAAGAAATCCTCCTAAATGGTAAGAACTAGGACCACCAAATTGATATGCAGTTTCCTCTTTTCATAACTTAAATCAAGGTCAGGGTTTGGTTGTCCCAGGAAAATGGGGAATGCTTTGAATGGGACTGTTTTCTATAACACAAAAAGGGAGGAAGTGATTGAAGGTCATCAATACTACAAAGTGACCACCACCAACAGAATGGCTACCTGGGGACAGGGCTCCACATGGCCAGTTACCAAACCAGGTTAGTGGCCCCCCATGCCCCAAACAGTACCCGATGGGGAACCCCCCCATCCACCAGCCCTGCCACCGTGGCCCTCCTTGACCACTCCAGGGGGTGGCTAGCACAGCACAACCCCCACCTAGGAGAACACCCTCCCCCCCCACCGCATGAAGAGGCCTGGCCTGGGCCACCCCCCCACCCAAGGAGACACTCCTTCCCAGACCAGCTACAGGCCAGGGCCAGCCCCTGGGGGCCAGGCTGTGGAACCCTGCCTCTCGAGATGACCTGGAGGCCACTCTCCTTTCCTGGAGCAGCTTCAAGATGGGGGAGGGGGAGGATTAACTACAAGCTGGGGCCAGCTCCTGAAGCCCTGCCCCCCCATAGGATGGTGGCTGAGGTCAGCTCCTGGAGCTTCCCCTGCCCTGGGCCCCCACCAATGAATGCTGTGCCCTGAGCTCCCATCTCTCTGCCTTCATTCCAACACTCTCCACCCCCTGTCCAGTGCCCCTTCAGCTTCTGGCCCTAAGCACCTCCAACTCGCCCAACCCCTTACCCTCACTCCTTCACCGCATCCATTACCCTCAGCCCCACACCTTCTGCTCTCACTCCAGCATCCTCCACCCCCCTGCTCTTAGCCCCTTCCCCCTGACCTGACTCCTGCACCCCTCATTCCTTCCCTGAGGCCCCCTACACCTACCAATCCCCCCTTCCTTAAGCTCCCCAATACAATCATTTAAATACAGCACATACGTTTTCCTTTTAATTAAAAAAAAACCCCAATCATTATTGCAGTTAATGACCTGAGCAATACTGCGTAAATCTGCTAGTAGCTTATAACAAGTTTAGGCCTTAGCATAAGAGACCACAAAAACAAAGCTATTTAAAACTGAAAATAACAGGAACATATTTAAATTATAGATTTTTTATAAATATAGACTTTTATCTACACTGACATGCCAGTGTAGAGAACATTGTTAAATGCTGGTCTGTGTTTTAAAAATATACCACTTTAGATAAATAGCCAATGAATCACAGCTACATATACCAACACATTTTCAGGTTAGTTAAAATGAGATCTGGTTGGGAATTTTTCACTGAAATGATTGACAAAAAAATGGAATTTCTATACTTGCAAGAAATTTTTGATTTTCTGTTACATAAACATTCAATTAAATATTTTGCTCAGGGTGGGATCAACATGAAATTAGAGATGCAAATGACTAGTCAACTAGTTGACTATCCGATGAGCAAATGCTTATCGGATAGTCAACACACTAGTCGCTTCCCCCTCCCCCTTGCTGCCTCTATCAGAAAGAGGCGGGGGGGGAGAGGGAAGAGAGGAGGGGGTGCTTCAAAGCAGCAGTGCCAGGTGGAGCCCAGGGTCTGCAGCTTTGAAACACCATGTGCAGCCCAGAGCCAGCTGGGGACTCCCCCGCTGACCCCGGGCTCCATGAGCGCTGCCGCTTTGAAACGCCAAGTGGAGCCTGATGCCGGGCTCCCCGGCAGCTCAGAGTGGCAGCTCACAGTTCCCAGGCTCTATGCAATGCAGCTGCTTTGAAATGCTGTGGGGAGCAGAGGGCCAGCAGGGGACTGCTTGAGTCCCCCTGCTGGCCCCATGCTCCCTGCAGTGCTTTCGCCTTTGAAATGTAGCAACAGCCCTGGGGCTGTGGCAACACTTCAAAGGCAGAGGCTCCCTTACTGACTAATCGAATAGTCGACACAAATTTGCATCGACTATTTGATTAGCCAATTAATCTAAATTTAACATCTCTACTTGAAATTAATGTCTTTTTTTTTTTTTTTTTTAACTAAACCAAAACTGCATCTGCCTATGGTGCCAGAGTGTATGAAGGAAGGTGTACCAGGGGTTCTTTCCACCTCTGTTTTCTGCTATGGGCTCCATTTTCCGTGGTGCACTGCATTCTCCCATGACTGACATGTAGTGAACATTGGAGATCTGATCCCGGCCCATGGGAAGAATAACAGTAGAAGACACTCAAACTTCCATCAGGCAGTGGCCCCAGAAGATAATGCAATATTGAATTGATTCAGAATGAAACATTTAAATTCAGATCAACACCCTGAAAGAAAACATTTCAACAATTCTGTAATTAAACTCTTTCAGAATTTTTGTTTCATTAAAAATGTTTATATTTTGATCTTTCATTTCAAGGCAAAATACAAATGTTGAAATATCAGAATGTCTCGGAAGGCAGAAATTCTGATTTTCTCATAGTCGTAGTTAATCAAGATTGTCTATTAACCCAGTTAAAAACTATTCCAATCTGTAGACTAAATCTTAACTGTTTCATAAGCAGGGTTACACTAGCATCTGACTAGAATTATTAAACAGTGATGCTTGTAAAAGAAAACTAGCTGTCATAGGGCTCCCTGGTGATTCTCGGTACTATACTACTGTCAGTCACATACTACTTGTGCCCCTTTAATAGAGACTGTTACAGTTGCCTTTTCTTTCTTTTTATAGTTACGTTGGCTGCTACAGAATTTAATCTTTTACAATGCAGTGCATTCTGAATCAAACATTCTAAATCAAATAATGACATAGGATTAAAATGTAAATAGGTTTTCAGCCAGTCAATTACAGCAGACATTATGATGATGAGCTTTAAAAAAAAATAAGAACTAGATCTGCTATGACTGATATTAAAATATTTTATAAATAGTAATTTAAAAAATTAAGATTTTTATGGAAAATACACACTAGATATACTAATAAAATGATGTGTTGGCAAGAAAGAAGAGAGATGTAAAACAGTATTTTTTATAACATTTCACCATCATTAAGTGAAAAAATAATCACAATAAATATTTACTCAATCAACCAGTTTTAATATTTATTCAAATACTATTCTATCAAAAATACATTAAATACATACTTTCTACTATTCAACAAGCTCTACACATTTTTAAGTGTATTAAAATTAACGGTTAAATACAATAGAAGATATGATAATATACTATTTTACTCCTTTTAGAGTACAAGGAGTATGGTTTGGGTTGGTAGCAGAGACTCTTCCTAACCTGGAGCTGAACCACAGTGCAGCCCCAGAACAAGCCTTGTGCCCCGGCAGCAGTCAGGCAGCCACCACTAGCCAGGGTGAAAGGACTGTATTTGTAAAAATAACTCAACTCTTAGAACTGGTCACAACTAGTTAAATATATTTGAAAGTTTTTTTTTTACTTTGTAAAGATTTGTTTTAAAGCCTAAGAGTTAGAATGTGAATTCATAGTTTATACAGGGCCATAAAGAGAAAGGTCAGCTCTGAGGTTATTAGGGCCCAACTAATCTAAGGATTTATATGCTGAAAACAAATCTTTTAAAATAACACTCCTGAATCATAGAATCCTAGAACTGGAAGGGGCCTCGAGCGGTCATCAAGTCAGTCTCCTGCATTCATGGAAGGACCAACCACCATCAGATCATCCCTGACAGATGTTTACTTAACCTGCTCTTTAACATCTCCAATGATGGGGATTCTACAACTTCCCCAGGCAATTTATTCCAGCACTTAACCACTGTGACAGTTGGGAAATTTTCCCAAAAGGCCAACCTAAACTTCCCTTGCTGCAGTTTAAGCCCGCTGCTTCTTGTCCTATCATGAGAGGTTAAAGGAGAATAATTTTTCTACTTCCTCCTTGTAATACCCTTTCAGGTACTTGAAAGCCGTTATCCTGTCCCCTCTGTCTTCTCTTTTCCAACCTAAACAAGCCCAATTCTTTCAGCCTTCCCTCATCGGTCATATTTTCTAGACCTTTAATCATGCATCTGACGAAGTGGATCTTTCCCTACGAAAGCTTATACTCCAACATTTCTGTTTAGTCTATAAGGTGCCACAGGACTCCTCGCCGCTTAATCATTCTTGTTGCTCTTCACAGAATCTTCTCCCATTTCTCCACATCTTTCGTGAAATGTGCCCAAAATTGGACAAAATACTCCAGTTGAAGTCTAATCACAGAGTAGAGCAGGAGAATTACTTCTTGTGTCTTTCTTACAACACTCCTGTTAATGCATCTCAGAATGATGTTTGCTTCTTCAACAGTGTCAGACTGATAACTTATATTTAACCTGTGATCCATTATGACACTTAGATCCCTTTCTGCAGTACTCCTTCCTAAACAGTCACTTCCTATTTGGTATGCATGAAATGGATTGTTCCTCCCCAAGTGGAGTACTTTGTATTTGTCCTTATTGAATTTCCATCCTATTTACCTCAGACCATTCTGAATTATAAACCAATCCTTCAAAGCACTTAGAACTGCTCCCTATCCACAAACTTTATAAGCGTACTCTCAATGCTATTACCTAAATCATTGATGAAAATATTGAAAAAAGAACTGGTCCCAAAACTGGCCCCTCAGGAACCCCACTTGTTATGCCTTTCTAGCATGACGCGAAACATCAATAACTACACATCCTAAACTCAAAACTCCGGTCATCTGAAGAAGTGGGCTGTGCCCACAAAAGCACAATACCATCTATACGTTTTGTTAGTCTATAAAGTGCTACCAGTCCATTTGTTGTTGTTTTTTTAAAGTTTATCCTGTACAGACTAACTCAGCTACCCCCTGAAGTCTCTAAGAACAGTTATCCAACTATTTACACCCACCTATGTTGTATTTCCCTAGTTTATTGATGAGAAAATCATGCAAGACTGCATCAAATGCTTTACTAAAGTCTAGGTATACCACGTCCACCGCTTCACCCTTATCCACCAGGCTTGTTATCCTATCAAAGAAAGCCACTGGGTTGTTTTGACAGGATTTGTTCTTTACAAATCCATGTTTACTGTTAACTATTACCCTAATTTCTTCTAGATGTTTGCAGTAAGGATGTTAAGAGGCAGGTAATTCACTAATCATGTAGTCAATAAAATTGTTATCAACTACACCAGCAGTTCTCAAACTTTTTGGGCTCCGGAGCCCTTTACATGCGTAAAAATTTATGCAGAGCCCCAGCAGTCCACTGATTTTATGTGTTGTACCTATTGATGTTTCCAGTTCGTCAACCTCGCGGAGCCCCTGGAGATGTCTTGCGGAGCCCTGGGGCTCCGCAGAGCAGTTTAAGAAACACTGAACTACACAATTAGTCAATAAAAGAACATTTGATCAGTCCCAGCTCATGCCAGTTCCAGTAGCTACCCCACTGCGCCCTTACAGTTTAAATGTAGGAGCCAGGCTGCCTGCGCACCTGGATCCTACTACATTTAAACTGTAGGGGTGCAGCAGGGGTAGGTCCCAGCATGAGCCAAGACTGAGCAAGCCCAGTTCAAGTCCCAGCTCATGCTAGGTCCAGAGCTACCACCCTCCCGTGTCCCACCCTCTGCGCTGCTGCTTCTGATAGAATTCTGATAGAAGCAGCAGCAAAAGGAGGGGGTAGACGGCACTGCAGAGATGGTGCTAGAGGGAACCAACTTTTAAACTGACGCCCCCCCACCAGCACTGGCTCCTGCTTCCCCCACTCACTGCTTCTGATACGAAGGCAGCAAGGGGGAAGGGAAGCGAGTAGTCAACTCAACTACCCGACAAGCCTAGATGGGCACTATATTTGCCCGTTTCTAGTCTTCTGGAATCTCTCCCGTCTTTCATGACTTTTCAAAGATGATAGCTAATAGCTCAGATACTTCCTCAAATCAGCTCCTTGAGTATTCTAAGATGCATTTCATTAGGCCCTGGTGACTTGAAGACATTTAACTTTCGTAAGTAATTTTTAACTTGTTCTTTTCCTATTTTAACTTCTGAACCTACCTCCTCTTCCCAGCATTCACCATTGTAGACATCCAATCACCACCCATCTACTTGATGAAAGCTGACAAAGAATTCGTTAAGCACCTCTGCCATTTTCACATTTTCTTTACTGTTTTTCCCCTCTTAATTGAGCAATGGGCCTATGCTGTCCTTGGTCCTCCTCTTGCTTCGAATATATTAACAGAATATTTTCTTGTTACCCTTTATGACTTTTGCTATATTGAGCTAATTGTGTGTCTTCACCTTTCTAATTTTGCCCCTACATACTTGTGTTATTTGTTTATATTCATACTTTGTACTTTGTCCTAGTTTCCACTTTTTATGGGACTCCTTTTTGATCATTCTTGATCTGCTGGTTAAGCCTGAGTGATCTCTTGTCATACTTCTACTAGATAGAGAATATAAGAATAATGTGCTCTTGTACCCTTAATAATATCCCTTTGAAAAACTGCCATCAGTTGTTTTTCCTCTTAGCCTTGCTTCCCATGGGATCTTACCTAAAAGCTGCCTGAGTTTACTGAAGTCTGCCTTCTTGAAATCCATTGTCTTCACTTTGCTCTTCTCCCTTCTACCATTCCTTAGAAATCATGAAAGTGATTTCATTATCACTTTCACCTAAGCTGCCCTCCACTTTCAAATACTCAACCAGTTCCTCCCTATTTGTTAAAATCAAATCTAATACAGCCTCCCCCCATTAGCTTTCACCACCTTCTGAAATAAAAAATGGTTTCCAATAAATTCCAAGAACTTGATGGATAATCTGTGCCCTGTTGTATTATTTTCCAAACAGGTGTCTGGATAATTGAATTCTCCCATGATCACCAAGTCCTGTGCTTTGGATGATTTTGTTAGTTGTTTAAAAAAAAGCCTCATCCACCTCTTCTTCCTGGTTAGGTAGTCTGTAATAGATCCTCACGATGACATCGCTAGGGATGTAAGAGTTTAACTAGTTAACCAAAGAGCTGGCAGCCTTTAACCATGTAACCAATTTAATTGTAATAGGTTACATGGTTAACATTTTTAACTGTTTTTCCCATCACTTTTTTTTTTTTAACCTCTTTTAACCTTACCCAGAGATGCTCAACAAGTTTGCCTCTTATGTCAATCTCAACCGCAGTCCAAGTATACACGATTTTGATATATAAGGCAACACCGCCTCTCTTTTTTCCTTGGTGAGCAAGTTGTACCCTTCTATTAGGGATGCTAAAATGAGGGTAGTTGTGTAAACATGTAACTGCTGAAAAAGTAAGCAGCTACATGCGCCCGCTCCCGAGGAGCCAGCGGCTGCCCTGTGCTGTTGCCTCTGTATCAGAGGCAATGGCGGTAAGCTGCCTGCTGCCCCATGGGAGCTGGTGCACATGCGGAGTCGGCTTTGAAGCTGGATCCCAGTGTGCATCGGCTCCTGCTTGCTGCCTCGCATTGCTGCCTCTGTACCAGAGGCAGCCATGCAGGGTAGCAGTGGCTCCTGCCTGAGGTAGAGTGTGGGGTGCCAGCTGGCTCCCCAGGAATGGGACAGAACACTGTGTGTAACGGTGAATGTTAACCCAGCTATTGGTTATGCATTCACATGCCTATCTACTATACCAATATTCCAATCATGTGTATTATCCCACCAAGTCTCTGATAAACACAATTATGACATAATTGGTGTATTTACTAGCATGTCAAGTTCTTTCTGCTTATTCCCCATACTTCTTAAGAACATAAGAACATAAGAATGGCCATACTGGGTCAGACCAAAGGTCCATCGAGCCCAGCATCCCATCTGCCGACGGTGGCCAATGCCAGGTGCCCCAGAGAAGGAGAACAGAAGACAATGATCAAGTGATTTATCTCCTGCCATCCATCTCCTGCCCTTGTTATGAAGGCTAGGGCACCATACTTTATCCCTGGCTAATAGCCATTTATGGACCTAACCTGCAAAAATTTATCAAGCTCTTTTTTAAACCCTAATAGAGTCCTGGCCTTCACAGCCTCCTCGGGCAAGGAGTTCCACAGGTTGACTGTGCGCTGTGTGAAGAAAAATTTCCTTTTATTAGTTTTGAACCTACTACCCATCAATTTCATTTGGTGTCCCCTAGTTCTTGTATTATGGGAAAAGGTAAATAATTTTTCTATAATCACTTTCTCCACACCATTCATGATTTTATATACCTCTATCATATCGCCCCTCAATCGCCTTTTTTCCAAACTGAAAAGTCCCAGTCTCTCTAGCCTCTCCCCATATGGGACCCTTTCCAAGCCCCTAATCATCTTAGTCGCCCTTTTCTGAACCTTTTCTAATGCCAATATATCTTTTTTGAGGTGAGGAGACCACATCTGCACGCAGTACTCGAGATGTGGGCGTACCATAGTTTTATATAGGGGAAGTATGATATCTTTTGTCTTATTATCTATCCCTTTTTTAATAATTCCTAACATCCTATTTGCCTTACTAACTGCCGCTGCACACTGCGTGGATGTCTTCATAGAACTATCCACTATAACTCCAAGATCCCTTTCCTGATCTGTCGTAGCTAAATTTGACCCCATCATGTAGTACGTGTAATTTGGGTTATTTTTTCCAACATGCATTACCTTACACTTACCCACATTAAATTTCATTTGCCATTTTGCTGCCCAATCACTCAGTTTGCTGAGATCTTTTTGTAGTTCTTCACAATCCCTTTTGCTTTTGACTGTCCTGAACAACTTTGTGTCATCTGCAAACTTGGCCACCTCACTGCTTACCTCATTTTCTAGATCATTGATGAACAAGTTGAACAGGATTGGTCCCAGTACTGACCCCTGGGGAACATCACTAGTTACCCTCCTCCATTGTGAAAATTTACCATTTATTCCCACCCTTTGTTTTCTGTCTTTTAACCAATTCTTGATCCATGAAAGGACCTTTCCTCCTATCCCATGACCACCTAATTTACGTAAAAGCCTTTGGTGTGGGACCGTGTCAAAGGCTTTCTGGAAATCTAGGTATATTATATCCACTGGGTGCCCCTTGTCCGCATGTTTATTAACCCCTTCAAAGAATTCTAACAGATTAGTTAGACACGACTTCCCTCTGCAGAAACCATGCTGACTTTTGCCCAACAATTCGTGCTCTTCTATGTGCCTTGCAATTTTACTCTTTACTAGTGTTTCTACTAATTTGCCTGGTACTGATGTTAAACTTATCGGTCTATAATTGCCAGGATCTCCTCTAGAGCCTTTTTTAAATATTGGTGTTATATTGGCCATCTTCCAGTCATTTGGTACCAAAGTGGATTTAAAGGATAGGTTACAAACCACTGTTAATAACTCCGCAATTTCACATTTGAGTTCTTTCAGAACCCTTGGGTGAATGCCGTCTGGTCCCGGAGACTTGTTACTATTCAGCTTATCAATTAATTCCATAACCTCCTCTAATGTCACTTCAATCTGAGTGAGTTCCTCAGATTTGTCACCTAAAAAGGCTGGCTCAGATTTAGGAACCTCTGTAACATCCTCAGCCGTGAAGACTGAAGCAAAGAAATCATTTAATCGCTCCGCAATGGCACTGTCTTCCTTGATCGCTCCTTTTATATCTTTATCATCCAAGGGCCCCACTGCTTTTTTAGCGGGCTTCCTGCTTCTAATGTATTTAAAAAACATTTTACTATCATTTTTTGAATTTTTGGCTAGCTGTTCCTCAAACTCTTTTTTGGCTTTTCTTACTACATTATGACACTTAATTTGGGAGTGTTTATGTTCCTTTCTATTTTCCTCGCTAGGATTTGACTTCCACTTTTTAAAAGCTGCCCTTTTCTCTCTCACTGCCTTTTTAACATGGCTGTTTAGCCATGGTGGTTCTTTGTTAGGTCTCTTACTGTGTTTTTTTATTTGGGGTATACATTTAAGTTGGGCCTCTAGTATGGTGTCTTTAAACAGTTCCCATGCAGCTTCCAGGGATTTTAGTTTAATTACTCTCCCTTTTAGTTTCTGTTTTAACTAGCTTCCTCATTTTAGTGTAATTCCCCTTTTTGAAATTAAATGCCAGAGTGTTTGACCGCTGCGGTGTTCTTCCCAACACAGGAATATTAAAAGTTATTATATTGTGGTCACTATTTCCAAGCGGTCCAGTAACAGTTACCTCTTGGACCAGATCCTGCGTTCCAGTCAAGACTAGGTCGAGAATCGACTCTCCCCTTGTGGGTTCCTGTACTAGCTGCTCCAAGAAGCAGTCATTTAAGGCATCAAGAAATTTAATCTCTGAATCCCGTCCTGAGGTGACATGCACCCAATCAATATGGGGATAATTGAAATCTCCTATTATTACTGTGTTTTTTATTTTGGTAGCCTCTCTAATCTCCCGTATCATTTCAGCATCACTATCACTGTCCTGGTTAGGTGGTCGGTAATATATTCCTAATGCCATATTCATATTAGAGGAATGAATTGTTATCCATAATGATTCTATGGAACATTTTGATTCCTTTAGGATTTTTACTTCATTTGATTCTATATTATCCTTCACATATAGTACCACTCCGCCACCCGCACGACCTGTTCTGTCTTTCCGATATAATTTATATCCCGGTATGATAGTGTCCCACTGATTGTCCTCATTCCACCATGTTTCTGAGATGCCTATTATGTCAACTTCCTCCTTTGATATGAGGTACTCCAGTTCACCCATCTTATTAGACAGACTCCTAGCATTAGTGTAAAAGCATGTTAGAAAACTACCACTATTTATATGTCCGCCTTTCATAGACACATTGGATTTTTTTATGCACGATTGTTTCACATCTGATCTTGCCCATATATTATTTCCCACGTTCCCTATCTGACTAACTTCTAGGGAATCCCTACCTATGGAGCCTCGTGTAAGAGAAGTCTCCGTCCGATCCAGGTGCTCCCCCGCACCAATCGGCTTTCCCCCACCTCTTAGTTTAAAAACTGCTCTACGACCTTTTTAATGTTTAATGCCAGCAGTCTGGATCCACCTTGATTTAGGTGGAGCCCATCATTCCTGTATAGGCTCCCCCTACCCCAAAAGTGTCCCCAGTTCCTAATAAATCTAAACCCCTCTTCCCTGCACCATCGTCTCATCCACGCATTGAGACTCTGAAGTTCTGCCTGTCTATCTGGCCCTGTGCGTGGAACTGGAAGCATTTCAGAGAATGCCACCAAAGATGTTCTGGATTTCAGTCTCTTTCCTAGTAACCTAAATTTGGCCTCCAGAACATCTCTTCTACCCTTCCCTATGTCATTGGTACCAACATGTACCACGACGACCGGCTCCTCCCCAGCACTGCCCATAAGTCTGTCTAGATGCCTGGAGAGATCCGCAACCTTCGCACCAGGCAGGCAAGTAACCATACGGTTCTCCCGGTCATCACAAACCCAACTATCTATATTTCTAATGATCGAATCCCCCACTACTAAAACCTGCTTCTTCCTAACAGCTGGAGCTCCCTCCCCCGGAGAAGTATCCTCGGCACGAGAGGATACAACATCACCCTCTGGAAGGAGGGTCCCAACTATGGGATGGTTTCCCTCTGCTCCCATTGACTGCTCTCCTTCCCTGAGCCTTTCATCCTCCGTAACAGCATCAGGACTGTCAGATTGGAGGTGGGACAGCCCTACTATGTCCCGGAAAGTCTCATCCACAAACACCTCTGCCTTCCTTAGCTCCTCCAGTTCAGCCACCCTGGCCTCCAAAGCACGCACTCGGTCTCTGAGGGCCAGGAGCTCCTTGCATCGAGCGCACACATACGCCACCCACCCACAGGGTAGGTAGTCATACATACTGCACTCGACACAATAAACAGGATAGCCCCCACTCTGCTGCTGGGCTTCTGCCTCCATTTCCTACTCTAATTATATATGAGGGTTAATTAAATGTTTCAGATAGAGGTTGTTATAAAGGATTTAGTTTAAGGGCAATAGAAGTCACTGGCTCCCCCCCAAGCTCTCCCTCTAAACTCCCCTCTCAAAACTCAAAACTCCCTCCTGTTAGCACTCACCCTGTTCGCGAGCACCCGGTCGCAAAGCTGGTATACCAGCTTTACATTTGTATACCAACAAAAGTGTGGCATCACATAACCCAGGTGCAACATGCTCTTCAGAAGCGAAGGTTTAGAGTAGTCTTTTTCTTGGCTTCTAGGCCAAGATGAGAATGCCACTACCACCAAATGTACTGGTGGCTTTTTGATACAGACACTCTCTCCGTTAGACTATACCAATGGTTCCCAACCTTTTTAATAGTGCGGACCAGCAAACCCATTCACAAACTTTTGGCAGACTGGTAGCATTTTATTTGCATACTCATAACAAATATTATAATATTACTAGTATTAATTATAATTAACATGCAAATAAAACACTACTGGTCCACCGAGGGGCAGCTGTGAACAGCTGACTTCAGCCCCAGCAGCCACTGTGGCCCAGCCACCAGTGTTTTGCAGCCTGGCACCTGTCCGCAGACCGGCAGTTGGGAACCACTGGACTAGACCATCACTCTAATTACATGTCCTCAAACATACTTAACAGCCTACTGTTATTCTGGGTCAAATCTAAACCAGTATTTTTAATATAAAAAGAGTGTCATTTTTTACCAGCCCTCGTGTCACAAATGATAAACCAAAACAACATGCAACAGAACTTTCTCATGTTAAATATTTTTAGATGATAAACATTTCACAATTAAAAGAAAAATTAAAAAAGCTTGCAACTTTGTTTTAAAAACATTAGAACTAAAGTGCATGAAAATTAGCAGCCACAGATATCTCAAGAGAGATACACAGTATAAAAGAGAACACAGTACAGGTTGAACTTCTCTGGTCCAGGACTCTCTGGCCTGGTGTTGTTGGACCAGAGAAACCTCTGGATCACAGAGCCCCAACAGCTAGGAGTGGGGGCCAGCTGGGCATCTGGCAGTGGAGGGGCCATCAGCTGGGAACAGAGCCAGTCCTGCTGCCAGTGGGACTGGGAGCAGAGTTGGTGCCATAGCCAGGGGGCTGGAGCTGGACTATGGCTGAAGGATTAGAAGTGGAGCCTGTCCAATGGCCAGGGGCTGGCAGCCCGCAACCAGTCTGGCACCCAGGGGCAAGGAGCCTGACCAGCAGTGGAGCCCCATGGCAAGATTCAGCAGTGGGATCGGTGGCTGTGAGGGGAGCCTGACTGGGAGGCTGGCGGCTCCTGGAGGAGAGCCTAGAGGCCAGCAGCAGAGGGATCAGAATTGACCATCCCTGGTCTGACAAACTCTCTCATTCAGGATTGGTCAGGTCCCAAGAGTGCCATACCGCGGAGGTCCAACTTGTATAATCTATTAAAGCCAGTGTAACTAGTATAAGGTCCTCAGTTACCCACTACAGAATAAGTAACAACTGCCTACTCAGGGCCCCTTATATTTATGCTATAGCACCAGAGATTTCCCCGCTCAATCAAGATCACTTAAAATGTTCTTCAACAAAATAACCTTGTGAGGTGCAATATCTTGATTAGTTAATGGTTGGGAGTGGAGCACAGGTAGAACAAATCTACTCAGACATAAGCTAGGAACAGGCAAGGGAGGGGATTACGTGACAATTATTTGTTCCATTCATTCCCCCTGGGGTACTTGACATTGGTCACTGTCACAAGACAGGATACAGGCCTAGATAGACCTTTGGTCTGGCCTGTGTGGTGTTTTTATGTTGTGTATATTCATCCACTCACACATATGTACATTTTTCCCCCCCCCAAGAGATTACAGGGCAACAAAATGAGAACATCCAAGAACAATGAAACCACCTTAATAAATCCTACTGAAAGCAATAACAGAGGAAAGGAGGCTCAAAAGAAAAATTACAAACTAAACCTTTCCACCAGCTAAGGTTTATCAGTAGAAACAGGCAGAAAAACACAAGGCATCCACTCCTCCTAAAACAACCCAACCCCCACACTCTTGTGTAGAAACTCACAGCCTGCTTGGCTCTACTCTCCCCGGCCACGCTGCTCTCACGTCTTCAGCCCCGCTCGCCCCGTCCCCTGCAATCCGGAGCCACAGAGCCACCATGTAGCAGTCCCAGGCCGACGAGTCCCCTTATCCGCCCCCCGGGAGTCCAGCCCCATTGGCCTTGCCCCTCACACCCCAGAGCCTGCGGCTGAGCTCTGCCCACATCCCCAGCTCTGCCCGCCCCGCACGTCCCCCTCTGCCCTTTGCCCAGCGCTCCCCGCTAGCGCCCGCTCCCGGGCGGGACCCACGTTCCCCGCCGTACCTGGTAAATCCGCGGGGGGGACTGGCTCCGCTTCAGCCCGCTGCCGGCTGTCCAGCCGTGGACGCAGGCCGCCGGTTGCCGGAGCAAGGAAGCTGCCAGCAGCCTTCGCCGATAGAAGGCAGCGAGAGCCACTAGGCTCCGCGGAGCCCCCAGCAGCGCCATCTTGGAAGAGAGAACGAAAGGATTGTGGGATACTGGCGGACTTGATGGGGTGGGGGAGAAGGAGCGAGGCCAAGTGTTCTGGTGCCCTCTCATCTGGCCTGACACCGGAAGTGGAGCCTGTTCTACTGTAGTGTTGCCCAGATCCAGGCCAAGGGCTTCAATTCATCTCCCCCACTGCTTAGTGCCACCTATCTCTGTGGAGAAACCCCTGTGCCTGCCCCAGAGCCACAGGCCACCCACTGGCAGAGTTCCTAGCCCTAGTGGGGAGATCCATTGGAGGCAGCTCCAGATGGTGAGGGATCACCCTGTCCAAGGCGCTTTAGGTGGGGATGGGGATTGACACAGTATAGGGCTGTAGTGGCTGCATGCTCCCTGCTGAACCTGTTCCTCATTTTCACAAATTTTGTATCCCAGGAGTCACCATGGACTCTGGGCACCTAAGCCAGCCACATGCCTTCCGAAGTAGTGGAAGTGACTGGCTATCTGAGCAAATTAGTTTAGCACTCACATGCAACCATTGGCCAGTTTCCTCTTTTCTTGTCCCCCAGGAATAGGATAAGTAGATGCACAATAAAAATACAATGTGTTAGTTTTTAAAGGCTGTATCAGCTGCTCAGATTGATGGGGGATGGTGTGCATATATCCTGCACTTTAAAAACATCCCCTACTGAATTCCCAAGACCCAGCATGTTCCTCTAGCAGGAGAAGACAGACGTGTTTTTCCCCTTCTCTCCAAAGTATTAAATCCTTCCAGGGTAGTTTCTTGGCTCCTTCCCTAAACTGTTCATCTTGAGTTACAGAGCTCCCCCATTCCTGGAAGGTACAGAGTAACTGGTTTTACTCTAAAACTCTGATCATTGTTTCTGAGGAGAATGGACCTGGATCATCTAAATAATGAGAACCTCAATACCAAATACACACCAGTCCAAATATTAATATTATTCAGCCATTGCAAATTTTAAAGTCTCTTTCCATTGTAAAGGAGAGTGTTTGTTTCAAGGTGACATTTAACAATCTAACTCCATAGTTCTTTTATTCAAATTGTCACACAGATTGATGGCCGTAAAACCAGGAGTATCCAGACTCCGACGTGTCCATTTTGCGCAACTTCTGAGAGTGCTGCAGGGCCAACTTTATTGATTGCAGTAGCCACCCTCAACTTGACTACAGATGGGGCTTTCCTTTAATGTAAGAGTCCTGAAAGTGGAAATGTAAAATCTGGCTGAGAAGATATTTCTTGGAGTAAATGGATCATTACGTACTGGTGACCTCTTGGCTCTGTTTAAAACTGAGTCTATAGTCAAGATAGGTATAGCTGTGAGTCACCTAGCAGAACTCCTTGGGAGGGACAATCTCTACTGGTACTGATGTCCTAAGCAGCCCAGCACTGGTACACCCCCGACCAGACCAGATTCCATTTACTGTAGTGACATCCAGTCTAAGAGAGTTGGCAGCCTAGAATAGGGCTAGGAGGGTGTTGGCCAGAAGAGCATGCAGCCAGCCCAAGAGAAGTGGCACTTTTAAGGGGAGAAGTAGCACTGCCAGCTGCTCGGTCCTCCAGCCCACAAGGACCACTTGTGGTCTGGTGAGCATCTGAGCCCTGGGAAGCTACGTTTATACTGTAGCCTTTTTGTGCAAAAACATATGCAAATGAGGCTAAGCGTGGAATATCGCTGTGCCTCATTTGCATAATTAATGAGCACCCGTTTTTGCACAAGAGCCGTTCTTGCGCAAGAGGGTTTTTGCGCAAAAGTCTCTTGCGCAAAAATGGGCGCTCATTAATTATGCAAATGAGGTGTGGCAATACTCCACACTTAGCCTCATTTGCATATGTTTTTGCGCAAAAAGGCCACAGTATAGATGTAGCCTCCAGAGTGTGGTTGGGGGTTGGGGTGGGGAGCCAATGGACCGACATTGAGTGGGGGTGTGCAGAGGAATGGGGTAAAGGATGGCTGTACTGGTGCTGAGCTGGAAGCGGGAGGGCTGGGGAATAGGGCACTATTAAATCTGGGTCAATTTGGTGGGTGCCCCACGTTTCGTGATGCCCTACAAGGCTGCATGTTTCACCTGTCGGTAGGGACGGCCCTGCTTCTTGAGCAAGTGAAACTTTGTTTACGCCAGCACAACTTTGGTTTCTCCAAGATCAAATCATCTTGATAATAAGGATCCTAATTAAACCCCAGTCTGAAAATTGAGGAAATTACGGAATCTGCCATGGATTACAACAGAGCACGTACCCTCATCTGATTGGCATGCAGAGCCATGATGAAGCTGTAACTCTGTGTGACATTATTAATCAGTCAAAGATCTCTTCAAAGCTACTGGAGCTTGACTATTGCTATTGCTGCCTTCAGGGAGAGTTGTGAGCTCAGTTAGGGAGACAGCCTGACAGAAAAAAAAAAAAAAGAGGCCTGGCTTAAAACTGATTTTAATGAGGTAGGTGTCTCAGGAATTACTAGGCTGCACTATGACATCCAACATTGCTTCTGACCAAGGTTCATTTCAAACTATATCGATGACATTTCTCTGTTACTAATCGGACTATTCATCGTAATCATATATGGCAGTATTTGGTCTGAACAGCGCCACCTAGTGTAATCCTGCAAGAAAATAGGTTATAATTGAGCAGCAGAATAGAATAACAATACTATATATATTACAAGTCTATTTTGCACAGCTCTAGTACCTTTTAAGTGGGGACCTAAAACACTTGACAAACATTTATTATTCAAGTCT
Organism: Pelochelys cantorii; assembly: GCA_032595735.1. Lineage (NCBI taxonomy): Eukaryota > Metazoa > Chordata > Testudines > Trionychidae > Pelochelys > Pelochelys cantorii. The sequence goes on along the minus strand of CM064337.1, from coordinate 23,923,649 downwards.
CACAACACCACAGTGAGGCAATGGTATTATTAAAGCCTTTTAATGTAAAGTGAAACATCAAGAAAACAAGAAGTTATGTACATGAGATCATCCCGTTCATTTCCCTGCCAGTGCAGAATTTTTCCCTACTGGTACTTTCTAATGTTTTCTTCAATTCTACTCCTAAAATTCCAAAGCAAGGCCAAGTTTTGTAAGGAATATTTGTAGAAACATTCCATATAAAAGATTGTGTATGAGAATTCACAGTGGTTTGACTGAACCTCCAAGATGGAGGTATGGCTATAGCTCTGAGATCAATAATAATAGGAGACTGAAGAGATTCTTTTGTGAGAAGAGATTGAGAGCTAAATATGAACAGCTTGGTTTACAGATAACTATGGGGATACAGTGAAAAAATAAACATTAAAGAAAGAGAGGAATTATTTACAATGACACATGAATGAATCACAAAGAGTAATAAGATCAAATTAATTATGGAAAATTTGAGACTGAATAATAGGAGAAAACTCTTAGGCTGTGTCTAGACTGGTGCGATCTTGCGCCAGAGCTATGCAAATGAGGCTCAGCGTGGAATATCGCCAAGCCTCATTTGCATAACTAATGAGCCGCCATTTTGCGGAAGAGGCTCTTGCGCAAGATGGAGCTGTCTACACTGCCCCTTCTTGCGCAAGAAAAACCCTCTTGTGCAAAGCCGTTATGCTGATTATTTTCAGGCATAACGGCTTTGCGCAAGAGGGTTTTTCTTGCGCAAGAAGGGGCAGTGTAGACAGCTCCGTCTTGCGCAAGAGCCTCTTCTGCAAAAATGGCGGCTCATTAGTTATGCAAATGAGGCTCGGCGATATTCCACGCTGAGCCTCATTTGCATAGCTCTGGCGCAAGATCGCACCAGTCTAGACACAGCCTTATGGTGGGATGTGATAGGCAGTGGAATGGAATCTCAAGGAAAGTAGTGGAATCTCTATCACTTGAAAACAGGGTGGATTGATTTAAAACCAACTGGAATAACTTGATTTAAATAATCAATTTTAATCAACTTTTCAATTTTAGTTCAGTTATTTTCTAAAGAAAAGTGTATTCTCAGTGGTTCATATAGCCATTAAACATACTGATTTACAACTAACAAGAGCTTTTAATACAGAATTGGCATATTTTTGCTACTTCCAATGGTACCCTATAACTATATACATTGATCTAAGCAAGTATATAGCTTAATATTTTCAAATTCTTAATTACATAATTTTAGTATGTTATAAAATAGGGATATATTACTTTTTCTAGATAATTAAGTCTTTGTTCATGATTTTGTATAAAGCTGCATTAGGATGGCAAATAGAATTTAATTAAACACACCAAACAGCATATAACATTTATTAAACAAAACAGTCTTAAATGTTTTGGATACATAAACTTCCCTTATCAAAACATGCTTCACATTTACAAATAATTCATTAAACAGAGGGATTAACTGAAGCTAGTGAATTAAACTGATTATTTCAGGTCACCTTGGAAAATTTTTCCTCAAAACATAAATAGCGATACTAAAGTAGATCAATGGTCTATCTACTCTAGTATCCTTGTCTTCTGACACTGGCTGCGCCAGATGCTTGAGAGGGAATCAACCCCACAGGTAATTTATCAAATGATCCATCTCCTGTCCAGGGATATTAGAGAGTAGTCAACTACTCAACTACTCGCTCCCCCCGCACCTTTGCTGCCTCTACAGCAAGGGGTGGGAACAGGAGCCAGTGCTAGGGGGAGCCGTCTCCGCAGTGCTGCCAGCCCCGCCCAGCTGCTACTACATTTAAACTGCAGAGCTGCAGCAGGGATAGCTCCTGGACTGGCGCGAACCGGACAGAGCGCCCTTCCTTATCGACTAATCATGTAGTCAATACAAATTGTAGCGACTACATGATTAGTCAATTACCTGCCTCTTAACATCCTTACTCCTGTCATCTGCTCCCAGCTTCTTGCAGTCAGAGATGTAGGGACCCCCAGAGTGTGGGGTTGCATCCCTACACACTATTCATGATTTATAGACCTCTATCATACCTCTCCTAATTGTCTATTTTCTAAACTGAACAGTGTCAGTCTTTTTGATCTCTTCTCATAGGGAAGCTGTTCCATACCCTTAATCATTTTTGTTTCCCTTCTCTGTACTTTTTCTAATACTAATATATCCTTTTGAGATGATTTTGTCCAGAACTGCATATAGTATTCAAGGTGTGGGCATACCATGGATTTACCTAGTGGCATTATTATACTTTCTGTTTTATTTTCTATCCCTTTCCTAATGGTTTCTGACATTGTTTGCTTTTTTGACTGGTGCTACACATTGAGCAGATGTTTTCAGAGAACTATCTGTTATTTTTTTGCCCCATCACCTGGCTCTGTGAGATCCCCTTGTAACTTTTCACAATCAGATTTGGATTAAACTATCTGGAATAATTTTAGATCATCTGCAAACTTTGTGAGCTCACTATCCCTTTTCCCAGATATTTGAATATGTTCAACTGCATAGTTCCCAGTACAGATCCTTGCAGGAAACCTGTTATTTACCTCTCTCCATTGTGCAAAACGATAATTAATTCCTGCCTTTGTTTCCTCTTTTTTAAACAATTACTAATCAATAAGAGGACCTTCCCTCTTATCTCATGACCACCTACTCCGCCTAAGAGCCCTTTTTGTGAGAAACTTTGTCAAAGGTTTTCCAGAAGTCCAAGAACATTACATCCACTGAATCATCTTTGTCCACATGCTTTTTACTCCCCACAAAGTAATGTAATTAATTGGTGAGGCATGATTTCACTTCATGACAATTGTGTTGACTTTTCCCCAACATATTGTGTTTGACAATTTATAATCATTCTGTTCTTTGCTGTAGTTTTTCAACCAATTTGCCTGGTACTGAAGTTAGTCTTACCAGTCTCTAGTTGCCAGGGTTGCTGCTTTAAAAAAATCAGCATCACACTAGCTATCCACCAATTATCTGGTACAGAGTATGATTTAAGTGACAGATTACATAGCACAGTTATTTAGTTCTGCAATTTCATATCCTTTAGCGCTCTTGAGTGAATACCATCTGGTTCTGGTAACTTAACTACTGTTTAATATATCAGTTTGTTATCATTTTTTGTTTCAAATACACCTTTATCAAAGTGACTGAAATTTAAATTTCTACTTGCCCAAGTCTCTTAAAAATGACAATCTCCTACGGTACTTCCTTCAGACTTCTATAACTGGTAGATGTCATCCTCAACCACTTCATTTTTATCCATAGACTGGAAGAAAAAGACAAGTTTCTCTGCTTTGTCAATTCCCATTCAGTTTCTCAATTGTGAATGAATTAATCCAAATGAAGAAAATATTCTCTCTCTGTCTGAAGAAGCTACTGTTATGAAAAACAGGTTAGCACTTAAATAAACACTGGTTCCAGATGTTTAGCTACTGACTTCCACCAGTTCAGTGGTCTGACTTTTTTTAAATTGAGAAGTGCAATAATCGGAGCTCAGCCAGAGAGAAGCTATAAAACAGAAGTAAGATGCCACATTGGTGGACTCAATGGATGATTCTGATGAGAAACATGATCTTGTCTCCTCTAGTCAGAGGCTATTCCCGATGCCTGTGATGATTTTGCCATGCTCTCATACTCTGTAGCATAGCCTCTGGATCCTCCACAGGATCAAGTCCTTAATACAGTAAATGACATAGTATACATATTTTTAAAGCTTGACCTCACAGATTTGGTGTTTTTCCTTTGATTCTTTCTTTAACTCAAAGTTGTTGATAGAGGATCATGGATTCAGCATATATATTTTTTATTAAAAAATTAGGCTTTAACATATTTTGCATTACATTCTGATTAAAAAAAGAAAATTTATAATTTAAATATCAAAATGAAAAATCCAATTAAAATAAAAATCTTTTAAAAAAATAATCTAGTTGTATTCACTCTGTTTGGGAACTCCCATCATTTGGAACTTTTAAAATTCATACTGAATAATGCACTAAAAAATGGACTCCAATGAACAGTCCTGTTCTGGGAGAAAATCTTGTGCTGTTTCTTTAGAGAAAATTCTACAGTCTTAGTAAATTTCATATTGCATCACTAAGGATTGAATTACTTCAGAGGTCTGCAATTTCTCTGATTCTATGGTAGGAGTTAAGGTATGCACCTTTATATATACTTGCAAGGGGATTATATTATTTAATATATTTGAAAAAAATCTCATCTTGTTTTCTATAGCTAAGGTCCTTCCAGTTCTGTTGTATTTTTCCTCTTCCTGTGTTTTTGGTTAGTTTCTCAGTTTTGTTTTTCTGCGCTCTTCTTCCTCTCTCCTAGCCTTATGGCCTATTAGCAATTATTATTTGTATCAGCATACTACCTCATTGTGCTAGGCACTGTACAGACACATAATAGAAGACAATCCATACCCTAATAGACAAGATGGGGGTTAAAATGGAAGTCCAGAGAGGTGAAGTGACGTACATAAAGTCATAGTGAGAGTTCTGTAACTAGAACCCTGGCATCCTGAATAACAGACTACAGAGGCCTGTCTACTGGCCCACATTGCCACCCAATGCATAGTTGATTAGGTAAGGAAATTCCTTGGACTCCCTTCCTCACTGGATTCCCTGGGACATGGATTGCTGAAGAAGCCAAGCCCTTACTTTCTAGGGGCCCTTACCTTCTAGGGGACCATGTTTGCCTGTGATTGTATATGATAGAACCTGGGTGACAAAGGCTCTTGTGTAAATTACATGGCCATGGGATAAGAGGGAAGGTCCTTTCTTGGATTGAGAACTGGTTAAAAGACAGGAAACAAAGGGTAGGAATAAATGGTAAATTTTCAGAATGGAGAGGGGTAACTAGTGGTGTCCCCCAAGGGTCGGTCCTAGGACCAATCCTGTTCAACTTATTCATAAATGATCTGGAGAAAGGGGTAAGCAGTGAGGTGGTAACGTTTGCAGATGATACCAAACTGTTTAGGATAGTCAAGACAGAAGCAGACTGTGAGGGACTCCAAGAAGATCTCACCAAACTGAGTGATTGGGCAACAAAATGGCAAATGAAATTTAATGTGAATAAGTGTAAAGTAATGCACATCGGGAAAAATAACCCCAACTATACGTACAGTATGATGGGGGCTAATTTGGCTACGACAAATCAGGAAAGAGATCTTGGAGTTATCGTGGACAGTTCTCTGAAAACTTCCACGCAGTGTGCAGCGGCGGTCAAAAAGGCAAATAGGATGCTAGGAATTATTAAGAAAGGGATAGAAAATAAGACCCAGAATGTCTTACTGCCCCTGTATAAAACTATGGTATGCCCACATCTTGAATACTGTGTACAGATGTGGTCTCCTCACCTCAAAAAAGATATTTTGGCCTTGGAAAGGGTTCAGAAAAGGGCAACTAAAATGATTAGGGGTTTGGAACGGGTCCCATATGAGGAGAGGTTAAAGCGACTGGGACTTTTCAGTTTAGAAAAGAGGAGACTGAGGGGGGATATGACAGAGGTATATAAAATCATGAGTGGTGTGGAGAGGGTGAATAAAGAAAAGTTATTTATTAGTTCCCTAAATAGAAGAACTAGAGGACACCAAATGAAATTAATGGGTAGAAGGTTTAAAACTAATAAAAGAAAGTTCTTCTTCACACAGCGTGTAGTCAGCCTGTGGAACTCCTTGCCAGAGGAGGCTGTGAAGGCTAGGACTATAATAGAGTTTAAAGAGAAGCTAGATAATTTCATGGAGGTTAGGTCCATAAGAGGCTATTAGCCAGGGGATAAAATGGTGTCCTTGGCCTCTGTTTGTCAGAGGCAGGAGAGGGATGGCAGGAGACAAATCGCTTGATCATTGTCTTCGGTCCACCCTCTCTGGGGCACCTGGTGTTGGCCACTGTCGGCAGACAGGATACTGGGCTAGATGGACCTTTGGTCTGACCCAGTACGGCCATTCTTATGTTCTTATGTTATGACATGGATAATATCCATTCCAGCTCTGATGGAAGAATATGCTGTTTTTGGAGAGCGCTGATACAAAGGGGATAATTGGGTAATTTTGGAGAAACACACACAAATGATGAAAAAAGAGGAGACTAAGGGAGGATATGATAGAGGTCTATAAAAATCATGACTGGAATGGAAAAAGTGAATAAAGAAAAGTTATTTACTTGTTCCTATAACATAAGAACTAGGGGCTCACCAAATTAAATTAATAGGTAGCAGGTTTAAAACAAACAAAAGGAAGTTTTTCTTCACACAGCGCACAGTCAACCTGTAAAACTCCTTGCCAGAGGGAAGATCAGGACTTTAACGGGGTTCAAGAAAGAACTAGATAAATTCATGGAGATTAGGTCCATCAATGGCTATTAGCCAGGATAGTATGAATGGTGTCCCTAGCCTCTGTCAGAATGGGAATGGGTGACAGGAGAGGGACTGCTTCCCTGTTCTGTTCACTCCCTCTGGGGCATCTGGCATTGGCCACTGTCGGAAGACAGGATACTGGGCTAAATGGACATTTGGTCTGACCCAGTATGGCCATTCTTATGTAACCTCTCTCGAACTTCTTCTATTAGACTTGGGTATGTGCAACTTCCTTTCGTACATTTCATTTGACTTTTAATCACAGTGGATTGCTATACAACAATGCCCACCATTCAGAGACACTTGCATTAAAATACATACAAGATAACGATACAGGACTAGGTTTAAGCCTTATCACTGGATGTCCTCACTTCTGTCAATTTTTCATGCCCTTAACATTATTGGACTAGTAACACATTTAGTGGGCATGTGGACTTGCTCTGCCACGCACTCTCTGTATAATTTGTGCAAGTCACTTAAAGACTCTCAGTTTCCCCAACAGTAAAATGGGGATGATAATCCTCTGCCACATAGGTTGTTCTGAGGACTATTTAGTTATTTTTTTCATAGCACTTTGAAGATATAATGGATAATAAAAGGTATTATGACTAAGAGGATATTCAGATAATTTATCTTTAAGAACTCTGAATCAGTGTGCATTACAGAACTAGCAAAATGTTAGTGAGGATATGCATATTAGAACATGAAAACAAAGTATTTCAGAGACAAGCAGCTGGATTTCATTATTTGAGCTATTTCAAAATAGGAAAAATGAGGTCAGAAGAGCAAAGATATTAGAAGAGTAAAATCTACAGGTGAATATGAAATCAGAAAAAGAATAGAAGAGTAGGTTGGGTGAATCTGATGTCAGAGAAAGCAGCAAGCTGCTAAGAGTTTACAAACAAGAAAGGTGATTGGGGATTTGCCCATTGTGCACACTATGGCTGTGTCTAGACTGCATCCCTCTGCCGACAAAGGGATGCAGAACAAGCACTTCGGAAGTGCAAATGAGCCCAGGATTTAAATATCCCAGGCTTCATTTACATACTCACGTTCGGGCGCTGTGCTGATCACGCACCCTTTCGAAAGTGAAAGTAAAGTGTAGCCGCGGTTCTGCAGGCAGCGGGGAGCTTTTTCGGCAGACTCCTTTGTACTCCTCAAAAAATGAGGACGTGTCCCTAACCTCTGTCAGAATGGGACAAAAAATGAGGAGTACAGGGTCTGCCGAAAAAGCTTCCCGCTGTCGACAGAGCCGCGGCTACACTTTACTTTCACTTTCAAAAGGGCGCGTGATCGGCACAGCGCCCGAACGTGAGTATGCAAATGAAGCCCAGGATATTTAAATCCTGGGCTCATTTGCACTTCCGAAGTGCTTGATTTGCATCCCTCTGTTGGCAGAAGGATGCAGTCTAGATGTAGCCTAAAGGTTTCATAACCAAATCAAAAAAAGTTTGACTCAAATTCTACATTGGGTCAACCCTATTGAAGATAGGGAGGAGGTTGCACTTGTGAGACTTGGAATATGTCCCTTTTTTACAACTTGATATTTGAATATAATGGGTGCTTGCATTAATAAAGAGTAGAATTGATCTTAAATCAAGAATACACACTTTTGTTGTTCACTTGAAGTCCTTCAGTTTTGTCGTCTTAGTTTAAGCAGATTGACATCTACTAAACAATTTTGCTCTTTGTCGATAGCTTCTCCTATGAAGAAACCTTGAAGAAATTTCCAATTTCCTTTCTGAATAGGTTTCACTTTTAAAATATTCTAATCTTTCAATAAAAATAAGTCTAAACTGTATTTCAGCAGGATATGAAAGATCTCCACCATTATTTTCTCAAATCTACATTTTCTCCGGTTCCTTTGATTGGTAGCTCTAGCTTCATTTAGATGCTCATACTTTTGACATGTCTGCACAGATACATGAAATGGCTTAGTAGTGTAACTAGAATAAAACTGTATGTGTAAAAATTCATCAGGGCTGTGCTCAAAGGAGATTTGTGCATTGGCAGGGAAGTACTAGACTTGAAATGTGCACCGAAGTGAAATCTTGAGATTTACACAAAATATCAAGATCATGAAAATGCACACTCTAAAGGTGATTTATGATTAAAGCACAGGAATCAGCCAAATTACATGCTGTAGCAGTTGGAGAATGGAGAACGGTTGTTAAAAAGCATTTTAAAAGAACATCTATTTTTATGTTTGATCTTTAAAATGTTTTAAAAGATGTTTATTGAAATGTCATAATCTCCTTAAACTCTGTTTATTAATTTTCCAAGCTCTAAAAATATAGACTGGAGCTTCAGAAAGAAGACTGAGCTATATTTTAACTATAAAATATTCTTACAAAATGAGCAGAAATCAGCATTCAAGTTATGCCAAAGGCTGACTCCTATCATTCAAGAAGTGACCAGGTACCTTTAATAATTGCAGTGCTCAGAATGAATGAAAATGCCTCTAATGTTCTGACAACTGAATTATTGTCAGGAATCAGAATGGGAGAGTAAAAAAAGTGATAGTAGTCATTCAAGATCCACCCACTGTCCCCAAATATTTGGATTCTTTTAATAATGATCAGATTTAATATTACAAATGTCACTGCTAGGCTTAATAGTTAACACCCTGTTGAGATTACTGGAGAGATTTCATACCTCCCAGAGCTTTTGGGCCACCTTCACTGCCAATGTAATTCTATTTATCTCTGTGGGTTTACACCATACCTTACTGTGATCCACTGTTAACTGTATTTGCCTGCAGACTCCATAAGGGAACACTGCATCAATTCACATTTGGAAAGTGCAGATGTTACTGGATGAACTATGGCCTATGTTCAACAGGAGATTACACCAGATGATTGTAATGGTCCCCTGAAGTCTTAAAATCCATGAATATGAACCAGAAAGGAAAAAAAGTGTTTAAGTAAACCTTAAAAATGGACAAATATTTATAGGGAGTGAAGTTACTAATGGCATTAATGAGTAATGGGATGAAATTAAAATGGGAAAATTAAAAATTATCAGAAAAATGTTGAGTGAAGCGTACTAGACTATAGAATAGTTCATGAAAAATGGTTGAACTATTTCCCTTGTTTGGGATTTTTAGAACTAGTTTGGACAAAGTGTTACAAAATGTAGGGAACAATGTTGCATTGGAAATAATGGCCATCAATATTCATAGAAAACAGTGTGAGCTATTAATTTTCAGCCTGTACTATTATGGACTGAATGACTATAAGTCAGAGAGGCTGTGTGATTACATATTGCACAGCCACTGGAATTACTAGTGTAAAACTGGTGTAGCTAGAGACTAGTCAGTCCTATTGTCTCTGTTTTAAATCTGTATGACTGTTATGGCCAGCTTGACATTATGTAAGATTCCTCTATTTTACAAATTTGTGCCTGCCTTTTATGTTTCCAGTATGGTTAAGTTTGGATTCTTACTGGTTTATAACTGACACATGTTACATTGTTTAAAATAAGTTGTATTCAATCATTACTGTAAGTAAATAAATATTTGACTTTTCCCAGAATTTCCCACAACAAAACATTCTGGTAATTAGAATATTCAATGTCATGACTCTTCTTCTTTTAACTAAACTGATATACCTTTGAGTTTTGGGGACTCCCTCTGCAAAAATGGGGATAATATCTCCCTCCATTATAGAAGTATTGGAAGGATACAATTCATTGAAGATTGTGCAAAGTTCAGCTACTTCTATAAGTAGGTAGAGAGATTTTTTGCTATGACTTTTCCTGTTTGTCATGGCAAACAACCAGCTTTACACATAGTGATAGATAGGTATATTTGGCCGAACAGCTAAAAACATGTTGTAAGTAATTTATATTTACATGTAGCGCAGTAATAAGTAGCCTTATAAAGTTATAAGGAGAATGTCAACGGCTTAAAAAGCCTCCCAACCCCTCACCTCACTGCTTTACCTTCTATATTATAGCTTTGTAAATCTAATAAATGACTGGCGACCTAAGTTCCCTGTAAGCTGCACGGCCATGCAGCTCTTTTCTGAGCTCTGCTCAGAAGTTCAAAGTTCCCACATAGGCAGGGAGCTCAGCTGACCAGCGTCATCTTGCTGAACAAGCAGCTAAACTGAGCAGCTCCCCGAGCAGGCAAAAAGCGAGATAAGGAGGGAATAAGTGGCTGGGGGAGGAGTGAGTGAGTAAGTAATAGGCTGACAGGGAGTCAGAGGAGAGGGCAATTTGGAGAGTCCCGTCTGTGTGAGGAGAGGCAGAAACTCAGCACAATCAAGCCTCCTGGGAAGGGGGAGGTAAGGGACTGACTGCATGAGGTGGGTGGGTGCCAGGATTACATTTCAAACAATGTTTACATGGGTGTTAATGGCTTAAGGTAAGAAAGAAAAAAGATTCTTTCAACTGAATTTTTTGGAGTGTTGCAGATATCTAAAACTCTGATCTTAATGATTTTTTAAAATCCTGTGTTACTAATTAATACATGGTATAGTGCATTGCATTAAGGCCAGATCTTTGTTATGTGGTAGAGTTCTGACTCTTATGAGTCAGAAGTAGCAAGTATTAGGTATGATGCTAGTTGTTTCGGAGGATGAAACCTTATTTGCAAGCTCTTAGAAACATGCATCTGTCAACAAACCCTGAAGCCATGTGTTAATTTGTTCTGGGGCTTCTACATTTTGCATTTTGTTAGTCTTTAAGGTGCTGCAAGACTATTTGTTGTTTTTTCAGTTAACTATCCCTTGTTTTAATATATTTTCTTCTACACATATGGACTACTCTGTGTGTGTGTGTGTGTGTGTTTTGCTTTTATGGATGGTGCACATTCACACACTATCTCAACATTGGTATTGCACATAAGAAATTTCAACCCATCCAAAAAAAAATTCAACTCACCCAATGATAGAAAATGGTAGCTGGAACATTGCATGGTGACCCATGATTTTGGATGCATTTATATTTGTGTGCCCACTGGAGAAGCCTTAAAGGCAGCTCATTTTCAGAAATGCTGAGTATCCGTCTTCTGGAAAAGTCAGAAAGCATAAGAGGGCCACCAAAAATTGAGTTACCCAAAAGTTACTCATCAGTTTTAAAAATAGCTTTTATATCATTCTATATTCTACTTAGCAATTGTGGGGGAAATTGCACAGGCAGACAGCATCTAGAATAGCACATGACTAGTAACCTTGTATTTGTTTAATATTGTTTCCTATTATTGAGCCAAACAACTAGTTACATTTCTAGTTAAATTTGTTTCTAGATGGAATCTGTAGTCTCGGGTATAAAAATATATATATATATATATATATATATATATATATATAAATAAAACTTTTTAAAAAGACAAGCTTTCTAAAAGTGCACCAAAAGAGTAAAAATAAAGTTTTCAGATACCAATTTAGGAAAAAGATTAGATGGCTAAGTACAATTCAAAGCAGTTGCTTACTGTTAGCCATCCAATCTTTCTCCTATATTGGTAGCTAAAAACTTTATTTTTACTCTTTTGGTGCGCTTTTAGAAAGCTTGTCTTTTTAAAAAGTTTTTTTATACATTTTTTTGGTCTTTTTTATCTTAAATGTAGTGTGTTTGCACTACTAAAAACTGCAAGCTTCTTGCCTGCCTGGTGCTCAGGGGCAGCAGGAAACAGCTGCCTATCCTGGGTCAGGGGCAGCTCTGTTTCCACCCCGGTGCTCTGGGGGCTCAGCCCCTTCTGTCTCCTCTCCACATGCTCTGATGGCTCAGTCCCCTCCTTCCCCTTTCCCTGTGCTCTGCCCTAGTTGGCTGGTCTCCCCCAGATGGAGAAAGGGCAGAGTCTCCCCTTGTACCTGGCCCAGTCCGAGGAAATAGTGAAGAACAGAGAGAGAGCAGGGCAAGTTTTCACCCTTACACTGGGCTCTGGGAGGGAGGGAGGCCTTCCCTTGGGGTCTCTCTCTGTGCCAATGGAGTGTCCCCCTTGTACCTGGGCTGGGAGGGACGATCACTGAGAGGGTCTCTCCTTGTACTCTGCTCTGAGGGAGAGACGACGGGGGTCTCTCCTCGCACCTGAGTGGGCCCTGGGGGGAGCAAGGGATTTCTCCGCTTGGGCCCAGCTGAGGGGGGGGGAGGGAAGAGGAGAGTGCAGGGTCTCTGATCGGGCCCAGCTGAAGGGGCTGGGGAGGGGGCGAGGCCTCACCTTGTACCTGACACTGGCCTGGTCCAGCGTGGTGCAGACCATAAGGTAGGTGGTATGGCTGGCGTCCCTGTGGCTGGGCCACCTGCCCAGGGAGAGCAGTGCGCAGGTGCCCTTGGCCTGGCCCCGCAGGCGGGCAGCAGGCAGCTCCGCACCTCCACCTTGCACTGCAGCTTCACGGCTGGTGGTTTGGCCCGGCCCGCGCAACTGCCCACCTAACCGCCCTCCCTCCCGGGTCCTGCAGCTCTCCCAATGGCTCCTAAGGTCAGACCGGCGGGGGAGGGGGAGGCAGCGGCAGAGCATGCCTGCCGCGTTGGCCACAGCGGCAGCACCTCCCCGTGAGTGGCTACTCTGGTGGCCAGAAGGCCCATTGACCAAAGTCAAACATCAGGAGCCAAAGCCACGGGTCAAACCAGAAGGCAAAAACTGGGTACCAGAGCCAAGGATCAAGTCAGAGTCCATAGTCACAAGCCAGAGCCAAGGGTCAAACCCAGAGGTTAAGAACTAGAGCAGGGCTGAAGAATCTCAGGCCCGGGGTCCGGATGCAGCCCCTGGCTTGTCTGGATCTGGCCCCTGAGGCTCAGGGACCCTCCCTCAGCATTTGGGAGCCCTCACTGGCACTTCAGCCACTCCGCTGCCCCACTGTGGGGCTGGAACACAAAAAATCTATTTGCCTGGGCTCCCTTAGACTCTAGTGTGCAAGGGCAATGTGGGGAGTATCTTTCTCCTTCTCAGTCAGGGGCCCCGTCAGTGAGAATTTGTTGTTGTTGTTTTTTTTTTTTTTTGCTTCTCATTTGTGTGGCCCTTGACTGATTTTTTTCTGTGGTTCAGTGGCTCCTGTCCCAAAAAAAGGTTCCCTACCCCTGAACTAGAGCATGTAGGATGCCAGGCAAGGAGGCAAAGTTGAAACAGGCACAGTGGTAGACCTGAGCATTGAAAAAACAGGGAAATAAGTATGCTGCTATCTTAAGAGCTAATCTGCTGGCATCTCCAGCCAATCAGGTTGCATGGCTAATTAGGTCAATTGTACTGATGAGGCTGCCTAGAGCAGTGATGGGCAACCTCACTTCACGTGCCCTTGCTTTACATGCATCTGATAATCAGTCAGATAAATCATGTAAAATTATGAACTGTGCTTTACGTGCATCCATGGTTAGTAATACCAGTAGGAAAAACTACTACTCAGAAACTAGCAGAATCTAACAACCCTGCATGTGGACAATGATAAACAAAAATGTCTTGTGGGCCACACATAGGACCCTGATGGGCCACAGGTTGGCCACCACTGGCCTATAAACTAGCTATGCAGCAGGTCTACCTGAAAATTCTCGGAGGTAGGTGGGTTCAAGTCTCTTTTGCTAATGTAACCCTTTTGCCAGGCCAAGTTAATAGCAGCAAGGGCCGGATTCAGTATCTAGGGGTCTCCTCCCAACAAGGTAATACAACACCGGCTCGAGCCCCCACCCAGTGACCTGGGAAATCTTACATACACCTCTGGGCGCCTCAAAGAGGCAATTCTTCCCCTCTCGCAAGCAAAGAGCCTCAGTACAGCAGCAAACCTTTAATAACATGAGGTAACCGACATCAGCATTAAATTGGGAAAACACCACAACTCGGATTCATAGACCAAACATGAGCAAAGACCCACCCCCCAGCCATGAATCACCCAAAGTCCCAAAGTCCAACACACCAAAAGTCTCTGCCCCAGGTCAGTGCCGCTCCAGGGTTCAAAAGTTCATCCGGCAGGGTTTTACTCTCCCAACCTGGAGGGGGCGGGGATTGATACACCTTACGCGATCCGCCGATAGCTCCACCTCTCCGTAGGGTTCTGCTGCCGCCGTCAACGTGAGTCACTCCGCCACACTCCACCTGTTGTCCAGTGAGTCTCCTCAGCTGTCCCACGAACTGTCCGGCTCCGCCAGCCATCTCAGTCCACGCTCCTGGCCGCCAGCTGGTTGCTCCTGCAGCTGCTCCACTGGCTGTCTGCTGCCACTCCTACCAGCCGCAGGCCATCCCCACCAGCCGCACCTGCTGGTTGTCCCCACAAACTGCTCTGCTGTTCACCTGTGCTTGCTCCTGAAAGCTGCTCTACTAGTTGCTCAGCAGCATAGCACCAGGCTCCCCACAGCAATAATGATTTCAGCTCTTCAGCCAGTTCATCTCATAAAAGAGAAGCCTCAATGCTAGTGCTCTACTAGCCCACAGTGAAGTCAACTCAGCAGCTCATAACTAGACTCCTAATAGAGTCCAAATTAACTCTAATATTTCATGGTGGAGAGAAGAAGGGGGGGGGGAAGAGAAAAGCAGTACAATCAATGTTGCTTAGGCCCTCAAACAGGGCCCCAGGACCAGGTAAAAAGATCTATCCCCTATCTCTTTCAATTTGACTGGGTTTGGAACCCATGCCCCTTGTCTAGTGAGTGCTACTTAGTTTATGGCGAATCCCTCTGTCATAAACAGTTCCACCATTCCATTGTCCTTGATTCACATAATCAGGGTAACACACTTTTATCCCCCCTGCCTCAATAACAGAGAGACTGGGGATCCCATAGTGGCCAAAGTGACCATTTGGGCTGCTGTGAGCACATACTAGGCAGGGTGGGTGTGTCTATGCAAATTGGGTATATCTATGCAAATGAGATCAGCCCCTGAAGTCTCTTTGCACCACTCGCCACAGTCCACCACCAGATGTCAGGGTAGAGCTTATCCTGACCCTGCTTACACTAATAAACCACAAAGGTCTCTCAATTTTTCCCATGGCTGCAGTGTGCTCTTGGTTTTCTTGCTTTTATCTATGTTCTCTGTGTTCAGCTTCCTAACAACATTCAGCAAAAGCCCTCTGAATTTAGTCCAGAAACCGCTGTGTGTATTTTGTCTTAGATAGGCGCTTGTGATTAATGTATTCTTATAATAATATTAATTGAGGGGCATGAACTTGCCCTTCAATCTCAGCAAGGTATTAACTTGACCTATACAGAAGTTTCACCCAGCTCATTATTTTTCACGATTATCTGATTATTTTAGTCTGGTTAAGAGTACAGTGAAGAACATTTTGATAGTTCACTGCTGCTCCCAAGAATTTCTTGATCTATAAGCACCTTTAACATAGGGGTGGGCAAAAGGTTGATCTGGCCCACGGAGGCCCTGCTGTTCCTCCGCCCCCAGGCCAATCAGTGCCTAGGGATAGGGGAGTGCACAGCGCTTAGAGTCAACCCTGGCAATTGACACTAAGCACCGTGCACTGGAGGGCAGGGAGCAAGAGACTTCATGCTACCCTCCGCCCGCAGACCAATCAGGGCCTGGGGGAAGCACACAAAGTCTCCTCCTGCCCTGCTCCCTCCCAGCAAGGAGTGTGCTACACTTAGAAGTGGCACGTGCTCTTTGCAGGCTGGGAAGAGACTTCCCGCGCTCCCCCTTCCCCCAAGCCCTGATTGGCCTGAAGGTGGAAGGAGAGTGCAAAGTCTCCTCCCACCCTGCAAGGGGCATGAGGTGCTTAGAGTCAACTGCCAGCTGCTGCTCAGCTGGCAGATGACTCTAAGCACAGCACTTCCATGCAGGGCGGGGGCAGGGAGCGAGAAACTTTGGGTGCCCTGATAGACCTGTGGGCAAGGGGAGAGCATGAGAAATCTCCTCCAACTGCCAGGAGTGCAGGCGCCTAGAGCCGTGGTCACCAACCAGTCGATCGCGATCGACTGGTTGATTGCGAGGCCTCGACCAGTTGATCGTGAGGCGTTCAAGCCCCCGCATTTCCCCCCCCACGCCCCTGAGAAGCCCCACTACCTACCTCCAACAAAAATGGAGGTAGTGCCAGCTTCCTTCGGGGTGTACGGAAGTCCTGCAGCTTCACGCCACTTCCGGGTGTTCCGGAAGTGTGCTGGCGGCTCCCCTCCCTAAGTTCTTTGGCGTGCTGGGAACTTGCCTGGGGGGAGTCCCCAGAGGAGGCACGCAGGGGCTTCCCTGTGCCGTGGGAGGAGGCATTGGCCCCGGAGGAGGTGCACGCAGGGGCTTCCCTGCACCGAGGGAGGGGTGAGTTGGCTCTGGAGGAGGCATGCGGGGGCTTTGCTGTGCCGCGGGAGGGGTGAGTTGGCCCTGGAGGAGGCACGCGCGGGGGCTTCCCTGTGCCGTGGGAGGGGTGAGTCGGCCCTGGAGGAGGCGCGCATGGGGGCTTCCCTCCTCTGCAGGGCAGGGCGGAGTGGAGTCCTGGGAGGAGGCTGGGGGAGGAGACTCCCTGCCCCCACTGGCACCCTGTCCCCTGCTGCAGAACCCTATCCCCTCCCCCCAGCACCCTGTGCCCTCTCTCCTGTTCCCCACTGGCACCCTGTCCCCTGCTGCAGAACCCTGTCCCTTCCCCCCAGCACCCTCTCCTCTGTCCCCTGCTGCAGAACCTTGCTCCCACCCCAGCACTCTGTCCCCTGCCCCAGCACCCACTAGCACCCTTCCCCATATCCCCTGCTCTCACCAGCATAGTTGGGGCCACATTAGTGAGGGCTGGGGTTTTTTTGGGAGGAGGTTTTTTTTTTGCATCTCCCTTGTGTGGCCCCAGCTGACTTTTCTGTGGGTCAGTGACCCCCTGACTCAAAACAGGTTCCCTGCCCTTCTCATAAATAAAGACAATGCAGAAACATTTTGTGTTTAACATAGTATTTTATTTAAAAATGAAGCCTGGCCAAAAAAACCCCACTTGGGGCCAAGCCCCCATCTGGCCACAGCATTATAACACTCCTGCACCCCCCAGACTCTGGATCTGAGCCTATTATACACTGAAACCCCATGCCCTGAGCCCCTCACATACCCCAACCCAAATTCCTGCATCCTCACAGCCACGAGCCTGTGGCTTGCTTAGTACCGCAACCCTCCATCTGACCCCAACACTCCCCAGCCTGGAGCCCCCTCCTGGAGCCAGCATCCCCTTCTCCATCTCCTCCTGCATCCAGATTTCCTCCCAGAGCTTGCACCTCTCACCCCTTCTCACACCCAAATCCCTCATTTCCACCCCAGAGCCCACACATCCTGTCTCAAAACAGTGAGGGTACGGCTAGACTGCAGGGCTGTGTCTAGACTGGCAAGTTTTTCCGCAAAAGCGGCTGCTTTTGCGGAACAACTTGCCAGCTGTCTAGACTGGCCGCTTGAATTTGCGCAAGAACACTGACGATCTAATGTATGATTGTCAGTGTTCTTGTGCACATACAATGACTCTCCCGTTCAGGAAAAAGCCCTCTTGTGCAAATGCTTTTGCGCAAGAGGGCCAGTGTAGACAGCTGAGAACTGTTTTGCGCAAAAAAGCCCCGATGGCGAAAATGGCGATCGGGGCTTTCTTGCACAAAACCTCGTCTAGAGTGGCATGGATGCTTTTCTGCAAAAAGTGCTTTTGCGCAAAAGCGTCTGTGCCAATCTAGACGCTCTTTTCCGCAAATGCTTTTAACGGAAAAACTTTTCCGTTAAAAGCATTTGCGGAAAATCATGCCAGTCTAGACGCAGCCCAGGAGTTTTTCCAGGATTCCAGAGATATCCTAAAAAAACTCTTCTGCATCCAGGGATGCATTTGTTCTTCTGCTTTTTTCAGTGGAAGAGCAAACATGCTCTTTCAGTAACCCCTATATTCCTCATTCCATGAGGAATAAGGGGGATTCCAAAAGAAGGGGTTTTTCTAACATTTCATCCAGTCTAGACAGGCCAAATGTTGGAAAAACCTCTTCCTACAGAAGAATTGGGAAAAAAAATGGCAGTGTAGAGTGTATAAGGGCTGGGGATAGCAAGTGATGGAGAGGAGGAGAATAGAGGGCGGGGCTTCAAGGAAGGGGTGGGGTCTTGAGGGAAGGGTGGGGCAGTAGATCTTCGCTTGTTCTGAGATTTAAAAAGTGATCTTGGGTGTAAAAATGTTGGAGACCACTGGCCTAGAGGGAACCACCAGCTAGCTGTTCAGAACTGCTAGCAGTTCTGTCAGGAGCAGGGTGGGAGCAAAGACTTCATGGGCTCCCCCACCCCCAGACCAATCAGGATAATCAGCATAACGGCTTTGCGCAAGAGGGTTTTTCTTGCGCAAGAAGGGGCAGTGTAGACAGCTCCGTCTTGCGCAAGAGTCTCTTCCGCAAAAATGGCGGCTCATTAGTTATGCAAATGAGGCTCGGCGATATTCCACGCTGAGCCTCATTTGCATAGCTCTGGCGCAAGATCGCGCCAGTCTAGACACAGCCTACGAGTTTTATTCAGAGAACAGACAGTTTGTTTACATATGCTTACTTTATGTTGTTTTTGGACAGAGGATACTGTTGTTTAACAAAAATAACGTTAAAAACAGCTATTGGTTATTTAAATTAATATGGGGTAGTAGTAATTTTCATTTAAACACTGTACAATTATATGAAAGCAAAAACCCATGCAGTTCCTTCTTTGCTTGCTGGCAACACATTCAGTAACTAATCCAGATAACACAGTCTACACCAGTGATCACCAACCAGTAGATCAGGATCTACTGGTAGATCTTGGAGCCTCTGACAGGTGATCCTGACTGGTTTGGCCAAGAGGCTATGAAGTGCCGGCACTTCAGCTGCCTCTACCCACACTGCTGCGCACCTCCTGCCCTTTGCCTTGGAGCTGTCCCCTCAGAAGCCTCCTGCTTGCTGGACAGGGAGGGAGAGGAAGGTGCTAATGTCAAGGAGAAGGTATCCCATCTCCACAGAGCAGAGAGGGGGCACAACAGGGCTTGGGATGGAGTTTGCTGGCTGCTTTTGGGAGTGGTGCAGGGCCAGGACAGGAGTGAGCCTGCCTTAGCCCCACTGCACCACCACCCAGGAGCCACCTGAGGTCAGCAGGGCCCAGTTGGAGCCCACATCTCGAAACTCTACCACAGTCATGAACTCCCTCCTGCACCCCAAACCCCTGCCCTAGCCCCAAGTACCCTGCATCCAAACGCCCTCCCAGAGCCTGTACCTAGAACCCCCTTCGGCACCCCAACTGCCTGCTCCAAGCTCAGTTCAGAGCCCTTCTCACACTCCAGATTTCCTTATCCAAGACCAGAGTCTGCACCCCAACCCTCAGCCCCAGCCTTTTGAAAGTGAGGGAGGATGGGGAAGGGAGGGAGGGAGGACAGAAGGAGCGGGGACAGGGCCTCAGAGAAGGAGCAGGAAGGAGGCGGGGCCAGGGTATATGGGTGCAAGGTAGATCTTTGATTGCACTTAAATTAAAAAAGTGATCCTGTGCTTAAAAAGGTTGGAGACCCCTGGTCTACACCATAAGCCAACATGCACATATACTTTTCAATGTGAGTGGACTATGTCATTATTTTACATAAAACTAAACTCTAAATAGAGGGTCATTGAGATCAAAATTCCAATTTACACATTACAATACATTAAAACAATTAGAACATTCACATCACTTCCCAATAAACCAGAGACTCCCAAACTTTTTAGTAACGTGACCCACCAACTGCATTCTCTCTTTTGTTTGTGTGCCATACAACAGGGTCCAAAACTATGGGGGCCCAAAGTCACAGATTAGTGTCTTCCCTCTCCTCAGCCACTGAGGAGCACCAACCATGCAACAGTACTATGCACTCTTATACCACAAGCCTAATCCCAACTTGGTGTGGAGGAAAATCTCTGGGTGGGGATGAACTGGCTGGTGAGCAAGCTTGCCTTAACCTTTACAGTGTCCTGTGGGGCTGTACGTGGCATTGCAGCTCCATTCAGATTTGGCCCAGCCACCCTCCATTATGATGAAAGTGCAGAAAGAGAAAATTTGAATGAGTGACATTGTGACCTGATGTACAGAGTTGCAGCATGGCTCAGATTTGGTCCAGTAACTATGCCAACCCCATGCAGGGAGGTAGGCCCATCCTCATAGGACAGGAATCCTCACTGGGATGAGTGTGGGTTCACTCTTCAACCTCACTGCCCAACAGGACACCCCTCCTTACCAGATCTATAATCTCTCTACAGTTTTTCCATGACTCCCCATTTCACTGTCTGAATTCATGAGACCCAATCTTAAAACACTCCCTAACACAGCTGCCTTTAAAAACAAATTCTGCAACTTTATTTTTTAAACCAACAGAGAGTAGGGTTGCCAGATGGTTGAAACAAAAATACTGAACAATTCCACCCCCCCCCCCCCAAAAAAAACCATGAGAAAAAATTCTGTTGAAGGGGAAAAAAAGGGGGGGGACCAAAGTTATTGAGCAAAAAAAATACTCTCCAAGACCATTTTGTGCTGGCAACCTTGCAGAACCAGGTAAGCATGGGGGCTGGGGTTGGGGGGCTGGAGGTGTTGGGAGCCGGAGGGGGCGCTCTGGGGGGGGAGAGGCAAGTTGATTCTCAGTTTAAATCTCTGTGGTAATCACAGGGATAGGATCACTGCTAGGGTTACCTGGTAGTCATTAAAAAAAAAAAAATACCGGACTCGCTCCGTGGGGGGGAGGGGGTGAAGGACCGGCCGGGAGGGAAGCGATGCTGGCCAGGAAGGGAGGGGGGCCAGGAAACAGAGCTAATGGGGGAGGCAACGGGGCTGGCCAGGAGACATGGGGGGGCCGACGGGAAGCAGGGGTGGTCGTGGGGGGGGGATGTTTGGGCGGAACGGGGCTGGCCGTGGCATATTGGATGGGGGTAGGCGGCCGGCGAGGGCGGAGCTGACCAGGGGAGCTCAGGAGGAGGGGAGATCTAGCCGCCGGAAGCAGGGCTGGCGGGGGGTGCAGCAGGGCTGGCTGGGGAAGATCCAGAGCAGGAACCGGCTAGTGGGATGCAGAGCTGGCAGAGGGGGCAAGGGAGCAAATCAGCCGGTGGGGAGCAGGACTGACCCGGGCTGTGCAGATACTAGGGCGCTCCCGTCCCATGTGAGTCAGTCCAGCTGCGGCTCCACCACGCACTTGACCAGCGCGCAGGAGCATGGACCGGGCTGCCCCTCCTCCTCACATGCAACCAGAGCTCCCAGCGCCGATCACGCCCCGCCTCCCAGTCACTCCCCCCACCCCTGCCAGGCTTCTGTCCGGCGCCCAGCTGGAAAACCAGGAAATACTGGACATTGCACATGTCTGGTATTTTCTGGATTTTTTTTACTGGACAGAGGGCCCAAAAACCAGACTATCCGGTAGAAAACCAGACACCTGACAACCCTATATGAGAGATGTTGTTCCAATGTGGACATACAAAGGAAAGAAAGCATTTAGTAGGCCTCTTGTTTGAATTAACTTTGACAGATGGCAGATTCGTTTAATAGGAACAGATAATTCAATAGGGCTGTGGTGGCTAGATTACACAACTCCTGATGGCAGCTAGTAATAAAGATCTGGGATAGAATCCATTCATGCACCAGTCTAAAGCCTAGTGAAGGACTGGGTAGCCAAAGTGCAGTCCTTGGTATCAGTGCCTTCCTAGGTACATGGAGAATAGCCAAAGTGCAGCATACCCCCCAAATTGTTTGTGTCCATGGGTAGGTTGCTGGGAGGCAGGAGGATTATAGAAAGCCCACTAAACCAAAGGAACTATTTTTGGATAGGGGATGCAACTGATTTGCTGATAAAAACTGGCTGCAGGACAACTGTGATCTAGAGCTATTGAAATTGGAGATAAGGGACTGCAAAGTGTGGGGTATTATTTCCCTTTATAAATATAAAAAACTAGGCAAAAGAGCTTTTTTATTTTAAACTTTTGCTTCATTCAGAATGAATTCAAGGAACTGTTTGGATGACAGAAGAAACACTCAGCCAAACTCATCCCTATTGTAACTCCACTAGGAGTCCATAGCCACTAGAGCAGAATTTTGCATAGTGTTAGCAGGCTTCTGGGCCATATTTTCCAAGTCCTTTTGCATGTTCATTTAGAAATATAGGGCCAAATTTCAAAAATACATTGCCTTTCCTGCCAAAGTAATTTGCTTTACCTACCATTGGAATACAGACACCTCTGAGATACAATGAAGCAGCTGTTTATAAGCACAAAGAAACACTGCACAATCTGGGGCAGGAATTGAAGCAAAATCCAGTAAACTACAATGCAAATATAAGAAGGCAGAAAATAATTAGCTGAACTTGAATTCGTCCATGACCACCAGGTCAACAGCTGTTTTTACATTTGTTTTCATTATGTACAATGGTTAGGACTACAAATGGGCAAATATTACAAAGCAGTATTTGCAAACAGTTAAGTTAAGTGAATTTGCCTCAGCAGTATTCATAAGCCTATTTTTGCTGTTTGCTAACATTTGGATGTACAAGGTTTTGTTCATACAAATATTCAGGAGGGTCTCATTCACACAGGTATGTGTGTTCTCACTAGGGATGTTAAAAATTGTGTTACAGGGGAATCATGTAATTGCTAAAAGTCTTAGCAATTACGTGCCCTGTGGGCTCTGTAGTATAGAGCTTAGCTTTGTGCTACAGTGCCCACAGTGAAGCCTCCCCTGAAGTGGGGCCAATGAAGGCCCAGCTCCTGGGGAGGAGGCTTTGCTGCCACTGTGAAGACTCCTCCCTGGAGCAGGCAGCACTTGCCCGCCATAGCAAAGCCCCCTCCCTGGGAGCTGCCTGAGTGTAACTGATATTATTAACTGATAAGCATCAGCTTATTGGTTAAAGAGTTAATTGGTTATACTCTAACAACCTTCATTCTCACATGGGTAATTTATTAAAAAAAAATTACCTGGCATTTCTCAGGTCCTTAATTCAAATAAGTTTTGTTTTTCTACTTTTAAAACATTGTTCTGGGGTGGGGCTGGGGAGAGAGGACAACTCCAGCCCTCTCTTACCATAGCAGCTTGGGGTCAGCTGCAGCGAGCACAGCTGAGGTAGGAGTGCATGTCCTCCAGCTGGGGGACAGAAAGACAGACACACAGACAAACACTCTGAAATATATAGTAGATAGCTTCCCACTGCTGGCTCATTGGGGTTATAGCTGTCCCAGTCCCCCTCACTGGCCCCTTGCTGCCCCCCTCTGGTCATTCTGTGGTATAACTGTCCCTCCTGCCAGATCCCTCCCTCTCCATTTTATGAGAAACAATTGAATTCCTGGCACATTCCCTTATCCTGACGCAACCAAACCCTTACCCTTCTTTAAGTTATGATAAGACATCGGGATCTACTGGCAGATCTTGGAGCCTCTGACAGGTGATCCTGACTGATTTGGCCAAAAGGCTATCAGCTGCACTGCTGGGAGTTGCCCTTTGCCTTGGTGCTGTCCCCCCCCCTCCCTTTGGGAGTCTCCTGCTTGCGGTACAGAGCAGGAAACGGAGAGGAGGGGGTGCTGATGTCAGGTGCCCCCTCTTCTACCCTGTATTCTATCTCCACAGAATGGAGGCAGGGGGCACAAGAGGGCTTGGGATGGAGGGTGTTTGCTGGCTGCTTTGGAGAGTGGTGCAGGTAGGGTTGCCAGATACTTTCACAAAAAAATCCTGAACATGGCAGGAGAAAAAATTGTTGGAAAAAAAAAAAGAGGGGGGGGAGAGACCAATCTTGGGTGGGGGGAGGGAAAAGGTCACTGTACCTTTATATTCCTGCACTCCTTGCTCCTCCCACCCTCACCAGACGTGGCAGGGGAAAAATCTCCCCACCGGCCTTCCGTCCGAGGAAAACAGAAAATACCAGACATGTATTTTCTTCTTTTTTTTAACCGGACGGAAGGCACAATTATCATACTGTCCAGGCAAAAACCAGACACCTGGCAACCCTAGGTTGCAGGGCCAGGGCAGGGGTAAGCCTGCCTTAGCCCCACTGCACCACAACCCAGGAGCCACCTGAGGTAAGCAGTGTCCAGCTGGAGCCAGCTCCGAACCCCTGCCACAGTCATGAACCTCCTGAAGCCAAACTCCCTCCCAAAGCCTGCACCCTGATCCCCCTCCTGCACCCCAACTCCCTGCCTCAAGCTCAGCTCAGAGCCCCTCTCACACTTCAAATCTCTTAGCCCAAGACCAGAACCTGCACCCCAACCCTCTGCCCCTGCCTGGTGAAAGGGAGGGAGGATGGAGTGAGCAGGGGCAGGGCCTCAGAGAAGGGACACGAAGGAGACAGGGCAAGGATATTTGGGTTTGAGGTAGATCTTACATTGCACTTAAATTCAAAACGTGATCTTGTGCTTAAAAAGACTGGAGACCACTGTGATAAGAGGAAACTGTATACCTAATTTGGTAGTCCTAGCTCTTACCACTTAGGAGGAATTCTTCATCAAACAGACTCCCAGTTGCATATTTCTAAAATATATAGTAAGATTATGTTAATCATTAAACATGAAGTAACTTTCTTGATGACCAACAACACAGCTTGAATAATGAGCAGTGAACACCAAATGAATTCTTGTAAAAAAACAGTTTATAAACAACACACAAGCTAAAATATGTTTGCATAAAGTGTTAGTTGAGCAATTCTAAATACTCAACTAATTTATTAAAACATATTGCAGTTTGCATGTGGCCATTTTGAGCCAAAGAAAAGGTTAAGTTCCCGAACTAAATATATTTTGCTCTTTCTGTGCAGAAACATAAGAAGTTGCTGTTTCAGGAAGTTTAGAGCAGAGTTGGAGAAGAGTTTTTTTTTGTTTTGTTTATGCTTGTGGCAGCAATGGATTTGTTTTCCTCTCTTTTCTTCCCTCCTCTTATATGTGTTTGCTCCTCTTCCATTCTGTATTGTCTCTCACGTTCAAGGAACCTGGGGTATTAAGTATAATTATAAAGCCAACAGTAAACATCATATTCACTGATAAGTATTCCTGGCCATGAGTATAGTACAGTCCAATTAATGGCTTAGAATTTAGGAATCTCATAATTTAATTAACAATCAGAATTCAGTGAGCAATGATGGTGATACAGCACAATTTATAGGACTTGGAATTTCTGAGTTTTATTAGTTAACATGCAGTAGAGAGGAGAAATTGAGTGACCTGATTAGCTAGTATGAATTTCAAGAGGGCAAACTCCAATACACAAATTTAGAATAACATTTTAAAAATACCACAACAAATAGACAATTAACAAATTGATTTTTCTGTCATACACGTAGGACTTGTTTGTTTCCCCTTCCACAAGCTTTACACTGATTAACTTGGATTTCATTGCACTTGCTCCTAGTTTATACCAAGATCTGATTCTACATTAGATCTCCTAGCAAGGATCATGCAGTCATGTGGCTCCCATCTGTGATTTTTGTGACGCAGGGCCAAAAAACAACAGTTGCATTGTCAGAGCACTCCCTAATGATGTCTCCCCTAATGGGATTGGAACCTACTCACAGGCTTCGCGCTGAGTTCAACAGCTGATGCAACATACCTTCTTGATAGTGGGAGAGGAGTCATAATCTAATTCAGATTACTCAAAGGAAAATATGACAAATGTGTTGAACTACATATATTAGCTTGCAACCCACTCCAAGTCTTACTGAAGTTAATAACAAGCCTCCCACTGACTTCAGTGGGGACAGGATTGGGTCCTTAAGTTAGGCCAAGAGAGCAACTAACAAGCTCATTTCATTAACATTAATATAATTATATGTATTTTGGTAGTATTCAGAGGCTCAAATCAGGGATCAAGGTGAGGTGCTATAATAAATGTTTAATCTCTATCTCAAAGTAAGGCTGTTAAAATTCGGTTATCAGGCTAATCAGGCAATTTGTATCGACTATAAAATTAGTCAACAGGACCACTCTGTAGAGTTGCAGCAGGGGTAGCTCCAGGAGCTGGCTTGAGCCAGGATTAAGCAATCCCTGTTTGTGCCAGCTCTGGGAGCCACCTGCGTTGCAGCTCTGAATTTAAAATGTAGTAAGAGCTGCTGGGCTCTTACTACATTTAAATGCAGAGGCACAGTGATCAGTACGAGCCGGAACTGCTGGGTCCTGGCTTGTGCTGAGTCCAGCAGCCCCTGTTGGCCGCAAACAGAGGCTGGTGCTGGAGCAGCCTCTGTTCATGGCAGCCAGGGCTGGCTGTTGCAAACAGGGCCTGCTTGGCGGCAGCAGTCCCTGTGTGTGGGGGGCCCCCAGCTTCCCGCTGGGACTCCTGCGGACAGGGGCTGCTTTGCAGCCACCTCCCCTACCCCTCCACTGCCTCTGATAGAGGCAGCGGGGAGGGGGAGCAGGCAGCACCACAGAGACAGTGCTGGGGGAACCAGCTTTTAAGCTGGCTCCCCTGCCCCCGCACGGGCTTCTGTTCCCTCCGTTTGCTGCCTGTTAGAGAGGCAGCAAGGGGGAGGCACCGCAGAGTAGTCCCCTGCTCGCACCAGGTCCCACTGCAGCCTCTTCAGCCTTTGAAATGTACAAGAGTCCCTTCAAAGGCTGAAGCAGCCACCGTGGGAACACAGGGGAGCAGTGGACTGCTTGAATCTCCCACTTGCCCCATGCTCCCTGCTGTGCTTTTGCTTTTGCAAAGGCTGAAATGGCCGCAGTGGAAACTGGAGTGAGTGGGGGACTGCTTCAGTTACTGCTTCTGCCGTTTCTCTGCTACGTCCCTGCTCCCCTGCAACGGAGATGGTGCTGGGGAGAATCGGCTTTTAAGCACTGACGCCTGTGGGGGGTGGTGGTGGGGAAGCGACTCGTTGAGTCACTACTCGGCTATCCGATAAGCTTATGCTTATCGGCTAGTCGACTAATCGCTTACATCCCTATCCCAAAGAGCTTATAATTTGAACATATGATGAGTCAACAGGCGGATACAATTGTTTAGGGAGAACAAGACAGGAGTGAAAAGCTCATCATAAGTACAAGGAGCAGCACAAGTTGAACTAATTCTAAAGCTCCAAAGCAGAAACACATTAGGGTATGCACAAGCTTTGACTTTTGGGATTCAGGGTCAGATTAGAGCGTAAGAGACGTTTATGGTTATATACTTAAACTTCCTGAAGTCAGACTCCCTTCTTCTTTGAGCATCCTGTAATTCTTCCTGCAGTAGTTTTCATTTCCCCATAGAATCATAGAGCTGAAAGAGACCTTAGAGGGCCATCAAGTCCAGCCCCCTGCCCAAGGCAGGACCAATCCCAATTAAATCAACCCAGCCAGGGCTTTGTCAAGCCGAGACTTAAACACCTCTAGGGATGGAGACTCCGCTACTTCCCTAGGTAACCCATTCCAGTGCTTCACCACCTTCCTAGTGAAATAGTTTTTCCTAATATCCAATCTGGACCTCTCCCACCGCAACTTGAGACCATTGCTCCTTGTTCTGCCATCCGTCATTACTGTGAACAGCCTCTCTCCAGCCTCTTTGGAACCTCCCTTCAGGAAGTTGAAGGCTGCTATCAAATCCCTCCTCACTCTTCTCTTCTGCAGACTAAATAGACCAAACTCCCTCAGCCTCTCCTCATAGGTCATATGCTCCAGCCCCCTAATCATTTTGGTTGCCCTCCGCTGAACCCTCTCCAATGCATCCACATCCTTCCTGTAATTGGGGGCCCAGAACTGGACACAATACAGTAATTCCTCACTTAACACAGTAGATACGTTTCAGAAAATGATCGTGCTAAGTGAAAACGTATTATGCGGGGTCAATTTTCCCATTGAAAGTAATGGAAAAGGTGGGGGTTGCATTTCAAGTGCATGTGCGCTCATGGCTCCAGCCTGCACTTGCTAGCAGCCGGCTGCTGAGCACAGGCAGCTGCCTGGGGACCAGGACATAAGGTTGGGGGAGAAAGGGGACTGGGTTACAGCAGGGAGGGGAGGTGTTTGGCTCTGGGAAAGGGAAGGGGAGGAGAGGGAAGGGGGATTGGGTTGGTAGTATGCCCCTGTGACGGGTCTGCCGGGACCTGTACTGTGTCCGGTGGGGGGGGGGGTCAGCGGGGAACGGCACGGTAAGTGGCGAACTCTCTGCCACTTTGCAGGGAGGCAGGGAAAGCCCTGCGCAGCTGCCGGCAACAGGCTGGCTGGGGAAACCATGTTATTTCGGGGACGGTCGTGTTATTCAAAAAACATTCCCTAAAAAAAAAAAAAAATTGTGCTATTGCGAAAACGTGTTAAGCGGGCACGTGTAAAACGAGTAATTACTGTACTCCAGATGTGGCCTCACCAGAGCTGAGTAAAGAGGAATAATCACATCTCTGGATCGACTGGCAATACTCCTCTTAATGCAACCTAATATGCCATTAACCTTCTTGGCTACAAGGGCACACTGTTGACTCATGTCCAGCTTCTCATCCACTGTAATCCCCAGGTCCTTTCCTACAGAACTGCTACTTAGCCAGTTGGTCCCCAGCCTGTAACAATGCTTGGGATTCTTCTGTCCCAAGTGCAGGACTCTACACTTGTCGAACCTCATCAGATTTCTTGTGGCCCAATCCTCCAATTTGTCTATGTCACCCTGGACTCTATCCCTGCCCTCCAACATATCTACCTCACCCCCTAACTTAGTGTCATGGGCAAACTTACTGAGGGTGCAATCTATCCCCTCATCCAGGTCATTAATAAAGATGTTGAACAAAACCAGTCCCAGAACCGAGCCTCGGGCACTCCGCTAGAAACCAACCACCATCCTGACATCGAGCCGTTGATCACTACCCGCTGGGCCCAACCTTCCAGCCAGCTTTCTATCTTACTGTCCATTTATCCAATCCACATTCCCTTAACTTGCTGGCAAGAATATTGTGGGAGACCGTATCAAAAGCCTTGCTAAAGTCAAGGTATATCACATCCACTGACTTTCCCACATCCACAGAGCCAGTTACCTCATCATAGAAGCTAATCAGATTGGTCAGGCACGACTTGCCCTTCGTGAATCCATGCTGACTGTTCTTGATCATCTTCCCCTCTTCCAAGTGCTTCAAAATGGATTCCTTGAGGATCCCCTCCATGATTTTTCCAGGGACTGAGGTAAGACTGACCAGCCTATAGTTCCCTGAGTCGTCCTTCTTCCCTTTCTTAAAGATGGGTGCTACATTTGCCTTTTTCCAGTCATCCGGGATCTCTCCTGATCTCCACGACTTTTCAGAGATAATGGCCAAAGGCTCCTCAATGGCATTTGCCAACTCCCTCAGTACCCTAGGATGTATTAAGTCCGGAACCATGGATTTATGTACGTTTAGCTTTTCTAAATAGTTCCTGACCTGTTCTTTCGGCACCGAGGGCTGTCCACCTTCATCCCATATTGCATCACTTAGTGCATTAGTCGGGGAGCTGACCTTGTCTGTGAAGACAGTGGCAAAGAAAGCATTAAGTACTTCAGCTTTCCCCACATCATCTGTCACTAGGTTACCGTCCTCACCCAGACCTCCTCATGCCTCCTGTTATGGGATACAACTTGTCTGGCACCTTCTTTGTTAGGTTCCAACTTTCAGGGCTGCTGTTCATCTTACATTTTTAAAACACACAATCCCAGAGCACATTAAGTTTCAGGTTACTTGATCTGGCATGGGGGGCTGTGTTCCATTTCCCAACACTGAAAATTTGCTGCACATAATCTAATCTTCAAGTTTAGGCCACATTTTCAGCAGACTCTGATTGCGTTCACAAAAATACATTTGT
The DNA here is from genome assembly GCA_032595735.1 of Pelochelys cantorii. NCBI lineage: Eukaryota > Metazoa > Chordata > Testudines > Trionychidae > Pelochelys > Pelochelys cantorii. Next base: position 23,893,714 of record CM064337.1, on the reverse strand, counting down.
ATGCGTGTAATAATGTGTCAACATTTTCCCACCGTCCACAGAGGCACATACAATTTTGTAACTGCTAATACCTGTACATGTACTTTTGGAGTCTGAAAGATGAAGCCTGGTTTGAGAATCTCTAAGTTTCAACCCTACAGATTCTTTCTTCCTTTTCAGGTGGTCCAGCATTTCTTGCAGTCCTCGCTTGTCTTCTCTCCATTGTATATATGTTTTAAAAGCATTATAAAAAAATCATGCAAGAAATTCTCACTGAATGATACTTTGCAAACAGCAATATTTACTACGTATCTCATTATTGGTTAAAGGGATTAATAAGACAATTAAAATGTACCAAGGCTTTGTGTCATTATTTTAAATTCCTATTTTCCTAAAAAGCCTAAGTGATACTGATATGCATCCTTAATTATTGCAGAATCAAACTTCTCAACTCCAATGAAGGTGGTGTGTTTGTGCCTCTAGAGTTAAGGTTCTGCCATTATAAACCACTTCCCTTCAAGAGTTCACAACTTCTCTGTTGAAAAAATACTGCCTGAGATTTTGCATATAAGATGAGCATCTGGATTTTTTTTTCAAGTAATTTGTCAAAATATTTTCCCTGAAGGTTTAGTACTCATAACAAGTAAAGCTAGTAAATCTACTCAGAAAGCAAATAAAAAAGCTCCCTGCCTGTGATTAGATCCATTCCCCTGACTCTGAAGACAGAACACTATCTCACCAGAAGCTTCAGAGGGGTAGCCAAGTTAGGCAATAACAAGAAAAACTTAAAAAACAACAGTCTAGTAGCACCTTAAAGACTAACAAAACATGTAGATGGTATCACGAGTTTTCGTGGGTGCAACCCACTTTTTCAGATGACAGGATAGTTTTCCTGTCTCACCAAAGACATTCTCCTTCCTGTCTTCCAAGCACGCATTTTTATTAGCATCCTCAACACCTGGGGGTAATTGGAACTGAAGCTTGTCCAGATAAATCTGGTCACATTTTTACAGCTCTAGCTGGTATCCTTCCCCTCCATCAAGTAGGCTTGTCCTTACAGTAAATTTTGTTCTTAGCAAATATGTGAGGAACCAGATGAAAACACAGCCATCTCCATAGCCACAAGAAGGCTGGAGGGATATGGGGTAGAGATGAGATTACCCAATGCCAGCGAGTCTCCCAACATCATTAAGTCAATATGCAAAACCACTGCTTGTGAAGTTTAACAGATCTACTCTTCTATCCCTGGAGTGGACAAAACCCTCAAACAACTGTGGCCATTCAACGGCCTTGGTTACCCCTTTAACCTGTGTGGCGTAGTGGGGGTGCTGTCTGCTCTGTAACCCAGTGTCCCCCTGCGCTGTGATGTGAGATTCTCACTGACTCTCCCAAATGTGTATTAACCCAGACACTTAGGCTGTGTCTAGACTGGCATGATTTTCTGCAATTGCTTTTAACTGAAAAGTTTTCCGTTAAAAGCATTTGCGGAAAAGAGCATCTAGATTGGCACAGACGCTTTTCCGCAAAAGCACTTTTTGTGGAAAAGCGTCCATGCCAATCTAGACGCGCTTTTGCGCAAAAAAGCCTCGATCGCCATTTTCGCGATCGGGGCTTTTTTGCGCAAAACAAATCTGAGCTGTCTACACTGGCCCTTTTGCGCAAAAGCTTTGCGCAAAAAGGACTTTTGCCCGAACGGGAGCAGCATAGTATTTCTGCAAGAACACTGACAATCTTACACGAGATCGTCAGTGTTCTTGAGGAAATTCAAGCAGCCAGTGTAGACAGCTGGCAAGTTTTTCTGGAAAAGCGGCTGATTTTCCGGAAAAACTTGCCAGTCTAGACACAGCCCTAGACTCAGCATTCCAGGGAGAGACAAAGGGAGGAAGGCAGAGACCAACACCTGGCTGAGGGGCAGGGCCTGGGAGGGAGGCAGTTGCTGTCTGGGAAGCATGGAGAGAAGAGATTAAGCTGGGGCCTAGGGGCAATGGACCCTAACCCTAGGGTCTGAGGCATCCTGGCCCTGGCCCGTGTAGCCACACCACATGTGCAGGGCCATCCCAAGCCATTTGTGTGCCCTGGGCCCCGGGAGCGCGGCCCCGCCCCGGGTGCCCAGTGCATGTGCGGCCCCACCCTCCCGCCCGGTCCAGCAGTCCCATGCGGTGCCCCCTACAATGGGGCACCCGAGAGAGTAGCCCAGTCAGCCCGTAGCTTGGGCTGGCTCTGCATATGTGCTGTGCTGTATCCTGAAGGAACAATAAACCCTCCTCTACTCTAGGACTGGCCGAGTCTGTTCTTTCTTGCTGCTATGGGGCTGCAGGATTTGGGGGAACCCAACTCACCATCACAACCTGTCCAGCCAATCCTCACACGTGTAGAACTAAGAGGGGTGAAAGAGAGGGTTTGCCCCTCTGCCATAAAAGCCACAAACCCTGCCCCAGCACCTGCTGAGTCACCTCGGCGGTCCCAGAGCAGCACGGCTATCTACCCGCCCTGGGGTCCCCACGAAGGCGTTTCTCCGCAGGGAGGGCTCGAGTGAGTTCGGGGGCCTCGGCCCGGCTGCGGGCCTTTAGGAAGGATGAGCTGGGCCGGGCTCACGGAGCCAAGGGCATATAACGTGCCGGCAGGGGGGATGCAGCTGGCGTCTGAGCAACGTGGCTGCGCAGTGCCAGGGCCAAGCCGCACGGATCAGGGGAGTGAAGCGAGCAGGGGCAGGAGAGAAGGGGGCGTCCCCAGGCGGGTTACTGGGGAGACCCCATCGCGTGAGGGGCCGCACAGCCCGGGGGGGGGGGGGGCACGAGGGACACTGCGGCGGAGGGGGCCCAGCTCGCTCGCGCTGTCTGCTCCCAGACCCCGCCTGCTCCGCCCAGGAAGCAGGCGTGGCGGGAACCTGGGCCTTATGCTACAGGCCGCAAGAGTCCGCCTGAGCGGTGAGTGACAGGGCAGGGAGCCAATGGGGACGGGCCGGGAGCGAGGGTGGGGGCAGGCTGCGCGCGGACGGCGGGTGGCGGCGCGCGCCCCGCTGCATGGAGACCATGCCCTGCCACAACCGGCCGTTGGGCGCGGCGGGCGGCCCCCTCCAGCAGGAGGACCAGCCGGCAGCCGGGGTGGGGGGCGGCTGTGGCAGCACCCGGCTGATCCGCTTCGCGGAGGCTGGCGCCGACAGCGGCGCCGACAGCAGCCCCAGCCCGGACAGCGGCAGCAATGGGGTCCCGTCTGAGGAGCCCGGGCCGCAGCCGCTGCAGATCGGAGCCCAGCTCAAGCTGCTGCCCATGAACGACCAGATCCGCGAGCTGCAGACCATCATCAGGGACAAGTGAGAGCGGGCCCGGCCGGGGCGGCGAGGAGAGCAGAGAGCTCCGTGGGGAGAAGGCGTGTGTGTGTGTGTGTGTGTGTTTCAGGATGTGGCAGTGGACGAGTCCGGGTGAAGGGCGGGGGAGCGGCAGGGGGCAGGTAGGAGGCCTGGGGCAGAAGGGGATCGATTGGGGAGGCTAGGCTGGAAGTGGGGGAGCAGGAGGGATCGTGCTGGGGGTACGTGTGGGCAGCAATTGTACGGGAAGGGAATCAGGCAAGGTTTAAAGTGTCCTGAGTGACAGGACTTGGCTCAGCAAAGTAGGGCTGTGAGGAGGGCCAGACCCTGGTAACAACTAGGCTGAGTCTGGCAGCACCATAGGTAGTCACACAAGGGACGCCACTGTTCAGGCATCCCACCGTTTTTGAGACCCGATGCTTCTCTTCTCAGGCTTTGTGGGCATTTCAAGGGGTAAGTAAATATCTGGGGTTTTATTTTTCTTCTGGATCTTGAGCTCTTGCATTTATCTGCAGTGCCCCTTTGCCAAGTGGGGAGCCGCACGTCAGGTGGTGCTGAAACATTTTTGGCTTGTCTCTAACTGGCCCAGGGGTAAAACTTGCAGCCCTAAGCCTGGGCCTGGGTCAAGTGACTCAGCCTGGTGGGACTCAAGTTGTGGGGCTAAAAATTGCAGTGTAGACATTGGTGCTCAAGTGGAGCCAGTGCTCTGAGACTCTGACTACTCAAAATCTTAGAATCTGAGCTCCACCTCAAACCCCAGCATCTACACTGCAATTTTATAGTCCCTCAACCTGAGCTCCACAACTCAAGCCAGCTTGAGGCTATGCCATGTGTTTATCGCAGTCCAGACATAGCCTAAGGATTTGTTTACGCTGCAGTGCCAGCCTAGGGTTCAAACTCAAGCTGAAGCTTAAACCCCTGTGTGTCTAAACAAAAAATGTCCTAACCCAGGGCTTGGATCCAGAGTCCCAAGATCCTATGGGCATGGAGGTCCAAGCCTTAGTTCAGCTGGGACCCAGCGGTCAAGCCCTATTATTTTGCATCTTTGCTGGACTCATGCTCTAGGAGGCTGCCAAAAATGTCCCACAATTTCATGGGTTGACTCTGTGTCTTATGGACAATCATGTTTTTCCATACTCCATAGGGCTGTAGTGGGAGGGTGCTAGGTCTGGACTCTAGCCTGTATAATCCTGTGTAGATGCTGGAACCTTAGGTTGGGACCTCAGGTTCAACGATTCCTAACCTGTGCTTACAATTGAGTGTAGACACTCAAGCCCCAGTTAACAAACCCCAGGGTTTGCTAACAAGTTCTGCTATTCAAAGGGTTGGTGCAGTCACATGGGGTCACACTGGTGACAAATTTGAGTTGTCTTGCCTTGGTATATCCTCAGTGCTGCTGTGTAGCATTAGAAATGTTTTCTTATTCCTTCAGAGGAAACAACCATTATAAATGTATTTAAAAACAAGCTGTGCATAGCCTGACACATGAATAAATCAGATTCAAACATTAGGTGGGGACAGGCCCTTTGAGACCACTCTGTGTTTTGGTTGTGGGATGTCATGGAATCCAGTCTGAGTATGTCCATTAAAATTGGTATCAGATTCTAATTTTATATGCAGACTTTCAGTGGAGAATGATTACAGAATAATAATAGGTAGGAGGGCTTGACATCATCTTCCTTAGATGTGTTAGTGCTTATACAAATACTGTAATATTCTACAGTAATGGTCCAAAGTCTTGATACAAGTGGCTGGATGTTGCAGCTGTATCAGGTGACTTGTGGGCATGGATTACCTCACGAGCCTTGGAGTTGGGCATGAGAGGCTGTGAGTTGGACAGTTTCCAGCTCACCTACTGCCTGTTCTCTCTGTAACTGTAAATAATTAATACCAGAATGCCATATTCTGGCTGTGAACTCTGCTTCAATACCTTTTATGCTAAATAAATTAATCCCATGACTTTTAAAGCTTCCCGTAATATCCTTGTACTCCTTAGTTTGAGTCTTTTGCTTCCTAAGCTTTGGCAGGTTCAGAGCTCATCAGAACCTTTCAGACAAGAAAACATAAAACTTTGTGGTAGTAAGCTGCAGCTTTCTTTCTCTAGAGCAGTGTTTCCCACTCTTTGATACCAGGGACCAGCTTGCTGCCTCCCCAAACTCTGTGAGGGAGATCTCAGGGACCAGTGGTTTAGAAGCACTGCTTTAGAGAAATCAGGGGTTAAGAAATAAATAGTGGTGGTTTAACTCAACTACTCTTTGGATTTTTTTTATGTCGTGCACAGAATGAAAAGTCTGTGTGGAGCCATACGTAGAAGCTGGAGAAGGTATAGGGCATCAGCCTGTACCCTGTTGCATTTGTTGGAAACTGGTTATATGAGAGATACCCACAGGGTCTATTTGTAGGTGCAAGCCAACTGTCTTGATTCTGATGCAGTCTCTTATATCCAGGCTTGTTTACATTTTGTGCATGATAAAGACAAAAACTAGTCACAAACAATGTAAGTATCCTTTCACCCACTTCATTTGTCTTGTTTGTAGTCCACTCACTCCTACAACACATCTTGATCCAACCCATTTTTCTCTATTCTGGAGTTGGACAGTGCCACTCTAAGTTACAGATGTAGTGCAACATCCTGCTCATTTCTATGTGGAACAGAGTCCCTTTATTTCTCCAGGTTTCCCAGTTCAGGACAGGTGGTCGGGACTGGGAACAGAAACACAGTATTAGTAGTGCAGGACATGACCAGTAAGTCACTAGTTTGGCCAAGGAAGTGACTTAAAAGTAGATCAGCTACCAGGACATTCCTATTACTATTTTGATTAAGACTAGAAGTTACCTCTCTCTCACACACAGTAAATGTGAAATCATGACTAACTGTCCACATTTTATAATTTTAGTCTCTTGTCATTTTCTTTCTTTTTTTTTTTAATAGCACCTCTAAGGGCAGGCACAGTAAAGAATCTTCACAGGTAGAAAGACCTAGTGTTCATAAAAAACTCTTTAGACTTAAAAGACTGCAAAAGTTAAGCAGAGGCTTTAATGCAGTCAATTATTATTCTTGTTTCTCTGTTAAAACTTGTGCTGTTTTCATAATGGGCCTCCTTGCTGTATTATGACATCCAGCTTTGGGATTTACAGGTTAAAATGCACAGTGTGTGGTGAGGCGCTATTTACATACAGAGAGTAGAAAGCAGCACTACATTAGTCCTCTGCTTCAGAGCAGGAAGAACCATTGCTCATTGGTTCAGGTCAGGCTTATTGTAGACACCTCCATTGGTGCCACTGTGCCATTGAATAAGTCAGTTCCATTACAATCCCCACTTCTCTGGCTCCCCAGTTTGCTTTTCAAATTCCTGATGTTTTGAACCCCACATTCATTCCTTTGCATGAGGAGAGTCTCCTTTTTTGTAAGCTTGGCTTTTAAAAAAAAATGAACTTTTTAAGGCCATAAATGAGTGCGTGATATATGTTGCAGCCTCATGTGCTAAACAGGTATTAAAATAAAGCATATAAAAATACAAAGAAGAGGCTAAAGTAGCATGTGACTTGGAGTCTTAACTAGGTTGGTTGCAATTCTGCTCCTGACTTGCAATGCATGAAACGTGTTTTAGCAGGAGAAGGGAGCAATACAAGATATAACTAACATTCCGTTTTCCCCCAGTAGCTGATAGCTATAAACTTACCTAGCAAGAAAGGGAATGGAGAAAGTCTTCGAGAGCTGGGATTCCCAGAAGGCAATTGTGAAAGAGAACAACAGACTGAGGCTGCCTCTGGAATAACTTTAAGGAAGAGAATTGCCTTTGATCGTTTTCTCAGGGTTATAAAAGCCAGTGAGCAGCAGCACAAAGCAGACAAGACTTTTGTTAGTTTCATGGCTGTTATTCAGACCTGGCTGGGCAGCAAGGAAATTGTCAACACTTTTGAAATTCTATTTGTGACTGACTGGGAAAATTGGACTGTTGAAGCAATTGCCACCAGGTACTACTAATGGCCCTCCCTGATCTTTTTGTATCTGCTTTTGGTTGGGCCATTGACAGGTGGTGGTGTGTAAAATTTTCAAGCAGTGGTTTAAAGTATCCATATCCATACAATATTTGACCTCTTCAGGTCACTGTATGCATTAAGTAATCTTCTATGGTTTAAATTATTTTAAATTAGGATTTTTCTGTATATTGTTTTTCTCTGTGCTGAAGGGTAATCTTATCACAGGCACAGAATGCATGGAGCTGCTGCAATCTCTAGGATGACAGGCTGTGTAGGTTCCATTGAAAGTAGCTCTGCACATCAGAAACTCCCTGGCAGCTGTCTTGGCTGCAGAGCAGAAGGGGGTTTTTGAGAGTGGGCTGTGGAGAGAGGAAGGATTAAGTTCCAGCCTGCCACCACCCCCAACACTTACAAGTTGTTGGTGAGAAGGGTTTCACTTGTCAAGAGTTGTGAAGCTAGTAAAGAAAAACTTTATAGTTTTGGGTATGATGGGAAATATTCAATTCCCTGAACCCAAATGCGTGTCTTTCTGGCTGCAAGTAAAAAAGTGGTTAGCTCTTTCAAGTGTATTCAGTACGTCTTTGGATTGGCAAGCCTACAGAGTATTGGCTTATTCATTCTTTGAGGAGATTTACATATAAAATTCATTGCACTGCTGTTATTTTGTTAGGAGGAGGTGGAGAGTGAAGGTGGAGGCTCCTAAATATGAATCACTAAAACATATACTGAAATGATGACAAATCTCAGAGCTGCATTTGATCCTAAACATAGCACGATAACAAGGTAGCAGAGTTGTAATTGACATTCAGAGCTTTTCACTAAACAATTACTAGAAAAAACATTACTGTGTAAGAAGGGGGAAATTCATAGAATAGTAGAACTGGAAGGGACCTCGAGAGATCATCAAGTGCAGTCCCCTGCCCTCATGGCAGGACCAGGCATGGTCTATATCATCCCTGATAGATGTCTGTCTAACCTACTCTTGAGTATCTCCAATGATGGAGATTCCACAGCCTCCCTAGGCAATTTATTCCAGTATTTAACCACCCTGACAGTTAGGAAGTTTTTCCTAATGTCCAACCTAAACCTCCCTTGCTGCAGTTTAAGCCCCCTCCTCCCTGTGACTCCCTTTTAGATACCTGAAAACTGCTATCATGTCCCCTCTCAGTCTTCTCTTTTCCAAACTAAACAAGCCCAGTTCCTTCAGCCTTGCCTCATAGCCCATGTTTTCTAGACCTTCAGTCATTTTTTGTTGCTCTTCTCTGGACCCTCTCCAATTTCTCCACATCTTTCTTGAAATGTGGTGCCCAGAACTGGACACAACTCCAATTGAGGCCTGATCAGCGCAGAGTAGAGCAGAAGAATGACTTCTTGTGTTTTGCTCACAACACTCCTGTTAATGTATCCCAGAATCATGGTTGCTTTTTTGCAAGTGTTACACTATTGACTCGTATTTAGCTTGTGGTCCACTATGACCCCTAGATCCCTTTCTGCAGTACTCCTCCTTAGACAGTCACTTCCCTTGAGGCTGTTAAAGGCAAGTAGGTTTCCAATATAACGTGGTTGTTCACCTGTCATTTTATTACACTTTCACAGGGGAAACAATGCAGCAATTTTATTGCCATCTCAGAAAGACAGCTGCAGTTCAGTGGTGGAGGAACAGATTCCAGGGTGCAACAGTGTCTTTCATCCAGGAAGGTTTTAAAATGTTGACTGCTAAACCACTTAGGGGAGAAGGAACAGTTAGGCACAGTGGGAATAGTATAATTTATCTTGTCTGGTCTCCTTAAGTAACACTAGTGCTAGAAATCTTCTCTGAAGAATGAATGGGCATAGAACTTTACAGGTTAAGACTAGTTCCTTGCTGCCAAGAGGTTGGGCTGCTTGATATAGGTATCATATTGAGACATGAATAGACAATGCTAGGAAAGCGGGAACATTGGTTCACATACAAGGTATCCAGATCACATCAAAGGAGCAGATAGCACCACAATTTCAAGTGATAGAAGGGAGGAGCGTTTGCTTAGTGCACCAGAAGGCAGATGTGTGAGGCAATGGGACAGTGTGAAAAACGAACGAAGTTGGAAGGGGCAGGATGAGAGAGTAGTGGCCCAGGATATAGGATAGGGGTCGGCAACTTTTCAGAAGTGGTGTGCCAAGATTTAACTTGTTCACTTCTATTTATGGATCTGCATGCTGGGGGGAGGAGGAGATAGGGGCAGGCTGGATATAATGACCATATTTTCTGAACCAACTGCAGCTAGGGAGAATGGTTTAATTTAAATTATTAAACAGATTAAGCAGTTTAACTTTCTCTTGTTATTTAAAATGAAGTTTGATAAACTAAAGTACAATATTTTATGTCCAACACAAAAGGTTTCAATATTTTCTTTAGTTATGGCAGGGGTGGGGAACCTTTTTTGGGTCAAGGGCCACTGATGCACAGAAAAATCAGCTGGGGACCACAGAAGCGAGAAGCAAAAAAATTCTCAAAAAATCCCAACCCTCACTGATGTGGCCCCCAACTGCGACACTTCGCTCCTCTGATGCTTCAGCTTCACAGGGTGAGGGGAAGGGACAGGGAGGACTGAAGTTCAGGGTTTCCCATAGGCCAGATTTACTTTTCTGGGGTTCCAGAGTTAGTGGATTTTATGGACCCTCTTAGGCTCTGGGGTAGGGACAGAAATGAGGGGTTCAGTGTGCGAGAGAGGGCCACCAGTGAGTGGAAAAGGGATGGGGTGCAGAATCTGGGAGGGAGGTGGGGTGCACAAGGACAGGTTGCGAGGTCTGGGTGGGAGGTAGAGTGTAGAAGCAGGCTGGGAGTAGGGTGTCTAGCCAGGTGGATGCAGGAGCAGGATGGGGGTAGGGTGTCTGGCCAGGAAGGAGTGGTCTGTACAGGGGCAAGGGCAGGTATCTGAGCAAGCTGGGGGCTTGGCGTCTTGGCCGGGGGAGGGGAGTGAGGGGGATTGGAATGTGGGGGTCTGGGCATGAGGGAGGATTCTAACCTGGCTTTGCGATGGGGGAAAGCTTCTAGACAGTGTGCTGCCATTCCCTTAGCGGGGTGGGGAGGGAGCTTACCTCTCCCCCCCCCCCCCCCATGCAGCAAGGAGCCCATGCAGCTGCGAGGCTGCAGCACCAGTTTGGCTTCCCACTAGGAGGGCTCAGGGCGGGGGAGGTGAAGAAAGCCCTGACCTTCCCCGCCAGACCTGGCTCATGGTAGAGAGCAGCAGAGTGAGCGACTCGATGCGCTGCCACTCCTGCAGCAGGGTGGAGAGGACAGTGCACGGAATGCACCTGCCGAGCCCGAGTGTACCTCGCCTTGCACCGCCCCAGTTGGGCTCTGCGCCAAGGTCTGGGAGTGGCTCTGCAGGGTTTTGCTTCAGACCTGGCTACTCCACACTTTGGCAATGATAGCGGCTGCTGTAACAAGCGGCTGCCTGGAGATGGAGGAGGTGGCAGTGCGGCTGAACCAGGGCCCCGCACAGCAGAGGCAGCCCCACTGTGAGAGGGAGGAGGCTGCACGGTGGTGGGGCAGCCGCAGTGGATGGTGGGGGCTTGTGGGAACTCGAAGAATGTTCTGGACTTTGGAAACTGCATGCCACCGGAAGCAGCCCCGGCTGCCCACTGGCAAAGCACCCAGGGAGCTGCCTTCTTTCTCTGTGGGGTGGGGAGGTAGGGAGGCCGTTGCTGCTGCGCCGTGCTAGCATGAGCCTGTCCCAGCTGGGAGAAGGGAAATGGCAATGCATGGAGCTGGGGGGGCACTCGTATTCCCCACATGCCGGATTGGGTGGGAAAGCTTGGGGCTTTCTCCACCCCTCGCTTTCATTGCATGTGCCATTGAAAATCATCTTGCATGCCACTTATGGCATGTGTGCTATAGGTTGCCAACCCCTGATATAGGGAGACGATTTTCAGCTCTTACTCAGAAGAAGGGGAGGGATAGTCTTTTATACTGTGACAAAGGTTAGTTCTATATCATCCTGCTGGATCGTGAGGACAGTTGGGGCTAATGAAAAAGGAGGGCACTGTGGGGCTCTGTATTCATTCCCTGTTTGGAGATGGGTGGGAAAGTGGGAGCTCATGCAAATAAGTCTTTCTCCCCTCTCTCCAGGAAACAGGGAAGCGGATGCAGTCCTACTGTTGCAATAACTATCAGGCATCTTTTGCAAAATATGGTATGGAAAATCAAGCAAAATCAGACACTTAAAAAAAAAAAAAAAAGCTCTTACCATTGTGGATTAGGTGGCACTTCCTGGGTTCCCTTCTTTAGGATTCTTACATAGCTCTGTGTCCATGAAGTCCTGCCATGCTGTGGTGCTCTGGTAAGCAGAGGAGGGTGAAGATTTGGGTTACTTTGGCAAGTGACTTCTTTAGCTTTATATTACAGAGCCTGCAGCAAAACCTCCCTGGGAGCAGGGGCCACCAGTCATTGCCGGCCCCATTCTCATGAGGGAGGCTTCACTGTGGGCTCTGTAGCCGGCTCCCTGGAAGCAGGCTGGCAGCCTCTGCTGGCACATGTTCCTGGGAGCCACAGTGAGATGGGGGTGTACGGGCCAGGCCCACCATGCACCGGGGCTCCTCCAGCCAGCTGGCTGAAATAGCCCCTGCCTGCGGTGGACCCTGTTCCAGCTCCTATTGGTTAATCAGAACTGATAAGCCCCTGCTCCAGTTCCTACTGGTTAATTGGAACTGATGAGCCTTACCTGGTAAGGGTGAGGATTACTGGTTAACCTTTTACATTCCCTAATGCAGCAGTTCTCAAACTGGACAGTAGGACCCCAAAGTGGGTTGCCAACCTCATTTTATTGGGCTCACCAGGGCTGGCTAGCTTCCATTTCCTGGGGCCCATGGCTGAAGCTCCACTACCCAATTCCTATCACCTTGGGTGGTGGGGCTCAGGTTATAGGCCCCCTGCCTGGGGCTGAAGCCCTTGGGTTTAGACTTTTGCCCTCGCCTAGGGTAGTGGGACTCAGGCTTTGGCCGCATCACCTGCAGCAGTGGGGCTTGGGCAAGTTCAGGCTCCTGGGATTGTGTAGTGATTTTTTTCAGAAGGGGATAATGGTGCAGTGGAGTTTGAGAATCGCTGGTAATGGATGTAAATTTTGAACCCTCTAATGGAGTGTGTACTTTTACATTTAAATGCTGGTTATGTGAGAGCACACTGCTGTAGTCTCTTGTTTATAGTTCTGTGCTGAGAGACTATAAAAATCATCTCTCAGAAGTTCATTCATTCATGGCAGGGATAGATTAGATTTAGTGATCTGGAGGCTAAAACCTGTAGCATTGCAATTTGCAATAAAAACAAGTCTAGTGAACCCAAGATCTCTGGTTTCCATAGAAGCAACTTCATTAGCTCAGATCAGTATTGTGTCTGTATTGTTTAAAATCCAGACTTAACATTGGGTAGGGTGTAAGTTTAGGTATTTAAAGGTTATTGTGGCTTTTGTATATGACCGTTTTATTATATTCTACTGAGGCTTTTTATTTCCTGATGTGTTTAGAGTGAATAATACAGAACTAAAGACAGTAAAGCAGCAGGGTATATGCTCCTAACTGCTATACAAAGCAGGATGACTCAGCAGTGCATAACACATCAGTGAGATGACTTCACTACTGGGGGGCACAGTTCAGGGTGGCATCCCTTGCATATTCGACTTCTAGCAGGGCAGACACTTAAAATACACTAGGTGCCTGAAATTCTAGTTTTGACAACAAGAAGAACATGGCTTTATTGCAGGGGCTGGCAAATTCCGGCCCAAGGGCTGGATCTGGTCCGCATGGTTAGTCCCTGCTGGGGCTCCACCTCCATGTTTACCTGCACCTTCACAGGTGTTAGAGGATTGCAGCTCTTGTTGGCCACAAATTGCCATTCACAGCCAATGTGAGTGGTGGGAAGCGGCATCCTGGCCCACAGCACTTCCCGCTGCTCGCATTGGCTGCGAATGTCAACTTGCAGCCAACCTACGCCGCAGTCTTCTGATACCTGCGGAAATGCAGGTAAACATAGCAGTGGTGGCCCACTAGGAACTAACCTTGCGGGCCACCATTGTTTTATTGTCCACCCCTGCTTTATTGCTTCAGTATATTTTTCTTTTCTTTGTGGTAGTTTCTTTAATACAAAACAGAAATAAAAAAGTGTTCCATAAATAATGTTTCCATAAGAATTCAGTGAAATCTTATCTGGATTGAACCTTCCCCTGCAGCATTTTGAAGTTGTTGTTCACATCAGTACAGGTCTAAAATGGACAGATGCTTAAAAAACAAACCTATCCCCCATCTGAAAACTTTACTAAGGAAACATTGAAGTTATCTAACAGATTTGCACCAAGCACAACAGTGCAAATAAGTGATGGTCACATAAACACCACCAAATACTGAAAACCTACTGACCGCTATGCCTACCTTCATGCCTCCAGTTTCCATCCCGGACACACCACACGATCCATTGTCTGCAGCCAAGCATTAAGATATAACCACATTTGCTCCAACTCCTCAGACAGAGACAAACACCTACAAGAGCTTCACCAAGCATTCTTGAAACTACTATACCTGCCCAAGGAAGTGAGGAAACAGATTAACAGAGCCAGACGTGTACACAGAAGCCTCCTGTTACAAGACAAACCCAACAAAAAAACCAACAGAACACCACTGGCCATCACCTACAGTCTTCAGCTAAAACCCCTCCAATGCTTCATCAGTGATCTACACCCCATCCTGGATAACGATCCTTCACTTTCACAGATCTTGGGAGGCAGGCCAGTCCTCGCCCACGGACAACCCGCCAACCTGAAGCAAATTCTCACCTGCAACTATATGTCGCACCACAGTAACTCTAACTCAGGAACCAATCCCTGCAACAAACCTCGGTGCCACCTCTGCCCACATATCTATACCAGCGACACCATCACAGGACCTAACCAGATCAGCCACACCATCATTGGTTCATTCACCTGCACATCTACCAATGTAATATATGCTATCATGTGCCAGCAATGCCTCTCTGCTATATACATTGGCCAAACTGGACAGTCCCTATGTAAAAGAATAAATGGACACAAATCAGATATCAGGAATGGTAATATACAAAAACCTGTAGGAGAACACTTCAGTCTCCCTGGACACACAGTAGCAGATTTAAAGATAGCCATCCTGCAACAGAAATACTTCAAGAACAGACTTCAGAGAGAAACTGCTGAGCTACAGTTCATCTGCAAATTTGACACCATTGCCTTTGGATTAAACAAAGACTGTGAATGGCTGGCCAACTACAAAAGCAGTTTCTCCTCTCTTGGTGTTCACACCTTCACATCAGCTGCTAGAAGTGGGCCTCATCCTCCCTGACTGAATTGACCTGGTTATCTCTAGCCTTACTCTTGATTGGAACTCTTTTCTTATGCCTGTATATTTATACCTGCCTCTGGAATTTCCACTACATGCATCTGACGAAGTGGGTCTTTGCCCACAAAAGCTTATGCTCCAATAAATCTGTTAGTCTATAAGGTGCCACAGGATTCCTTGTCGCTTTTGTAGATTAGAGAGAAGAGTTCTTCAGTTTGTTTGAATATACATATGGATGTCATATAGTACTTTTGCACAAAGAAATGTAGGAATTGCCATACTGGCTCAAACTAATAATCCATCTAGTCCAGTATCCTCTCAGTAATAGTTACCGGTGCCAGAAGCTTCATCAGAAACATGAAGGAAACCTTGCAGTATGTATTTATGGGTTAACCTCCCACCAAGCAAGGTTTCTTGTGAATCCCCTCTCCTCCATTAGTTACAGGTTGCTTTATGCTCTAGAGCTAGAGAGCTGTACCCCTTCAGAAACTCTTGTATATGTTTTAAGCTTAAAATAACGATGGATAGTCTTGTTATCCAGATAAGTGACTAATCTGCTTTGAATCTTGCTAAGCTTTTGGCCTGAATATTATCCTGTGATAATCAGTTTAGAACTGGCCATTTCAGTTTCTTTGAATGTTCTTTGTTGTTTATTAGGAACATAGGAATGATAGTTCCCAATTTACCTTTTTGTACAATTTTTTATTTTGTATACCTTCATCATTGTACTGTAAGGTAAACAGTCCCAATCTTTTCATACTTTAATCCAAAGACAATTTTTCAATGCCTCTAATCATTCTCATCATCCTCTCTGAACTCCTGAGTCTACTTTCTTTTTTGACATCAGGTGCCGACCAGGCTAAAAAAACTTTTCCAGGTGAGGATGTACCATATGTTCAGTATTAGTCCATATTCTTATGCAGTCAAACACTGCTTGCTTTTTTTTAAAATCACACCTGCAAATTAAACAGAATTCTTCATGGAACTATCCAGTGAGACCCAAGTCTCCTCCTAAGTCAGTATAATTAATTTAATGAAGCTGTGTGTATCATTTTGAATGTCAACACTGAATTTTATCTGTCATTATATCACTTAGCGTAGCTAGAGAGCCTCTTTAATTCCATGATATGGAAGAACCTAGAAGTGGCATCTGCAGGTTTGCTATCTCGCTGCTCACTCCTTTTCCATATAATAAATACCACCAAAGAACAAAACATTTATCAAAATCTATCTTAATTCTTATGAGCTTACAATTATATTTTGTTTATTAGAGGAATATTGGGCAGATGTATTGGAAGCCATTTTTTTTTTTTTTTTAATTTGAGAACCGGAAAGTGATTAGTCTTGTGTTCACTGCGTAACTGAGAGCCAAAAAAATAATAGCAGAGATGTTATCAACTAAATAAATTTACTTATTAATTTCTTTCCCCATGTTATCAATATTATATTAAGATAAACTGACAATGTCCCTTTAAAAACAACTTATTGAATGTGGCTAAGTCAGCAGTTACTCTGGGACTAACCAAGTTTCCTGACTTTCATGCAGGTAAACTCTCAATATAGGGTTAGTGTCAAAATTTCTTTTTGGAAATGTAGAGTGCAGTCTTTTTCCAGTGATCGAAAGAGCTGAAACTAATTGCATGTAGTACTAAAATGTGCTTCTGCATGGTATTTTGGTGGCTTCAGTTTTTTTAAGGAGCTGTCAGATGGTTGGATTCTTAGTTCAGTGCTGGAGGCTCAGTAGTGCTCCCATTTGGTGGCAATTCTTCTGGCTGTAGACTGGAAGCAGGATATTGAGCACAACGTTAGTAAATTCAGGCAGTGAATACATGGTAGTTTGGGTGGCATACTGGGATGGAGTGGAAGCAAGATCAGTTTGGTCATGGAAATCTTACATAGCAGTCACCTTAGGTTTTCATGTTCTAATTGCAGTGTTTCACCCAAAACAAAGTGTCAGCCTAGTAGCTTCACTTTCCCTGAATGTTAGTTACCCACCAAGAGATGCCAATTAGTTATGTGGGTAACTCCTGTGTAAAATGTACTGTCCTTTGATAAATAATTGCAATATATTAATTCATGTTACCAAAATAATTTTTATTCTCCAATTTAAATTAACACTCCTGTTACCTTTTTCAGGACTGCCAGTAGAGGGGACTTTGTATTTTCTGCTGATCGTCTGGTAGGTGGAGAATTATTGTTCCTGTGCTTTGTGACGCTTGTGTTAAACAGGACTTACGTGCTGGAGCAGTCATAGGTTGGGAGTGATGCATTCCTATATAAAGTGAATATTTGACAGTAACTCTTGTTATAAGATGCCTTCCATGCCAAAGGATGTCACAAATACCTTCAGCCACCTGTGGAACGCAGCAGCTGTTTTAATAGTACACACTATTTATTTTGTTAGTACAGAAGTGAAAATGCATGCATTTTAACATCCCTAGTTTCTATTTCAGTCTGCTAACATGTTAAAACTACAGATTAAGGTTTTACCTCATCTTATGTAACACATGGGAAGAAAACTCTTCTTTTCCTAATGAAGACAAGGCTTAAGGAAATACTCAGTTAATAATGCCACTTCCTACAGCACATAGACTTTCCTTGGTGAGCCCAGTCCAGATACTGATCTGAAATGGAGTGAAGGCAGGGAAGGGCAGAGAGCAGGGGTTCCTTTGGGATGCCAGGTTGAGAAGGGGGGGATGGGAGTCTGTGAGGGAGCAGGAGAGGGGCTGAGGATATACATGGAGGATGGAAAGAGGGCCGGGGGGGGGGCCATGCAGTGAGGGGGGTCTCCGGATGCCACCATGCAGAGGCAGGCTCCCCATCCCCAATACCCTGTTCCCACTTGGCCGGGTTGGCAGCCACTGCGAATACTGCTGGGCCTCCTCTTTGTGATGCCTCGGGTTGCAGAACTGCAGCAGCAGGTTCCACCAGGGTGGCTTGGTGCTGGTGCAGCCCACTCAGGGCGTGGCGGAGGATGGGGTGGCCAGGGACACGGGGCGCGGAGCCTGGACCTCACATCAGCTGAAGCAGCCCCTGCCTGAGAGGAGCACGGCCTTGTGGCCTCTGTCCCCAGGCAGCGAGCCAAAGCTCGTCCCGCCCCATGCCCACAGTTGCATACCATATCCAGCAGCTAGAAGGGGACATGGTGCAGTGGCTGCTTCCCCCAAGCAGGGGTCTGTCAGGGCCGGCCTGGCGTGTAGCCAGCGCCTACTCTCGGCCATCAGGCTCCGCGCCGCTTCCCCTGTGGGTCTGCTGTCATGCAGTGCCTCAGGCCCTCTGGCTACTGGGAGAGCTCCCAATGTCCCCAGGTCCAGCCACCCCAAAGACTTTACCTGGGGTCTCCCCTGCGAGCAATGGCGGCAGTGCTGCCGCAGCCCCATTCCCTGTGGCAGGCTGATCCGGAGCAGTGCCCAGGCCCTGGATGGAATTGCTCCCTGCCCTGGACACTGTTTGGGGCCGGCAAAACGGCCTGGCAGCCCCGCCTGGGCAGATTCCACCTCCCAAGGGTCCTGCCTGTTCAGCTCTGGCTGTGGCCTTTCAGGAGGTGGAATTTGCCCAGGATAGGCTGCCAGTGGCTTTGTCGGTCCCCAGACAGTGTCTGGGGCAGGGAGGCTGTGTGAGGGTGGAGCCTGTGGGACTCAGAGTGAGGTGACGACATCACTCTGTCATCCCATAGGAAATTTAGAAGAGACTAGAAGATGAATCTTCCTTTCCCCCCATTAGCGCAACCTACATACAAGTGATACTTCCTCTAAGCATTATTAGAATGTACCAGTAAAGACAGAGCAAGAAAATTTCACTTTTTTGAAACAGGGAAAAAGTTGGCAGTGACAGCTTCCTGTTAGCCGGAACTATTAAACTAAAGATGCACAAAATGGGCCAAATTCACAGGGATGTCAGTGGAGGTGCAGGACTCAGTTGGACCCACTTCCTGATGTGCAGTTTGTGGTAACTTGTATGGCATGGAGACACTTTCAGTTTTCTATCTTTCCTGACATTTACTTCTAGCATCTTGCTAATTGCTTGTCTTGTCTTCTAGCCCCGGGGTATGTGGATTACACCAACTCTGACCTACTCACAGATATAAACCTGTCCATCACTATAAAACTTTGCTTTAAATAGAAATTCTTGTGGTGTTACTTTGATAACCCTCATAAACCTTGCCATGCCAATAAAGTTACTGAAATTTCTTCAGCATGACAATAAATTGAAAGGCCTTTGGCACTTACTACAACTGAAGAATTTCCCTTAAACAGACAGTTTGTCTGCACTGGAAACTGGGATGAGAGGGAAAAATGGAAAAGATTCCTGTTGTGGGTTTTGCTGTGTCTGGAATGAGGACAGTGGAGATGGATCTTCTCTTATCCATTGAGGAGAGAAATATATATTCAGTCCAGTCAGAGCCAGCCCAAGCTATGGACTGACCGGACTACCGCCCAGGATGCCCCATTGTAGGGGGCATCGCGTGAGGCTGCTGGACCGGGTGGGGGTGGGGCCGTGCTCCTGGTGCCCGGGGCGCACGAATGGCTCGGGCGGGCCCGGGGTCTAGTGAGAGATTGCTTCACTATCATTATACAGTGACTTTTGCTAAATAGGTTTTCATCTTTGCTTGGCTGTGAGTTTTGCTAAGCATTCTGGCCTTTGAATCACTGGCTCACTCTGTTTTCTGAATCTTTAGTACCTGAAGCTCCTTTCATGGGAAATAATCCGTGGGTCTGATTTAATACATTTTAAATAATCTTGCCTAGGATATAGCTGCAGTGCTATCATTAGAGAAGGACTAGGGGTTTTCAGGTCACCTGAAGCTGCAGAACTTACTGGCTCTGTCTCCTGTAGAGGCATCCCTGCTGAAACTGGGCCATCTTTGTGAAGATGCAATCTCTTTGTAGAGCATCCCATAATATTAACTGACAGGTGTCAAAGGGAAGGGGTTATATTTCTCTATTGACTGACTTGCCTTGGGGAACTTGCTTTTTGTTTATAGTGCTGCAGTTCCTGAATGGAGATAGGGATGTGAAAATAAACATTATGGCCTTTATTGACATTCACTGTATGTTGGTAAAACTACTAGAATATTGTACTTTACCTTGATGGGTAAGAAACCTCTTTAAGTTAATACTTTCTTTGGTTCTACAGATCAGACTTGTGGTTGAAGAGGGATTAAATCAGCTGCCATATACTGAATGCACAGTGACCACTCCAACAGGTAACTGGAATTTTACTCCCCAGCTGGCAGACTTGGCAATAGAAGCTTCATATTATATGTAAAGTAGAACTTAGGATCCTTGTGAGTCTGAATCAATTGAACATTCAGGTCAGAGTGTAATGTTAAGGCTCCTCTTCCTGACATTTAAAAAACCCAAACCTTACTGGATAATTCTCTTTAGCAAAACACACGAGGTTAAATCAGTCTTGCAAAATCATCCTGAGCGTTTACCAGTTCAGGTGCCAGATCTTTTCTCTTCACTGTGATTGTGTTCAATTTTATTTTCCTCATATTTTACTTACCCATCCAGGAGAGTATGTGTGGGCGGGGCGTGGCGGCAAGACAGGCAAACTTAGGCATATTAAAGAGATCTTGCAAAATTTGCTGTGCCTTGTTGCTTACAACCAGGAACCAGTTGGCTATGATGACAGAGGAACAAGAAGTTAGTTTCTGCATCATCAGGGAAGCATTTGTGTGTTAGCCCATTGGAATCATTTTGATTTGTTCCTGTTGACGTCAAATATGAGATTACAGACAGGACAGGTTACACAGGAAATAACTTAGGTTTAGCTAGAATTTGGAAAAGCTTAACTCAAAGTAATAAAGCTTAACATTGGTTTATTGGTTTAAAAGAAGTGTTGCCTTTCTCCTCTGGAACACTGGGTTCCAATCCAGTACATGTCATTCAACAATTGATACCACTTGAAGGCTGTTAAGTGGCCTCTGTGAAATGAGTTGGTTGTGTTCAAACTGCAGCTGGTATCATAGAATCATAGAATACTAGGACTGGAAGGGACCTCAAGAGGTCATCAAGTCCAGTCCCCCACCCTCATGGCAGGACCAAATACTGTCTAGACCATCCCTGATAGACATTTATCTAACCTACTCTTAAATATCTCCAGAGATGGAGATTCCATAACCTCGCTGGGCAATTTGTTCCAGTGTTTGACTACCCTGACAGTTAGGAACTTTTTCCTAATGTCCAACCTAAACCTCCCTTGTTGCAGTTTAAGCCCATTGCTTCTTGTTCTATCCTCAGAGGCCAAGATGAACAAGTTTCTCCCTCCTCCTTATGACACCCTTTTAGATACCTGAAAACTGCTATCATGTCCCCCCTCAATCTTCTCTTTTCTAAACTAAACAAACTCAATTCTTTCAGCCTTCCTCCATGGGTCATGTTCTCTAGACCTTTAATCATTCTTGTTGCTCTTCTCTGGACCCTCTCCAATTTCTCCACATCCTTCTTGAAATGCAGTGCCCAGAACTGGACACAGTACTCCAACTGAGGCCTAACTAGCGCAGAGTAGAGCGGAAGAATGACTTCTCATGTCTTGCTCACAACACACCTGTTAATGCATCCCAGAATCATGTTTGCTTTTTTTGCAACAGCATCACACTGCTGACTCATATTCAGCTTGTGGTCCACTCTAACCCCTAGATCCCTTTCTGCCGTACTCCTTCCTAGACAGTCGCTTCACATTCTGTATATGTGAAACTGATTGTTCCTTCCTAAGTGGAGCACTTTGCATTTGTCTTTATTAAACTTCATCCTGTTTACCTCAGACCACTTCTCCAATTTGTCCAGATCATTTTGAATTATGACTCTATCCTCCAGATTAGTCGCAACCCCTCCCAGCTTGGTATCATCTGCAAACTTAATAAGCGTACTTTCTATGCCAATATCTAAATCGTTGATGAAGATATTGAAGAGAGCCGGTGCCAAAACAGACCCCTGCGGAACCCCACTTGTTATACCTTTCCAGCAGGATTGTGAACCATTAATAACTGCTCTCTGAGTACGGTTATCCAGCCAGTTATGCACCCATCTTATAGTAGCCCCATCTAAGTTGTATTTGCCTAGTTTATTGATAAGAATATCATGCGAGACCGTATCAAACGCCTTACTAAAGTCTAGGTATACCACATCCACCGCTTCTCCCTTATCCACAAGACTTGTTATCCTATCAAAGAAAGCTGTCAGATTGGTTTGACACGATTTGTTCTTTACAAATCCATGCTGGCTGTTCCCTATCACCTTGCCACCTTCCAGGTGTTTACAGATGATTTCCTTAATTATCTGCTCCATTATCTTCCCTGGCACAGAAGTTAAACTAAAGGTAGCTCCTTTACATGAAAGATCAGAACAATGCCCAAGGATTTCTGACTAGACCGTTGTCATGGTAATAAAGCAATTGTGCCTGAATATTCCTGTTAGGTGACAGATCTGGACCAAGATAGCACCCCGTGGACAAAGCACTCTCAGGCCAGGACTATACTAGACCTGGAAGGATGGCTTAAGGTATGCAACTCCAGCTACACAAAACATAGCTGAAGTCGATGTACCATAAGCCAAGCATGCTGTATTCACAGTAGGAGGCCGACAGGAGTTCCTGGCCAGCAGCCCAACTTGTTCCTCAGCCAGGGTCCCTGCCTTCCATGCACCTGCACTGACTGCAAGTTATATGGGTGGCTGACTGAATACTGCAAACCCGGTGGGGGGAAGGGTATTTTGCACTCTGCCTGTCCTGTAAACAGGCAGCTCCCAATGGCAGCTGCAAAATTTGGCTGGGGGGGCAGGGGCAATGTGTGTTTGGGGGGGGAAGGGGGGACACACCTACAACTCTGCCCTCCTCCCCCTAGGCTTGCAGCATTCCGAGAGCTGCTCTGAGTACAAAGCAGGGACAGGGTAGGTAGGAAGCCTGGTGGAGGCTCCTGCAGGCCAGATCTGGTCCACGGACTGTATTTCGCTTGCCCCTGATTTGGAGTATAGCTATAGTGACCCTATTTTTGATTTAGAAAATATGGACACATTAGCTATGCCTCTGGCCTCATTAGCTCCACCCCCGATCTCTTAGGCCCCACCTACCTGTCACATGAAGTCCCACCCCTGGAGGTAGTACTTCTGGGGTCATGATGGACACATGACCGGAAGTAAAGGGTGTTGCGTTACCCCTCTAAGAACTCCTTCCACTGTCCTTAACCAATAAGGATAGGTTTGGGCCCCAAAGGCTCCTCCCAAGCAACTATACTGCAATTGCATGGATTGAACTTGCATTGCATTAACTCAGGGGGAGAGGCTGGGGCTGCCTCTATTTCAGTGGTTCTCAAATGTTTTGGCCTGTGAAGCACCTGGGTCAATGTAAGCCTTTCCATGGACCACCAGTTGCTAATGAAACTCACTGTTAATTACATAATTAAGCCCAAGCCATTTTGCTAGTGCTGCAGTTAGGGAGAACAGTTTAGTTAATTTAAATTATTAAACAGATTCTGCATTTTATCTTGTGTTAGTTTATCAAACTTCATTTTAAATAATGTAAAATATTAAAATATGACCACAAAAGGTTTCAATGTTTTCTTTATTTATGGCAGGGGCAGGGAACCTTTTTTGGGTCACAGGCCACTGACCCACAGAAAAATCAGTTAGAAGCAAAAAAACTCCTCCAAAACCCCCCATCCCTCACTGATCTGGCCCCCAAACTGAGATCCCTCACTCCTCTCGCACTCCAGCCCCACAGGGCTAAGGGAAGGGACAGAGAGGACTGAGGTTCAAGGTAAGGATGTTAAATTGCAGTTATCAGGCTAATCATGTAGTCAATACAATTTGTATCAACTACACGATTAGTCAATAAGCGCCACTCTGCAGAGCTGTAGCGAGGGTATCTTCAGGAGCTGGCTCAAGCTGGGATTCAGCAATCCTGGCTCATGCCAACTCTGGGAGCCACCCACGCTGTGGCTCTGCATTTTAAATGTAGTAAGAACTGCCAGATTCTTACTGCATTTAAAATGCAGAGGCGCAGTGACCACCACAAGCCGGGAGTGTGCAGTCCCAGCTTGTGCTGAGTCCAGCAGCCTCTGTTCACGGCAGACAGCCCAGGTCACCGTGAATGGGCTGCTGTCCGAGCAGCCTCTGCCCATGGTGAGCCTCGGTCCACTGCAGCCTCCCTTATCCCACTCGCCAATGCTTCTGATAAGAGGCGGGGGGCAGGCAGCACTGTGGAGACAGTACTGGAGGGAACTGGCTTTTAAGATGGCCTCCCCCAGCACCGGCTATTTCCCCCTCCTTGCTGCCTCTCATGGAGGCAGCAAGGGTGGGGAGAAGCAAGTAGTCGATACTCTACTCAACTACCCAATAAGCTTTTGCATATCAGGTAGTCGACTACTCCCTAGCATCCCTAGTTCAGGGCTTCTCATAGGCCAGATTTACTTTTCTGGGGTTCCAGAGTTAATGGATTTTATGGACCCCCCCCTTAGGCTCTGGCGTTGGGAGAAAAAGAGGGATTCAGTGTGTAGGACAGGGTCACCAATGTAGGGGATAGGGTTCAGGATCTGGGCAGGAGGTGGGGTACAGAAGGGGGAGAGTTGTGAGGTCTGGATGGGAGGTAGAGTAGGGTGCAGAGGCAGGCTGGGGATAGGGTCCCTGGCCAGGAGGGAGGGTGTCTGGCTAGGAGGGAGGTGCAGGAGCAAGGGAGAGTACAGAATCTGGCCAGGGGGGAGGTGCAGCAGGAGCAAGGGAGGGTATCAGCGCAAGCTGGAGGAGTGGGGTCTTGGTGGGGGAAGGGGAGTGAGTGTGGGGGATTTGGCTGTGGGGTCTGGGTATGAGGAGGAACACTTACCTGGCTTTGCACCCCTTTGCAGTGGGGAAAGACTCCAGACAGTGCGCTGTCATACCCCCAGCATGTGGGAAGGGGGAGGGAGCTCAGTCCCCCTCTTCCCAAACGCAGGGGGATCCCAGCGTAGCTGCAAGGCTGAAGCACCAGATTGGGCTTCCTGCTGGGAGGGCATGGGTGTGTGTGTGTGTGAAGAAACCCGGACCTTCCATGCCAGACCAGGCTCACTGCCATTTCCTCTGTGGGGTGGGGAGGGCCTGGGAGAGTTAGTGGCAATGCATGGGGCGGGGTGGCAGTGCCCCACCCAGGTTCCGTGAGGCCCCTGCCGGGGCTCAGGCAACAGTTCAAAAGTGCTGAGGTCCAGGAGCAGCTACATAGTTCCTTTTGCCTTGGATCTGGTAACCCCTCCCCCTCCCAGCAGCAGCAGCAGCAGCAGCAGCAGCAGCAGCCATTGTAACAAGCTGCCGTCTGCACATGTGGAGGAAGAGGCTGCATGGCCGGACCTGGGGCCCCACCCAACAGAGGCAGTCCTGTGGGAGAAGATGGGGGCTGTGTGGTGGTAGGGCAGTGGGTGGCGGAGTGGCCAGAAAGCATGCGCCACCAGAAGCCCAGCCCAGCCGGCAAAGCTCCAGTGGAACCGCCTACTGCTCTGTGGGGGAAGAGAGGAAGGGATGCTGCTGCGCTGTGCAAGGAGCAATGGCAGTGCACGGACTCAGTCACTTCTTCCCGCAAGTCGGTGTCCCCATCAAGTAGTGAAATATCTGGGTTTTCCAGGACATTTCACTACTTGATGGGGGCACCGGAGCAGGGCACTTAAAATCGGGACATTCCCAGAAAATTAGGGACGTGTTTGGTGTAAGTATAGCATACACGTGTAGCTAGTTCCATTCTATAACCTAAAGGGGCAACAAATGGGTTAAAAAGGAAAAATGACTTCTATTGACCTTCAGGTCTGTCTTTCCCTCCACAGGGTACAAGTATGAAGGAGTGAAATTTGAAAAGGGAAACTGTGGAGTCAGCATAATGAGAAGTGGTAAGCCATGGTTTCTTAATGTGTCTGTGTTTTAAAGCTCTTCTTTAAATATCTTTTCCCCTTGGCGTTTAAGAACAGCAATAACCCCCTTTTACTCTGATAAAATTCACCAAAGTCCTCCAGCATTCTGTCGTCTTAAGTGTCCTGTTCCAACAAAGTTTACACCCACCACAGTCAAGAACTTTTTATTAATCCCTTAGGAAATAGAACCGTTTTTGGGGATTTCCTGTGGCTGCTAGAGAAGGGGTTCTCGGTCGAAGACACTCAAATGGAACAAAGCCTGCCCTTCTTCCCCTGCTTCTAGAAACCCCCATTGTTGCCATTAATCCCCCCCCCCCCCAAAAAAAAGACAGTTCTCAAATAAACTGTGGTTATGTGGTAAGGTCCTTGCCCTGGAACCCCTTGAGCCACATCACCAGGAGACCCTCTCTGGTGCAATCACCTGTGTCTTTTATTGCTTGTGCCAACCTCCCACCACCTTCTGTTTACAGAGCTTGGTTTCCCCAGCAGCTAACTCAGCTGCCTTCTTCTGGGTGGGGTGCACATACTCAGCCACTCTCTGGCTTCTCCGTCTTGGCTTCTCCGCTGACTGAGGCCCATAGCTGCTTCCATTAGTTCTTCAGGCATGGGCTTGCTCAGCTGGCTGTAATTGGCCTTTTCAGCCAGGCTGTAGTGGCAGAGCTCTGTCTTAGCCAGCAGTCTGTCACAGGCTACTGGTAGAAAGTGTTATTTTTTGGGGAATGCTAGGGGTGTTTTTTTATAGTTCTTAAAGATCTACTAGCAAGAGGCTGTCATGTTTTCTCTCCCTTATATTGCATCAATATCTGGAGAGTCACAGATGAGTTTCCTTGTCAGTGCTCAAAGATGTTTTTCAAAACAATTAGGAATGATCAAAATGTTTGTAGGAAATTTTGCTATAGTTTAGATTTTCTATACCCTGTCTTGTGTTAGAGCTTGGAACCAGTGAGTGATACTGATCAAGCTAACTTCATTGTTCAAGCAGAGTGAAAACTTCCAGTTAATAATCTAACAATTTTAGTCATTCGGTTCCTTCCCATAGTTAAATATTGAATATCCCTTTTAGCAGTAGTAGCTTGTGGTGCTTTCTTCTTTGCTGTGTAACAGGGTTGTTGTTGTTCTTGTTGCTAAACTGGAGGAGAGGCAATGGAACAAGGTTTACGGGATTGCTGCAGATCCATCCGAATAGGAAAAATCCTGATACAGAGTGATGAAGAGACTCAGAGAGCCAAAGTGTACTATGCCAAGTTTCCACCAGACATTTACAGAAGAAAAGTTCTTCTCATGTACCCAATACTGAGTGAGTATCTAAGAGTTATTATATAGGATTAAATATCATTTGACTATTGGGTGCGCTGTGTAAAATTCCCTGAATTTCAGTGGCTATTAGGATTTTGGTTTGCCTTTGGGAAACACAGCAAATAATTTATCAAGCTCTGCCAGAATAAGCATTAGTCAAAATGCATTAGTTTTTCAGGCATTGTCTTCAAAATGCACATGTTGAGGCTGTGGATCTAATGGAAATAAAATAAATGTGGCACAAATCACTTGAGTATGATCCAGTGTATGTGAAAGAGGGATGGGGGAGAACTGGGCTTTGCTGTAAATTGACTTTTTTTAATACTGTATATACATTTTAGTATATAAAAGTGTAGAAGAGGTTTAAAATGGTTGCATGTTAAGCACAGTAAAGTTTGAATTTAAATACATGCTAGTTAAGTTTTACATTTTAAAATTAATAATTCTATTTAACAATATACATTAAATTATTTCAAAATTAAACTAATCAATACCCCAAAGAGGCTTGGAAGCTGGTAGAGCTTATGTTAGGCTGAAGAAAATTTGCTAATACTTTTAATTCTGCTCCTTCACAGGGAACTCGATTGCCATTTTTTGTTTCAACCGAGACTTCTTGCCTTAGGGACTGAGTCAGATGTCAATGGGCTTTTGGGTCAGGCTCCTAATAAAGTATTTTAGTACACAGATGCAGTAGCATCCTCAAAGACTAAGCTTCCATAAATAATACAGAGTGAGTGGTCTGTTCTGCAGTAGAAAAAGGACATAATCCTTCCATTTACTTACATGCCAGGATTGGTGGCACACTAATCCTCTCTGAATGTGAATTCTGTTTAATCTAGTTCCAAATAATTTGTGAAGTTTTTCTAGTAAGGACAGTCTTGTTTTCCCCCCTCCCAGGCACTGGCAATACTGTCATTGAAGCTGTAAAAGTTCTTATAGAACATGGCGTTCAACCAAGTGTCATTATCCTGCTAAGTTTGTTCTCCACACCCCATGGTAAGTTGAAGGAATAGATGGGGAGGAGGTTATTCACACAACACAGCACTGTACACAATGTGTAGATTTTAAGGAACTCCAGTGAGCTGATTTAAGATTGTCTTATTTGGTGACTTGAAGTGAGAGAAGTCATAGATTGAGGGAATGAATGGATAAAATGTAAATAAACAAAAGGTTTAAAGGTAGTTTATAAAATGTGATGTGAAAGGTGTTGGTTCACTGTGATGTTTTCCCCTCTTTTCTGTTAAAGGATATGTTGTATGACTCAATAGCAATCCCATGTGAATAATAGTGGCATTGACTGGTTAAGAAGGGAATATGGTTCCATCTTACTCTGCTGACTTTTGGGGCTTTGAGTGATTTTGGTTTCAGTTTAGTGGGATAAGAGAATGGAGAAATTCTAATGCCTGTCAGAGGTGTTCATGAAATTCAAAAAAAGACGAAGGAAAAGGAAAGCCTGCTTGCTCTCAGGACTGAAGACAGAATTGCAGCTGTGAACAGTTCCTGGAAAAATGAATCACATGGTAGCCAGTTACACAGAATGTGTATGTCCTACAGAGCATTGCAAAGCCACCTTTTGTTTGTGAACTCTAGTAGGCCAGCTTTTAGCTGTGGAGAACATAGCTAGGTACTACTTGCTGTTGACTTCCCAATCAGTCTTCAAAAATGAAAGCACCACTTCTGTAAACTGCAGGGAGGGATCTTTTGTGGTTTCCTACTACTGTAGATTTAACACAGGCAGAAATTCTTGCCCCTATCATGCAGTTAAATAAGACATTCAGACCTGGGTAATTCACAGCACCCTGTAACTACTTTGTTCATCAGAGTAGGACTGTACACATCACTTCATCTGTTACAGCCTTCTGATACCCAGCCAGCTGCACTACCAGGTCTAAATGCAAAAAGTGGTTCAAACAGCAGAGGTGATGTACCTGCAGGGGACCAACCTCTGCTCAACTGCTTATAAAATCCTACAGGTGCAGGACTGAACTACAAAGTATAGCTTTAACTATTCTCCTCTTTCTTCCTTAAAAGGTGCCAAATCTATCATCCAGGAGTTCCCAGAGATCACAATTTTAACTACAGAAGTTCATCCTGTTGCACCAACACATTTTGGACAGAAGTATTTTGGAACTGACTGAGACACTTAACACAAACTGGTTATGTTAAGTTATGTATGATATTACAATGGTTTTTTTCTACGTTTTATTATTTGTAGCAGGGTTGGCTGTGGGCCTATTTATAAACTTTTCTGGCCAGATGAGAAAAATATTTCATTTTTATTTGGTCACTTTTTGAACACTGAATCAGATGCAATAATGAAGGACATTCAATTATTATAAATTAAAGCCAGTTTATGTGCTTTTGGAAATTGCTGCACACTAATGCTTAACTTATCCTTTCGTTACCCTGCTCCATGACTGTTTGCTATTGCAAAATAAAATCATGCCGTAAAGCATGCCATGTAGATTTAATTTTATGTTGGTACATTTTGCATTGTGCTGGTGTAGTCATTACAGCTTATTTTTAATAATTCAAAAATCACGAAGGCACTTTGTCTATGCAAAGTTCATTAGCACTAAGTGGTAGATTTCTGAGTTCTGGAGGGTGTCCACAACCATGGATTTCAACTCCTTTTAGGCCACTGTGTTCTCTGTGGATTAATTCCAAATAGTAAAACATTTTGTAGGTTTCAGCTCTCTTATACTGAAAAGTAAAGAAGCCTTCTGACCAACATAACCCACACACTGCTGTAGTGAAAATGCTCAAATGGCTACTGGGAACAGTACCATATGGTCTTTAAAAAACCCCAACAACCTTCTATACAAAATACTTGGCAATTGTGCCTCATTAAAACCTGTGTGTTAAACTATGTATGTGTTGTAATTAATAGCCATTTAAACATATGTAAACTGTCAGATGATGTGATGCCTGGCTTCTTGCCCGACCAGCCAGTATTCTTTAGAAAGGAGTTTGTTGGTTGCCATTTTGCACTTTAAGTATTTACACCTTTTTACTGGATATAAACACAAGCTAAAACTCTGAAACAGTTTAAATGTAGTTCTAGCTTTACTGTATCATTTTTACTATTTAAGTCCTGCACCTTTAAGTCATCATCTAATTTAAAACAAAACAAGGTCTTGTCTTACTGTAATTTTTTGGAAAAGAGAGAGCAGTTTGCTCTGGTAAGAGAAGCAAAACACTTTTTTTAACAGGATAACAACCGGATTACCTGCTTGTAAACCTTGTACCTTACCTTGACATAAAGTTAAATACTGTAAAGTAACAAGGGATCTTTTTAAAATGCTATAGTGTGGTATTACTGGTGAAGGCAGGAAGCTTAATAAGGTGGGATGGAAACTCCTCTCTAAAAGACAAGCTGCTGCAGATATCCTCTCACCAGGGCAAAGGAGGAAGGGATGAAGCATGTCACTTCTGTAGCAAGATCATCTCAAACCTCTTAAATGGGAACAGGCAATCACACTCGTAGTTGTCTGAGGATATTTTGGGCTTACAAAATCACAAGTCCTTTCCTATGAAATAATGCTCTGGAATAACTTGTGGCCAATAATCAATATAAAGATAAAACAATTTTAATGCAGTTCTTTACTGCAGTACAGTATAAATCATGCGATTTGCTAGTAAAAAACAAATAGAAAACAATGCATAATATACAGTATTCAAACCATAAAAACTTCTTGAAAGTGCTACTGAAACTTACTTACATCAAATACAGAGAATGTTGGCCAGTAAAAATGATGGTTTGTACAGAAAGTTTTTGTAAAAATCCATTTGACACTAAAAACCAATGCCAGCATAGCTAATAAACTCTTGAAACTACACAAAAACATTCCCAATGCTGTCAGACTTTTCATATAATTGAAAACATTTGCTCTCCCATTAACATAAGGAAGTGTGTGAAAACATAAATATATTTATCTAAAACCCCCTCAAGCAGTTCTAAGCTAGCACCATCTAGCTGAATACTCCAGTTATCACTGCTTTTTAAAAATATATCTTGCAGATTCAAAGAAAACACACTTATTAGGGCCATGTTATGCCAGCAGATAACTTAGTGCATGTGTACAACACAGAACTAATTTAAATAAAATGAAAGTCCTGTTTAAAGTTGCTGACATAATATAGCTTATTATGCTAGTTTACTTTGGTGTGAAGGAAAAGTTCTTTGCACTGGTTGTTAACATTAAAGGGGACAATTGTAGTCTTTTTACCCAAAACTTATGGCTATTATTTTTCTCCCCACACAAAGCTTTATCAAATTAGTTATGAGTAGTCCAGATAAAATGTTTAGTTTGATTCAGACCTTCTCCAGAAAAAGAATCTCATACCTGAGCAGCAGGAAATGAAGCTGACCGCTCAAAATCATTTTTGAAGTAGAGTAAAATGTTAAACAGAATAATTAATTAAAAGTGAACTCTTAACAAGTTGAAGGTTGTTTACATCTCCTGGCAAAGTAAGAACTTTAAAAAATACTGGTTTTGAAATGCTCCTATTTTAAAAACTTACTGAATGGGAATTTCCCTTGACTAAGTGATAGCTCCAGTCAGTCCCTAAACGAGGATACACTAAACACTTTACAAAAGAACTGGCAGAAGTTAAAATAGAAGCTCCCTGCCTAAATGAAGCAACCTGAATTTTTATGGTACTTGGGGCTTGTCTACACACAAATTATTCATTAAAACTTAAATCCACACCCTACCTTCCTCTAGAATAACTTTCATGTGTAGACAAGCTCTTAGGCTAGGGGTCGACAACCTTTTCAAACCAAAGAGCCAAACTACATAAAAATTCAGAACAAGTGGTCAACAAAGAGCTGTATAAGAATGCCTATTTGCATGACTGAAAATATGCAACTTAATATTGATTAACTGACATGATTAATAATAGCATAAATGAAACATTGTACTCTCAGACTTTATTTAATGGGATGTTGTCTGCTGCTGCATCTTTTCACACATTTCTTTAAAGTTAACATAACAACGGGTCAAATCCAGCTTCATACATGCATTCAGGCTGTCTTCTGTCAGTCTTATGGCAGGGGACTGGGGATGCAGGAGCCTGTGTTGGGGTGTATGAGGGGCTCAGGCCAGGGGATTTGGGTGTATGATGGACTCGGCACAAGGTTGAGGTGTGTGTGGGTGCAAGAATGTTATGGCAGGAGCCTGGGGAGATGAGAGACTCAGGGTGGGGAGATGAGGGGCTCAGAGTAGGGAGTTCAGGTATATGAGGGGCTCAGGATTAGTGTGTGGGGGGATGCAGAAATGTTATGACACTGCAGCCAGATGAGGGCTGGGCTCCAAATGGGGGCTTGTTGACCAGGCTTTATTTTTAAATAAAGTAAAATATTATGTCCAACATAAAAGGTTTCAACATTGTCTTTATTTATGGCAGGGGAGGGGAACCCTTTTTGGGTCAGGGGCCACTGACCCAATCAGATGGGGACCACCCAAGTGAGAAGAAAAAAACCCACACCCTCCAAAAATCCCTAATCCTAAAATAGTGGGGGGAGGGGCAGGGAGGAGTAGTTCACAGTCTCGGGCCAGATTTACTCTTGTGGATTCCAGGGTTAGTGGATTTTGTGGTTCCCCCTCAGCCTCTGGGTTGGGACCAAAAATGAGGGGTCCAGTGCAAAGGACAGGGCTGCCAGTGGGATAGGGATGGGGGGGTGCAGCATTTGGGCAGGAAGTGGGGTGTAAGAGAGGTTGATGGTATGAGGTCTGGTCAAGGGGCAGAGGGTAAGCAGCCCAAAAAAAAAAAAAAAAGCCAAACCCCCAACCCTCACTGATGATGTGGCTCCCAACTGAAATACCTCACTCCCCTGTTGCTCAGGGAGGATAGGTTCAAGGGGTTAAGTGTGCAGGACAGGGTTGCCAGTGAATGGGATAGGGATGGGGGGTGCAGGATCTTGGTGAGAGGTTGGGTATAGGAGGGATTGAGGGTGCATGGTCTGGGTGGGAGATAGGATGCAGGAGCAGGCTGGGAGAAGGGTGTCTGGCCAGGGACAGGGGCAAACTGGCAAGGGTGTATGGACAAGAGGCAGGAGCAGGCTGGGGGCAGGGTGTCTGGCTGGGGGGGAAGGAGCAAGTGAAGGGGGCTGGGGTGTGGGCATGAGGGGGTGGAGGGGCACTTACTTGCTTTCATGCCATGCTTAACAGGCCTCCTGTGCACTGGAAGGAAGCCTCCAGGAAATGTGTCCCAGGGGAAGGAAAATGGCAGCACGCAGGGAGCCATTTTTGGCTGCTTGTTTCCCTCACAGTGAGGGAAGGAAAAGGGCACCACATGCTCCCTGCTTGTTCCCTGCACATTGGATCTGGCAAGAGGCTCAGGGCGTTCTCCCCTCTCCTCCCTCCCCCGCAGAAAGCTGGCGCTGCCATTCCAACCTTGTTGGGGGCCATAAGGCTGTAGCGCCAGCACTGGCTCTCTGCTATGGGAGTAACTGGGGGGGACTGAGGTGGGCTTCAGATTAGCCATGTCTAGCTCCTCTAGTGAGCCATATTTTGCTTAAAAGCCATAGGTTGCCAACCTCTGTCTTAGTCCATGTCTTCACTAAATGGAAGATCGATGCTGTTGTGATCAATCTTCTGGGGTTCAATTTAGTGAGTCTAGTTAAGACTTGCTAAAAGGATCCGGTACACCTGGTTCTGTGAGAAATAAGGATAGCATTTGCTCCTGTTGGTCGCCCGCTGTGGAGACAGTGGGGAAACACAAAACAAGGTATGTCTACTTCAGAAATGTAATTAACATAGTTGGAGTTGTGTATCTTGATTAGATGTTCCCTTTTAGTGTAGACCTAGTCTCAGGCACTAGACTTTGGCTTCTTTACCCATAGTCTGCATCAGAATTAGGATGGTTCGTTACACAGTTAGGAATACCATATGCCTGTGTCATGACTGAACACAGTGCCTAGGGGAGAAAGAGAAACAGAGATATACACCATGAAGGAGCTGCATGGAAGGAAACACATTGTCTATAATAGATGCTGTACTGCAAAGCCTCTGCAGCTTTGCAGATGGGGAAAAGACACCTTTTTGTCCTTTGGTGTAGGATTTGATCCAAAGTTAGTTACAAGTAGCAAAAATGTTCTATTTAGTAAAATCACCTTTGCATTACATGGTCTGTTTGTATTAGCATCCAGTGCAAAAATAATACTTTTCCTAAGCAAAACTGGAATAAAAGCAAGAATGACCTCTTTGTCCATTTTAACATAATCATGGACTTTTCCAATACCAGTGGTACTCCTGATGCTCAAACCTCAAATCCCGATATAGAATGCATATTTTTAAACAGAATCTTTGCAGGCATAACATATTTTTGTTCTGACCTGAAATAGAATGTAAAGTCTAATAACCACCAATTTTTAAAATTTCAAGATGTAGCCAAAAAACAATAAAATATTCTTTTAAAAAACAATCAGGTATTTAAGCATTAAAAAGAAAAATATAGAAAATTGGATCTCACTGCAGTGAGCGAAAAACTAAATCAGAAAGACAAGGGAGATGTCTAGATACCCATCACCAAATAATTGGCATTGTAACAACATTTTAAAAAGATTTTTCCATCCACTCTCTGCTAAAGTAACTAAAGGAAAAAGTGAACCTGGCTGAAAAATAATCAATTGTAAGACATTTGCATGTGATCAGAAGGAAAAAGAATATAAAGTAAGAAGACTTTAACTAAATGAAACAAGACCTGTAAAAACTAAAATTAGCAAACTGATATAATCTTGGTGGCCTGTTAATGATCAAAAAAGTGAAACAATAGAGATGAAATAAAAAGAGGAAAGGATAAGGAAAAATACATAACCAATGCCCCATCTCTGAATTGGTTGCCACTTTACCAGCTGGTGACAGAACACTAGTTTTAATGAAAAAGCAACTCTGCCATGCAAATGCTTTAATTGATAGTTTGTGGGGAAAAATCTCAGCCTGTTTGAAATGTTCTGCAGCAGAACACCCACGGACAACTGAAAAATACCAGTAAGAACAAGATATTTTTCAACATATTTCACACAAAGAGAATGTGTAACATTGAGCTGACTCAGGCCTAACAGGCTAGGTTCAGCAGTATTTTGTTAACCTGCTTACAATTATTACTGGTCAATTCTCTTAATACTTCTGTGAAACAATCAGCCATATTTAATGGCAAGTCTGCTGTGCTGGCTTAACAACTGTACTGAAGGCAGTTGTTCCCTGAATGCAACTTTAAAATCTCCACACCCTCATGGTTAGATACAAAGAAAGTTTTCCTGACATGTCACATTCATATTGTGTTACAGACTTTATGCAGCTAGTCTGGTAACTGGTACAAAATTGTGCTTTCAGCCAGTGCCACAGTACACACCTACACTTCAAATACACTGCAGATTTTGCTGAACCACAGCTCTGGCCGTTTCTGGGAAGTAAACATTCATCACACTGTCATGCTAATAGAAAGCTTCCTAGTCCTGATCACAGTACACCTACATGCAACAAGTACAGTCTATTAAAAATGTACAGTACTGCTTGCTTAAAGGAACACAAAAACTTACTCTACTTCAAAACATCTTTCACTGATTCAGCAAGAGTCCAAATTTACAAAACAAACTGCAGTGCAGAGATGTTTACAAACACTAATTCCTTGGAAAAGAATTCACAGGTGAAGGAGAGGCCTTATCATAAGACACCCCGGGCTGACAATATGATGCCTTCCCTGTTTGTAACAGGAATAACTGTCAGTGGGATATTTTGAATTGTTATTCATCAGACAGGCAGTTTGACAGAATGATTCATATTACAGTAAAATCTATCCATAGCCTTCTTTGTACATATGGTGATATTCACTGGGAAAAGCATTTATAGTACTTGTGGTCAGTTCTATTGTGGAAAAGGAAGAGGAGGATAGGACAAATAAATTATTCTTATCTCAAGTGAGTACCATAATCAGTATAAAGTGAAGATGGGAACAGAGGAGAATGTGCTTTTGGATGGGGGATTCAATCCTCAGGTTTTTAGACTTTGATCTAAATTAATGAAAAATATTTAATGTTTAACATTTCCAGAGACTTTAGGTACCCATGTTCAGCTTTTCATCTTCAGTTCTCTGGTCTGAATTCAGTTCAGGTGGGCTGTGACTAAAAATTACACTCTGATTGTTATTTGGTGAATTACATAAATTGAGTTTAGGGATTTTAATCCAGTTTCCAGATCCAGAGCACATAGAGCCACCACAGATAGCAGTAACCGGCAACGTAGGTCCATTTGAGCCTTCATTTCTCAAAGCAGGCTGTCAGCTATTATAGCCCTAGAGGTGTTCCCTTCAAAGGAAAGTTCATATTGCTGCCACTAGTACTGTGCCCAGTTTATAGCTAAACAGTATAGTTTGCAGGGCTCTCATTTAGCACCTCTGAGGAGTACTGCATTCACATAATTAAAAAATAAACATTGGGACATGCTAGAACAGTGTTTCTCAACCTTTTTTTTATAAAGCACCCCTTTTAAATAATATATATAAGTACCCCCCCTTTTTAAAAAAAAAATTGTAAGTACCCCCCAGTACCTACAGTTTTAGAGACAAATTTTTTTTCTACTAGTGCAACACATTTGTTTAAACAACTTAATTGTAGCCGGTTGGGTGATGAAATTTTTGGGTGTAAAAAGTACAAAATAATAAAGCGCTGTAAAACTTAAAACAAAAATTCAGTTTTCTCCAGGTTTCAGTTATGTTGACGTATCCCCCCAGACTTCTCTCAAGTACCTCTAAGGGTACTAGTACCACTGGTTGAGAAACACTGTGCTAGAAGGATTGTGCTCCAAACGTTTAATAGAGTTTTAATTCCTGTTTTCTGGGATTCATTTTACACCTGTGAAGCCCATTCTTTTCCTTGGCAAGAACAGACACACAACTGGATCCTGCTGATATCATAGGACTTATTGTTTCTTTCTGTGGTGTAGCATAAAAATATGCCCGGCAAATAGCACCAGTGGAAAAGAAAATGCGTATTTCCCTTAAATGTACAGGGTTATCGTAATGTTAAAAATCACACTCCTGGCTGACTATTTTTACCTCCTTTTGTCACCTGTCACAATGATTAGAGAAACAGTCTGTTTTTTCAGTGCATTTATGTAGTGCTTTTGATAGCACAATGTGCATTTCCCCTAATGTTCATGTGCAACTTTCCTGCAACAACATGGAAGGAAGGGGAAATCATTTAAAAAAATAAATAGGAAACTGACTATAAAACCACAACACATCACAGATATTGTTGAAACTATTTAACTCAATATTTACGTGACTAGATTTCAAGCTGACAGAATCCTTTTGAATGATGGAAAAATACTGATGAAGTGTCACACTTCTTAGTATGTCATCGTCTGTGACCTTAGGAGTACAGGTATAGTCACGATACATCATCAAAGAAGGGAAACCTCAGTAGAAATATTTTGAGGTGGTAGGGTTCCCCAAAGGACCTGGTTATTCATCTACATGCAGCTAGGAAGAAGGCAGAAGCAGAAAGTCTCTAGGGAAGGGAACAAAGGCACACTGTATCCATTTTTGAGCATAACTATGTTCAATACTGTTTTCTGTACTTAGCTTCTTTCTTGGGATGTAAAGTTTTCACACAACTCCACTCTGGTGCATTGGACTGCAGCATCCACAGGTTAGATCTGCAATTTCTTCTGGGCAAACAGGTTTATTTTGAACACTGGTTTATTGTGTCACTCAGACACTTCTGCTCTGTACTATATTTGTCATGCTTCACTTTAATTCATCTTCAGCATTTATTTTATTCTCTAAGTACACGTAGTTTTGAGCTTCTTAAAAATTGACTGCTGTGAATGTTAGGTACTGATTTTTTAAAGTGCATTTTGAACTGCTAAGTAACTATTAGTTTCTTTTTGAACAGGAGACAGTTGCCAAGTTACTTTAAAAAAGAAACCTGCAGCCTTACTTGGCTACAGAATAACTTTTAAAATTAGCATATTTAAGCATGGACATTTCAAATGGTATTTCAAAATACCTGCAATTACTTCAGTCTGTCCCCTGTTATGAACTGGAGAGCAGTATAAACACTGAAGGCCTGCCATTTTAATGATGATTGCTACAGGAAATCCAGCTTGATTTTATCTACCATGAAAAGAAGGTCAAAGTTGCAGCCAGCGAGCAGAGAGGAGAAACTTGTATAGCCCATTATATATACTCTCCTGCTACTACTGAACAGTTAGCTTTGGCAAAAAATGAAAGAATTACATGGCTGTAAACAGAAAAACAAAACAAGAGAGATAAGTGCCCACCTAAAAAAACCTCAGGAGCTCCATGTGGCTCTGGCTACCGCACTGTTCTTCCTGCCCTGAAGGACACAATCAAGCTAGCGGACAATATGGCAGCTTCCTGCGTCATTTCTTATCTACATTTTTATACACAAGGAATTTTAAAAGAGTTAGTAGTGATTTAGGGAAAGATTTTTAAAGGCACAGTTAAGTACCTATCTTCCATTTATTTTCCATGGGAGTTAGAAACTTACCTGCTATTACTCCCTTTGAAAATCTCCCTTTAAACACATTTTGCATGAGATTAGGTAATTACTTTGATTTCACTGCCATCTTTCCTTAATATTTCACACAAAATAATGTAATGAAAGGAGAAAGTCTTAACAGAAGTTGACTAAGGATTATTAGACACAGTAACGGGCTTAAACTAAAGAAAAGAAGATTTAGATTTGATAAAATTCATGCTACCTAAGAGCACCTGATAACAGAACAGATATGAAAAGAGGTGTCTGAGGTGCTATCAGTTGGGAACATGTAAAAATTAATTAGCTAGCACACTCAAAACAGAGATGAGAAGAGAACCCACACTAGGATATGGACATGCTCTGAAGTCATACCTACCCCAGCTTCTAGGAGTTAAATTGGATGATTGTCAAATATGTTGCTGCTGAAAGCAAGAGTTTAATTACTAGCTCCAGGATTTAAATTCAGAGATGAAAGACTAGCGTAAAATGTCTCTTCCAAAAGCAGTGGTTCATATTTGTGACGGAAGATGGGAGGAGCGTTATTTACATGGGGTACTTTTCCCTGAAATTTCCAGCTGCTACTACTGGTGTATCCTTCTCTCTTAGAAGCAACAGAGGAGTCTCCGGGCAAAAAGTCTATTCTGTAGATAAGGCCTTTGTCACTGAACAGACATTTATCAAGCACTTTCTCATCACATCTACACTTGCTGTTTCAGGGACTGTCAACAGTAAAGACTGATACTAAATAAAAAGCTGAATCTAAAATGATACATAGTAAGCATATTGATTGATCTTATGAACTAAGCTAAAGAACTAATAGTATTGTCAATACATTCATGTTATGAAACAAACATCTAATTTCCAACATGGATGATGATGGAGCTGCCAAGCCTGAATCTTAGAGGTGGAAAGAGAAAATGAAAACCTATAACTGCATAACATGTACAAACCAAACTGCCAGTTCTACCACCTAGTATAAAATTCTTGATTGCCAAACTAGTTTAAAAAATCTATAACAATGCTGTTCAGTCAAAGGAATGCAGATTAACTGGAGAATCTGACCATAGCTTCATGCTATCAAATCTTAAAAACACCAGTCAATACATTTAATCAGGCAGAAATTTAAGCTAATACAATACATCAGCTGCTATATCCAGGATTATGGGGCTAAACTATCTTAGTTGAGGTTGGGCTCCTATCACTGCTGGGGGAGCCATACATTCAATGCAAGTCAATGTTTATGGAATTGCAAACATTTTATTAAAAACCTTTGTAAAATGTGGATCTTGGTGGGAAGGGGAAGACGACTGTGCTCTGTGTTACTGTTAGATATCCATATTTTAGGTCTAGGAATTAAATGAAGTCATTACATTGTCTAAAATTCCCTTTAACATTTGAGTACGTGCTACAGGATTGTGCTTTAAGGCCACTAAACCTCAAAATCTTATGGCGGATAATGCATTTCTAGACAAAAGCATCAATGGTCTTGGCATATTAACTTTGATTCTGCCAGCATGAACAGGTATTTTATGCACAGATACAGTTGCATGTATTTGTATGTTATCTAAATATACACTGCACGTACACACAAAGGGCTCCACCAATTTTAGGCCCTGATTTGGCAAACCTGATTCACATTGAGTAATACTTAAGAAACTCTGTTGATTCATGTGTAAATTTTACTCACCGTGAGTAAAAGCTGAAGAATCAAGCCCAAGCTAAACAGCCTGCCTGGGAATATAAAGACTTGAAGTATTCTGAGATTTAGAGTTCCTGGTGTTTGCAGCAATGGGAAAGCCTGTGGAAATGCATTTACACCAACACCTTTCACCTATTATGGATATAATTATTTACATATATATATTATCTATTAAAAGGGAATGATTCATGCCAGTTTTCCCTGGCCCATTTTCAATGGAACTGCTCCACTCAGACATTAATTTAAAAAACACCCTGAACTTGTAAAGCCCTGAAAGATCTGCCCAGCAGGTATTCTGGACAATCAGTTTAGAATGTTAGGATTCCAATCAGATAATGCTTCATCATATTTTCTTATCCTTAAGATCCATTTCCTTCCTCATCTTCAATTCAATGTGCAAAGAGAAGATGCTGGCTCCTGAGAAGAAGCTGTAATTTAAAGAAACAGGAAAAATAAGCTAAGCACTGTCTGACACCTGTTTGCTTCAGCCTTTATATTTTAAATCATACTGACTGCGAGGAAATACTTTGCCATCTCACTAGCACATTCAATGAGTATAAGCCAGCAAGGGTATGTCTAGATTACATGTCTCTGCTGACAGAGACATGTAAAATAGGCTACCTGGCATAGTCAATGAAGTCAATGAAACGAGGTTTACAGGAGCGGTTGACAAAGGCTTCTCTTGTCGACTGATCCGCATCTTGACTCGCGCGCTGTGCCAACGATGAGCTGAGCCGGCACAGTGCGGCGGCCGTTTTTATTTTAATGAAGCCGGGGATATTTAAATCCCGGTTTCATTGACTATGTTGGGTAGCCTATTTTACATGCCTCTGCTGGCAGAGGCATGTAATCTAGACATACCCCAAGTAGCTTTCAATAGTTAACAAGATTTGCAACTTTTCCTTCCTAGGTTGAGAGCATCATCATTTTCAGAAGAAAGTACATGCATATGCAATAGATGTAACAAATACTTTATCAAATAGTTTTAAGGCTTGTCTTCATGTA
Organism: Pelochelys cantorii; assembly: GCA_032595735.1. NCBI lineage: Eukaryota > Metazoa > Chordata > Testudines > Trionychidae > Pelochelys > Pelochelys cantorii. The sequence goes on along the minus strand of CM064337.1, from coordinate 23,852,730 downwards.
GCACACTATAGTGGTGCAGCTGTAGAGCTTTAGTGAAGATGCTACTACATCATCGCCATAGCAAATCCACCACAGTCGCTATGTTGAGCAGAAAAACTCTACTCCCAACACAGCACTGTCAACATGTGGGGGGGGGGGGGCAGGGTTAGGTCGATATAACTATGTCTCTCAGGGCTGTGGATCTTGGCCTTAGACCTTGACTATGTCTACACTACAGAGCTTTTCCAGGATACCCAGAGGTATCCTGGAAAAGCTCTGCCGCGTCCAAGGAACGCTTCTGCTTTTCTGAAAAAAAAAAAAAAAATTTGGAAAAGCAGACGTGATTTTTCCGGCATCCCTGTAAACCTCATTCTACAAGGAAGAAGGGATGTTCCAAACGAGGGTTTTTTCCCAACATTTGGCCCCGTGTAGATGGGCCAAATGTTGGAAAAGCCTCTTTCGGAAGAAAAGCGGAATCTTTTTCCAAATTTTCTTTGTAGTGTAGACATAGCCCTCCTCTTTGAAGCATGGTACTAGATTGTAGAATATGCAGCATTAGAACAGAATTTACAATTACTCAACACACTGAACAAAGGGTTAAAAGCTCTTTGTCTACCCACTGCCCTACCTACAGCACAGAAAGAGAAGTAGATCTGTCTCCTAAGTCAGTGCTGCCTCATTGCCTGGCTCCTCACAAAGACTTGAGGAGGACATAGCTTATAATTGAGTGGACTCATGACAGCCCATTCCAATATTGTGAAGGCCAGAATGTATGGGAGCTAAGATGATGGATCAGTGATATTCTGACACAAAGGACCTGACTCCTCTCCCAGTCCATGCCATCTGCTGCTATACCCAGGGTCCTCCATGATGAGAAAAATCCACATGGGAGAGTCACTACTGACTTGAGCATTGTAAGGTACTGTAATTTAGGCTTGAGTTTTGCATAAAAGAGGACTTTACTATGTAGCATGGCTATTCCCAATTCCTCCCTACTCTATAGATCCTACCTACCACTTTACATGAAACAGTCCTTCATTCCTGTGGTTATGTAGGGGAGAGATATGATTACATCTTAGGGAATATCCTGCTCAGCCACATTCCACCACCATACACCTCACAACTGTTTGATCCTTTCCTACAAGTTAAATGCCTTTCAGTGCTCTTCTGGGCTATGTAAACCAAAGTGAGCTTTTAGCTCTCAGAAACAGGTCAGAGTTATGGAAAATTTATTTTCTAGATCAGTGTTTCTCAACCAGTGGTACGAGTACCCTTAAGGGTACTCGAGAGAAGTCTGGGGGGTACGTCAATACAACTGAAATTTGAAGAAAACTGAATTTTTGTTTTAAGTTTTATAGTGCTTTATTATTTTTGTACTTTTACCACCAAAAATTTCATCACCCGCCCACCTACCATTAAGTTGTTTAAACAAATGTGTTGCAATGGTAGAAAAAAATTGTGTGTGTCTGAAAACTGTAGGTACTGGGGGTACATATACTTTTTTTTTTTTGAAAAAGGGGTATTTTATAAAAAAAGGTTGAGAAACACTGTTTTAGATCTCTGAACAAGAAAGAAAGAATACTAAAGGCAACAGTCTGTGCACCACGCTGACAATTCACAGTCCTTGGAAATTTATTCAGAACAGAGAAGTTAAAAAAATCCCCAAAAACGCCCCCTCTCCCCAAAACCCAACCTCCCATTCTTTATCTCACACTTCTCTATTCAAAGCTCTGTACAAACATGCCATAATTAATCCTCACAATGTCCCTATGAAGTATTATTATCCTATTTTACAGGAGGGGAAACAGACAAACAGGATAAATGTCAAGGCCTTAGAAGAAATCCTATGTCAGAGCCAGACTGTCTTTATGAGTCACCTGAAAATAAAGCGTTGACCTGTCTGAGTGAGTTTTGTACCATCAGATTTGCAAGCTGCTATGTATCCATTTCTATGGCAAGAGATGAACCTTCATGGTAACCTATACAATTGAACACAAAAGGGTTAGAGGTAGATAAAATAGTGATCTTGTCACACTTATGCTCTAAATACACCTTTAGCTATTGAATGTTACAATTTTAAGCACAATTTTAAACAAAACCAGACATATCCCCTGCTGATTTCTAAACTGAGCGTTTATTTATTGGCATTATCTGATTCACAATCTATGCCAGGGGCTTTAACAATCCCTCTGACTACTAAAGATCTTCCAAGTTTAATGGCATGTTTCAGGTCTGACTAGTCAGAAAATTATACTGTCTTGCTGCTATTGTGCTAGATGTAATCCAAATACTCAGTTATTATAGCTCTTTAGGTGCTGGTGCATCGATAGGAAGGAAAGAAATGGCAAGAAAATGAGAGAGTGCAAAGCAATATCAGTTGTGTCTCAAATACATCCACCCCCTTCTATCATATGGAGAGGACTAAAGTGAGTAAACTTAATATAGCAGGTGAGATGTTTTAGGGCTCCCTGAAGAATGACTGATAATTTTCTTGATACAGTGGGAATTAGAGATGTTAAATATCAGTTAATTGAATAGTTGATTAACCTCATGAATTCTTATCGGTTAGTCTCCTATTCTATAGTCCCCGGGCAGCCTCTGCCTAGGGTGGAGGGGTCTGAGCTCCTGGACCCGGCACGAGCCTAACTGAGACGGGCAGCCTGCCCGCCTGGCTCCTAATACACTCTAAATGCAGAGCGGCAGCAGGGGTAGGTCCAGGACCCAGTGCAAGCCCGGACTGACTAGGCTGCTGGCCAGCCTGCTAAAAAATGTACTGGCAAGGGATGGGGAGGAATGCGTATAGTCTATAGCATTAACCTGTAAGCTTTTGCTTATCGGTTAATCAGTTAATCAACTATCCTATTACATCCCTAGTGGGAATGAAAATCATCAGAAATATTCTAGGCAAATAACTGTTCATTTTTACAGCATCTTTACTTGCAAAATAAAATTCTTATGTGAATATGGACATACAAAGTAGGCAGGCAAAATGCAGTAGAATCTGAGGTTCAACTTGAGCCCTCAGATAAAGAATACAGGAATTGCTACAGCAGAGAAAAGAAAGAAATGGTCCATGGTTCTGGTAGCTTGTCTCTCAGCAGTTTACACCTTATATTTCAGAGAAAGAACAATAAGTAAAATCCAAGGCATTTTCTTGCTGATATATACCAATAAAAAGCACAATATTTTGCCCTACTTTAGAGTGAGGCATTATTACTATAGCACCTTATATCCATGGATCTCAAAGTCATTTACAATCCCTATTTTACAGGCAGGGAAGGAAGTACAGGGAGGTAAAGTGCCTTGCCCAAAGTCACAAGATGAGTCCATGGCAGATCAAGGAACAGAATCAAGATCTGACCCCCAAGCTTATACACTGAGGTTTTCTCCATGTTCTTTGGTTCTCCCTTACTTTTTTGGGGGCTGTGTAGATTTAAAATGTAGGGATATTAAATGGCGTTTAATCAGCTAATCGAGTCCATCAACTAGACAATTAGTTGTTGAGGGGGGGGGAAACTGCAGAGCAGCAGTGGAGTTAGCTCCTGGCCCTGGGAGCTAACCCTGCTGCAGCTCTGCCTTTAAATGTATTTTAAAAATGTATTAAAAAGGCTGAAGTGTTGGGGGGAGGGAGAATTGGGGGTGAACTGGGAATCAGCTGTCCCGGCTCGTGCCCGGTCCCCCACTATGCCTCTGCGTCTCCTACCTGCCTCCCGGAGATAGCGCTGGGAGAGAACTGGCTTTTAAGCCAGCTCCCCCTTTACCAGGTCCTGCTCCCCCCCCCCCCTTTGCTGCCTCTCTCTGGTAGAGGCAGAGGGGAGGGAGAGGGGGAGAAGCAAATAGTCGAGTCACTAGTCAACTATCTGATAAGCATATGATTATTGGATAGTTGACTAGTGTATTACATCCCTATTAAAATCTTGGGTCAATTCTACAGTGCCTGATGAGTAAATGCAAGATAAACTCAGAGCACACCTCCAGTCAATGATTTTTTAGGTTTTCCTGGTGAGTTCTCTCTGTGAGGGTATCTTTGTTAAGCAAAATTCTTTCACAGATCTCCCCTTTCCATCCCACAGCCAAAAGGAACATCTGCTATTTCTACTACCAGAATTTGCTCAAGATTCAGTTTATTGGCACAATACACTGCACATTCTATACATTTCAACCTTAGAGCAGCAGTCTGCCTCTCCATGCTTTTAAAAAAATATAAGATCTGGACTAACTGGCTCAGGGCACTAGAAAGGGGATATGTAGCCTTTTACCTCTGGGCAGTAGGCTCTGGAGGATCTCAGAACTGATGCCTATGATAGCTGTTTGGTGGTCTGATTGATCTCAGGTGTGGTCTACATACAGAACTGCACTAGTTTAACTAAACTTGATGAACAGATTTAGTTAAATTGGTGCAAACTCCAGTTTAGATACACTTCTATCACTTTAAAATTGGCTGCATCAGTTAACTTCAGTCAGCAGTGGTTTAACAAAATCTCTTTGTAACCAAGCTGAGTCAAACAGGTGCATCTTGTATGTCTAGGCAAGGTTTAAATCCAGTCTTTTGTCTGAGGTATATATATACAATATTCAACACTACCGTATCTGAGTGAACCTGCTTATTTTAGCCATTTGGTTAATTTCTAATACATCAGCATGGATTGGAATTTAATCCTTACAAAAGAAAGAGATAATTTGCTTTGTTTCAAGATTTTATGCAAATTAACCGATGATTTCTAAGAACAGGAAGGTTTCGCTTTGTTTAATTCCTTTGGGTCAGAGCACTGCAGTGAGTTCCTCAACTGCTGTCAATGCAGTTCTCATGCATGCAGTATTCCTAATGAGTAGTATTTAAATTTAATCAGATGCCTTCAGATATTTGAAGTCGTACGTTATAATCTGTTTTTATCAGCTTCCAGCTCTTACATAGAATATAGTGGAGTATGCCATTGGCTGGAAAGATGTGGTTTAATAGTAGATGACAAACACTGAATGTGTAATCAATTCAGGGGAAACTCTTCATATAATCATGCTCCCGAATTTACTGGGTCCAAATACAACATATGACTAGTAGATCTAGAGTTTTGAATTGCCCTGAAATGTATATTTAAATCCACCTATGTAATTAGTCTTTAACACCATAGACTATGTAGATATTTAAAAATTTGTTGTACACAGCTTTATCTTGGTAGTATTAGGGCAAACAGAATACAAGCACACATAGCACCAAATTTGGTCATTAAGTGCATTCAAGATGATTTTTTAGAAAAAACGATAAGATTATTTTATCATCTGCCAGCACGTCATTTGGGGAAACTTACTGACTAGACAGACAATATGTTTGTGAATAAAGGACAGCCTTAACAGAATTATAAAAATACCATCATTTAGAATTAAGGTACATTTGGAAGTAAGTGTTCTTGGTTTCCAGCTGATCGAGAAGCTCAATATTTTTTATTCTAATTGAAATATTACTGTCATTAGCAGATCTATGTACAAAAAAGTCAGAACAAAGGTCAACACTCATTTCAAACTGAGAGGGGCACAATATTACAGTGAAGAAAAATGCAACTGAGAATATTTGCTTCCATAAACATTCTAGTTCAGGTGATGGTATCCCCCGCCCCCGCATTTCAGTAATGCATATCTTGTACTCACAATTCTCCCAATTCCCCCTAACATTGATTTTAAAACATATCCACTGGTAATTAGCCTTTACAATTTTTGGTTTTTCCTTTAAGATTATGCTGGGAGTTCGCTTTGTTTATGTACAGAACAATCAATCACAGCACAGGCAATGGATTGTAGTGTTGTGGTAAAAAAAAAAAAAAAAGAACACACTATACAGGCAACACTTAAGCAAGCTTTTTTTTTTAAATATCTCTGTGGCATGTCATTTCTTCTTCTGCATATGCCTAGAGGAGGGACTCTGATTATGAGAACAGCTCTTATTACTTCTGTCATAATGTGCAGGTGCAGGAGTAATCACAGGTGTGAGCTGGAGAAGCTCCAAGAGGGGAGAGACACCACTTATATACATCAGGGAGAAATCATTCTGCTTTTCCTGCGACTGGCAGAGCCATTTTCTAAGAGAGCATGATCAAAGTAGCTGGCAGTTCATGTTCTATCAGTTCTAACTTTGGCACTAGTCAATTAATGTCTTAAGCAATGAGGGGTAAAGCAAGAACAAAGCCTCACTATCTCCTCATCTTTTCCTCACAAATGTTTTAGTATCATTAGAAGCTATATACATACAGAAATTTGCTATCTACACTAACAGGAAATGGTGCAACTGTTCAAGAGCTGGAAAAAACATGCCTCTTAAGGGATGGAGTCACTCCAGGATTGAGTGCTTCTTTTCCAACAAAGACCTTTCATATAATTCATTACAAGGTAAATCCTGACCCTTCCAAGTGGTCATGGAGAACCAGAGACATTATAGACCTGACACAATTTAGCCATATGGTGACTGGGTTTGGGCATGCCTGCATGATGTGGAACTTTTCTATGAAGACTCCATGCAGCACAGAGAACCAGAACCTGGGAAGAGGACAAAACCATTCTGGGCAGCAGGCTGATATAATCAGATCCATAGTAATCCACTGGACATTCTTTATGCTGCAATAGTGGCAACAGAAAGACTTAGGGGAAGGATGCCATACCCCCTGTGACACTTCTAGTGTGCTAAATCCAGCTATTCAGAATCAGAACTAGGACAGAGGTTTTACTCTTATGGAAGAAAGGTAAATGGCAGTGTACTCCACGCATTTCCTAATTCCAGCAACTGCATTCCAATATCGAGGCACCTGTCCATAAAACAATACAGGGGACACAGAATATCTTTACCAGAAAAGACCTTTGATTTACAGACCCCAAGCCAACCTTTACTTGGATAAATTATAGAGAGTATACATTAAACTCAAAGAGCTCCCCACCCGCTCCCAAAAACAAGGGAGGGGAAAAATAACCTTCCAACTCTAATGATCATGAACTAAGGTTCTAGCTCCTAGCATGTCTAGTTACACAATGTACCCAGCTCTGATTTTGTCATTTTGATCTTTAACTCTGTAATACTCTAGTTTGGCTTTTGTATTCTAGGGAGGAACACGACTCCTATTGGTAGGGCCCTACAAATTCACCAGCATGTAAATCATATCACAGACTGAAAAAGACCTCCCCTGTGAACTCTAGCTACAGAGTGAAGGAAGAGAAGCAGGGCTGGGGATGCTCCCGCTAGGGGTTCCTATCTGTCACCGGGTTCCAGTTGCTGGTCTGCCAGGCTGGGGAGGGGCAGGACCGCCTCTTCCCCTGCATGGCTGCTCTTGGGGGGAGATCAGGCCCATCTACAACTATCCTAGCTTCAGGAAGCTCTGCAGGTGTGTTGCCACAGTGCAGAAGGCGCCCTCACTGGCTTCAGCTGGGCTCTGAAGGCAGTGCAGCCATGGAGCAGCCTGTAGCCTGGGGAGGTACCCAGAGGTGGATCTGATCTCCCACCCTGCCTGCCCCCCACAAACAGCAACTGTGCAGGGGAAGAGGCAGTCCCATCCCACTTCAGCCTGGCCAGAACTGGCAGCTGGGAGCCCCGAGGGAGATCAGGACTGCAGGAAGCTCTGCCACTGCTGCCTTCAAAACCCAGTTGTCAGTACCCCACAACAGTTTTGTGACTCCTCACGTTCGCTTTTGGGTTGGGACCCGCACGATTACAATACCCTGACATTTCAGAGGTAAGCATCTGAAAATGTGAAACTGACCAATTTTAAAACCCTCTGGAAATGACATTAATACAAAATGGCCCTTCCTACTGGTGCTAAGCAAAACTTCACAAAGTTTCAGAGCAAGATGATTACAAACCATTTTCTTCATTGGGAAAGAGCCTAGCATAGGCCACTGATCATTTTAAATCATAAAACTTCAATGTAAAGGCTTGACACTCAGATTCTGAGAGCTGACTTGACAAAAACTAATCTTATTCTTATGCACGTTTATACATGTTTATACTCATATTCAGAGAGTTAATCAGACTGTTTATTCAGAGACAAATATACTATGTAAAATGTAGGGAAACAGAGAAACCACTCCTGAAGGGATGAATCTTTTTAAATTGTTACAAATAACGCTGTTTTTAAAACAGAAAAACACCAAACTGTTATTTTTAAAAGGCCATCAGCAATACACCCCCATATCAGATAGATTTGCTGCACTAAAATTTACACATCTGAGCAGAAGCAGATTTTTTTAGCAGATGTACAAAGGCCACTTGAAGTCACTTATCTGAGTGAATGTTGAAATTAACCTCTTCAGCCCTGTTCATGAAACCCTAGAGTGCCAGTGTCTGACATGTGTCTTGGACAGTCTAAGCGGATTGATCTGGCCTGCGGAGGCCCTGCCGCTCCCTTGTCCACAGGCTCCCCACCAAAAATTATTGCCCATCCCTGGTATATACGCACATGCACACACACTGACCTGAACCCTAGGTAAACTTCTCATTGTTCATGCAGTTTCATTTACCGCAAATAGTAGGTGAGGTAATTGGACCAACTTTTGTTGGTGTGAGACAAGCTTTTGAGTCTCAGTGAGCTGAGGTGATCCAATAAAGATATTACTTCACACAATAGCCTGGAACTAGCTATAGCCTACCATAGCTATAGTTACATTGCATATATGGTGCAAAGAGTAGCTTTTACACAGCTACCTATTTCATTTGTGGGTGCAATCAGACTGCTTGATGGGGGAAAGTCACCCCATTTCTGCCTTCAAACTTATGGGAGCAAGTATTTGTAAGAGCAGAGCACCTCCTGAAAAATGACACATTTCAAACTTGGGCCTTATGTTTGTTCTATGTTCATTAACCAAATCAGAGCTGTCAGAGACTCAGCTGACCTGCTTTTTCTTAAGAACAGCTCTCATAGAGGGTTTCTAGTGACTATTTTTGAATCCACACAACAGTTACTTTAGTTCAAAACAGAGTTAAATTTCCTTGTGTTTCCTTACCATGGTTCTCTTCATCCAGTCCATCATCTCCCCACTGCTCTTCATTTGCTAGCAGTGGATTTTGTGATTCACACAACATTCTCATTGGGAAGGAATGTCCATCACCCTGGCTGGGGAAACAGAGACAGAAATAAGCTACATCCTACTTGTTTCATCTGAATGATGAAATACAACTTTACTCCTTGTTTTAGGTTTAACTCAAGCCCAATCCAAATCTGTGAATTTCCAGAGATTACTTTTAAAGGACTAAATTCTGGAAAATTCTAGTTTCAGATTTGAAACCTTCTTCTGACAGAAGTGTTTTCAAGTGACTTCGATGTTGAATTCTTGCAAAAGATCAGAGGGATTAAGCTTATAGTCCAAGTTCATTCCTGGTATAAGTCAAATAGAGTTGAATTTAACTCAGTCATCTCTCTATATATTTTAGAGATTTTTGTGTGTCTGTCTGTCTGCGAGTCTGTTTGTCCAAGCACTCCTCCTAAACGGTCAACGATGCACTAAATTTGGTAGAGAGCTTCCTCTTTTCCTAACTTAAAGCAAGGTCAAGGTTTGGTTGTGCCAGGACAAATGGAAGTACAAGGAAAGAGACTGTTACTGAAACATAGAAAAGAAGGGACTGGGCTGTTTGGGGGGGGGAGGGACTGGGCTGTTTGAGGGGACACAATACTGAGTGTGTCCACTGGGGGCTGCCAGTCTGCAGGGGAGAGCTATTCTGCAGAGTGTCCACTGGGGGCAGCTGTACCACCAAGGGAGTGGCCAGCAGAGGTCATCTTGCCTGCCAGCACACCGGGTAAGTAGCCCCCCATTTCCCAAACCTTTTCCCTTCCCCTGGCCTGTGGCTGCAGTGCCAGAGAGGTCGTTGGCAGCCAGGAGTAGTTAGGAGGAGAGAAAAGGCCCCCGGTGTTTGGGCGGCGCCGGGGGGGGGTCGGGAGGGGAAGAGAAGGGAGGGGATTTGAGGTGAGAGAAAAGGCCCATGCCGGATGGGACCCCCCACCCTGAACCCCTCCTCAGCCCCCCATCCTCATTCTCACACCCCCTTCACTCCCAGCCTCCTGCATTGCCCCCACATCCTGATGGCTCTGCTCTGACTCCTGCACCCTCCCAGACCACCAGCTTCCTGCCCTGAATGATCCAGAAAATACTAGGTAAGTCTTCTAGTTTAAATATAATTAAGACAGATAGCTAATTGTAATCAGTCTAGTGTATGTTTGTGTGTGTGTGAGAGAAAGACTGACAGATACACACTTATCCACAGAGAAAGTGCAAAACACCTGTAAACTATGGAGCTGGGCTCCGTGGCAGTTGCATTCGTCCATGTTAACAAGAATTCATTCGTCCATGTTAACAAGAAGCCTTGGGGGATAAGGCAAAGATGTTTGCTGGTGGGTCTACCACTGCCTAATCATCTTTCAGTCAGCAGTAAAGGTGCAGGCATAGCAATGAGATTGCAGTAACTATTGTTTAGGAGTGACTCCCTACCCACTTCTCAGTCTACATGGGAAGATACCAACTTCACTTGACTCTTGCAGAATTCGACACTACATAACTGCCTGAGACTCAGGGACCAGGATGAGGCCCTTACTTTCATGATACTGGCTTCTTTTCCAGTTTTTTATTACAACTTACCTGGATACAATTGGTAGTAACCATAGCTTCTTCTCCTCTCCAAACACTTGCTGAAGATTCTTTATAAAACCCAGATTGAATCCGTTTTTATCGGGCCCATTTTGGAACACCGGAGCAGAGAATGCCTCTATGGGCAGATACACAAGAAACAAAGAAAAGATGCAAATGTTAAATATTTTATGCTAAGGCTGCAACACAATATACTTAAGATTTTTCAAAACCTTGCTTTGTTACACATTAAAGTCATGACAAATCCTGAGATCCCTTCCTCACTTGTAAACTTCATCAAAATCAAAGGAAGCCCATTTAGACTACTAGGAAAATAATACATATTTTAATCAATGAAAAGTAAATTGTGGCATGCTATGGTCAGTATCCATCTTTGAGAACTACAGGCTTAGTGTACTCCAGTGGCCACCAACCAGTAGATCAGAATCTACTGGTAGATCTTGGAGCCTCTGACAGGTGATCTTAACTGGTTTAGCCAAGAGGCTATCAAGTGCCAGCACTTCGGCTGCCCCTCCCCCCTCACACTGCTGCATATCTCCTGCCCTTTGCCTTGGAACTGCCCCTTCCCGTGGGAAGCCTCCTGCTTTCTGGGCAGGGCAAGGAAGGAAAGGAGGAGGTGCTGATATCAAGGTGCCTCCTCCCATTCTGTATCCTTTCTCCACAGAGCAGAGAGGGGGCACAAGAGGACTTGGGATGGAGTTTGCTGGCTGCTTTTGGGATTGGTGCAGGGCCAGGACAGGGGTGACCCTGCCTTAGCCCCACTGCACCACCAACCAGGAGCCACCTGAGGTAAGCAGTGCCCAGTCAGAGCCCACATCCTGAAACCCTACCCCAGTCATGACCCCTTTCCTGGTCCCCAAGTCCTTGCCCTAGCACCCGTGCATCCCAACTGCCTGCTCCAAGCTCAGCTCAGAGCCCCTCTCACACTCCAGATCCCTTAATCCAAGACCAGAGCCTGTACCCCAAACCTCTGCCCCAGCCTGATGAAAGTGAGTAAGGATGGGCAAGAGAGAGAGGTTGGAGGTTGCAGGTGCAAGGCCTCGGAGAAGGGGCAAGGGTATTTATATATGAGGTAGATCTCAGAATACACTTCAATTCAAAAAGCGATCTCATGCTTAAAAAGGTTGGAGACCCCTGGTGTACTCAATCAGAGGTACACATAACCCTGAGGATACACACAGGCATTCTAGGGAGTACATCAACTCATCTAGACATATGTAGTTTTAGAACAGGTTATATACAAATCACTAGCAAAGACAGTATAAATTAAAATTTCAGTGACTTATTTATACTGCTCTATCTATATTTATTTTTAGAGAGTTTGTGTGTCTGTCTGTCTGTCCATGAGTCTGTCCATTCAAGAATTCCTTTTAAACGAAAAGAGTTAGGACCATCAAATTTGGTATGTGGCTTCCTCTTACCCTAACTTAAAGCAAGGTTTGGTTATGCCAGGAAAATGGAAAGTGCCTGGAATGGGTGGGCTGTGCCCACAAAAGCTCATGATACCATCTACATGTTTTGTTAGTCTTTAAAGTGCTACTAGACCATTTGTTGTTTTTTAAGTTTATCCTGTACCGACTAACTCAGCTACCCCTCTGAAGCTTTTGGAATGGGATTGTTTTCTATAACATGGAAAGGGAGGGGTCTCAGAGCAGGGGCAGTTATGCTCTGCAATGACCACTGGGCACAGCAAGTATGGGGGACAGTTATACAGCAGAGTGACCGTGGGGAGGGGGGAGGAGGCAGCCTCACCAGGAAGAGAGTGGGCAGCTGAGGCCAAGGCTCTCTATATTGTCAGCCACTGGCCACGGATAAGTGGCTTCCCACCTCAAGCCCCTTCCCCACAGTCCTCAGATGTAGCTCTACCAGGCAGTGCAGCCCCGCCCCCCTGGTGCCACAGACTGGGGCCAGGCAGAGCAGCCCTGCCCCTTCCCCCCCACAAAGAGCCACTGACCAGGCAGCGTGACCCCGGGCACCCCAGTCACCAGAGCAGCCCCAGTGAGCCTCCCCACATTTCCTAGCCTGGATTCCTGCACCCACACCCCTCCTCTACCCTCAGCCTCCAGGAGGACCCGAACAATGCCAGATAAATCCTCTAGTATACAGTACACTGAAATGTAAGTGCAATATTTATATTCTAATTTATTTGTTTTATGATCATATGGTAAAAATGAGAAAGTAAACATTTTTTCCAGTAACAGCATGCTGTGACACTTTTGTATCTGTATGTCTGATTTTGTCAGCAAATAGTTTTTAAGTGAGCTGACATGGGGGGTATGCAAGGCAAATCAGACTCCTGAAAGGGGAACAGTAGCCTGGAAAGGTTGAGAGCCACTGAACTAAACAATTAAATATACCAACCCTAGAGCAAAATGGAAGAAGTTACAGAAATGAATGTGGATATCACGGGGTTGGTTTTTTTGGCATGGCTATAAATTTTTATATTATTATTTCTTTTATCTTAACACTGATGGCAAAGATTTGCTTTTTCAGATGAAACACACAGAATAATCATTGAACCAGTTAATGATGTTTTCATTTAATCCTCAAACAAAAATATAAAATGAAGTTTATTGTTTAATGTGTTTAAACATTCTTTCATGAGACTTGATCTGAATGTCACTGGAAACAGATTAGAAATTCTTCAGTTTTCTTGTGAAAACTGGAAGTATAAAATGGAAACAAACTCCTTTTTGCAAACATATCTTAGGTGTGGAAATTCAGATTAACACTTAATAGATAAAGAGCTAGGATAGGATATACAGACAGGCCTCTTTTGAGAGATAAAAATGGTACAGGGAGAAAATTATAAAGTAGAAGGCATTAGAGTATTTTTAAAGTTACCTTCTACATTGTTGTGCAAAGACCTGATGCTTCAGGCCAGCACAAAGGCCAATAGATGAATGCTAATCTCCCGTGAACAATGATTTTTAAAGGCACACCTATAATAGGTACGTGCAAGAAAGAAAGATTACTTTTGCATGTGAAACTTTGCAAAAAAGTATCAATTTTGCTTCAAGCCACTTTATCACTCAGAATTGTCACAGAACAGTTATATCTGCATCGAAACACATGACATTTGAACTATGATGAGAAACCTGATCTTCATCCAAATGCAGTTTCAAATTTTGAAATTTGGAAGTTTTTTAGCTGAAATAAAAACATGGAATGTCATTCACAGAACTGATCGAATTCCACACTGTAATACCCTCACTCACCCTCAGAGGGATATCTTTTTGTTCAAAACAATTTGCTGTTTTAGGAACTGCTTCAGCAAACAAACATGTAAGTAAATTAGCTTATGGGTAGTCTCATTGACTTGAGTAAATAACACACAAGCATTTGCAGGATTGGGTCCTTCTATTTTATGCCTCCATATCTCCAATTGAGCTTTTGTGAGAAGAAAACCGCCAGCAGTGTGAATTAGAAATCTTTTTTACTTAAATGCTTTTTCAGATATGGACTGGTATACCTAGAGGTGAACTGCATGTGCTTTTTTAGAACATTACTTTATGGTGTACACATGGAATCTTACCCAAAGTAGACCTATTTCTACTGACAAGCCAGCAGTGGTAGCCAAAGAGAAACATCAGACTCAGAAAAAACATGACTGCCACAAAAAGAAGGAAAAGCACATGGAACTTGGAACGTCCATTGGTCAATTCATCCTAGAAGGAAAAACAAAAAAGGATAAGGGATATGAAAAAAGAGAGAGAGAGAAATCTTCATACCAAAAGGAATGAGATGTTACACTGTATCTACTAAGAATGTGTAGAACGTGTGGGGTTTTCAGACTTATAGAAAAAGAAATCAACTCTCACAATTAACAGACAAGACAAAAGAAGAAGTAAGCTTACTCTTTCAAACCCTGTCACTTCCAAAGCAGAAATACAGCGGGGCGTTGCTATTAATTTTTTACATGGAATGGAGCCAATATGTTCACAGTCCCTCATATGGGTACGAGAAGTGTCTCCTATGCCCACAGTGAATTTGGCAGGCAACAAGTGCTTTGAAAGCCTGTTCACATTCTGCTGAGTTTCTTTTAATCTTCACATTTTCCTAGATTCACATTAATATGCTGCCATCTTTTCCAATGGCTACATTCCAACTTAAGAGATCAGAAATTTGAACTCCCTCTCTCTCAGTTATAACAGCAACAAGCAGGTACACCAAACGCTGGTGACAGCTGTCTACAGTTAGTAAAAGCTCAGAAAATCTTACAAGTGGCTGAAAATGCTTCATTTCACATTAAACTAGAAGCATGAGGATCTCTCTGGCACTTACCTCCTGCAATTTAGAAACAGGCTGTACCTCCCCCCTGCGAGTGAGCAAATATGGAAAAGCCCTCCTCTACCTTACAAGTCCTACATAGTACAAGGGAGAGTTTAAATACCTTTCCCTTCCTGAGCACATGAACTAATTCTCACAGGACTGTTTGGGTCCAAGGTATGGCTTATAGCACTATCTACTATATATTTGAGAGAGTTTGTGTGTCTGTGAGTCTGTTCAAGAATCCCTCCGAAACAGTAAGAGCTAGGCCCATCAAATTCAGTACACAGCTTCCTCTTATCATAACTTCAAGCAAGGTGAGGGTTTGGTTGTGCGTGGAAGAACCGGGGGTGAAGCTAGGGTTGCCAGATGGTTTCAACAAAAATACTGGACACACTTGACATTACATCACAATCTACATTACATCTTATTTAGAAAATACCGGACATATATATTTTCTCATTTATACTTTCTCAATTTGTTTCCCAAACAGAAAGCTGAAATACTGGATCTCCGGTTCAAAACCGGACACCTGGCAACCCTAGGTGAAGCACCCCTCCCCCAATTCACACAAGGATGAATGAAACCACGCAGAAAAGAGACAGAATCTGCAGGCAGTTAAAAGAGGCTTGCTGGGGGCATGCCCCACCCCCATCTGCCACTAGCCCTTCCTTGAGCCTCCTACCCCCCAAACACTCTTAGCAAGGACGGGAAGGGCCTATTCTTACAGGAACATTACTGGCTGTTCTCCTTCCCCAGGGAGTGAGGGCAAAGTGCACAGTTTGTTCCATTTCTCAATCTGGCTGGGGAGCACAGGGAGCAGATGAACCTGGACCTGCCCCAGCTGGGCAACATGCACTCCTGCCCCAGCTGTGCCTGCTGGAGTTGCAACACTATGGAGAGGCCCCAAGCTGCTGTTGTGAGAGAGGTCTGGGGTAGTCCTCTCTCCCCAGGGCAGCCTGCATGCTGAACCCCTCATCCCCAGGCCCACCCCAGAGCAATGATTTAAATGAAGAAAAACAAAAATTAATTGAGTTAAGGACCCAAGCAATGCCGGATAAATCTTCTAGTCTGTTATAAACTTGAGGCCCAGAGAGATTAAGAGTATGTTTACACTGCAATAAAAACACCCACATCTGGACCCAAAGCTGTGAATACAGCCTAAGTCCCAAATACCTACACAGCAATTTTATAGCTCCACAGCCGAAGTAAGCTGACACAGGCCAGCTGCAAGGGTTTTACTGCAGTGGAGACATACCCTAAAATAACTTGACCAAAGTTACAAACTGAACCAGCAGCACCAGCAGATGTTAGAAACCAAGAATCTTGATGCCCCATCTTCCTGTTCTGTTACCTGAGACTGCCTCCTTTTAAACCGACTGTATTACAAAATAGTGCTCAGTATTTCACCGTCTGACTTTTAAGCCAAAAAAGTCAGAGCTCCCACTGGCTGTGGTTTGCCATTCCCAGCCAATGGGAGCTGCAAGCAGCTGTACCTGTGAATGCAAGGTAAATAACCTGCCTGGTGGCCAACAACCTGTGGTTTGCAGGCAGTTCACCACTGCTATTAGGAGCCAATGAAGGTCAAAGCAAGTTTCTTTAAATGCTATATTCTAAAATCAATGTGTGTAGATCAACGGCTTGACAAAGCTCTTTATATTAGTTCTCAGAGAAGAGAACAGGAGGGCAGGTGTACTGCAGGAACTAGGCTTATAGAACTAAGTAGGCAAGTAACATCATGACACTAAACTTGATGCATAGGAGCCAGGATTCAGAGAAGGTTGGGAAAGTGGGCCTACGCATTACAAGAAACAAAAGCACAAGTCGCATAAAAAAAATATACTCCATTTAATAGTTTCCTGTAATTCTACTGAAAACGTGTATGTGATGATCATGCAGTCACTTAATAAATTTCAAATGTTGGTACCTTGCTAACATTTACCCAAGAGACCACTCTCCCCCCACTCCAGAGAGTTAAATTGACATATAGAGTTTAAGAAAAAGCCCCCTACTACTGAAATGCAATATATGACAGTAAGAGCAACACAGCAACTTTA
Source organism: Pelochelys cantorii (assembly GCA_032595735.1). NCBI lineage: Eukaryota > Metazoa > Chordata > Testudines > Trionychidae > Pelochelys > Pelochelys cantorii. The sequence continues at coordinate 23,835,814 of CM064337.1, read as the reverse complement.
AAATCACAATAAGGGACATAAAATACATAAAAATAACATGATTCTAAAACTTACTGTCCAATACTTGATGACATACTTGAAGACTGTTGCAGCAATATACATGCAATACAACAAAGAATACATTAAAAACAGCAGAAAGAATTTGTAGTTAGAAAATCCAACGCAGTTATTCACCCTAGAGAATTAAAGCAAAATTGAAATTAGGATACTTAGCACAGACATGGGTCCAAAAACCAGGAATATGAAAGTGATTTTAATTTTTTAGGTACTTGATTATACAAAATAATCTGTTTAGTAACAATGAAATGCAACTGAGTTCTTGTTTACTTTTGTATTCTACCTGAAAGCAAAAGTCATACCAAGAAAAGCATGATAAATGTATTTGATAACGTTAAAAGACCAGACCTCGATCAATTTGGTCCCATTACTAGTTTGTCAGAAATGGGCTCAAACTGCAAAATTCATATCTGGATCTGGATTTCCAATATCCGAAACTCTGAAGGTGTTCAGATTTGGGATTCTGATTTTGTTTGTATAGGCTATTTGGGTCTGAATTACCACTGATTTCCACCCTGTGGAGTAATTTACACTTGTGCAAAGTGAGCACAAAATGGTAATAAATCACAATTCTCCATTACATTGGTGGTAGATAGGGATGTAAGGAACTAGTCAACTATCCAATAAACAAAAGCTTATTAGATAGTCGACTAGTTCCTCGACTAGTTGCTCCCCCCTCTCACTGCTTCTCGCGGAGGCAGCAAGGGAAGGAGCAGAAGCCAGTGCTGGGGTGGGGGGCTTAAAAACCGATTCCCCCCAACACCGTCTCCGCAGGGGGGAGGGGAGTAGTGGGGACTCGGAGTGAGCTGGGAATCAGCTGATTCTTGACTTGCGCCCAGTGCCAGATGCTGCAACTCTGCTTTTTAAATGTACTAAGAGCCTGATGGCTCTTAACACATTTAAAAAACAGTAGCACAGAGGGGGGGACCCAGCGCAAGCTGGGCCAGCTGATTCCAACTTTCAAAGTGTGACTTTTAGTTTTTCATGTACCATTCTGCAGACACTATTACATATACACAAATGATGGCATTTCATATGTATGGTTATCTATTGCATGCAAATAGCATTTGTGGGTACAACTACTAACTGCTTGCCCAGATGATTATAACTAGGGCTGTCAATTGACCTGCATTAACGCCTGCGATTAACGGAGGACAGGATTAACGCATTAAAAAAATTAATGTGTTAATCGCAGGTGTTAATGCTGCACTGCCTCTTTCAAGTGCTGCTCCGGCACTTCAAAGGGGCAGTGCAAGCAGAGCCGGGGATCAGCTGGAGTGCCCAGCTGATCCCTGGCTCCGCATTGCAAAGCCCCTTTGAAGTGCAGGAGCAGTACTTCAAAGAGGCTTTGCAACAGCAGAGCCGGGGATCGGTCCCCAGCTGATCCCTGGCTCCTAATGCGCTGCTTCTTTAAAGCACCCCGACTCCGCTTGCACTGCCCCTTTGAAGTGCCACTCTGGTGCCTTAAAGCGGAAGTGCTGCATGGAACCCAGGTCAGCTGTGGATTCCAGCTGACCCTGGGCTCCGCCTTGTGCTGCCCTTTTGAAATGCCATGGCGGCGCTTCCAAGGGGCAGCGCTGCATGGAGCCCGGGGTCAGCTGGGAACTCCAGCTGATCCCAGGCTCCATGCAGTGCTGCCCCGTTGAAACGCTGCCGTAGCGTTTCAAAGGGGAGTTGTACGCGATGAATCACGATTCAATTTTTTAATCGTGCAATTAATCGCGATTAAAATTTTTAATCACTTGACAGATCTAATTATAACAAAATAAAAGATTGGATTGAGACACCTTTACAAATCTAAGTAATAATCTAACAGTAGATTAGTTTATAACAGTATCTAAAAATGCAGTATAATTAACAAGAATATTCTTTATACAGCCCTCAAAAGAAGTTAAATACTACACACAATGCTTCCCAGCATGGCCATTTTATTCAGTGCCAAAACCAAAGAGAGAGACATCCTTCATGATAAAAGAAAGAGGCAAGCGGACCCTGTACCAACAAAAGCATTTAAACAGCCTTTACTTTTAGAAAGATACAGACCAGTTTCCTGGACATACCATGGGCAATGATGATCCATTTTTAACACACACCTGCAAAAGGAAAAAAAAGAAAAAGAATACAACGACGAGGGTCTTCATGTTTGGAACTTATACAGACTCATAAACAAAGATTCCACCAACTGTAAGTCAGCAACAAAGTCTTCTGTTTTGTGTTGGATTTCTATAAAGAGATAGATTTAAGATGGCTGCTATCATTCCATCTTTCGTAAAGCAGCCACTATTTTAAGGTGGACTATTTGTTGTTGTAAGAGCTAGCAATGTCCCTTGTGTTGTACAAAACACAAAATGAAGATGGTTCCTAATCTGGGCTACTTACAATTTTTGCATTACCAATACAAGGAAAAGGCGTGACACATTAAAAAAAGACATTACTTTTGAATGCACTTACTAGTGGCTAATGCTTTACATAAGCGGGCACACTTTGGAATTTGGTGGACAAGTTTCAAATCCATGCAGGCACAAGTGTAGCAAAATGTAATCACAAAACTTAACAGAGACACAAAGTGTTTTGGGAGTGCAAATGTTAACACTTTCGTGCATATAGGTGCCGGCACAGATATGTGCACAAGTACAAATGAAGACCTAGCAGAAGCACTTTTGATAGTTTCTCCTTTACTGTTTGGGTGTTCTTGAACACAGGAAAACTTTTGGGTACCTCTGTGTGTATAAGTACATGTTTAAGACATTGTCATTTTTGTTGCTTAGTAGCGGCTCAATTCACTGTGTCAAAACATTCCAGTAACTTACATAGCACAAACAGAACAGTGGTGACAACGGTCAGGCTTGATTAGCTGGCATCTATCACAGAATCGAATAGCTAAAATTAAACAGACATGTTACCATTAGTAGTTAGTGCTAAATAATGAGCAAGAAGAAAACATACACTTAACACTGTTCTTGTTCTCATCCTTTCCCTCATAACTGCTTCCTATGCAACTTTACAGTTGATTCAGGCTGCGAGGCAAAATACAGATAAATGGTGGTCATAATATTCCTAGGGGCTGAATTTCTGGGGAGTACATCCAACTTGAAGGTAGTCAAAAGAAATGAAGAAATGAGGGGAGGGAGCTCCATTTAAACAATGGTCTAGAACAGAAGTTGCTTATCTCAGATCCTAAGATTGTGGACTAAAGAATACACAGGCCTGAACACTGCACCAACCTATAGGCTTCAACAGGAGTTCAATGTGTGTATTTGGCTGCAGAACTAGGTTTATGGGGGCAATAATGGTTGACCTCATTGTGGGATCATGTCTTGCAGTCTTTGCTCAGACCAAACACTCTTTAAAGTGGGGGGAAATAAGGCTATAAGAATTGGTTCTGCACACAGGTGTAGTTTGGCTTCCATGTTTGGAGGGGGAAAGGCAGCTCAGCCATACAGGGAGGGACAAATTCCATGACCTCTCCAAACTACTACATTAATAAGTATAATTTGAGAACCCAGCTACAGTCTCCAAACTACAAATACAGAAAGGAATACAACATATGGCTACTAAGCACCCAGGATTCTATTTGGAAATGGAGAAAATATTCAAGGATTTCTTTTTCCCCAAGCAGAAAGGATGAAGAGGAAGCCAAGAAGGAAATCCTTTTAGATTAATATTATTTCCTCAGCATTAAAGCACAAAGTCCTTTAGCAGTATGTTTTGGCACTAGGGATTTGCTATTACTCGCCAGTATAACATGATTAATTAGATTTACATCAACAAAGCCCTCTGTTTAGCTGACCTCCATTCCCCGTTCTTGTGTACACTGGCAACTTCCTTGCAATTTCGACAAGAATCTGCCTTTGCACCTCCGGTCTCTCTTCATTTTCATAGCGCTCTTTGTCAGCATAAGACATATGGAACTAGAAGCAGAAGTGATGAGAGGACCAGTTATCCACATATACCAGTGGTAATATTTCAAATGCAGGCCAGGTTGGAAAAGCCATTATCCTCCCACCACTTCCAAAGCACAACATTAGAAGGGCTTTTATTTTTGTGATAAACAGAGAGCTAATCACATGGACACTCCAAATGCTGGGGAACTAACTGGTTCACTCATAAAAGATGCAAAACTGAAATTAAGGTTACAGCATAATATATTTGCTTCACTACTTACTACATATTGCTTTAAATGTTTTCCCTTCATTAAATAACTAAAATAATAATAATGATGATAATAGTGGCACTTACATTGCACTTATATGAGTCAGATTCTGTAAGTTCAAAACTGGAGTATTCCACTGACATAAATGTGTATCTTTGTAACTAAACCCAAACTCTGGAGCTGTATTTTTAGAATTCTGCACAAACATTCATTAACTCAAGCTGGTAACAGCCTTCTGAGGTTGGCATTTTGCCAAATATTTTGGCATAAGAAGCATAAAGAAGTAAGGTGACTTGACTGAAGTCAGACAGTAAAATAATGGCAGAGCAAGGATTAGAATTCAGGAACTCCTAGCTCCTAATCATATGATCAATCCACTAAATCGTGCTTTCTGTCTTAAACAAACAAACAACAAAAAAACCACATCTAACACTGAAAATATTATTTGTCAAATAAAGGAATCACAATCTACATTTTGGTGCACTGGTTCTTGCAAATGCCTCCTTTCCTCATTTCCGTGCTCTTGGAGAGTGGCTTTTTTTTTCTATTTTTATTATCACCACAGAAGAACATTTTTCAACTGGGACAGGTTTCTCCTACACGTATATACATAGGGATTAGCAAATTAAACAACAGACACATGCCTAAGGGCCTGGCTCCTTCAGAATTTCAGCTTTCATTTTAAAACAAGAAATATGTTTCAAGCCTTCATGGTTGCCAAAAAACCCCCTGAAAATACAAAGCAAGTATAATCAGAGCAGTGACATTTGTCTGAGTCTTCAAATAGCCTTCAACAGAGGACAAACCAGCCAACACTAGAACCAGGGAGAAAAATCACCTGGCCCCACACCAACTTTAGGCAGACAATCTGACATGCCTGCAAAGGTGCAACACTGCTGCTGCTGCTCAGGAGGAGCTACACCATGGCTATCAGTACCTCTTCTTGATGGCCCCCTCATGGAATTGGTGTGAAGTTACACGGAGTAAGAACCTCAGGATTTGTTAAATACTTAGGAATGGAAAACATTAACACATGTAAGTTAATAATAATAAATCCCATTAACTCAACCATTTAAAATTCCTGCTAACTGCTGAACCACATGAAAGTGGGGATGTAAAAATGGTTAAAAATACTAACTGTGTAACTGTTACAATTCCATTGGTTACACAGTTAAATAGGCCCATGGACACCTGCCCCCACGGTCCCACCTGCCTCATAGGCTGCTGGCACTGTGAGCTCCCAGCCTTCTGGGCTCCTAGCCCCACTGGCGCGATGGGCAGTGCTGGCCTCAGTGCTGATGCCCTACTGTGGGCGCCTGGGGGATGCTGGCGCCACGGACTGCCAGCGCCACAGGAATTTAACTGTTAACTAGAACCAATAAGCATCATCTTATCAGTTAAACTCTTATAGCCTGCTTTAAAGTAAAGCAATGTTATGCCCACTTTAAGCTTGCTAGACAGCTTAATTGAAACAATTTTCAGAACGATTCAGCTGCGCTTTTTTTTTTTTTTTTTTTTTTTATGGACAGCCGTAGACTCTTTTTCACCTAACCAGGAAGACTGATCAGTTGTCCTGGGCCACAGTAGCATAGATGGATTTCTTGAGTTCTCCCTTTGGCTGTTTTCTTCTTTTTCTTGTCTTAGGCTTGCAATGCCTGAAAAATACTCAAGCCCTTTTACCTTTTTATCTGGCTGCAGTGGGAGAGTAAAAATAGATTTCCAGTATGTCCACACAAAGAGCACAAAGATGACATGGAATACGATGAGGTAGGCCACTAAGAGAAGAAAAGAATAATCAATGATAAGTAGAAGTCACACTATACTCTTCACCATTCAGAGTGCTTCATTTAAAAAATATTATGCTTCAGTGGAATTTTCTATAACTGGAAAATCAAATCTTATGAACTCTCAACTATAGCTGTCAAAGCTCACGTGACAAAGCAAAATGGGAAAACATTTACTCTCAGCAAGTAGACAAAACAAGAAACAATCATGGTTGTGGGGGAAGGATTATAATCCATCAGAGATGTCATTATCATACGAAAGACAAGGTAGCTCTGAGCAATTTTATTTTAATATACAAACTTCTTTACTTGAAAGAATTTGGAAAGACATGAGACACTGAAATGAGGCATACGAGGAGACTCAGAAGGGGAAATAGTGCTGCATCTGCTTGAAAAGGACTTGGATATCTTTTTAAATGCTCAGACCTATTATTATATTATCTACTGTTATATCTGCAATCACTAGACAGCCTTCTTTATAAATGTGCCATTTAAGCAGATAAAATATGTGATTTTCCCTGCAATGCTGAATTCAAAATTAAAATGACCACCACAGGAAGAATCAGAAGGCTAAACTCCAAGCAAATCCTGTTTCCTTACTCAGATTTCATGGCAATTTAGCTAGTGTAAAGGCTGAGTATAGACTTGAGAATTTGGCCCTTTCAGTGTGAATAAATTATCCACTGGGGAAGGGTACATTATTGTTATCTGAAGTTTATTTATTTGAAGTGTGCTCATCTCACTGCCTTCTGGGCACACAACAATTTAAAAAACTTAATTAAAAAACCACAACTACCAACTGAAAGTCTATTGCAGAGCTGAGGAAAGAACTCAGATCCCCTGATTTTCTGGTGTTGTTCTGTGCCCAAAGATCATCTTTCTTCAGATACCTTGTTTGCACAATTCTATGCAATATGAGAGTATGTCCATCATCCATGTTGCTCAGTTTTGTAGACAGAATGACTATTTAGATGCATTACTGATCTTTCCAGTGTGTCATTCACTATATATCTAAAAGTAGAGCATAGTAATTTAGGAAGTAATGAATTCTCTGTACATACAAATAAATATACTTGCTGTGCTGAACCGAAAAAAATTCTGAGAGGATGAGGTGTCCTAAAAACTCTTTTTCCTTTCTCTGTGAAATAAACTGTAGCTTACTTCACAAGACATTTTCCTTGCTCATTCCCAGGATTTACTGAGTGATATCAATAAAGAATTTCTACTCTGGATCGTGCAAAGCAGTCTTAAGCAAGTCATCCTTATTTAATATACTCATCTCAGGGGTAATGAAATTCACACTGGAAATGGATCCCACTAAGGCAGATCCAAATACTTAACTGACTTCAAATGAAACAGTGTACTACAGAATGGCAATGCACTGCGTTTGGGGGCACATATTTTTAAAAACATAGGCAGAAAAACAGAAATAACTAAGAGATGCTAGTTATTTGGGAGTGACAAGCCACTAGCTCATCCTGTGCTATCCCCCCAGCAGGACAGGATAGGAACTCTGTCATTCTTAAACCAGCATTTAAGGAGATAACTCTTGCTGAAGGTTTAGTTTTGCTGGTTAGATGGCACAGTCGGGCTTCTCTGGGAAAAAGGGGTCAGGATAAGCAAACTCTTTTCTTCAGGGGACTTACATGTACATTCATTAGCAAACTTTACAAATAACGTACATTTTTCTGGATCATTATTAACCTATTACCAAGTTTTCTATATTTCCTTTGTGACCACTGAAGATACTGGGTCAGTATTTTGCTGCAAAGAGAATTTAGTTGGTGCAGTACTGAAAGAGGGAACTATTAAGGAGTGAGTTACAGCTCCCCAGTTCTCTGCCTTGGCAGCTTGTGTGTGTTGGCTGACACGGGTTCTCATGGGCCAGTCTGCTAGATGAGGCTCACCAAAGCTGCTATCATTCCCCACCCCCTGAGATGGGCTGTGTGGGTGCCATGTACATCCCATTGTGTGTATGTATGTACACCTGCTGGGGACTCTCCCATGCTGTGGACATCTCCAGCAGAGAGACAGTGCCAGACTGTCTCTATTAAAGTAGCACAAAAGAGGTGGAACAATACAGAGAATCTGGCTCAAAGGGCCAAATGGCAAAACTCCCATTGACCCCATTTCACGGGGCTGGAATTTAACCCACTGACAGTACATGCCAATGGTAGCTCTGTCTAATCCTGCCTGCTTCTCCTGCCTGATTTATTCAGTGACCTTACAGTTCTGCTTCCACGAGAATAAACTTTCATGGTACTGAAAAAAAACAATGAGTAGCTCTGTGGTTAGTCTGTAAAAACAATGAGTAGCCCTGTGGCACCTTAGAGCAGGGGTAGGCAATAATTTTTGATGGGGGGGCCACTCCAAGAATTTGGAAAGTGGTCGAGGGCCACACTCTTCTGTAATATTAATGGAGGAGTTCTAGGGTCTGGGATGGAGGTTGGATGCAAAAGGGAGTTTGCGATATGGGGTTGGGGTACAGGAGTGGATATGGGGGCTGGGAGGGAATTTGGGTGAAGGAGGCAGTTGTGACCTGGGGCAGGAGATTGGGGTGCAGGATCTGGGAGGAGACGTCAGATTTGGTTATGTGGGATAGGGTTGCAGGAGAGGGGTAGAGGGCTTGGGCTGTGACCTGGAGCAGGGAACCGGGGTGCAGGATCTGGGAGGGGATATGGGTTCAGGAGGGGGGGCAGAGGGTTTGGGTTATAGGAGTTAAGGGGGCAGAGGCTCTGGCTAGGAGACTTACCTGCTTGATTCCCAGCCAGCAGCCTTGTCAGGCAGGGGTCATGTAGTCTTTGAAGAGCTATGAGCCTGAGGGGAGGGTGCTTCTCAAGCTGCCTGTTAACAACAGGCAGTTCCCATTGGCCAGAAACTGGCCTGTGGGTTCTCAGCCCCGCAGCAGCTGCTTTTCTCAGAAGCATATGTCAGGGGGCAGGTAGGCAGCCTGAATGAGGCTCCCTGCTGAGTTAGGGGGCCGGATCCAGTGGCTTGGTGTGTCGATTCTGGCCTGTGGGCCATATTTTGCCCTGGCCTGCCTTACAGACTAACAAAAATATATAAGTTCATGAGTTTTCATGGGTAAAACCCACTTCATCAGATCTTACTAAAAAAAATTTGAAGAACATGCATGCCAACAAGAAGAGAGCAATGGTGAACTAGCAATGGGACATAAAACCTTTCAACCCTAGGCCACAAGTTATAATTCATTTAGAGACTGAAAGTATGAAAGTCATTATCATTCAATGGCTGCCTGATGACCTATGGAAAATGAGTTTAGTGGTCTTGGTTGAGAGGTGTCTATTTACAAAACCATTAAAAGTGGCATTAACTGGATGCCTCAAGACAGTAATGAAGAAAATTAATTGGGGCCAAAGAGACTGAATTACTGTTTAGAGATAGTATTTTTACAAAAAAAGTAGGATAATGTGTGCAAAGGTGCTTTGGGAGCATGCCCTGTTGTCCATGTTGTACTTATTCTGGGAATAAACAAAATTTCCACTTCCAATTGGCACCTTTCACTAGCAGAGAGAGAGGTTAGAATACTTTTCTTGATACATTCTGTATATATCCTAGTAATCTACAATCAGGGGAAGGAAATATTGAAAGAGTATGATAGTTTAATGGAATTCTACAAGAAGTTATTAGTTGTAGTTTGCTGGAGTGTAGAAATGTTTGTGTTCAAATTTTCTAGTCACTGAACTGAAAGATCCTACTATTTGGAGATTCAGTGCAAATCCCCTTTCTGTATCTTCCATTGAGAGCTTTTTTGTATATAAATATATAGAAATGATTTTCAGCTGCTTTTTAAAAAATCGATATTCATTCACTTTTGAAACTGTGAACCAAATGCCAAGATATTTAATAAGATTCACCTACCTTGTTCCACAGGGTTGGTTAGAGTCACTGAAAAAGAAAAAAAGACAAGCAATCTATAATCTTTTCTGAAACAAAATCAAAAGAAAAAGAAAAAAGAATTTTAATAGGCTAGAAGACCAGAAAGAAATTATTTCCAATTTTGATTGTTAAACCACAATCACACATAACGCTACATCTGGGAAAGCATCTCTTTTCATTTATCCACTTGAACGGTCTCCATAATAAAATGTTCAATCATCTTAGTTACATGGGTATTTTCCATTCCTACAAAATATAATTTTTCTCAGGAGTCCCAATAGTATTGATGCCTGAAAGATAATCAGGACTCCTCTAATAGCCTGTCCAAATAACATCTTCACCATGGGCATCTGGTCTGTCAGGCAAAACAAGGCACAGCCACCCAAAGCTGAACTGTGCTGGCCCCACCGCCAACTGCCAGTGGCGGTTCTGTGGAATGGTTAGTGTGGTTCAGGAGGTTCAGGGGTGGCTGGGAAGGCAAGAGAAGCAAGGCACCACCTCAGCAGCCCCTCCCCCCGGACGCTGCATGGCACAGACACAAGGCTCCAGTTACAGTCACAAGCAGTGTTCCCTCTAAGCCAGGCATGTCAAACTCGAAGTGTACTGAGGGCCGCACAAACAAAAACTGATAGCTTTCAGGGCCACCAAAGAAAATGTATTTTATCAGAAAGTTGTAATTATTTATTATTATGGATTACGTTTTAGGTATATTTTATAATATTTTTTCAGGTCTTGTTTTAATATAATGCAATAATGTGATGTGTAAAATTGTTATTTGCTCATATAAAATAATTTTTAATTTATATTTAAATGTAAGGTACTTTTTAAATTTTGTATATGATACATAACTTGTTTTGTTGAAATAAAAATAAGTAGAGACAGTGGTTAATCAAATAGAACAGGTTTCTGTGAAAATTTCAGATACTTTGTAAGTTTGAGATTTTGCATAAACATAATTATTCGTGCAATTGCAAAAAATTGACACATATTTATTGATATAAAATTAATATACATTTTGTGATTTTATTTGGGAATAAATAAATAAAAACCAAAATATTAACCAAAAAACCCACCCTTCCCCTAGAGCCAGGCACTCCCATACCCCCATTCTAACCCAATCCTCCTCCTCTCCCCCAGAGCCAGGCACCCCCAACCTAATGCCTCTCCCCTCCCCCACAGCCAGGCACTCCCCGGGTCCCTCTAACCTAATACGTGGGTCCCAGAGTCACCATTGCCACACATTTCCTCTTCAGGCGTTCTGGGGCAGCGTGAGCACAGCGGTTAGCTGTCTGTGTGTGCGGGCGCCATGCGCAGAGCAGCCCAGCCAGCTGTGAGCATGTGCACAGAGTGCCCAGTGTACAGCAGCCTGACTGGCCGTGAGCAGTTGCTGTGGCGCAGAGCGGCCTGCTCAGCTGCGATCTGCACTTGGCCACGTGCTCTGACTAACCAGTGGGCTGCACTTTATTCCTTTATAAAAATGTAATGGTGGGCCACAAAAAATGTTGATAGGGTCGCATGCGGCCCACCAAACACCAGTTTGACATGCCTGCTCTAAGCTGCATGACAGCATAGCTTAATCAGCCCCACTCAGAGGGAGGCTCAGGGCTCCCTGAATGAAGCTGACTGATTGGGTGGGGCTGATCAATCACCTGTGAAGCTGTGGTCTCAGCTGTTCTGCAGCATGCAATTCCATTCATCTCACTAGCTCCAGGAGGATAGCTAGCCCTGCTCTGCTGGTTTGTTCTCCTGCTCAGCCCCATATCCCATCCAGCCCCCTTTCCTTGCACCTTGGCCCAGGGTGGGAAAAGTGGGCTTTCTCCTTGCTGCCCCCCTTCTCCTTTGCTCTCTCTCTACTTGGTTGGTTCTCTCCCCCTCCCCCCCCAGTGTGTGGAGTGGTGATAGGTTTGGTTTCACTTTCCCAGGCTAGTTGCTACTGAGCCTGCTGCTGGGGGCTCTTTTCCCCTTGCCCTCTCCCCACACACAGTCCCCATAGTCCCTCTCCCCCTTGCTAGTGTGTGGAGTGATGGTGGGGGGTTGCCTAGCCCAATGAGCCCTGCAGAGATAGCTGCCCAATCCCCTCCCCTTGTCCTCTCCCCACAGGCTTCCTGTTTTCTGTGCCCTGCAGTGGAGTTGGGTGGGGGTGGGAATGAGAGAAAGGGGGTAAGGAGGTGTGGAGAAGGAATGGGGAGTGAGGGGAATGAGGAGGGGTTGGAGAAGAAAAGGGGATGAGGAATTGGTGGAGGAGGGACAGGAATCTGGCATGCAGTGTCCCCTCAGAAGCAGCTGGGGCTCCCGTGTTAAAGCAGACCCATCTAACCCTGACCCTGACAAGCCCTGCTCCACTAAACCTGGACTCATCCAACTAGCTCCCCACATCTCCAGCCCAATGAGCTGCAGCAAGTTGCACCTGGACCCCTTATCCTATGAAGTCCCACTTCCTCAGCACCTGGATCCCACCCCAACCCCCTCCTCCCTTTGAGGTCAACCAGAGTCTCATTGCCCCTACTCCAGAACCCCCCAATGAGCACCTGTGCATCCAGATCACCCACTGAGTCACCCACACCCAGACTGCCCCACACCCGGATCCCCTACAATAATTCCCTCCACACTTGGATCATGCTGGGCTGAGCCTGCCCAGTCATGTCTGGTACGCCTGGCAGAGAGGGTCAGGGCCAGCCTTTACACTGAGTTAGGGTCAGGTGAAGCCTCACAGCGGAGTTCCTGTACTGGGGGAAGCTGGGGTTTCAGGGTGATCTCCACACTTCAGTGTAGCCAGTGGCCTATGCTCCCCTCTGCTAGAAATGGGAAGATGAGGGATTTTCTTAATGGCCTTCCTATCACAGACTTACAGTATGACATTGGATCCATCATTTAAGGTTTGGTCTCAAGGGGAGTTTTTCCACTGATTAAAAAAAAAAAAAAGCAGATAAGGAACTTAATTATCCTGTGCCTGAAGTTTCTCCAGCTGAAAAAAGGAATAATAATAATACTTGCCTGCCTCACAGGAGTTTGTGTAAATTCATTGGTTTTAGTTAGGTGTTTTGATGTCATCAGATGGAAAGTGCTGAGAAGTGCAATTTTGCAAAGTGTTTTTTACAATTTCAAAATCTTTCTGCATTATTCGTGCAGTAACCACTGCTCCTGGATTACAGGAGAATTTCAATTTGGGACTTTATGGGATGCTTCCTCCTCCCATGGTGTGATGCTGGAGCAATTTGCCCAAATGTAGTGCTGTTAATTAGGTACCTTCTGTGTGTCTGGCACATTGTACAAAACATGCTCCAATTTGTTGAGAGAGAAATTGCAGAAAAGTGTGTGTGTGTTTGGGGGGGAGGGGTCCAAAATAATTTGCTTGGGGTCAGGGATTTCGCTGGATATTTCTTTCTCTTCATTCATTTCCAAATTTCTCTCTCCTCTCTCTCTCTCTTTTTGGGGAGGGAACAAGATTAAAAAAATCTCTGTTACAGAAACATAGGCATTTTGAACTCTGTTACACATATAGCAAATATTTCTAAAATTGACTGTTGAATAAAAATACAGTTACTCCGTCTGAAACTGAAGATACAAGGTTACACAAGTAACTTTACACATACGCTCAAACTATTTGAAACAGCTTAGTATATGTAATTACAGCTCTCTTTTTTCAAGCTTCAACACTTCTTGACAAACACTCTTAAATAAATATATTTTTGGGCTGTAATTTCATTTGGTCCAACAGGCTAAACCTGGTGGAATAGTTAAAAGAGAAACTCCTCCAAGGAAAATCCAGGATTCTACAGGGAGAGATCCTGATGAATTATGAGAAGTTGTTGGTACTATGTTGTGGTATTAAGGAGCTCCTACTATTCTTGACTGTCCTGAGGTCATACGATTTAAATGCTTAAGTTAAAATGATACTACACAAATCATTGGGTGTGTCCAGACTACACCTCTCTGTCGACAGAGAGATGTAGATTAGGCACATCGAAATTGCTAATGAAGCAGGGATTTAAATATCCCATGCCTCATTAGCATAAACATGGCCGCCGCTTTTTTCGAAACAGTTTTTTCAAAAAAACGGCAGTCTAGACACGGATCTGTCGAAAATAAAGCCTTTTTCGACAGATCCTGTAAACTTCATTTTCTGTCAACAGAGGGATGCAGTCTAGAGGTAGCCATTGTGTCAGTAGCAGGTAACATAAAAGTTTAGAAGACAGGGTAAAACCTTGAAAACTAAGCAAACTAGGGGTGTGAAAGTGTAACCTGTCCTACTTCACAGTCCTCTTTATAACAGCCGTTGGCATAGATGAAAACTGTTTTTTCAGGTTTCCCCTTAAGTCTTCTTTTCTTATGACTAAACATTCCCAATTTTTTAACCTTCCCTCAAAAATCAGATTTTCTAAATCTTTAATAATTTTTGAGAGTCCAAAAGAGAACAACAATTTGACAAGATCTTATCTGCAGTGTGGCGTTGCGTTGGTGACTCACATTCAATTTGTGATCCACTATAATCAGCAGTACATCCACCTAGCCTGGGGGGCAGGCAAGGACCTATGGGCTGGATCTAGCCTGCCAGGCCTTTTACTCTGGCCTGCGGCCTGACCCGTGACAACCCTCGGGTAATGCTGGGACTCTTAGAAACTGGCCAGTGGGAGCTGAGAGATTGTGCTGGGAGTGCAGCAGTGCACGACCCCCTTCCCCTGGCACGTGGTGCAGAGAGCCACATGGAACAGGCTGCTGGCAGGCAAGGAGCCTGCCTGAGGGTTGCGCTGGGCTGCTGGCTATAGGGTTGCCAGATGATTTAACAAAAAATATCGAACACCCTCCTCCACCCCCAAAAAAAACACTGGGAAAAAGTTCTGTCGAAGAAAAAAACAAAGGGAGAGACCAAAGTTGTTGGAGGGGGGGAAAAAAACCCCCCAGAACAGAACTGTGGAGGGAAAAAAAAGTAAAAATTTTTTTTAAAAAAGGAGGCTGCCCCTTTAAGACGGCTGCCATCTTGGGCGCCATTTTTAAAACCCCGCAGCTCTACCCAGTAAGCACAGGGAAACTGGGGGCTGGGGGGGGAGCCGGCGGGGGGCAGGGGCAGTTTGGAGGGGCACAGGAGCGGCTTCGCAAGCTGCACTTTTGGGGGGCAAGAGCCGTGGGTTGGCCACAGCTGGTATAGAGGGAGGCATCACATGGCCAGCTCCCAGGTCTCTGCTGGTCACGTGGGCCAGAGCAGCACGCGTTCCGCTCCCACCCCAGCCTGGCGCCCCTCAGCGTGGTGCCCGGCAAGTGCCCCTTCCTGCCCCCCTGCGCTAGACTCTGCTGCGCTCCTCACTCCCCCGCCCCCACCAGATGTGGCAGGGGAAAATTGTCCCTGCTGGGTTTCTGTCCCAGGGAAACAAGAAATACCGGACATTTCACGTGTCCAGTATTTCCGGTTTTCTTTTTTTTTTTTACCAGATGGAACCCGCAAATACCGGACTGTCCGGGTGAAAACTGGACACCTGGCAACCCTAGCTGGCTAGGAGCTGCTTAGATAAGTGCCTCCCGATCACAGCGTGCCTCTGACACGTCACCCCCTCTTGCATCCCAGCTCCCTGCCCCAGGTCACCACTCAAACCCCCTGTACTCCTCCATCTCAGGTCACAACTGCCTTCCAGACCCTGTGCCCCCTTCTACAGCTCTCCCCCAGGCCAGAATCCTCTCCTGCACCCAAATCCCCTCCTGGACCTTGCACCCCAATCCCGTGCCCCAGGTCACACAACCCCTTCCTTAACCCAAACTCCCTCTCAGACCCCACACTCTCTTCCTGTACCACAGTCCCCTACCCTGAGCTCCTTTCTGCACCCAACCTCCATCCCATACCCCTTTCATTGAAAAGTGCAGCTCTTGACCGCTTACCAAATCTTCATAAAAAATTATTGCCCACCCCAACCTAGCCAGTTATTCTCCATTTTGTAGTTCTGTATTTGATTTTTCTTTCTTAAGTGTAGTGCTCTGCATTTGGTTTTACTAAATTTTGTCTTGTTGATTCCAGACCACTTCTCCAATTTGTCAAGATAATTTTGAATTCTAATCCTATCTAAGGGATGTGAATGATTAACTGGTTATCTGTAAGCATCACCTTTACCGGGCGATGCTTACTGGTTACGGTTAACTGGCAGGGACTGAAGCAGCCCATGGTGGGGAGAGGGGGAGGATGTTCCAGCCCACCCATCACTGTTTAGCCAGTTAAACATAATGTTTAACCGGTTAACTACTTAATTGGGATTTTACATTCCTATCCTATTTTCCAAAACTTGCAATCCCTCTCAGTTTGGGGTCATCCACAATTTTTTTTATCATACTCTCCATTCCATCATCCTAGTTACTGTATTAATGAAAATACTGAACAGTCTCTGACCCAGGATTGACTGCTGCAGGTCCCCACTAGTTACACCTTTCCAGTCTGACAGCAAACCATTGACTTCTCTGAGCATGGTCTTTCAACCAGTTCACATGGAAAATAGAAATTAGAATAGGAACGAAGATGTATTGCTTATGTTGATGCAGATGACTTTTGTTAATGCCATTACTGTCTGGCACTTTAGAGTCACAGTAGGCTATTTGAAATCAGCTAAGTAATCAGGATTTTACTGATGCTAATTATAGCAAAATGTATTATTTGTCTATGCACAGACACTTCTTCACATCTGAATATGCAATATCCTCTTCCCTTTTCTTTGAAAATCAGTATTACAAGGCCTCTCTAGCATTACACAACTGTGTCCTGGCTCCTTCTGAAGGCTCATTTTGATGCCCACAGCAGGACCCTTCCTGGCATCGTAAGCCCAAGGTTCTGCTTTGTGGGAGTGGAAGCTTTAACCTTATGGTTTTGCAACAGTTTGTTCTTTTCTCTCCTCTTTGACATGGCATAATATTTACGCCTCCAGCACACTCATTCTCTATCATTCTCATGCTGTGGCAGCATCCACCAGCCAGTCACTGGAACCAGACCCCCTCAAGCATGGCTTCATAGCCAAATCAGGCAGCAATAGCTGCAGTGATAATAGCATGAGATATTCCCTCTGGAATAGAGCACATCACTTCCACAATGCTTCAGACTCAAAGTGGTACTATGTGACAGAATCTGTTTAAAAAAATAGAAAAAAAACCCTATTATTCCAAGAGTTTGGAAGGGACAACTTAGTGCTTTTTCAGATATGTGCATTCTCTAGAAAAGCAGATTCAAATACTAAGAGCATCTATTCAACCATTCATCCTTCCAGTACAGATAAACTAAATTTCATACAGTTATTGTGTGGGTGGGTGGCGGAGGGTGTCTTATTGTCTTTCAGATTAAATTTTAGACACTGAAGCCCTGTCTACTCTTCCTGGGCTTTGCAGAGACCAATGGTTTGACTGTGACCACAGGAAACAAATTTTCTCTTTCCTCACTGTCACACTGTTTGAAACACAGTTTGTGGCTGCAACACAATCTCAGGTTGAAAAGTTATATGGGCCCAATCCAACTTCCATGTAAAGTCAGTGGGAGTTCTCCTATTGACTGTAATGGGAGTTGGATTTGACATTATAAGAATTAAATATAATTATTACTAAACTTATATAGCTTTTCCACCAACACCCTTTCCAAAAACAAAAATAAATCTTATCATGGTTATTGCTCTGGTCCCCACCAACACAAGTCCTTCTGAGCACAAAACAAGCCAATGTTTCTCCTGTTTCTCCACTCGCCTCAATGGGGTCTGGTTCCAAGAGCCTCCTAAGTTGGGAGGAGACCAGAAAACAGCTCTTTTCTCATCTCCGAAACATCCCTCGCTTTTCTTTTGATGACCTCTGCTTCCTTTATTTGGATTCATCACAATAAACAGGCAGAGCCATCAGTTCCACCTCCAAAGAGCACAACAAACACAGCTATCAGCTCTTCTTTCCAGGATTGACAGCTCTAGTTATCTCTTTCAGGTGCAGTATCTTCCTTTTTGCTTAGTGAAGGGATTTAACCCCTTCTTGGATCACACAATAGGCACATAAGGTATGATCCATAAAGGGACTCAGGCTTTGCAATGCCTTTTGGGTGCCTAGAAAAAAAAAATCACACTAATTCCACTGAGATCCAGAAAGCTTGAGTTAGGCATCTTAAATTCCTTTTGAATGGGGAGAGACAGGCACCTTAGACTGTGAACCACGAAGACAGTGTGCTAGGAAGCCACCTTTGCTAGACAATGAGAGATGCTGACAAGAGGGATGTATGATAAGTCTCTTACAGAGATAAGCACCTAACTATGGGCTACAAGGGTGTGTCTACACTGCACTATAGCTTGAAATAAGATACAGAATTTGCATAGCTCAAATTGGGTATCTTATTTTGTACTTTGGCGCTGTCTACACAGTGCCAAATTTTGAAATAACCCACTATTCCGAAACATCCCTTACTCCTCGTTGAATGAGGTTTACAGGGACATCGGAATAGCAAGCCCGTTATATTTCAAAATAACGGGCTTGCTGTGAAGACATGGGATAGTTATTTCCGGTATCCTGAAGTAGCGTTGCAGAGTAAATGTAGCCCAATAAGGTATCTGCCTTTGCTAGCGATCCATGGACTGGGGTTAAATAGGCACTTGGAATCAAAGCTGCATGTGGGGCCCAAACCAAATGATAGGGAGACAGGAGAATGAAGAGGATTTCTCATATAATCTGTAGTCTAGTGGATGTCGGAGAACCCTGATTCAAGTCCCCCGTTCCTACTGAAAGAGAGAAGAGATTTGAGCAGGGATCTGCCACCAGTCAGATGAGTGCTCTAATCACTAGGCCAGTGGTCTCCAACCTTTTTACACCCAAGATCACTTTTTAAATGTCAGGACAAGCCAAGATCTACCCCATCCTTTCCCCAAAACCCCACCCCTTCCTTAAGGCCCTGCCCTCTCTGTTCCCCTTCTCTCCATCACTTGCTATCCCCGGCCCTTATACACTCTCTGGGTACGGCTACACTGCTGCTTTTTTTCAGTAGTGAAAAAAGAAAGAAGAAATTTTTCCGACTTTTGGCCCGTCCAGACTGGGCCAAATGTCAGAAAGCCCCCTTCTTTTGGAAGCCCCCTCATTCCTTGTGGAACGAGGAATACAGGGTCTGCCAAAAGAGCGTGTTTGCCGGAAAAACTCCTGCGGTCTAGCCGTACCCACACTGCGTTGAGACAAGAGGTACGGACTCTGGGGTGGGAATGAGGGATTTAGGTGTGGGAAAGAGTGAGAGGTGCAAGCTCTAGGAGGGAATTTGGACGCAGGAGGATGTGGAGAAGGGGATGCTGGCTCAGGGAGGGGGCTCCAGGCTGGGGAGTGCTGAGCTCAGGTGCAGGGTTGGGGTGCTGAGCAAGCCACAGGCTTGTGAATGTGAGGAGCTTGGGTTGGGGGTGTGAGGGGCTCAGGGCAGAGAGGTTGGGAGTATGATGGGCTCAGGACACAGATTTGCAGTGTGGGAATGGTGCAAGAGTGTTGTGGCAGAAAATTGAGGATGTGGGGGTGTAGGAGTTTGGGGATGAGAGAGGCTCAGGACAGGGGGTTCTAGTGTATGAGAGGCTTGATTTGGAGTCAGGTGGGAGGTACAGGAGTGTTATGATGCTGTGGCCAGATGAGGACTTGGCCCCAATTGGGAGCTTGTTGGCCAGGCTTCATTTTTAAATAAAATATTATGTCAAACACAAAAGGTTTCAACGTTGTCTTTATTTATGAGAAGGGTGGGTAACCTGTTTTGAGTCAGGGGTCACTGGCCCACAGAAAAGTCAATCGAGGCCACACAAGTGAGATACAAAAACACAACGCCTCCAAACCCCTCAAACCTCACTAATGTGGCCCCAACTGTGCTTGTGGGTACTGGGACAGGGTTCTGGGGAAGGGTGCCAATGGGTGCTCAGGCAGGGGACAGGGTGCCAATGGATGCTTGTGGGTGCTGGGACAGGGGACAGGTGCTTGTGGGTGCTGGGACAGGGTATTTGTGGGGGGTCTGGGGGGGGGCGGGAAGGGACAGGGACGATACCTGGGGATCCTGCAGCTGCACGCCAAGGCCCAGGAAGTGCGCGGGCTGCTCCCCTGTCCCCCCAAACAGTGGTGCGGTACCTGAAACACTGGTCTGTTGCACGCCTGATGCCTTCCTGCGTGGTGGGAGAGGGAGTCCCGGACCGCACCAACCCCAAACGCTGGGGCAGTGCACACCTTGCTTCTCCGCTCCCCACAGCAGCGCGCGCGCCGCCTGAGCAACTGGAGCCAGGTGTGCTGGGGACTTTATCCCCCTGCTGCCTTCCTGCGCGGGGGAGGGGAGAAGGGGACTCCCAGACCATGCCAGCCCCAACCACTCGGGCAGCGCGCGCCTTGCTCCTCCGCTCCCCATGGCAGCGCATGCTGCCTAAGCAGCTAGGGACAGTGCAGTCCTGGATCCCCACCCCCTCCTCTGTGCGCAGGAAGGCAGCAGGGGAACAAAGTCCCCAGCGCGCGATGGACCGGCGTTTTAGGTACCGCACCAGCTGTTGCGGCAGGGGGGAGAGCAGCCCATGCACTTCCAGGACCTGGCGGGCAGCTGCAGAACTCCCCCCCGACCTTGCAGGAAACCTGCGCTACCTCCATGGTCCCTGGAGGTAGCATCAGCGCGGCCTGCATCTTGGGGGTGGGGGACAGCAAGGGGGGGGCCCCAAAGCCTCGCGATCGACTGGTTAAGCCTCAAAGATTGACCAGTCGATCGTGATTGACGGGTTGGTGACCACGGCACTAGGCTATGGCTATCTAACTCTTTATCTCACCCAATTACTATTTAATTATTCCATTGTTTAAATTAAAGAGCAGAAATAGAAGAAATTGAGGAGCGTTACATCAGGCTATTCCATATTCTGGTAGGGTACTCTACTGATCTATCTCTGGTGCCTAGGGAGAAGCTGCAGTGCACATGCCCAGGAGCGCTGGGTGAATTTAGGTACATGTTGGGTTAGGTGGCAGCCAAGCAGGTGTTTTAAGGACTGTAGTGGTATTTATAAACACGACTTAGGCACTTATAAATGGGACATAGGCACCTAAATACCATCATGGATTGTACCCAGACATCCTGCCTCAAAGTGCTATAGAAATGTTAAATACAACTACACTGATTATATTATTTTAACTTGCCTGCAAGCTTACTAATCATTACTTTTGCCTCTTAGATAATAATGCGATAAAGCAATTTATTGAAGACTGCACTGATTATTGTTATGAGCTGATCACTGAAGAAGCCTTGGGGTACGTCTACACTAGCTCGTTAGTTCGAGCTAGGTAGGGTAATGAGGGCAACCGGAGTTGCAAATGAAGCCCGGGATTTAAATATCCCAGGCTTCATTTGCATCTTCCCGGGCGCCGCCATTTTTAAATCCCCCTTAGTCCGAAGTCCGTGCCCGCGGCTACACGCGGCACGGACTAGGTAGTTCGAATTAAAGATCCTAATTCAAACTACCGTTACTCCTCGTAGAATGAGGAGTAACGGTAGTTCGAATTAGGATCTTTAATTCGAACTACCTAGTCCGTGCCGCGTGTAGCCGCGGGCACGGACTTCGGACTAAGGGGGATTTAAAAATGGCGGCGCCCGGGAACATGCAAATGAAGTCTGGGATATTTAAATCCCGGGCTTCATTTGCAACTCCGGTTGCCCTCATTACCCTACCTAGCTCGAACTAACGAGCTAGTGTAGATGTACCCTAGGTTAGAAAAAGAAATGAAAGAAACTGGTCTGCATTGCAAAGCATTGTTCACTGTTCTTTATTTAATTGAAATGAATATTTCCTTTAAATATGGTTCAGGGTCCATTTACATGAAATGTCATTGGAGAGCCATCTCCCTCTCAACTTCATATTTATTTTTATGAACCCCACCACCCTGGCATCTGAGAAGATAAGATACAGATTCAACTCGACACCCAACAATGCCCATTCAACATTAGCTAAGAAAAGAATTCAGTCATGAATCTGGGGTGGTGGGACAGTGCACCACAAAAATTCCCTGAATTAATCCCACCCTAGAATTGGTATGTTAGTGGGACACACAAATATATTTCTCATTAAAACAAATCACTGTCTGGAACTAAGGCGGCAATGGGCAACCTAGACTAGTGAAAGGACAGCATGAATGGCCCTCCATTCAGTGGGCCACAAGACAGCAATAACCAAGATGGTCTCCCACGATAGGGTAGTTTTGCTAACTGTGCTTGCGTACCTAGAATTTGTGGGGTGAGACAACTGAATTGTGGCAGTGTTTTGATTGGACACAGATGGAGCTCACAGCTCTCACAGTCAAAGTTGTGTGCAAAGAGCACACACCTCACTTCATGCACCCTTGCTTTAGGTTTGTGTCACTTTGGTAATACTGGTAGGGAAAAAACGACATGGACAGAAACTAGCAGAATCTGACAACTGTGCATGTGGGCAGCGATAAACAAAATGTCACACAGCCCACACATAAAACTCCAATGGGCTGCATGTCGCCCACAGGCCACAGGTTGCCCACCACTGATCTAAGACTATATCTACAGTATGAACTAAGGGTGTAATTTCCTTGCTCATTTACACATGCTCCCTACTGCTACTGTGGCTATATAGACATAGCAAGATGCAAATAGCAACCATCTCCCTAACTGTCCTGAAATTCATGCTAAATTTCATCCTCTGTGGACCCACCTGTTGCAACACAAGACCAGAAGCATCATCATGGGCACCCGGTATCATAGGCAGGGGAAAGCATTGCTTTCCCAAATTGCCAGCCTGGCCTCGCCCACACTTCACCCCCAGAACACCTTATGTAGGCATACTGGGAGCAGAGTGTTGCTGCCATGGTCCAGGCTGGGGAGACTGGGGCCATCCGCCGCCCTTCCTCCCTGTTCTCCAGCCGGGGCCAGGGAGGCTGGAGCAGCATGCCCTCTGCAACTCTCTGAGCTCTAGGGCTGGGAACGAAGGAGCTGTGTGCCGCCCACTCTCCCCATGCTCCAGGCTTGAGCCGTGTACACGTGCCTGCCCACCTGTCCTCCTCTCCGCCCTGTGGTGGTGCTGGGCACGCTGTCCCCACCTCCCTGTGTTGTTGGGGGGGCAGGGAGGTGGCTTGGCTCCTGTGGGGGCTGGGCCTCAGCAGAAGGAGAGGAGCTGGGGGCTTGCCTCCTGCAGCCCTACCTTCACCGACCACCCATGTGCATCATCCTATTAAAACTCAGTACTGCTAGCGGAATGAGGGTTCTGCTCCATAATGATGTCTTTGTCCACTGCTTATGCACTGGACAATACAAACCCAAAGTCAGTCACTGTTAACCACTGTCATGCGTTTCTGAGTCAATGTAAGATCAATGGTGACAGATGATGTGTCCAAGCGACCACAGAGGCTAAGTGGTCTATACCTGGATGTGTCTCTTTTCTGTGTAACTTACCCAGCAACAGTTTAAAGGGCACATGAGCACAGAAATTATTTACAGCCAAACATGCAGTGCCATACAAACACTGCTGCTCTCACTCTTCATATTAATGCTGATTTTACCACCATCACAGTAGTATCAACTCTCACAGTATTAAGGCTGTCCCTCAGGGGTGTTAGGTCTGGGGCAAACCCCTTCCCAGTGTCCCAGTCTCAGGGCAGCCCACCCCCGTCCACCATAAGCGTCTGCTCCACTCTCATTTCTGCTCCTCCCCTTCCCACAAACTCCATCTCCTTGCCCAAAGCCCCGGAGCAATGCGAGCTAGGGGATCCTGCTTGGTGCAGGGTGGCAGCAGAGGTCACCCCCACCCCTGCACTCAGCGTGATGGCGGAAGCTGGAGCGACTGGCAGCCTGCTCTGCTCTGCCCCGCTCCCCTCTCCCAACCTGCTGTGCTCTGCTTCACCACATCTGTGACAAAGAGAAAGCCAGACCAAGTTCTCCCAAGCCGATTGTTGGCCCAGCATCTGGACCTATTGGCCTCTCCAGCTTCCACCTCCGTGGTGATTGTGGTGTGGGGAGGAGGGGAGACATGACATTTGCTTCTGCCCTGTGCCAAGTCCCTACGTAGTTTCCCCAGGCTGCTGTGGGCTCCGTGCTTAGGATGGTTGATGCAGCCATTGTGGGGCCCCTCACAGCATGGGGTATGGGACAGTCACCCCGAATCGTCCTAGGTAAGGGACAGCTCTGCATGGTATCACAAGTCTCAAAATATTTAGAGGTTTTGTCAAGCCCAAGCTCTTGGAGTTATACAATCATGTAAGAATCTCAGTTTTCATTTCTTTTAAAAAAGCTTAGCATTGACAATGCCCTCATCAAAGGAGAGAATATTTATCTCCCCTTCCCTTCCTGCTGGCTTTCTCAATCTGGAATGCAATGAACCCAGAGGAGGCTAGGGCCGACCTATAGCTCAGTCGGGTACCAAATATAGCTCTTTTAGCCATATTTGGCTACCTCGTGCTGGAGCTGAAGCTGGGCTGCAGTGCGGCTATCCCTACTGGAACAGCTGCACTGTGGCCCCAGTGGCCACCATGCGGTTTCTCCGGGCCGCATGGCGGGCCGCTACCCCATATGTTGAAGCTGGAGCCAGCTCGTGGTGTGGCTGCTCCTGGGGTGGGGCCACAGTGCAGCCCCAGGAGCAGCTGCACTGCGGCCTCAACTCCAGCCCTAGCACACAGGACAGCTGCCTGCCACTTGGCCTTGCCCCGGGAGCAGCCAGGCAGCCACCACAGGGCCCTGGCCCCAGCTTCAGCCCTTCCCCAGGCTGGCTGCCTTGTATGTTTGGGCAGCTTGCTCAGTGTGCTAGAGCTGGGGGGGGAGGCTGCGGTGCAGCTGCTCCCACGGCAGCCTGGGTAACAAGGCCCCAGTCGGGTCCCAGTAACCATCTGGCTGCAGCTTCCTATCCCTGTTCCCAATCCTGGGGCAGGCCCCACAGTCTGGATCCCATATGGCTACAGGAAGGGCTGGCAGCAACCTCCCCCCCTCGTACTGTGGCATGGGTAGGTGGGGAGGCCACTATCTGGTTGTGGCGATCCTGGCCCTGTCCCTCCTCCAGCCACTGCTGCCCAGGTGCAGCAGCCCAGCCACAGCCAGGTAAGGTAATCCGACCCCAGGACACCCAACCCTCTTACTCTACTTCCTACCCCCAGCGCCCTGCCCTGCCTCCTGCACCTCCCACACACTGCAGTCCTCTACTCTGAGTCCCTCATACACCTCAACCCTGCCTCCTACACCCCCACATCCCCAGCCCCCTGCCATAAGATTGACAGAAGACAACCTGAATGTGTGCATGCAGCTGGATTTGACTAGTTATAATGTAAACTTCAAAGAAATGTGTGAAAAGATGCAGCAGCAGAAGTCCCATTAAATAAAGTCTGTGAGCACAATGTTTCATTTATGCTATTATTAATCATTATGTCAATTATCAATATTAAGTTGTATATGCTCAGTCATGCAAATGGGCATTCTTATATGGTTCTTTGTTGACCACTTATTCTGAATTTTTATGTAGTTTGGCTCTTTGGTTTGAAAAAGTTGCTGCTGATCCCTGATTTAAGCCTTTACCTCCAACAGGCCTATGTTCAGCCTACCCTTTCCTTCTCAGAGATAACACCCCCCCCCCCCATACACACCCCATTCATATATAAGTTAGAGGGACAGGGAGGTGTGAGGGGGTCAGCTTCTACCTCTTCCCAGGTTACTGTTGCTGCTGCTTCTCACAAAGATCTCATTTATTAACCCAGTGCCCTCCATAATCCTGTTCCGTAGACCCCCAGGCAGAGCCTTGCTCCCCCATTCACCCAGACTCCAGCTTTTGGGCCAGGCACAGCCCTCTAACTCCCCAGTCACCCACCTAGCCCAGCCAGGCAGAGCACCTCCCCCCCCAGTCCCCCTCACTCACCCAATCGGATATACGTAAAGGGAACATACAGAAGCCTGTTGATGAACATTTCTGCTTGCCTAACCACAGTTTGACAAACCTGCAGGTGGCTGTCTTGTCACAGGCCAGCTCCACAAGCCAGATACATAGGGAAGGACTGGAATCACAGTTCATCCACAAATTCAATTCACATGCTAATGGACTCAGTCGTGATATGGGCTGGCTAGGACACAACCTACTTAATAACCACTGAAGGTGCTAACAGCTCTCTGAGTGGTATCCTTCCTGTCTCAGCAATCTATCTATTGCATGGGTTCCCAAACTGGGGGGCGTGAAGAAATTCCAGGGGGAGTGGGAGGCGACCCAGCCCCCCCCCCAATGAATCCCCCGTTTGCTGCTATTTTTGTTTTTTGGCCCCAGTCAGTTCCTTTTTTTGTTTTTTGCTCAACAAGTTTTGCTGCTATTGGGAGTGGGGGGCATGAGGGTTTCTCAAAAATCAAAAAGGGGGCATGATGCCAAAAAGTTTGGGAACCACTGATCTATTGACTTTGATTTTTATCTGCTTAGGTTTAAGTACCCATTCTCCAGATACTTAATGATGCTCTGTCTCACATACCCCCTTTCCTTTTTCTCTCCCCTCCCCTTCCCCTCTCCTATTTATTTCGAGTTTTCATATCCCCTACTCATAATGCCGGTCATCTGAAGAAGTGGGCTGTGCCCACGAAAGCTCATGATACCATCTACATGTTTTGTTAGTCTATAAAGTGCTACCAGACCATTTGTTGTTGTTGTTTTCTGTAACAGACTAACTTGGCTAACCCCTGAATCACCCAGTCAGGCAGCGCCCCTCTCCCAGCCCCCCCCACTCACCCAGCCCAGCCAGGCAGAGCCCCTCCCCCCAGCCCTCCCACTCACTCAGCCTAGCCAGGCAGAGCCCATTCCCCCAGTCCCCACCACTCAAGCCAGGCACAGCCCCTCCCACTCACCCAGTCCAGTCAGACAGCGCCCCTCCCCCAGCCCCCCCCACTCACCCAGCCCAGCCAGGCAGCGCCCCTCCCCCAGCCCCCCCCCACTCACCCAGTCCAGCCAGGCAGTGCCCCTCCCCCAGCCCTCCCCACTCACCCAGCCCAGCCAGGCAGAGCCCCTCCCCCCAGCCCTCCCACTCACTCAGCCTAGCCAGGCAGAGCCCATTCCCCCAGCCCCCCCCACTCAAGCCAGGCACAGCCCCTCCCACTCACCCAGTCCAGCCAGGCAGCGCCCCTCCCCCAGCCCCCCCCACTCACCCAGCCCAGCCAGGCAGCGCCCCTCCCCCAGCCCCCCCCCACTCACCCAGTCCAGCCAGGCAGTGCCCCTCCCCCAGCCCTCCCCACTCACCCAGCCCAGCCAGGCAGAGCCCCTCCCCCCAGCCCTCCCACTCACTCAGCCTAGCCAGGCAGAGCCCATTCCCCCAGCCCCCCCCACTCAAGCCAGGCACAGCCCCTCCCACTCACCCAGTCCAGCCAGGCAGCGCCCCTCCCCCAGCCCCCCCCACTCACCCAGCCCAGCCAGGCAGCGCCCCTCCCCCAGCCCCCCCCACTCACCCAGTCCAGCCAGGCAGTGCCCCTCCCCCAGCCCTCCCCACTCACCCAGCCCAGCCAGGCAGAGCCCCTCCCCCCAGCCCTCCCACTCACTCAGCCTAGCCAGGCAGAGCCCATTCCCCCAGCCCCCCCCACTCAAGCCAGGCACAGCCCCTCCCACTCACCCAGTCCAGCCAGGCAGCGCCCCTCCCCCAGCCCCCCCCACTCACCCAGTCCAGCCAGGCAGCGCCCCTCTCCCAGCCCCCCCCACTCACCCAGCCCAGCCAGGCAGAGCCCCTACCCCCAGCCCCCCCCACTCACCCAGCCCAGCCAGGCAGCGCCCCTCCCCCCAGCCCTCCCACTCACCCAGTCCAGCCAGACAGAGCCCCTCCCCCCAGCCCTCCCACTCACCCAGCCCAGCCAGGCAGAGCCCCTCCCCCCAGCCCCCCCCACTCACCCAGCCCAGCCAGGCAGAGCCCCTCCCCCCAGCCCCTCCCCACTCACCCAGCCCAGCCAGGCAGAGCCCCTTCCCCCAGCCCCCCCACTCGCCCAGCCCAGCCAGGCAGAGCCCCTCCCCCCAGCCCTCCCACTCGCCCAGCCCAGCCAGGCAGAGCCCCTCCCCCCAGCCCTCCCACTCGCCCAGCCCAGCCAGGCAGAGCCCCTCCCCCCAGCCCCCCCACTCGCCCAGCCCAGCCAGGCAGAGCCCCTTCCCCCAGCCCCCCCACTCGCCCAGCCCAGCCAGGCAGAGCCCCTCCCCCCAGCCCCCCCCACTCGCCCAGCCCAGCCAGGCAGAGCCCCTCCCCCCAGCCCCCCCACTCGCCCAGCCCAGCCAGGCAGAGCCCCTTCCCCCAGCCCCCCCACTCACCCAGCCCAGCCAGGCAGAGCCCCTCCCCCCAGCCCCCCCACTCACCCAGCCCAGCCAGGCAGAGCCCCTTCCCCCAGCCCCCCCACTCACCCAGCCCAGCCAGGCAGAGCCCCTCCCCCCAGCCCCCCCACTCACCCAGCCCAGCCAGGCAGAGCCCCTTCCCCCAGCCCCCCCACTCGCCCAGCCGGGCAGAGCCCCTCCCCACAACTCTCCCAGCCCGGCACGGCAGCGCCGCCCCTGCTCACCCAGGCAGAGCTCGCACACGTAGGCGTAGTAGGACCAGAGCACCACCAGGGTGATGATAACAACCGGCACCCAGGCGAGCACCCGCTGGCAGCACCGCAGCCCCCGAGACAGAGCCATCTTCCGGCCAGCCCTGTGCGTATCAGGGATCCATAGAGCGGGGCTGGCGCAGGGCGGAGAGGACGGCAGCTCGGAACTCCACTGAGGAGGCCTGGCAAGCCGCGGCTGGCGGAGGTCCGACGCCGCTGGCCATTGCGCCGCAGCGCCACCTGGCGGGGACTGGGCCGGCAGCGCACAGCGAACATTCCTCCCAGGGAGCGGGTGAGGCGAGGCAGCCGGTGCCGGTGGCTGAGCGCGGTGTGTGCACGAACCGGGGGCAGGCTGCTTCTAGCCAGCGTGTGCAGGAACCGGGGCCCCGCACAGGCCTTATAGCAAAAAAAAAAAAATGTTTATGAAGATTATTAGTAGCAGCGAGGAAAGGCATCATCACGCTGCCTTACAAGGGAAACTCCTACGATGACAACGTGTCTAAACGAAGAAATACAAATTCACACCCAGTTCAGCATGTACCTAGACCACTTAGAAGAGCTCGTGCTGAAAGCCTGTGAATCCGCAACACAGAGAAACCCTAATGACTGTGAATTTGGAGTGTTGTCTATTTGAATGTTAATCCCTCTGTATTTGTAGTGAACAAAACAAGTAACAGCTCGTGCACTTCCTGTATGGGAAAAAAAAATCTGTCTACGCTGGGGGACCTATATGGTTCCTTACACGGTATTGGTTTTGTATACTGCAAATTATTCAGTAAAATAGAAGCCAATTTTTGTAACATTGTGGTATAAATTATTCCTTTGAGAAATGTACATTATAGTCCCTTAGCTGAGAGTGTCAAATGAATATGGTTATAGCACAAAACCACCATCTTAACTGGCACTGTTAGCAGAGAGTTGAATGAGGAATAGGGACAGAAATCACATCTCACCCTTGGAGATGGTTCTTGAGGTTCAGAGGTGAAACTGTGTGGTAAAGCTTGCAGAGCTGCTGTCTCTGTTGTACCTGTTCTGGAGATAAATGTTGTCTCCAGAGCTGGCCACCTACCAATACTAATGTTCCCTTTAATCTTTTCCATCCATGTGCAGAATTCATTTTTCTGTGTGCACTACCAGTAGAAACAAAAACCTAGCTGTGGGCATTCTGCTAATCAGGTTGGTGGCATTTGAATCTCCACACAAGCACACAGCTTACAGGGAACGCTGACCAACACGAACTTCATTTTCAGATTTAAATAAGATTTAAATATGAAATTATAGGGGAGATAAATCTCTCACTGAAATACCCTGCAAAATCCTTCATCTTGTGAAGTTTTACAATACATTTTAGTAATTCATCACACTATGTGCATTGTGTGTTTTTCAACCACTAGGCATTTGCAACAGGAAGCAAACTCTCCACTAGATAGCACTAACATACTGTAAAGCAGGGGTCTCCAACCTTTTTAAGCACAGGATCACTTTTTTAATTTAAGTGCAATCGAAGATCTACCTTGCACCCATATACCCTGGCCCCGCCTCCTTCCCACCCCTTCTCTGAGGCCCTGTCTCTGCTCCTTCTGTCCTCCCTCCCTTCCCCATCCTCCCTCGCTTTCACCAGGCTAGGGCTGAGGGTTGGGGTGCAGACTCTGGTCTTGGATAAGGAAATCTGGAGTGTGAGAGGGGTTCTGAGCTGAGCTTGGAGCAGGCAGTTGGGGTGTCGAAGGGGGTTCTAGGTACAGGTTCTGGGAGGGCGTTTGGATGCAGGGTACTTGGGGCTAGGGCAGGGGCTTGGGGTGCAGGAGGGGGTTCATGACTGTGGTAGGGTTTTGGGATGTGGGCTCCAACTGGGCCCTGCTGACCTCAGGTGGCTCCTGGGTGATGGTGCAGTGGGACTAAGGCAGGCTCACTCCTGTCCTGGCCCTGCACCACTCCCAAAAGCAGCCAGCAAACTCCATCCCAAGCCCTGTTGTGCCCCCTCTCTGCTCTGTGGAGATGGGATACAGAGTGGGAGGGGGGGCACCTTGACATCAGCACCTTCCTCTCCCTCCCCTGTCCAGCAAGCAGGAGGCTCCTGAGGGGACAGCTCCAAGGCAAGGGCAGGAGGTGCACAGCAGTGTGGGTAGAGGCAGCTGAAGTGCCGGCACGTCATAGCCTCTTGGCCAAACCAGTCAGGATCACCTGTCAGAGGCTCTAAGATCTACCAGTAGATCCTGATCTACTGGTTCGTGATCACTGCTCTACAGGAAGCCCACTGACTGCTACACTTACTTACATGCCTCCAGCTTCTATCCAGGATACACTATACGATCCATCATCTATAGTCAAGCCCTTAGATACAACTGCATCTGCTCCAGTTCCACTGACAGAGACCCAAAACTTCAAGATCTCTACCAAGCATTCATAAAAAAACAGATTGAAAGGACCAGACAATTACCCAGAAAACAGCTACTTCTAGATAGGCCCAAGAAAATCAACAATAGGACACCACTTTTTATTACCTATAGCCCCCAACTCAAACCCTTCCAGCACATTATCAATAACCTACAACCTATACTGAAACAGGATGCTACACTACAAGAGGTTCTGGGTGACAGACCTATACTCTCCTATAGACAACCACCTAACTTCAGAAAGATTCTTACTAACAACCACAGGGCATACCACATAAAACTAACCCTGGAACTTTCCCTTGCAACAAACCCCATTGCCAGCTTTGTCTACATATTTACTCTGCAGACACCATCACTGGACCTAACCATGTCAGTTATACGATCAAGGGCTCATATTCCTGTACGTCCAGCAATATGATCAGGGCCGGATTAAGGCGGGGGGGGGCTAGCTAGGCAGCTGCCCGGGGCACCAACCTATGGGGGGTGCCTGATGGCAGCTTCAAGGGGCGCCACGCACCCAGCCGTGTGGTGCCCCTTAGAGCTACAATCAGGTGCCGCACGCCCGATTGCAGCTGTAAGGTGCACAGCGCGCCAGGGGGTGGGGCCACACATGCGCCGTGCACCTGGGGACGGAGCCCGGCATGCGTCGTGCACCCGCTGCCCAGGGCGCAGGAATGGCTCGAGCCAGCCCTGAATATGATATATGCCATCATGTGCCAGCAATGTCCCTCTGCGATTTATATTGGACAAACTGGTCAGTCACTTCACCAGAGAATCAATTCTCACAAATCAGACATCAGACATCTCCATACAGAAAAACCTGTTAGCAAACATTTTAATCAAACTGGCCATTCCCTTAAAGACCTGAAAACATGTGTCTTACTTCAAAGAGACTTTAACACCAGATTACAGAGAGAGATTTCAGAACTTTTATTTATTCTAAAATTTGACACACTGTGAATGGGCCTTAATCAAGATGATAATTACCTTACACATTATAAAGACAGCTTCCTCACCTCTTGATATTCGTAGTAACTCCAGATTAGCCACTTAATTGACTCTGACAATAAGCAATTTCCTCCTTCCTTTTCTCTTTCTCATCCCCTCGCCCCCACCTTCTGTAGCTGATTCGTTACTGTATAATTTGTTTACTCCTTCATTGTATCCCTTTTGTTATATAATGGTCATGCCAATTCACTTTCAGAATATGATCTGAAGAAGTGGGTCTGCCCCACGAAAGCTCATCACCTAATAAACTATCTTGTTAGTCTTTAAAGTGCTACATGACTGCTTTTTTTGTTTTACCACGATCAGACTAACATGGCTACCTCTCTGTTACAAGCCTAGAGAGAGTCATTTGTGCCCAGGCAGCAGGACATGGGGGTCTGTTGTAAGAGTTAGTGTGATCAAAGAAAAATAATTTCAGCATGATAACAGGGTAATTATAGGAACTGTATCCATAATAAACAGCCCTATTCTAAGGACTGGTATAAAGTCAACATATGTGGCACCAGCATACTGCTGTCAATCAAACCCAGTAATGTATGTTTCTCATGGAATATAAATATAGAACACATTTTCTATAATAATTTATCCAGTCTACACAAATGAAGGAACCAATATCAATTTCATCCCTCAAAAAGCTGTATTTCCCATGGAAAAGGAAATATCAGACATTAAAGTATTTTCAGACATATTGCCCTTTTTACAGTCACATAGCAAACTTCAAATTACATGTCTTTCTACAAAATGCGATAGAAAATAAAATCAAGCTGTGCACATACTAACCCAAAAGAGAGACGCTTTGCAAACCATTTCCACCCCTGTTAAAATGAAAATTCTGGTGTAGCTTAACTGTGATGACACTACCTCTCATAATGTTGCTGCATCACAACATTAGGGGGTAGGGACTAGTGAATATTTTAATTCTGTATTTTCTGGTTTTCAAACGTTTAGGTACAGGACACCTCGATTTTCTGGGAAGGTACAAGGCACAGTTGGTCAATCGTAATTCTGTGAAACTAGAACACAGCAAATATGTATTTTTTATTTGTAGCATAATCAAGGAACAGCATCTACCTTATACAGTCCTCTAACATGGGTTGACATAGCAAGATTCCCAAGGGAGCTATCAAAAGCCTATCTTCCCTTTGTACGCTGTCCCCAAGTTATAGCCCCTGTCAGCATTGTGCTACCAGCTTTTAGCACTAAACCACCTCAGGCCCCATTTCTGCAAGGATTTATGCATGTGCAGTGACTTCAGTGGCATTACTCACTCTGCATAAAATTACATATGTGTATATTCTTGTAGGATTGGAGAGTTAGTGCCTCAGACTGCTTTTGGTTTCCTCTCTTGCTCAAGATGTGGAGTGGATATGAGGCAGCATGGTGAGGGACCTGTATCTTTGGATAGCTGGGTTAGGTTAGAAGGGGAAACTTATGATGAGGACTGTCATGGAGGCCAAGGATCCAGGAATATATAAGTGCTTACATTAGTTCACTTTTAAAACTCGACACTCTTTATGCCTAGAGTTTTAAATGTCACCCATCTGAAACCAGCTTACATTTATAATATGTAAGCATGAGGAGAAATGGAGAGGTAACTGCAAAGAAAAACATCCATGAAAATCCATTGAGGACCTGACACAGAATAATTATTTTGAAGTCAATGTGAGTTTTGCCTTGTTTTGGTCCACTAAGATAATGCTATCATAGGTTGATCTGGTGTGTATATTAGCAGGAAGAAAAAGTCAAAGATAAAGTAGTAACATTTCATCATCTTACACACTTATATATCAGTTAATTTCACATGGTTTTGCTTAAAAGAAAAACATTATCCAAGAATAAGGAGAAAATATGCTCTGGGCCTCAAAAACTTCTACTGCCACCTTAACAGAATAAAAGAACATCTGAGAAGGAGCTACAACAAAAGGAAAAACTATGTAGCACTTTAAAGACTAACAAGATGGTTTAATAGGTGATGAGCTTTCGTGGGCCAGACCCAGTTCCTCAGATCATATTCTGGAAGAGAACTGGCATGACCATATATACCAAAGGAATACAATGAAAAAAGTGAACACATTATTAAACTGACAAATCAGATTTAGTACAGAAGGTGGGGTGAGGGAAAGGGAGGGAGGGAATAGCTATTTATGAGTCAATGAATGGCTAATCAGAGGTGATAAGTGGGGAAGCTATCTTTATAATGGTTAAGGTAATTAGCATGTTTGTTAAGACCCATTCGTAAAGTGTCAAATTTAAGCATGAAAGAAAGTTCTGAAGTTTCCCTCTGTAATCTGGTGTTAAAGTCTCTTTGAAGGAAGATGCATGTAGTAAGGTCATTAAGATTATGTCCAGGTAGGTTGAAATGAAAAGCAACTGGTTTTTCCTTGTGAAGATGTCTGATGTCTGATTTGTGGGCATTAATTCTTTGGCAAAGTGTCTGTCCAATATACATAGCAGAAGGACACTGTTGGCACATGATGGCATAAATTATATTTCTGGATGAACAGGAATATGTGTTCTTGATCATATAACTGACATGGTTAGGTCCAGTGATGGTATCACCAGAGTAAATATGTGGGCAAAGTTGGCAATGGGGTTTGTTGCAAGGGAAAGTTCCAGGGTTGGTATTTGTGTGGTATGTCCTGTGGTTGTTGGTAAGAATCCTCCTGAGGTTAGGTGGTTGTCTATAGGAGACTATGGGTCTGTCCCCCAGAGCCTCTTGGAGTGTAGTATCCTGTTCCAGTATAGGTTGTAGGTTATTGATAATGCATTGGAGGGGTTTAAGTTGGGGGCTATAGGTGATGACAAGTGGTGTTCTATTGTTGGTTTTCTTGGGCCTACCTTGAAGTAGATGGTTTCTGGGTATTTGTCTGGCTCTTTCAATTTGTTTTTTTATTTCCCCTGGTGGGTAATTGAGATTTACAAATGCTTGGTAGAGATCTTGAAGTTTCTGGTCTCTGTCAGTGGGATTAGAGCAGATGCAGTTGTACCTAAGGGCTTGACTATAGATGATGGAGCGTATGGTGTGTCCTGGATGGAAGCTGGAGGCATGTAAGTAAGTGTAGCAGTCAGTGGGTTTTCTGTAGAGAGTGGTATTTAATTTTCCATTAGTGCAGCTAAGAGCCACGAAGGCTGAGCTTGTAATAGCAATAAATGTGGATGCAGCTGAGAGCCAAGGAGGCTGAGTTTGTAATAGCAATAAATGTCGATGCATTTTACAGCACTTTCTAAACCGAACCAGAGGAATGGGTCAAATACCAAGATTGCTCTGCCCCTGCTTCCTCAAGTCTCATCCATGGGAAGTTAGATGAAGCATTCCAGATGAATGGAAATGGCAGAGCAAGTTGCCAAGGGAGAGCTAGTTAGCAGATAGGTTATAAAGGCTTCACAGCTAGTAATTAGCCCTTTTATTTTCACCCAGAACTTTGTTTGTAGCCACTGCAATGTGAAGCACATGTGCTATATGGTATTGCCAGCCTAGTCCACTTTGCTTAGGAAAGTAACAGTGCATGATGCATTAGCTGCAGAAGTTTCTGAATATCTTTCATGGTTAGTGCCAAATGGACCACAATTCAAAACTAGCAAAGATGTGTTCATGCCATACATAGTCTGGGAGGGGGAACTGTTTATCTGAAATACAGTACATTTTAATGTCTAAATTGAATTGCAGGTAGGATTATTGAGAAAACACAGTTCTTTACTGGATTTATTATCGTATACAATTATATGTTTAAAGTTTCTTTAAACATACTTATCATACCAGAAACCTTAACAAGGACATATAGCTGCTATAGTTAAAGTTAAGGATTATTGTACAGCTAACTCCCTACTTTCTGAACCATGAATTGCTCTGTTACCAACATTCTTATCTTGTCCTGTATATGAAATTCCTATTGAAAACGACATTTGTTTTTTAAACCTCAGCTTTATAAAGGTTTTGGATATAGCATGAGACTTTGGTAAACTGGGATTGATCTAATTTCTCTAGCTCCCATCAACGTACTATCAGGAGGCTTGAAGGACTGGCAGATAATGGGATCAAGACTAGTAAATACCATTAACAAATAAATTACAGTCAGCGGAACATATTCAAACATCAGAAGAGGCCCTGTTTGTTTTGGATTTGTGGTTTTGTGTGGGAGATTCATATTTTATCCATGCTTTTGTTTTTCTTCCTAATTTTTCCATCTACTTGACGGATGATGTTGTAAGTGTAAAATGTGTTTGGCTAGCACTAATATATGAAAGCCATATTTTTATCATCATCTTTAAAACCCATCTAGTAAAGGTCAGATTTTCACATTAAAAACCTGCTCCTTTTAAACCCACTCCAAAGACCTATTTTTGGTTTCTTTTATTGATGAAAATTATTGAGGTATAACATTGCAATTCTGTATTGTGACTCTTGCACCTTATATCATGCAATTGCATCTGTAGACTATGACAATGTTATCACACAATGCAGCATACAATGTGAAGAGAATGTCATGATGGTGCTTTGTAAACTTACTTGAATTCAAGAGACTTCAATGGCAATCAACCAGAACTATGTAGTACAAACATTCACATTAACATCAAGTGTGACTGAGTCCCTGTTAAAAAGAAATACTGTGTAGCTGCAGTCTTTTTATTTACCTTCTTATCTTGAGAATTTGCACAGGGAGAAGTAACACAAAAACAGCTCTGTATCCCTCTTTCACACAGGTACTCAATGCTCTTCATTCTCCATGCCTGGCTGGGACCCCGGGACAGACCTGCCTCTTCTGATACCTGATGCCACATCTTTGAAGGCAACATGTAGGGAGCGCACAGTGTCACAGATCCCCTCCCCAGATTTCTGTCAGAGTTCACACCAGAATGTGGCCAGCAGCAGCCTTTCAGCACTCTGAGGGAAGGAAGAGATGGGAGCTGCTTCCAGCTGAAGGGGGATGGGATGACCTGGCTGGTGTTTTTCCAGAGGTCATCTCTTCCCTCCCACTGCTCCCCTCCTCACCCCACTCCCTGTGACTAGAACCAGATTGTCCCTTCCTGCCCTCCAAGCTGATGCTGGCCATTGACATAACGTAGCCACCTCCTGTCCCCTGGCTACAGTACAGGCAGGAAGGGGTTAAACCCTAAGGATGCATTGAGCTTCAGTACCCAAGAAACCTGACTGCAGGGACTTCAGCCAACCTGGGCAGAGAGGTGACTCAGCTGGGGAGAGTGCCCAGGGGACAGAGCAGCCCTACACTCCCAGGGGGCAGGATGTGAGGCAGGGGCAGCGTGTGAAGAGAGTATTAAGTGCCCCTGCCTGAGGACCTGCAGGGTCAGGGCGCAAACAGGTTGGAAATAGCTTACTTCCTGACACTTCAGAGCTTAGCTGAGGGGTGGAGAAGCTTCTCCAGGCCAGCGCTGTGTGGGGCTTTGGCACATGCAGGGCTTGGCTCCTCCTGGCCAGCACTCCAGGCCAGAGGGGCTTGGGCTTTCCTCTGGTGCTAGCGCTGCCAGAGGCTGATGGTGAGCTGAATGATCTGAGCGGGGGCTAATTCTCCACACTGTGCAGGGAGCGGGATGCAGTGGGGCTGTGTGTGTGTGGTGGGGGGGAGATGAATGAGCACAGCAGGGAGAGGACAGTGAGAGGGGAAGCATGAAAAGGGCCAATGGGTGGGCAGCAGAAGTGACATGTAACCAGCCACCGCCTGCCTGGATTCACCATCTACTGCAGCAAATAGCCAGTGCTGGTGGGAAACTGGGCAGGGGGAGGGGAAGAGCCTGATGGCCAACAGATGGCACATATGAAGATCTGCACTGATGGACCAGCAGGGGGGAACAGCTGGCCCTTCACGCTGCAGTTTTGCCCAATCACCAGCCTTGCACACTCACCCCCCTGTCAGCCACTGAACCTCTTCCCACTCAGTACTGATGAGGAGAGACAAAAGTATAGAACAATTTGCCCATTTAGTAGGGACACCTTTAAATTGGCTTCCATACCTAATGATTGGAAGATAGCTTACATGATGCCAATATTTTAAAAGGGCTCTAGAGGTGATCTTAGCAATTACAAACCAGTAAGTCTAACATCAGTACCAGGCAAATTAGTTCAAACTATACTAAAGAATAAAATTGTCAGACACATGGATAAATATAATTTGTTGGGGGAAAGTCAACATGGTTTCTGTAAAGGAAATCATGCCTTACTAATCTGTTAGAGTTCTTTGAGGCGATCAACAAACATGTGGACAAGGGGGATCCAGTGGATATAGTATACTTAGATTTCCAGAAAGCATTTGACAAGGTCCCTTACCAAAGGCTCTTATGTAAAGTAAGTTGTCATGGGATAAGAAGGAAGGTCCTTTCGTGGATTCATAACTGGTTAAAAGACAGGAAACAAAGGGTAGGAATAAATGGTAAGTTTTCTGAGTCGAGAGAGGTAACTAGTGGGGTCCCCCAAGGTTCTGTCCTGGGACCCATTCTATTCAACTTATTTATAAATGATCTAGAGAAAGGGGTAAACAGTGAGGTGGCAACATTTGCAGATGATACCAAACTGCTCAAGATAGTTAAGACCAAAGCAGACTACGAAGAACTTCAAAAATATCTCACCAAACTAAGTGATTGGGCAACAAAATGGCAAATGAAATTTAATGTTGATAAATGTAAAGTAATGCACACTGGAAAAAATAATCCCAACTATATATACAATATAATGGGGACTAATTTGTCTACAACTACTCAAGAGAAAGATCTTGGAGTCATTGTGGATAGTTCTCTGAAAACATCCATTCTGTGAGTAGGGACAGTCAAAAAAGCAAATAGAATGTTAGGAGTAATTAAAAAAGGGATAGAGAATAAGACAGAAAATATCTCATTGCCTCTATATAAAACCATGGTACACCCTCATCTTGGATACTGCGTACATATGTGGTCGCCTCATTTCAAAAAAGATATGTTGACATTGGAAAAGGTTCAGAAAAGGGAAACTAAAATGATTAGGGGTTTGGAACGGGTCCCATCTGAAGAGAGATTAAAAAGACTTGGACTTTACAGCTTAGAAAGAGGAGACTAAGGGGGGCTATGATAGAGGTCTAAAAAATCATGACTGGTATGGAAAAAGTTAGTTACTTATTCCCACAATAAAAGACCTAGGGGTCACCAAATGAAATTAATAGGCAGCAGGTTTAAAACAAACAAAAGGAAGTTTTTCTTCACTTAGCGCACAGTCAACCTGTGGAACTCCTTGCCAGAGGATGCAGTGAAGGCTAGAACTTTAACAGGGTTCAAAAAAGATCTAGATAGATTCATGGCGGTTAGATCCATCAATGGTATTAGCCAGGATGGTAGGAATGGTATCCCTAGCCTCTGTTTCTCTGGAGGTGGGTGACAGGGGAGGGAACCTGCTGTGATCCCTCCCTCTGGGGCATCTGGTTTTGGCCACTGTCGGCAGATAGGATACTGGGCTAGATGCACCTTTGGTCTGACCCAGTATGATCGTTCTTATGTTCTTATGACACCTGCCGAAGGGCTTAAATATGGGACTGTCCCTTTAAAAACATGACATATTGTCACCCTATTTCAGTTACCTTGTTATTCTAATATCCTGGGCCAACACTGCTATGACAACACTGCATATGTAAGGACAAGGAACACATGCCTAATAAAAAACATGAATAGACCATTAGAGGGCGCTAGAGTCCACACAATGTTGTTTACTGTGAGAGTCTGTCAGAGTCCAAAACAGTAGAACCTCAGTGTTACAAACACAGGGGGAATGAAGGTTGTTCCTAAAACTCTGAAATGCTCATAACTCTAAACAAAACTTTATGGGTGTTCTTTAAAAAGCTTACAGCTGAACACTGACTTAATACAGCTTTGAAACTACTATGCTGAAGAATTGTGCTGCTGTCCCTTTTTGTAGTAGTTTACATTTAACCCAATACTGTATTTCTTTTTCTTTGTTGCCTGTCTTTGCTGTTGCTTAATTGTGTACTTCTGGTTCCAAATAAGGTGTATGGTTGACTGGTCAGTTCGTAACTCTGATGTCATTACTCTGAGGTTCTCCTGTAGCTGACTGATCTCTTTTGATATAACATTTAAATATACAGGTTTAAGTGGTGGTTGGTGAATTTAAATACCTCCTCAACACTGAAAAAGACCACCTGTTCTATCATGCATTTATAGGATATGTACGTTTCCCGGTGATTGTTCTCAGAACATTTTAGTTTCATGTAGACCCTTAGTTTTTGAAGGAAGCAAAGAAGAAACCAAAGCACTCAAGAAGACAATACACTCTGCGTACTCTTAGTTCTGAACTTTCTTTCCAATTTCATGTCTTTGTGTGAAATCCTAACTACATTGGTATCAAGAGCAAGACTCCCATTGACTTCACTAGTGTCATGATTTTCTCCTTTGGCTTTATTTCCCACCATATTATTCTTCGTGAGATACCTCATTTAACTAGATAGTGGAGAAGATTTGATGGATTTATATATATTTCAAATTGTTTTTAATCCTAGTATAAGTATATGTTTCTTTCCCTCTCTATATACAGAATTAATCTGTCTCAACTTTCCTTCAGAGTAATAGCAACAACTAAACAAAGATCAAATTAATCTTTGGTGCAATTTTAGCAAAAACAGTGAAATTACACTGATGATGACGATTCACCCACCCATTTCTCTTTACACAAGGTCATTAATCTCATAATAATTCTCCTTCGTATAAGCACAGTACAACCTTTCAAAAGAGTTGAGGGCAACCTGTAGCCATGGGCCGCACATTGTTCATCAAGGTAAGTTGCTGGCAGGTCATCAGAAAAGGTTGTTTACCTTGTGTCTACAGGTATAGGCTGCCTGTAGCTCCCATGGTTGATGGTTCACTGTTCCCAGACAATGGGAACTGCAAGCAGCTATCTGTGTCGACACAAGGTAAACCACCTGTCTGATGGTCTGCCAGT
Source organism: Pelochelys cantorii (assembly GCA_032595735.1). Taxonomy (NCBI): domain Eukaryota; kingdom Metazoa; phylum Chordata; order Testudines; family Trionychidae; genus Pelochelys; species Pelochelys cantorii. The sequence goes on along the minus strand of CM064337.1, from coordinate 23,795,088 downwards.
GGCTTACTCTGATGAACTGTGTATGGCCTGCAGGTTCTTTCTCTGTTCTAATACAGTTCTCTAGGTAAACTGTTCCAGTCCTTTAACCTATTTATTTTAAAGATAGTGTCCACTTTCTTCATTTATTCTTTTGGCTGCTTAAGTTTTTGTGCACAGCTGCTTTGCAGATTGAGACCATCCTTGACAGGTGTTTGTTTAACCTGCTCTTATAAATCTCCAATGATGGAGATTCCACAACATCCTTAGACAATTTATGCCAGTGCTTAGCCACCCTGACAGGAAGTTTTTCCTAATGTCCAACGTAAGCCTGTCTTGTTGCAATTCAACCCCATTGCTTCTGTCCTATCATCAGAGGCTAAGGAGAATAATTTTCTCTCTCCTTTTGTAACAGCCTTTTAGGCATTTGAAAACAGACATCATGTCTCCTCTCAGTCTCCTCTTTTCCATACTAAACAAACCCATTTTTTTCAATCTTCCCTCCCAGGTCATATTTTCCAAACGGTTGATAATTTTTGTTGCTCTTTTCTGGACTTTTTCCAATTTGTCCACATCTTTCATGAAATGTGCCTCCCAGAACTGGACACAATACTTCAGTTGAGGCCTAATCAGTGTGGAATAGAGTGGAAGAATGACTTCTCATGTCCTCCTTACAACACTCTTGTAAATGCATCCCAGAATGATGTTTGCTTTTTGTATAACCGTGTTACACCGTTGACCCATATTTAGCTTGTAGTCCACTATGACCTCTAGAACCCTTGCCACAGTACTCCTTTTTAGGCAGTCATTTCCAATTTTATATGTGTGCAACTGATGGTTCCTTCCTAAGTCAAGTACTCTGCATTTATCCTTATTGGGTTTCTTCCTATTTACCTTACATCATTTCTCCAGTTTGTCCAGATCAATTTGAACTATAATCCTATCTTCCAAAGCACTTGCAATGCTCCCAGCTTAGTATCATCCACAAACTTTATAAGCATTCTCTCTATGCCATTATCTAAATAATTGTTGAAAATATTGACCAGAACTGGAACCAGAACTGATCCCTGTGGAATCCCACTCATTATGTCCTTCCAGCGTGATTGTGAACTATTGATAACTACTCTCTACAAAACCTCAGTTAGACTGGATTCTGACTACTAAAAATGTAATGGACATTGAATAATAGCTGATGGCTCCAAGAAAGGTACAACTTGTCATCAATTCAGGCACAATCTGTGAGAATAATACAATTTTCTAAAAAGGCTGTGTGGATGATAAGCTTGGTCTTGAACATTTCAGAATATAATATCATTCACAAGGTTTCCTCTTTTTCCTAATGCTGATGAGCCCCAAGCATGCTTATAAATACTGGCAGGCTAAATTAAGTCACATTTTGCCAACTTTTGTTCCTCCTAAAATTGTAGTTAGTTTCATTAACATGGTGATACATTACAACACCCTTAATGCTATTCACTACGATTTCACACCTGAAATTCTGTTTCAACTCACTATGATCCATGGACATATTCATCAGCTAGCATTGTGACTGCCAGAAAATAGTTACTACACTTGCTAATAGACCCAACAAGGGAAAACATATGTCTGCAGCTGCATTTGACTCATGGCAGAATGAAGGAGTCTCTTAGTTTCAGTAGTTCTAAGTTTTACTCATGTTTGTTTTATGTAGTTGTGCACATTTATGTGCAAGAGAGATTCTTCTAGCATATTTTTAAGCACCTGACTTTTGTTTTAAATAGTTATATTTTAAAATAGGAAACAAGGTAAAGATAAAAAAAAAATCCAATCTGTTCTTTTTAGTTGTTCCTGAAATTCTCAACAACAAAAAAAAAAATAGTACTTGTACTTGTAACAGGTTCTATTTGTAGATTCGTGCCAAATAAACTTGGAACAAGATATATAATACACATTTCAAGCCAGTTCCTAGCTAGACTTCTCATACGTCTATACATTTTCCTTTTATAAATTATTCATATTCAGTTGGTAACTACTACTTCGGAGGACCACAAACTCATTACAATCTCAAATCAATATTTGCCTCTTGAATAAAAGTGACTGTGTACTGTGAACAGACAGTTGTTTATGGTAAGTCACTCTATAATCATGTGCATTAGAATTTCTGATTACTTTTAGTCTGGTGTCTTGCCAATAATGTCATTTGCTTTTTGTAGCTCAAATTTTTCTTTAGTTTTCATCACAGTCACCAAATCACTGAAAATTTTGTACCTGAACAACCTCTGCTAGCTTAGGAATGCAGGTACAGAATTATGTGCAAAACTGTTGCTATAATTAAGTGGATGTGTGCAAGAATAGTTGCTAATTTCAGTAGTGACAGCAGATCCCTTGTTGGCACGTTGGATATGTTAAAGGTTGTGAGGTTCTAAGACACTATGTAATTAACTTATGTACATACTTTAAATAGATAAATATGACATGACATAACAAAGAGACTTAAGCATGGATGCACAACTTTGGTTCCTTTATCATGATCAGCAGTCACATGCTTAAAGTACAAGACTCATCACAGTTTCTGTTTCATCAGGGCATAGTGCAGCCAGCCCATAAAATATTCTCCAATGTTGTCAAGCCTTCTATTTCGGTAGGAGATAACTGCCCCAATAAACACTTTCCATCCTGAGTTGAAATCACGGTTTGCATGGACTTATGAATCATTTATGACATCTGGCTATTGTAAGCCTCCAAACCAGTAAGCTTGATTCTTGAAAGATATTTGTGTTGTTTATGTAGTGGAAAGATGAGAAAATATTTTTTGACTAATGGTATTACTCTAGAGAAAAACATACTTGTTATAAATATGTTCCATTGCAATTGTTGGAGATTAATAGAATTGCCATACAAAGGACTTACATCACTGTTCCTGCTTGACCTATTCAGGAGGAAAAAAAAAGTAACTTCTGGGAATGCAAAACAATTTATTTGGAAAGGAAATAAGCAATGCAACCCCTTTTCATCATAGAATGTAGCCTTGATATAGCTCCTGCTGCTAAGTAACAGTTCCTTGAAATGATTCATAAAAGCACCAGATGTAAAGGTGAGTGCATATTTTTTCTTAACTTCAGGCCTTGCAGTAAACTAAGAATCACTCATGCAATGGGTATGAGACTCTCAGTTTTTAGATTAACAAACATTTTCAAAATTAAAATCATGTTTTGTTTGTGTCATATGCAGATCACATGAAGGGTCAAGCAGTCTCCTTACAGACAATCTCCAAATGAATAACTTTTGGCGATTGTAAAGAGTCCACTTGACCCTTCATGTGATCTGCACATGACACAAACAAAACGATTTAGTCCTGTTCAGGTAAAACACTAGACATTGCCTCGCATCTAATGCAGTGGTGGGCAACCTGTAACCAGTGCTGCTTCCCACAGCTCCCATTGGCCAGGAATGGCAAACTGAGGCCTATGGAAGCTGAAGGTGACAGTACCAGTGGACACAAGATAAACAACCTGTCTGGTGGCCCACCAGTGGCTTACCCTGATGAATTGTGTGTGGCCTGTGGCCTGCAGTTTGACCACCACTGATCTAATGCATGGAGATGCTGTTCCTCCAGAGATGAATGCAGCTTAGGAAATAATATGTGTAAATGTACCAACTGGGTCAAATGACTCTGAGAAACCACTTCAGGCAAAAATTGTGAATGTGGTTGTAAAATCACTTGTCTTTGGAAAACTGTGTATAAAGGAGGGTCTGCTATCAGAGCCTGCAATTCACAAACTGTCTTTGTGGACATTATTGTCACTAGAATAAAGTTGTCTGACACGAAAATGGAAAGAGACAAGATCCCAGAGGCTTGAGTGGAGGTTTTATTAAACCCACTAGGACTGAGTTAAGGTCCCAAAGAGGAGCTGACTTTGGATCATAGGATGTAGATGAAGTATCCCTTTTAAGAAACTTGCTACCATGATCTTCCCTGAATGGGAGGATGAAATGCCAATATTGCTGCCACAGCCACATGCACTTTCAGTTAACTGAATGCAAGCCTCAGTGACTGAAGGTGTAGCCAATACTCACCATGCATCCTTGCATGGATTTGAGAGGCTTTATCTCCACTTAGTCACAGGTGGAGATAAAGCCAGAATGCTCCAGAGAGCCTTAGCTGGTTCAAGGAGAGCATCACTGATGGGAAGGGTGACTTTCTGAAGGTTAGCTGTCTGCTGTAGGATACCAGTGCTTTGTGGGTGTTCTCTTACAAGATCTCCACTTGGATATTGAGGGAAGCAGCTATGTGCCACAAAAGGTCTTGGTATGCCTTATGATCCTCTGACACTGAAGAGAGGGATGAACTAGGCAACACGGAATCATTTGGAGATGAAGACAAGGCTTTTAATTGGACTAAAGCTGGATCCTGTTCCAAGAGTGATGGACCCAGATAGGATGACTCTGGAGACTCTACAGGAAGTAGCCACATGGTTGCCTGGGCCTGTGGTGGATTGATAGTCATTATCACATACTCATCTGGTGATTTGATCTGTGAGTGCGATGAAGAGTGGACCTCCACAACTGAGCATCCCATGGATTCCATGGAGGCCAGTGGTACAGAGGGGGATTTGGTGGCCATTATGTGCTAGACCAGGAGCCTCCATCCCAACCATAAGATGAGTGCCAGTCCTGGTACCTGTAATGGTTTATTGATGGTGCCCGGGCAGTCCAGGCATGATCACAGAATCATAGAATACTACAACTGGAAGGGACCTCGAGAGGTCATCGAGTCCAGTCCCCTGCCCTCATGGCAGGACCCAGTACTGTCTAGACCATCCCTGATAGACATTTATCTAACCTACTCTTAAATATCTCCACAGATGGAGATTCCACAACCTCCTTAGGCAATTTATTCCAGTGTTTAACCACCCTGACAGTTAGGAGTTTTTCCTAATGTCCAACCTAAACCTCCCTTGCTGCAGGTTAAGCCCATTGCTTCTTGTTCTATCTTCAAAGGCCAGGAAGAACAATTCTTCTCCCTCCTCCTTGTGATACCCTTTTAGATACCTGAAAACTGCTATCATGTCCCCTCTCAATCTTCTCTTTTCCAAACTAAACAAGCCCAGTTCTTTCAGTCTTCCTTCATAGGTCATGTTCTCTAGACCTTTAATCATTCTTGTTGCTCTTCTCTGGACCCTCTCCAATTTCTCCACATCTTTCTTGAAATGCGGTGCCCAGAACTGGACACAATACTTCAACTGAGGCCTAATCAGTGCAGAGTAGAGCGGAAGAATGACTTCTCGTGTCTTGCTCACAACACACCTGTTAATGCATCCTGGAATCATGTTTGCTTTTTTTTGCAACAGCGTCACACTGTTGACTCATATTTAGCTTGTAGTCCATGATGCCCCTGATTCAGATGCTGAGGAGCAACGAGATCTTGGTGATAAAGGCAGAGCAAGACCAGAAGGGCCAAGTAACTGTTCTGATTCATCTATCGCCGAGAACGAGGCAGGAAGCAGTGCTGCCAGTGAAAGCAATGCTGTTAGTACTGAACATGCCAGTGCAAGAAGCAGTGTCAATCCTGAAGTCAGCAGAAGTATCTAAGGGTGCATCTACACTTCACCATTATTTCGAGATAACTAGCATTAATTCTAAATAACAATGTGAGTATCTACACAGCCATTCCGTTATTTCAAAATAATTTTGAAATAATGGATGGCTTATTCTGAAATCTGTAAACCTCATTCTATGAGGAATAATACCTATTCCGAAATAGCTATTTTGAAATAAGGCGTGTGTAGACACTTCACAGTGGCTATTTCGAAATAGCCCCTCCCCAGGGCCTCCTGGGGCTCTAAATTGAGATAGCATGTCTACATTAGGGAAGCCTGCCTCGGACTAATTTTGAGGCTTCCCTCCAGTGTAGACATGCTATTTCGAAATAAGCTATTTTGGAATAACTAGACTGGAATATTTTATTTCAGGCAGTGTAGATGTACCCTATGTGTCTGACAGTACCAGCATGAAAGGCAATGAAAGCCACCACACTTTTGGTGCTGACTGCTGTAGTGCTGAGATCCCAAGATCTCGTTGCTGATCCCAGTACTGGTACTGCTTCCATAACACGCGGAAGGAGAACATTGGGTTTTGGTGCTGACAAACCTGAGGGTTCAGTGGCTCGATCAGACAACAGGACTATAGATGAAGCGACCCTCACAAAGTCTTGGACCAAAAGAGCAGTCAGGACCAAAAGACAGAGGAAGTCTGTAGCTGCCAGGTATGCTGACAACATGGAAACAGTCAGTACTGGCATTTTCCTCATTAGTACTGGACTCAAAGGATGCCCCCTGGCTGTAACTGGAACCAATGATACTGGGTTTCTAACCTCAGTACCCAATACCAGAGAAGTGTGAGAGATATCCATGTCATCCTTCATTTTGGCACCAACCTCATGCCAGTCCACACTTTTCCTGAGGAGGCCTGCCCAAGACCTGGAATGGTCTTGATTGGTCTCATGTGACTTTTTCCTTGGCACAATTGACAGGGAGCAGCTTCTCTGTTTCTTTAGAGAGGCACCTGCTCTGGAACATGAAGCAGCAGCATTCTCGGAACGCAAGGGTGATTTCCTGCTTTAGGAGGGCTTTGGTGCCAAAGCAGACTGCATTGCTTGTTCGAGCAGGTGCTTCTTTGGGCAAAAGTTCCAAGCTGTTTGCGTCTGCTTCTTGAACAATCTGCAAATTGCACAAGGCTCTTTAACATGTGCCTCACTGAGACAGAGCAAGCACGTGTTGAGATTGCTGCCATACAAAGGACAGTATTTAAACTCCAGTGAGAGCATCACTGAGGAAAACTAAACTAATAAAACTAACACGATGCAAACTGATCCTACAGGTACTACTAAATACATACAACCAAAGAAAAAACTAAACAAGATGAAGGGTTTTGAGGTTAAGATCATGCAGAACTCTGACTCCAGCCATGGGCAGTAATAAGGAGAGGAGGGGAAGACACCACCTCATGTAGCGACGAGGCATGGATGCTGCCCATCTTTAGGTACTGTTAGCCAAATATCTCTGGCTTCAGAGCACTGGATACATATCCATCCAAGCGGAATACACTGCAGTATCTACTCAAAGAAGAATGTACAGTTGCACTTCCTTAGATGACTCCTCATTGGATTTTGGTTTCTTTAAATTTTGCATTTTACTATGATTTTCAGTGTAAGTTCAAAATTCAACTGTGTCTTCTGTAAAGACTAGTTCTTGCAGTTATCTTGTTCAGATATTACTCCAAGTTACCTCTTATTTTGTATTTACTGCTATAAATCTTATGAAACTACTTTATAGTATCACGTTGCAATAGCCAAAACCAGCACAGTAAGGGTGTGTCTAGACTACATGGCTCCGTTGACGGAGCCATGTAGATGAGGCAGGACGACAAAGGGAAATGAAGCGGCGATTTAAATAATCGCCGCTTCATTTAAATCAAAATGGCCGCCTTGCTGTGCCGATCAGCTTTTTGTCGGCACAGCGCAGCAGTCTAGACGGGGATCTGCCGACCCCAGAACCCTTTGTCGGCAGATCCTTTATGACTTGTGAAACGAGGCTTACAGGATCTGCTGACAAAGGTTCACGAGGCATACAGGATATGCCAACGAAGGGTTCTAGGGTTGGCAGATCCCCGTCTAGACTGCCGCGCTGTGCCGACAAACAGCTGATTGGCACAGCGTGGTGGCCATTTTGATTTAAATGAAGCGGCGATTATTTAAATCGCCACTTCATTTCCCTTTTTTGAGTAAACTAATCTACATGGCTCCGTTGACGGAGCCATGTAGTTTAGATGTACCCTAAAAGTGCTAAGTTGATGTCTTTTGGATAATTCCTGTAGCATATTGCAGTGTATTCTCATAAAGGAAACTACTAGCATAAATGTAGGGCTTGGTGAAGCTGCTGGTGCATATCTTCTTTGCCTCTTTGCATCTCTTGCAGCACTACTCACTTCCCATGAATTGTTTTACAGAGAAATATGAACCTATCATGGCAAACCCCCCCCTCAAATCCAAAACTCTAAAGCCCCTCATACAGTTTATGTTCTCTTCAACCAATCAAAATTCATCCCTCTTAGGTGTTTCTATATCGGTATTTAAGCACTGACAACATGATACACCAATGTCTTGCAGAGCCAGATATGGCATTATGATGGACTTTCTCCTGCCCTGTTCCCCTCCCAAGTTGGGAGGTGGCAGTACTGTCACCCTGGAAGTAGGGTTTCAGTGAAGAAAGCAGCTTTAAAATCTAGCTGCACCTCAGCTTGCAGAGGTGCCAATTCAGTATATTGCTGAACTGACACCTCACACTTTGTGGCCTCTGCCAGCTGGTTCCAGTCCCCATGGCAGTGCAGAAGTTGTGCTGTTTCACTTAACCCTCTTCCACAATTAGGCAGAATCTGACCCCTTGAATATGAAAAAATGCCACATTCAAGAAAATCCAAGTCCCCACAATGTGGGTTGGATGGCAGGGTTCATACAACAGTTACAAAACGTGTGATGATGATGATCTCCTTCAAGGACATCAATTGATAGAATTATTCCTGTTCCCTCCTTCCTCAATTCCTCACCCCCTAATTCCACTTACATTTAAATTGTCTGCAGTGTGGTCTTAACAAATCTATAAGTCAGGTCTACCCAAATGTTTCTAATTTCCCTTCATTGAACTTGAACGAATAACATCTGAAAATGCAAGTCTTACAACATTGCTTCAACACATGGAGATGATTTAAAATAGCAGTTTGATAATGTCATGATCTGTTAGAAATTGTCCACTTTATATTGAAGATATTAAAAGTTAGTTGCCTCAGTCTCATAGGGTATGTTTTTCTTATGACACACGAGAAAGCAATTCACTGGGTTGTGAAATATGATGTTTGGACCTCCCTTTGGCAGAATAAGTACAGTGTGGAAAGTGCAGCTTGTTTCTTTTGTGTCATATTATTCTGTTGTGCACAGCTACTAAATTCACAGATAATAAAATGCAAGAGTTATCAAATTAAACCTATCATTAACCTCATCTGAGGTAAGCAAGTGATGGACAGTTAGTCCCACTGGGTATAACAAACATCTTTGCAAATAGCACCTGATAAAGGAATTGGCTTTATTAATGAACAAATAAATCATGCACATAATGTAGAAAATGGAGAGAACCGTATGGTATGTTCTGTGAGTTAATGCGAATGCTAAGTGTAATGTAACACACAATCCTACAAATTCACCACCAGCTCACCTCTCCTATCAGACATGTAACTTTTTGCAGGAACCTGTAGCCAGTTTAAGTTCCACTACACTAATTTCCCCAGAAGTGTATGCTACTGGTCTGATTTTTCCATGCTTCTCTTGAGAGCTACTGCTGCAAGTGCAATTATATTCACAGATACCTCTAGATGATCTGGTTTGCTAGGGACTGAGGTGATTATCACAAATGCCTGCATCACTGCTTGCTTTAACTTGAAAAATGCATTTACATGCTAGTCTGTCCAGACCCAAGCAACCTTCCTTTTCAAGATAATGTTGAATGAACCTGCACTGTAAGCAAAGTTAGAGATGAAGTCTCTATGGTATCCTGCTAAACTTAGATAAGAGTATAAAGAACTTATATCACTGGGCATAGGCAATTCCTGAATTGTATCCACCTTACATAGGGCTGGTATCCAACCTCCCTGAGACAATGTGATACCTGAAAAAGAAACTCTTGGGACCATTTGTTGTACCTTTGTTGGGTTACACTTTAGTCCTGCTTCCTTGATGGGTATTAAAAGCTCATCCAGGTATAACACCAACAGGTGGAATCAAACATGAGACCTCTGGATCTTAGTGCATGAACTTCTACAGCATAAGTTAAAAGCCAGCTGGCTCTCAGACTCCTTATTCTCACTGTAAGTAGCCTCAGTGCCATTAGAGCGGACAGTACACCACAGGTGTGTGGGTTACATAGGCACTCCACATGTTCCTCTCAATTTTCTCTTGCTAAACAAATGTCTTCTACAAACTGAAATAAAACATGGTTTGGAAAACTTAGAATTCACTTCATTTGTCCATGAAACATAGCTGGACTGTTATGGAATCCTAGGGGTAAGACTTAGAAAGCATACTGGAGCCCCTCCATTGTGAAAGTAGGATGGTATTGACTTTCAACATGTGTCTTAACCGCAGGGTACAGATTGTGGTCAAAGCTAATGAGAACAAAGAGAACCTATACGCCTACAGAAAGCAGGGTCCCTTAAGTTTCTAGGGGCCTCCACACCAAGAAAAAAGAGGATTGACACTTTCATGTGCATGCATAGAATGTAATCCCAGTATTAAAAGGGGGTGCCCTGAAAATTATTGTTGAGACTGAGGGTGGTTGAATTAAAAAATATCAAACTATCCTTTCCATCTTTCTTCTGAAAAGTTTGAATCCAAAATCCCAGGAGTGATGGCACAACGCAACCTTTTAGCTTTTCAGGTGGCTGGGAAGGAATTTGACTTTTTATATCAAAGGTGGTTGAGAAGAGGAGGTGAGTGGCCATGAAAAAGAAAAGCCATGAAATCATCTGCATTGGTTTACATTCTATATGATTTTGGGACACAGAATGCTCTGAAACATGTGCTAATGTGATTTCTTTGGAGGCCAGCAGATGTGATCCAACACTTATATCAAATAAAGGGGAGTGGGGAGTTCCTGTCCTAATTGAGAACAAACTTGTCTGCAGGGTTCAGTATTGGGAATTCTGACAGTGCTTTTAGAACAGAGGTTCTTGCGTTGGTGTTGGAATTCACAAGAGCCAAAACAAAAGCTCATGGAAAGAGGTATCTGTGACAACTTATCCCTTAGAATACTGCACTCTATCCTACTCTCTCTTTCTTCCCATTACCCCACCTCTTCCCATCACTGTCTTCCTGTTAGCTGCTATTCTTTCTCCTAGCAATCCTTTCTTACTTCTCTAACTCTGTCCCCACTGACCACGGTATTATGTTCCCCCATGAACAAGCTAACAGCCTCATGCTAACCACACACATTTCACTGTCCCTAGTCCCACTTCCCCACTCTTCCCACAGCTGGTTGTTACTCACTGTTGTGAAAGGAAGGTGTTGAGGCCTATCCAGAATATGTCAAATGAGCACCAGTTTAATTGTAAGTGTAAAGGAAAGGCAGCATTGTGAGATACAGGAGATGTAAAATAAAAACAAAATTTGATTGGATGACCAACAGTAACCCCGCTTTTAGGGAAGTAAGTAACTCAGACAACAGTATGCAACGAAGTGCTGATTACCCCAAATGGAGCAGACAAAAGTTTTTGTAAAGTCAGAATAAGACAACAAAAATCTAACGTCAGCAATTGTCAGGCGAGTGGAGGAATACCAAAATACCGAAACAGGGTATATAAGGTTGAATGGATCAGACCAAGAGCGGACGGGTTGCGAATCCAAAAATCTAGGTCTGATCAACCAGGGCTCCCTCCCCGGCGCTGAATCTCGCTGCCGCACATAAGCTCCAAAAGGGGAACAAATAAGCTCCGAAAGGGGAACAACACCGGTCGTAAGTTGCAATGAAAAAAAAAAAAAGGAAAGATATAAAGAAAAGAATATCTCCTGAATCTAAGCAATGCTTCTAATTTTCTTAACGTGAGTATTATATATTTGTTAATTCCATAAATTGTTTAAAGGTAAATCAGGAGGGTATATCTGTAGGAGAAGTTATTATTTTTTGTTTTTTTTAATTGTATTGTTTTTCTATTTTTTATTTGTATATTATATTGTCTTAAAAGAATCAAAAATAGTGAATTGATTTAAATGAAAAATTAATTATAAAGTAAATAGAAAAATAAAAATCTTTGTTTGACCCTAAAAAGAAGTATTCCTCTGTCTGTGGTTTCAAATCCTTTAAAGAACCAAACCTGGTTACCGAGAACTGTCCATAAACTGAGATCCAAAAGTGATACTCTTCTTTGTGCTGATTTCTGGCCTGAGGGAGGAGTCAGGAACTGGTAGCATGGGAAGCTGAGTCGTATTAGGGGTGATAGGTGAGGAGGAAAGTTTCTGATAGGGAGAACCATGGCAGGTCACAATCTGTTCCAGATTCTCAATATACCTTGCCTTTTAGTGGCCAGGAGCCTTCAAAACTTTCCCATGACAACACCACATAGTCACACCACAAAAACCCTAACATTTCCTACATACAACTTAGGAAATATCTATTTGCACAGGGTTTAACTCATGTTTCCAAATGGTATTTTGTTAATGCACTGAGCCTATATTACAATTCTTTCAAGTTCAACATGAGGGGACCTTTTTATTGAAAGATGCAGAAAAAGGGATAAAAACATTTCTGCAAATTATCTATCTGTTAATGGTTTCCCCACATAAACAAAATAAAAATAAGAATTTCCACTAAAAACTAAGGAAGAAAAACCATTTCAGAGCCTGATCCCGCTCAGAAAAGCTCTCAATTTTCTTCAGTGGGAGTTTTGCCTCCAGACAGTCTGCGGAATCAGACCCTAAAAGTCTGGCTGAAAGGAAAGAGATTGCAGAAAGAGGCTGGCAATTTCAATCACTTTTTCAGAACGATCTCCTACTTCTAAAAAACAGTTAACTTTTCTCAGCTATGGGGCAATATTGAGAACACACAATAAAACCTAATGGTCAAACCTCACCATATAAAAGATGTATTTGGTAAATATGAAGACAGAATACCAACCTAGGACTGTATATATAAATGCTTGATCCTAAGTTATTGATTTTAATGGGCCATGGACCAGGCTCTATGTATTTTGAAAAACTGTGTTGATGCTTCCTTAAATTGTCCTAATTGGTGGTGTTTTATAGTGTGAAACACACAAGTCTCCTGGAGCTCTTCAGGGTCAATGGTGATTGTTGAGGATTCTTCTGCCTCCTATAATACTGCACTGAACTGGGGAATTAGATGCCTTTTTAAGTATGACATTCCAGGCTCAGCTGTTACCCCATCACTGCTGTCATCAGTCTTCTCTGGTTGTCTTAGTTTCTGGGTGCTTTTCATTTCAGGCACTGCATGTAAACCCATGCGTGAAACCATGTCAGCAGGGAGGAAGGAGTAGCAGGCAAGCAGCTCAAAGATACTGAGAATATACATGACAATTGTGAGAAAACTGAATTAGTGTCAAAAATCAGGGAGGCTCAGCAACGTAAAGTAAGTAAACGGGGCATTAGGAATTCTACACTGAAATCTTTTCCCAGTTTTAACATTAGAAGACATGTCCTATAGACACTGTGACCAGGGGTGGGTGAAACAATTCAACTTGCATATAATTTTGCCCAAAACTTTAAACACAATTTTTTATTTCAGATGTTAAAAAGTTTGAGTAACTTATTTGCCTGTCCATCATATATTTCTTAGGTCAGATGTTGTCTCTGCACTTGCAGATTCCGGCCATGATTGGAAGTGCCTCTGCCAAAATGCCTAGAGAAAGATGGTGCTTATGAGAGTCCATAGCCAGATTTCCAGATGCAATAAGTAAAGTTCTGATGAGACATTAAATTAGTTTAATCTTTGTGCCACTTGTAATTCACCATGAAAGTTCCAGCACTAGGCAGAAGAAATGGAGGGGAGGAGAGCTTTGGAATTACGAAACAGCTGAAAAATTATCAGCCCTAAAAAAGTAGAATGATTTTTTTTCCTATGCAATATTCCTCTAAGGAGTAGCCCTGGTGGTCTTTATCTGCAAAAACAACTAGGAATCCTGTGGCACCTTAGAGTAACACATTTATGAGGGCATAAGATTTCGTGGGTAAAACCCACTTCATCAGATGAATTGGAGTGGAAGTTACAGAGGCAGGGATATATATAAGAACAACAAAAGAAAGAAGTTACTTGTGTTAATGAAGCTAATCAAGTCAGGGTGGATGTGGTTCATTCACAGCAGTTGATGTGGAGATGTGAATATCAGGAGAGGGGAAATTGCCTTTGTAGTGCGTTAATCAGTTAAGATCCTTATTCAGTCCTAAGTTGATTGCACTTAATTTGCAAATGAACTCCAGTTCAGTTGTCTCCCTTTGCAATTGGGTTTTGAAATTCTTTGTAGATAAGAGGTTTCTTTTCAAATCCATTAGGGCTCATCTAGACTGCATTCCTTTCTCGAAAGAGGAATGCAAATGAAGCAGATCAAAAATTTAAATGAAGCGCGGATTTACAAATCTCGTGCTTCATTTGCATAATCGTGTCCGAGTGCTTTTTCAAAAAAACCCCCTGCTGTCTAGACAGGGTTCTTTCAAAAAAAAGAACCCCTTTTTTGAAAGAATCTGTACACCTCATTTTTTCAGGAATATGGGTTCTTTCGAAAAAGGTTTTATTTTAAAAAAGAACCCCATCTAGACTGCAGGTTTAAGCGCTCAGACACGATTCTGCAAATGAAGCGCAAGATTTGTAAATCCTCACTTCATTTGAATTTTCGATCTGCTTCATTTGCATTCCTTTTTCGAGAGAGGAATTCAGTCTATACATAGCCTTACTGAATGTCCAGGGAGGTTAAAGTGTTCCCCTACATATTTATGTATGTTACCTTTCCTGATGTCTGATTTGTGCCCATTTATCCTTTGGCATAGGGACTGTCCAGTTTGGCCAATATACATGGCAGAGGGGCATTGCTGGCACTTGATGGCATCTATCACTTTCGCGGATGTGCGGGTGGATGAGCCCTGATGGGGAGGCTGATGTGGTTGGGTCCTGTAATGTAGTTTCTTGTATAGATATGTGGACAGAATTTTCAGCGGGGTTTGTTGCAAGGTAAGTTCCTGGGTAGGTATTTCTGTGGTGCATTGTGTGGCTGCTGGTAAGTATTTGCTTCAGGTTGGGGGGGCTGTCTGTAGGCGAGGACTGGCTTGTCTCCCAAGATCTGTGAGAGTGAAGGATCATTTTCCAGGACAGATTGTAAATTGTCAATGATGTGCTGGAGGGGTTTTAGTTCCTGCTCTGCCTGGAGCTGCTCCCTTGATACTGGAGACATCAGCTCCCTGCTCGGTTGTAGACTTGGGCTTGGTCCCTCTGGGAGTGAGGCAGGTGATATGGGTGTCTCTGCTGGCCGTGAACCACTCTTTGCGAGTGTGTTGTGTTGTGTTGTGTTGCAGACTCGAGGTTCAGCTACTATTGTAGGCTCTGTCATGTCTGCTGATCCTGGCACTGGGCTCTCCACCAATTCCAGTTTTCGGGCTGGTTCTGGCTGGGCTTCAGGTACTGGATCTACTGCTGTTGTCATAGATGCTGACCAGCCTTTGTACTTAACAGACAATTTGGCTGTTGGCAGGTCAAAAGAATCTGCTTGGAGGGGTTGTACTATTACTTGGGCCTCTGGGTTGATGAGTTTGGGGTCCATTAATGACTTGTGTATAGCTGACACCTGTACTCCAGCGTCTTGCCATGTGATAACCTTTTTCTTGCCCACATTCACAGTCTGCCTTCGCTCTGGGTGTACTGGAGAGGTATCTGGGCCTGAGGACTCTTGATGTAACCCCAGTGCAATGAACTGCACTCTGCTAGTGCTCTTGAGACAGTTGGCCTTCACATGCCCCAGCCCATTACATTTAAAACTTTGCCTAGCTGACTTGTCACTGGAACGAGGTAAGTTGCTGGAGAATGGAGTTGTGGGATAAGAGGGCATCTGGGGCTTCCCTTGTGCTTGTGGTGGAGAGGGCTCCTCTCTGTGAGATAAACCTTGGAGTTGCCCTAGTGGTGATATGCTATCTGTGGATGCTCCTTCTGGTATCCCCACAAACTGTTACTAGTTCTGTTCCTCTCCATCACCTCCAACTCTCTGACTCTAATTTCTCCTGCCTCTGTTATGGTTTTGGGCTTTCTATTTAACATGTATCTTTGTATCTTTTCAGGAACACCTTCTAGGAACGGTCCCATTCTCATTAGGAGAGATAGCTCTTCCATAGTCTTAGCATATTCTCCTGATATCTATATGTCCCAACTTTTGTCAATTTGGTAGGCATGTTTGGTGAATGCTGCAACTGGTTTCCTGAAATGGTGATAAGCATGTTTAGGAGTGAGCCCCATCTTAATTCTGGCTTTTTGTTTAAAAATTCATAATTGTTCATGTTTTCTTCAGGCATTTCAGCTGCCACTTCAGCTAAGAGTCCATTGAGTTGTGGTCTCAGCCCCACCATGTAGTTGGTTTACCCAAGGCAGGCCCTTTAAAAACTGTCTAAGAAGGCTTCTCTGTCATTTCCTACCTGGTACACTGGATGTTTCTTGGGTTGGAGAGCAGTAGCTGGTGCAGGATTGTTGGTCAGTGTAGTTGCAGTGCCCAGCTTTTCAGCTTTCCTCAGCTAAAAGCACATCTGCCTTTCATTCTCCTCCACCTCAAAGTGCCTCTGGTTTTCCTTCTCTGCCTCAACTTCTAAGTGCCAGGTCTGTAGAAAAAACTTCATCTCACCCATAGTAAGAGATCTGCCTGTCTTAGGACATCTTCCCACCTTGGTGCTTGTGGTAGGGGAGGGACATGGCCACCACTATCTGCTTCTGTCCCTATGGGGCCATTCCTCCCCGTTACTAGGTGTCAGTCTCCTGTTTCTCATTCCATCTCTGCCTGTCTGTCACTGAGTTGGATGTCTGGGCCTGGGAGCTGTTTCCACCTTGGTGTGCTGCTTTGGGAAGGTTGATTGCTTGAGGGCTACTCTGCTCCACCGCAAATGCATGCACTGGGCTGCTTTCTTGAGGCTATGCTAGCTTAACTATCCAGTTGCAGCCTTTGAACATCATGGAAAAATATTCCTTTCCATTTATAAATTCTGAGCCCTAATTAGGTGAAATGACTGGCACATGGGTCCCATCAATTGCCTCAGTACAGTTCAAGTACCTCATGTCATGAGCATTACCAGGCTTTATAACTTAGTGCAACAGATCCTTTTGCATGGCATCACAAACTTATATGACAATGGCCCAAACAGTCAATCTATGGTAAAATGGCTGGCTATGAACTAGTAGCATTTGAGAGTAGCCATCAACCAGATGGACTAACTTTTTGCTGGGTATGGGGCGCTGTATATTGGTATGCTGCCGCTGCAGCTCTGGAACTAGTTCATCACATAACTAAAAAAAAAAGTCTTTGCTATCCTGAAATTCTCTTGCTATTGCTGGTCACAGAGGCTATGTCTAGACTACGCTTTATTTTCGAAAGAGGATATGCAAATTCCTGCAAATTCTTCTGATCTCACTTTCAAAAGTGGGTCTTTCAAAAGTGAAAGTAGTCTGGATGCAGGGTTTTTTTTGAAAAAAAAACCCTTTTTTGAAAAACCGTGTAAACCTAATTTTTAAGGAAGAGCGGTTTTTCAAAAAAGGGGGGGAGGGGTCCAAAAAAACTGTGTCCAGACTACTTCCACTTTCGAAAGACCCACTTTCAAAAGTGAGATCGGAAGAAGATGTGCAAATTCCACGGAATTTGCATATCCTCTTTCGGAAATAAAGTGTAGTTTAGACGTACCCTTACATCTGCAGAATTATCCTTTCCCACCAATCAACACTGGCTTCTTTAGCCCAGAAACAGCAATCCATGATGTGGATCCCTAAGGGTACCTAAGGGTACATCTATACAGCAGGGCTTAACTCGAAATAAGTTACACAAATTTAGCTATGTCAACCATGTAACTTATTTCAAAATAGCTTATTTTGAAATTAGGTGTGTCTACAAAGCACTTATTTCAAAAAAGAGCAATCTTCCTCCGACTTCCCTTACTCCCTGTACAATGAGGATTACAGGAGTCGGAGTAAGCAGTCCTCCAGCTTGACAATATTTCAACATTATTTCGAAATAACTGCCTGCTGTGTAGACGTGGACTAAGTTATTTCAAAATAATGCTAATTATTTCAAAATAATGTTGCTGTGTAGACATACCATCTACACTGCACACTTATTGCAGAATAAGCTATTCCGGAAAAAATATTCCAAAATAGCTTATTTTGAAATAGTGCATCTACATTACAGGGAAGCCTCGAAATTAGTCGGAGGGAGGCTCCCCTAATGCGGACTCGCTACCTCGATTTAGAGCCCCAGGGAGCACTAAGGAGTAATTACTTTGAATGGCCCTGGGGAGAAGCTATTTCCAAATAACAGCAGTGGAGCATCCACACTACAGTTATTTCAAAATAGCAGTTTTGGAAGAGGCATTATTCTTCATGAAATGAGGTTTACAGAAGTCGGAATAAGCTGTCTGTTATTTCAAATTTATTTTGAAATAACAGAATTGCTGTGTGGACGCTTGCATTGTTATTTCAGAATAACGGCTGTTATTCCGAAATAATGCTGCTGTGCAGATGCACCCTAAGGCTACATCTACATTGCACCCCTCTTGTGCAAAAGCCTATGCAAATGACGCGCAGATTAGCATATTGCCGCATTTCATTTGCATAATTAATTAGGGGTCTTTTTTGCGCAAGAGGCTTTTGGTAAAAAGGAGCCGTCTGCACAGCTCCTTTTTGCGCAAAAGCCTTTTGCGCAAAAATGGCACCTAATTAATTATGCAAATGAAGTGTAGCAATATGCTAATCCATGCTTCATTTGCATAGGCTTTTGTGCAAGAGGGATGCAATGTAGACGTAGCCTTAGTGTGCCAGTGGCTTTTAACACTATGTTGAAACACTGGTTCAATAATAACTAAGAGGAAAGCGTGCCACCTACTGAAACACCAACGTCCATTTTTGTGGGGAAGGAAGATGAAGTGGATAACCTGCTAAGTCTTTTACATCTCTGTTTTCTGTTTATTATTCAAGACTTTGGAAGTAATTGAAGGAGGGACTTATTTTCAACTTTTAAAATGTGCACACGCATACATGCAGACCCAATCCTGCTCCCATTAAAGTCAATGACAAAGCAACTGCCACTTCAGTATCAGCCCAACTGGACTCCACAACTCAGATAAAGTCACCTGTTGCTGACTGTTCTTTTCAACATATAAGTTTAACAAAAAATTACCGCCCCCCCCCCCGACCCCTCCGCCAACCTGATTTGTGTCACCATGGTGGTAAAACATGCTAGGATTTTATCTGAAGCATTTAATTCAGGGTTCCAGCCATGCTCTTTTTCAAAAAGTTCATCTGGATCACCAATTCCTCATTGACACAAGCAACACAAGTGCCAAACCGTAGAATAAACTCATTGCTGGCATGGCCTCTCATCCAACAGCTGTGCAGTTCTTGTTCTTTTAGCCAGTGGAGATATAGTACCTGGCTGCGTCTAGACTGGCATGAATTTGCGTAAATGCTTTTAACGGAAAAGTTTTCTGTTAAAAGTATTTGCGCAAGAGAGTGTCTAGATTGGCACGGACGTTTTTGCGCAAAAGCACTTTTTGCGCAAAAGCGTCTGTGGCCAATCTAGACGCGCTTTTGCGCAAGAAAGCCCTGATCGCCATTTTAGCCATTGGGGCTTTTTTGCGCAAAACAAAACTGAGCTGTCTACACTGGCCCTTTTGCGCAAAAGGTTTTGCGCAAAAGGACTTTTGCCTGAACAGGAGCGTCAAAGTATTTGCACAAGAAGCACTGATTTCTTACATTAGAACATCAGTGCTCTTGTGCAAATTCAAGCGGCCAGTGTAGACAGCTGGCAAGTTTTTGCGCAAAAGTGGCCGCTTTTGCGGAAAAAGTGGCCAGTCTAGACACAGCCCCTATGTATGTACAGAAGATAACTAAAATTTAATTTGCCCCAGTTGTAGTAGAGAAACATAACCCACCATACAGAGTTGAAATAATGTGGATGGTATCATCTGTATATAATTGATAGGGTTACATTTTCCATTACAGTTTCTTCTGGAGGAGGGGGAGGATATACAACAGGGTAGCAATCATAACAATCATGCATTACAAAACATCAATCAAAAATCCTACCTTCATTTACTACAGGGTGATTTGCATTTCATTCTGACGTACAAATGACCTATTTCTAAACAATGTCACATAAAATTATATTAAATTAAATTTTTATTCTAAATATTGTAAAGCTCTAAGCCAAACAGATGGACAGGTATGGTATTACTTCATTTGCAGCATGCTAAGCTTGGCTAAGAGCCTACAGAGCACAAATGTTTCAGTAGTCCTTAGGGGTTAACAGGCATTAAATTCAATGAGGCCTAGAAATTAAGAGATCTGGCAATTGTTGCTCTTTATTTTAACCCTGGAAGAGATTGCTGGAGTGGGAAAATAGCTATTCTTGATTAATTAACTTGTTATTTTCAGCTATTTTAAACCATTTCTTTAAATGAGAACTACATAAATTATAATGAAACCAAATATAAAGAAAAAAAAAACCCCAAACAACCCACAAAGCAAAAATCACAACAAAAACTATTTAAGAGTCTGATTGCATTTTGTGTCTTTTTGGAATGCAAATAAAAAATAATTATAAACATATAAAATTTCAGACATACTTTTTCCAAAATGACCTCTCATCATAGGGCAGGGCCTTATTAACACTTGCAAACCTGCTTAACTTTAAACATCTGAGTAGTCCCAGTTAAGTGTATGCAAAAGTGCTTGCAAGATCAGAGACTAAATGTGCAGCTTAAAATCAAAATGAAAATCCATTTGACAACTGGCGCATTTTTCATTTACTTGCCAAGCCCTTAGTTTGGGTTTTTGCATGTCTCTGCAAATATTAGTGAAATTAATGTGAAATCTGAATGACTTCAAGCTCCTCAAATCCCTAATTAGAGCTACCCGTGAACAGAGTATTTTCCTTTAATATTCTTTGGGTGTGTCTACACTGCACCCTTACCTCAAAATAAGCTACGCAATCTGCGCTATGCAAATTGCGTAGCTTATTTTGAGGTAATTTTGAAATTTGAAATTTTGTGCTGTCTACACAGCGCCAAATTTCAAAATAAAGCTGTATTGTGAAACATCCCTTAAACCTTGTGGAACGAGGTTTACAGGGACATCAGAATAGCAAGCCCGTTATATTTTGAAATAACAGCTGCGCTCAAAAGACGTGGAATACGGATTTCAGGATACTTCTGGTATCCCAAAATAGCTCCAGTGTAGATGTAGCAACAATGATGGCAACAATTTCTGCAAAGGAAATATGGACTGCTAAGCTCGGGATTTTAGCAGGGAAGCAAAAAAGAATCTGATCCTAAAAATACATTTCTTTGAAATATATTTATTTGGTAGTTTAAAGATATTGTTATGAGTTGAGTAAACCCTAGCTTTTGGGTCCGGTGTTTGCTAAAGAGGTATAGGGGTTGTAAGTAAAGAAACTGCTGTTCCTGCTGTGTTCAGAGAAACAGGACTTCGAAGATTCCATTCCATCAAGCGCCCAACATGTCAAAAGCAGCCTCTAAAATTCCCAGGGTTTTGTGTAGCTACATTTTCTGAGTGACCAATTTTTTTGTGTCTGCAAAAACTTACATTTGCACATGTCATCTACATCTATCCTCTGAAACTGGGTAGAGGACTAACCATGTGCTTTGCATAAGCCAATGCAGTTGCCTAGGCTACTTGGAGCTTTTATCCATAGAAAGAGTTGGATGTGCAAAATGAGAGTGCAATGTTAGGTTAAGGACTGGCTCCTTTGAAAATCTGACTCTTAATATTTTTCTTACTAATCTGGGAATGTAAACAATCTGGGGGAAAATATTCTGAATAGCATTTGCAGTTCATCTTCAAAACTACAGGGAATATTTCTGGACATATACTTGTCTGCATATGGCACTTTTGTGATGTCTTTCAAGAATACAACTGCAGCCAATTGTTGCAAAGCAAGGAATAGTTAGAAAAATCTACATATAATAGACTTGCCAGAATTTGCAGATCCATCATTTTAAAGCATGAAATTGCTGGAAAAACTGCTCTAGACCAAGACTTTGATGGATAGGAACTGGATGCGCTTCCAATGAAATCAAAGAACTAAGCCTTAATTGCTTAACTATTAGAAACTGATCTGGCTTTTTGGCAAATGATGTTTATGAAATGCTACAAGAAAATAATTTTTTGGCCATCATTTTGGTGTTCAGGATGAAAATATTCTTTAGAATCCTTTTTGAACCTATAGATACCTACGATGAAATTCAGGGCTGCAGTACAAGAATTCATCTCCTGTCCCCTTGTTCTTAAAATGTTAAAATACTGTTAAGCTTTCCACAGAACTTGGAACTATAACTGTGCAATGCATACATAAAACTAATTGGCAGTGAAGTGTTGCTTTAGGCTTACAAACACTGTCTTTTTTACTTCTGGGGCCTGGGTTTATTCCAGCTTAATCCAACTAAAAATTGTTGTCTTGAAAAGTTTGAGACCGCCTTGAAATGGGAGAATCTGTAGTTGCTTGCCTAAACATCTTCGCTTGTCAAAGGAACTAGTCCATATACTCTCAGGCTGTGTCTAGACTGGCGCGATCTTGCTAATGAGCCACCATTTTTGCGGAAGAGGCTCTTGCGCAAGACGGAGCTGTCTACACTGCCCCATCTTGCGCAAGAAAAACCCTCTTGCGCAAAGCCGTTATGCCTGAAAATAATCAGCATAATGGCTTTGTGCAAGGGGGTTTTTCTTGCGCAAGATGGGGCAATGTAGACAGCTCCGTCTTGCGCAAGAGCCTCTTCCGCAAAAATGGTGGCTCATTAGTTATGCAAATGAGGCTCGGTGATATTCCACGCTGAGCCTCATTTGCATAGCTCTGGCGCAAGATCGCGCCAGTCTAGACGCAGCCTCAGTGTTGGTTGTTGCCTTATGCAGCAGTAGGGGGCAGAATCAAAGCTGACTGCACAGTAGAGTAGGGACTAGCCCTCACCTTTAGAAGATGAACTCAGTTGCAAGATGCTTCCAAAGGTACTCCCTATGGCCTGTAAAACAAAGATTGAATCTCTCATCTGCAAGTTCATATTCAACAAGATAACATTATGAACATTTAACTACTGCAAAGAACTATAACAGTAGGTTAGACAGATCTTCCTTTTTCAGGGAGGGTTGGATCTAGCCCTTTGAAGAAGGGGAAATTTTCAGGTAAACAACCACAAATCTTCCCATTCTCTCCTCAAATCCACCATATGGGATTTTCTCAATAGCAACAAAATTCCTAGGGAGGGAACACAATAATGTCACTGAGAGGAAGGGTTCTAAGGAATCATCATAACAAGTGGAATTCCGCAGGGGTCTGTTTTGGGACTGGCTCTTTTCGATATCTTCATCAACAATTTAGATATTGGCATTGAAAGTATGCTTATTAAGTTTGCAGATGATACCAAGCTAGGAGGAGTTGCAATTGCTTTGGAGGATAGGGTCATAATTCAAAATGATCTGGACAAATTGGAGAAATGGTCTGAGGTAAACAGGATGAAGTTTAATAAAGACAAATGCAAAGTGCTCCACTTAGGAAGGAACAATCCGTTTCACACATAGGGGCTGTGTCTAGACTGGTCAGTTTTTCCGCAAAAGCAGGCGCTTTTGCGCAAAAACTTGCCAGCTGTCTACACTGGCCGCTTGAATTTGCGCAAGAGCACTGACATTCTAATGTAAGAAATCAGTGCTTCTTGCGCAAATACTTTGACGCTCCCATTCGGGCAAAAGTCCTTTTGCGCAAAAGGGCCAATGTAGACCACTCAGTTTTGTTTTACGCAAAAAAGCCCCGATGGCTAAAATGGCGATCGGGGCTTTCTTGCGCAAAAGCGCGTCTAGATTGGCCACGGACGCTTTTGCGCAAAAGCGTCCGTGCCAATCTAGACGCTCTCTTGCGCAAATACTTTTAATGGAAAACTTTTCCGTTAAAAGCATTTGCTCAGATTCATGTCAGTCTAGATGTAGCCATACAGAATGGGAAGCGACTGTCTAGGAAGGAGTACAGCAGAAAGGGATCTAGGGGTTATAGTGGACCCAGGGCCGGATTAAGGGGGGGGCTAGCTGGGCAGCTGACCAGGGCGCCAACCTATGGGGGGCGCCTGATTGAAGTGGTAAGGGGTGCTGCGCACCTGGGGGCAGGGCTGCGCATGCGCCGTGTGCCCGCTGACCAGGGCGCAAATATGGCTCGGTCCAGCACTGAGTGGACCACAAACTAAATTTGAGTCAACAGTGTGATGCTGTTGCAAAAAAAGCAAACATGATTCTGGGATGCATTAACAGGTGTGTTGTGAGCAAGACACGAGAAGTCATTCTTCTGCTCTACTCTGTGCTGGTTAGGCCTCAGCTAGAGTATTGTGTCCAGTTCTGGGCACCGCATTTCAAGAAAGATGTGGAGAAATGGAGAGGGTCCAGAGAAGAGCAACAAGAATGATTAAAGGTCTAGAGAACATGACCTATGAAGGAAGGCTGAAAGAATTGGGTTTGTTTAGTTTGGAAAAGAGAAGATTGAGGGGGGACATGATAGCAGTTTTCATGTATCTAAAAGGTTATCACAAGGAGGAGGGAGAAGAATTGTTCTTCCTGGCCTCTGAAGATAGAACAAGAAGCAATGGGCTTAAACTGCAGCAAGGGAGGTTTAGGTTGGATGTTAGGAAAAACTTCCTAACTGTCAGGGTAGTTAAACACTGGAATAAATTGCCCAGGGAGGATGTGGAATCTCCATCTGTGGAGATATTTAAGAGTAGGTTAGATAAATGTCTATCAGGGTTGGTCTAGACAGTACTGGGTCCTGCCATGAGGGCAGGGGACTGGACTCGATGACCTCTTGAGGTCCCTTCCAGTCCTAGTATTCTATGATTCTATGATCATGGCGTGATGGATCCAGCTGCCAAAGGCTGCATCAAGAGATAATTGATTATCAATCCCTGCATACATTTACCAAGTTGCAGCTTTACAGATTTTATTGTAAAGGGCCTGCCCTTTTCCAGTCCATGATGCTGCCAGTGCTCATACTGAGTGAGCCTCGGTGCATAATGAATCCTTTGTCCCATATGCTTGTAGGGATCAGGACGTGCAGGTCTAGCACCCAGGGCTATGGGCAACTTGGATCTCTGACATTCACTTGCTGCCAAAAGGGGAAATGAATGAAGTAGCATCTTGCCAGTCCTGGAAGCTCAGGCTGCACAGGAAGTCCTATTGGAGCATCAAAGGCCTGAAGCAGCTCACTCCCACCACAGAAAGTGAGCCATGCGAGCCATCTGAGCAACTGTGCAACTCTCTGCTGCCACTCTGATAGGCCCTACTCTTTCCTGCCTCCTGCAATCCACATCCAGACCTCTTCCTGACCCCTGCACTGTCCCCTTGTTCCTGATCTGGTGCCTGCCTGTACACCTCACTCCTGACCATTGGCTACTATTCTTGTCTCTCATTTCTGATTCTGACTCAATCCTTGGCTCTGGCTTTTGGTATCTGACGCTGGCTACAACCCTCAGCTTTGATTCCTGGTTTGATTCTGGCTCCATCCTGGCTCTGGTACTTTGCAGCTGTCTCTGGTTCTGACTCCAACCTGGATGCCTACTTCACCCACTAGATCACACTCCTGATTAGGGTTGCCACCTTTCTAACTGCTGATAGCTGGACCCCTTGCTCCTACCAATGCTCTGCTTCTTCCCTTGAGGGCCTGCTCCCTTCTCCGCCTTATCTCTTGAGGCTCTGCTCATTCTCTGCCCCCAAGGCTTGTTCCTCTGCCTCCCTCCCCCCTTTGCTCCCTGGATTGTCTCCACCTCTCCCATTTCCCCAGCAGGGCTCCCTGCGCTCCAGGGCTGGGCTGGGAGCTGCTGCAGCCTGACATGGAGCCTGCCTACTGAGCAGGGGCTGACATGGGTTAATGACCAGATGGCTCCCCCGGCCTTACAGTATCCGGACTCTTGGTATCCACATCTGAGTGAACACTAAGAGGTCCCCTTCTTGACCAGACTTTTTGGTCAAAAACTGGGCACCTGGACAATGAAGCCAGAAAGCTGGACAGACAACCCTACTCCTGCTCTGATCAGTAGGCCAGTTTGCCTATGTCCCGGTTCCTAACAACTCTTCACCAAAGCACCGGCATAGCCACTGCGAGACTGAAGATTTTGATGCCTTCGAATCTCTTTTTCTTGAATAAAATAAGACCAGAAAGACTGGTTTTCTCATGCTGCCAATTATTCTGAGACAAGCCTTTAAGGCTAATCCTATATCCAGCAAATGCCATAGCTTCTCCTTTGGGTGAGAAGTATATGGACAAAAAGAAGGCAACGAGAGGTCTTACGCTTGATGAAAAATCTAGCTTACTTTTGGAATGAAAGTGCAATCCGCTCTCCAAACCACCATGTTTTTGTGAAAGATGCAGCAAGGTGGATCAAGTGACAAAGCTGATTTCATAGATTCATAGGGTGCCCGCAGTAAAGCATTGAACACAGTGTTCAAATCCCAAGATAGAACTCTGCATCATAGGAGTACTCAACAGCTGCACTTCTCTAATGAAGCAACAATTGTCCTCATGGTAGAAAATGGAAGATTTTTCTGGATAACTCAAAATTGCAGACAGTAGAGAAACATGTTTTTTCCAGGTATTAGCCAGTAACCTGAAACTGATTCATATTAAAACTCCAGAACATGAGACACTTGGCCTATATGATGCTGAATACGTCTCTCTCTACATCAAGCTTTGAATGTAGATTAGACACTTGAGAAAGCCACCTGTTGCTTTTCTTCCCAATGCTAACAGTGCTAAAGACCAGTGGAGTAACAATTTTGCTCAAGAAACTTCCTTTCAAATACCAAGCTTCAAGGTTTTATTTGCCGGATCCTGGTAAATAAAACTGGACTGTGGGATAACAAATCTGGACTCTGACTCAAGAACAATGGTGACTCCACTGAGATGTTCATGAGGTCAGGAAACCTTCTTGGGCAACAGGGGCAACAGGGACAGTAAGATTTCTTACTCAATCATCTTTCTAATCTTCTGCATTACCTTAGTGATATTGGGGAAAAGCATAAAGTAAGCCCTTTGGCCATTAGCGTATCAGGACATCTATGTCTAGGGCTCCTGACCCCTTTTCCCTGCAAATTATCAGGGAACCTTTTGGTTTTCCTTCGATACAAAAAGAACGAGAATCAGAATTCTGAATTTTTGAGGATCAATCAGAATGATTTGTTGTGAACACTTCATTCTTGGATCAATTTTCCTGTTGCTCAGACAGTTGGCTTTCACATTATTAGTGTCCTTAATATGCAAGGGTCTGATAGATTGTAGATGGGCCTCTGCCCACTGCATGATGGAGATCCCATGAGCTCAGACCAGTCTCATGGTTTACATGTACCATTGCCAATGGATTGGGTCATTACCAGAATATGACTGTTTGGCAATGCTGGGGTCAGTTGTTGAAAAGCATACTTTATTGCCCACAGATTTAGAAAGTTCATGCCTTTCTTCTGCTCTGAGAACTGTGTCCCTGGGGCCACCAACTTCTTGGAGAACACCCCCTGGCTTTCAGTTGGTCATCTATTATGATGACCTCTCTGGCTCTGCCCAGGCCATCCCTCCTTGGAATGTGTCTGTGGACTCATCCACCATGCCAGGGATTTCAACACAAATGATGAAAAATTCAGAAAAGGGTAGTGAAAAAGCAGCAGGAAACTCTAGAGAGTTCTCATATTCTTGCCGAAGGCATTATATGATGCTCTAGTGGGACACTTCTGAGAGTACCAATTCAGAGCAAATTGCTTAGAGACTGAGCTGCCACAGCCGAAGACTGGGGTTTCTCCACTATGAGGCACACCAAAGCAGTCAAAAAGAGAACTTCCATTTCATCACACTTGCTAACAAGAAGTCATACAAGCAATTTCCTCAAGCACTCCAGTTCCCCTGTATCACCACCAGTAGTACTCCAGGATGAGTGATTATGAAAACCAGTATCCCCACTTAAAGGTTCTTCTGATGCAAAAGGACCAGCCACATTCCCAGGTCAATATATGACACAGATCTTACTCAAAATACATGCTTTTGGCCAATTCTTATTAACTAAATTAAAATTTATTAAAGAAGAAGAGAGTATTTGTTATCACATTAATAGATGAGCCCCTGATGGTGTGGCTGATGTGGTTAGATCCTGTAAGTGTCACTTGTATAGATATGTGGACAGATTGGCAGTGTGGTTTCTTGCAGGGATCGGTTCCTGGGATAGTGTTTCTGTGGTGTGGTGCATGGCTACTGGTGAGTATTCGCTTCAGGTTGGGGAGCTGTCTGTAGGCGATTACCTACAGACAGGCCTGCCTCCCAAGGTGTGTGTGAGTGAGAGATAATTTTCCAGGATAGGCTGTAGATTGTCAATGATGCTCTGGAGGAGTTTTAGCTGGGGGCTGTAGGTGATAGCCAGTGGTTTTCTGTTTTTTTCTTTGTTGGGTCTGTCCTATAGTAGGTGAATTCTGAGTACTCTTCTGGCTCTGTCAAACTATTTCTCCACTCACCCAGGGTATTTTAGTTTTAAGAATGTTTGATAAAGATCTTGTAGATATTTGTCTCTGTCTGAGGGATTGAGCACATGTGGTTGTATTTCAAGGCTTGGCTGTAGACAATGGATCGGGTGATGTGTGCTGGATGGAAGCTAGAGGTGTGTAGGTAAGAATAGCTGTCATGAGGTTTCTGGTATAGGATGTCATGCGACCATCATTTATTTGTATTGTAGTATCCAGGAAGTGGATCTCTTGTGTGGACTGCCATAAAAATGTTGGCATAGTGTGTGGCCATAGGGCTACCCATAGCAGTGCAGCTGACTTGAAGGTATTTGTCCCCAAATCTGAAATGGTTGTGGGTGAGGACAAAGTCACAAAGCTCAGATACCAGGTGTGCCATGCCATCACTGGGTATACTGTTCCTGACATTTTGTATCATCCTTGTGTGGAATATTGGTGTAGAGAGTTTCTACTTCCATGGTGGCCAGGATGTCAATGATGCCCTGTAGTTTCCTCAGGAAGTCAGTTGTGTCTCAAAGGTAGCTAGGAAAGCTGGTAGCATAGGGTCTGAGGAGAGAGTTCACATAGCTGGACATCTCTGCTGTAAGAGTGCCAATACCTGAGATTACAGGTTGTCCAGGATTTCCATGTTTATGGATCTTAGGTAGAAGATCTAGGGGTGTGTCTGTGTAGATTTAGTCCTATGCTATTACAGGGAGTTTCTTGAGCAGATGATGTAGTTTCTCTTGGTACTCCTCAGTGAGACCACATGTAAAGTTTGTATTTCAAATTCTATCTTAACTAGCTTTGAATGGCCTTAATTACCATTTACATACATTTCTTACATGTCTGTAGAGGTTGACTACAGGTCATTTGGCTTGGGATTATTTAACCCTTTCTGGCCATGTCTTTGTGGTACAAGATTTGTTACAACTATATAATAGTGGTAACAACAATGCTTTTTATGGTCATATTATAATCAGATAATGTCATGCCTATGTAGACTACTCATTAGAGTTAGGGATGTCAACGTGTAGTCAAGTACATAATTAAGCAATAAGCCTGTGCTTATCAGTTACTCTTATTGACTACATGCATTTCCTCCCCCCCCACCCCCGCCACCTGCCCTTGCTGCCTCTGTATCAGAACCAGTAGTTTGGGGTGGCAAGCGGAGCTGCTCTGCACCAGGAGCTGGTTTTTAATTTGGGGACTATCAAACAATTGTGTAACTGATAATATTTTGTGCAGAAACATGACTATTCAATTAATCACTATCTCTAACACCTCTAATTAGAGTGCCTACTATTAGCTTAGGCACTTTCTCAGGACAGTAGTTCCTGATCTGATCTTGTTTCACCCTTCGGCTGGCAGAAAGATTTTGTGGCTCTTTGCATCAAGGTTTGGATCACTGATTGAATTGCTCGAGTGGATCATCTTTGGATGAAACTCTACCGGAAATTCAGGTAGAGATACACCTGTATCTCCTTCTGCTTGAGAAAAGCTTCCAGAAAAACAAGGTCTTTTGTGAGCACTTGACGTATGGATGACATTCTGAAAGGCAGAACTTTGTATTGAAAATGATCAGTCCCATGTGTGAATTATAGAACTTTCTTGTGCACCTAGTGAACTGACCCATGAATGTAGCCTTCTCAAACAGTGATTTGGAATCTTTAAAAATTCTAGGATATACTCTTGTAGAACCCTATCAAGGGCTTATATGTCCAATGAAAGGAGAGGCTACTGGTCCTTAAATTTTAAGAGTCTCCCACATGGGTGTTGCTCATCAGAACTCTCCTGAATGTAGGCAGGCATTGTTTCTAGTGATTAATTGTGTATTACAAGAAAATTGGTCTCTCCCTTTTCTAGGTTTAGACATGTTCTGTTTGCTTTTAATGTAGTCTAGCCTTCCAAACTTACTGGAGAAGCCACAAAAAGAGTATTTAAATCTGTAATAAGGTCTGCTATTCCTTTTCCTGGATTTGGAGCTGGGGGAGAGTAGTAAGGTTGGAATTTCTTTTTTGGTTTTGTTATTTACCTGAAGATTACACCACCAGTTTGTTTCTGACCTTCTGAGTATTTTGAAACCATGATCATGATTTTTGCCTTTATATTTGCCCTTCCAGGTGTTGTAACCAGATGCACTATCTGGTCACCACATTGGAGGCCTCAGCACATGCTGAAAACATCAAAACATCTTTGGTTGTATTGGCTTTGATTGCTGAAGTCATTGAGATTTTTTTTCAACTCTGAATCTAAGCACAATTTCTTTTTTTTTTTTTGGAAGTCTAGGCCAGTTCTAATCTTGCAAACTATTGGGCCAGAGTTAAAACCTTCAGAGAGGAAGATTTAACTTCAAACATATGAGGCAGTGATATTTTCATTCTGTAGTTGATAGATTCTTTCAGGAAAGATCCCCTTCTGTTGGGGGAGCAGTGTCTTTGACAAATGCTAAAACAGTCCTGTCCACGTTGGGAAGAAACACAAAATCTGCTTTACTGTGCTGAATGTGAAGAATATTTTGGTATGTCTGAACAATCCATATTCTTTTCTGGTGTCTCATTTGTACTTAATTACTCTTTCCAAAAAGACACGAAGAGGAATGCATGATTCAGATTCTTCCAACTGGTTGGAAAATATATCTTTGTAATTTCTGTACCAATCCTTTCTTCTTCCTCCTTAATATATTTTTAATGGGTTCATCTAACAGCACACTTAAGTAACTAATCACCTTTTGTAACATCTTTTCAAATCAGATCAGTTGGAAAAAAGGTCCTTTTGTTTTGCTTCATCCTGTAATTCAGACTCTGAGACTGAAAATTCACACTCCCATTGCGAGGAAGATCCTGACTTTCCCCTTGACTTCTTTTTTCCCCCTCTCTTGAACTTTAACTGTCTAGCCTTCTTTAAAGCCCATGAAGATGAGGAGGAAAAAGAATTAAATAATGAACATAAAGAACCAGACACAAACAATTCCATTCCTTTATTATGTTTTCTCTTTCCATGCATGAAAACTTGTAAGCAGAGCCTTTACCCCGGCACCCTCTGGTGATGACTGACCAGGCAAATGAGGTGGCTGGAGTGCTTAAGACCTGCTGTACACCAGTGTTCCCTCTAAGCTGCATGGCAGCACAGCTTCATGGGTGATTAATCAGCATCGCCCAGTCAGAGGCTCAGGGCTCCATGCACAGAGCCGACTGACGCGGCAGAGCTGATTAATCATCTGTGAAGCTGTGCTACCACACAGCTCAGAGGGAACACTGCTCTACACTAGGAGTTTAGGTCCAGTTTAGCTGCATAAGGTTAATTTTCTGAACAATTAGTCCACACTACCAAGCCCATTCCATCACCTATAAGGGCTGCTGAAGTCGATTTCAGTACTCCTGGTTTTCACAAAATTCAACCTAGCATGGTCGAATTTATGGTAGCATAGAACCAGCATTGCAAAAGTTGATGTTCTTCACCTCTGGGAGGCTCCCCATAGTGCCCCACTGTGATTGCTCTGGCCAGAACTTAGAATCATAGAACACTAGAACTGGAAGGGACCTTGAGAGATCGAGTCCAGTCCTCTGCCCTCACAACAGGACCCAGTACCATCTAGACCATCCCTGATAGTTGTCTATCTAACCTGCTCTTAAATATCTCCAGAGATGGAAATTCCACAACCTCCCTAGGCAACTTATTCCAGTGTTTAACCACCCTAACAGTTAGGAAGTTTTTCCTAATGTCCAACCTAAACCTCCCTTGCTGCAGGTTAAGCCCATTGCTTCTTGTCCTATCCTCAGAGGCCAAGGAGAACAATTTTTCTCCTTCCTCCTTGTGACACCCTTTTAGATACCTGAAAACCGCTATCATGTCCCCTCTCAGCCTTCTCCTTTCCAAACTAAACAAGCCCAATTCTTTCAGTCTTCCTTCATAGGTCATGTTCTCTAGACCTCTCTAGAACTTACACCTCTATTGCTCTCCCGATGAACAGGAAAAGCCCTGGGAAAGTTTGAATTTCATTTCCTGTGTGGCCAGCATTGCAAGCAGTCTTCAGAACCGGCAGCACACCTGAGCAGCACATGTGACCATGAGTTCCATGAGTTCCAGTTCCCTGGGGAGCAAAAGAGTGCCAGCATGGCGTGTTCAGGAGATCTTGGACCTCATCGAGGTGCTGGGAGAGGAATCTATTCTCTCGGAGTTCCGAAACAGCAAAAGAGATGAGGTAATATCTTTATTGACTAAACTTTGATTGATGAGAGAGTTAAGCTTATGAGCTACACGGAGGTCTTCCTCAGATCTAGGAAAGGTACTCAGAGGGTCACAGCTAAATATAAGGTTGAACAGATAATTTAGTATAAGCAGTGAACACGTTTGAAGGGGCCAGGAAGAACTATTTAGCTTGAAAGCTTGTCTATCTCATCAACAGAAGCTGGCCTAATAAAAGATATTGCGTCACCTACTCTGTGCCTCTAATATTCTGGGACTGATATGGTTATACCACCACTACACACAATTTTGAGAGAACGTGTGAATTAAAGAAAAGACTTTACTTTATACCACAGCATGTACATTGGATTTTGAACCTTTATAAAAGATATAAGTATCAAAGAGCCAAGTCTCAATGTTGGGACCAATGCTTAGTGTAGAAAGCAAGAGTAAGAGAATCACTACATAGTTCAGAACCCTATGGATAGTTTAGGGAATGATTGTTGGGACCAATGCTTAGTGTAGAAAGCAAGAGTGAGAGAATCACTACATAGTTCAGAACCCTATGGATAGTTTAGGGAATGATGTAGGAGATCAGGGGTGAAAGAACAATTTCAGTTTGTTAGCTGGTTAAAGAAGGAATATATTTAATACTATTGTCTGCTTGCTGACTTCTACCAAATTAAAACACCATGACCTCAATTTGTATTCCTTCCAATAACATTCCATCCCTTTTTTTGCAAAAAAATATTAGAGGCAGCAAACAGGATGCATGAGAGTATTTGTCTGAAGGGCATTTCCTTTCTGTAAACTCCTGATAGAGGTATTTGTCCTCAAAATTCAGTTGTGCTTTCGGGCCTCCTGGACACACAACAGTTATTCTAGATGTTCCCCTTATAAAACAGAGAAAAACTATGAAAAACGCACAAAGTTCATTCTTGGTTGGTAATCTGTTTCTATTACAACCAGCTGTCAGCAACTGTGGAACCTCTTAAAATGCAATATTACCAGGTTAACAAGGTAGAAGAATCATTTTAGCCATACTATTTTAAAAATAGCATTGAAAATCATGTGGAAAAATACAGAATTTAACTGTCTGTTGCTATCAAATAGATGCATGTATGTAAAGTGCCTTTACTCCTTCAAGTCCCCTTAAAATTTCACTCCTTTAAAAATGCCTAGTATGCCCCATCTTCTTTTTTGTCTGTTCATTGTCTAAATAGGACACAATACTATAAATGTTACTCTTGCTGGCTAGTAATTACTCTTGTAAATCATAGAAAATTAGGATAGGAGGAGACCTCAGGAGATCATTAGTCCAATCTTCTGCTCAAAGTAGGACTAAATCCAACTAAATAATCCCAGCCAGGGCTTTGTCAAGCCTGGCCCTATGTACGTCTAAGAATGGAGATTCCACCATGTCCCTAGCAACCCATTCCAGTGCTTAACCATCCTCCTATAAATAGTTTTTTCCTACTATCCAACCTAGACTTCCCCAACTGCAACTTGAGAGACCATTGCTCCTTGTTCTCTCATCTGTCAACATTGAAAACAGCCTAGCTCTACCTTCTTCATAACTTCCTTCATAAGCTATCAGATCCCCCCTCACTCTTCTCTTCCTCAGACTAAATAAGACCTATTTCCTCAGCCTTGCCTCATAAATTATGTGTCACAGCCCCTTAATCATTCTCATTGCCCTCTGCTGGACTCCAGTTTGTCCACATCCTTTCTATAGTGGCGTGCCCAAAATTGGATGCAATACTCTAGATGACATGTGGCCTGACCAGTGTCAAATAGAGGGGAATAAACACCTCCCTTAATCTGCTGGCCATGCTCCTACTGATGAAGCCCAATATACGATTGGCCTTTGCAATAAAGGCACATTGTTGACTCATATCCACTCATATTGTCATCCACTGTAATCCCCAACCCTTTTCTGCAGAACTACCACTTAGCCAGTCAGTCCCCAGCTTGTAGTCATGCATGGGATTCTTCTGGCTTAAGTACAGGACTCTGCACTTTTCTTTGTTGAACTTCATCAGATTTTTTTTGGCCCAATCCTCCAATTTGCCTAGGTTACTCTGGATGTATCCCTACTAAGGATGTTAAGTAGCGGATAAATGACTAATTGTGTACTCAATACAATTTGTATTGAGTACGCAATTAGTAGATAAGGAGCCGCTGCGTCTCTGCAGTTTAAATGTAGTAGGAGCTGGGCGGGCAGGCAGCCCAGCTCCTACTACATTTAAACTGCAGATCTGCAGCGGGGTAGTTCCAGGACCCAGCACAACTTTGGGGCACTCTACTTGATACCAGTTGCCAGCTAGACATTGAGCCATTGATCATTATCCATTGAGCCTGATGATCCAAGGTGTAGTCCTTTTATCCAATCCATTCTTTAATTTTTGGCGAGAATATTGTGGGAGACTGTATAAAAAACTTTGCTAAAGTTAAGGTATATTATGCCCACTGCTTTCCCCATATCCACAGAGCCAGTTACCTCGTCCTAGAAGGCAATCATATTGGTCAGGCATGACTTGCTCTTGGTGAATACATGTTAACTGTTCCCGATCATCTTCCTCTCCTCCAAGTGCTTCAAAATGGATTTCTCAAGCACCTGTTTCATGAGTTTTCCAGAGAGCAAGGTGAGGCTGACTGGTCTGTAATTCCCCAGATTCTCCTTCTTTCCCTGTTTTAGAGATGGGCATTACATTTGCCTTTTTTCAGTTGTCCAGGATCGACCCTGATCATCATGAGTTTTCAAAGATAATGGCCAATGGCTTTGCAATCACATCAGACAATTCTCTCAGCACCCTCAGATGCACTGCATTTGGCCCTATGGGTTCATGCATGTCTAGCTTTTCCAAATAGTCTTTAACCTGTTCTTTCACCACTGAGGCTGTTCACCTCCTCCCCATGCTGTGCTGCAATGTGCAGCAGTCTGTGAGCTGACCTTGTCTGTGAAGACCAAGGCAAAAAAGCATTGAGTACTTCAGCTTTGTCCACTATCATCTGTCACTAAGTTGCCTCCCCTATTCAGTTGGGGGTACGTCTACACTGCAGTGTTATTTTGGAAAAACTGACATTATTCCTACATAACATACTCTGTGTCTATGTTACAAGAAGTTTTTTTGAATTAATGTCAAAATAATGTCAAGCTGGAGGACTTCTTACTCCAATTCCGGTAACCCTCTGTAGTGGGTCAGAGTGGCTGCACACTGACCCCGAGGGGGAGGCATCTCTCCCTGAGCCCTGGTGGACAGCACCTGGCTCCAACAACCCACCTGACCAGAAGCCAGGGGGCGGGGCTGGGGATACAAAAGGCTTGCCTGAGAGGCCAGTCAAGTCCAAGTGGGAACTGGGCCTGGGAGAAGCTGAAGACTGGCCTGGACCGCTGGGTCCACACCTAGACAACAGACTGGAAGGACTGCTTTCCTGGCTGGGGGTTCCAGAGCACCGAAGCCCAGAGGACCTGCACTGGACACAGGTACCACCCAAAGGGGAGAGTGGAACAAGCCCCGGGGTAGCCAACCACCGCTGGGCTGAGACAGAACCAGGTCAGCGTATTGCGGTACGGATCCACGCTGACCCAGCAGCAGACTGCTCTGCTACTACTAGGGCCCTGGGCAGGGACGCAGTGGAGTGGGTGGGCCTGCGTCCCCCCTGACACTCCACTCTTGGGTGGAAATCTTCCCCCTCGGCTGTTACTGACCATCAGCCTGAACCTGCTGGACCTCCGCCTGAACAAGGGGAGCCAGTCAGGCACCCATGTTAAAACTGTTTAACTGTTTGTTTGTTACCCCTCCCCGAACTGAGGCTTGGGCTCTGAACTGTTAGTTGTTTGCTGCCCCACCCTGAGCAAGGGCTTGGGGCTCTGGACTGTTTGCTTGTCGCCTCGCCCCAAACCGAGGCTTGGGCTCTAGACTGTTTGCTTGCTGTCCCGCCCTGAACTTGGGGTCTGGGCCCAGAACTATTTGTTTACCGTCCCGCCCTGAGCAAGGGCCTGGGCTCTGGACCATTATTGGCCCTGAAGAGATGAAAGCCACTGTTAATTCCCCAAAATACTAAGCAGGGGGTAGTGGGTCGGGGTGGCCGCCCACTGACTCTGAGGGGGAGGCCCCCACCCTCATTGTACGAGGAGGAGGGGAAGTCGGAGGAAGAGGGCTCTTTCTCAGGCTTCCTGCTGTGTAGACAGCACCAAAAGCCAAAACAAGCTATTTCGACTTAAGCTACGCAATTGATGTAGCTCAAGTTGTGTTGCTTATTTCGGCTTTAGCCCTGCTGTGTAGATGTGCCCTGAGGGTTCCACACTTTCCCTGACCACCTTCCTGTTACCATACCTGTCAAAACCCTTCTTGTTACCCTTTACATCCCTTGCTAGTTGCAACTCCAGATGTGCTTTGGCCTTTCTGATTACATCCCTGCATGCTCAAGCAATATTTTTATATTCCCCCTCTAATTATCTGTCTAAGTTTCCACTTCTTGTAAGCTTCCTTGTTGTGTTTAAGATCACTAAAGATTTCTCTGTTAAGCTAATCTGGATGCTTATCATATTTGCTATTCTTTCTGCACGTTGCGATGGTATGGAAGGTAAATAACCCCAGTCACAATGGAAGGGCAACAGAATTGCAACTGAGTGCTCAATGTTCATGCTCAAAGCGTTCTCCTTGAGATGAATGATCAAAATACAAACAGTCTACCGGTTAGCATCCATTTGCATGATTATTAATAACATTTAGAACTGTCTAGCTATTTTACATGTACAAAGTACATTCATAATAAT
This sequence comes from Pelochelys cantorii, assembly GCA_032595735.1. Lineage (NCBI taxonomy): Eukaryota > Metazoa > Chordata > Testudines > Trionychidae > Pelochelys > Pelochelys cantorii. Next base: position 23,757,855 of record CM064337.1, on the reverse strand, counting down.
ATATATTTTATTTTAAAGTTAACAACATGCCAAGCACTTTATAGAAACATGCATACCATGTAAATGAGTGCAGCATAAGTAATATCAGACAGACTAGCAGACAAAAGAGGTCCATCTCTGCTCTAGATAAATTAATGGAGGTCACGTCCATCAATACTTATTAGCCAGAATGGGTAGGAATGGCGTCCCTAGCCTTTGTTTGTCAGAGACTGAAAATGGGTGACAGGAGAGGGATCATTTGGTGATTACCTGTTCTGTTCATTCCCTCTGGGGCATGTGGCATTGGCCACTGTTGGAAGACAGGATAGTGGTCTACATGGACTTATGGTCTGACCCAGTATGGCTGTTCTTATGTTCCTATGCTCTCTGAAGAGTTCATGCTCTAAGGACCTGATTCCATTACCCTTGTGCACTTTGGATGTTATTCAGATGAACAGTTCAATAGATTAAAGGAGTCAGATTCGTGGACTGTAGTACTTTTCAAAGGATTCTTTCAAAAAGTTTGTTTCTTTCTAAATGTTTCTTTGGTTTTGTTAAAGATTAGAATGAGGATATGCTTTCTGCTTGTACCTAGGAGTTAGAAGGGATGTTGTACGTAGTACGTAAGTCCACAAGAATTCCTTTACTACTAATTTATTTCCATTTGTTGTTAAGTATTACCAGAAACGCGTTCTGGTTGATGATAAAATGTTTATTTAAAGTTTTGTACTGAAAATCATGTTGGGATTTGACTCTCAAGAGTGTTTTGAAGACAAAAGTACAAAGAGAGTTCTTAGGGGATGACTTCAGATTTAGTAAACCAAATATGAAACTAAGAAAATATGGTACCAATAGATCTGCATAATATTATGCTGATCAAAAACCTCCTTAATCTTTGATATAACTAATAAAGGAAAGTAGTGGAAACCGAAGTTTATTTATTAGAATTTAGGGGAATTTGGCCGTGATGCAGTCAATTGGTAAAAGTACACAGGAGCAGTGTTCCTTGTAAGCTGTACGCTTATGCAGCCACTCAGGAGAGACTCAGATGCTGCCCAGATTAGCAGAGTGTTCACAGCTAGGTTTTTTGTTTCTAGTGGTGATGCATATTTGCACATGCTTCGGTGCACATAAAAATTATTCCACATATGGATGGACAAGACTAGAGGGAACATTGTGCAGGAGGCTGCATTCCCAAAAGTTTTAATGAAAAGTGTGTAAGCAAACCAGGAATGAGAGCAGCCAGACACAGAACTAGATGCACAAGGCAATTTAGATGATACAAAAACAAAGGCCAAAATTTGTGTGACCTCATTTGTGTGTCCCTCCTGTTCTCATTTAACATTTATATGGTAGTGAAGTATACTCAGCAATTCAAAGGAACAGGCTGCTCATAGGCTAGCTGCAAATAATTTTAACTATATATTACATTTGTCATTAGAGCTAAGCAAATCAGTCATTATTAGTAATTTATTTCAGGAATGTAGATTTTTTTCTGCTTCAAGACTTCTGCAAGGAGATGATGATCCCCTGAAATCCATTCAGTGCTCTAAGGTTTTGATAAAAACCTCACTTTTTTTGTGAAAATTCAAAATTCAAGCTGTACTGCTTCATTGTGATTGGTTACATAGGTCATGTGGCATTGTTTCTATGCCTTGAGCAGGCAAATACACTAGCACTTCTGACAACTGTAATGCATGCAAATTTTGAAATTGGTTTCTGAGATTACTAACATATGCAACATTGAAATTCACTTTTCAGGGACGTTCTTGCCAGTTAAATTTGATTATTCAGAGGTTTACAAAGAACAACAGAGCATGAGCGATGAGAACATGACTGAAGGTAATTAATTTAAATATACAAGTCAATATCCTTGGATTTTCCCTCCCTCTGTTAACACAGATCTTTGTGTAGTTTTTTTTTTAAACTATTTTTCTTCAGGATCTCATCAATGCACACGTGTTTATGAAAATGCCACAAAGCCAGTGCATATTACACAAAATACAAAAGAAAAATAAATCACATTTTCCAAGGAAATCAAACATTATATCTAAGAAGATGAGACTTTAAGTCACAGTAGCCATTATAACACATATGTAGTATGTATAAATTAAGGCTGGTACATCTCTGTTGACGCAGTTTAGCTGCTTAAATGATACGACGCAGTAGTGGTATATTGGACCTGAACCCATTGGAAGGAACTCTGAGAACAGTCAGATATGGATCCAAACTTTCACAGGATCCAAACTAACACAGTCCATCTCTAGCTCTAGGGTTTTAGGTTAGAAGAACACTTTTAAGATTTAGAAGGCAATATCCAATAATGGAAACTCTTTTCTGAACTTCATGGAGGAACAAGTGGGGACAGGCAGATCAAGTTCTGGCAAGTCAAACACATAGCAGTTGCAATATTTTACCAGCAATGGTGTGAACTGTCTCAGACACATAAGAAAAGGAAGAACCTGATTGAGCGTTTATGAAGTTTTCAATTATTTCCATTTGCAAAGCTAGTTTGAGAAACCCTTTGTTCCTGTAATTTAAACCTTTTTTTTCCCAAACAATATTTAATTAACCTTCCCTACTCCCCCCAGTTAAAGGGAAATCATTGCTATGTATTACTCTAGTGGTTGCCAGTCACTAAAACTCATACATGTACATTTAGCACTTCATCGTGACAGAATTCAGACCCCCCTTTCCCAAAAGCACAGGTTGCTAGCCCTTCAATTAAAGTGGAATCTTTGTTAGCAATATAAGACTTCTGACAGACCGTAGGGAAAACCTTATCAATCAAATACATGTAGGGTGCATGTAAACTGCACCACAGGTCGAAATAAGATATGCAATTTGATCTATGCAAATTGCGTATCTTATTTTGATCTTATTTCAAAATAGCTTATTGAATAAATAGATTTATTTTGAAATAAATCGCTATTCCGAAATGTCCCTTACTCCTTGTGGAATGAAGTTTACAGGGACGTTGGAATAGTGAGCTCTTTATATTTTGAAATAACGGGCGTGCTCAAAAGATGTAGAATAAGTGTTTTTGGATACATCCAGTATCCCAAAATAGTGCTGCAGTGTAGACGTAGCCTTAAAAGGCAGAGTTGTGCACATACATTGACTCCTTACAAGTCTTTGTAACACACAGGTATTTTGAGCCTAATCTGAGTAACATTTTCAAAAACTTTTTGATCTTTGGGTGGAATATACTATAGAAAGGCAAATTTTGTGATGTGGGATGTCGCTGAATCCACATTTCAAAGTAGTAAATTCAGTTATGAAAGAAAATCCATAGCAAATCTGACTTTTACAGATGATGTATCCATGAGCTTCTGGGTGAAAGCATGAAACACCCCAAAAACCAAGCCAGGGAACAAGTCCAACCACAGAAAGAAAAACCCTAACAAGAATGTAATAAAAATAACAAAATCTCAGCAGCTAAATTACTGAAGTGTTTCAATGCTAAAACCACCCTTCCACAGCCTCGAGAAAAACCGTGTGCTTCAGCAATGAGAACTTGATGCAGTGTATTTTCCAAAATGCCAAGAGCCAAGAATAATATAACATCACCAAGCAGACTTCAAAGCCCAGTCCCTCCACTCACTCCTCGCTCCTGTGCATCCCTTCAGTGCCAAAGCACACATGGATTGGAGGGCTCTGCTCAGCAGCTGCTCAGAATGTTTGACAGATTTCCCAGACTCGTACAGCACTTGTAAAAGAAGTTTCCAATAGAGGCAGAGGCTTGACCATACCATTTGCAAGAACAAAAAAGTGTGAGAGAAGTTTATTTATTGACTGAATGATAGATTTTGTACTTGGTTCCTGGAAAAATGTATCATTGAAATTGTGTAGGATCCTGCATCAAGATATTTTCATATGGGACTCTAGCAGTTTACAGGAATCACATTAGGAAAGCTGTTATTAACTTAGAAAAGATTACAAGCATTTTAGGAACCATTTACTCAGAACAACAAAGGTATTAATTCAACACATTAATTGCCTCGCATTATGAACTATAGTAGGTTAAGATAATTGAATATGTCACAGTCTTAAGAATTACTGTATTTGAATGCCAGTAAATTCACACAAGAGTTACCATGTTTATACATTGTATTGTTTGTTTAATTAATTTATTTATGTATAATAAAGAAAAAACTTGATACATGACAGTCACCAAGCATCAAGCATCATTTATATATAAAGGTACAATAGAGATTTAGAAAATGGATAGAAAAAAGCAATAATCTAGGGTGTTAGCTGAAGTATGCCCCAGTCAGTGATAGGGCCAATATGATTTTCTAGTGTTTAAGGGTGAAATTCTTCAATGTGAATTTGAAGGATGCTGAGGGCAGAGCAGTTGAATGGAAGCTTATAATGCACTAGTTTTGTGTGCATACGTGAGAAAGTGATATTGCTCTCAGTTTCTGCCTGTGGCCTTCAGCTTTCTAGGCAATAGCTGAGAGAGCCAAGTTTAATGTCAGGCAAGGGGCACAGAGAAATCCTGGCAAGCAGTTCAGAATGCTAGTGATGGAATGCCATGTGAAGATATTATTCTATTATATAAATCTTACTATATAGTTTATAAATGTACTTCTGTCTGTCTGTGTGTCTATCTGTCTGAGTCCATTTGTTCAAAAACTCCGCCTAAATAGTAAGAGGTAGGACCATCACATTTGCTATTCAGTTTCATAATTTTAGTTAACATAATTTTAGCTATCAGAACTAAAAGCAAGGGTAAGGGTTTTACTGTGCCAGGACAATGGGATATGCTTGTAATTTGATTGTTTCTCATGAAATGAAAAGGGAAGGATCTGGCATGAGGGACAGTTATACTGTAGAATGACCACAAGAGGGCAGCAAGGGGCCAGAGATGGGGACCAGAAAGAGAAAGGGACAGATATCTACTATATATTTAAGAGAGTTTGTCTGTTTGTGTGTATGTCTCTGTGTGTGTCTGTCCTCCAGCTAGAATACAAGCACCCCTCTCCTGGCTGTAACAGCTGCAGGGGCTATGGATAGGTGCTTCTCACTGGGCCCCAAGCTGTTGCTGTGAGAGAGGTCTGGTGTTGTCCTGTCTACCTGGGCAGCCCACATACTGAACTCCTCATCTCCAGCTCCACCCCAGAAAAATGATTTAAATGAAGAAAATCAAAACTTATTTGAATTAAGGAATCAGTCAACACCTGGTAGTAGTACTAGAAGTTTTATACAGCGGTGGCTGGGTCCAGGTTTGGCCATGGGTAGGAGCATCACGCAGACTGCCCACCAGCTTTTCCCTAGGACCAGCCTATGGCAAGGGCAGTGAACATGCAGGCCACATGCTAGCTTTTCCTCAGAGCTGGCCTGAGGTGGAGTGGGGGCTGCACAGGCCGCCCACTGGTTTGTCCTTGCCCTGGGGAATGCACAATGGCTGGCAGCTGCTCCCTGGGGCAGGCCAGAGTGACAGGAGCCATCCTTCTGGCCAATGGCTGCTCCCCAGCATGGGGCACTTGCTGCTCCCCTAAAGTCATTTGTGTTTATAACTGTCTCTGCTATCACACCCCTCCCTTTCCGTTTGATGCCAAACAATCACATTCCATGCATATCCCATTGTCTCAGCACAACCAAACCCCATCTTTTCTTTAAGCTATTATAAGAGGAAGGTGCATACCAAATTTGGTGGTCTTAGCTCTTACCGTTTAGGAGGAGTTCTTGAACAATCTGACTCACAGATGGATGGATGGACACGCAGACACACAAACTCTCTAAAATATATAGTAGATTAAACATTCATTGTAAAGAGGCAGGTACTCACATCTTCCTGTTGGCTTATTTTATGTATTATTTCTAATATTTTATACTAAAATGTAAAACCAAAAAATTAACTTGATTTTTGTCAAAGCCATATATAACACCTACTCATCTTAGTACAGGGATCAGGTTTTCTTGACTGGATCAGGAACTGTTGTGATTATTTCAGTGAATGAAATTGAAATAATCAATTTTGAAAGTCAAATTCAGAATCAAGTGAGTGCCACATAATTTGGAGTTTGTAATAAAATATCCACTCCTCTCATCGCATTTCGCATCCCCCATTCAGAGCTGTGAGACAGGAATGAGTTTCCACTGGAGATGGTCTCAATCGACAAGATTCAAATCTACATCTGAATTTCAAACATGATATAGTACATAGGTTTGTTCAGTCTACTAAAATTAGCTTCAAAGGCCATATTCCTCCACAACACATATAGCCAACAGCATACTTTGTACAGAATTTCTGGATACCTGGTGACATTGCCATGAAGATACTAGGTCAAATGGTACCCCATACATAGCATTCAACAGTCCATATCAAAGTTTGATAGTTAGGGTAGTCAGCAGTTAGGTTTACCCCTCCATCTCTAGTTTCACTGATGATGGAATTGTATACATTTCCCAGATATGATTTAACTTGGCTGTGGGTTTTGCCCCTTTTGGAGGGGTTTATAACTCAGCAATATGCGTTGTGGCTTGAATGTACAAGATTCAGGCCAAAAATCAAATTTGTTAAACAGAAGCTCGCAAAAATATTATTTTATTTTTCTTTCTATATTAAAATCAGTGTTAAAATGTGAAATACTTTAAATAATAGAAACCACATGATCTGTGAGAACAAGCAGGGTAAATGCAGAACCCAGCAGGAAGCAGGAAGTAACTGCCACTAAAGTCAAATGGAAGCTGAGGCCTTAGCTCAAGGCTGAATGTAGTTGCTTATTTTACATGTTTTTAAAATATTGAGTACAGCATAAAAATTAGCATTCCACCACAGATTGGAATGACTCTCATGGAATCATGAGAATCTATGTAAAAATATGCTTTAAAAAAGATAAAGCCAACTTGCTTTAGGCCTAAAAATTAGGTTTTGCAATAAAGGATTTTACAAAACATTATATCAATGGAAATGCTTTGAAGAAATACATTGAATAAATTAGTTTTGTATTGATTTATTTGTGTAGAGGGAAATGGCGTAGGGAGATTGGATTCAAGAACACACAATGAGTGTTGAAATACGTGAAATTCTGAAAAGTATTGAAAAATTGGGCAAGTTCCAGAGGATTGGAAGAAAGTTAATATTATGCCAATATTTAAAGAGTTAATGGGATGACCCAGGTAATCACAGGCCTGTCAGTGAGACATTGATCCCAGGCAGAAAAATGGGACTCAATAAAAAATTAAAAGAGAATTATAATTAATACTTATCAACATGGGCTTAAGAAAAACAAAACTTGTCAAACTAACTTAGTAAGTTTTCTTGATAAGGTTACAAGTTTGGTTCATAAAGATAATAGAATTAATGTAATATTTTTAGACTTCTGTAAGACATTTCATTTGGTATCAGATGACATTTTAATTAAGAAACTAAAATCAACATGGCACACATTACATGTATTGATATTGGCCAACTAATAAATCTCAAAATGTAATAACAAACAAGAAATCATTATAGAAAAGGTATTTTTCTAATGGGGTCCTGTAGTGCCCTATTCTATTTAGCATTTTATGAGTGACCTGGAAAAAAAACATTAAATCATTACTGATAAAGTTTGCAGACGACACGAAGTTTCGGAAAATTTTTCCCTGCTTTGACAGAATAGGTCCACAGAACTCATGGTTTGTTTTATATGAGCACAGCCTACTGTACCTGCCAGCCAAAGTTTGCACCAGCTGAGAATTTGTAAAATTTGGTAAATGTATGCAAGGATGACCAAATTACAGCTTTACAGCTCTCATAGTGAGGGGCCTGCCCTTTCCCAGATCACAATGGCACCACTGCTCATGCTGGGTTGCATTCTTTTGTGAACCAGTGTAGCCACTATGAGACGGATGATATAGATGCCTTAGCCCATATTTATTTTTGGATGAAATTAAACTAGTAAGAAGTTTGTTTTACACCATCAATTCTTTTCAGACTAAATTGTAATTTCCTTACAATTGTGATAGCTTCTCCTTTGGGTGAGAAGGAGGTGGACAAAAAAGAAAAAAGCAATGAGAACTCTTCCTCAATGAAAAATCTTAATTAACGTCCAGAATAATGGTTGGGAGTCAGTTTCAAATCCACCTTTTCTTTGTGAATGATGCAGCAGCATGAAGTGACTCAAACTGTTCTTTCTGAAGTACTAGAGATCAAAAAGGTCTTTTAGATGGACAAGTTTCATAGTTTCAAAGAGCACCAGCATTAAGGCATTGAGCACAATGTTCAAAACCCCAAATGGAGCTTCATGCATCTTAGGATGAGGCAGTAGCTGTACTGCTCTAATGAAGCAACAACTCTCCTTATTGTCGTAAATGGAAGATTATCTGGATGTGCTCAAAATTGCAGACAACGCAAAAACATGTACTTTCCAGGTATTAGCCTGCAGCCTGATATTGAAAGCATCTTGCAAAAACTCTAGAACTTTGCTTACATCATCCTGAATATGTGTGTCTCTACACCAAGCTTTCAATTTAGACCAAATCCTTAAGTAAGCCTCATTTGTTGTTTTTCTCTTCAATGCTAACAGAGTTGCAAAGTAATCCTTTTATTCTACAAACCTCTTTTCAAATACTAAGATGCTAAATTTAATTTGCATGGATCCTAATGAAGAACTGGACCCTGGGAAAATAAATCTGGACTCTGATTCAGCAGCAATGGTGACTCTACTGACATATTCATGAGATCAGGATACCAACACTACCTATGCCAATGGGAGGCCAACAAGATCACTTCCTTATACACCTTTCTCATCTTCTGCATTATCCTAAGGGTGAAGGGTACTGGGGTAAAAGCATAAATCAACTATGCTTAGCACTCCTGGCTCACTTTTTCTTGCAAAAATAGTGTGAGTTTTCTGGTTTGCCTAGAATGCAAAAAGAACCAGAATAAGAACTCTGGATTTTCTGATGATTAATTGGAATGATTTGTTGCAAAGATTTTGTTCTGTCTAATTGATTTTCCTGCTGCTCAGCTAGTCAGCTTTCAAATTTCTAGTAAAACTGATACACACAGTGCGTTCGACAGCCACTACAGGCCCCGGGCAAAGTGGGGAGGGGCTGAGACTGGAAGAGACAGGGCAAAAGATAGTCAGCCTTTAGCGCCACCTAGACCAAGGCCTGGGATTCTAGCTTCCACCACTACTGAAGTAGTAGAGGTGGCAATTGGGAGCTCCAGGTCCTTTTGAAACTGCAGGCCCCTGTGCAGTTGCTCCCTTTGCCCTTCTGTCAGCGGGCTTGGATGCACAAAGCTATGATAGACTATAGATGGGCCTCTGTCCACTGCATCAGTGCTGCTTCCTTTTGGAGGTCCTGTAAGTTCCAACAACCTTGATGGTTTATGTGCCTGATCTGTCATCACCAGAATTTGTTCATTTGGCAATATTGGGGCCCAGTGTTGAAAAGTACACTGTACTGCCCTCAACTCTAGAAAATATCTGCCTTTCATTTGCTCTGAGAACAACTGTGTCCCTTGAGCCATCAGCTTCTTGGAGACCACTCCTTACCCTTCCAGACTGGCATCTAGTATAATGACGAACCTCTCTGGCTCTGCCATGACTATTCCACCCTGGAATCTGCCTTTGGACTCATTCCTCAGAGTAGCAGAGACAAGACTGACTATTAGATGAAGTGCATCTCCAGCTTGGGAAGTTTCTCTGTCTTACCAATTCAAAAAAGATGATCTTTGGTCTTTAGCATATTTTTCCTTATTAGTAGATTTCAGAATATTGTAGGGGGAAAAACAAAGATTTGGAATCTTTGAAAATTCTGTGATTCTTATAGAACAGGGCTGGGCAAAATACAGCCCGGGGGCTGGATCTGGCCTGTGAAGCCATTGGATCCGGCATGCAGACCACCCTTCCAAGACCCTCAAGCACACAGCTGCTGTGGGTTTAAAGCGCAGTCCATGGGGCTCTCTGCTCTGGAGGGAGGGAGAGGCTTTGTGTGATCTCCCCACCCCCAGTCCAATCGTCAGCTCCAAATGACCAGAAACAACTGGTCAATAGGCACTGGCCCTAGCCAATCTCTCAGCTCCTGTAGGCTGGAAACACTCAGCTAATTGGAGCTGAGAGATTGGCCAGGGATATGGGGGCAGCACAAGCCTCTTCACCCTCCTGGAGCTAAGAGCCACATGGAGGGAACAAGCCTGCAGCTCTAAGTGATCTGGGACTGCAGCAGGCAGGGATTGCAGCCTGCCTTGGGGGTGCTGACTAGGAGACGCTTAGGTAAGTGCCCCCAGCCAGAGTCTGCCTCTGGGACCCATGTCCCTCCCACACCCCAACTCCCTCCCCCCAAGTCACGATCCAAACCCTCTGCACTTCCCTCCCCCAGGCCAGAATCCTGTACCCACCCCTGGCCAGGGATGTAGAAGGGGGTACAGGGTCACAACTGTACCCCCTCTCCCAGGCCAGAATCCTCTCCTGCACCCAAACACCCTCCCAGACCCTGCACCCCAACCCCCTGACCCAGGATACAATCCCCTCCATTACCCAAACTACCCTCAGACCTCACACCATCTCCTGCACCCCAGTTCCTTACCCTGTGCTCCGTTCTGTACCCAGCCTCCACTTTAGACCCCACATCTTCTCCACAGAAAAGTGCAGCCCTTGACCACTGCCCAAAATCTTGGAGTGGCCTCCCACCAAAAATTATTGCCCACCTCTGCTGTAGAACTATATCAAGGACTTATTTGTCCAACAAATAGAGAGGCCATTTGTTCTTGAATTTTAATAGATTCCCATCTCTGTGTTGCACCTTGGAGCTCTCCTGAACTTAGCCAGGCACTGTTTTTAGTACCGGAATCTACACTGAAGGAAGACTGTCTCCCTTTCTGGGCTTAGACTTGCTCTACTTGTTTTTACTGTAGTCTACTCTTCCATGCTTAAAAGTACAGTCATGCAAAAGTTATTTAGGCCAGCTTTTCCTTTCCCAGATTTGGAGTTAGGGGGCTTTGCAAGGTTTTTTTAATTATCATTATTCTGACGGTTACATCACAGTTCCCCAAATGACTGACCTGTGTGTCGAGGGGTGCCTTGCCTGTCTACTAGTAAGGGCAGCGATGGGCTCTCAGAGGCCCCTTAAATTTCCTCTCAGGGTAGGGTGACCTAACAGCCACAGAGTCTGCACACTCCCCCCTGTGTTCAGGATAGTATAGTCTAATGGCTACAGAGTTGGTATACAATTCCCCTACATTCAGGGTAGTACAGCTTAGTGGCCACAGAGTCAATGTACTTTGGACTGTAGTATGGCTTAGTAGCCAGTGGCTGAAGAATAGCCGAAGCTCCCCATGTAAGGTAGGTAAGGAGGTGGCAAGGGAACACAGGCCCTCCCTTTCCACTGAGTCCCAGCCTACAGCCCTAACAGCAGTGGAGCCACCCACTACTAACTCGGCAAGGAACCCCACTGCAACATGCCGAGATCTTGGGTTACAATTCCCCACTCTGGGCTACTTTCTACCAGTATCCTGTAGGCAGTCCTCTCCATCGACTTGCTCTGGTCTGGAGACTCTTCCTGCAGTCCCTCTTGGTCTGGTCACTGTTGCTTGTTCCAGCTGTGCTTCATCCTGCTGCACCTTCTTCCCTTGTGGCAATAAGCCCTGACTGAGCAACTCCAGAGGCTCTTCTGGCCAATCTCCAATTGGAGCATACCCAGCAAGGCTGTGGAGGTGGGGCCTCCTCAGCCAGTTGAGCTAGGTTGACCCCTTTTTCTTTACTCAGTGCACAATCAACCTGTGGAACTCCTTGCCAGAAGATGCAGTGAAGGCTAGAACTTTAACAGGGTTCAAAAAAGAGCTAGATAGATTCATGGAGGTTAGGTCCATCAATGTCTATTAGCCAGGATGGGTAGGAATGGTGTGCCTAGCCTCTGTTTGTCTGGAAGTGGGAGACAGAGGATTACCTGTTGTGATCCCTCCCTCTGGGGCATCTGATATTGGCCAGTGTCAGCAGACAGGATACTGGGCTAGATGGACCTTTGGTCTGACCCAGCACGGCCATTCTTATGTTCTTATGTTCTTTGGGTCCAGTGCCGGGTTGATACACTCTTTCACATTCCGGAATATTTTGAGCCTACTAACATAATTCTGGCCTGTATATTCCCCTTGCCTTATAGTGAAAGAAGCTCAATCTGTTTAGATTAACAAAAACAAGATTTGTGGGTGACTTGATCACAATCTGTAATGGGGATGGGCAATAATTTTTGATGAGGGGCCACTCCAAGAATTTGTAAAGTGGTCAATGGCTGCACTCTTGCATGGTGTTAATGGAGGAGGTGATGGAGACTGGATGCAGAAGGGAGCTTGCAGTAAGAGATTGGGGTGCAGGAGAGAATATTGGGTCTGAGAGGGAGTTTGGGTGAAAGAAGTGGTTGTCATCTGGGGCAGGAGATTGGGGTGCTGGGTCTGGGAGGGGGATGGGTGCAGGAGGCAGAAGATTTGGGTTATGTGGGGTAGGAGCCAGAGGGTTGGGAGTATGATGGGGTGCGGTCACAGAAGACCCGTTGGGGGTGATTCCCAGGGTGCTGAGAGAGCCACTGACACTACCCTTCTTGCTCTCTGGGGCTCCTCACTGCTCTGTCCCTGGTCTCCCCCAGCCAAGGTACAAAACTGAACTCACTGCCCCCCGCAAGAAGCAGTACAGACACTAAATCTCTTCAGATCCAAGGAAAGTGCGCTTTAGGGCCTACTTTCCCAGGATACCACTCCCCAGATGGGATCAAAACCCCAAATTAATTATTTAGGTAAGCCCCCTTTAACAATGAAGAGGGAATGTACACACTGATTTCCCCCCCTCCCCTCCCAGGTAACAATTATTTACACTAGGCTTGATGATAGAAAACAAAAGAGATTTTATTAAGTATAAGCAGTAGGATTTAAGTGGTAATAAATGAGAACAGTCAGAGCAAAGTAGATTACAAACTCAAAATAACAGAAAATGCTTAGTTAATGCTATACTAAAACCTCAATACAAACTTGTGATAAACCCATTAAAAACTCACCCTAAAACTGTTTCTTTTTCAGCTAAGTCTTCCAAACCAGGGCTGTTCCTCACCCTGGGGTCTTTGGTTCCTTCCCTTGGGTGTGTCCAGCCAGCTCAAAGACAAAATGTGCTAGCTTCCAGTTGTTTTTAAAGATTCCCTTTGGGTGGGAATTGTTTCTACTTTTCACCCTTCCAGTTGGGGTGGACATGTGACTTCCTCAGCCCAACCACCGCTAAGCCTTAAAGACAAAAGGCTATTTGCATATGATTGCCCGGATATTGGAAATACCCTTGATGGCTTTCCATTTACACATTTAAAACCATAAAGCATTCCATACTCCATGTGTCTAATTTTACACACAAGAATGATACATACACCAAAATAAGATAAACAGATCCAGCGGATTAAGACATTAAGATCGATAGTTTACAAGAAGCAATTTGTCAAAAGCATCTTTGAGTTATGTATATTTATGTCCATAAGTCCCTTTCATAAAGCTTGGGGAGGGCTCTGTCACGGGGGGGGGGGGGGGAAGAGGTGGGATTGCCAGAGGCAGACTCCATATGGGAGACTTAGCTGGGCAAATCCTAGCCAATGGGATTGTGCTGGGGGTGGAGACAGTTTGCGAAGCCTCTTTCCCTCCCCTGTCTTGCAGCTGTTCAAAGACAAATAGGGCTCCACCACCGCTTTGCTGAGCACCATGTGAGGAGTGGGGCAGACAGGGAGCCTACCTGATGCTTGGTGGGCTGGATCTGGCCTGTGGGCCGTATTTTGCCCAGCCCTGATCTATAAGCATCTACATAGGGAACAGAAATCTGATAATAGAAAAACCCTTACATTTTGCTGACAAAGGTATAACAAGAACCAATGGCTGGAATTTGAAGCAAGACAAATTCAAACTTGAAATAATGTGCATATTTTTAACAATGAGAGTAATTAATCCCTGAAACATGTATGGAGACGTCTCCATCACTGGACATTTTTAAATCAATATTGGATTTTTTTCCTGAAATATATGCTCTAGTTCAAACAGACTTGATTAAAAAAATCCTGTGACCTGTGTTATGCAGTAAATCAGTCTAGATGATCACAGTGGTCCTTCCCTTCTGGCTTTATAATCTATGAATCATTTTCACAGTGTGTGAGAATTAAAGTGAAACTCTCCAGGCTAGATTTTAATGTCAAACTCTGAGTATCATAAAATATTTTTTAAACTTTCAAATGGTAAAACAGTAAATATGATTTTTAAAACATTCTTTCTGTTTTAATAATCTGAACTGCTCTTATTACTAACAGATGTAAGGAAAATATTTTAACATGAGGTTTATGTGGACACCACATCACTTTATAAACATACATATAAACAGACATTTGCATTTATTCAACAGACCAGAATGAATCCTTTGGGGGACTTTCTGGGGTACTGGTACTTAAGACTAATTTTTTGAAACTACATATTTATGTATATGGCCTTATATAAGCTAACGGCCTAAAGCAGCACTATAATGAGCATACTACAGATTGTAGGCTTTATAAATGCTCATGAAATATAAGAGGAGGAGGGAACAGGCAGGAACTAACAGGCAAACAATTAACAGCAAATAACACTTTTCAGAAACTTAAAGCTTTTGGGACACAAATTGTCCCAGAAGCTGGGAGGCTGAACTTCTACTCTGAACTCACACAAAGGACAGAGCGAGGGCCATAACTTGGAATTTCCTGGCTGTCGTCAACTTCTGTCATAACCGTAACGTTGTTTCAACATGTTTTTGGCTTTTATTTTTTTCTTCTCTTTGATATAGTCTAAACCAGACATAAAATGGAAAAAAAAGTACTATTTCCATTGAGCAGTGATAACTTTGACATCTGCTTCCAAGTGTTATTCATCACCACACAATGCAACAATCTGAGAGAAAGTACAATGTACCTTTTGGAAAAAGTGACTCTGTAATTGCTTTTCATAACAAAGCCTGCCCTAATGATTAAGGTTTTATGGACATTTATAAAAGAAAAGCATAACAGGCCACCTACACTTCCTAGCAAGTAGCATTTGCACTGTTTGCTTTTTAGGGTCAAACACTCCACCTACATTCACAGATGGTGAAAAAGGATAATTAACACACACCCAAACCCAAACACGCACACCCCACCATGCTTTTCCATCCACCCCTATTACTGTAAGGGACCATTTCACAGTTGTGATGAACTTTGACAGAAGTTAAAAGGAAATCACTGGATATCATTTTTGAAAGGGATGATGTCACATAAGTGGTCTTACTGCCTTTTAGGTTTAACACTTACTGGCTCTTCTTTTGGCTTGTTAGGTGGCTTAGGGCAAGCCCATTTACCACTCTGCATTCCAGTTTCCCTATCTATAAAACAGAATTAATAATTTTGGGATATGAAAAGAACACACTGCAACCACTGAATGAAAGGTGCTCATAATAAGTGCAAAGCATCTGGTCAAATACTGGGGAATACTTACTCAGACAAATTCCCATTGCATTGTAGCCTGAATATAGTGACTGCAAGATTTAGCCCACTATTGTTACTGAGACTTACGTTATTGTAAATAAAATTAAATGGGAAAAGACTATGCCATTTGCAGCAGCAGAGACAGAGCTGAAGACAGAGGAGGACTTGAACCAACTCAAAATGACAGTGAAAAAATTTTCATTGTTTTGAGAACTACCTCCAGAGCATAAAATGACAGATATGATGGCCACAGGGTTATGCTTGCATCTGTGTCCCAAGTGTTGTGTCGTGCTTCTGTGCATGGTTAAACAGTTGCCTCTGGACACCTCCAAGCTGAATGAATTTCAGTGCTGGATGATAGCATTCCTGCATTTACAGTTTACAAAGCGCGTTGAGGTCCTTTGCAATGAAAGATACTATAACCCTAGGACTTCTTGATGCCAAATAGCAGAGGGCACAGGGGGGCTTATGGGTTACAGCACTGGTGGGCAACCTACAGCCCAAGTACTGATTGTGGCCCATCGGGATTCTGTGTGTGGCCCACAAGATATTTTATTTACAATTGTCCATGCAGAGAGTTGCCAGATTCAGCTGGTTTTCATCCATGTGGGTTTTTTTCCTGCTGGTATTACTAAAGTGACATGCACGTAAAGCAAAGGCATATGAAGTGAGGCGCATGATGATTGCACACAGCATTGTGAGAGCTGCATGCTTCCTTTGCATCCAATCAAAGTGCTGCTCTCGTTCAACTGGTACATCCCATAAATTCTTGGTACACAAACACAGTTAGCAAAACTACCTATCCCAGGAGACTGTCTTGGTTACAACAGTCTTGTGGCCCACTGAAAAGAAGGAAGGCCACTCATGTAGCTCACTTATTAGGCTAGGTTGCCCCTCACTGAATTACAGAGATCTCAGAAGTCTGGTATTTACATTCTAGCTCACTAAGGAGTGTCATGTAAGTTTTCTGTTGAAAGCCCAAAACAAATTTCAGCTGCTCACTCCTAAAACTTTAGCAACTTAAAATTCTTTGTGAAAAATTCATGTGGAACAACAGGATTTAGGACCACCATAGTTGTCTTCTCCACCCATCCTTTCTTCTTTGTGATTTTGTAACCCTGACCTCTCTTAATTTCTCTTAATTAGTCTTCTTGTTTCTTCCTTAGTCTTCAACTTTTGCCTTTTGTCTAACTTCTGTTATGCTTTCTTTTTTCCTTCCTCTTTCTGGTTTTACTTCTCTTTTCCAGCTGTGCAAACCAAAACAAGAATGATTATGCAATGGATGAGAAAGAGGAGAGCATGACATAGAAAGACAATTTCTGCTCAAGACTCTAAAAGAAAGGGGAGTATGATAAAGAAATTGGACACAAAAGCAGAAATGGGCAGTTATGACAAATGGATATAAGGCTTTATTCCCCAATACATAACTTTGTTCAGGATAAAATATACCTCTGCGCCTCTTGCTCCACTCATCTGAAGAAGTGGGTTGTGCCCACAAAAGCTCATGATACTGTGTACATTTTGTATTAGTCTCTAAGGTGCTTCAGGACTACTTGTTGTTTTTAAGTTTTTTTTAAAGTTACAGACTAACACTGCTACCCTTCTGAGACTGTTAATTGACAGATTGCCAAAGGGAATCTGTCTACTTAAACTTTGGTCTCGTGGGTATTGTTCATATGCGTATAAAATACTAATGCAGTTAATTAATTGTTTCTTACAAACCATCACTCAATATATGTCAATATTCATTAGCTTCTTGTGGTAAAGACCTCAGAGGGAGTTTTAGAGAGAGGCATGGTTTACTGGTCCAAGCATCAGAATGGGAGCCACATCCAAGGAACTTTACTCTGAAATTTTGAGTAACTGATTTATTTTTGGCCCAATTCAGTCTGATTTAAGCTGGCACAATACTCACTGACTACAGTATGACTTCATGGACCTTGTGCCAGCTTTTACCAGGGCTGATTGTGGTCCTTTATTTGTTTTCCCAGAAAAAAAATGATAGTGATATTTACCAGTCCCACATAGCTCTTTGAAGAATACAATTGCTATACAAAAGGTAACTATTATTAGTCAATATGACACTCCATGATGTTCATGAGGTTATCAGTTGTTTCACAGTATTTCATTGATAGGTAAAAGTAGTAAGGGCAACAGACAACCAATCAAGAAGAGTTGTACAGATGTTTATGGAACACATGGAGGTTGACTTGCTACAAACAGGCTTGTGGAAACACTGTTGTACTGTGAAATTCTAAAGTCATAAAAAAAATCCTCCCCTCAAGATGTATTTGTAGAAATGAAGTAAATATGATTTCTGTCAGCTTGGTTTGCTTTGTGTGTTGTGGTCTGTTTCCTGGGCGAATAAAAAAGTTGGGCATTCTGTATGTTAGAATGATTTTAAAATGCTCGACAAAATTAGGATTTTCTGATTGGCTGGGAATAAATTCATAGCCATGTCTTAACTGTATAGTAAGTACACAGGTGATGACAACACTGAGCAGAGTAGCTAATTGTCTACTTTCTTTTAATGTAGTGTATAAATACCATTGCATGATGGCAAGAGGATACCTCAGGTCGTATATTTCATGGCAATGATTATGCTTCTCATGTGGTTAAAGTCATTAATGCCATGGGCTTGTGTTTTATAACACAAGATGTAACTTTCCAAGATATGCTCTTTTCACATAGCAGGGCAGTGCCTGTCATGTATAATTGCTTAATTATAGCCTCAAGTCTAGTTAACTTAACAATGGGACATCTGTTCCATGAATCAAATCTAGGGTCACTTTCCTCAGGACACTGTCATTCCAAGACACTGACTAGTCTAATTGTCTTTTTGTCATTTTGTAGAATAAAATCTTAAATTGACTCAGTCTAAGTATTAAAGGTTTTTCTTGATTGCCAAATACTAAAATGATTTTAATTTCTTTCCTCATGATGTTTGCCAAACATATGTCTGGAGAACTAACTTTACCAAACTTTCAATGACATCATAATTCTGACCCTGCCAACAGGAATTCTGAGCTAACATGTTAACATGCAGAACAGATGAAGAACAATAAACACCAAGTGAATACCTCAGTCCTTTGATGTTTAACATTAACCTGTTATTTATAGAAGCTTAAGGTTGAACTTTCTCATTTGGTCATAAATAGATGCATTTGGGAGGATCAAAATGATCAGGAATTGAAGCCAGAATATGAGTGGCCAGAACTTGACACATCAAAGAAAGTCAAGGAAGCTCATAATGAATCTGCCCAATTATGCCATATAAATGTAGTACACCATACCCCTAACATCACTAATTTTAACAAACCAGCCAAATACATACATGAAACATGTGCTTCCTTCTGATTATTTGCACTTTCAGAGAGCATTGTGCAAGATTTTAGCTTTCAAAATCACTTACTCAGATCTGAACAAGAACACCAGAGCTAAACTTTTTTCCATGCCTGTCTAGCTTATGGAAGGTCAGATTTACACGTGTAGGGTCACAACTTGAGGCATCGCTAGGGTCAGTAAAGGATTGATTCATATTCATTATTTTGTCTGCACTGTTTCGACAAACTAGAGATAGCTAGGGACAGGAACACATATGTTCATGAGAAGATAACATAAGAATGGCTGTACAAGCAGGGGTGGATTGGCAATCAAAATAGACCCGGGAAATGGGTTGAGAACAGCCCACTTTTTCACATCAATGCATTTTTTTAAAATTTACGCTTTGACCCCCATTAGCCATACCCTGACCCCCCATTAACCAGGCCTCTGGAGGTAACACTCTTGGGGCAAGATGAACACATGACCAGAAGTAAAAGGTGTCATGTGACCCCTCTAAGGACTTTTCCCACCATCCTCCTACCAATAGGGATTAGTTTGGCCCCCACCAAACCCCCTTCATGCAACTATCCTGCAATTGCATTAACCCAATGTGTGTGACATTAACTCGGGGGCGGAGAGGCTGGGGGAAGTGTTCCCTCTAAGAGTTTCCTCCCATGAGCAGAATGAATTTTGTGTTGTGCACCAGTACTGAGTTCATGGGGCTTGTTTGGATGTGCCACTGTGGCACCCAAGTTATTAATAAATATATTATAAACCTCTACGTTTTCCCTCTGCTGCCATGTCTCCTCCCCTTGCTCCATTAGCTCCCCTGGTGCCTGCTGCGCCCCAACCCCTCACCCTCCTCTGCTGTCCTGACTTGGACTCCTGCCCTTCTCACTGCCCTCAGCCCTCCTGAGACCTGCCCCCCACCACCAGCCCTTCTCTCCCCCCTGTGCCCACTCCTTCAGTAGCCCCACTCTCATCATGTGAGCTACCCCTCCTCATCCCCTCTCCTAACACCTTCCTCTACACACCTTCCCTGCCTCTCTCCTCTGGTGCTGGTCCCTCCCCTGCAGGTGTCTGCCCTTCTGCTTCACTCCCAGAATCCCCTGGCACCTGCACCTTCCCTTACCCCTGCACCCTCTTGGTGCCTCCCCCTTCCCTCACTGCCCCTGCCCCCTTTGTCCTCTTTTTCCCTGATGCCCACCCCCTCACCACCCTCTGCCCCCGTTCCCCTCCTGCCTCTCTGTGCCCTCACACATGGCTTGCTCCATCCCTGCCTTTCTCATGCCCACCCCTTCTTTCAAGCCTTATCCCAGCACCTCCCCCTCCAGCCCCCAATGCCTTTACCCTCTCTCCTCCCAGCATCACCCTGTCCCCCCTCCCACTGACACCTCCCCTCCTGCCCTTTTCCTCATTGTCTCCACTTGGCCCCCTGGCATTTGTCTTTCCTCCACCCTGTCCCTTGGTGCCTTCCCCTTTCTTCTCCTCACCTGCCCCCTTCCCCTCAGCACAAGCCCCTTCCTCTCCCACCCCTTCCTCCTATTTCCCCCCCCCCCACCTACCTTCTGCCTTCCAGCTTGCGGGGCTGGAGTCTGTGATCGGGCCCCTGCTGCTTCCGGGGCTCCAGACCACGTGCTGGGCCTTGAGCTGGGCTGCGCGGTGCAACTCTGGGCCAAGCGCTTTTAAAGTCCCGGGCCATGACATCACGCCATGCCTGGGCGTCTCCCCCTCACCTGTCGCATGGCGTTTGAACATGCTGCGCATGTGCTCCCTCGGCCCCACCGTGCCCCGTACATGGCTGGCGTGCGGCGCCGGGGAATTTAAAGTGCGGGGCTGCGGTGCCCCGTCACAATCCCCCTCCTCCTCCAGCAGCCGCCAGCCAGTCCTTTGGAGGACATCCCACCGGGAAATTCCCTGTGTCCCGCCGGGCCAATCCGCCCCTGCGTAGAAGTCAGTTCAACAGTCCATCTAGACCAGTATCCAGCTGTTATTACTATGGATGGAGTGGCCACCAGGGCACTTGTGCTTTTTCCTCTTTCCTCTTCTTTCGAAAGAACTCCCTCTTCTCCGTCCACACACGCCTTTTTCTGAAAGTCTTCTTCCTCGTAAAAAGAGGTTTACCGATGTCGGAAAAAACCCTTCTGTTCTTTTGATTTTTTTTAAAAGAATGCAATTGCAGTGTGGACATAAGTGAAGTTTTTTTTTGGAAAAACAGCCATTTTTCTGAAAAAACTGGAGTGTAGACATAGCCTGGGTGTCACTGGTTCTTAAATTGTGTGAAGAGGCAAATAACATTCCTTAATTCACTTTCTCCAATGATGAGATTAGCTCAACAAACAGCAAGATGGTACCTAAATTGAGGGCTGCTGTGAGCCTCTGAGGCAAATAATCTGCCTGAAAGCACAGGACCCACCAAGATTGAGGAGGCGCTTTGTCACAATGGAGATATTACTGACTTCTTGAACAGCAAGTGTGACTGGCATGGGTTGTTTAGTACTTTCAAAACAGAATGTGACTAAGGGTTGGTTGTATATGAGCTCAGGCTGCATGTACCTTAAAGATCAACAGAGAGTTCTAAAGAGAAGAAACTATAAACATATTTCTCATGTCTTCTGGGAGTGGCTCTGTTTAAAACGCTCTCACAATAAAATGTTGACTTCTCCATTGGTTTCTGCAGGAAGAATATGGTGAAGACCAAGAAGCCCAAATATTAAAGAAATTATTTATGAGTAATTTACTTGAAAGGGATGTGTATATGTGTATCTGTGTGTGTGACTGAGTGAGAGAGAATCTAGTCACATGTAGACTATAAACAATTTTAACTACAAATGGAAAGTAGCCAGTACTATTGAAGGAAGTGCTTGACTTTTAACTTCTGGTCATTTTTATTTTTGAAAGGATGCTAAGGGAGATTAAGATGACAAAGAGAATATCTAGAAGGAATAAAAACAACACATATGCACAAATCAGAGGAACACCACTATTTATGAAATTATTGTTAAATTATTTAGACAGATGCTTACAAGGAAATCTAGATTCATGTTAGCAAGAAGATTATTGTAAAGATCTATTATTATAAAAATATTAAGAAACCTGGCCAAACACTCAAGAAGTAATTTGAATTTGCAAATATTCTGTTAAAACTTACATGTTTTATTATATCATTACATATGAAGTATCCATATGGTAAAAATTTTAAGTTTGGGATAATGTGTTAGTGACTTTAAAAGACTATAGCTACCTTTAATTATAGAACTTTAATACTTGTTCTAATATTGTACATTCATAAATATATTAAATATATTAAACAGGAGTTTTGATAGCTTCAAATATATGGTGTGTACATATACACAAATATGTTATTATATATATGGATATATTATATATATATATTTTCTCAGCCTGCTTCTACCACAGTAACAAATACACTAAATATAGTCCAGATTTACACTGTTTCTTGTGTTTGACTTTAATGTTAGTTTATAACATAAACCTTAGCATAAGTTTTCTCATGATTGTCCTTAGGTCTTTTCCTTGTAGGAGCCCTATATTTCTCATTGTTTCCTCTTCCTCAGAGAAAATTAAACTAATATATGTACTCTTGTGATGCAACCAATAAATCTGACCTGCTCTTGTTGTCAGGATAAGTCAGCAGAAGAGCTCTGCATCTTTGAAACACTGAAAAGCAATACAAGCTGAAGCTATTATGAGTTATTATAGGAGCCATATCATAGTTTTTGAACACAGAAACACTGGCAAACCTCAAGTACATAGTGGAGTTCATGTTATAAACTTTGCCTTTATCAAGAAGGATGATTTTGAGTTAGTTTCATTTTCCCTAAGAGGACTGGGGAAGTTCACTGTACCACCATCTCAGCAGAAAGAAAACAGATGAGAAGAAAAGGCATTTACAAATGCTGCTTTGAAACAGAAAGTTTGGTATTTCTTCAGGTTTGCTAGCATTCAAAAGGACATGGGTTTTCCTCTTAGTTAATCTGTCCCCTCATCACAGGGGCATTAATCAAAATGGACTATAACCTAGCAAAAAGGGGTTTGTTATAATCATAAACTCCCCAAAAGACTGCCAAGGTCATCATCTGATGTGATGGGCACACTCACTCAGTGCTCATTATAAAAGTTCTTTTCCCTTTCCTTTAGTTTTGCAATTAAACATTTTATTTATCCATATCATATCTCCACCCAAGAATAATGACCCCCCTCCTCATGCTGGACATCCCAAATATATTACTTCACTTCTAATGATTTTGTAAAAGCTACAGGCAAATTTAGTGATTCAGTCAAGCTCAAGATGAAGGGAGGAGGCACTTAAAAGAAAACACTGAAGTCAATATTGAGCCTTTTATTCTTGTTAAAGGTTAGAGAACAGATAATTATATAATAGTTTGCAGTTGGTGTTACATGAGTTTATGAGAGGAAAACAGCTGTAAAGAAATAGCTTAATATCTATGAATACATCTTGCAGGCAGAAGATGAGGCACTGTTGGCACTGTTCTCTTTAGCCCTCACCTGCTAGTGACAGAGATTCCTGTACCTCACACACAAAAGGCTGTATTCTGCCCCCCCATGCATACATAACTCTCATTTATTAATAGATTCCAGGCACAAATATCCAAGGAAGACTCATCTGGAGGTATGGATAGAAAATTCTCGATGGAGGAGCTAAATAGGCTTAATATGGGAAACAAGGTGCTTATGAAAGTGACTAATAATGGCAACCCAAAGAGTGAACTGGGACTTAATAACTTGTTTCCATTACAGCTAGTAGCAAAAATGTTAAATCTCAGTCCTCTTCCCCTCTACCATGCCCAAGAAGCCAAGTTTGAATGCCTTCTCAGCCATTGGAGAGACTCTGCAGCCTCTCATGCTAGCCTGAGGAGGTAGTAGCCTTTTTAGTTCTGCTTTGTGGGAACAGGGTAAGTGTTTCTACATAGCAGGGATCCTCCACAACTCTTCTTATGCCAACCCCCAGACCTTCCCAACCCAAACCCTCCTGAAAGAATTGCTCACCAAGCTGGACTTTGTGGTGCCCAAGAGACTGCCCACAGAGTCTCCATAAATTCTGTCTCTCTGGCATTCCCAAGCCTCGGAACTATAGGCAGGCAAAGTTTGGCCCTTCGACATGGCATAAAATATGGAAATGAATGTTTTTCACTTTAAGTTTAAAAGGATGATAATAGTAGTGCGGCTCACCAGTAGATCTCAAAAGAAGTCAGTGTCATTATTCCCATTTTACAGCTGATGAAACAGAAGCATAGAGAGGTGAAGTAACTCACCTCAAGTCATCCAGTAGGATAGTGGTAGCGCTGGGAATAAACCCACAGAGCGTAGAATTTGTATCAAGCTTGCTTGTAAAGCTGCCAAACTTCTGAGCATCAAACATTTTAACTTCTAAGGTTTATTTCTACACCCTTCCACATAATCTTAGCTTCCCAGGAAAAAAATGCTTGATCACTCACAGCCCCGGGCCAGGACAAATAATTTTAACTTCAGCCAACTGTGTTGTTGTATACAAGGAAAATAAGTCAAGGACAGATCCTTCTGGCATTATCATGAGAGAGAGGCAACGTATCAAATAGACGTTAAAACTATTGTTGAAGTCTGACAGCAACCTTCTATAGATTGAATCTCCCTAGTCCGTCATCCTCGGGACCTGACTGGTCCCAAATGAGGGCATTTGCTAGACCAGAGAAGGATCCTTGCTACCATCTCCCCAGCCTGCCACTGACTCCGCTTCTGGCCCCAGCTGGTCACCATGCTGACGGCTCCAGCTGAGATGTCTGCCATTGGCCCTGGCTCAGTGGGCTGCCACAGCCCCAGTATCCCTGCCAGGCTACTGCAGCCCGGACTCACCTGCCATGCTGTTGCGGTCCGCTCCAGCTTCTCTGCTGGACTGCTGCATGGTCCTGGCTCACTTGCCAGGCTGCTACTAGCTCTGCCAGACTCTCAGTCCAGCAGGGCTCCCCAGCTGCCAGCCCTCTTGCTGCTTGACTCCCAGCTGCCGGACCACAGATGTTGCTGGACCAGCCAGTTCCGGTTTAGGGAGGTTCAACCTGTAGTATATCCTGGAGGAAATATCACATTGCTATCTCTGTGCCCCAGTGGCAGAGTAACTGTGATGATTATTAATGTTGGCATTTTTAATTCTAGTTGGGCGACTCCTCCATTTTAAACTGAAGATCCTGTCAGCATTTGAAGAATCTTTGTTATTCCAGGGGTATTCAGCTGTAAATATTAACTAAGGAGCTAAACAATCAGATGAGGAATTACATACTATGCACATTTTGAAAATAACTTCATTTAGTCAATTTTGTTATTAGCAAAAATAATTTAGTTCTTTTGGATGCCTTTTACTGCCCTCCTTTTCGATTAAAATGTGTGTGTTTGGGGGGGGGGCGTAGAATGAATTTGTGGTTATATTTATCACCCAGCAGATATTTCAGTTGCATTGACACACAAGGAAATGATGGCACTTGCTCCTCCAAATCATTCTCTACATTTAGCTTTCCAGGGCAACAGACATTCAGGTGTCCCACTTCAATGGTTTCCCAAATTGTATTCTATTTTTGCTCAGTTGAGTACAATAACAAGATCTGCAGTTTGTTGAGGTTATTCCCCCAGTCTTATTTCAGTTGTGGTAGTTCTTGAAATATGGCACGTAGGTGGCTCTTTCTCTTAATGGTTGGTCCTAAAATTGTGGTCTATGAACCATAAGTGAAAGGGCAGAAGAATGGCAGTAGAGCTTGGGGAAGGGTTAAGGCAGTGCTAGATAGAGGTTCAGTCTATGATAATGTTGAGCTAAATGTGAATATTTCTGCTCCATAGATAATTCTATGCACACATTGTTAAATATGGCACCACACAAAGGAATGTTATACATAGAATGAGTTGGGCTCAAGTCACAAAGCTTGGTTCCAGAACCAAATGAGTAGTTTCATCCAGGATTTCAGTATGGTCCACTATAAAGTGAGGGATTAGCTGTGCTGTCTGGATCTGAACTTCCCCAGAGTACAATGGGCTCCAGATTCGGAGATTTGCTTATGTCTTTTGAAATGGGTAAACATACAATATTCTGCAAAACCCAGGAATCAGAGAGATAGCTCCAAGGCCAAATGTGGTTAGCAGGTCGCGTCTCAAGATTGCATGCACGCACAATACGACTGTCATTTCAGCTCTGCAATATGGAAGCAGGAGCAATGACAATTACAGAACCTGGAAATCTACTACTATTATTAGCTAAAGCAACAAAGAATTGGAGAGCTGAATGTCCCTCTTTTTCTCCATCTCCAAATAAAGAAAGCTGAGACTATAGCTCTCCTTTAGTGCCAATAAAGTGATCTGCTTGAGGATATCAGCACTTCTCAGCAATAATTTAGCTGTGGTACCTTTGGGCCAAATTCTTGCCCTTAGGTGTGCAGAAATGTAAGTCAATAAGAAACACACATGAACAGAAACTTGCCATTTGAGGACTTGAACTGAGCAGTTCTGCCATTCCCACGTGGAATCACTGAAGCCACATCCAGGTATCAAAGAGGATATCAGTGGATGCTACGTAGAGTACAATCCTATTTTCTTTATTTAGGAAACAATGAAACCATTTGGAGTTTTCCAAGGTAAGGATTGAATGCACACTGCATACAGGACTCACGCTCTTTCCCAGTGGCCATTTTGCTCAAATAAGGAATATAGAATAGAACCCTTAGTCACAAATAAGTATAAACTGAGCAATAAACACCAGTAAACAAGACCAATAGCTTTCTGTATGTTATATCTGCATTGATATTATAATTGAGCTGTCATTTAATGAATCTGCTTAATACCTCATGGAAGAACTAAACTATTTTCTTCCCTTTCCCAGCATGTGGACCGAATGATAATTAGATCTGAACAGGGAAGCAAATTATAATTGAAAATGTTTCTTTGTGAAATCCAGTATCTCAGATATAAACAATACTTAAAACCATTACAATGTCCCTTTGGGACTTCAGTCTCCTCCTCCAGTTTCACCAAATTGCCAAGAAATGCTATTAAAATTTGGCAGAACAAGCAAAGAAGCACTATATCACCATGTTTTGCATTCATGACATTTTTAGAGTACAATGGGCCTCATTCTGAGATTTCTTACACTGATGTAAATTCACTAACTTCAGTTGAATTATTCCTGGTTTAAACTAGTATAAACACATTCAGAGTTAGATCTAGCGTGTCTGATTTACCTCTATCCACAGGAATATTTTTCATTGGATTTTCCAGCTGTTAAATGTGTGATTGACTTTTCTTAAGCTTTAAAGAATTTGTAAATCAGCATATATGTTGCTTTCCAACTTGAAGTACTGTGGCGATACCGCCACCTATCTCACAGCAATTTTTAATAACATAAATTAATTTTTAAAGTGTTTGAGCTGCACTGATGCAAGGCGCTATGATGTGAAGTGTCCTAGCTTTCTCCAGTGTCCATCTGAAAGTTTCATAATGATAGAATTGTGCCCATAAAATATTTTTGATAGAGCTTCACTTTCAAGGTTAATATCAGTGTAGAAGGTGCAGCAGTTATGAAGTGGAAATTTGCTCCAGAAATCTAAGTCAAAGAATAGTGCTGGTCAGAAGTGGAAGCAGTTTTAACATGCTGTATAGACCTTCATGTGGACTTTGTACAGACAGGATTTGTATAGACAGGATGAGAATGAATGTAGTCAGATTACATGTACACAGAGAGGAAAACAGATCTTTAAAAAGCTAAAATAATTAATTAAGGCAAAAATGGTTCAGTGCAGCTTAACAGTGACAAGTAATGGAGCTACTCAGACAAACAAGCATGTTTGTGAGACAGAGGTACTGTACAGAATAAAAAAGTATTAAATGTATGGTGGGGGCATTGAAAGGCTGAGGGGGATGACTAGCAATGGGATATATAGCTTTTTACCTTTTGGACAAATCCTGTCTATACAAAGTCCACATGAAGGTCTATTCAGCATATTAAAATTAATAGCCATTTAAAATGTAAGAGCTCATAATAATTTCAAAAGTACATATTTATATGTAATTACTTGCTAAAAATCAATAGTGAGACATTTGATTCAGGACAGCATTCAGGTCTGCTCGAAAAGGAAACACAAAGAGCCAAAATTCTGCATGGCGAAGAGACTCTGAAGAATTTCAAACCTATTAGGATGCGTGTGTACCATGCTTGCTTGATGTTGTGCTCTGTCCCCCTTAGGGGCATCTAGGCCAATAGAGATTGATGAGTCTGCTAATACAGACTAAAAGCTGAATGGCTGTTAGCTCAGAGACTAAGTTTCAGAGGTTTTAGGTTTGATCCCACCTGCCAGTGACCATGTTCTGTCAATGCTGCAATTACATATGAGAATTTTTTAGAGCAATAACCCTGGACAAACAGAAGGCTGGCATCTCTGTGAGTAATTGGAGCAGAAGAGATGGATCAATGCAACTTTTACCTGAAAAGGAAGAATTCCATATATATAGCCAGATTCTTCCCAATTATTCTTCAGTCTGAAAGGAAAAAACAAAACTGAAGCAAGATGAAAAATAGCTGGGAGGTGGAGGGAGGAAGGGGGAGTTTTCATTGATTGGAGGCCAATCTCTTTAGCTTTGAGACTCCGGAAAGCTCATGTCGCAATGTCACCCCATTTTAACTTTCCAGGCTGGACTTCCATCCTCCTCCTTCTCCACATAGTCCTCCGTATACTCAGAAAACCTCCGCCAATAGTTCTCAGAGCTGAAGTTGCTCCTTCTCCTATGTTTTGGTAAGAGGACTGAGCACCTGTTCTCCTCCTTATCCACTTCTAAAATCCATGGCCTGTGAACAGCATCGGGGTCTGTTTTGCAATGGGACCACTTTGGTTTCTTCCTGAAAGATGGTCAGAGGTGTAACCTGGTGGCAACACAGAGCTACTCAGCAATTTTGTTTAATGTGAACAGGACCTAATGGAATTAAAGTTTGCCCATATTGAATCCTTTAAAATGATTTAAATCTATATGACAAAAAGTTGAGTTTGTTCAGTGTTTTGCACGACCATTGTTTCTTCCAGATCAAATGAACAAGATGCTAAGGCAACTTGCCCTAGGAACAAGAACATTCCCTTCCTGCTTCAGAGGTTTGCTCCAAAATTTCAATATTTAATTACAACTAAAATTTCTTTCAATCAGCCCATTTCTGTCTCCATTACTATTTGTGTTGCTTGTCTCTCAGTCACAGATAAAGCTAAATCAATTATTCTGGTGACATTCAGGATAGTGCTTTCTTGTGTAACAAATTCATTAGATGCCACTCTTCCCATTGAGTTAGATCCCCTTTCAGGGATACACAAACATATACTGAAGTCCATCGCTATTCAGGAAGCACATAAGCATGGTATGCTTTTATGAATTGGGACCTTTGTGCTGAAGCAACACTGGAGTGTGGAGTTGTGGGAACTCTGGGTATGTCAACACTACAGAGAAGATCGAAGCTGTCGTTGTCGATCTTCCAGGAGTCGAATTAGTGATCTAATTAAAACAACTAATTTGAACTGAGAGGGGCACTCTGGTCGATGCCAGTAGTCCTGCTTTCATGAGGAGTAAGGGAAGTCGAAGGGAGAGTGCTCCCTTTGACTTCCTGCAGTGTGGACAGCACCAAAAGTCGAGTTAAGGTACTTCCACTTCAGCTACACAATTAATGTAGCTGAAGTTGAGTATCTTGATTCGGCCTTATCCTGTAGTATAGGCATACCCTCTGGTACTTGAGTTCCATCGTCTGACTGAATGATCCTAAAGCAATTTTCACAGGCATATTAGGCCATTTCCAGTATACACACTCCCATTCTGCCTTCCTAACTTCCTCCTGTAGCTTTGTCTGCCTAGATTTCATTTTAATTTGTTGTACTAAACATTTCAGTACTATTGTTGAGCATTATTAAAAGGCTCATTGAATTTCAGAGGTGGCTGCTCTTCGATAGTAGGGAAAATGAATCTTGCATATATGTTTATAAAATTTTCAAAGAACTGTGTGATGTTCTGGAATGAAAGGCACAAGATGAAGTTTTTTAAAAATAATAATCAATATTTAATTACTCCCACTGTCTCTTATTTCTTATGATTTTTTTTAGCTTGTTTGACTGAGCAGGTATTAGATGCTGATGCCATAGAATTATCCAAAACATCTCTATATGACTGGTAACAAAAGAGCAAGTAGCAGCCAACTGGCCATTACACATACATTCTTTTTCTACTATGTCCTTTTTGAAAATTTAACTCTTTGCATTTTGATCTAACTAGATTAAGTATCAGGTCCAACATATTTTCAGAATGTGAGGTAGAAACACTGATTTAAAACCATCTGTTCCCCTGTAGATTTCAAAGTTCCAATTTCTACAAAGGATTTATATTAGCTGCAGTAATGAATTTGTTTGGTCACCTTAGAGATAGAAGTAATTTTCTAAATGTGTAGATAATAAGCCTGCAAAATATTCAAAGGATTGCTTCAGCTTGGTCTCAGGAAGTGACGTAAGCCAGAATCACAACAAAAGAAATCAAATATATTTGAAGCAGGGTTTAGGGCTCTTAGGATAATGAAGACGGGATTTATAGTGCCTTTCAACTGAGGATCTTAAAGAACTTTATAAATATTAATCCCTAGAATAAATAGCTTTTTGCAATCTATAAATATTAACCCTCTTTTACAGATTAGAAAAATGGAATACAAGGAGGATAAATGCCTTGAACAAGCCAAAGAAGCAGAGTAACAATAGAACTCAAATTTCCTACCTGCCAGTATCATGATCTAACTACCATATCTTGCTCCTTATCATATATACTTTATGTAATTTGTAACTGTTTTTGTTAGGCTAACTTCCTCTCCCTAGACAGCTATTGAGTCAAGGAACACTAATGAACATCTAAAATCTTGTAACTACATTAATTTCTTTTAAAAAGTTATTGTGTGATAATGAAGGCAAATTGCTCAGAAAGTAAACAAATTGCTATGCCAGACAAATGACAATATGATGTCACAAACAAAATCTATAGTGTTTGTATCAATTTTAATTCAATTGTTTCACTCCTCGTAACGAAAACAGATTTTTAGTACTGGCTCATCCCCCATTTTTATCTTCATGTTTCAACCTACTGTAGATGCTTGATGTGGATGAACACATTGAGAATTACTGAACATTTTTACTGAGCCACTCAAGTACAAGATCATATCCAAAGGCACAATTGATAATGATACCTGTAACTGGATAATGTGAAAAAGGTATGGGAAGGCCACAGTGCTGGTGCTCAGTGTCTAATCCTGTGTCTCCTTCCAGAAAAGAGAAGACCTGCAGCAAAAGCTTTAGACGGTCATAGTAATCCAAAACTCTGAGTTAGTTATAACTATATGGGTTCTATAACAATAACTGAGAAACAACATAATTCATGAGCTGAAACAGCTGTTCTAAGGCCTCTTGGTAAGCATGTTTTTCTGGAATATCCCCTTAGAAATGTTTTCTTAGAGTTTGTTAAAACAAGTCAGGGCTGCCCACCCTCATATGTCTTGTTTGATTGGTTTCTTTCCAAGTATGACACGATCCCTGTCCATCTGGTTTAAATTAGGGTGAGGCTCTTTGCAATGCTGTGACAAAGAAGGGTAAGTCATAACAAAGCCAACCAACTGCATTAGCATGTTTAGCAATACCACAGATACAGTTACTTAATTCTACAGATTGGAGCCACATGAAGAAAAAACACAGCTCAGCCCCTGCAATGGCTTGTGAAATATTTCCCACGCCATGTGAGCATTCAGTACATTCCTTTGCCTTTCACTGATGTTATCCTTTGCCTCTCCCGTCCTTTAAGAGTTAATTTGTGTTCAGAATTCTTGAAAATCTTTGATGCTGCCGCTTAGTCAATGAAATGTTAAAAGTTTTGGCAGGAGCCAAATGTGTTTAGGCTGCTTTCATCTGATAATTACACTTCAGGCTACCTAAGCTTTCATGTCTCAAGTTCTGAAACCATTACATCATTTATTGTTGTCATTTACAAAGGCTTTAAAATTCAAATAAATTAAAGACAGCACAATTAAGAAATTTTACAGTTTAGGCAGTTCAGGAATTAAGACTTCTATTGCCATCAACGGTAGTAATTGCTGAGACCTTCAAGAACATGGTCATTACAACAAACTATGGACCTTATTCACAAATGGCTCAATCTTCAGCCCATTTAAGTGAATGAGAAAAGTGACTTCAGTGAGACTAGGACTGACATAAAAGGGCACAAAACTTACTCAGACACACGTTCCCTCCAAAATTTCTCAGAATGAAGGAGATTCTGAATACAGGAAACCCCTGACTTCTGACTGCCCGAGTTATGACCCCCTGCACTTACAACCATTTTTGTAAGTGTGGAAGGAGCTGAAAATCCCCCGACTTACGTCCTTGGCCTGCATTTACGATGGCACACGGAACCTATTGTAAATGAGGGTTCGAGTTATGATGCCCCCGACTTCTGACACTTCCCTGGGAACCAATCATGTTGCGAGTTGGCAGCCACCTGTATTTTGTCCACAGATGTCTATGGAAAGGCGGTTCTGAGGTTAGCCTAGGAAACGTTGGTATAAATTTATAAATTATTAGCATTTATTATGGGAGGAGAGCTCTTGGGTGTGTCGTTAGGGAATCATATGTGACCATATTCCAGAGGTGATGACAGTTCATAAATGTTGAACAAGCATAACAGAATAAACTGAACACATTGTCACAAAGCAGCTCAGAAACCTGTCAATAGGTTTAACCACATCACAGACCCACAGTCTGTTTTTACACTGCCAGCAAAACTCCATGTGGACTTTTCTACGAGGCCAGATACAAGCATTGGAAAGGATCTTTACAGCTTGGCATTATTGCCGTCCTCAGGAGAAGAATAGTATGATGAGGTGGGAGAAGCAGAACAGCATCACAGCCTAATGGATAAAAAATGTGGGTAAACTATTTTTAGGTGAAAGCATTCTGCTCACATTAAGCTCAGAACCAAATTTCAAAAGTAAGAATAAGTTGAAGGGAAATATGTGAAAATATTTTAGGAGAAAAATATGTTTGTGATTTTTTAAAAGCAGAATATTAAGCATATACCTACTTGCAGACCTGCATGGAGTGAAAAAACAAAAAACATTAAGGGACTGCTTCCACTCCCACAGAAGTTGATGGGCTTTTGCCAAATGCCTTCAGGACTGGGTGCTATGAGGCAAATTCAGAGGTGATGTAAATGGCATTGTGAACTACATATTGGCTGAGTGGAGGAAGGCCTTGTCTACACTTACTGGGAGATTGGTGCTGTGGGGATCGATCCCCTGGGGGTCAATTTAGTGGGTCTAGTAAAGACCTGATAAATTGACTGCTGATCACACTCTTGTCAACTCAGAAACTCCCCAGGATTGAGAAGCATAAGGGGAGTAGACAGAAGAGTCTCACACTGATCTTTTGTGGCATTGGGGACACCATGCCAACTCGATCTCAGGTTCCTCAACTCTATTGCTAATCATATAGCTGAAGTTGCATAACTTAGTTCGACATTGCCCCCTAGTGTAGACCTGGCCTAAGTAAAGGCAAATGAGTGTAATTCACATGCATTGAGTGTTGTTTTAGCAAGGCCCATCTTCCTTTAACACTTTCTTGTTGGCTGTTTTATCTTCTACAGCCTTGTCCTTCTACAGGGATCTCTGAATATGGCTTAGTGCCTGTACTTTATACTAGAGTGGCTCTCAAACTTTTCTAGATTACTGTACCCCTTTCAGGAGTCTGATTTGTTTTGTATACCACCAAGTTTCACCTGACCTAAAAACTACTTACAAAGTTAGACATAAAAATACAAAAGAGCCATAGCGCACCATTATTGAAAAGTGTTCCTGTTGCATTCTGATGTTTTCTTTCTTTTAAGTGGAAAGAAAATCGTGGCTGCACTCCTTGGCTGGAATGATGGTAGCTCACTCTCTAAAAAAAGGTGATAAAGTGGCACAATAAATGCTGGAACATGGGGTGACAAAAGGCTAGAAGCTGCATGTTGTATAATACGAGTGTTTCATTATTGCTAGGTAGATATTATATTTGCTTATAGAATATTTACTTTAAATAAGGAATGCTAAATTTTAGGGGGGTCTCTGGTTATTAATAACACACTTAATTAATTTGGATTTATCAAAAAATCATGCCATGGCAGCCTAATTTCCTTCTTTGACATGATTGCTGACTTACTGTGGATGTGCCATATCTTGATTTTAGTAAGCTTTTGATACAGCACCACACAACATTTTCATAAGGAAGCTATGGATGAAATGAGTGTAAGGCAGGTGAAAAATCAGTTGAAATACTATACTCAAAAAGTTTTTAATGGTTCATTGTCCGAGTGGAAGGACTTATCTAGGGAGATCGTGCAGGGATCTGTCCTAGGTCTGGTCCTATTCAATATTTTCCTTAACTTGGAGAATATGCTTATGAAAATTGCAAGGATACCAAGCCAGGAGGAGTACGTAGCACCTTGGAGGATATTGTTTAAAATGACCTTGACAAATAGGAGAATTGGTCTGAAACCAACAAGATGAAGTGAAATAAATACAAGTGTAAATACTATACTTAGGAAGGAAAAATCAAATGAACAACTATAAAATGCAAAATAACTGGCTGGCAGTAGTCTGCTGAAAAAGATTTGGAGGTTATAATGGATCACAAATTGAAGGGGGTATGGAATGGCTACCATATGAGGTGAGATTAATAAGATTGGGACTAAGGGGAGGATATGATAGAGGTCTATAAAATCATGACTGTTTTGGAGAAAGTGAATAAAAAAGAGATATCCACTCTTCCTATAAGACAAGAACTAGGGGTAACCAAATGAAATTAATAGGTAGCAGGTTTAAAACAAACAAAAGGCAATACTTCACACAATACACAATCAACCTGTGGAATTCCTTGCCAGATGATGTTGTGAAGGCCAAGACTATATCAGGGTTCAAAAAAAAAGTGGATAAATTCATGGAGGATAGGCCCATTAATGGCTATTAATCAAGATGGGCAAGGATGATGTATCTAGCCTCTGTCAGAATCTGGGAATTCTTTTAAAACTTTCCTCATAAGTCAAGTTTTCTAAACCCTTTATCATATTATTTCTTCTCCTCTGGATTCTCTTCAGTTTGACAGCATCTTTCCTAAAGGTGGGATACTGTGTCCAACTCAGGGTACCACTTTAGGAAAAATTCTATCAAAATGGACAGAGTCCAGAGTAGCAGAATAAATATGATAAAAAGTTTAAAAAATCTGACTTATGAGGAAAGGTTAAAAAACTGGGCATGCTTAGTATTTAAAAACAAACAACAACAACAACAAAAAACAGAACAGGAAGCTAATAAGCTCCAAATATGTTAAAGGCTGTTATAATGACGTCAGTGATCTCCACGTACACGGAAGGCAGGCAAAAAGTAATAGGCTTAATCTACAGCAAGGGCGATTCAAGTTAGGTCTGAGTAAAACTTTCTAAGGATAGTTTCTAACTTACCTTTTAAGGACAATTAAGCACTGGAATAGACTTCTAAAGAATGCAGCAGGTTCTCAGAACAGATTAGACAAGCACTTAGTACAGATGTTCTAGGTTTACTTGGTCCTGATTCAGTGCAGGAGACTGAACTAGATAACTTCTCAAGGTCCTTTCAAGCCCTACAGTTCTGGGTTTAAAAGATGTGATTTGCTCATCTTACATATGATTTTCCTCACAAAAAGTATGAACATGGATAGAGGTTTTCTGGAGGGATGTGTGCAAGGCAGAGTCTGTGACTATACCATGCCCATGACTGCAATATCTGAGTACCAGCTGGAAGAGGTAAATAGTTAAAGATACATCTATTTTGGTTAGGGATGTAAAATCCTGATTAATCTGTTAACTGGTTAAACATTGCGGCTGCTGCTGTGCCAATTCCCAGCTCCCACGTTGGGGCTGGGGCTGTTGCTGGTTCCTGGCCTCCTCATTGGGGCTGCCGGCCCCCATGTGGACTGGAAGCCTGAAGCCCTGTGTGGGGGCCTGGCTGATCCCAGGTATGAGATAACCTTACCCAGTAAGTATCACCTGGTAAGGGTGATACTTACCAGGTAACCAGTTAACCAGTTACCCATTCACATCCATAATTTTGGTATTCAATGTTAGTCTTAAACAAATTAAATTATACTTGGAAGAGATGGAAATGGACTGTTGCAGGGACAGCAATGAACAAAAGGTTGTAAAATAAAGCATCCCTTGTTCCCTACAGCACTACTTTAATTCGTATCCTCAATATTCCCAGACATTCCTCCTTGAAGTCATTTTATTCATATCCATGGCAGCCACAACATTCAGCCTTGAAATCAATAGGAGTTATTCCTGCTTATGTTGAATTGGTGTCAGTTACTTATTTTACATATCTACTGAATTCCCAATTGCGGCACGTTACCTTACTTTGTCACTAACACCTGTTATCTGGAAAAAAATACACCTGATATGTAATTTAAACCCCCATGTATCTTACACCACTGAAATTAGCCCAGCGGCCCAGCTTCTTTATGGTATGTCTACACAGCAGCGTTATTTTGGAATAAAAACTCAGAAATTGCTCATTTTGAAATAGAGCATCTACACTGCAAATGCCAGTTGAAATAGCATTGGGCTATTTCGTAATAGAGCGTCCACACTGATTGGAGCCACAATTGCATTTAAGACCCCCTGAAAGCACTTTGGGCAGGGCATCAAGATAACAGTCACTTCCTGGAGCTGCTTCCTGAGGCTATCTGAGGCTCATGCTTAAAGGGACCCTCCTGTACAGCCGTGTCTCAGGCTCCTCTCTTTTGTCTATCTCCTTGAAGGATAGCAAAGTCTTTTCACTGCCTGCTCTGGTTGCCCTTGTGGACATCACAGCACTCCTGCCATGGAGCCGAATGTGCTGCCAAGCAGTCTCCAGCTCCTGAACCTCATGCTGAGGTGCAATTTTTGCAGGCTGCCCTTATGGCACTGCAGAATCTGGACTCACTGCTCCTTGCAGGGAACCTTCTCACCTCTCTCCATGTGCTGCTCAGGCAGCACAGCCGCTCCCACCCTCCTCTGCACACCGTGTACCACCGCTTCTGGCGACTGGACACCAGTTCTGACTGGTGGGACCGGATCATCATGGAGCAGCGGGACGACCAGCAGTGGCGTGGTGCAGCTCCTAGTCCGCTTCCCACTGCTGATCCTGCTGGACACTGGAGGCCACACAGGCAGGCAACATGTTCCCGCTCCAGGTCCTCACAGGCTCATCTGTGGCGATGGCTCCCATGGGGTCAGGAGACTGACGTGGGAGGTGTTGCGGGCACCTCACTCAAAGCTGGCTCAGTTGTGAAAAACAAAGAGAAGGGTAGTCATTCCAGGAGACAGAGTGAATGAAGCCTAGCCCTCATCTGAGGTGACACTGAAAGGGGGGTGGTGGCTGCTGGACTCCCCACAGGAAGAGGACTTCTATCCCTGCCCACTGGAGTAGGGAGGGAAGGGGTGTGAGGGAGGTGTGTGTGAGCGGCAGACACTGCTTGCCAGAGAGGATGCTACTGGGGTCCCCTCCAAGCAGGCTCCCTTCTCCTCCCAGCAGACTCTCCTGGCAGCGGCTCCATGTCCTCTGCCTTGCCATGCCTGCCCAGGTGCAGATGCTGCCCCAAGACGTGGGCATGCCCATGTGCTGTGTGCAGCACTGCTGTGCGTGAGTCCCAGACCCCATCCTCCTTAGTGGTGGCTTGTTGTGGGAGAGTGTCTGTCAGCCGATGGTCAGGGCAGTGCGTGGTGTGTGTGTGTGTTATACACCCGAGTCTTCAACTGCTAGGACAGGGTCCCTTCACAGCGGGCAGCCTATTGGAGGCTGACGGGTGCCCCAAAAGTTTACAGGAGAGCTTATTACACCTGAGACTTTAACTGCTAGGACACACAGTCCCTTCGCAGCGGGCAGCCTAGGGAAGGCTGACAGGTGCCCCACGAATCTGTCCCCTGGAGACGACACGATCCAAACGCCCAGCTCTGCCTGCGTCTACCCCTATGACCAGCTGGAGTTCTTTTTGATTGTGTTTGGCTCTGTTACAGCAACAGGAGGAGTCAGGTTAAAGCTTAAACAGTTACAGATTTATTAAAGAGGTTTTTAAAGCATGTGATTACAATGGCTATTGCTCTATTTCTTAACTGCTAGCAAATACAGATCTTAAAATGGTTACAAAGGAAAAAGGAAGATAGAAAATAATGGTACCAAGTGACAGCTTAATCTTTAAAGAGCTCTATTCTATGCATGCACTAAAACAAAAGGACACATACAGGTACAATTTTTACCCGCGTCTGCGTCCCTCGATTCCAGCGTGTCAGGCCAGGATCGGTCCTTCAATTCCCCGGGAAAGATGAATATGAGGCTGGGCGTCCCCATGTGGACCTCAGGAGGCAATCACCTAACCCGACCAGCAGGTAGATGGTAGATTGATGCTCAAAGTGAGTGTGCTGCTGGACCCATCTTTATACCCATGGGGTCGCGTATTCTCTTTCTTATCTATGGTGCCAAATGGTGCTGATTCGTCTTTGTGACGCCAGTTCTTACAAGGGAGTTGTGAACTTAATTTACACGTGTAAGAGAGATAACTAAATTGGGAATACTGGGCATTCTTTTCTCAGCAGGAGATTCCTCTTCCAGAGATGGCCGTGTGATCGTATCAATATAGGTGCCAGTCAAGGGCAGTTCTCGCAGCTTCTGGGTCAGCTTATTGGCTTGATCACCCTCTCGTATCTGTGTTTACAGTTCTCCAGGGTCAGATGAGCCAGCATATCTGGGCGTCTGTCAAGGCTTCAAAGACTATGCTGATTTTATTGCTTTCTATGCCCTGTGTGCTCCAGGCACTGCAGAGGGGCAAGCAAGATGGATGTGACGGGGGAGCCTCTGTCTGGCTACAGTGGCCCACCACCGAATCAGGAGTAAAGCAGGCCTCTCCAGAAACCCTGTGAGCAGGAGCACAAGGTCCTCTGAGGCAGGCCTCATAGATGCTCTCTGCTCCAGACTGGTGCTCTATGTGCACCCGCATGCACAGGCTACTGCATGATCCGCAGCCTGAGAAGGTCAAGCAAGGAGCATTCAGCCCCTCACCACCTGCCACCTCCCCTCATGTGTGTCTAGGGAAAGTAATAGAGCTCACCTGATGGGCCTTCCCCAGCTTTGTCAGATCCCTGGGCAACATCCTGGGAGGGTGGTATTAGCTCCAGAGACTGGCTGAGCTTCTGGCTGGTGGGCATGGTGGTGTCAGTGGCCTAGAACTGCTCCTCCTCCTCTTCCTTGGCCACAGGCCTGCCCTCCGGGAGGGTAATGATGGGCATCTCCAGCCCAGAGTCCACAACAAGAAGTGGTGGCACAGGACTGATCCTCCTCCCAGGATGTGGTGGAATTGGTCAAAGTAGGGACAGGTCTGGGGTGCTGCCCCGGGTGGGAGTTGCACTCCCTGGCCTTTGTGTAAGTCTGTCCGAGCTCCTTGACCTTCATGCGTACCTGCTCCTAGGTGCACATATGGCCCCTCTGGCCCAGGCTGTCGGCCGTCTGGCCATAGATCTCAGCAATCCTGCATATGGTGTGGAGAAGGAGGTTTGCCTTCTCTCCCCAGATCTCAGTGAGATCCAGGATCTCCATACCAGACCAGAATGGTGCCTGCCTCTTCTGCCCCCAGGCAGGGTCTTGGGAGCTGCCTGCAGCAATGCTGGCAGCCATGGAGGGCTCTGAAGGTGTGCTGGGGTCTGCCATGGGAGGAGGGAAGGCAGAACTGGGTGCTGCTGAGTGGCACAGGGCTGGCAGGGTCTTCATTGTGCCACAAGCCCTTTTCCCTGTGGCTCAGGCTTTAAGGGCTGCAGGGGAAGGGGAACTATAGAGTTCTGATGAGTGTGGACACAGTGGCCACCAGGGCACCTGTGGGAGGTCCTGGAGGCCACTTATTTTAAAATAACCACAGGGTGTGTGTAGACAGAGTAGCTATTTCAAAATAACTATTTCAGAATAGGCATTATTCCTCATAAAATGAGGGTTACAGAATTCGGAATAAGATGCCCATTATTTTGAAATTATTTCTAAATAACGGCCTTGCTGCGTAGATGCTCACTTTATTATTTCAAAATAACACTGCTGTGTAGACATGCCCTTAGTTACACACAGTCTCATCTGGAACTGAATATTGTAGCTATTATAACTGTATTATCAACATCACATGGACATTTATGGAGGACAGGAAGTGAGTAATAATATTATGTTCTCTTAAATCAGCAGGAAAATTGTGCTAAGTGAAATTTAATTGCATATATGGCCAGGATTACCCAAAGCTTAAAGGCTGGCCATGAAATCACTGATGGCCAAGAGTTTGGTTTTGTCTCTCATGCAAAAGAAGACACCTACAGCAGCAGAGTGACACCAAACAACCTTTTGGTTTGCTACCAAAGATGGCTTTTATTTCAGGGGAAATCTCAGTTGTATAAAGTTAAATATAGGCATAATCCTTTGTAGGTTTTAAGACTTAAAGAGAAGAGCATTATTCCGTGATTTGTTAAACGAGACACCAAACAGAAAATGTTAAGTGGGAACTACAAAAAATTATGTTTCTCAAATGTCATACCTCACCAGAGTTGTTGACTCAAGTCCCACGACTTGAACTTGAGTCCGACTTAAGTCGCCTCGGTGACTCAACTTGAGACTCAACTTGGGTTCATTGTTTGTGACTTGAGATTCGACTTGAGACTTGCTAATTTTGTTAAATCGACTTGGTGAAAAAATTGTCCGAAAATGCCGATATTAATGGCTTGTACAAAAGTGACTTGACATTTTTAAAATTAAGACTTGAGACTCGACTTGGGGCTTGACTCGAAAGTGACTTTAGGGACTTGAGACTCTACTTGAGACTTGAACTGTAGTGACTCGAGACTCGACTTGGAGTTGACAATGACAACTTGAAGACAACACTGTACCTAACATTATCAAACTGGCCTTTCATCATGTGAAAGTTCCCATGACAACTTCTTCTAATCATAAAGTCAGAAATCCTGACAACTTATGAAACACAACATTCCATTAAACCACCCTATTGATGTTGCAGACACAGAAGCAGTTTTAGAACAGTTTGCAGAGGAGGACTGGCATAACTTGCATAAAAAACCAAAAGTCCTAATTTGAAGCACTTTCCCTTGTTCTATAAGACAGACTGCTTTGAAGGACCAAGAACTGATAGAGTGTTCGTTATGAAACCCAGTATATTACTCTTCTAGTTACAGGAAAAACAGTGCCAGATGGCAGCCAGGAAAAGGGGGGGAAATCATATAAAATGAAGCAATGAAAGCGATATACAAACATGTAAAATTGGGTTTATTTGGTTCCCCCAACTAATTTCCAACTGCTAACATGAGGTTCACCCGAAATTAGAGCCTTACAGTGGAAAGGACAAAAAGAAAGGGGGTCATGGGTACCTAGAAATATGCTTAAAGTTGTACCAAGCTATCTGCAAGCAATTCTGTGATGGAGACACACCAATTCCCTATGATATGGTACAACTAACGTTTAAACATATCTAACACACATGCTGCACCTTCAGACCTTGCTGCACCATAGGATTGATGTAATCTCTAGGGTAATCTGGCACATCCTTCTTTGCAGAGGTTAAAATTAGGAGTAGATGAGGTAAATCAGAAAAATAAAAATTGAATGGATCCTGCATTCAAATAACCAGCCAAACTTGATCTAAATATCTGTTGAAAATTTATTAAAATATTTAAAAAATATTTATTTTACTTCCCCACTCCACAATTTGCTGACTGGATATAGAGTACAAATAACATGTGTGTGTGGAAAAGGCGGATGGGGACAAGCAACAAATGAATGGAGGTGTATGGTCACCTGGCCCAAGCACAAGATTTCCCAAATTCTAATTTGAGTGCAATGACTCACATTGTGGCTTTGGGCATCACCCATTTGCTTTTCTCTTTTATAAAATGGGGTAATTTGTACCTATCTCTCATAGGCATTGCAAGGATTTTAACTTTCTGAAAAGAGAAGTTACTCACCTTGTACAGTAACGATGGTTCTTTGAGATGCGTGTCCCATGGGTGCTCCACTGTAGATGTCGGGCTTGTCCCGGTGCCGCAGATCGGAGATCTTTTTCAGCTGTAGTCTACCAGACTGCACATATGCAAAGTGCATCTCGTGCCTTTTCGCGCCATTTGTGTGTGCACGGTCAGGCTCCCGCCAGTTCCTCCTGATCCTCTTGGTCTGAAAGACATAAAGACAGATACT
The DNA here is from genome assembly GCA_032595735.1 of Pelochelys cantorii. Taxonomy (NCBI): domain Eukaryota; kingdom Metazoa; phylum Chordata; order Testudines; family Trionychidae; genus Pelochelys; species Pelochelys cantorii. The sequence goes on along the minus strand of CM064337.1, from coordinate 23,715,788 downwards.
CCGAAGAGGGGAGGAGGGCGAGTCGTGGAGCACCCATGGGACACGCATCTCAAAGAACCATCGTTACTGCACAAGGTGAGTAACTTCTTCTTCTTCGAGCAGTCTCCCGTGGGCGCTCCACTGTAGGTGAATTTACAGCAGTAGCCCCTGAAATGGAGGAGGGATTCAGAGCTATCGTGCTGTAGCCACGGAAAGGACTGCTGATGCCACTGCTGCATCCGGCAGAAGAAGGTTGGAGATGGCATAGTGTTGGGCGAACGTGAAGTCCGACGACCATGTGGCAGCCCTGCAGATGTCTCTCAATGAAACACCTTTCAGGAAGGCTGTTGACATGGCTATTGCTCGCGTAGAGTGAGCTCTCAGCATGCATGGTAGTGGTCTATTTCACAAGGTGTAACATTTCTTTATGAAGGCGACAATGATTGATGAAATGCATTGTGCCGATAAGGGATGGCCCATAGAGTGCTCAGCCGTGGATACTAGGAGCGTGTTCGACTTCCGAAAGGATCTAGTTCTTTGTATGTAAAAAGCCAGCGCTTGCTTGATGTCTAAGGTATGGAGATGTACTTGCTCCGTCGAGGAGTGAGATTTAGAGTAGAACGTGGGAAGGACTATTGGTTCATGTATGTGAAACTCTGAATTTACTTTAGGGAGAAAGGCAGGCTGGGGGTATAGTATGGCTCCCTGAGGGGTGAATATTGTGTAGGGTGGTGAAGCTGATAGGGCAGACAGTTCCCCAACTCTTCTCGCAGAGGTTAGTGCGAGTAGAAAGATGACCTTCATTGTGAGAGTGTGTAGGTCACATGTTGCTAAAGGTTCAAAGGGATTCCATGTTAGCGCGTTAAGGACTAGCTCCAAGTCCCAGGGGTCTGCCAGTTGTCTATGGTGTGGAAAGAGGTTAGCCATCCCTTTCATGAATCTCTTTGTCATGGGATGTGAGAAGACCGAGTAGCCATCTACTGCATGGCGGAAAGCAGTGATAGCAACTATGTGTGCCTTAATAGAAGCACAGGTAAGGCCGGAGTCTTTTAGATGTACGAGGTAGTCCAGAATCCGGTGAATAGGCACAGAGTAAGGATCTACATGCGTCTCCGAGCACCATGATGAGAACCATTTATGAAGGTAAGTGGTACGTGTGGTAGATTTTATACTATGTAATAGGATGTGTTTGACAGCTTGCGAACATATCATTTCTGTTTGTTGGAACCAACCAGGTACCAGGCTGTCAGCGCAAGGTGGTCAATCTGCCAACGAATCAAGCATCTGCGGTTCTGTGTGAGCAGGTTTGGCGCCTGGGCAGATGGTATGGAGAACGAACCGACATGTGATAGAGGTAAGGGAACCATGTTTGTCGTGGCCAGAAGGGAGCTATGAGAATCACAGGAGCTCTGTCTATAGCTATCTTTTCCAGGACTCTGGGGATTAAGGGTGTGGGGGGAAAGACGTATAGGAGATGGTGACTCCAACTGCACAAGAAGGCGTCTCCCCTGGAGTTCCGTCCGATCCCGGCCCTTGAGCAGTATTGGGGACATTTCGCATTGAGGCATGTGGCGAAGAGGTCTACTGCTGGAAACCTCCAGTGACGGAATATGGTGGAGAGTACTTCTGGATGTAGTTCCTGCTTGTGATTCATGGAGAAGTATCTGCTCAGTGCATCGGCTGTGGAATTCTGCCACCTGGGGAGATACTCTGCAAGAAGGGAGATCTTGTGATGATTGCACCAATTCCACAAACGTATTGCTTCGGTGCAAAGGGATCGGGATCGAGCTCCCCCCTGTCTGTTTATATAATATACAGTGGTCATATTGTCAGTGAGGACTCGTATGACTTGGCCCTGGTGTTACTAGCAAAGGCGCACTAGTAAACTAATTTGGAATGGGGCTGCTGACTAGACGGTAAAGTGCCTTTGTCCCCAGAAGGAGGTCCGGCCTGGAACCCACTGTATCTATCACTGGCAGATTTCTCAGATGGAAATAAACACAGACTTTGGTATAAAATTTGAAAGATGTATTGAACACAACAGATAACCAATAAAAATGAATAAACCCCAAACACAACACTGTACAACCAACCCTTCACCCTCTGAAATGATAGGATGTTAAAGAATAGGTTGACATAAGTTATACTCAGTCTGTCCGGAGATGGTAACCGACAGCTGAGGCTCAGGACCTGCAACCCTTTGGCTTAGACAGCCTTGGGGGAGGAATACTGAGGAGTCCTTGGTGTTATTCAGCCGATGGTGTGACAGTCAGTTCGTGAGTAGTACACACACAAGATGGAATTCTCAGCTCCGGAGTAGAGGGCATTCACCACAGTAATTGGAGTTAGGAGGTGTGTCCAGTTCGTCAGGCCAGGTAGCTGGAGTCCACTTATGCTAGGCTTTTGCCACAGTGGTAAACTAGAGCACCCTGTTAGCTGATAGATGTTGGTCTGTTCAGGATAGGTCCCGGCCTTCGCCACGGTCCTGGGAACAGCAAGCTGGACGAACGAAGAACCCACGGAGAAGCACGAAGGAGAGAGAGAGCCCGAGCTCTCCTGGGGTCTGAGCTTATAAACGTCTCTGAGGCGGGAAAAACAGCTGGAGTGCTGAGTGCAGAGAATGGTGCTGCGTGCAGACAAACTGGTGCGGTGTGCATGCCACGTGCCGTGTGCAGAGGATGGTTTTGGTGGGAAAAGGCCTTTCAGTCTGTCGGGTTCCATTTTAAAATCCCATCATGCATCACTACTCCATTTTGAATTGTCCCTTCAGTCACCGTCATCCCCATTTTGATTTTAGTGCATCTCTAATCATATTAAATTCCTGTTAACATTCTACATTTCCCCTCCTTGATGGTCAGTTACAGGTGGTAAGCTGGAAATATGACCATCACCATAAACACAATGAGGAATCACATAACAAGGTGTAACATGTTAATTATTTACAGATAAACAGATATAAAATGCAACAAGAAATTGTTAACAATGTAATTCATCAGATGGATAGAACAGTTACATTGTCATATTGTTTTCAACAAATCAAACTCTGCCTTATGTATCCTTTTCCTTTTGTAGGGACATACATACAAACTTAGGCAAATTAGGTAAATAATAATAATGATTTGTAATGCAAGACACAATGCGATTGGGTTATACAACAGTGATTGAAAACTTGGTATGTTATTCCACCAGGTTGCACTAGGAGCATCTACTCTTTTAACCACTCTATTGATGGTATCTACAGCATGTTGTACCACAATTCTCATATGCTCACTCTTTCCTTGTAGTTCTTTCACATATTCGTCTAACTTTTTATGTTTCATTAAGCTTTTGACCAGTTCTAAATTGGGTCCTACGTGAATGGGGACTAAATGTTTAAACATTCTAAAATCATCGAAAACAGTGGTTTGGTTTACATCATGTAATGTGACATTTATATCGCAACCTGTGACAGAATGTGTTTTACACAGACAAATATTTGACGTCATTGGGCTGTTTACATGATAAAATTGGTTAACTAAAAACATTGGACATCTACTTCTAATACAAAGGCAGTACCTATCAGTTTGTACAATAACGGAACTATTTTGGTCGGTTGTTGAGGGTGCATGCAATGTATACTGACACTCCCCGGTTTCCGATTTCAGGCACAGGTGTGATTCTTTCCAAACACCGGTGGTGCAAGTATAACTTAGTTCTTTCTGCTCAGTACATGCCTGCAGATTGATAGCGTAATACGAGTTGTTTTGAAGGCGCACCCCTCTTCGATTTTCAGATGGTGTCATGATTGCTTCTTTGATGTTTGCCCCTAGATATATAATAGGGTGTATGGTTTCTTCTGACATAACTCCCGATAGCATTAATATGTCCATCCGGTGGTAGTGTTACAGTCAAAGTAAAGATGTAAGTCAGCTCAAAAAGACTACGAATGATGCATACACCGTTGTCTTTTTCAGTGATGTTTCTTTCTAATTGTGCGGTGCACTCATATCCAATCATCTGGGATCTTCTCTCGTACGAGCAAAACTTTGATCGAGAGTATCCGTCAGAAGTTTTATGACCATATGTTCCGCATTTCAAGATAACTTCTATTGGCCCTTCTTTCGGAGGGTGCACCCATACTGGAATGCTCTTCTCATGTGCATTCAGGTGAATTATTTGGATGTGGAATTCATTATCCCCTGGTTTTACCATATTGGAGTTGTTGATTTTGAGAAAGATACACTTGTTTGCATCCCACTGAGTAGAGATTCTTTCACAATTAATGATGCACTTCACAGGGGCTTTCTTCATACAATCGACTTGATCTACATCCACTATCCAATCACACGTTCCTGCCTCGATGCCCATGTCAAACCAATTTTTAGTTCTTAAAAAGAAGTGATCGTCCTTAGCAAGCACGGAGAATGTTAATACAACGAAAACTTCTCTAGCCCAAAGTACGACGAAGTAGCATTTGTTGTCCCAGTGGTATCCGTACATAATTATGGATTGTTGGAAGGGTTTTGATGATCTGTTAGTCTCGTCAATCGAAATTCTTTTTTGCCAGACCTGGAATTGTGATGGAATTTCCCAGCTGGAAAGTGGTTGTCCAACAACTAAACAACTGCCAATGTTCATTTTCCTTAAACAAGAATGAATTAACGTTTTCTGTTCCAAACACAACTATATACAACACAGGTGCCAATATCCAGGTTTTCATCTTTGTTCTTTTCCTGAAAAAGAGAGAGATAGAGGGGAATTATCTATGGGGGTTTTTGATGCTGATGTGTTCCCTTCCAAGGTTTCAGTTGCGTGCTATGGCACCACTTTTTGATTTTATGTTTCCTAGATGTTAATTCGACCTGGTAGACAGTGGGCCCAGCCTTGTTAACAATGACATGTGGCCCTGTCCATCGTGGACTTAAGGGATGCGCCCTTTCTGCCAAGTACTTTAATAAAACTTTATCCCCAACTTTCCACTCTACAAATTTCAGATTATCATTTAACCTCTTGTCCATTTTGGCTACGTTTGTTTTTAAATTAACATTACAGCCCGTTGAATATTAGAGATGGTTTCTAAAAGTGCTTTAAGGTAACGGTCCGTGACAATCCGCGGCTGGTAATCGTCTGGTGGCACCCCTCCTGGGATCCACCATTGCTCTGGCGTGCGCATGGGTCTTCCGAACATTGCCTCATGAGGTGTAAAACCATGTGAGCTAACAGTAGATCTTAGTGCCATTAAAATTAGCGGAAGGTGTTGGTCCCATTTCTTTCCTGAAAGATCGACTACTTTTCTCAGTGCTGTTTTTAGAGTTCGATTCGATCTTTCAGCTTGACCTGATGATTGCGGATGTCCCGCTACGTGGAACTTTTGTCGTATACCTAATGCTGTGCACAAATGCTTGGTTATTTCTCCAGTAAAGTGGGTCCCTTGGTCTGAATCAATAATTTTGGGAAGGCTGAATCTTGCGAATGCGTTGTTGAGGAGGACGCATGCGGTGGTAGCTGCCGTGCAGTTCCTTGTCGGATATGCCTCTATCCATTTAGTGAACGGATCTATAACCACTAAACAGTACCTGTTTCCTCCTCCCGTTTTTGGTAGTGGACCTATATAATCAATTTGGATTCTTTCCCATGGACCAGTGATGGTTTGATGGAGTAAAGGACCTTTCACGATTTTCTCGTCAGAGTTGTTGTGTGCACAAGATATACAGTTGTTAATAAACTGTTCTACATCACTGGCCATATTTGGCCACCATCCTACAGTGGATAGTCGCTGTAAAGTCTTTTGTGAACCAAAATGCCCTTGATTGTGTGATAGGTTGATCAATTCTTGCCTTAGCAGCATGGGAATAATTAACATTGGAACTTGATTCGAGTGATCTTGATCTTCTGGGGAGTTTTTACAAACTTTTCGTGCCATTATCAGTCCTGATTGGTGTTGCATAATCTCATGATCTTGATATTTCTTTGATTTTAAAAGTCTTTGCAATTCTGGATCCAGTTGTTGTAACTGAAGAATGTCTTTTGATTCAGGCGGATCTGGAATCTTGATTGCGCTGATTTTAGGCACATTGTTCCACACACTCTCTGTGCTCAGTAGGGCGGCCTTTTTAGCCAGCTGATCGACTTATTTATGTAAAGCTGTGATTTCTGCTTGATTTCGTCGATGGGCTCAAACTTTAAAGAGAAAGGTCTTTCCAGATCGTTTCTGTGCCAACTTCCATACATGTTCAAGATAGTTGGAATGGGCGACGGGTTTACCTTCTGATGTTTGCATCCCTCTTTCCTTCCAGACTGTCATCCAATCAATTAATGCTCTCAAAACCCAGTCTGAGTCTGTACATATCAGTAGGTCTTCGTCGCTGGATGCTTCTTCTAACGCTATTGCAATGGCTGCAATTTCGGCAGCTTGTGCAGAATGGATAGATATTAATCTTAAAATTTCTTTTCCTGAGGGAACATGAAGAGCTGCACTCCCAGTTCTTATCTTGCCATTTTCATGATAGCTGCTTCCGTCTATGATCCAGATGTTGTTGTTAGTTTCTGTTTTAACCTTTTCATAATTTTGGGCTAGTTGAAATGGTGACTGGTAGTGTGGGATTCTTATGGAGGGAATAGGACATTCATGGATTTTAGTTTCAGGATCACACAAGGGTGTTGGGATGATGCTTGGAGACTTCGTTTTTCTCTACCTTGATGTCTTTATTAAGAAGGGCCAAAGTCCAGTTATCCAGTCTTGGATTGCTTATTCTTCCTTCATTTATTTTGCCAGATATTATGTACCTCACTGGTGTATGTGTTGTTCTGAGCACAATAGGGGCCAGGCCAATTAAATATTCCCAGTGCTGCATTGCCCACACCAGTGCTAACACTTCTCGTTCACAGGGGATGAACTGCCGCTCGACCTCTGATAGTAATCTAGAGCCATAAGCCACTGGCTTGATAGAAGTACCGTGGTGTTGTAATAGTACTGCTCCAATGGCTGGCCCAATGGTGGATAACTCCAAATAGTATGGCTTGGAAGGATCAGGGTAGGCTAAGGCAGGGGCATTCATTAAGGCAGTTTTTAGTTCACAGAATGATTCTAGCTCTTCTTTACCCCACTTCCATGGTTGACTTTTCCTTAGCAAGTTATACAGTGGCTTGGCCTTTAGACTAAATTTTTCAGTGACGTCTCTGCAAAAACCCATTAAACCCAGAAACGATCTTAAACTTGTTACATTGTCCAGAGGTGGGATTTTTGAAATTAACTGTACTCGATCTTGATCCGGCTGTCTCCCTTGGGGTCCCAATTTGATGCCGAGGTAAGTGACTTCCTTTTTTACTAACTGCGCTTTCTGTGGATTAATTAGGAAACCGTGTTGTTGTAGTATCTGGAGCACTTCCTCCAATGCCTGAAGATTGGTTTCATGATCTTGAGTGGCAATGAGGATGTCGTCGACATAGCTAATAATATGTTGGGAGTGCTTGGCGTTTTTCCACATTGAGGCTACGATCTTATGGCATATACTCGGCGCATTATGGAAGCCTTGTGGCACCCTTGTAAACGTATATTGATTATCATCATATGTGAAAGCGAACTTGTAATATGACTCAGGGTGTAGTGGGATGGAAAAGAAAGCATTCAATATATCAATCACTGTGAACCAGCTTGCTCCTTCTGCGATTTTAGCGATAATTTCTGGATATTTTGCAGCCACTGGGGTCATCCGAGGTGTAGCTTGGTTCAAACATCTGTAATCAATGGTGAGTCTCCATGAGGTGCTGTCTGCTTTTCTTACAGGCCAAATGGGTGCATTACAGATGCTTTCACATGGGATCAGCACTCCCTGTTCTAGGAGTGCTTCAACTGTACTTTTAATTCCCTTCTTTGCCTCTTCTGGGAATCGATATTGCCTCTGTGGGTAAGGATCTGGTCCCACTATCTTTACAGCTGCCTCTATCCTTCCACAGCTGAGTTTGTGTGGAGCAAATACTGTGGAGTACTTGCTCGTTATTTCTTCTATGTCTGGATCCCATCTAGGTATGCTTATCCTCTCACTGGCTTTAACTGCACCGATCCTATGGGTGGATGAAATGATAAATCCGCTTTCACTCTGTATTTCTCCTGATCGAATCACTTGATTGGGTATGTCCACAATTAGTTGAAACTGCTTTAGGAGATCTATTCCCAATATTCCCACTCTGTCTAGTACTTGTAGTCCCACAACAACTTCTTTTGTTATAGATCCGATAGCGCACTGCACATTCTTAATAAACGGTGTTACAGTTGTTTTTCCATTATATGATTGTAAGGTTTTCACATGACCGATTCGCAACTCCTATTGATTTGGTATCATTGATGTACAGATCAAGCTGGTAGAGGCCCCTGTATCTACTAGCATCTGTTGAATGATAGTACCAAACTTCCCTTGGAATCATACTGGTATACATGGTCTTCCCCATTGATCTTGTTGAATTGGGAGGACCTCCCGCAGGGGCTGGGAAGCATGGCATCCTCATTGTGAACTCCTGTTATCCTGACTTCCGGGTTCCGTACCCGTATAAGATGGTGACACACAACATCGGTTTCCGGGTTGGCTTCCGTACAAGATGGCGATGCACAACATCAGTTTCCGGGTTCCGTACAAGATGGCTGCCCTTTTGGCATAAAATGGCCGACGGACGCCATATTCCCTGATGGGGCCTGTGCTGTTTTGTATTGTGCAAGCCTTTTAAAAATTTCATCAGTACTCAGATTCTTGAACTGATCCCAAGGTTCGTGCTTACTGAGTCTTTGGGATAGTAGCCGTCGCATGACCCTAACATCTTCAGGCTTACCATTAAACAGTCTGGGAAGATATCCACCTGGTCTTTTCCCTTGATCACTCTGTTTATTTTCAGGGTGACTGATTGCTGACATTTTTTTACCACATTCTTTATGGCTTAGGTGAGTCCACTGAGGGAGATCAAAAATCTCCCTCACCTTCTTTTCGAGCACATGCAAAGGTGTGTTCACAATGTCAGTTGTTCCTAATGCCAATTGGATGCCAGGCAATAAACCCTGAAAATAAATCTCCTTGAGTTCTGGGGTGTCATAGCATACCACATTTCCTCTTAACTCTCCAAGCCCATTTACCCAAAACAAAAGTTTTTTCCTCATCATATAAGTTTCGGGCCTTTCACCCTCATGCTGCTTAGCAACGTACATTTTCCCCATCAGATTTTCATATGGAAAATAAGCTTTCAACACATTTCTGTAGACTTCTATTAATTCAATATTATAATTATTTATAAGGGCATAAGGCAGCATGTTAAATTCTTCCCCACACATACATTTCCGTAGCAACAGGACCAGGTCCTCCCGAGTAACATTAGGGGTCATAGATAATTTTGCTAACCAGTTTAAAACAGTGTCCCTGTTACAAGGGCCTAATGACTTTCCCATGGCTCTTGCCTGCTCGGGATTCAGCGGCTTAGCCTCTCTCTTAACTATTGGCTGTGCACTACCATCTACTGAGGTGTACGTAGTAGTAATGGGAGCCATCTCAGCGTTCCCAGCATAAGCAGGTGGCGCACTGGGAAGCATACAGGACTCCTCAGAGTCATATCCTGACCAATGTCCCCCAGATGTAATAGCAGCCACCAAACCTTTAGTGGTTTGTATTTGTGCCCACAGAGCATTGATTTCAGCTTTACAAGCAGTGTGATTCACTTCCCTTTCAGGAACCTTAGCTTCTTTGACCAGTTGCCACACAGCTGCCTGTGCTTCTTGCAGCTGTACATCTGTCACAGAAGCCACCCGTTCACTCTCTATAGCTTTTAAACTTGTCTCTCTTAGCTGTTCCTCTAATTGAGAGATCTGGTTGTTTAAGGTTGTGTTTAAAATCAAGGTGTTTTTCCTTTCAAGGGTTTGTTGCTGGAGTTGCTTCTCCAATTATTCATTCAGGCTTAAAGCCTCTTCTGTGTCTTAAGCTGTTTGACACATGTAGCTAGCTCTTTAGATGACATTGCAAGGCCGTCGATTAATGCCTGCTTTCTATATTTACGATTGGGAGGGGGTTTAGATTGTACGTACTGTTCCCATAATGTAGCAAACTTATGTAGTACTCCATCCCCCTTAAAATCATCAACTTTCCAAGGGTTAGACCCTTTACCAAAGATGGAAATGGCAGATTCTAGGTTAGCTTTATTTATCTGGCTGGTCCATCCGGTGCTGGTCTGCTTCTGTGCCATGTTTCGATGTTGCTTACCCGCAATATCACCAAAAGGGTTAAACAAATAAAAGGGTAATGGCTTGTTGGTACAAAGCCTCTAGTAGACCCAGGAGGTTAAAACCTCAAACCTGTCAATAAAATCCCTGGTGTATACACACAACCACTTCCAGTACCCTGAGTAAATGACTCTTTCCAGGCCCAGGTCAAGCAGCGGCAAGGAGGGGGTATGACCGGTCCAGCCGGTGGCAGGGCCGCGGCTTGGGCCTAGCGCCGGCGTATGGACTCTCGGCCCATACCGGGTGGCTGCTGCAGTGGTCAGGCATCCCCAACACACTGAACAGATCACCAATTCTAATGGAGAATCAAAACAAAAAAAATCCTCCCGGAGTCAATGGACCGTGAACAGTGTTGATTCACTGTGTTATCTGTTGTATTACTAAGGTCTGTCCCATACAAGTTTGGGAGAGCCAATTTAAACAGAGGACCTGGTTGAGAAATCCCTTCCAGGTCCTGCCGCGGTCGCCAATCTGTTACTAGCAAAGGCGCACTAGTAAGCTGATTTAGTGCTGGGCTGACTAGATGGTAAATGCCTTTGTCCCAGAAGGTGGTCTGACGTGGAAACCACCATATCTATCACCGGCGGATTTCTCCAGTCCGAAATAAACACAATGGAAAATTTATGAGATGTATTGAATATAACAGATAATAAACATAACGAATAACCCCAGAATACAACACTGAATCAACCAACCCTTCACCCCAAAAATGGTAGAAGATAGCACAGTATAAGACAGATTAACACTATACTCAGTCTGTCCTGATGACGAGTGACAACTGAGGCTCAGGACCTGCTACCTGTTGGCTGTTTCACAGCCTCAAGGGAGGAACACTGAGGAGTCCACCAGATGTATTTCGTGGATGCAGGTAGCTGGGGACCACTGTGCTGGGCAATCACCACAGTGGTGGGCCGAAGCACCCTGGGGCAGCCGCTGCTGATGGTGTTTCATTCCACTGTAGATTCCGGGCCTTCACCACAGATCCGGGAGCGGCAGGCTGCTGTGGAGCTCAGGCAGATGGACGAACCAAACAGGGGGTGGAGAAGAAAGAGAGGAGCCCAATCATCTCAGGGGCTAGAGGTTTTAAAGGTTCCAAGGCAGGAAACCCCTGGAGCGTTCCTAGTGCACAAGGTGTAGTGTCGTGTGCACACTAGAGTTCTCAGTGCAGACTTTAGTGCCATGTGCAGTTCAACAGTGCTGTGTGCACATGATGGTTTTGGCGGCAAAAGGGTCTCTCAGTCTGTTGGGTTCCATTTTAAACTCCCATCATGCACCACAACTCCATTTTGATCTAGTGCATCTCTGATAATAAATGTCCTTGACCTTCGTGTCATTCTTTACACTCAACACTGGATAACAGGGAGGAAGAGCTGGCAGGTGTTGTGGACTGCCCATAGTTCCAGGAAATTGATGTGCATCAACAATTCTTCGGGGGACCATAGGCCCTGTACCTGTTTGTGTTTCAAGTGGGCATCCCACCTGAGGAGTGATGCGTCAGTAGTCAGCTGTATTGTCGGCCAGGGACGATGAAAGCGTATGTCCAACATCAGATTGTCGGGGATAGTCCACCAAGTTAGTGATTTTTTGACATAGACAGGGATTGTAACCCTCCTGTGGACGTTGTGAGTGTCTGGAGTATATATTGTGGCTATCCAGTGTTGAAGGCAGTGGAAGTGTAACTTCACATGTTCCACGACATACATTGTGGATGCCATATGTCCCATGAGCTGTAGACAGTGGAGAACAGCTGTTTTGGGGCTGATAGAAAGTATTTGAATCAGGTCTTGGATTGTTTGAAACCTGGGAGCCGACGAGAGACCGAAGGGGAGGACCTTGTATTGGAAATGGTCTGCACCTGTTTGGAAACGAAGAAACCTTCTGTGGGCTGGGTAGATGGCCACATGAAAATATGTGTCCTGGAGATCAAGGGACGTGAACCAGTCTCCGCTGTGTAGTGCCGGGATGATTGTGGCTAGAGTAACCATTCGGAAACGTTGCTTTCGAAGATAATGATTTAAGCTTCGAAGGTCTAAGATCAGCGTCCAACCCCCCAACTTTTTCTTGGTTAAGAAGTATCGGGAATAAAAACCCTTGCCCTTGAATTTGTCTGGGACTTTCTCTATTGCCCTGATGGTCAGTAGACGAAGTACTTCTTGCCTTAGCAGGGGTTCGTGAGATGGGTCCCTGAAGAGGAATGGGATGGGAGGGGAGCGAGGAGGTATTGATGTGAAGGGAATAGTGTAACCTAGCTTGATGGTTTTAAGAACCCATCTGTGGTGATATGAGCCCATCGTTGTTGAAAGGGCCTTAGACGATGGTGGAATAAAGTGTCCGTGGCACAAGTGAGATTGTTTAGAGGTATGGTTCTCAGTCCCTCGACCAAAGCGTCAAACCTGTTGTCTGGTGTTGTGCTGGCCAGATGCTTTTGGTGGAGGTCATCTTCTCTGTTGATGCTTTTTGTTATGTTGCTGGTCATGCTGTCTGTATGAGGGCATTTGGTGGGAAAATGGTCTTTGTTTTTGGTATGGTGTGTACCTCTTACATCTGTAAGTTGGTGTGTACATCCCCAGGCTTCTAAGGGTCTGTCTAGACTGCATCCCTCTGTTGGCAGAGGGATGCAGATTAGGCAGGTCGACATTGCAAATGAGGCAGGGATTTAAATATCCCGCACCTAATTTGCATAAAAATGGCTGCTGAGTTTTGCCGACTCAGCACTTTGCTGACAAAAAGTGGCAGTCTAGAGGGGGATCTGTTGAGAAAGAAAGCCTTTTTTGACAGATCCCTTATGCCTCCTGCAAGGAGGTTTACAGGATCTGTCGAAAAAGGCTTTCTTTCTCAACAGATCCCCTTCTAGACTGCCGCTTTTTGCCAACAAAGTGCTGAGTCAGCAAAACGTGGTGGCCATTTTTATGCAAATTAGGCATGGGATATTTAAATCCCTGCCTCATTTGCAATGTCGACCTGCCTAATCTGCATCCCTCTGCCAACAGAGGGATGCAGTCTAGACATAACCTAAGTGTGGTTCTGGAGTCCTTGCCTGAGTGGAGGACTTGGTCTGTTTTCTCAGAAAAAAGACTCTGCCTGTCATTCTTTCTCAACAGATCCCCTTCTAGACCGCGCTTTTTGCCAACAAAGTGCTGAGTCAGCAAAACGTGGTGGCCATTTTTATGCAAATTAGGCATGGGATATTTAAATCCCTGCCTCATTTGCAATGTCGACCTGCCTAATCTGCATCCCTCTGCCAACAGAGGGATGCAGTCTAGACATAACCTAAGTGTGGTTCTGGAGTCCTTGCCTGAGTGGAGGACTTGGTCTGTTTTCTCAGAAAAAAGACTCTGCCTGTCAAATGGTAGATCTTCAACCTTAGACAGGAGGCCCTTTGGGACAGCTGCCTGCTGTAACCATGAGGCTCTGCACATGATGACTGAGGCAGCTGTGGTGCGCGCTGCAGTGTCTGCTGTGTCCAAGGCTATATGCAGAGCTGTTCTGGAGGCTGTGTAGCCTTCCTGGACCACTGCCTTCAAAATATCGCTCCATAAGTGGGACCAGTTTCGCATAATTGTAGAAGTTGTGATTAGCCAATAATGCTGCATAGTTGTCCATGCGTAAGGTGAGTGTCGCTGAAGAGTATACCTTTCAGCCAAACAGGTCTAGACATTTGCTCTCTTTGTCTGTGCCGTTGGATTTTTGTTGGGGAACCTTTGCCCTCTGTTGAGCTGCATCCACAACCAATGAGTTTGGCTGTGGATAAGTAAAAAGGAATTCCATGCCCTTCGTTGGGACAAAGTATTTCTTGTCCACGTTTCTGTTGGTGGTGGGGGTTGAAGCTGGCACCTACCATATGTCGTCTGCTATTTTTAGGATGGCGTCATCTAGTGGTAGTGCAACTTTGGCTTGGTGTGATGGTTGAAGATTTCTGAGCAAATTATGTTGTTTTTGCTGTATTTCAACAAGCTGTCCCCTTTGGCTGTCTGCTACCCTCTTGAACAGTTCTTGAAACTGACAAAGGTCGTCTGATGGGGAAGTATCGCCCTGAAAAACTGCATCATCAGGCGATGATGACGATTGGTCAGTGGGTGACTGTCCTTGTGTCTCTCCCTGTTCAGAAGGGGGCGGTTGATGCTGCTGAGTACATGACGTGGATGGCATGGGAGGTGGAATACCAGTTGGAGTTGGTGGTCTTGTTGAGGGCGGTGCAGACAGATGATCTTCAGCAGGCGAAGAATGTGAGCAGTGAGATGATGAAGGAGACAATGTGTTCTGGCGAGGTGAGCGGGAATGATGAGTGTAATAGTGGTAGTGGCTCGGTGAGCGTTCATAGTAATGGGACCTACGTGGGGATCTGGTGTAGTGTGCCTGTCTATGCGCCTCATAATATCCTGAATGGGTAGAAAGGGTTGGTGATCTGGGAGATCGAGCTCTTCCCCTGGAGTGTGTAGATGGAGCCAGTGAGCGTCGATACCAGTAATGGTAGTGTGGTGACACTTGTGGGGAACGATACACCTGCTGTGTGTGATGTCTCGGTGAGTACCTCGAATGCACCGGAGAAGGCGAGGGCGGCTCCGGTGAGAAACGCATGTGGTCTGGGCTGGGGGAAGGGGTTGGCAGTTTCCTTGCCTTTTGGCGGCTGGTGGTGTGAGCCGGGAATTGTTCTGGTGAGGATGACACTGGAGTGGAGATTTCCTTGGGGACAGGGTGCCCTGTGCTGTGTGTAGTCGGCTCCGCTGTTGGCATGCCCTGAGGTGCCTTGCATGGTGGCGGCGTGTGTGTGCTTGGTGCTGATAAGGGATAGTGTGCCGGTGCCTCAATAATGGGCGGTGCTGGTGGTACAGTGGGTACTGAGTGTCAGCTGACAGTCAGGGCAGTGTGTGTGTGTGTGTGTATGATACACCCAAGTCTTCAACTGCTTAAGGCACAAGGCCCTGTCGCAGTGGGCAGTCTAGGAGAGACTGAAGGGTGCCCCAAACAAAAGAAGGAAAAAAAAAGGAAGTTTAACGTCTGTGTCTTTATCGCTAGGATCGGGATCCCTTCGAAATGTGCAGCCAGCAGGCTGACAGATGCCCCAGAGTTTACAGGGAGAGCTTAGTACATCTCAGATTTTAACTGCTAGGATACAGGATCCCTTTGCAGTGGGCAGCCAGGGGAGCTGAGAGGTGCCCCAACGGATCTGTTCTCTGGGAAGGACACGATCCAACGCTCAAGCTCTGCCTGTATCTGTCCCTTATGACCGGCTGAAGTTCTTTTAATTGTGTTTGGTTCTGTTACAGCAACAGGAAGAGTCAGGTTAAAGCTTAAACAGTTACAGGTTTATTAAAGGGGGTTTGTAAAAAGCATATGGTTACAATGGCTATTGCTCTACTTCTTAACTGCTAGCAAATATAGATCTTAAGAACGGTTTCAAAAAAAAAAAAAAAAAGGAAAGAAAGAGAAGATAGAAAATAGAAATAGAAATAATGGTACCAAGTGACAGCTTAATCTTTAAAGAGCTCTAGTCTATGCATGCATTAAAAACAAAAGGGCACATACGGGTACAATTTTTACCCCCTTCTGCGCTGCTCGATCTCAACATGTCAGGCCAGGATCGGTCCCTCAATTCCTCGGAAAGGCGAAATACGAGGTGGGCATCCCGTGGACCTCGGGAGGCAATTCACCTTACCCGACCAGCAGGAAGAGGGTGGATTGACACTCAAAGTGAGTGGGCTGCTGGACCCATCTTTATACCCATGGGGTCACGTATTTCTCTTTTCTTATCTATGATGCCAAATGGTGCTGGATCGTCTCTGTGACGCCAGTTCTTACAAGGGAGTTATGAACTTAATTTACACTTGTAAGAGAGATAACTAAATATGGAAAGTACTGGGCATTCTTTTCTCAGTGGGAGATTCCTCTCCCAGGGACGACTGTGTGTGATCATATCAATATAGGTGCCAACCAAGGGCAGTTCTCGCAGCCTCTAGGTCAGTTTATTAGCTTGATCACCCCCTCATATCTATATTTATGGCTACCCAGGGTCAAACGAGCCAGCATCTCCGGCCTGTGTCGAGGCTTCAAAGACTATGCTGATTTTATTGCTCCCTTTGTCCTGAATGCTCCAGGCACCTCAGAGGGGCAAGCAAGAGTGATGTGACGGGGGGGGGGGGTGCTCTGTCTGGCTACACTGAGACAGCGATTGGTGCTGGTGAGCATCTCGGTGCCAGCGAGCATCTCGGTGCTGGTGAGCATCTCGGCACCAGCGAGTGCCTTGGCACCGGTGAGCGTTTTGGTGCCGGCGAGCGCCTCAGTGCGAGGGATGTTGTCGGTGCCAGTGCTGAACGTGGCACAGATGGTGCAGCCGGCGCAGTGGGGCCGGCAACGACGGGTTCGGCGCCAATGTGCTGTGACTCTGTTTGGGCTTATCGGGGCTGTGTAAAATGGATGTGCCCGAAGTGCCTGGCTTGTCTCTGACGCTAACTCGAGTCGGGGGTAAAGGCCGAGAGGGGGACGGTCTTTTCTTCGACTTCTTCGGAGATGGTGGGTGCCGAGATGTGGGCCCCGAGGGCTCCACGGAGCGGGGAGCGTCAGTACCTTGCAGCTGTAATGCCCTGTCATAGAGGAGCATTTTGAGACTCATCTCCCTGTCCCTCCTAGCTCGTGCTATGAGTTTGGAGCAGTGGGAACATTTTTGTGGGATGTGTCCTTCTCCGAGGCATCTTATACAGAGGGAATGTCCATCGGAGGTAGGCATTGCTTCATGGCAAGTGCCGCATTTTTTGAAGCCAGGTGATCCGGGCATGGTCTGAGGCGGCTATACTAACTATAGTAACTATTTACAGGAATTTTTTTTAACAGTATAACTATAACTAAACTATGGAACGAAGACTACGACTAATCTAATAACTAACGAACTAACAGAATAAATTCTCTCTCTCTCAATCCTGACAGGAATTTGAGGAGAGTGGGTTCTCTCCATCCATGGCCGAGGATAGTCAGGTGGAACTGGTGGGAGCTGGACCACTCGCACACAAACGGCGCGAAAAGGCACGAGATGTGCTTTGCACATGCGCGGTCTGGCAGACTATGGCTGAAAAAGATCTCCTATCTGCGACGCCGGGACAAGCCTGACACCTACAGTGGAGCACCCATGGGACACTGCTCGAAGAACTGAACATTTTAACCAATATTTTTAATTATTTTTGTCTCTGGTCTTGTGTTCTTTGCTTGCTTTGTCAAAAACCCAGCCACAATTTTGATTAAATTAGAAATCTCAGTGTAAAATTTCATCATTTCTGTTAAAGCAAGAATTGTGGTGAAAATGTTGTACAGTTGTAATATGAATATTTGGGGAAAATTCCACCTTAGCCATTGCAATAGTCAACTGATGCACTCTTCTGAATCCCAAGATTGCCCATTTTAGTGTGCTTAGCTGTAAGTGGGACAATTTCCTATGAAGTTGTAACAATACTACTTTTCTCTAGATTCTTCCATCCACAGATCTCAAAGCACTCTGCCAATATTAAATCTTACCGACACTATGAAGTAGGTTTCACTATTCTAATTTTTACAAGTGAAGACTTAGTGAACCACTCAAGGTCGCACTGAGTGAGACCAGAAACTCCAGTCTTTTGCTTTCACTACTGGGCACTGCTTCCTCCAGTTTTTAAATATCCATTTACACTAATTGGGCTCAATCGTTAGTCCCATAGCAGCCTTTTTGTGCCAGTCTGGTTAGGAGTTATAGCCAGCTCAAGCAACCAGCTGTGGGTTTTCCCAGTGTAAGGAAATACACCAGAAAAAGCGAGCATAATAGGCCCTGTGCCATTCCCTCCCACTTGCATAGGAAGCATGGTGGGAGTACTCTGTGCTCTAATAAACAGTGGTTGGCAATGGCAAACCCTTGGGGAGATGCAGCGAGGCCATACTTCAGAGACATCCAGGGTGCCCCAAAGGTCAAAGCACAGAAACCACAGATCTGCTGTGAGCCCCCCACCTTTGATATCTCCAGTGGAGTCTGGATGCTGCAGAGGAATGAGCGCTTTGCTCTTGTTTTTTTTTTTAAAGGAAGCCATTAAGTGCTATCACTGCTTCTGGGATCCTTGGTAAATATTATTAGTAGGAAAAAGGCTACAGTATGTGTGAACTTTTGTTTTCCCCTGATCCTCTCTGTTTTATGTAAGTGAAGGTAGGGCATCTAGATACATTCTAAAGCAGGGGTGGGCAAGAGGCGGCTAGCGGGCCCATCTGGCCGGCAAGCCATTGGATCTGGGCCGCAGCCGCCTCACTGGGACCCTTAAGCACAGTGCAGCTGCTGTAGCTTTAAATGTGACTGCTCTATGCTGGGAGTGAGGAGGGAGGCTTTGTGTTCTGTCCTGCCCCCCAGCAAAATCTTTCAGTTCCCATTGGCCAATTTCCGGCCAGTAGGAGCTGACAAATTTTGCTGGCAGCAGGGGCAGCCAGTGAAGCCTCTTTCCTCCCTTTCTCCTCCACCCTGCTGGGAGAAGAGCCACATGGAGCAGCTTGCCACCTAGGTAAACACCTCCCAGCCAGAGCCTGCCTCTGGTACCACCTTCTCCCCCCCCACAACTACCTGCCCCAGGCCACCACCCAAACCCTTTGAACCCCTTTCCCCCAGGTCACAACTCCCTCCCTGACCTTGCATCCCATTCCTTTGCCCCAGGTCACCACCCAAACTCTCTGCACCCCTTAACCCAGGACACAGCTCCCTCCCAGACCCTAAACCCCCTCCTAGAGCCCATCCACGAAGCCAGAATCCTCTCCTGCACCCATACTCCCTTCTGGACTCTGCACTCCAAGCCTCTGCCCCAGATGACAACCCCCTCATGCACCCTACCTCTGTCCCAGACCCTATTCTCCCTCAGTAGAAATGTGGCCCTTGACAACTTGCCAAAATCATGGAGTGGCCCCCCCATTAAAAATTATTGCCCACCCCTGCTCTAAGAGATACCAAAAAATTCCTTTGTGGATCCTTTGTCTTTTTTGAATACTGTATACACTCAGGTAAAGAGGACTGCATAATGTCATGCATCTTGTGTGATACTCAGGCCTTTGGGAACCCTGTCCACACATTCCCACAGCCCAACCACACCTCCAGGCAGCCAGATGAGCTGTAGACAAGGCTGCAGTTCTTCTTAGGAGGGGCCACTGTGGCACCTGCTCTGCAATCTCCCTCCCTTCTCACTGCTCCCTCTGCTAGATTCCAGAAGGAAAAGACTAGCAGGAGCAGTAGGCAGCAGTAGAAGCAAGAGAAGGCAGTGGCAGAAGGTCATGGAATTGTAGGAACAGAAGGGAACTCAAGAGGTCATCAAATCCTGTCTCCTGCACTCATGGCAGGACCAAACACCATCTAGACCATCTAGATTGTGGGGATACAAAGTAAAGGAGCTCAGTGTTGGTCCCAGGTTCCTCCAATTATTTTTTGGTCTTTCACTAAGTCCCACAGTGATCCCAGCTACCAATCCCCATGCAAGGCCCAAGGTCTCCTCCCCTTCCCCCTGACAGCATTCAGAAACCATCGTTTCCCTATTGTGAACACCCTAGCACTCAGCCAACCCCAGAAATCTCAGCACTATTCAGTCAGCAAGTACCCTACCCAAGCATCCTCCAACATCTCTGAACACACACATCCAACTAACCCAGCAACCCTAAAAAACTTCTAGCATCCACTCACCTACCCAAAGCCATTAAACTCCTCCTACCTACTCAGTTGTCAAATTTTATCTCAATATTCTACTACTTACTACCACTCCATGGGACAGAGGCACTGGCTATAAACAGAAGATTATGCCAATATATATGCAAATTATTCACAGATCTGCATTAAATATATATAAAACATCACACATGGAGTTGTATAACACTTAAGTGTTGGGTATAAATATAACTGAACTAACTATGTAAGCATCCATGATATGGGTCCATATAAGCCAATTAAGACATTTTATTATCCCATGTTTCAAAAAATTACCTGCACACACTATTATTTGTTGTAATTTCACTCACCAAGGTCATATTCACAGCCAAAAGATAGATTTCTTTATTGTCAGTTGACTGGATGGGATTTAGTGTATCAAAATTTGAATGAATTAAGTCCATAAACCAGTTGCTTAACATTGAGTATTTCTTATGGGCTATTTTATCCTAGTGTCATAATTGTTCGTAGTTTTTTTTTAATCACACACTGTAGTTTTATAATGTTTTTAGAACAGCTATGTGTTTGTTCTACACTGACCACAATAAAATGGGGGGCAATGAGATTAATAGGTCTGAGTTTTAAATGGGGTTCAAACTAGTTCACCATTCCTACTAAAAACAAAAGATGTAATAACCTCATGGCTGTGATTTATTATTAGTGTGCGTACAAATTTTGAAAAATCTCAGGAGGTCTGTAAACTGCAGATGTAACCATAGATTAAAGCCCATAATCCCTGGTAAAAGCTCTGCCCCAACACTTTAGCTATAAGTAACAAAAATACTTTCTCTTACTAATAGTTGCAATACTAGTTCCATTGTATTTTATGGTACTTTTGTGATTTTTCAGTCATTCCCATGGTAGTTTGAATCTAAACAATCTTGATGATTGAACCCAGCTGGTTTTCATTTCCAGACTTCAGAAGTTTTATTTTATTGTATTACACACATACACACTCACCCCTTGTGCTTCCTATAAATCTGCAAGAAATTCAAAATAAAAAAAAAGAAAAAGAAAAAGAAAAGAAAAAATTGACTTGACAGTTCAAGATTTTCCCACCACCGTGGATCCATTTGGAAATTTTTATCCATTGTCAAGTATTTGACAATAGATCATAGTGCTACTGATCTAGCATCACACCTGCTACTCCACATTTGCCAAGACCATTTTGGGGGGAGAGGCGTCTCCTGTTTCTTTTTCCCCTTGACTACATCAGACATAACTTACTCTTTCTTCCTACACTGAAAAGCTGCCAGTTTTCAAGTGTCTCTCGTTAACTTTTAAAACCTGTGCTCTGCTAAAGAGGAGTTATTACTTTTTTCCTGGCACTGACTGAAACTGCAATGTCCACATGAAGGCACAAAATCCTAACAACTACTCAAGGCAGATTGGGAAACAAATGTTAAACATGACACATTAAATCAAATCTTTGTGCGCAAGAGTTTTAAGTTGTATATACCAAACTGTGCTTTTAAAAAGTTGAATAGCAAAAGTTGTTTAAAACAATAATTTATAAGAATCCAAAACAGGAGAAAAGGCATATAATGTAGATGCTGTTTTAAAGGAAACAGTTTTCCATAATAGTTTAAACAGAGTACAGAATGTCAGGACTTTTGTTCCTTGTCCTTGGGCAATTCACTCAACTTCTCTGTGCTTCAGCAGTCTAACCATCTTTACTTATATAGTTCACAAGTTGTTGTGAGGCTAAATTAATTAATATCATATTGTCTTAGGAGATCCTTGGATGAAAGATACTAAATATAAAGTATTTGTATTAGTAAAATATAATTAGCATATAATTTTAACATAATTTGAAACAATCAGATTCTCAGAATTCCAAGGTGCAGAATTCCTGATTTTTCTTCAAGAGTGACTTTAAAACCTATTTTCAAAGAGCCAGTCCTCCTGAAATGCCTATTTACAGTATCCTTTACTACCTCTCCATTTGCAAACCAAATTTCTTCAAAGCATTTGTCTTCATTAAGGACCAAAGACTAGATTTTTGTCTTCAAATATAATTTTAGAGTAACACCATTGATGTCAGGGTATCTGAGATCAGAATTTGGCACTAAATCTAAAAATGAAGTTTAACAGCTAACCTCTTTTGGAGGTAGCCACACACAATAAAGTATCTCAAGTTTTTAAACAGCCATTTATAGGTTGAAAATTTCACTTCAATATGTTGTTTTCCCACTGTTTTGCTGAGCTAAGTAAAACAGGAAAGCTCCTTCCTGTAGCATTTCCCACTGATGGTCAATATCAAAAGAATCCTTTTTCTGACTTAATGACTGAACGGGAGAACCCACAGGCCAAATTCTATGCTCAGTTGTACCTGTGTAACCCCAGTGCAAATGAGCATAAAATTCGGCCTCATATATCCACCCTGGGTTTCAAAGATTTATGGTCATGCACTGTAAGGGTAGGAAAGAGGTTGGAACATAACATTCTAATTAAATCTGATGAAAATCATTAGTGTTCAGTATGGCAGCACTTGCTGCTCAGATTTTTAATCTATCATTGCCCACCTCATGTTGGAGTTGGAATTTTAAAATGTGA
The DNA here is from genome assembly GCA_032595735.1 of Pelochelys cantorii. Lineage (NCBI taxonomy): Eukaryota > Metazoa > Chordata > Testudines > Trionychidae > Pelochelys > Pelochelys cantorii. The sequence continues at coordinate 23,693,334 of CM064337.1, read as the reverse complement.
TCTGAGCACAAGTAAGAAATCAATGAAATAGAGGAAGTCTAAGAAGCAGTTTTTCAGGTTGATGGAAGCATGCAAACAGATGAATATCATGAGCTGATTCATACCAACTGTATGCAGTCACCCAATCAATGTAGTTAGTGCATATTGCTAATGTTCTAACACACCTGGTAGTCTGGCACCATATATTCTAAAGAGGTACTGTTAGGTAGACTGTGATCAACATTTAGGTTTTGTGAAGTGATTTAAAAAGTTTTATAAGACCTAATACAAATAGAAATGTTTGATTTTAAAAAAAAATGTTATGGAATGATAAATATTCCTCAGCACCATATCCAGGACAAGCATGGCAACAATGAGACACAGTATTAGAATCAGAAAAGAAAACTGAGTTTAAAGAAACAGAGCTTTTTTCGAAAAACCCCCGTAGTCTAGACACACCCTCTGATACTTTCGTTTAATATGTTAACTATAACTGAGGTTTTAAAAAATTTCTTAATTGTGAAAATACAAGAAGATTTCCTCTTTCCTTTTCCTTTTTTTTAAAACAGAGTTTCATAGATTTGCTCTCCATTTTCCATCCTTCTCAGGCTGTTGCATTTCTCTCTTAATGCCTATCCCTTTGATTTTATGGGCTACAGGTTGGCAATCATACATTTCTGTTATTAGAAAGGCTTTCCATCTTCTTGAATGAACACTTCAGGCGATTGAATTAATGTCTTAACCTTATTAATGTCAAGTTCTGTAGTCTCTGTGGTAACTGTAAGGTAAATTAAACCACTTCTTTGTTTAAAATTGGATTATACACTAAGTACCTGTTAGTGATGAGAGTTCTTAAAAAAAAATCCAGGCCATAGTGCTGCAGTAATTTATTAAACATAATAGGGAAAAACTGGGCTCTGTTGTTTGAAATCAGATCAAAGTATTAAAAGGGTGTCATTGCAAAAGGTTGAGGCCTATTAAAATGGTATAATTTTGCTGCCTTTACTTAATGTTATTAGTATTTTCCACTTGATGTTGCCAGATAATAACTAACATAGCACAGTAAACATCCTGCCTGGGGTGTCATAGCATCTGTAGAAAATATACTCCACCTTCGAAAAACTCACTTAGCACAAGGCTGTGGTCCCAGTTGGACCAGCCATTTTGTAGCTATAGTGATAAAACAAGTGTTACTACAATGGACCAGGTGCAACCCAGAATATTCCTTTCCCTAAGCAGCTAGACAGCCAGGCAGACATTCTAAACTGTGCCTCTTTTGTCTTATTGTGGTGTTGTCAGTCAAGAAGAACTGGGATGATTTCAAAGGCAAACAATCAGTAGACTAGTCTAACAGTTAGGATTTTCTCTCTCCGCCCCAACCCCATCCTTTTAAAAAACACATTTTACCCCCCTCTTTAATTCAAACCTGGCTTCAGCTTCTTTTTCCCCAGTTCACATTCTGTTCCCTTTGGTCAGTAAATAATTTTGATGAGTGTTCTCCCTAAAGTGCAAGCCAATGAGTGAGTGGAGAGGTATGACAGATATCCTGCCAACCAGCTGAGCAACATACACTTGGAAATGCTTCTAACTTAACTTTCAAACTATAGGAAGCGACAGCTTGACATTTGAAGAGGTTATTATTTCCACCGCGATAGGAAAGTTAATGAGTGTATGTGCTCAAAGCTGCAGGACATCAGAGGCGTACCAGTCTGAGTCATTTTCATGGCCTTTGCCCTATGATGATGAAGCCAATTCCCATCTCCATCTGAGTGGCCGTGGTGCACTTAAACTTTATATGACTGCGCTTGCCATGTGCACTATTTGTCATTTATCATTATTCACAAAGGGTCCAGTCTGCAGATTTCATCAGAAATGTTTCAAGTCAATGTGATCAGTGAATGAAGTTAGTGGCGATGTTAATTTTCTATAGAATAGGCAAGATATGGTGATAGAGCAGTTGTTGCTTTTAGAAAGTGGGATGGCAAGAGAATCTATATTAAATGTATTTTTTTACTAATACACGGAATTTTTAGCCAATGTTATGTGCAGTTTATATCCCATTAATAAGTATTATGTATATGATATGTATTCTATATGTGTTAGAAGTTATGTTAATAGAATGTACTGTATTATGCTCTTCCCATCACCCATCTCAAGTAGTCCACAACACTTCGCAATGCTGCAGTCAGCTTTGGCATTAGAAAATAGGAAGCCTGCTAAAAACAAGACATGTCAGTGATCTGTCCTAGCACAAGTGGGATGTACTTCTATGCCCAACTGGGTTTAGAGTATGATACCCAAAAAGAGACAAGAAAATGTATGCCAGACTATTAAAAAAAGAAGGTAAAAAGTCAGTTGGTGATTTTTAGTTCAGTTTGACCTGTACAGTATTTTCTAATTCATCAACAACCATGATCTAAACTCCGGTAGTTCTGGGGGGTATCTGTGGAAGTAAACCTACTGTGTAAGGTGAACACTACAAGAGCTTCATGGAGTGATGTATATAGGTCTCCTTTTAGTGTACCAGTTTTAGTTAATAAACATGGGTAATCTAGGTCATTCGATCTTTTGAACATTGAACCGTGAGCATTAATCACACAATTTACATACTTAAGCAGTGTATTTACAGTATGCTTCAGTTTATCCAAAACCCTATTATCCAAACTTCCACGTTATCTGAATCTCTTCCTTGTACCCACCCCCAAAAACATCTGCTTGTGTGCAATCACCCAGATAGCCATCCTGCCCTCTTATCAGCATGCAACCCCTCCCCCTCCAGTGAAATACCCTACTGCTTGTGTGAACCCCTTCCCCAGCAAAATCCTCTGTCACCCATGTCCAGTAGCCTGCATGCACATCCCTTCGTTCTGCCCCTTCACTTCCTCTCCAGCTGTGGTCCTGGCTGATGCAGCCCCAAGATACCCAGCTCCCTCTTCAGCACAGCCTCCATGCTGCTCGCCAGGAGGCCCACAGAAGCCAGTGCTGGGGCATATGTGCTGTGCCAAGTAGCAGCATGGGTACTAGGGAGGCTGTAGCCATGCTGTTACTGTGCATGAATAGTGACAATAGTGAAGTTTATACTTTGTCCAGCTATTTGCAAGGAAGAATGCTGGCAGGACTGGGGTAAGAGGCTGCCTTCTCTATTATCCCAACTCCCAATTTTTAAATAAAATCCATGTCTTCCATACTATTTGAATAAATTGAAGTACGTTGCATATGTGCCCTTTCATTCCAGCAAATCCTTTTGTAAACAATTAAGTTTTACAAGCCCCTGTGAGACAGGAAGGTATTATTATGGGCAAAATGAGGCAGAGAAAACAATTTGCACAAGGCCACATAAAGATGAAAAAAAAACCAACCCAGAAATCCTGACTCAGGGCTGTGCTCTAATCACTACATAACACTTCCCCTATATCAAGTGTGCAGTGCTATAATAATTTGAAAGATATGTGCTGTAGCTGGCAGAGAGAGGAAAAGCCAGCAGAGGGTTTAATGCTCACCTCAGCGTCAGTATCCTTTATCCAGCAACATTGGGATGGAATATTCCTAGATGACTAAGGGAAAACAACAAGTGCGGGAAATGGGATACTGGCTAACCACAATTTGAAGCCATTTGTAATGGGTATTTTGAATAACTGAGATTAAGATCATGTTCTTTGTTAATTGATTTAAAAATATTTGTGGTGAGAAATCTTCTACCTGCAATTGATAAGTCACCATTTGTGACTGTGGGAAATGCCCCTTTGTAGAAAAATAAAAGTTGTCCATAAACAAGCTTTTTTCTGCTGTTAGACAATATTGAAAAGTTTCCAAGCAGATTTATAGCAGATTTATTTTAAATTTTGCCCCTCAAAAAGATTCCCCAAAGAACAGATGGATTCCAAGAGACTGAATTCAATTATTCATCTATCAGGCTGTAATTCCTCACTGGATGTAATGTTAATATTAGAAGATTAATTTGTATACTTGAAGCCTGTTCTTTTTAATCTTAAAGCATTTTGATTTTACACACTGTGGAATCTTATAGCTAATAGCTTTCAAAACTGAAAGGAATAAGTTCAGAGCATTTAGAATATACAGAGGGTCTTATCCAACATGTGTCGTGATATTTCCAAATAGTATATTGTGTTAAAGAGAGGAAAAACGACCCATTTAAAATGAAGTATTTTTATAGAGCTTGACAAAAAGCTACCTCTGGTGATCTGTCTATAAAGGTGAAAAGTTTAAACACAGTAATTTGGAAATTTTTAGGCTAAAATCGGACCAAACAGCCTATCAGTGTTTGTTCCCAAATTCCTCTAGAATGTCTTATAATTCCTTTGAGATCACTTGTGCAGAAATGACACCCTACTTAGTCATCCTCAATTATTTTTCTCCCTTTAAAATACCTCTCCAAGTATATAAAATATGGACTGTCATTTTGCCCCCCCCCCCCCCGCACTACTAAGGATGGGTGCCAAAATGCCAAAATGGGCTCTCGTTCATAAAGAGTAGAGACTTGAAGAATATAGATATGTTCCAAGCAGAGATCACTGGACTGAATTACCTTCTGGAACACAATTCCCTTTGGAATACCTCACCCAATTTTTTTTTAGTGTTCTTTGGCTGCATCTCTGCTCTCATCCATGTTGCTACGCAGGCAGAATAACTTCGGGAATCAAATGCAGTCCTCATGTAAGCTGGTAAAACTACATTAATTTGTTTGAGGTTCACACTTTTATACCAGCGATGAATTTGGTCTATGTCCTCTGAACCATTCTAAATCACCGAAGCCAGATCAAAAGGCCTGGGAGCAAGGTCTAGATATTAGAAGGGAGAGATGAGATATCAGGACTCCTGAATTTTTTCCCAACTCTTTCATTGGTTAGCAGTGCAACCTTAACAATAATTTAACTTCTTTGTGCCTCATTTTTACTTTTATCTCTGGGTAGGTGTGAAGTGTAATAAATAATTATAAAGTATTTTAGTACTTTTGGATAAATGGTGTTACTATAAACAAGTGTAAAGGATATTGTTCCCAACCGATGGTCTGAGTACACACACACACACACACACACACACACAAAATAAATAAATCAAGAGTGGAACTTGGAAATGCGTCACAATAGTATATTAATGGGAAAATTGCCTTTTCTTTACAGGATGTACTTATTTTTGCAACTTCAAGAGAAGAGACCAAGAACGATTTACTGAAAGGTCCTACAGAAAGGCCAGTCCTGCCTTTAATAGGAGTTCTGTGGCACAGTCAAGGGCCCTCACACTCTTTCCTTAATGTTTATATCATGCTGCATTTAATTCAAAGTAATAGTTCACAGCCCATAGGCTGTGTTAAATTAATGTTTCTCTTCCGATATAAAGCAATGCAAATTTGTACAAGATCAAAGATCTATAAGAAATTACTAGTTTACATTAAGAATCTATTTTTTACAAGATTCCTGCAGATGATTCACAGCCAACCTAATATATGATTTACAATTTATTGATAAGGTATAACAAAGGCAATCTTCATGAATGATGGAATTATTGAATATTTTCAACAGAGTATTCTGAAAGTACTATTACGCCACTGTGGTTCAAATCTTTTCAGTGCACTGCCTTCCTTCATGTTTTATTCATCATGGTTGTTTTCTAGTGTCCACTGCAGGCAGTTTTTCTGTGATGCTAATTTAGTATATTATAATTAGGGTTTTTTTTTTAGTGTTCTGTTACTTCTGATGTCACTCAGACAACTTATTATTTCACTTCCTTCTACTAATACATGTTAGTATGGTAGAAGATGCTAAAATGTATTTTAATTAGGGGCTGGTCCTGGAGTCATTACATCAGTCCACCAGGACTTACATAGGAGAGAGCCTATCTGTAATTATACCTTTTCAAATAAAATGGTGGCCTTGAAAGAAAATAGGCTTTAAGAAATTACAAATATCATTCTTTTGAGTGGGCCCTGTATACTCTGCAGCACAACAGGATCAAGTTCTGCAGCAAGGCCACCTGAATTCTGTGGCAAGAAACCCTACATCCTTCTGCAGCATTTATTTTCTTTATCTTTATTAACTTCCGTCCATTCACAGCCTCCTACCCTAAACATACACAATACCATCACAATGGCTCATAGCTAAAAACACCCACTAATATGAAATTCTTCAGTGTCTATTTTCAGCAACGAATATTTCAGACAACAGATTTTTTTCTGCTACTTTCTCCTGGTGCACTAATAGTCCACCAGACACTCTGTCTCAGGTCCTCCTTTTCCAGTATCTATGTGACAGAAAAAAGCCAGTTTTCAATGGCTCAGCTTCTGAGCACTCAAGCTTTAGCTGCTATGCTATTTTTCAAGCAGCCTAGCTTGTTTGCCAATACTTCTAGTTCCTCCTGCTTCCTGACTTCGAGCCAGACCTTAGCTCTAATTCCATGATTCCATGCTGGCTGGCTCCAGGGAACAGAAAAGGGACAATGTAATGTCAATCAATTACCTTTTCCTTATGGGGAAAGCTGAGGCGCATGGGACCTCCAGGGGATGGCAGAATAGGGAGATGGAAAACAAAATGATGGGGGCCAGCTGCAGCAAAATGGTGAATTCTGTGGCAAAAATGCTGCATTCCACAGCATCTTGGAAAAAGCCAAATTCCATGGCTGCAGAACCAGAGTTCATAGGACCCTGACTGAAGTGAATGAAGGAGTTTACATATCTCGCATATCATTGCATCCTCTCTGTAGATACCACTGCACTCTTTATGCTCAGTTATGCTTCCACTGTTTCTGTGTAGCCCTGAAAGTCTAGAAGTGTTTTAAAAAACAAAAGCTGATGTTCCAGAGCATAAATATGCGGGACGAGATTAATTCTGCAGCCAGAGATCACAGAACACATGGTGCCTTGGTTTTTGAGCAGCTAGTTCTGGGTAGTCTCTTCATAGCCAATGACCCTCACATTTCACATAATGATCACAATGAAGTGTTATTAGATGCATTCCTCAATTATTGATTGTATCCCTTTGGTATATATGGTCATGCCAATTTTCTTTCACAATTTGATCTGAGGAAGTGGGTCTGGCCCACAAAAGCTCATCGCCTAATAAACCATCCTGTTAGTCTTTAAAGTGCTGCATAGTCCTGTCTTTTGTTTCTTCAGTAAAGTGAGGGACTAACAACAATGATTTGAGGTAGTCTTTGCCTAAAAAGGAGCTGTGTGATGCACCTCCATCTTCACATGCAACCTCAGATGTTCCTGTATTTAACTCATGCTAAACAGAGACTATTAATCTTGTTAAATTATGCAGTAGTGTTGTGACATAACAAAACATGTCTACTGGGCATTGGTTTGACACCACCAACTTAATTTCACTTGTGAGCAATGTGCGATTTGAACTCAAGTCTTCAGGGAGTGAAAGAAGAATGTGCTGATTCAGCCACAAAAATCAATAGAAGCTTCCTATTCTGAAAACAAAGACCAAAGAGAAAATGCTGGTAATCTGTCTTCTGTTGTAATCAATAATTTGATCTATTTCCACATTAATACATATCATTTTATTAGCTTTTGAAATCCAGAGTTTATAATAACATTACACAACAGAGTAGAGGCCTTAAAAATTGAAACCAAAAGAATTCTTAAATGAAAATTTGTGAACTCTATATGTGAAACTTTCTTTACCTTAATTATAGAGCAATATCATTTTTGGATTTAGAATGATTTACAATTAATTCACCTGTCAAACACACATAAGTAGCAACATGCCCTTCTTTATACTGCAAAAATTCAGAAGCTTTGTGCTTTGTGCTTTGAGGTGGCAGCCACCACTAGTATCACTATGTAACAGTACTTTGCATTTCAATATAGTCTTCCATCAGATGATCTCAAATCTCTTTACAAATATTAATGAATTAATCCTCATTTTAGATCTTGTAAAAAATATTTACTGTAGTAAGATGAAAGCCTAAAACATAAGCCCATGTAGCACAGGCGTGGTTTGAGGCCTGAGGCCGAGCTAACAGACAAATCATGGCTAATGTAAAGCAAAGCTAAGCTGTGAGCAAGAGGCAGGCCCCTGCTCACTGAACTTGGCACGAGCAGGGCTGAGAGTGCAAATCACTAATTGGTGCTAGGTACCAACTGAAGAACAATAATTGATACTGGTCATAAGTGGAAATCACATGGTACCACTAGCTCATTAAAAAAGACCTTGGTACCCACTGCTCACAGATACAGATCCAGGTTCAGGAACGGGTCTAAAATGACAGCATGATGGATAGAGATGATCTAATCAAACCACGAGGTACAAGGTAATGGGTGGTATCTAAGTAGCTTCAGAGGGTGGCAACCTGATATGTCAGCAGTGAGGTGTGATTTGTTTGTACCTGTATATAAAGTGGTGTCTTAGGGGGACAGCCTTTGGATGACTTAGGGGACAGTGGACATTTCCCACTGATTGAGTCATTCCATTGTTACGGGGTACATATGTAGTGGTTCAGTAGCGTCTACTAACAACTATTACTGTACTTCGTTTAACAATAAAGCTGGCCTGGTACCTTCAATCCTTATCTGGTTTGTAGTCTTTGGGGGTCCTATTGGGGTCTGCTGTGGAGACTAAGTGCACAAGTCATCACAGCACACATCACAGAGCACACATGCAAGCAGCCTTCTGGTTATCATCATCAACGGAGCCAGAGACCTGTGAGGACACCTTGGTAGTAAATCCTGACCGCTTGCTGAATAACTGCATTTACCACACACAGAAAGATTATTTCCCCATATTTTAGATTTCCTCTATTTCCCAATGAGTTCTACTCACTCAGTAACTACAAAATATGTAAGTGTTTTACCTATTTTAAAGATCAAGACTAAATATTATTTACCAGGTTGGACATCCCTGGTCTGGCACCCTGGGGACCTGACCAGTCACAAATGAGGGAATTTGCCAGAGGAAGGGAAGTTAGCCTGCCACCCCTCTCCGCTGCTGGCTCTACTTCTGCCTCAGCTGGCCCTCCTGCCTCCAGCCTACCAGCCCTGGCTGAGCTGGTGGACACAGGCCACCCTACTCCAGGCACTCCCGTGTATGCTGGCTCTGGCTCCAGGCTCAAGGACACTGGTCCCATGGCCACTGGCTCGATGGCCACTGGTCCTGGTCCCATGGACATCAGCCTGCCCTGGCCAGGCTGCTGGACATTGGCCCCAGCCCCACGGATGCTGGCTCTGACCCTGTGGATGCTACCTTCAGCCCCAGCCAGCCTGCCAGACGCCAGTCCTGTAGATAACAGCCCTGCTGGGCTCTCAGTGCAGCAGGGTCACTGACCTTTTGCCACCAGGTTCCCGGTCCAGCAGGGTTTCCAGTTGCCAGCCCTCCTGCAACTAGGCTCCTGGCCCCAGGACTCTCTGGTGCAGGAACATCCATGGTCCTGCCAGACCACGGTTATTGCTGGACCAGAGAGTTTTGGGAGATGCAATCTGTAGTGTAGTTGAAAACAGAACCCAGATATCCTATTTCCCTCTTCTGCTAGCCATCTATTTCTAACACCACGGCATCTTAGTGCCAGATGATAGTTGTGCTATAGCAGCTGTGGAGCTAAGCAGGAATGATATCTTAGTCTCATTATGAGGTATGCCAGTGCAGTGAAAGCATCTCTTACAATCCACAAAGTTCTGGGGGTCTCTTCAGAAACTCAAACCCTCACAGAACTAATTGTGCTGATGATGAAATGCTAATTTTTCACTGTAAATTGGTAAATCTATACTACATGAATAGGGCAGTTCTTCTGCACTACAACTATTCTGCTAATGATCGTCTTTCTCTACTTTGCCAGGGTGGGATCAGAAGTCAAACCTGAGATACCCCTTCCAGGCTCATTGGGCTGAAAACTCCATAGTACATGACAGCTTTTTATTTTCAAATGGAAGGCGCTATACCAATTCCCAACGTATTAACATTTCCCAGAGTTCTTTTTTCATGGGCCCTTCATCTTGTGGAATGATTGCTAAGTAGCAAAGAGAAGCATTACTAGCTCTTTTTTATAAATGGGTACACTGTGGCACAAAGATGCTTAGAACTTGATTCAAGTGTGGCTAGGAGAACCCAGGGACTAATAGTCCCTGACTAACTAGAACACACCATTGTCTTGGAATCAAGTAGATTAATAAGGCTGCACACTATCATACACACTGATTCTAGAGAGTTCACACACTGTCAGTTCTATGCCCCCCCCACGCCCATCTACTGGTATTAATGCTAATTTTTGTCTAAACAAATTCCTATGGCTAATGTCAGCTGAATATTATAACCTATTACAGACTGTATAAGCATCAAGAGGAATACTAAATCTTAAAGGTAATAAAGAAAGCAAATAGCTTTGAGTTGAATTAAAAAGGAAAATAGCATCTAGAGGAGCAAGGCAGCCCTTCAGGCTAACCCAATTACTAGACCGAAGGGAGTTAAGGCAGGAGCCAAGAGGCGAGACAAGATGCCTGAGCCGAGGCCAGTAAGAAGCCAACCACATAGATCCAAAACCACTGGAAAAATACACTGCAGATTCTGATGTCTGGGATCTGCAGCTACCAAGAATCTATCTTCTAATATATAAAGGAGAATGTTTGTAAGTTTGTGTGCTAATAACTTGGCCACTATAAGAGCTACCGCAACCAAACTTTGCATGGGATAACCTTTCATCCAGGAGAAAGTTTTAAGGTACTTTTGGACCCGATCCGGCCTGAGCACAAGCTGTAAAAATAAAAAAGTAACCCACCATGCTGCGCTGCAGGGGCCACCCCGCCCACCCTAGGTCCCGTGCCCACCGCCTGCGTCCCCCAGCGCTGTCTGGGACTTGCCCCCTCCCGCCCGCGAGGTTACATAAGTGTCCCTCTTTCTCCTCTCCCCCAAGTTGGCATGCAGTGCCCCGACCCCCACGCGCACAATGGCTCGAGCACCCGCCCTGCCCCCCGTGGCACCTGCAGCCCCAGGCACGAGCTGGGGCTCCCCTCCTGCGTGTAACCTCCCCTCCACCCGCGGTTGGACCTCCCCCCCGAGGATGACACGGACCTATATTTTAATCCCTATAGAAATCAGTGCAACTTTTCTACCATTCAAAAAAAGATAATGGACTACTGTTTTTCTACATTTTGTTCCTCTGGTTTCCCGAGCAACGCCGGGTAACTCCAGCTAGTATCCTATATGACTGGATATGGGTATTGGCTCAAACACAGCAGCACAGTAAAGAGAGTGAATGGAGGAATCAAGTTGGACTAGAGTTATATAATAGACCATATGGCTTTGTAAGTACATTGTTATTTAGTGTTCAGGATATGTCTACAAAAACACAATCTCAGTATTTCTCTGTGAATACTTAGGGATATAGAAGGGGTTATAACAGTGTTTCTCAAAGTGGTCTGCAGATCCACTCTAAGAAACCTGCTAACTGGCTGCTCTGCTTTGTTTATTTACTGGCTCTACAGCCACAGAGCTTCAGGGCTCCCATTGGCTCCAGTTCACCATTTGCAGTGAAAGGGAGCCACAGCAAGTGGCATGGGCCGGGGTGCTGCTTCCTGCAGCTCCCCTTGGCTGGAAATGATGAATCGGAGTCAATGGGAGCCACGAGGCTCTGTGGCTGCGGAGCTGGTAATTAAACAAAGCAGAGCAGCCAGGACCACATTGAGAAACACCAGGTTATAACAACAGCCACACACAATGAGTACGGTTTCAGGCATGTAAAGTCTTTAAAAATTTCAGGAAGATAGTGTTTCTCAATGCTAAGTGTTTGAAGGCAACCTATTCTTTTCTATGTAGGTTTTTATATCACGATAACCACAATAGTATCTGAATATCTTCCAGCAGTACATTAAACCATGAGATTAAAAATCTGCCATGCTTTTTGTTGGGATAAGTAAAAATGAATAGGGGTCTGGGATAGTGGTAGGGGGTCAGCCACAGCAGGCATTGCCCTTTAAGCATATTTTTTTCCTTTGTCCTTGCAGCCTAGAAAGATAATTACACTAAACAGTGTCTTGTTTTGACTTCTCATTTGCTCTGTAAAAATACTTTCAGGGTCAGAGCTCTTTCCCCTTCCCAGTAAGCTGCTGATTAAGACAGTATGTAATGCTGATTCAACTAAAAACCAGTAAACAACAATCAGGGGAGGGTATAATTGTATTCATCACCTGCTTATTAATATTTATTGTGTGGGAGTTAACTTTGCTAAATAAGGGTTTGTGGAAAGAAGTGATAGACGTTTAAATTAACATAGCAAAATGGATAAAGGAGCGTAACTAGTGCCAAATCATTGCCACTCGGAACATTGTGTTGGGGGTCTGAGGTTAACGTGCATCAGCAATAAAGTAGTCCATTTACCCCATCCACTCCTGGGTCGCTTGTATATTCTCTAACATTTTTGTTATGTCATACTCTGCCCAAAGGAAGAAGCATGTCTGGTGGAATGTCTTGTTTTACACACACACACACACACACACACACATATGCTGCATAGACTTTATTCTTACTGAAGAGAGTTCCACTGCGTCAGGGGAGTGTAGCTGTCAATCATGATCTTTGTTTCAGGGCTTTAGATGATCTTTTAAGTATTCTGGGCCTAGACTATGGAGTGCTTTGAAGATAAGGACTAAGATCTTGAACTTGATTTCATATACCACAGGAAGCCAACATAAATGCTGAAGGCTTTATACCCAAATATATTGCCTTGCTGTTATCCAGCAGAGAGTTGATGAACACATGAATAACTAAGGCCAAGTTCTGGTCCGCCAAGCTGGGACAGGGTCCTCTAGCCAAGCTGAAATAGCTAGAATGCATTGCTTATGGATGCTGCCAAGGCTGTCTCTATCAAGGCTGGTGCCCAGCATTGGCAACCACCCTATGGGGGAAGTGGCTGCCCTGTAGGGGGCCCCACATCCTCTCTGATCACCCTCTTATTGCTAACATGCCTGTAGAAACCTTTCTTGTTATCCTTCACATCCCTTGCTAGCTGCAATTCCAATTGTGCTTTCGCCTTCCTGATAACTCCCCTGCATTCTCGAGCAATATATTTATACTCCTCCCTAGTCATCTGTCCAAGTTTCCACTTCTTGTAAGCTTCCTTTTTGTGTTTAAGCTCATCAAAGATGTCCCTGGTAAGCCAATCTGGTCGCCTACCATATTTGCTTTTTTTGCTGCACATCGGGATGGTTTCTTCCTGTGCCTTTAATAAGGTTTCTTTAAAATACTGCCAGCTCTCCTGGACTCCTTTCCCCTTCATGTAAGCATCCCAGGGAATCCTGCCCATCAGTTCTCTGAGGGAGTCAAAGTCTGCTTTTCTGAAGTCCAGGGTGTGTATTTTGCTACCCTCCTTTCTTCCTTTGGTCAGGATCCTGAAATCTACCGTGTCATGATCACTTCTTCCCAGGTTGTCACCCACTTCTACTTCCCCTACTAGTTCCTCCCTGTTTGTGAGCAGCAGGTCAAGCTGTGCATGGCCCCTGGTCGGTTCCTTCAGCACTTGTACCAAGAAGTTATCCCCAAGATTCTCCAAAAACTTCCTGGATTGTCTGTGTACTGCTGTACTGGTCTCCCAAAAGATGTCAGGGTGATTAAAGTCTGGAAGCTTCTCTCAGTTGTCCAAAGAAAGCCTCGTCTACCTCCGGTGGTCAATAGCAGACACCAACCACAACATCATCCCTGTTGCTTCCACCTCTAAACTTAATGCATAGACTCTCAACAGTCTTTTCTCCCTCTAAATACTGGAGCGCCAAGCAATCATAGTGCTCTCTTACATACAATGCAACTCCTCCTCCTTTTCTCCCCAGCCTGTTCTTCCTGAACAGTTTATACCCTTTCATGACAGTGCTCCAGTCATGGAAGTCATCCCACTTAGTCTCCATTATTCCAATCAAATCACAGTTCTTTGACTGGGCCAGGGCTTCTAATTCTTCCTGTTTGTTTCCCAGGCTTCTCGCATTTGTGTACAAACACTTTAGATAACCAGTTGATCACCCTACCTTCTCCATCCGAATCAGTGGTCCTCCTTTGTTGCTTGTTCCTCCTTGTGTTTCTTCCCAATACCCGACTTCCTCACTTACCTCAGGGCTTTTGTCACTGTCCCTCAACAAACCTAGTTTAAAGCCCTCCTCGCTAGGTTTGCAAGCCTGCCCGCAAAGATGTTCTTTCCTCTCTTGGTTAGGTGGATCCCATCTCTTCCTAAGAATCCCTGTGCCCAGAACAGAGTCCCATGGTTGAAGAAACCAAAGCCCTCGCTCCGACACCACCTGTGCAACCATGCATTTACTTCCTCAATTTGACGATCCCTACCTGGACCTTTTCCTTCAACCGGATGGATGGACGAGAACACCACTTGTGCTTCAAATTTCTTGATCCTTCTTCCCAGTGCTACATAATCTGCTGTGATCTGCTCAAGGTCATTCTTGGCTGTATTGTTAGTTCCTACATGGAGAAGCAGGAAGGAGTAGCGATCCAAAGGTTTAATCACTTTTGGAAGACTCTTGGTCACATCCTGAATGCGAGCTCCTGGTAAGCAGCACACTTCTCGAGATTGCAGGTCTGGACGGCAGATGGATGACTCAGTCCCTCTTAGGAGAAAGTCCCCGACCACCACCACCCATCTTCTTCTTTTGGGGGTGGTGGTCGTGGAACCTCCCTCCCTCGGACTATGCATCCCATGCCTTCCAGTAGATGGTGTTCCCTTCTGATTTATTCCCTGAGAGGTCCCTGCCAAAGCATTCTCCACCGCAGTGCCTGTGGATAGAGCCTGAAAGTGGTTGCTTACCTCTACATGAATGGGGGATACCTGAGTTGGCCTTCTTTTTCTTCTAGAGGTTACATCTGCCAGTTTTCTTCCTTGGCCTGTACTGCCCTCACTGGCTCTTCAGCCTGCTGTGCCTGCAGGATTAAACTCTGCCTTCTATCGAGGAAGTCTTCATCCTCTCTGATGAAATGTAGGGTCAATACCTGGGCCTCAAGTCCTCTAATTTTTTCTTCCAAAATGGTGACCAGCTTGCACTTAGTGCAGATGAAATCCCTTCTTTGTTCTGGGAGGAAGACAAACATGGCACATGCTGTGCAGGTAAAAACAGCAGATCGATCACTATCTACACCTGCGTTCCTTCCAGGAGATTCCTCAGTTGTTATTAAATGCCTTCTTGAAGGGCAGTAGTGTAGTGAAAAGGTTTTAAAGAATGGCAAGTGTCTCTCGCCCCCTTCTCACTCCCCAACTCCCTCTCCAAACTCCCTGTTAGCAGCCCCTGTTCGCAAGCTCCCTGGTCGCTGACTCACTCCTTTATAAAGCCCTGGACTGCCTGATAGCCTTGCCCCTGATTAAGGCTCAACCAATGAGCAGAGGCTTCTAGATTTCAAACCCTGATTAGAAGCTCACAGCTTCCACCTGCCAGCCACAGCACACACTCCATGGGGGGGGGGAGGGAGGGAGAAGGGAAAAAAACCCCAAACAGCCAAACACAATCTCAGCACACATGAAACGCTGTTTACAGTCTTTGCATAGTTTAGATCAGGGGTTGGCAATCTACACCACAGGTGGCACGTAATTTTCAGTGGCACATGGGGTGGGAGCTCAGCCCTGCTCCTCCTCCCCTGCACAGCGGCTGGAGTGCCCTCCTTCTTCCCCACAGTAGGTTAGGCTGTGGTGGGAGGAGGCAGCACTGGGGCTGAGGCTCCTCAGCGGCGCCTCTGGGGCCAGTCGAGCACTGCGTGGCCACGGCAGTGGCACTTCCAGGGCCAGCCCAGAACTGCGTGGCCATGGCAGTGGCACCTTCAGCTTCCAGAGATGGCCCCAGACTGCATGGCAGTTGCTGCAAGGGGGTGCAAAGCCAGGTAAGCGGACCACCTCATGCCCAGACCCCCAAAGCCCAATCCCCCTCACTCACTCTCCTCCCCATGGCAAGACCCCACACCCCCCTTGTTCCTGCACCCTCCCTCTTGGCCAGACATCCTAGCCCAGGCAAAGAGCCAAGATAGCAGTAGATCTAGCATCAAGAGCTGGAGCAAAGTTGTCAAGCAAAAAAAAAAAAGCTCTAAAAAAAAAAAGGATCTGCCCCTTTAAGAAACCACAGTTAAATGCATTTTGAGGCTTTTTGGCCACAGCAGGCTCCCGCCGCCTGCCACCATCTTTATTTCTGCAGCTTTCATGGTCATGCTGGACAGCTCCCCTGCCCAGGTCAGCACAGGGAGCCGGGAGGAGGGGGCTGTTTTTGGGGGTGGTTTTTGAGCCGGGGGGGGGGGGCGGGGAAGGCTTTGCGAGCCACACCCGGGGGGAGGGGAAGAGCCGCATGTGGCTTGCAAGCCTCAGGTTGGCTACCCCTGCCCTATCCCCATCCTGCTCCTGCACCCTCCCCCCTGGCCTGGCCAGACACCTACTCCCACCCTGCCCCTGTATCCACTGTGGTTCCTGCACCCTCCCTTCCTCTCACCCTGTGAGGCTGGAGCACAAGACGAGTGAGGTGTCTCAGTTGGGGGCCACATTAGTGAGGGCTGGGGGTGTTTGGAGTTTAAAGTCAATAACATTATTTCTCGTAGAAAAGACACCTCAGCTATTAGACAGTGACACTTCCAGTTCTGATGAAAACTTTGTATCCACAAATGACATTTCAATGCCAGTGCCTCAAAATGAGGTAATTAATTAAGACATGGAAATGCCAGCAGTAGCGATAGATGCAGAATCTATGCTCAATTTAGAAGCTTCAGAGGGATAGCTGAGTTAGTCTGTAACAGGAAAAACTTAAAAAACAATAAATAGGCTAATATCACCTTAAAGACCAATAAAACATGTAGAAGAAGTGGGTTGCACCCACGAAAGCTCATGATACCATCTACATGTCCCCCTACTGTGTACCCTGTTTCATTTTTAAACAGTAATACTTCAAATGCATGAGTACTGTCTGATCCATCCGGTTGGAGCATCAGTAAAGGCTGGAAGAAGTTGAAAGACCAAATACCTGCACATGACACTTCCGTATTGCATAAAGGTAACGAGGCTACATGGAAATCAGCTAGTAGAGCAGCACTAGCTGACAGTTCAACTGAAAACTTACTTCTGAGTGAAATAAACACAAAAACTGATAACTGGAGAAAAACTCCTTGAGCACATATTGAATGTCACTTATTTTCTTGGCTTTGTTTGGTTCCAGTCAGCGTATCGGTGATCCTACAAACAGAAACTTTCTTGGTATATTTGAGCTTCTTAGCACATATGACCCACTTTTATCAGGCCATGTTAAGCGTGTTCATGAATCACAAGAGAGTAGAAAATGCATGCAAGTCCATTATCTGTCTACCAGAATACAAAATGAGTGGGACATTTTTGCAAACAATAGTTCTTGAAGAGATACGACATGTGAAGTACTTTGTGGAAACTGTTGAAACCATTTCATATTTAGCTAGAAGCCACTTCATATAACAGAAGCCATTTAAGTTTCTCGCTTCTGCATGTACACTAGAAAGTTAACTGACCTTCACCAATGTGAGAAAGGCCAGGAGGATGGGCTGTTGGAATGTGTTAATGAACTATTTTGAGCTGAAGCTCAAACTCCCTAAAAACCTGTTTCTTTCTGTGGCAGTTATTTGTGACAAGTTTGGTTTAGGGGAGGGAGTGGATCAGTTTTCATCAGAGAAACAAAAACATGTTTACAGGCTTCCCCATAACCTGTTACTGCTAAATAGAGTGCTTAGTCCATCAGCATTATAGCGTGCTTCATTTGTTTAAACTGGTTTTAATAAAGTGCAAGAGACAAATTTTCCAATAGTGTAAACTTATGTTTTTTTTGCTAAGAGCAAGTTAGGCATAGAGGCACCAGTTTATTAGTACTGCATAGGGCACCAGAAATCCTAAGGATGGCCCTGCCTGCTCCTCCTGAGTCCTCTGGTCAATTCCCCTCCCTTAGCTTGTTCCCCCATCTGTAAAATGAGGTAAATAATATTTTACTTTGTAATGCCCTTGAAAATGTAGAGATGAAAACTGCTGCGTAAGTGCTAAATATTGTTATGATTACATAGTACTTTACACATTCAAATGAGAGGACTGGGCTTGTGAATAAGGGTTTACTGATCTTTGTTTTATATCATTAACTTAGCATTTTAGCACAGTCTGGCCCACTTTAGGGAATATAACTATTAAAGGTCCAATTCTATTGAAAAGAGTTGTTTTCTCTACATTCCCTCAAACATGGAAGACTTTTATTTATATTAAGAGTTGGAGAAGTAACACCAGAAATTTCCCACTAAAATTTTTCTGAAATTTTAAATGAGTTAACTTTGACTATATTGGCTTACTGTTTATTATACAGAAAACCTTTTAGACTGGCTATTGATTTTAGAAGCCTAGTTTGAGAAACCTTAGACCTGATTTTCAGAACATTAAAAACATTCTATAGGCACAATTCTGAAGTTAGTGGGATCTGCAGGTCCCCAGCATCTCTGAAAAATCAGTTAGAAGATTTATATCTAACCTAAACCATTCATTTTAACTTGAAGCATCAAGAAGTGATGGCTATTTTTGAAAGTTTTTTCCCTACGGCACTTTCTCAAAATATGAATTAGCATCCTCATTTTAATCATCATTTTATAGCTGGAGAAACTGAGGCATGGAGCACTTAAGCGAGGTTACTCAACGAGACGGTAGTTCACCTGGGACTAGCTCTTGTTTCTCATGGCTTCAGTCCTGTTCTTTAGCCACATGGTCAACCTTCCATCTTAATTATAGATTTTTAATGAGAACTCCTCTGCATTTGCACTATACATGATGGCTGACTGAGGCAACAGTACAAAACTCCACTACCCTTTTTTAAAATTTTGCTGATGTTTGGAGATTTCATCAGGGTCTCAGTTCAGGAGGCAAGGATTCATGGGCTAAACAATGGCAATGGTATTTATGTGATGGGGACAGAACGTTTTTCTTCAGAAATGTATCACTAGAACTCTGAATATTAGAACTTAGATAATATACATTTAATAGTCTCACCATTAAAGTTTCTGTTTGTCTTTCTTAGGAGTCACAGTTAACTGTCAATCAAATATATAAGAAGATGCAGTATATTTCTGCATATGTCTGATATCAAGAAAAAATTTCTATTCAACTGTCAGCAATGCTTTCTAACCCCCACCCTCCAAAGACAATTCCTCTGAAAGTCTGACCTCTTCTCCTTCAGACCAAATAAAAAACAAAGGCCAAGCCAAACTCTGACAAGAATCTGCATCAAATAAAGTTGATTGTTAGGGCTGAAGGATCATAGCTAAGTCATGCACCATAGCAGCCACTGAAGTAACATTTGGATAAACATAGGCAACTGTTGCTTTAGCACAGAAGATTCTGAAAAAAAATATAATTTTTCCACATTACCACTGTTTTCTTTTCACAAGCTTGATGAGATCATGACAGCACCAGTCCACATGTGCCTCTTACTCACTTCTGACAGGAGTAAGAACTGGCCAACAGAAGTTTAAAAGAACAATGTACATAAAACAGCAGGAGTTTGTGGAAAAGAATAAATGCTCTTCATTTTACCACTCAGGGATGCGTATACCTTTTCTCACCGAAAAGCAGATACTGAATGTTACTGCTTTCTCAGGCGGTTCGGTTATCCTCTACAGAGAGACAACAGAGCAGGCCAGATGCTGATAGAACCTGATGAAGATATTTGGGTTCCAACTGGTGTCTGAGGCTTCAAAAGAGATTGATGGCCATCTGGATCATTTGGATGTTGTTTATTCGTACATCAAGAGTATATGTGTGCATGTTTATTCTACTTTGTATGTGGAATAGCTCAGCACCGCTTGCTACACTGCACCGCACCTCATTATTACCTGAAAATTAGATTTAGGTTTGAACCAACCCTCTGCAGATTTGGGGAAAGCTGAAGAAATGGTTGCCAAATCTCTCTGTACCTGTGCTGTATACATCCATTCCACTGTACGGGTGGGCACGCCTCGTGCATTGATGTCAGGCAACTATTTCTTCTGCAGTTCCCACCTGGGTAGCTTGTGTGCCAGCTGCCATCACATGCCACTGCACGCAGGTAGAAGAGAGCAGAACTGCACATGACACCCCTCCTCTCCAGTTCCTTCTTACCAGACAGTCTCAGCTAGAGAGGGGAAGGGAAGCAGGTCATGGAATGGACAAATGCAACACGCCCCAAAGAACAACAGTTATGGAAAGGCAGGTAACCATTTCTTCTTTGTACAGTGAATGCACATGTGCATTCCCCTGTAGGTGTCCCACAAGCAGATTAACATGGAGACAGGCCCAGAGTCTACCTGAACAGTGAACAACCTGTCCAAAACAAGCATAATTACTGGACTGAGGGGAAATGTCACAGTGAGCAGTAAAAGTGTAGACTGGACTGATGAACAAGTCACCGCTCTGCAAATATCTCAAATGATACTTGTACTAGGAAAGCTGATGAAGCTCCCTGTGCTCTGATTGAAAGGGCCAATACACTGAGTGGTGATGTGAATTTAGCCGACTACAGGTTGAACCTCTCTAGTCCAGCACCCTTGGGACCTGATTGGTGCTGAACCAGAGAATTTGCCAGACCATGGGAGGCCAATATTGTCTAGCAGCATTGCCAACACTTCCACTGCTCACTGGCCTCTTAGAAGACATTTAGGGGTAAATTAAAGCTAAATAACAGCACAGAACACTGAGAGCCAGGACTAGTGGCTGTAAACAAACTTTATGGGTATAGGTGGAATTTAGATATCAACATCACACTTGTTAGAAACTGGATGCGGACAGAGGTAAATGTTATCCTTATGGAGAGTTCTACAGGGAAGGTTCTAACATCAGGGCAATCAACTGACCCGTTCTTCTTGCTGAAGTTATTGAAACCAAAAATACCACTTCCATAGTGAGGCGGAACAAATTGTGAGAGGTTCAAAGAGTGGCTCAATTAATTTTATTAATACCAGATTCAGATTCCATGGAGGAACAAAGTTTTGTACCTATGGCTATAATATGTCCGATCTTTAGAAATCAGATAGTGATGGGGTTGGAAAAAAGATCTATTATTCACCAAGAATAGGGTGGAAAGCTGAAACAGCTGCCAATGTACTTTAATAGAGCTAAGTGTCATGGTTTCTGGAAGCTTGCACTGGAGAAACACATTTCTGTTGAGAACAGATTAAAAAAAAGTTTCCATTTAGTCAGGTAAATATATCTAGTTGAAGGCTTTCTACTATTCATAAATATTTCCTGAAAATCTTTGGGGCAGGCACTTTCCATGGAGCATCCATACTGTTAAATGGAGAGCTTGTAGTTTGGGATGGAGCAGACAGCTGTGGTCCTAAAAAGTCACATCTGGATCTAATAGAAGAGATAGTGAAGCTCTGACTGCTCAGGTTAGTAGGGTGAGACCACACCACAGTTATAAATATGAGGTAAGCATGGTCCTGTCTGGTTTTGGACAAGACTTCAAGCAGTAACAAAAATCAGAGGAAATGGCACACTGCTTTCTCACATGGTAGCAGAAAAGTATCTGTCAACAATCTAGGGCTGTACCCTCTCTGGGAATAGAACTGATGGCACTTTCCATTGGTCCTTGTTGTGAACAGCTCCACTTGGACTATGTCTACACTGCAGGCTTTTTGCGCAAGAATGGCCATTCTTGCGCAAAAACTTGCAGAGCGTCTACACTGCACACATGTTCTTGTGCATGTAAATTTACAGTACAGCGTCAGAAGACAGGGCTTCTTCTGGAAGAGTTATTCTTCTCCCCATGAGGAATAAGCCCTCTTGTGCAAGAGCTGTTCCACAAAAAGGCAGTGTAGACAGGCAACATGAATTTCTTGTGCAAGAAACCCCTATGGCTAAAATGGCCATCAGAGCTTTCTTGCGCAAGAGAGCATCCAAACTGCCATGGATGCTCTTGCACAAAAGCACATCTCTTGCACAAAAGCTCATGGCAGTGTGGACGTGCTCTTGTGGAAGACCTTTTGCACAAGAGCTCTTCCACAAAACAGTTCTTGCGCAAGAAGCCTGCAGTGTAGACATAGCCAGGGAATCTCCCACAGCTGGAAGATGGACCTGCCCAGGTGATCTATCAATATGTTGTACACCCCTGGAAAGTAACCAGGAGAATGGAGCTGGCTACCCAGAACTGTTATGGGAAAACTGCCTCCTGGCACAGTTGTGATGAACACATTTTTCCTAGCCTCTAGACATAAAATATAGTTGCTGTATTGTCCACTAACAATAACAGATATCTTCCCACAGTATGTGGACAGAAGGCTGGACAAGTTAGATGGATAACACATAATTCCCTGACATTTATATGAGCCCTCTGTTCTTGAGAAAACCACAAACCTTGGATTGGCAGAGTTCCCTTGTGTGTCCCCGTAAAGCAAGAATGAGGCATCTGTGATCAATATGTTGGTTGTAGGAAACAAAGGCAACTACCATACAGACATTCCATCAGTCCATGGAGGAAAAATTACCTCTTGTATGTAAACCACTGTGTCTAGTAGATGATGACCGGCTGATGCTAGCCATTCTCGAAGCTTCCTGATATGTTAACTGGCGTTCTGTACGACATAAGTACATGCTGCTATGTACCTCAGGAGTGTGATATTACCTGGGCACTGTGGTAATAGGATGTGCTTTTAGTTCCATGACAAGCCTCACAGTGTTTTGAACCCTGACTGGGGTAAAGATTCTTGGGTATTTGTATAATCCAGGAACTCTGTGATAAATTCTATACTTCACATAGATTTCAGAACTGATTTGTCCAGGTTGAGTAATAATCCCAGTGCATTATTGGTGGACTGGATGATATTCATACTGGACAGTACTTGAGACTTTGACCAGACTCATTGATTAGGTAAGGGAATAGATGAACACCCTATCTCTGAAGATACAGAGCTACCACTCCTGTGGACTGTGTGAAAACATGAGGGGCAACTGAATGGAAGTACTTTAAATTCATAGTGGGTTCCATTCACTACAAATATGAGAAACTTCTGGTTGTCTTGATGGATTACTACATGGAAGTAAGCATTTCAAGTCAAGGACAGCATACCAGTCCCTTTGCTCCAAGGAAGGAAAATGGAAGCTAAGGTAACTATATGGAATTTAATTTTCTTTAGGTACTTAATTCTCAAAGACCTAAAATAAGTCTGAGACCACAGATTGTATTGAGAAAAAGGAAATAATGGGAATAATGCCCCCCCCCCCTTCAGAGGAACAGAGGAACTCGGTGTCTCCCAGGCTTGAAGCAAAGACTGGAATGCCCTGCTGAAGAACAGCATTAAGAGAGTGGTTCCTAAAGAGGGAGGTGGTCGCTACCTGACATTTCTATCCTTTTTTCTCAGAATGTCTTAGAACTGAGGTATAAATTTTTGAGCAACTTTGGGGTCATCCCGGAATCTTTTTGGTTATGTAGCTATTGTCTGTCTTCCAAAAAGAGGTGGAGGCATCAAAGGCAGGCCTTGAATGGTGTACTGCACTTCTGGAGGGAAAACAGGAGACTGCAGCTATGAATATCTTTTCATAGTTATGGCAGATACCATGGTTTGAACTGCTGTGCTGTCCACATCCAACTTGCCCTGGAGAGCTTTCCTGGACACCAGCTTACTCTCCTTCATCATTACAATGAAATCCTGCCTGCAGTTGGCTGGTACCCTTGTGTTTAAACTTCAGCATGTTCTTCCAGAGAGTAAAGTTATAATGACTTAGAACTGCTAACCAACAAGGTATTCCAAGTTGTCTGCTCTCATCAGATAAAGCTTACAATCAAACAAATCCAATCACTTCATCTAATATCTCCCATGCATTAGTTGCTGCCACAATCAAACAGCCCTGATGTGGGCATTCTGAGGCTACGTCTACACTACAAGTTTACTCAGCAAAATATGCTAATGAGGGACTCATTTGCATGAGTCACAATCTCATTTGCATATTTTCTGCTGATCTGTTTTTGCACTAGGGGTTTTTGTGCAAAAACAAGCATTGTGGATATTTTCTTTTTGCGCAAAACCCCCTTTTTCCACAAGACCTTTATGCCCCAAAAAAGGAGGCATACCAGTCTTGCGGAAAAAGTTTTTTTTGTGCAAAAAGAAAACCTCCACACTGCTTGTTTTTGTGCAAAAATCCCTAGAGCAAAAATGGATTGGCAGAACATATGCAAATGAGATAGCGACTCATGCAAATGAGTCCCTCATTAACATATTTTTTGCTGAGAAAACTCGTAGTGTAGACGTAGCCTGAGAGTAGAAATACTCAAAACCCATAAGGGATGTAGTATCTCCTTTTTGCCTGTTTTGCTATGGGAGAGAGGAAAGAATGACTCTGCCAGGGTGTGCTTTCTGACTCACAAATTGCTTCATTAAATTGGAAGCATTACCCTGGAGAGTTCCTGCTAAAAGTAATGTGTCCACTAGCTTGAGATTTCTTGCTGATCTCTTCTACGTGAATGTCAAGTACAGAGGCAATCCTTTTAGTAACTTTTGGTGAGCCTTGTGATCCTCTGGAAGCAGTAAATCACTTACCATCTCCCTAGCCTCATCTAGTGATGAAGAAGATGCACTGAGATGCTGAGGCAATATCTGGTATTGCAGTGGAGGAGCTGTTTGAGCACCATCCAATTTCTCAGAATCAATTCCAGTAGTGAGTGCCAAAGAATATTGCAAGTGGTGTTGATTTTCTCAGTGGGGACACGCATGGGTTCAGAAAGGCCAGTGACATGTGGCTGAGGCACATTCTTGCATAGGGCATTGCCCCTTGAGTTGGGCCTACTACTGAGAGTGCTGCAAGACCCCTTGGCACCAAACACTCTAGTGGAGGACGTGTGTCCTGTCTTCACTGGGACACAAAAGACTTCATTTCTGAGTCTGAGTCCAATAGTAGGGCAGATCCTGTTTGAAATGGAGATAGGTAACCCAAGCCCAGGGATGGCCGAACAAGGGATATCATTGGTAGTTTGCCCCTTGATTGTATTGTTTCTGAGGTACTGAAAGTGCAGAAGGGGCATCGATGATGTCTGCTTTTGAGGAACCAGTACAGGAACTACAAGCATTGGAATCAACTGAAAACCTTCCTGATCACTGCCACTCTGATACTGAAAGGTTAATCAGTTCTCTGGAAGTTGTGAAGGTCTCTAGTCGGTACTGGTATTGAGTCCGGAGTTTGATGTCTTTCTATGGAAATGTCAGGAGTTGGACTCGACAGACCTGGCATAGGTCAAATGTAACATCGGTCTCACTGATGTGAGACTCCACCAAACATTTTTGACAGTTGGCTTTGGGTCACTGGCTATCAGTGACCTGTACATGACTGACAGGAAAAACCCCAGAGAGTGTGGTGTGGCTCCAGTCCCAGGCCCATGATTACAAAATAGTCACTCTAAAAAAAAAATCCCTATAACTGAAGCCTATCACTAACATTAATAATACTTTATATCTGATTAATAGTAAGAGAATAAAACAAAATAGATTAGAGGGGGGCAAAATATTGCCTGCAGAACACATCCGGCTCATGAGACCTTTCAGTTTGGCCCCCAACTTCCCACTCGGAAGCGGGATCAGGACAGCCTTGTTGAGAGGAGCCAGTCCAATTCCTGGGTAATGTCGCAAACATGGGTGACCAGTCCCTGGCTCCTCCCCTTCTGTCCCTCCTCCTCTGCAGCCTCAGCTCCCTCAGTGCTTAGGCAGCACTGTTGCCACACTGCCAGCCCCAATGCTCTGGGTGTTGTGGTCAGGGGGTGGGGAGCATGGTGATTGGATAGGGGGACAGAGGTTTCAAAGGGACAGTCAGGAGGTGGAGAGCATGGGGTTCGGATAGGGAGTGGGAGGTTCCAGAGGCACAGTCCAGGGGCTAGGGAACAGTGTTGGATAGGGGCAGAGATCCTGGGGTTTTGGGGGTGGTTGGATGCCGGCGTGGGGTGGATTGTATAGGAGGTGGCCTCCCCCAGCCTTCTCAACCCAGCCCTCCTTACAATTTTCATACCCAATGTGGCCTTGTCAACTCTGTTCCCCGCTCTGGCACTTCAAGTGCAGAAGGTGGGGCCCCCCAAGAGACTTTAAAATACTCTGCCACTAAAGGCTTCTGTTTAAAAGCTCCCCCCAAAACCACAGATTCCCTGACCTTGGGTGGTACGCTGTCAACACCCAAATGCAAAAAACCCTTTGACAACCTAGGAAGATACACTTGGGAATTTCTTCCTCAAGCTCTTTAACCTTCTCTCTGTAGAGAGTTTGAAAACAAACTGTAATTTCTTAGTAGCTAATTTTTCAGTTTTAGGCATGTGCACACAAAATCTCCTGCCTTCTAGGACACAGAAGTCAGATCATAGTCTTAAAAAGGCGATTTTATTAACAAAACAAAGAAGCCATAAATTGGTAAGCATATTTGGTTACAGAGCAACAGAAAAAAGACAGCTAAAAACAGAGAATTGCTTCCCTGGGATTCATTTTAAAAGATCCAGTGTACGGGAAGGAGGAATACATGGACTCAGTACACAGGAGTCCAACAAGCCTCAAAATAAAGAAAATAACCTGATTGCATCTGACTAAACATCCCCTGTTCTACTTACATTTCTGTTGTTCCAAGATTTAATCCTTCCCAAGGCATGGATATCACTGGAAACTGCATGGCTTGTTCCTGGCTTAACTCATCTCTCCCAGCTCCGATCACACAAGGACTGCAGCAGGAGGGTCCTGCTTCAATTTAAAAACTCACACTTTCTTTTCATTGGCTCTCCGCCAACACTTCCTGGAGACTCTCAAGGACCTTCTCTCTCTGGATTTAACCTATGTAGGCAATTTAGTTTTCAGAATGGCTGGGATGTCCAGAAAAGATAGTACCTCTCCCATTCATCACAGGTCCTCAGGCCAAAAACATCGTTCGCTGCTGAACTAGGTACAAGGACAGGATGAACTAGTGATATCAAGACTGGAAGAGCACCAACCACGGTCATTGGCAATAAGGAGGAACTGAGGAGAGCTGGGGGCTGCTCAGCCCTCTTATACCTGCCAATAAGTAACATGTGATGGTAGAGCGCACTTGAGATGCTCCCCACCAAAACCACTGAGGAAAGAAATTCTCTGAGAACTGTGCACAAGGTCTGCACACACCTGCAGTGGAAAGAATATGTTCTATCATTTGAAGAAAAAGGTTAAAATACTAAGATAAATTTTTGGGAGGATCTGCCAGAGCAAGATACTGGCTCCTGGGAGCGGTAGCACCATGTTTTTTTCCCCCCCTTTGGTCATTGCATTTCCCAGGAGTAGAGCCCTGTGGATCAGTGGATACTGATTTCTATTCTCAGATACCTGCATGCACAGATAGAAATTTGTATCTTCACAGAACTCTATTAATAAGTAGTTTCAGATCTTTACTGCTGCTCTGAATGTCCTACTGTAAGAACATCCTTACAATTTACTTGCATACTTGCATGGAGCTTTTCTATAAGACTGTGTATTGTTTAGAATATTGGTTTGACCAATACACATGCACTTTGTATGGTGTTTGTGATGGGCTGTCCATTTCAATAACAGTTCAACATGCTCCAGGTAATTATGCACCAATCCTTTAAGGCTGGCTTTCCAGTTAATTATATTAAAAATTAATGATGATGATAAATCAAATCACAAGACAAAGAAAACTCCAAAACACCAGGCACATTATTTTCACATGGGACTTTAAAATACATATTACAGGAGATTAACCATCTTAATAGCATTTATATATTTAGAGTGATGAAACATTATGAGCAAAAATTGCAAAGCCATAAATGTCTGTTTAAATCTCCCTCAAGCTTATGAGCTCCAAAGGTCACAGATGATTAGTGCTTAGAAACTAACTCCATTATTTGAAGATTTATTATCATTATTAAGCATCAAGTTAAACCATAACACAGTTTGGACCTCCCTGGTCTGGCACCCTCAAGACCTGACTAATCCTGAATAGGGGATTTTGCTTGACTAGGGGAAGTCCCCATCACCGGCCTCTCCAGCCCACCACCCCTCTCCACCTCCAGTGTTTCTGGTCCCACTATCACCAGCTCCAACCTCCCTACCACCAGCTGGGTAGGCTGCCAGCCTGTACCCCGGATGCCAGCCTCCACTGGGCTGCCACTGGTAATGCTGTCTCCAGCCCAACTGCCATTGGTGGCTCCCACCCAGCAGAGCTACCCACTGTCAGCCACTGGACCCCTGCCACCAAGCTCCTGGCCTGGGTTCTCCGGTTCAGGAACATCTGTGGCTCTGCCAGACCACAAATGTTGCCGGACCAGAAAGTCCCGGTTTAGGGAGGTACAACTTGTATTAAACGTTTTCTAACTTTTTACAAAGCTTAGTTTAGTTGCTCTGTACTGAGTGAGAAACAGGCAGTCTACATAGCCAACTAGATTTCAGAAAGGCACTTACTAGCCTGACTAGGCTGATTATAACTTAAGAGCCACTATACAATTAATGTTAAATCAGTCAAATAGATCAGCTTGCTTTATGTTAAATAACAGTTGGAATGAATAATATTAATCATGAATATACTCTAACAATTGTACCATTTGTGGATTAAACCTCTTGGTTACCTTTTCAGTTTGGTGTTAATGATTTGGCAAAAAATGAGTTTTTAATTAAACAAATTTTTTCAATGAAGGCACGCACTTCCTATGGAAAATTTTGAACTTTTTAATCCAGAAAATTGAAAGTTTTGGTTTTTCAACAAAAAGTTGAAATTTTCCAAGGCAAAAATAACCTCATTTTCAATAACCTCTATATTTTACTACAGTTGGGAGTCATTTTCTAGTTCTAAAATTGAGAGTGCAATTTGTCTATTCAAAATGACATGTGCTCATTTAAGCAAGGCACCAAAAGTGCTTAACTTTAATGTCAATGGGACTTAAGTACATGCTTGGAGTTAAGCAAATACTTAAGTACCTTGGGAAATAGGGTAATTTATGGAATTTGTTTCTGAAAGAATGCTGTATAAAGAACTTATTGGGTAATAACCTGTCCTAAGTGATTCAGAGATTCCAAGGCCGGATTGTGATCGTCGGCGACTTCCTGTGTAACACAGGACATAAAACTTCCCCAAAATAATTCCTGAAGCTGATCTTTTAGAAAAACAGCTAATCCTCCTTTTAAAAAGAATCCATCACTGTTGTTCCAATGGTTACTCTCACTCTTTGTTCTGACACTTGAACATTTACATTTAGCTATCTTAAAATGCATGTTGTTTGCTTGTACATCATCACTACAATCTTTATCAGCCAGACTTGTAATCTCATAAAAAAGGATATAAATTGATTTGACAGGATCCATTTTCCATAAGCCCAGGTTGATTTGCGACCATTACATTACCCTCCTTTAATTCTTTATAAATCAAGTCCCATATCAGCCACTCCATTATCTTACCCAGGATAGATGTCATGCTGATAGGGCTACAATTACCTGGATCATCCTACTTAAATTTTTAAAAATTGTCACATTAGTCTTTCCTGGATTCTGGAACTTTCCCAGTTCAAGACTTATTGAAAATCAACATTAATGGTCCAGTGAGCTCCTCTGCCAGCTCTTTAAAAACTCTTGTATGTAAGCAATCTTGTATGTAAGTTTCTGTTTAACATCCCCTAGGAACACTTGTGGAATGGAAAGATTTATGAGGAAATTACATCATTTGTTTTTTCCCCCACAGTATCTCTAACCATATGGACCTAATTAGGAGCTCATTTATACTGGTGTAAATCTGGAAATCAATGGGATTACACTGATGTAAGAGTGGTCAGAGTCAACCCCTCACTGTGGTCCTACTGATATTTAATTTCCTTTAATTTATCTCTACTGTATAGCACATGTTCTAAGTTTATAGATTCTCATATTTTTCTAAATAATGAAAATGTTATTACTCCTGGCCATGAGCAGTAGGTTAATGCTAGCTGCATCCACTTCTTCCCTCCTCCAGAAGACTTCAAAGTACACTTTCAGCCAATGTTCCCTCTAAGCTTTTCCATCCATGTGCAGAATAAATGTTGTGCACCAAAGCATGTGCAGATGTGCACCACCAGTAGAAACACATGGTTCTGGCTGTGGGCACTGTGGGAGCTCTGCTAATCAGCTGGGTGGTATTTGAATCTCTCCTGGGCACCCGCACAAGCACTCAGCTTACAGGGAACACTTCTCTCAGCCATCCTTTGCTATCCCCTTATGGAAAGAAAGTTCTGGGGCTCAAGGACTTTACTATCTGATGATATAGTTGGTTACATTATGTGTTGAGCTGTCAGGGTAGCTTTGGATGTTTCTCAGGCTAAACTGCATGCAGATTGCACATCCAACCAGCTGTGTAAAGGGATCATGGAAAACCACAGAAACGCCCATACATGAACACTAGCAGTGAATAGGCCCTAAAGGATTTGATGAATGAAAAATATTCAGAGTTGTAAATTCACATCTGAGTCCCATTGCTTGGGGAATAGGGCTGACCTTTTGGTTACCATGGAACTTAGGAAAATGGGAACTGGGAAAGTGTTCATCATCCCAAAGAAGCATTTGAGTCAGCTATTGCTCAGCATCTTATGGACCGTCTAGTACGTGCTGTTTGGATGCATGTCCTCATTTTACAGTGGTCCCCAGCCAAGAAAACATAACAAAGAAACCTGATTAGTCCTTCCTGAAATTATAATTAAGGAAAGAAAGGAAATATTATATCATCCTGAGACACCCCAAAGAAACAATACAAATTATTTGTTGCTTTGTTTTAGAGAAATATGAAGGATCCATGAGGGAGTCTGACTTCTTCACCAGCTGAATAATCATTTCCTGCCAAATCTCAGGAATCCTTTAGGTACTTCCACCTCCTGAAGTAAAATTAGTGAAAGAGAGAGAGACAAATGCTGCTGCAATTGCTGATGCCAATTAAATCCAAGAGAGCTAAAACTGAGAAGTTTCATCAATATCAAAAGCTAGGGTTTTTTTAAATACTGTAAAGCAACAGAGAGTCTCATTAAACCCATGAAGCCCTACATGCTGGACCATCTTCATTGTCCTTTATGATGTCACTAGGATGCATGGATCTACCTTACAGGCAAATGCCAGGGACTTCAGAGTGAATAATAAAACCAAGCAGAGGCTTAATGTGGTGAAGAAGTGATGCAATAGGATAGACGTAATATTCAGATTTTCAACAGGGGTTTAATGTGATCCTATGTGTGAATTTTGTTGTAGGGAATTTTTCAATATTAATTTTGTGCACACAAAAACTTGTAATCATGTGCACACATTGCACTTGCAAATTGAGAGGCCAAGAGCAATGCTAGGTATTAATTTGTGTATAACATACTTGCAAAGTGTATGTTACATTTCTGCCTGTGGTGAATCCACAGAGGATAACAGCCTAGCACTGCTGAAAGTTAATGCAGTTATTCCTTTAGCTCATGTCATATAACAATGATCTGTGCTGAAGATGTTGGGTTTGAACACTGCTGATGACTTATGGCAGTGGTCGTGATTTGAGTAAACAACTTGTGAATGTATGTAAAAAACTCATACATGAAAAACTTCACTCAAATGTACAAATCACTTGGGAAAATGTGTTTTTCAATTAATGTCAAAAAGCATTTTGGTGTATTTTGGGAGTACATAATACTCAGTTCTTCTAGACTGTGACTTACACAGTGAAAAATCAGTAACCATCTTCTCTTGTATGCCTGTTAACTTTCTCACCCATTCAAAACTGGGCAAGGAATAGTCTATTCACTCATTTCTAATTTATTCATCTGCATGAAATCAGGGTGTTCTCTAGCTCTGAATCTATGAAGATTCCCAAAAGTAACTCCCTTTCAGGCTTCATAGCATATAAATACAGGTGACAGGTGCTAAAGACATACATTGATAGAAATACTGTAAGAATGACTGACGCCAGGGTGAAAATTTCATAATATGAATGAAACTGTTAACATAAATTTAGGCAAGAACCTAGAATTTGTGCCAATTTAATATTTACAGTTAATCAAAATTTCACACTGAAATTAAACATTACATTCTTCCTTGTAAGCAATTTGAACATATATCAGAATAAAAGCACACTCCAAGTAACAAAAAGATGGCAAGATTCTATTATATATTGCCTTTTTCATTACAACTAATTTGTATTGGTGCAACATAAATCCCATTAAAAATAGTTATGTCTCTTTTCGCATATCTGCAAAATTCTGATTATGTAAAGCAGGGTTTGTGAAACAAGATGCCAAAAGGTTCTACCTTTCATCAAGGAATTTGAGATGAAATAATAACATTTTAAGTCTTACAAAGATATTTTATAAAGGTGAAAGGTGAAAAAGTGTTTTTCTTTAACACACAATAAAAAGTTAGTGACAGTTGAACCCTAAAGGATATAAGGGTTGGATTTAGTTTAGTGGAGATATTTAGGGGATAATCCTAATTTGATGGTGCAATTTTGTATCCTGCAAATCTAGTTTACAGGATGCTGACAGCTGCCTTTCAGGGATGATATATCATACAATGTTGTAGGATGATACTGAAATATTAATAAGCTGCTAGAAGTTGTAGAACTGAGCATCTGAACAGCCTCTTTGAGGGACCCAAATGCCAATATTAAAATAAATCTTTCCTGTAGCACTCCTTGGAGTTCCCTCACCAGATTAATTTAAGTATCTAAGGTGAAAGGATTTGAGAAACCCAGAGGTCTAGATTTGATTTGGCAATAGCAAAGATTACTTTCCAAATTTCTTCTGAATCAGTTTTTCCATTCCTAATTTCATTTTCCCATTTACTGTGAGCATTCTTCAGGAAAGCATATTGAACTCAGGGGGCATGGAGAAGAGGAGAGAAGATACATTATCTAAGGAAGATGCTAATCAGAACTGCAGAAGCCACTAAGGTTACGTCTATGCTGCAGTGCTATTTTGGGATACCAGAAGTCTTAAACACTATCCCACATCTTAACAGCAAGCCCGTTATTTCAAAATATAATGGGCTTGCTATTCTGACTTCCCTGTAAACGTCATTCCACGAGGAGTAACGGATGTTTCAGAATAGTGAATTATTTCAAAATTTGGTGCTGTGCAGACAGTGCCAAATTACAAAATAAGCATTTTGAAATTGACTCGAAATAAGGTACACAATTTGCATAGCTCAAATTGCGTACTTTATTTCGAGCTACAGGTACAGCGTAGACACACCCTAACAGATTATCATAAAGCAAACTGCATTGCTTTTGTACTTCAGGTCTACACTATGGGGACAAGTCTATCTGAGCTACACAATTTGAGTTACATTAGTAGCATAACTCAAATCAACAGTGTTTAAATCTACTTACTGCAGGGTGCACACTGTGCTGCATTGACAGAAGAAATGCTCCTGTTGACTCCCCTTATTCATCTCATTCTGCTGGAGTACCAGAGTCAACAGGAGACTGATTGGCAGTTGATTTAGTGAGTCTTCCCTAATCCCACTCAATCAACCCCTGGTGGATCGATTGCTGAAGCACCAATCTACTCTGTAGTGGAGACATACCCTTAGTAAATCTAAACTCTGCTTAGAGTTAGACCTTTAATGAACACTGCATATAAATGGGTGGGGGGGGAGGTCAATGGAAAAGTTATATTCACCTGTATCACCTTTGCTGGCAGACCAGTTTTTCATAATCTTTTATGCACTACAATCACTGCTTCCATCACACTAGAATTTTATAATGCTGCAGTCAAAGGCTCATGAGCCCACGTCGACTGATATGAGACAGATGCTGGATTTTTTTATTGCAGTTTAGACATATTCATAAAGTGATTGAAAGACTGTAATTAAGTATGAAAGAGTAAAGCCTATCAGAATTTTTGGTGGATCTCTCAGAGTATGATTTTTCCAAAACCCTAATATTAATTTGGTCTTTTACATTCATTAGTCTTTTCTTTTTTAAATAATCTGAAAGAGATGGAGAAGGGGCTTGAAAATATAACAAAGATATTTTTTTCAAACAATTTTTTTTTCATTTTCCCAGAGGAAAATTAATACACTCTTGTCTCCCCCTGCTGGAACAAGTTTAGAAATATTTGTCTACTTATAAAACAGCCAGAAGAGAAAACTGAAAAGCCTCACGGAAAACCATCATTCTGCTGAACACAAATGGAAAGATTATGATTAGTTGATAGCTATAGCGAATTGCAACTTTTTATGTTATTTAACTGCAGGTAGTACAGAAATAATTTTTAAAATGAGCTGCAATAAGAACAGGATGGTCCAGGGGGAAAAACAATACAACATATAAATTTAAGATAGTTATTACAAAATCATGAGAAAGATAATTTAAAATAAAATATGTATAAAAGTAGGAGATTAATACCATCATTTAGCAGAGGTGGGGAACCTTTTTTAGGTCGGGGGCCACTAACCCACAGTGGCCCCCTGACTAAGGAGCAGACATACTCCCCACATTCCCTTCACACACAAGAACCTGGGGGGGAGGGGTAGGCTAGTAGATTGTGTACTCCAGCCCCATGGGGAGTGGGAGGGGAGCTGGAGCACCAGTGCAGTCTCCCCAATGCTGGGTGGGGGGAGCCCTGAGCCTTAGGGGGGGCAGATCCAGGCAAACCGGGGGCCTGCAGTTCCCCACCCCCGAATTAGACACTGCCATTACTTTGACCTTGGATTTGGCTGACCACTGCTCAGTACTCAATCAGGAGAGAAGAAGAAAGCTTGCTTTATGCAAATGGGGTCCACAGTATAAATTCAAACAGCATCTGCTTTCATATCTTTTCTCATTCCTTTCTTCTTCCCCCATATCTCTCTTTATTCTGGCTAGACTTCATGGCTCACCGCTCCTTTTGTTATTTAGGGACTTTGGAGGTCCCTTTGCTGAATAAGCACTTTGCGCATGTTATTGATTTTATCTTCACAACACCATGCCCCGATAAGAAAATCTATCTGTCTTTTGTTCACAAGGAACTGAGACAGAGAGGAATTTATACCTCAGCAGAGCACTTAAACACACATAACATGGTAGACTGATCCCTTGAAGAGGAAATTGGCTCAGTCCAGCTTTCAGCAGGATCTGATATACGGCAGATAGGCTCAATAAAGAACCGGAGGCGAGCAGGAAGCAGGAAGAGGAAGTTGTGGCAGAGAGGTTCTGTAGTGAGCAGGGGTTCCTATAAAGTCTCTGGCTTGGAAAAGGGTTTAGGCCTTGTAACCAGACTCCATGCAATAGAGGTTTTCAACTGCTGATCTCTCAATGGAGAAGAGACAGCAATAGGAGAAGACTGGAAATTTTCCTGGAGAAAAAAGGACTCTAGACAGGAAGACTGGGGGGTCACTGCTGGGAAGAGCAGGGAAGGACACTGGCTAGAAGGGGCTGGATTAGCTACTTGATAAATAAGAAGCCTGGACTGAAGAATAACCCTGGAACTAGCAGAGCTGAATAGGTCAACTATATTCTGTGGTGATGAAATACATTTGGGGACTTTGCAGATGGTTGGAATGATTCATATTAATAAATCCAGACCCTAAGGAGGGGCATTATTGTCCACAAAAAACAGATATCTAGGCAGAGTTCCCAGGTGTCCGGTTTTGAACCGGATAGTCCTGTATTTGAGCTCTCTGTTCGGGAAACAAATTGAGAAAATATAAATGAGAAAATATAAATGTCCGGGATTTTCTAAATAAAATGTAATGTAGATTGTGATGTAATGTCAAGTGTGTCCAGTATTTTTTTTGAAATCATCTGGCAACCCTATATGTAGGTTATTTAATCTAGTGCTGTAGCCATTCGTCCTCTCCTGCTTTTTTCTTCATGATTTCATTCACTGTCCCTTGTGCTTGGAGCAGTTTCCCACTTTGTCCACCAACCACCTTCCTTTCATACAAATTTCTCCTTAAAGCCAACTTCTTCCAATAATCTTTACAATGATAACTTACTACAAACATGTTTGGAGGAGCACTAGTACCAGTTGATCTGTCTGTCCAACATTACCTCACCTATTAAAATGGGAGCAGAAATCACATCTTCTATGTTTACATTGCACCAAGCCCAGTGTTACAACACCACTCAGCAAATACTAATGTAACAAATCTGCAGCCAGATGGAGCTTCACATGCCTCTGGACCTGCCAAATGTAATGACTTGGAGGATTTTAGCCTTTTCGGTTTGTCTTCAAAATCACTTGATTCCAGGGAGGATTTGACTAGCATTCAATATGCCATGCAACAGGGTAATTCTGAGTCTGTCCAGTAACAAGTAGAGGTGAACATGAATATTAGCCAGATCAGTGTATTACTTTGTCTGTTTTTTCACTACCATTTTATTCTCCAGGTCTGAGTTCATCAATGTGTTTTGCTTTTGCATTTCTTTGCATTTTGTGCTGACTTCTTTCACTGTATGCATGAGACTCCATTTCTTGTGATGTGCACCTTTGCAAGATGCTGTGATTGCCTTCTGATTTATTGCTATGAAATCTATTTTTGCATTTTGGTTACTTGCATTCTGATTGTATTCCTTGATACGCATTTTTAATTAGATGCACTTCAGTATTTTTCATTGTTTGCTAACACATGTGGGAAGCAGAAGTTTCAGTAGCACTGCAAATGTCCACTAGTCTAGTCTCTTCAGAGTCAAATAAATTTCTTGCAATAACCTTGCTTTAACCTACTTATTAGTTGTATCACAAATAATTCCATCTTTAATTACTGCATCTGTTAACATCGGAACCACCATACTGGGTCAGACCAACAGTCCATCTAGCGCAGTATCCTGTCTGCCAACAGTGGCCAATACCAGATGCCCCAGAGGTAGGGAACACAACAGGTAATCCTCATGTGATCCCTCCCCTGTCACCCATTTCCAGACAAACAGAAGGAAATGGGTAGGAATGGTGCCTACCCATCCTCATTAATAGCCATTGATATACTAATCTCCATGAATCTATATAGCTTTTTTGAACCCTGTTAAAGTCCTAGCCTTCACCACATCCTCTGGCAAGGAGTTCTAGAGGTTGACTGTGCACTGAGTGAAGAAAAACTTCCGTCTGTTTGTTTTAAACCTGCTTAACTGTTCAAATTCACATAGTTTAGCTTTATGAAGTTAGTTTTGTAACATAATGGTGCAATAGTCTTACCTGGCATCTAGTGTGTTTTAAAGAAAATGTACCTTCCCCAAGGGACATTTTTGCATGGATCAATTGTTAAATTGTTAAGTGTTTTAAATTTCTTGATTAATTCTGCACTCCCCATCATGCTACCAAGAATGTACTGTATATCACAGCACCTCTTGGCCTGCCACATGTAACAGAGTGGAGGATTTCAGATTTTCTGATTTGTCTTCAAAACCACTTGCTTCCAGGACGATTTGACAGTATACCACTCGCCTCCCCCTCCACAACTCTCCAGTTCTCTGCCAGATTCTCTCCCAAGAAAATCTCAGAAAATAGCTTCATTTGTTCAATGTTTGCCAAAGATTCAGTTTTCTTCTAACACCATGCAATAAAGTGTAATACACAAGGATACTGGTTCTTTTTTCCTGGTCCCATCACATCAAGTCAGGGTCACAGAAGGTTATAACCCCTGCCAGTTAATCAGGTTCAATATCCACTGATTCCAAGGGTACTGTTACAACAAACTTGGCAGTTCTCTAAAAACAGCTGAGTTTTAAACTAACTCAAAACCTAATGATAGACTGTTGAAAAATCAATGACAAAGTCCTGCTGAATTCCATCTCCAATGGATTTTTCAGAAAGATAGCATTAATTTTTAACCCAGATGGGATTAGCTCTGTGAAAACCACCATGTAATCCCATTGTTCCGATACCACATCAGTTCAGAGACAGTGCTGACAACTTTGGAAAGATCTGATATCTAGTTCCTCATAGAGCTCCACAACACACTGAAATCCCGGCAATATAAATCACAAATAACTGACAGTATTTCTGCTTTACTCTCTTCCCAGGATTATTCTTAACTGACCTGATGATATTTATGTATGTTTTAAACACTTAAATTCCTTTCAGATAGAAGCTATATTTAAGGACTAATTTTGCTCCCTTTGTATAGCAGAATTGCTAGAATTGGGGTCTGCTTGATGAGCAAGAATGTTGACAAGTTAAACAATCCTGATGAGCAAGAATGTTGACAAGTTAAACAATAGCAGAAATCAACAAAAATGGACTTTGCAAGCTGTTTACAGTGATTCCACAATGCACAAGAACTAGTCTGGGGGATGAGGCAACAGCTGATAGCCAATGCCAAAAATGTAATCCAATAAAAAAATAGATGAGGGTAACAGACCACTTGGAATATCAACTCATAACTCATGGTATGAAAATATAATTTTTAATAACTAGTTTTCCTTTTTTTGCCTGTTTAACCTTTTTTCAAAACAAATGAGAATGAGCCCAATCCTGCAACAAAATCTGCTAGTGTGTGTTTTACTGAAGGCTGGTACAGGCACTGGGATTTGCTGACTGAAATGCTGCATCACGGAAAACTATCTATTCAATGTCTTTTCAGAGATGGTTCTATATGCTATCTGTGCTTGAACTTTCAGTTTATGGTTCTTATAGGCTAAGTCTACACTGGCAAGGTTTGGCGACAAAAATGCTGTTGACATGCAAATGTCGCCAAAGTGAAAACAAGTCAAATTAGTTTTTTTACCTCCCCATTGTTGACATTTCGGGTATGTCTAGACTACATGGCTCCGTCGATGGAGCCATGTAAAGTAATTTACTCGGCATAGTCAATGAAGCGGGGATTTAAATAATCCCCGCTTCATTAAAATAAAAATGGCCGCCGCGCTGTGCCGCCAATCAGCTGATCCGGCACAACACGGCAGTCTAGACGTGGCGCAGTCGACAAGGGAAGCCTTTGTCAACCGCTCCGGTAAACCTCGTGAAACAGGTAAACCTCGTCAAACAGCTTCCCTTGTCGACCGCACCGCGTCTAGACTGCTGCACTGTGCCGGATCAGCTGGCTGTTGGCACAGCGCAGCGGCCATTTTTATTTTAATGAAGCAGGGATTATTTAAATCCCCGCTTCATTGACTATGCCGAGTAAACTACTTTACATGGCTCCATCAACGGAGCCATGTAGTCTAGACGTACCCTTCATGGCCGCATTGCTAGCTCCCTGTCGACAGATAGAGCAAAGCATCCCACAGTGCAGTGCTGTGGGAAGGCAGAGCTGATCTTTGCACTTCTTGGGATTCCCTTGTAGCTCTGTGAGCAATCCGAGCTAAGGAACATCAAAGCCGCACAGCCGTCTCTCCAGCCCTCCCGCTGCAGCAGCAGAACAGAATCATTTCAATGATTTGTTTTCTGTTTGTTCCCCTAACAGAGCTGCTCACTCAGGGTATGTCTACACTACGGCGCTATTTCGAAATATCTAATTTCGAAATAGTTAATTCAAAATAAGATATTTTGAAATAACATGTCTACACACAAAATGCATTTTGAAATAGCGTGTCCACACTGAGTGGACTCTGAATCGCATTTAAGACCGGCCGGAACCAGTTCCAGCAGGGCACCAGGTCAGGACTTACTGTATGGGGCTGCTGCCTGAGGCTAACTGAGGTCTGTGCTTAAAGGGCTCCCCCCGCCGGACAGCCAGTTCTCAGGTTTCCCTGCTTGCTTGTCTACCTCAATGAGGGACAGCAAAGCATTTTTGTCTCGGCGTGCTCTGATTGCCCTCACTTGGGACATCACAGCACTCTGCAACATGGAGCCAGAGCTGCCCCTGGGCACTCTGGTGCTTCTCTTGGATGCGTTGCTGCGAGCCTGGCTGCACTTGCTGCAGGCTGTCATCCGGGAGGTTGATTGGAGGGCTGTCAGTATCCAGGAGGCCCTGTGGGAGAGCTTCCACTCTGAGGAGCACTAACAGTCTCCCTGGTCTGCCCCACTGGGGGCTTGTGCCTCATTCCTCCCTCACGTCCTTCCACTTACCCCTCCCTAACCCCCTTCCTCGTGTAAAATAAAATACACATATTTTCATAAATACAAACTCTCTTCATTTAACAAAATGGGGGGGGGGGAATGAAACTCTGGTGAGACTGGGGAAAGGAGGCAGGAGAAGGGAGAGAGAGGGTGGGAGAGGGGAGGGGAAAACCTGGGAGGAGGGAGGTGGAAGGGGAAAGCAAGGGGAAGAAGGGGGAGGGGAAGCTCAGGGCTCAGGGTTGCGGGTCTCGCCGGGCCAACTGTCTCCCAGCACCACGGGTGCGGGGGCTTCGGCGTCCCCAAGGAGATGGGGAGGGCATGGAGGGTGGGGAGGGGGTGCAGGGTGTGGAGGGAGAAGCGGGAGGGGGAGTAGGAGTGGGAGGAGGAGCGGTAGCTGGGGAGGCAGCAGGCGCTGGAGTGGCAGGAGGCAGCATGCTCTGCACCAGGGTCTGCAGATGCTGGCAGATGGCACAGCCCTGGGCAAGCTGCTCCCGCCGAAGCTGCGGGTCTTCTTGCACCCAGTTCTGGAGGGTGCAGTGCAGGGCTTGCAGTGTCCCCAAGTGCTACTGCTAGTACCCCTCCACTGCATGGGTGGTCCTGCAGAGCCCTCGAGTGCAGGAGCATATCCTGGGTGGGGTGGTGCGCCTTGCACGTGCAGCTGGTGTGGCTGTGGAGAAACAAGAGAAGTGGTCATTTCTTCCTGGGGACACAGTGGGTGAAGCCCAGCCCCCCTCTGTAAGGCGAGGATGACCATGCCCTGCATCATCAGAGCCGATGTGCTTGCACAGAGGCCATGTTCGGAATGTCCTGCTATCCCTGGGAGCGGGAGCTACCTCGAGACCACACCCATGCCCCCCTGTGCTATATATAGTGTGTGTGTGTGGGGAAGATGTCTCCTGCCTCTTTGTAGAGTGGCCTTGTGGAGGGAGGGCGTCCTGCTGTGTCCCACCTTGGAGTCAGGAGAATGTCATGTCTCTTCACCCATGCATGTGGCTAACAGGGTAAGACCCCTGTGTGGCAGCCAGCTGGGGCCACATGCCAGGGGTGGCGTAGCACATGCTCGCATATGCACGGGTTGCTGCGTGATCTGTGGACAGCAAGGCCCACACGCGCAGTCCCTGGTTTCTGTCCCGCCCCCCCCCCCACATAAGGGGACAGTGATGGCACTCACCTGTTGTTGCCTCCCTGGCCTCGGATGACACCAGCGACAGGCCCGCTGGGGTGGCTCGGGGGACCTGCCTGCTCAGCACCCTCCGTCTGGTCTGCTGCAGCTCCTGTCTCTCCTCCTCCTCCTCGATGCCCTGGTCAGGGCCCTCTGCTGCAGGGCTGACGATCACCTGGGGGGCACGGCCCGTCCTGCCCCCCAGGATGTGGTCCAGGGCATTGAAATAGGGGCAGGTGTCTGGGTCAGCCCCTGGTTGGGAGCTGCCCCCTGTGGCCCTGGCATACGCCTGCTGCAGCTCCTTGATTTTCATCCACACCTGCTCCTGGGAGCGAATGTGGCTCTTGGTGGCCAGGCTGGCAGCCATCCGGCTGTAGATGGCCATGTTCCTCCATCTAGTGCAGAGATCATGGACATTGGAGGATTCCCCCCAAACCTTAATGAGGTCCATGATCTCCGCACTAGACCATGCAGGCGCCTGCCTTTTGCGGCCCCTGGTAGGCTCCTGGGAGCTGGGGGACTGCCCCTGGGGAGCGGTGGAGGGCTGGCTGTCAGTGGCTTGCTGGCTTATGTTTTGGGGCCACTGGGTCGGGGCAGGAAAGACTGTTTCCTGGGCTGGCAGGCTTGGAGATGGCACAGGCACTGTAGCCAGAGTCTACCCCTTTAAGGGCTCTGGGGTGGGGGGGAGGGAGAGGAGTGCTTTTGGTTTTATTTATTTATTTATTTATTTAAATATTTTTACCCCGCCTTTCTATTTAAAATATTCAAGGTGGCTTACAAAAACAAACAAAAAAAATACAAATATATATAAAAATTTAAAATATGAGAATTTAAAATATGAGACCCCAGAGGGACATAACCAGCTAAAAACATATAGAGAAGAGGAACACACACATACAGACTCAAACATTAATAAAAGCACGAGTAAAAAGGGTGGCTTTAGTCTGACGCCGGAACAATGCTAGAGTTGGCGCCATGTGAATATCCCGAGGAAGAGAATTCCACAGCCTGGGAGCAAAAACTGAGAATGCCCTGTTCTCTGTAGATGTTAATCTTATCTCCACAAGTGGGGGACCACGAAGCAAAGCCTCCCCAGCTGACCTCAATCCCCGGACAGGTTCATATGGGAGAAGACAGTCCTTCAGATACCCTGGACCCAACTCATTTAAGGCTTTATAGGTCATAACTAAAACCTTAAATTGTGCCCAGAAACATACCGGAAGCCAGTGCAGCTGCTGAAGCACTGGCATAATGTGCTCCGTATAACTAGTGTTAGTTAAAACTTGAGCAGTCGCATTCTGGACCAGTTGAAGTTTCCGAAGTCTCTTTAGAGGCAGCCCCACATAAAGTGCATTACAGTAATCCAGTCGGGATGTAACAAGAGCATGGATCACTGTGGCCAAGTCATGCTTCTTCAGTAAGGGTCGCAGTTGGTGGATCAAATGAAGTTGCCCAAAGGCACTCCTGGCCACCGAAGAAATCTGATTTTCAAATGGTTGCAGCCAGAGTGGCCAGCAGGGCACCCTGGGATGGGCTGGAGGCCCCCTATTTCGAAGTAAGTGTCTACACAGCACTTATTTCGAAATAGCAATTTCAAAATCAGCATTATTCCTCGTGGAATGAGGTTTACCAATTTCGAAATAAGTGCTCCACTATTTCGATTTAATTTTGAAATAGCAGTTTGGCTGTGTAGACGCTAGTAAAGTTATTTCGAAATAACGGTTGTTATTTCAAAATAACTTTGATGTGTAGACATACCCTCAGCTGTCAGATACTTCCTGGAGCTTTGAAAGGGGAAGGGTGCATGCCTACAGGGCAGCAGAGATCATGAAACACTGAGCAGAGCCATTAGGACAGGCATTGTAGGATACTAGCAGAAGGCAGTTCCTTGGTAAAAACAAACAGAGTCCACACTGGCTCTTTGTTAACAATAAAGGGAGGGAAAAAACAAAAGTCTCAGATATGGATTTTTTTTGTCCACAAAACTAAGTGTTTTCCCCAACAAAAGTGGCATTGTAGTGTAAATGCTTTCACTGTTTTGTCGACAAAAGGCAGGTTTTGGTGACAAAACATGCCATTGTAGACAAGGTCTTATTTTCTTCTATCCCTCTGTTTTTATCTGATGGGCTAAGTGTGGAAGTGTTAATGTAATCACAACTGTAAGCAATATATTACTTTAACAAGACAACAATATCCAAGCCAGGAGCCTCTTAGTAGTACACACACTGGTGTGCTTTTTATAAGGCAGGTAAAGACCTAAATTATGTTACTAATTAATTTTATATTTCCCCTGGCTACCCAAAAACGTGGAGCTGTTCAACATTCCCCAAATGATGTTAATAACATACCTGAATTCTTGGCACAAACCAGACAAGCCAGAATAGTTGAGGTCATGCTTTCTGTAATGCACACACAGAAAAGGAGAGAAAACATAAATAAAGGATGTCAAATTCAAGGCAGGTGCATATTTGCTAAAAAACAAACCAAAAAAAGGGGTGTCTGAAAATGAAACAGTTGATACAGCTAATGAACAACAGCAGCTAAACATGCATAAGGAAAAATGACATTTTTTGCCAATATTAGTATTGCATGACAGAAGCACAAAAAAGAAAAGTTTAGTGACATTAAAAAGAGCAGTAACTCACTTCAAAAGATAACATTAATTAAAAAAAGGAGAGAACTTTCGTGAACCTGCAAATCTAGCAGTTGATTCTGTGACTGGTTTGTAGCCTACGCATACTATCAAATGGTTAACATGTCATTTTAATTTATTTTCCATAATTAAAAGCAAAAGAATGAGCTAGACTTTCAAGCAGCTGTACACACATTGAGCTACGTGATGTCCTGGATAGAGAAGGAAAGCTAAAATGAGAATAAGCAGCAATACAAGATGGAAAGATAACTGGGTTTGTGAAATTAATTTTACTTTTAAATGTCCTTTCCTTTCTTGTTTAATTTTCAGAGAAGCTGTCTTTTCCTTCTGATCCCATAGTTCAAGT
Organism: Pelochelys cantorii; assembly: GCA_032595735.1. Taxonomy (NCBI): domain Eukaryota; kingdom Metazoa; phylum Chordata; order Testudines; family Trionychidae; genus Pelochelys; species Pelochelys cantorii. Next base: position 23,649,344 of record CM064337.1, on the reverse strand, counting down.
AGAGCTCTAGGTATTATGTTGATAAAAACTCTGTAAATGTCCAAGACACAAATGCAGTAGACCCAAGATAGAAAGAAATCAAGAACCTGATTTACCCTGAATTCTCAACACATGGAGAAACGACAACAAAAACACTTTTGCTGGAAAGCAGATCAAGATATAGAAAATACAATTCATCATTTAATTACTTGTAAAGGCTCAAAGTTGCTGTAAAGTAAGTCCTCTACCATAAACAATTTTTTATAATTTAAAAGTAATTTAATTATTAAATTATTTTGTGCAGCTGGGAAAACCAAGGATTGAACAACACTGAGCAACTGGCAGAAATGTAAGATACTTCCCTGAATTAAAAGCAAAAAGGACTGCATTTAATAAAACAAAGAAAATATTAAAGGCTTTAGCCTTGTCCCATTTAAACTGGTTTTAAACTTGTGTAACCACTACTGAATCACAGGTATTACTCCTGATTTAGATTCCCCCACACATCTACCTGGCAAGTTACAGCATGGCAAGCCAATGTGCGCATCTACAGTCCAGCAGCCACTGCAGACACTGCTTACAGCTTAGTAGATATCCCAGAACATGCCATAGCACAGAGGTCCCCAAACTAAGGGGTACATCCCACAAGGGTTTACGAAGGAATGTTTTGGGGGTGCAGCAAGGCCTGGGTCAGTCCCCATAAGGGGCAGCACAGAAGTGCCACCCAACCCTTGTCTGCCCTCAGCTCTGCTCCAGCCACACTCCCCCTCCCCCCCCCCTCCAGCTCTCTTCTGGTCACCACCCTGGCTCCAAACCACAGTTCCCCTCTCGACCCAGGCCCAAGCCTCCCTCCCAGCCCTAGCCCCCGACCATAGCTTCTGCTTTTAGTCCCATCCCCAGCCTCAGCCCCTGGGTGCAGCTCTGCTCCCACCCCCAGCCTTGGTTTCCAGTGGCAGCTCTGCTGCTGGCCCCAGTCCTACCTCTAGCTGCAGCTCAGTCCAAGCCCTGGACCTGCCCCACCCTTGGCCCACATGCTCCTCTTTGCACCTCCTCCAACTCTTCCCCATTTAGTGTCCATTTAATGGATTTAAAAGTAGCCATTCTTCTATAAAGGAATTTCACAATCCAGCTACAGAGAGAGTATGGAATTGATTTTCATATGCAAATTTGACACTGTTTTCCTCGGGCTTAACAAAGGCTATGTCTAGACTGTAGGCTTCTTTTGGAAGAAACTTTTCTGGAAGGGTATGTCTATGCTACAGTGTTATTTCAAAATATCTAATTTTGAAATAGTTATTTTGAAATAGCTTATTTCAGAATAACGCATCTACACACAAAATGCATTTTGAAATAGCATTTTGCTATTTCAAAGTAGCGCGTCCACAGTGAGTGGACACTGAATCGCATTTAAGGCCGGCTGGAACCAGTTCCAGCAGGGCACCAGATCAGGATTTACTGTGTAGAGCTGCTGCCTGAGGCTATCTGAGGTCTGTGCTTAAAGGGACCCCCCCGGACAGCCAGTTCTCAGGTTTCCCTGCTTGCTAGTCTACCTCAGTGAGGGACAGCAAAGCATTTTGTCTCTGCGTGCTCTGATTGCCCTCACTTGGGACATCACAGCACTCTGCAACATGGAGCCAGAGCTGCCCCTGGGCACTCTGGTGCTTCTCTTGGACGCATTGCTGCAAGCCTGGCTGCACTTTCTGCAGGCTGCCATCCAGGAGGTCCATCGGGGGCTGTCAGTATCCAGGAGGCCCTGCAGGAGAGCTTCCACCCTGAGGAGCACTAAGAGCCTCCCTGGTCTGCCCCACTGGGGGCTTGTGCCTCATTCCTCCCTCACATCCTTCCACTTACCCCTCCCTAGCCCCCCTTCCTGATGTCAAATAAAATACACGTATTTTCATGAACACAAACTCTCTTTATTTAACAAAACTGGGGGGGAGGGAATGAAACTCTGGTGAGACTGGGGAAAGGAGGCGGGAGGGGGAGAAGAGAGGGTGGGAGAGGGGAAGGGGAAACCTGGGAAGAGGGAGCTAGAAGGAGGAAGCAAGGGGAAGAAGGGGGAGGGGAAGCTCCGGGGCTCAGGGCTCAGGGTTGCGGGTCTCGCTGGACCAACTTGATTGTCATGCAAACCTGCTCCTGGGTTCGCATGTGGCCTTTGGTGGCCAGGTTGGCAGCTGTCCTAACATAGACAGCTGCATTCCTCCGTTTAGTGTGGAGATCATGGACGTTGGGGGCATCCCCCCCAAATCTGAATAAGGTCCGTGATCTTCGCCCTGGACCAGGAAGGCGCCCGCCTTCTCTGGGCCCTGGCAGATTGCTCCTGGGGAGTGGTGAAGGACTGGCTGCCAGTGGCTTGCTGGCTCATGTCGTGGGGCCACTGGGTCAGGGGCAGTGACTGCTGGCTCTGGCCTGGCAGGCTTGGAGCTGGCACAGGCAGTGTGGCCAGAGTCTACCCCTTTAAGGGCTCCAGGGAGCGGGGAGGGAGAGAAGTGTTCTTGGTTGAGGCCGGAGTGGCCACCAGGGCACCCTGGGAAGGCTGGAGGCCCCCCTATTTCTAAATAAGTGTCTACACAACACTTATTTCAAAATAGCTATTTCGAATTTGGCATTATTCCTCGTGGAATGAGGTTTACCAAATTCGAAATAAGCACTCCGCTATTTCAAATTTATTTCGAAATAGTGATTTGGCTGTGTAGATGCTAGGAAAGTTATTTTGAAATAAGGGCTGTTATTTTGAAATAACTTTGCTGTGTAGACAGACCCAAAGAGATCTTCTGAAAAAACTTGTTCCGAAAGAGAGAGTCTACACAGCAAAAGTACATCGAAAAAGCGATCTGCTCTTTCTAAACATAGTGTCTATTCAGTGTGGACACGATCTCGCATTTAAGCTGTGATTACTATGGGCCGAGTGGCCACTAGGGCACATGTGCTTTTTCTTCTTTCCTCTTCTTTCGAAAGCACTCCCTCTTCCCTGTCCACACACACCTTTTTCCGAAAGAGCTCTTTCAGGAAAAGGCTTCTTCCTCATAGAAAGAGCTTTACCAATGTCAGAAAACCCCCTCTGTTCTTTCAAAAGAATGTGATTGCAGTGTGGACGTAAGTGAAGCTTTTTCGGAAAAACACGTTTTTCGGAAAAACACGTTTTAGGTATGTCTGCATTGTAGACATACCTAAAGATACTAACTGGATGGCCCATCATAAAACCAGTTTTCCTTATGTTTAACACTGACATCAAAAGCTGAGTATGGGACACTTCCAGTCCACTCAATTAACCTCATTAATACCTGCACTACTATTGACAGGTACATTTTTTTTCTTTTCTGATTCTGATAGTCCCCCTTATTCCCCACTCAAGCTCATCTGAAGAAGTGGGTTTTGCCCACAAAGGCTTGTGATACTATATATATATATATTGTTAGTCTCTAAGATGCCACAGGACTACTTTTTGTTAAAATTACAGAGTAACACAGCTACCCCTCTGAGACAAGACCCAAGATAAGAAACTGACCCCACTGTTATCTCTCTAATTAATCTATTCTAGAGTCTTTCTTCTTCAGATAGGGAACTGTATTCTTGGATTCACTATAATTTGCTGTTATTTTACAGGTTCTTTGTTCAAGCTCCAAATGCAGTAGTTGCAGTATTAATAGCACCCAGCCAGGCCACAGGTGTTTAAAGATGTGAACAGCTATGTAAGGTAGACCTTTTTTGTCATGTTGTGTCTGAAGCTTATATTCTAATGGGAAAAAATTGTCAATTAAAAACACAAAACTGCTTTATGGTCCCTAAAGAAATGGAAATAAATGTGCAAGCATACAACACATTTGCAGCTATTTCCTGTCCATGATCTGTAACGTTGCAACGCCAGTCTGGGTTTGAGGAAAGCATGTTCTTGTGCCAAAACTGTTTGGAATGTACAAAAAAGGTCAAGACTAGGAATTTATATGTTTCACAGTTATTTGGGAATTACGGGAAAGGAACTTGGCTACTCATGGCATTGAGTCAAGCATACTGGTCACACAGGTGTAATAACCCTAGAGTGCTCTGTGCACAGAGACTTTGAATCCCAATTCCATTTTAGTAGAAGGAAGGAGCACTGTCTGTGTGATTACTGGAACTAGACAGATGAATTGGTTTTAAAAGAAAAAACAAGAATCAGTTCTAAAACTCTTCTCTTTTTGGAGCTAAACCTGACAAAGTCAATTATTTACCTATGTAACTTCTATGCCTTTGTCTTACATGAATATGTATTTCAATCTTGCCATTTTCTGTGCAATACACTTCAGACTGCATATTAGAGTTACACACAGCGTGTGATCTGTGATGAAACTGTTTTTTCTTGCTATTGTCCTTAATAAAAAATGAGAATAACCGAGACTGAAAGGTTTGTTTACTTGGCATGCATGGGGAAATCGAATAGTCACATGTGGATTTAGCCCTTAACCTTCCATTTTTGTGGTCTTCAGTGGAACTAAAACAGCCAAAATATTGCAAGAATGGCAATATGAATTGTTTCTAATTGGACCATCAATCAAAACTTGTAGAACTTACATGAAGGAGAAGGTTTTTTGACATTTCTAGTCATATTTTGTAAATTCCGGAGGTTCAGATAAGCATCCAAACTGTCAAGTGTTAATATGAACCCAAACCCGAATTTCCAAACTTCTGAAATGTACAGTATTATTAATATTATTTGTTGCATACTAACAATAGTTTTGCCCTGAGAAAGGCATGACAGAGTGATTAAAGCTTCAGGGGGTAGCCGAGTTAGTCTATAAAGTGCTACCGGACTATTTGTTGTTTTTTAAGTTTACCCTGTACAGACTAACAAAACATGTAGATGTTATCATGAGCTTTCATGGGCACAGCCCACTTCTTCAGATGACTGGTCATCTAAAGAAGTGGGCTGTGCCCACGAAAGCTCATGATATCATCTACGTGTTTTGTTAGTCTATAAAGTGCTACTCAACTATTTCTTGATTAAAGCGTGTATGCCTTCAATACAGATAATACATTTTTTTATCCAGAGCATGTTGGGAGCAGCAAATAGGAACAAAGAAGAGAAAGGGGCTAGAGGTCAGACATCAGTGCAGAAAGAACATAGCTTAGAGATGTTAAGTTTAAGAAAGGTGCAACTTGCAGCACTGGAACATTATTTATCACAGCTAATGCACCAGTGCAGGCTCAGAGATCCAGCAACAGTTATGTGCTGAGACAGCCAGCCCACTAGAAAGAAGTTGAAACCCACATTTACTTTTATACGAGCTCGAGTGAATTATAAAGGATAAAGAAAGGACCATGACATCTACTATGGAAGGTCTGTGATGGATAAATGGAACAGTGGCCCTCCAAGTGGCATTCATCAGACACACACATGATAGATCCAGATAAAGACCAAACTTTAAATATTAATGTACTTGAAAAGACAAACTTGTCCAGCTATAACAGGCCACCAAGAATAAGTTATGAAGACAAGAGTGGAAGAAGGATAAAAAGAACGTTAGGCAGGTGGTGCAGGTGGACTGAAGGAAAAGAGAGGCAAGGAGGAGCTACAAAATGTGATCAGAAAGAACAGTAGTGCAAGGAGAAAAAGAAGTGTGCAGACCTGACCAGTCCCAAACTAGGGAACCAGGGAATTTGCCAGACTAGGGGAGAGCAATGCTTGTCCTTCCACTTCCAAGCCACCAGCTCCCCTGCTCCTCCCCACTGCTGCCAAGGCTCTGCTGCTTTGCTGTTCCTCCCCACAGGGCACTGTAGATCCACTGCTCTTCCCTATGGGGTGCTGCCCCTCAGAGTTCCACTGCTCTGGCCCGCAAATTCTTCCCTAATCCAGCAACGTTCCTGGTCCCAGCCAGCCAGCTTTCTCTGTGAGTATTGCAATCTGGGATCACCCATGGGATCACCGACAATGCTGGACCAGAGGTGTTGCCAGACCAGGGAAAATCCAGATTAGAGAGGTTCAATCTATAGTAAGTACTTTAACACTGGCAGTGAAGCGCAGAATTTTTGGGAAAAAATGTCCTCTGAGCTAGCACTATTTCCTGACGAAAGCTTCCCATAATAACTTACAATTGCATTGTAATCAGCTTGTTTGTGGACAAAGGTATCTTCCATACTACACAGTTTGAGGTCCCAAGGCATGATGCTTTTATTCAAGCCAGTAAACTGTGAATAGATTGAAAGGTAAGAGCAGCTGGAGAGTTCAGGGTGCTGGTAATATAATGTAATGGATTTTCTTGCCACCTGAAATTTTATTATTTGTAGTACAGAAACCCCCGAGAGCCAAAGTAAGACCAGGACTTCTCCCAAGGTCTGGTTTATTTTGTTTTAGATGGGGTCAGGAATTCAGTCCACTTAAAGAAACAAAGGGGAACAGGTTATCTGAAAAATGTGGCTTAATGTACTAGTTCTTGAAACTGTTGTACACAAAGCCATACTTTGGGACTTTCACAGACTTATGGCAGTGTCCACATGACATATTACTTGGCACGACGATGCAGTTTACATTGACAACTAGATTTGCTACTTATGCACTATCTAGAGAAGCCCTAAAAGGTCCACATTCATGCCTAGGTTAAGAGCGCTGCTGAAGCACTATGCTCACCTGCCAGGAGAGAGCACCCAGGGTGATTTATAGCCATTCCCACCACTGCCACATTGCTGATTAGGGACAGGACTGAATGGTCTGAAGCTGCTTCCAGAAGACAAGTTGAGTTGTCTCCAGATGAAGGATTTTCAAAGGGGTAGGAAAAAAATGGATGGAATCCAGAGGAACCATCACACCAAAGCAAAGTTCTTGTCATATAAGTGCTGAGACATGTGGCAAATCTCAGTCTCAGTAAACCCCTGCATGCTCCTCCTTTACTTTGTATTGCATCATGTACTGCAAAGCTAATTTAAAAATCACATGAAAATAGCAACACAAGTGTCTTCAGAAGAAGCAGGGGCCTCTCAAAGATGTTCTTTCCTTACTCCTGATAGCTACCGAACACAAACAAATGCAGGAAATGCATCCTGCTGGACTATTAAAGAGACAAGCCAGCACTCAATCTATTAGGTTACCTCATTATCCAGTGCCTAGTGCCGCAAGCAAAACAGGTGCAAGGACGCCAAAGAAAGAAGAAAGCACGGCCTGTTAATGGGTTGGGTCTCCACACTTTTAAAGGTATTAAAAATACCTTGCTGTGTTTAGAGAACAGCCACATAGAGTAGACATTAAGTAGAAGAAAAATATAAATGGCTGGAGGGAGACATTACTGCTGTAGATGTAGTTTCTTCTCTTTCTTAGGACAATTATTAGCATTTAAAACATTATTATTAATTATTTGCATTATTATTATAGCATTGATTTAAGGTTTTTAAAGTATACAGCACACATAAGAGAACAGCAGCTATCCTTGGTTTTACTGCCACACTAATAAGGTTAGCATTTCAATGGGACTGAACAAAACATTATCTTTCTTGAGATAGACTGAACAAGGCTGCCCTATAGTACCACTCTAGGGGCACTCTGTTTCCCATCTTCCACATGGGAATCTGAGTTCAAGTCGTCCTGATCTGAGTTCAAGTCCCCTAAATTAGGGAGAGTAGAATGTTCTAGGGAGAGAAAAGGGCACAAACTCCAGCTGATGTAGTTCTCTGCCTCCAGTTGACAACAGGAACTGTTTTGGCGGAGGTCGATTTTTCTAAGTGTAAAGGAGACAGTACTTCAGTACAGTGACCACAAGTGGAATTCTTTATTTAGCCAACTGGGCACAATCTTTGATCTAAATTGGTCTCAATATTTACAATGTTCTTAATTATTCTCAGCTGTTTAGAAATTGTTTGTGAGAACAAATTTTGGTTATGATGACTCATAATCTGCTCACCGCTGGTATTCATGTGCGATTTCATGCAGTGTGATTAGTTCCTCAAGTCAAATTATTTGCCCTTCAAGGCATTCAGCCTTGAACCTATTTGAGTGGGCATCTGGAAATGACTAAAGTAAACAACATTGTCAGGTCCAGTGATTTATTTATGTTGTTTTGTTTTTTGATAAGATCTTGTGGGGGCTGAGAGATGAGATATTTATGTTGTGAAGGTTGGCTATTCTGTTCCTGGATGAAGGGGGATTGGCCTCTGCTCTACAACTACTGTTTTTTTAATGGTGATTTTAATTACTCATCAGGGCAGTGAGAGCTGTTGGATAGGTGTCTTTTTGGTGTCCAAGTGAAAACAAACCAATTTCTATCCTTAAGTATAAGGGGCTGTTGGGATGACGGCAGAGCAGGATGGATTTTCAATAAGATGGTAAACAGAGAACTAAAGCAGAAAATTCAGCTAGTCAATTAAACCATAGGGTTTAAGTATTAGCCTTTTTCTATCCAATCCTGCTACTTGCTACTTAGAAAGCACCCTACTACAGAGAAGAGGTCTTGCTAAAACCCACAAAAATCAAAGACATTTACAAAGACAAGGTGCATGAGGTACTATATTTTATAGGACCACTTTCTGTTGGTGAAAGAGACACGCTTTCATTCTTACACTGAGCTCTCCTTCAAGTCAGAAAGCTTATAGTTAATCTGGTTTCTTTCTTCACCCTCATTGTTCACGCACTTTGTGCCTGCAGTTGGCAGAGGTCTCCACGTAGTGGGTGATCCATCACAAGTACCATATGTTCTTCAATCCCCACATGGTCTTCCCTTCAACCAAGAGCATTGCCAATGTAGCAACAAGTCCCAGGTGCACACCACATGAGCACATAAGAAACAGGTGTGTGAAGGAGGTAATGACAGTCTTGTATCCATAACACATTCACCCCAAGGTGTACTTGTGCATCTGTTAGTTATTTATGAATTCCTTCCCTGTTCCCTGCCCTCCCACCCCCAGTAGCTTTACTAACAATCAGGCAGGTGAGTAAGCTTCCTTCTTAAAGAAAAGAAATGTGTGTGTACTTGTGATGGAGGGGAGATTGCAATAGACCCCCAGGGAGGAGGTGATGTGTGGGTGACAAGCAATGCTGGAGGTATACTGCATCAACTGGGAGCATAGCTTAGGTTTGCAAAAATCAGAAGCAGTCAAGAATTAGTACCTTACATTTAAATCTCACTTTTCCAGGTCCAAAGCATTTTACTAACATTAATTAATTTTCAACAGGCCTGTCAGATAATCATAATAACCTGCCTATCTGCACTTTATATATGGGGGAAATTAAGTATAGATTGAACCTCTCTAGTTTGGTACTTTCTGGTAACACTTTCAGGCAGCATCTGTGGTCCGGTATGATTTTAGTTATCTCAGTATTTCTCAAAGTGGGCTGCAAAACCACTCTGAGAAACCTGCTAACTAGCTGCTCCAGTGTGTTTACCAGCTCCCATTAGCTCCAGTTTGCCATTTAGATGATGGCATAGAGAGTACACTTATTAATTTTGCAGATGATACCAAGCTGCAACTGCTTTGGAGGATAGGGTCATAATTCAAAATGATCTGGACAAACTGGAGAAATGGTCTGAGGTAAATAGGATGAAGTTTAATAAGGACAAATGCGAAGTATTCCACTTGGGAAGGAATAATCAGTTTCACACATACAGAATGAGAAGCGACTGTCTAGGAAGGAATACTGCCGAAAGGGATCTAGGGGTCATAGTGGGACCAGCTAAACATGAATCAACAGCGTGACACTGTTGCAAAAAAAGCAATCATGATTCTGGGATGCATTAACAGGGGCATTGTGAGCAAAACACAAGAAGTTATTCTTCCGCTCTACTCTGTGCTGATTAGGCCTCAATTGGAATATTGTGTCCAGTTCTGGGCACCACATTTCAAGAAAGCTGTGGACAAACTTGAGAGCTATAAGGTGGGCTGAAGGAATTGGGCTTGTTTAGTTTGGGAAAGAGACGATTAAGAGGGGACAGGATAACATTTTTAAGGTATCTAAAAGAGTGTCACGAGGAGGAGGGGAAAATTGTTCTCCTGGGCCTCTGGTGATAGGACAAGAAGCAATGGGCTTAAATTGCAGCAAGGGAGGTTTAGGTTGGACATTAGGAAATCTTCCTGACTGTCAGGGTGGTTAAACACTAGAATAAATTGCCTATGGAGGTTGTGGAATCTCCATCACTGAAGGTATTTAAGAGCAGGTTAGACAGACATTTATCAGGAATGATCTAGACAGTGTTTGGTCCTGCTGTGAAGGCAGGGGACTGGACTTGATGATCTCCCGAGGTCCCTTCCAGTTCTAGTATTCTATGATTTGCAGCCAAGGGGAGCCATGAGAAATGGCAGCCCAGCCCATGCTGCTTCCTACAATTCGCCTTGACTTCAAATGTGAACTGGAGCCAATGGGAGCTGCAAGGCTCCATGGCTATGGAGCCAGTAAATAAACACACCAGAGTGGCCAGTTGACAGGTTTCTCAGAGTGGTTTCATGGACCGCTTTGAGAAACACTGAGTTAGCTGGATATCCACTTATGAATGTAGCCAAGTTTCCTGCAGTCCCATAAAGCTTGTTTACAGCCATGAGTCCTGGCTCAGTGTTCTGTGTTAGTTAGCTCTAATTTACCCCCTAAATGTCTTCTGAGAGCTCAGTAAACAGTGGAAGTGTTGGTAATGCTGCTAGACAATATTGACCTCCCGTGGTTGAGCAAATTCTCTGGTTTGGTACCAGTCAGGTCCTGAGGGTGCTGGACTAGAGAGGTTCAACCTGTATTCATTTTTAGAATCTTATCACTTTAGTAGATTTGCTGAAATCTTTGAGAGCATCCCATAACCCCAGTGTGGCAAAACAGTGAGTACACAGCACAGAATTGCATGCAGAGTTCGAGGAAAAGCAAGAAGGGTTTCATTTCCGAAAAACATGTATTCATTAAAAGCGGAAAAGTGTAGAAATGTGGAACAAACAGTTGTGTTTAAATTAAAGTTGTCTGAAGAGGTAGCCCTAACTTGCACTCTTACTATTTGGATGAATCTGATACGACTATTTGCAAGTATTACATACCGTGCAAAAAATCTTTGAGAAACTTCAGCAGCATATGATCCTGTATGCAACCTGGAGAAGAAATAAAGTATCTTCTGAAGGGAAACTTTATTTGGTTCTCGATGGATGTACAGTGTGCATACAATTACAAAACAGTATATAGGCTCAAATTAAAACTTCATATGCAAAAACCTTTGAGCTTTGGATGTATTCTAAACTCCAGATCTACATTTAGTGAACAGATAAAAAGTATCAAACCAAAATCTGAATCTAAAAGTTGGTTCTTTGAAATCTGAATTTCACACATATGCTTAGCCCCCTCTCCATTTTTCAAAGATAGATGTCCCAGTTAGGATCCTGTTACAGGGCCACTGGCCCGTTTAAGGGGAGTCAAGGCTCAATATGCCCAAAACAGCCTTCTGAAGTCCCTCCTAGGAGTAACAGGTTGCCCCAGCTGGCCTATTAACAGCTAACTAGTAAACAAGCAGCTGGACTTAAAGGTTACCCAAGCTCAATTAGAGGAAGCACTTCCAAGGAACAGGATGTTCCAGTGGAGAGGAGCTCTCAAGAGAGCTCACTGGAGCTGAAAGATAGAAGATATGCTCCTAGAGATGGAAAAAAGCAGCTGGCAGATATCCACCAGGACCTGGTCTCAGTCAGGGGGTCTCCAAGACAGTGGCAGGAAGCCCAGCCTGAGAGGAAACATATACTACCTTGGGGAAGAACTGCAGATGATGATTCTCTATGGACCCAGACTCTGGAGAAGGACCCTATCCAGTTTAGCAGCAAGAGACCCAAATCCAGCAGTAGGGACATGAGTCAAGAGAAGCCTGGGGGAGTGCAATAGGTCAGCAGTGGTCTCAGATGGACTTGGTCTTCCAGGCTGGGATGAAGATTTTGCTTACATTTTGTATTAGTTTTTCTTCTTTATTATTGAGACCCTTCAAAGGGGGCACTTCCTCCTACCTAAAGTTCTCTGTGGAATTGTTTATACCCCAACTGAAGAGAAGTCAAAGCAGGGTTTAATCATACATCATGCCCAACCAAGAGAGAGTACATTTACGGTGAAAGATCTCATGACATGTCCTCATTTCAGTGCTAAGATATCTAAAAGGAATATTTGGGTTTTTAAATGCCAGTCTGAGGCTACATCTAGACTACGTAGGAAGGAACGCATTTGCTCTTCCGCTTTTTTTCGTATAAGAGCAAACACGCTCTTTCGGGGAGCCCTGTATACCTCTTTTATACATATATAATGACTGAAAGGAGGCTTTTCCACCATTTGGGCCAAATGGCAGAAAAGCCTCTTCCAAAAAAAAAAAAAAAAAGCTATGCAAAATGAGGAGCATATTTTGTGTAGCTTTTTCTGCAAAAAACATTGCAGTCTAGACCTATTCTGAGTGTTCAGATGCAGCATTAGGTGCTTTAGTTTGATAATAGGTCCATAATTACACACTGGTGACAGACTCAGTACACCTGTAATTTTCCAAACCACAATTATCTAAAATTAGTTTTGATCCAAAACTCGGTTGTATCCTTCAGCATTACTGAAAATTATCTTCATGTCCTGAGTGCTCATTGTTCCTCATGATATGAATAACTCAGGTTGTGCTGTCTATATCTAGTATATATTTGAGAGAGTTTGTCTATCTCTGTTTATTTGTTCAAGAACTCCTCCTAAACGGTAAGAGCTAGGACCACCAAATTCGGTATACAGCTTCCTCTTAGAACTTAAAGCAAGGTCAGGGTTTGGTTGTGCCAGGGAAATGGGATGCACTTGGAATGGGATTGCGTCTCATAAAACCATACAGAAAAGAGAAAGAATCGTCAGGCAAGTGAAAGGGGCTGGCTGGAGGCATTCCCCCTGTCTGGGCTGTCCCAGCTGTGAGCCTCACACTCCCCTCCAGATTCCCTTTAGGGAATATGACTGGGGGCTGAAGCTCCACCCCCTATTTGTATAGGAACACTGCTGGCTGTTCTCTTTCATCAGGGACCAAGGGGAAAGTGCAGCTTGATGCACTACTCACACAGGCTGGGGAGTGTCAGGGTGCACGAATCTGGACTTGCCCCAGCCAGAGGACATGCACACCTCCCCTGGCTGTGCCCACTACAGCTGCAGCAGCCACGGACTGGTGCTTTTCACCTAGCCCCAAGCTGTGGTGGTCAGAGAGAACTGGAGTAGTCTTTTCTTCCTGGGCCAGTCTGCATACTGAACCCCTCATCCCTAACCCCACTCTAGAGCAGTGATTTAAATGAGGAAGAACAACAATTAATTGAAAAGGAGCTGAGCAATGCTGAGTAAATCTTCTAGTATAAGCTTTCAAATAAAGATCTCTTACATACCATATAAAAATAGAGCTGTGTATACATTTTACATAATTGTCAATTGAAAATGTTTAAATTATTTTTAGCAGCATTTTGTTTTACATAATTTCTTCTTTTTTCCATTTATTTCAGTAGGTCCCTGAGCTAAAAGAAAGTAACCATGTGAATTATAGTCAAGAGGCTGAATTAATCCCAGAGTAAGAACTTTAAATCTGATTGTGTAGAAGACAAATCAAGTGAATCCTTCTAAATGCGTATTAGACATCACGTTTAACAATGTGCCCTTCTCTTCCATAGTCTTACTCCCACATGATGTGCCTGCTTACACCCAGATAGCAGCCAGTATGAACAGGTATCTCAATCCATTTTCACCAAAGTTTCTTACTGGTCTTCAAGGACAAGGGCTCTCTGTGACGTTGCCAAACAAATTCATCATATAAACTTATAAATATGAGCTTGGCAGGAACTAGCTTCATCATTGGCAGTGCTTTTTGTACCTAAATTGCCATGCATTGATCTATAGGAGCTTGAGAGCAGTTCACCCAACTTTCATCTCTTCTTGCAACAAGGCCAGCCTATCGTCACTTCAGTTTAAATCTTCAGGATGTGCTTCAGCTAGATCCTCAGATGTCGCCTCTTTCCATGACATGGATCAGGCATGTATCTATAAACACCTACCACCACAATTTTTAGCATCTGAACATTGTAGAAGAGGCATAAATCACCCATCAGGCTTTCGCCTTCTCCTCTACCTCCTCAAAAGTAGCAATACACCCCAAAGTATATACTGATTGCTAGTAGCACACCACTTACTGTAGCACCAAGGAATATTTAAGCTTAAATTATTCCTGGAAAATATGGACCAAACGTTTGTGAGGGTTTATATTTTTAACACATAGAGCAATAGGGTCAGATAGCCTAGCACAGATACGTTTTAAATAGAGATGGCCCTGAATCAAACTCTTCATCTAAACATCTAAATTCTGGGAAAGTTCAGATCTGGACATGAACTTTGTGGCTCAGGCCCAACTCTAGTTTTAAAATTCCTATTACACTTGGGAGTACCATAGAGAGAAACATGGCTGGCCACTGGAAAAGGGAGCATTTCACATAGTCTGTTGATTGAACCCTCTAGCTGGCATAGGATCACAGTAGAAAGCGCCAAAATGGAAAAATCACAATCTGGGGCTTGGCATGAGGTTTCTCTTAGATCTGAGCCCATGCTTTTCACTTTAGACATTCAACTGTGCTAATCAGTAATTAGTATAGGGCTGCTTTTCAAACATTAAATTAAGCAAGATAAGCTAAGGCAAATAATATATTGCATTGCAATTCATGCCTCTATAAAATCCTGTGTTTTCTTTTTTAAATGCTTATAAATGGATCATTTTTATTGGTTCAGTTTTCTTTAAACTCTTATTAATGCATATTTTTCATGATCTATTTCCCCATCAAAGCTCATTTCATATGCAGCATCTGGTGTTTGATGAACTATTGCTTTTATTTAATTTTACAGCTGAGTCGACTAAAACAAAAGGCGGTTGAGTGACTTACCCAAGGTCATTGGATGAGTCAGTGTCTCAAACAGGATAGCAATCAGTAACACTCTTGGCTTCTAGTCTCAGTCCTTGTCCTCATTATATGATCTACACTGCTTTTTATTTTCTTTCTTGCGTAATGTCAGTGCTTGAGAAAATGAAAGACTGATTAGAGCCAGACACAGTGTGAGCAGAAGATGGGCAATTTTCACTGCACACAGCTGTGCCAATCCACTCAGTCTTGACTGTAAACAATCTTGAGCCCCAAGACAGCTTTGCCAATATATTTCAGTTCTGGCCTAGAATACTATTGATATTCCCGCTCTGGGCCTCTGCTGAGCAGAGACTGCCAGTTGGGCCAGACTGAGCACTGGTTGTGCAATGTACACAAAAAAGGTCAAAGAACTCATTTTCACTTGTGACCCAAGCCCGTCAGCTCATTAACACCGTAGAAAATTGAAAAAGGATAATCAGAGCAAGAAAGATTCAAACCAGCATCTGGGACATACTAATATTAAACAGGATTAATTCAGATAATATTTAGAGAACAATTCAAATGGATGTTACTTAGTCCATATACAATCATATTGCTTGAAACAGAATAGATTGCCTGCCACATTATATTTGAGCCAAAACTGAGGCATAGGGCCTTCCCATACTGTGTGTATGGTGACATTAGACTATAAATGTACTGTACAAGGAACTATACAGAGAACATGATACACAGGGACTCACGTCACTTTCTCAGGTGGAAGTATAGCTCCTTCAGAATAAAGCTTTGTCCGATGTTTGGGACTTGAATCAATAAGTTACTACACTGAAGCAAATAAAAATACACAAAAAGTTAACTTAACTGACACTAAGGCTGTATTTACACAACAGGGACAATTGTGACATAGCGATGGTGCTATAGCTAATATAACCTGATGCAGCCTACAGCAACAGAAAGGGATTTTCTGGAACTGCAGGAACATCACTTACTTGAGTGATGGTAGCTAGGCCAACAGAAACATTCTTCCATCTACTTAGCTGTGTCTATAACAGGGATTAGGTCAACCTAGGTACAGTGCTCAGGAGCAGTGGCAGCCCGTCAATACAGGCGAACTAGGCGGTCGTCTAGGGCACCAAGATAAACAGCTGTTGAGGGCTATGGAGGCGGGGTCGCCGATCGCGCACTTCGCCTAGGGCACCAGTTGCCAGCAGCTCATCTAGGGCCGCTCCTGCTCAGGAGTGTGGATGCTATGCTGACCTAAATTTTAAGGATAGACCAGGTCTAAGACCTTGACCCTCAAAAGTCTGGTAAATTCAGAATCACTGGAACCAAGGGTTACCAGGTTAGTTTGGAAATATTGAATCAGTCACTGACCTGGTCTACATTTAAACTTTAGGTGGACAGTGAGTGTTCAGATGGGAAAAATCCACAGTGCTCAGTGTTATAGCCATGCCAGCCTATCCTCTGGTACAGATACAGATGGGTCAACAGAAGAATACTCCCATTTACCTAGACCATTGCTCAGAGAGGAGGGGTCTCTACAGTGATGGAAAAATCCCTGGTCACTGTCAGCTGTGTCTATGCTACCAGGTTATTCCAGTGTAGCTACATCACTGTAGCCATGCTACTCTAGTGCCTGTAACACAGACTCATATCTTCCCCATCCTCTTCACTGCAGATGTCACAGACTCCATGGGATGTGCTCTCAGTGAATTGATTAATTTTATTTCAATTTCCCTTCACAATTATCATCACAGCCTCCTGTGAGTCCACCTATTTGCATTATTTTCTGAGCTTTAGACCCTCACAGCAAAACCAGAGGGGAACAGATGTCTTCTTACTCTGAGGCCCCTGTATGACTAGACTCAACTGGCTCTGTCCCTGTCCCTCTCCCTCCCTGCACTTCCTGCCTATGCCTCTTTTATAAGCCCTGGGTTGATGTGGGGCCAATTATGTTTTTACTTCCCTCTCCCAAGCTTGATCAGCCCAATCAGCTTTTCCTGGGGTACTAATTAGCATCAAAGTGATTAGGTGTGGGCTCATCTACTCACTCTCTGCATACTTTTACAGTCCCCATACTGCAGACATGGCCTTATTTCACAGTGGGTTGTGTCTATTCAAAGCAGAGCTGAAACAGGAATGTCTGTACTGTGTGTAAGGGTGGCCCCACTCCTGGGTCCCAATACCCCGCTCAGGCCTACCTCTAGCAGCCTCAGTCCTACACTATTTGCCCTTGGCAGGATTTCAGCTCCAGTCTCTCAGCCGCAAAGGTTTTGGGCCAATGCCCCAGGGTCAGCCTGGGCTGTGAAAACAGTCCTGTCCAGCTCTCCAGCTGGGCTCTCAGGCTGCCAGCAGAGGGAGGGACTAATGACCTTGGTCTGGGTCACCTCACCCTCCACCACTTAGCTATCTCTGGCTGTGCTGTATTGTCTGACTCTCCTTCCCTCTTCCTGCCAGGAGGGCATCCTTTAAACAGGTTCAATGGCAGCCTCAGGTGAGATCAGCTGGCTCTGCTTAATTTGCAGCAGCCCTATCTCTGTTGCCTCTAATTGCTCAGGGCTGTTGCTGTCTTTCTCTCCATCTGCTGTAGTCCTCCAGCCTGACTCTGTCACAACAGATTTAGCCATTGTTACATATTAGTCTCTCAGACTTATCAATATGATATTTTTATGTATTTATTTAGATAAACCTTTTGTATAGCAATGGCTCCCATCTTCCCTAACTAAGCAGGCAGGCAGAGAGCTATATAGGGGATATGGTAATAAATCTGTGACCATCTACAAATATGTTTGTTGTCTTGTGGCACTTCACACCCTCCTAGGATTTCACAATGACTCTTGGGGGTTGGGAGAAAAATTAAGATTATTTTATTCCACAAACACAGCCCTAGATCCCTTGATCTAAAAGGGAACTTGCAATATAAGGCACATGAAGTTATTAAAATGAGCAATAGCAAACTATCACATGAAAGGTTCATGATAGGTAGAGTTCAGAGGGAAGAAATACTACAAATCTTGTAAAAGTCTGTGCTTCATAAAATTCCTAATCTGATTTTACATATCCAAGAACAATGGACAAGCCTGGAATCATCATCAGTTACTTTGGATGCTTTTCTAAAACAAGACTCTAAATATTCTGCATTAATTACACCCAACACTAAAGCCCTTCCTCCCTGAAAACCCGAATTGACCTCACTTTACGGATTCTCTGCCAAAACTCTTCAGCTGGTCTCAAGGGTCAGTGACACTTGTCAGGCAACAGCACTCTGTGTACGGTGTATGGCATTCACAGTAAACTGACTCAGTACATCACTCCATGGTATGGAATTGTGCACAGAGATCCAGAAACCAAAAACAGATGTTAAAAAAAAATGATCTAGTTCTTGAATTGATAACTGTTATTTTAACTTATACTATTTCTTAAATCTCATGCAAGAGGCTTTATTTTATTTTATTATGGGCATTAACAGATATAGTTTGGAATAAAACATAAAAGCATAGAAATAAATCTAGGAAACCTAATCTTTAGCAACAACAATGTTACAAATGAGGACATTTTATAGAGTAACAATCACACATGCACACACTAGAGCAGGATCTTATATCCACTGAGATTTGGGTTTGATATGGCAGAGAGAGAATGTGCTAAATCAACTGAACACAATGTATATGGGGAACCAATGGGATTAGAATACAGTCATTGGAGAATATATTGTCCCACATGGTAGAGGACAGAACTTAGTAGAAAGGAAGACAAAAGTGATTCACCTGAGGCTTCAGTACACCAATTGACATGCAGTTGTATCTAACTCTCTAGATTCCAGACCTGCTAAGCATAGCCTGTGCTGCCAAAAGCTCTCTCAAATTTGGCAGGCACGAAGCTGACTGCACTTCAGAGGGGTCCAGTAGGGGAATGCCAATACAGCAAACTATCTTACCTGCAGTTATTTCCAAGAGTAAGGGCTGCTGTTTGATTCTCTTCCACCTAGATGTACTGGCTCCAGAAGGCAGTACTTTGCAAAATGATATCAACCTCAAGGGCTAGCACAGAGATGCCATTCCTGCCACTGCTATTTCCAGAAGGGTCCAGGCCCACTCAGCAATACTCATGCACAGCTGAGAATACAAACACCAACACCAATGCATTTTATATAACACTGTCTATAGTGAGATCCTTTGTCTCCCAAAATCCAGTAGAAAAGAGATACATTTAATTACTTCAGCTAGATCAAGAACACAAGACAAACAAAAACAAATCAAGTTAAAACAATGACTGGGTATATTAACAAGACACAGCTGTCACTCTTAGGCTATGTCTAGACTGCATTGCTTTTTCAAGATACCGGAGGTATCCCGGAAAAGCAATGCCATGTCCAAGGAATGCGTCCGCTTTTTCAAAAACAAATTTCAAAAAAAGTGGACGCGCTCTTTCGCCATCCCTGTAAACCTTGTTTTACAAGGAATAAGCGATGTGTCGAAAGAGCACTTTCTTTCAACATTTGGCACCATGTAGATGCACCAAATTTTGAAAGAGCCTCTTTCAAAAGTAAATCCAACTGAAACTACTGGAGGACTTTCAGAAAGACAATACCTACCTGAAAATTTTCGAAATACAGGCATGGCATCTTTAGACAAAGTAGGATAAGTAAGAAAAAACAGCCAACTTATTTGATGTTAACCCTCTGACATAAACCTGTTCTTCAATAACAGATAGTAAGGCTGTTCATTGTTAGTAGGCAAGTACTTATTTATTGAGTGTGTGCAGGCAAGTACTTACAGATGATATCTACATACTCTAGTAGAAGCAGTGGCTGTGTATAAGCTCCAGAGCTTATCTCTCATGAACAGAAATTGGTTGAATAAAAGATATTACCTCACTTAATATATTACTCTGGTAGATGTCATTCCATCTTTATTAGGAGAAATTAGTCCTTTCTACTGGTAGTACTCCTGTCCAATAGAATTATATTCAATAAAGCTGCTAGTTCTTTAATACAGAGTTTCCATTGATTCAGACAGTCCCAAAGCACCCAGGCCTGCTATACACTAGGACTTTACACTGAATTTAGCCCCCTATGGTTGATTTTCTAAGTGATGCGTCCATACTACCAAGCCTGCTGTGCCACCCTTAGGGGCTGCCGAAGTCAGTTTCTGTTCTCCTGCTTTTTACCAGGAGTAATGCTATTTCTGACCTTGCATAGTAGAAGTGATGCTAGTGTTGCTGGATCACTGCCAGAAATTCGACTCTATTAGCCTCCTGGAGGTCTCCCACAGCATCCGCTCTGACCAAAACTTCCACCTCTATTGCTCTTCTACTAAACTCAAAAAGCCCCAGAAACCATAGAATGGCCTGTCCCATGTGGCCAGCATTGCGAGCAAACAACACACCATGGGACATGTGGAGATGAGTTCTTCCAGCAATCTGATGGACACTGCAATGACAGCGAGTACTTCTGCTCCCACGGTCTCCATTTCCCAGGAGTGCTAAGAGCACCAGTTTGGAGTGTCCAAAGCTATGTCTAGACTGAAGGCTTCTTTCAGAAGAAGCTTTTCTGGAAAAGCTCTTCCGGAAAAACTTCCGAAAGACAGCCTCCACACTGCCAAAGTGCATCAAAAAAGTGATCTGCTTTTTTGAAAGCTAGTGTTCACACTGAATGGACTCTCTCACATTTAAGCTGTGATTACTATGGACAGAGAGGCCACCAGGGCACCTGTGCTTTTTTCCACTTCTTTCAAAAGAACTCCCTCTTCCCCATCCACACCCGCCTTTTTCCGAAAGAGGTCTTTTGGAAAAAGACTTCTTCCTCATAGAAAGAGGTTTACCAATGTCGGAAAAATCCCTCTGTTCTTTTGATTTTTTTTCCTGAAAGAATGTGATTGCAGTGTGGATATAACTGAAGTTTTTTCAGAAAAACAGCTGTAGTGTAGACATAGCCCAGGAGATCTTGAACCTCATCGAAGTGTGGAGAGATGAAGCCATCCTCAATGAGCTTCAAACCAGCAAGTGGAATGCTGAGATCTACGGCAGGACTGCAAGCTGCCTTGGGGAAAAACGCTATTCCAGAGATGCCCAGTAGTACAGGGTTAAAAAAATCAAGGAGCTCAGGCACTTGTATCATAAGGCCAATGAGGAGAGCAGACATTCCTGGGCAACACTTCACACCTGCCACTTCTACGAGCAGATGGATGCCAATGGGGTGGGGGATGCAGCCGGCCAGCCAGCTACCCTAGTGTGGTTATCAAGTCCAGCTAAGATGTGTGTGGCGTAAGCCAGAAAGTGAGCTGGGTGGTGAAGAGGCAGGAGGAGGAGGAGTAGACTAGCCAGCTGCTAATGCCTGAGAGCCAGGATCTGGTTATGACAGTGGACCAGGTCCCCCTCCCAGGGCCTCTCCCAGGCCATCGACAACCCCAGGAAGGGCACTTCCAGTGAGTTCACAAACTTTGTCTAACTATAAGCAGGTTAAGGCAATGGGATGTGAGGTGCGGCACTCTCTCTGCCTACAAAGTGCAGGGCCATGGAACAGCTTGTTAACATGTCTGCAGATGGAGTGTGAGTCTTGTCTGCACAGCTCCATGAAGCTCACACATAAGAACTTCTTTGATCCTTCTCACAAGGTTTTTGGGGAGGCCAGCCTTATTCCATCCTCTGTGGTAGGACTCCTTCCTACATTAAGCCACCAATAAGTGATCTGGCATAACTGAACCACAAAGCAGTGCAGCATAAGGCCTAGATTTATGGCTACAGTCAGCATTCACTCCTGATCACTTGCTGTTTTTTGGGGAACACTGATATCTTGCATGGCAATCTGGAGGAAGGGAACCTATTAATACTCTCTCTGGCAAGCCTTGTCTGCCACTCACACCCCTTCCTCTCCTGCAAGCAGGAAAAGAAGCAGTGTCCCTGGGAAGCCCTGTATTCTGGACCCAGCGTGTGTTGGACAGAGAAGGAAGCTGACCTCTGCTGCCCTCGCTCCCACCTGCCGGCTCCTGGCTTGCCAAGCCACTTACCATGCCTGCCTGCCTCTGGATTGAGTGTGTCCCAATGCTTCTCTGAGACATCTAGGCATTTGCCGTAAAGTACCTGCTTTAAAGCAAACATTTTGCCTTGCACAGAACACTTCTCCATCGTCTTTACAGAGACCGTTGGTGCAGGCTAACAGATTCACACAATACATCTCCTGTAATGTCCGTCCTTGTAACTTTTCTTTGCAACTGGGCCAGCTGCCAGCTTGGTGTGTCCTCTACCTCTTCCAGCATCTGCTCAGCTGGGTCACAGCCATAAGCACAAATGCATGTGGGAGGAGATTTTCAGGGAGCAAATGGACAGCCTTCACACCATCATGGTGGAGATCCAGGCAGGAATGGAGTGCAGGCTGGCAGGAGAGGAGAGCTGCCTGGGAGCAGCTCAACAGATAGCATGAGACCATGTTTGCCTCCCTGACCACTGTCATGGAGCATGTGGCATGCTGCCTGGAGAGGGCCATCTCCCAGAACCCCACCATTCCCAAGGCTTCTAGCCCAAGGGTCCACAGGGTCTGCTGGGGCACCAGGACATAGAGAGGGACATCAAGGGGAGCCAGAGCCTCCAGGCCCTCAGGAGGCAGTCCCACTCCCGTTCTTGAGCCCCCCCCCTTCCAGTTCCCATTTCATTCCTTTCCCTGTTGTTTTTCCCCAAATAAAAACCCCTTTTATTTGCACAACGGTCTTTTTATTGCTTGAACTGCTGGGGTGAGGTGGGGATTAAAGGGAAACACAGGAAATGCAGCAGCAACTTGTGGAGAGCCACAGGGAATAGTCTCAAAAGAGGCCTTGCATAAAACTAACCTTCAAGGTGTCACTGATTTGCACTGCCTCTTGCTGTGCTCTCCTTATGGCGCTGGTGTCCAGCTGCTCAAACTCTCTGGTGAGGCACTCTGCCTCAGCCCGCCACTCTGCCAGAAAAACCTCCCTCTTGTTCTTGCACAGGTTATGGAGCAACAACAGGCCAACACCACGAAAAGAATGTTGCATTCACTGAGGTCCAAGCAGGTCAGGATACCCTTTAAACATCCAAATGCACATTCCACTACCATTCTGAACCTGCTCAGCCTGTTAATTGAACTCCTTTTTGCTGGGATCCAGGCTGCCTGTGTAGGACTTCATGACCCACAGGAGCAAGGGGTAGGGCAGGTCACCCAGGATCTCTGTAGGCATGTCCACCTCTCCAACTCTGATTATCCAATCAGGGAATAAAGTTCTGGCATGCATCTTTCAGAAGAAGCAGGCGATTCTAAAGATGCAGGTGTCGTGTGCCTTTTCTGACCATCCCACATTGATGTCAGTGAAGCAACCCATGTGATCCATGAGCACCTGCAGCACCATGAAGAAGTACCCCTTGAGATTGATGTACTCCGAGGCATAATGGTCGGGGGTCAAGATGGGGATGTGTGTTCCGTCTATGGCCCCACCGCAGTAAGAGAAGCCCATGGCAGTAAAGCCCTTCTCTATGGTGTCCATTTTCCCCAGAGTCACCACACTCCGTAGCAGGACGTTATTGATGGCCTTGGCTACGTGTATGAGAACAGACCTGACTGTAGATTTCCCCACCCCAAATTGATTCCCAGCTGACACGTACCTGTCTGGCATGGCAAGCTTTCATAAGGCAATTGCCACAACTTCTGCATGGTCAAAATGGGTCTCATGCAGGTATCCTGGCACCTCAGGGCAGTGGAAGCCATTCGCAAAGTTCCAGGAACATGGCTTTGTGCATTTGGAAGTTCTGCAGCCACTGCTGATCATCTCATCCCTGCATCACATTGTAGTCCCACCAGTCTGAGCTTGTCTCCCAACACCAAAACCGGCATTGCAATGTGTCCAGGGGATTGACTGGTGGCTGTGCTAACACAATCTCCAGGGCTTGCCTGAATGGTGCCTCCATGACATGTTGAGATTTGTGCTCATCCTCTTCCTGGTGTAGCAACATGCAGGCACTGTCAAAGTACAGTGCCATGAGAGGCACTACAACAGACATGAGCATGATGATGCTTTCCACCCAAGCAAGCAACCAGGACACCAAAAGGCACGAGCACACTGTGTCCCCTTTATGTCATGCAAGGGAGAGGGATTAGATGTGTGCTTATGGGATGCAGCCAACATGAGCCCCTCTAACGACCCGTTGCCGAGTTTTGGACCCAGAAAACACCGGAAGCATAGCCAAGACTGCCAAGCTACCCACAATGCATCACTGAGTCGATGGCAGGTTACATGATGGGGACGTGCTACTTTGGACAACATTTGATTCTTCCCTGTAGTGAAGTCAACCGTGTTAGATTCGACCTTATCTCAAAGTGTAGACATGCCTCCAGTGACTTGAAACACAGCAATGTTTCAATGCTAATACTTATTTTCCTGCAAGCAAACAGATGAATTGATTACAGACTGCATAAAGAAAGAGATCTCAGGACTTTTTTTTATGGTCTAGCAGTAAACAAGTTCATTGCCCTGCAAGAAACCTGATTTCAAGACTAACTGGCTGTGTCTATACTGGCACGATTTTGCACCAGAGCTATGCAAATGAGGCTCAGTGTGGAATATTGCCAAGCCTCATTTGCATAACTAATGAGCCGCCATTTTTGCGGAAGAGGCTCTTGTGCAAGATGGAGCTGTCTACACTGCCCCTTCTTGCGCAAGAAAAACCCTCTTGTGCAAAGCCGTTATGCTGATTATTTTCAGGCATAACGGCTTTGCGCAAGAGGGTTTTTCTTGCGCAAGAAGGGGCAGTGTAGACAGCTCCATCTTGCGCAAGAGCCTCTTCCACAAAAATGGCGGCTCATTAGTTATGCAAATGAGGCTTGGCGATATTCCACGCTGAGCCTCATTCGCATAGCTCTGGCGCAAGATCGCGCCAGTATAGACACAGCCACTAAGTCCTTTCCTTGTGAGAAGGTAGATGTTTACACAGCATGGGGCAGAATAGAATACCTTGCATCTCTCTATGTAATTAATCTAGATATATGAAGTGAGGCACTGATGCCTGTATTTTTTGGCCTGGGACTTTATTCAGCTTTGCAATTTACATTAACTTTGAACTGGTAAAGAAAATAGATGACAAGTAGAAACAAATGGTTAAAATGTTCCTTCCACTACAGTACACACTCTCTTATTCCATTGGACTGTGATGCAATAATCCAAGGATGATCAGTGCATGTGCTTTTGAATTTTTCTCCAAAAAGAAATGTCCAATTTTTATATAAATTGGCAGTAAACAAGGTCAAATATTTACCTGTTTTCTGCAGTGATTTCATTATCATTCTTCAATTTTTAGCTTTTTTATAATGCCAGTAAATGAAAGGCACAGCATTGGGTAGTGAGTGTGACAGATGGGAATGGTAGTGAATAGGATCTATTAAAATCACACAGAGTTCCAAAAGAAAACCCTGATGCCAAATATAAAAGCTTAGTTTTGCCGACCCAAAATTTTGTTGCCCATCATACAGGCAAGTGATTTATATGGATTATACCACTTTCCTTTTTTTGGAAGTTGCTCAGATAAAAAAAGAAATCTCTTTGTAATTTACATTAATAGCGATATTACATTGTGGAAAATATTTAAAAACAGACTTTATAATTTTGGCACCCTGAGCTATAAAGGGCTGTGAACATTCAATACTCTCCTGAATTGTGCCAAGTGGTTTGGCAGTAATTTGAGGTACATCCAAAATAACATGAGAGATTTTGCATCAAGTCTTAAGCAAGGCTGATCATTCAGGTCTAGCTCAGTATTTTCCTTAGGCCCAAGAGGGCAGCATTTGTCTGCAGGTAAAATTTTAAAAATTAAAAAAAGGAATCAATTTTTTCTAACCATATTATTCTATTACTTTAAACTACTGTTGACTTTTAAAGTAATCTTTTAAACAAAAAAGACCAGTCTCCCTAGAAAATGGATTCCATGCTAGTGAATAGTTCCTGACTGTCATGGGGCAGACTCACCACCACAGCACCCCCTTCCAGTAGCCCTGGGAATTAGCTCACATACTCACAGGGCGCCTTCCTCTGCCAGTGTCTCACTTCACGCACTCCCTTCTGGACCCCTGTTGCTCCCAACTGCGGTGTCCTCTTCAGGACACTGCCCTCCAGCAGCGCCCACTCTAGTGTCTCTGAACCCCCTTCCGGGGGAAGAGGGGGTTATCAGTCTCTGCACTCCAGGGGACACCCAGTTCCCCTGTACTCTCCTTGCCTCAGTGACCTACTGCCAGTCTTCATCTAGCCCTAGGGTTGCCAGGGGTAGGGCAAAAGTTGTTGAGAAAAAAAAACTCTAAAAAAAAAAAAAAAGGGTCACTGCACCTTTAAATCCCCTCGCTCACCCTGGGTGGTTTTTTTTTTTTTCTTACCAGACAGAGGCCGCAGATACCGGACCAATACCGGACACCTGGCAACCTTATCTAGCCCCTGCCTCAGAGGCAAACTGTGGTCTGTAATGGTCACTCATCATTGGCAAGGGGGTGTGGACCTGCTGCCTTTTCATATCCTGACTCCCCCCTTGCAGCCCTAGTACTCTCAGGCCTTGCCTCAGGCCCTGCAGCCTGGGAGCTTGCCTGGCCAGAACTTCCCCAGCCAGAGCTTCCCCAGTCCTGCCTGCCTTTCCCCAGCACTGCCCTACCTCCAGGAAGCATCCTGATTCCCAGGCAGCCAGGTCCCTCCTACACTCCAGCCAGAGCAAGAGTGAGTCTCTTCTCTCCCGCCAGGAGCCCTTCTTTATATAGCACCCAGCTAGGCCTTAATTAGCAATTAGGGTTGCCAGATACTTTCAACAAAAATACCGGACACATTTGACATTACATCACAATCTACATTACATCTTTTTTAGAAAATACCAGACATTTATATTTTCTCAGTTATATTTTCTCAATTTGTTTCCTGAACAGAAAGCTCAAATACTGGACTGTCCAATTCAAAACTGGACACCTGGCAACCCTATTAGCAATAACTGCCTCAGCTGGAGCTTCACTCTCAGCCCTCAATCAGGACTGGGTTTTTGGCCTTAAAGTGCCATTGTAGGACAGATGGCTTGTCACACGGACAATTACAGGATATGATTTCATAAGGTACCAAAAAAAATCAGTAAAAACAAGGGTACAGCGATGATTACAGTATGTGCTACTTTGCTGACAGCAGAAATAAAATGAAACATACAATAAAGTAGTGGAGTACTCCAGTGATCTGAAAACTGCAAACCAGGAACACATTTTTTTTCTTTTTTAAGTTTTTGACCATTAACTACTTCTCTGATTTTGGACAAGTCCCTTCACTTCTATGACTTAGTCTCCCTATTTATAAAATGAGGACAGTAAAAAAAGTTCCTATTTCACTGTAATGATGAAGATGAATTAATGCTTGAAAGGAAAAATGCTACATAAAATAAATGCTAAGAAGTATTTAGGAATTTATTACTTAAAGCTGACACATGGAAGACCCAGGTTTATTAGAACACTTCTGTAACACAAAAAAATTGCCCAAGCTGCTGGAAATCAATCCTATCATAAAAATGCTATTAAGCTATGTGTGACAGAGGATTGAAAAGAGAATTAAGAACTGAATGGTGTTAATGCCTCCAATCTACTAATTCATAAAGTGGTACTTAATAAAGGTGCCCCAAAAGGATAAAACCTAAAAAGCAAGATGATATCTGTTCTGACTGGTGATGAGCAATAAGCAAAGTACAGTTCAGACACCTCATCATAAATCTTTACCCAAAATTCCAGCTGAACACAAACAAAACCTTCTCCAAACTTCCCGACCATTATTAATCATTTTTACCACATTTGGATTTTGTTCTGGAGCAGAGGCATTAAAGTTCTCCTAGAACTATCACTATATTCCTCACCTAATGGGAAGATATTTTCAGAAATGTCATGAGAAAGCCTGTTCAAAGATGTTCAGCCCAGTTTTCAGACATTCAGGATTCAGTTATGCTCTGAAATCAAGTGTTTATCTAACATGAATCACACCTGAACTCTGAACCTTTTGAGGCTCCAACATAAGCCTGAACATCAAAGAAATCATTGACGCATATTTGCCAAACTGGGATTGTGCAGGAGGAAAAATCTTTGTTTTCTTCACCCAGATTTAGTCTTCTCCTCTGCCCTGTTCATGAACCTTGGGGAAGTTTGGATCCGAGGCTGGATCTCTTAATGGCTTGGGCCCATACCTAATAAACAAGATATTGACTACACAAATGCTGTATATTGCAACTTGGAAATGTGCCTAACAAGTTTTGAAATGTCGTGGATCTTCTTCTAACATAAATAAGAAACATTTTAAGGTGAATCACTAAGGCAACAACTATAGTGAAAAATCATGGAAAGGGCCAGATTCTATCCTGCCTCACAACACACACATCCCTGAAAGGGACTGTGAGGGGGCTAAGAACATCTAATTTGGGACAGCTGGTTATAGTCAGCCCCTGAAGGGCCATAGGTGATAAGACTTGACAGAGAAGTGGCTTCCTGTCTCTTAAACTGATCTATGACAGTGTAAGTGAGCACACGAGTGGATGTTCTAATACATGACATCTGACTATGGATCATCTTAGTGGCTGAGAACTGTCCTGCAGAGCTCCACTCCACTCTGACCCCTCACACTTCCTATCCGGAT
Source organism: Pelochelys cantorii (assembly GCA_032595735.1). NCBI lineage: Eukaryota > Metazoa > Chordata > Testudines > Trionychidae > Pelochelys > Pelochelys cantorii. Next base: position 23,620,929 of record CM064337.1, on the reverse strand, counting down.
GAAAGTGGGAGGCTGGAGTAGAAGTCAGCACCACTAACTTTACAATATATTTGAAAAGTCCCATCTACTAGGGTGCTAACATGCCACAAAGGGGATGGTGTGGGACTGAGAGTCTGGCTCTCATATTTATTATATGTACAGGTTGCACTTCTGAAAACCAGCAGTCTCTGGTCTGGCATAATCCATGGTCCAGCAGGACCCCGGATGCTCCTGGACCAGAGAGCCCAGGAGCCTAATGGAAGGAGGGCCAAACAGGGCTGGGGCCAGCTGGACTGAGCCCTGCAGCAGTGCTGGGGCCAGGGCTGGAAAACCCCAGCAGCCTGCAGTAATGTGGGGCTGGGAATCTTGGCCACCCACGGTAGCACTGGGCTGGGGGCCAGAGAACCCTGACCACCTGTGGCAGTGTGGGGTTGGGGTCCAGGGAACCCTGGCCACACATAGTAGCACAGGATCAGGGGCCAGAGAACTCTGGCTGTCCGTGGCAGCACAGGGTCAGGGGCCATATAAGCCCGGTTGTCCACAGCAGCTGAGGGCTAGGCTAGGGGCCAGCAGCAGCAGGGCAGACAACCTGGCTGGAGAATTGGTAAGGAGGCCAGAGGCAGGGAGCTCGGTCTGGTGGCAGAGGATACCACCCATGGTCCAGCAAATTCTCTCATTCGGGACCAGTAAGGTCCTGATGGTGTCACACCAGGGAGGTCCAACCTATACCACATTAGGCTTTTAGACTGCATGAAACCTGTGATTGTGAGCTCCCTAATTTGGAAGAGCTAAAAATATAAAGGAGAATTCAACTTTCATTGTTATGCCTCTAGCCCTTAATAGCATTTCCTTGTAAGGGTCTTTGAAAAATCTATGTAATCAGATCTCTAATATTGAAAGGAATAAGCGGGTGGACAGCTTGTATTTCTACCGCAGAAAGCTGAAGGGCTCCTACAAGATTTCACTGACACATGTACTCACTCCCCTTTTATGTATTTAACTAGAAGACTTACCCGGCGTTGCCCAGATCTGGGCTGTGCACCCCATTTGCTGCCTCTCCCCAGGGTCTGCCCAGGCTGAGGGGAGGGCCATGCACCACACCTGAGGAGGGGCCATACACCCCATCCGCTGGCTGCTCTCTGGGGCCAGCCTGGGGTGGGGGTGGGCACTTCACACCTTGCCTGCTGGCTGCTCCTGGGGCCAGTCCGGAGTGGGAGTGGGGGCCTCGCACTCCACCCGCCAGCTGCTTCCCGGGGCCAGCCTGAGACAGAGGGGGCCATGCGGTGGCCAACAGCTGCTCCCTGGGATAGGCCAGAATGACAGGGGCCATGGTGCTGTACAGCAACTGCACACTGGGGAGCTTGTTGCCCTCCTGTGGTCAGGTGTGAGTATAACTGTCCCTACTAGCACACCCCATCTCTTTCCATTTGATATGAAACAATTGCATTCCATGCACATCTCATATCCTGGCAAAACCAAACCCTGACCTTGCTTTAAGTTATGATAAGAGGAAGCTGCATACCCAGTTTGGTGGTCCTAACTGTTAGGGTTTAGGAGTTCTTGAACAAATGGACTCACAGATTGATGGACAGACAGACAGACACATTTCTAAAACATATAGTAAAGATAAGCCTTCTTAAATATGCCTCCCTAAAATTCTTAGACTGTCTCTATCTATGGTGATATGATAATGGTAGACCAGAGTAAGTTGCATTTGAGGAGGTGGGAACACTGGAATAGCAACAATTTTTAATGGGTCTTGCTAGAAATGAGAAAACTGCCTCTAGTAGGAAAAAAATAACACATAGGATACCTTCGTGGATGGTTACCTTTTTTTGTGTATCTGATAAAATAAATGAATATCTCATACAAGAATAAATCTTCCAATTTAAAAATAATAACCACACACATCAGTTGTTGACGTACAGTTCTGATCATACTTATTAAGTAAATATACCAGTTAAGGACATGATGGACTGACACAGAAGGGACAGGCTATGAGTTTACTCAGGTTCCCACTCTGAGTCTTTATGGTTACAGGAGTTAGCTAACAAGCAATTATGGTTAAACAAGGATTTAGTTCCAAAATTTTGCAACTGTTAAAATACCATTTTGCATTAACATCTGGATTAGTCCACATCCAGAATCTATCCAAGCCTGAAGTTGATTTAGTATTTAATCATATTAATTCTAATCTCAACAGTGACAATAAATATTGTCCACATGCTGAACAAGAAGAGAGAAGGAAAGCCAGCAACTTATCTGTTAAATAAAATACCAAGGATTAATAAATCACATGTTTTTATCTCTTTAGGGGAATGCTTCTAATACAAAGCAATTCCTGTAAGAGCACTCTGTGCCAAATCAAATACTAGTAATAGCAGGGAAAGAAAATTCCTGCCAGTTCCGATGTCCAAAAAAACTTTAAAAAAATTGGAAAAATTAAAATGCTTGCCCTCTTTCCATGAAACTAAGGGTGTTAGGCATCATGAAACATGATGTTCCCACTGATCTCCAACAACAAAGATGAATAATAGTAATTTCAAAGCATGAGAAGTCACTTGATGCATTCCACAGGGTGAAAAAATTAGCAGCGCCTTTGGTGTTGTACAGCCTGCCTGATAGATAACCAAGTAAACATTTTATAAGAATTTATAAGATTTTGCCTATTGTCCAACTGAGGATAAAGCAACATCTTCCTTAGTAGCACTGCCCTGCACGAGCTGTTTTAAAATACAGAGCCTAAGCTATACCTTTTGGACATTAAAACACCCACAGCTGGCCTATGTCAGCTGATTCAGGCTCAGGAGGCTCAAGCTGCAGGGCAATATAACTGAAGCTTAGATGTTTGGGTGCAGGCTGGGTCCCAAAGCCTGGGCAAGTCTACATTGCAATTTTATAACCCCCACAGCCTTGCTTCAAGAGCCCAACACAGCTGACACCGACCAGCCATGGGTGTTTTATTGCAGTATAGACAAACCTTGACAGATTTTTAATGTTTTTGACTCAGATAGTACCCATCATCAGTTGTTGATGGAAGAATGTCAGCTTATCTAGGACCCCCTCCCCCCCCGCATTTTAAAAAGGTAGATTCCAGAGAGTGAAGCTAACCAGGTTCATAGATACAGGATAAAAGTAAAATCTACAATAAAATTGTGAGCCAAAGCTGAATCCATCAATTACTGAAAGGAATACTGAAGTTTTCTATTTTATATCTACTGTATATCTATAGAAACTTTAGAAAACTTGGAAATTTAAAGTTAACTTTAAGCTTAAAGCAAACAATACAATAACAACAAACCCTGCCACAAACAGAAAACATGGAAATGCATAGTACGGGGCAACTAGCTAACCTTAATTTTATTTCCATAACAATGAGAAGTCCTGTGGGATCCTTAGAGACTTACAAATATATTAGGTCATGAGCTTTTGTAGTTAAAACCCACTTCATCAGATGAGTTAGAGTGGAAATTACAGAATCCAGGGTATATATAACAGCAAAAGCAGTTACCTGTCAATTGTAGGACCAGTGTTAATGAAGCTAATTAAGTCAGGCTGGATGTGTCCCATTCATAGCATTTGATGTGGAAAGATGAATATAAAAGGCGGGGGAAATTGCCTTTGTAGTGCATTAACTAATTAATATCTTTATCCAAGTCCAAGTTGACACTGGTCCTACAACTGACAGATAACTGCTTCTGTGGTTATATATACCCTGGATTGTCACTAGAACTGTCTGAGTGACACCAGACTGGCTCAAGTGAAGTAAATCAAGGGAACTACTTTAAGATACACATTATAATACTAACATAAAATCAGTATGTATTTCGGAAATGTCCCGAATTATTGTACTGAACATGGTCTCTTCTGATGAAGAGATGTAAGATACTATCTTTTTCCTGACTTTAAAGAAAAGAAAAGTTTCTCCCAAGATGTTGCTTCTACTGTCCTGCTTCTCCATCTACCCTCACCAATCATGGGAGCCAGTTACATGGGCTGGCGGATATTTAAAGTTGAATTGTTTTTGGACAGCTGGATGGTTCTTCTTCCCTCCCAAGACCAAATTCAACTGATGTGCTCTTTACTCCTCCCCACTTCACTTCAGACCAGAACTTTCACCTGCATCCCCAAACAACCCCTCACCACTCAAGTGGTTCCCGACCTGCTACTCCGCCGTTGTGGCTTTCTGCATCAGAGGTCACATGGAGTTTATAAACTATAAACTTATAACAGAAGCAGAGACTGCTTTTAATAATGAATAATTCCCCCAAATTAGTCTAAGGCTAAGTATTTGCCAAGACCAACAGATTAAAACAAATTTGGTATTTTTAGGTTAAGCCATTTTGAAGAAATGACAAGCCAAAAAAATCAATAGGGAAATGTTTAAATGTGAGATCATTCTGTCTCCCAAATGCCACACAATTTCAGAAAAATTCTACCTTGGCATAAGATCCATCATGTGAGATACCATGCAAACTGGTTTAGTTTTGGCAAAGTTGATGATGGGATTCAAAATTAAGCTTATAACGGAAGGCTAACTTCAGACTTGCTTATGGAGAAACTAGAAACTCTTCATCATAGACTAAAAGTATTAACAGTCATCATCTTGTTATGCAGAGTGAGGAATCCAGAATAAACTGGTAAAAAAAATCTGTGATTTTCTCCTTTTATCTCATTGTTCTTCAAATTTTGTTGTAAATTTGGAAGATTGTCTGTAGTGAAGCATTCAGGGTATGTCTAGACAACATGGCTCCGTCGACGGAGCCATGTAGATGAGTTTACTAGAAATAGGAAAATGAAGCGGCGATTTAAATAATCGCCGCTTCATTTACATCAAAATGGCCGCCGCGCTGTGCCATCAGCTGTTTGGCGGCACAGCGCGGTAGTCTGGACGCTCTGCAGTCAACAATGGAAGCCTTTGTCGACCACTCCGGTAAACCTCATTCCACGAGGCATGCCAGAGCAGTCGATAAAGGCTTCCATTGTCGACCGCGGAGAGTCCAGACTACTGCGCTATGCCGCCAAACAGCTGATCGGCACAGCATGGCGGCCATTTTGATGTAAATGAAGTGGTGATTATTTAAATCGCCGCTTCATTTTCCTATGTCTAGTAAACTCATCTACGTGGCTCCGTCGACGGAGCCATGTAGTCTAGACATACCCTCAGATGTATCTGCCATATGTCTTCAAGCAGTACAGCATGACTCACAGAAACGATGCAGTATAAATCCTGTACCTTTGTGAAGCTCCAGTCATAACACAAGAATTACGATGTAAACTGCCTTTTCTTTTTACAAAACATGTACCTCCCACAGACATTACCTATATGAGGAAGCATGCATATCTATATGGGGAAGTATATAGGCCTATTTGCCCTGACACCTTATGTGGTTATTTAAACTTATGTGAAGCAATTCATACACACTACCATTCTGATATGACAATATTTTACACCTACTTTCCACAGTTGTAAGTGACCCAAGAAGCAAGCTAGTAGAGAATCAGGACCAATTATCTTTGTACATTTATGGAAATACTGTCTTACAGTATTCGTATTGTAAATAACAGTGTGCATGATAGGTAAGTTAGTCTTGAGTTATCCACGATTTATCTGTGGATTATTTGAAAATATTTTCACGAAGATGCCTACTTTGATTATACTATACAGGGAATCAAAATTCATTTCTGAGTACCATTATATAAATACAGGCTAGTTCCCAAAAGTACAAAGACAGATTTTTCCTCCTTTCCTTCATATTAAACCTGATTACAAAAAAAAGACCAATCTAGGTAGCTTGTATCCAGGAATACATTTTCGGGACCACTCTGCAATTCTGAGATGGGTCTTACACTGTGGCTTGACGGTGACAACTTTCTAGCTCATTCTGGTAATGAAATCCATAGCTGAGGACTGGTTATCAAAACAACTTGTCCCTCAGTCACTGTGAATTAAAGTCTCAGTTCCATCACATACACATTTGTATAGAACACAGCTATTGTGTTGCGGTGTGGAAAGGGGTGATCATTTTTATGGTAAAGCCTCATCCATTTAGGGCTTTAAAGCTATAGATCACCTTGAGGTGGATCCTGTGTTAGACTGCCAATAAATAGAGAGCATGAAGCAACTCAGTTCATTTGTGGAGTAAACAGTTATTTTGGAAATGGCAAGTCCAGACATGTTACTAACCTCTTTACAAATCACATTGCTTTGGATTGTGTCATGATGCAAGATATCACAACGTAGCAAGCCCTGAGTAACGGAAAAATCATTTTTAGTACATCCTCCAAAAAAGTTGGCCACATGTCACTATGCCAACAGATCAAGTGGTTTTGGCTTCACTAGTCACATATCTTCCTTCTCTTTTTTTTCATTTCATTGGCTTCTTATCCTGCTTTGACACTTTAAAATTCTTGTTCTTACATTTAATGCTGTCACCCAAACCCGTACTACCCTTCAAACCCAACTATTCTCCATATTCTCACATTCACTTTTGCTCTCTTAGTTCATCTTTTCATGACATTTTTTTTCTTCTGTTTCCATTCCAAGTGCCAAAATACTGAATTTTTGCATCTTCTAAACACAATTCTTTGAAAATCTCCTGTAAAAAATACTTTTTCACATTTTAAATTTTTGTAAACCTTTCTTTTCCTCCTCCTAATGCCACTTCTAATGACATTAGTTCCTTGTTCTTTGCAATATTTTGTTTTCCTCACAAGTTACGGATATATATTTTATTGTTCATTATATTATTTGGTTCTATTGTTTGAAGGTACAGGTTTGATGTTCTAGTTCTGGTTCAACTCAAAATATAAATAATAGCATGACTTTTAATGTGGCAGCATACTACAAACCTTGTTTGTGTCCATATTTGTTACAATTTCATGTACAAATTAGGTATTTGTCCATGGAAATGGACAATTGGACACATAATTGGCTATTTAACACAGACACAGATACCCCATTAAAATCATGTGTGTATACCATATTTATGTATTTTTTTAGACAAGTACTTTTTTGAAAATTGGGTCCTAAATATGTAATGGAATGTTCCAAACAACAGTAATAAGAACAAAAGAGGGTTTCTTCTTTCATCACAATGAGCAATTCCACATGGAATACTCTGTTCCCTGAGGTGCCAGTAGATTTCCTTTACCTAGGACTTGAGAAAAAATGGACAATTACTTAGGTTCCTCTATATGCCAGGGGATAAACAAGATTAAATTTTTTACTATGAAGATGCTTTACCACAAAAAGACACCTTTAGGATCCGGTTGGACAGTATTATTTACTAGTGGTTAGGGAAGGAAACCAGCATCAAGAAGCATGAGTTGTATTCCCAGTTCTGCCACTGATTGACTATGAGATTTTTGGTGGACAAGTCATTTAACTTTTCAGTGTCTAAATTTTCACATCTGCCATGTGGCAATAACATTTACCACCCCTTAAAACACTTTATGATCCAAACCGGAAACATACCTGTATAGAAATAAATTATCTATTTTGTGTATTTGCTAGGGGAGGTTTATACCAGTCAACCTATCTTCTTCTAGGTTTTTCTGTACCGTTTCTGAAAGTCTGATTGTTAACATTTTTGGAGCCATCTTGTAGCAGCTATGTCTTGACCATATAACTGTGCTTGACTTGAAGTGGGAAAACATTCAATGAAGTTTATATTGTAGATGCCAGAAATTAAAGTATCATTTGTTCTAAGACTTTTTCCCCCACCCTTTCTTTTTACTGGTTTATGCCTTACTCGGGATGCACAGATTACAAAGACAAAGCATATTCTGAAGAGCACAAAGCCCTAACTGCTAGGCATATAGCAAAAGTTTCCATGAATCCATGTTGATCCTGGACCTGCACTTGCAAAACTATATTGATTCAGGACAAAAATAGGCCTTTGGCTGTGCACTATGGCTTTCCATAGATATCTACTCATAAGTAAGCCAAAGCAAACTGTACTAATATTGAAAAGATGCCATTTTGAGCAACTAGGCAATACTAAGCTTGGAAATGACTGCAGTTTCAGGGTGAACATACTGTCAACTACAATTAGGACATACTCATGGAGTAGGGCATTCTCCTTTCCAATTAAAAAAAAAACAACTGCAAAGTTACATATCTGGGATTTAGAAAATGGGGAAGTATAAAGTAATCACCAAGTAGAAACTGACATGGATATTAATGCAACCAGTCATTTCTATTCAACACCCAGAAGTCAGGGGATGAACCAGTGAACCAAGTCACCAATGACTTTGTAGAATGTACTGCTGGGCCATTTACTGCTGCCAGCTGGCCCACTCACCTGATTCCTTGGCTTTCTTGGTTCCACAAGTTCTCTCTCTAAAGCTACAACACCGAGAAATGTGGGCCATCTGCAATACATCAGCCTGTTCCCTAAGCAATCTTCCACACTTCAATCTTGTGGGGTGCATTTTTACTGCTATGTTGGTGCTGTTTCCCCCAATCTACTAGTGGCCTCATGCTAGAGAATTTTATCTATATCCTTCCCCACAGTAGCTCCCTAATGCTATGCTCACTTTCCCTTAATATACATAATGCCCTTCTATTTGTCTCAGTTTGAAGCCAATACTTGAGCACAGTGTTAAGCAAGTGTTGTGTTTTAAAGCAGTTGACTTTTGAATGACACACAGCCCTGAAGACCTATCCCTAGATATGGAATGCAAACAAACAAACTTTCAGGCAAATCAGCAAGGACTACAGCCAGTCCCTGAGTTGCGAACGGTCGACTTATGACCATTCGCAGTTATGACCAAAGCTGTCGTAAATGGCGGACCCTGAGTTACGAACGCGACCCGCGCTTACAAACAGCGCGGTCGTGTGTAACTCTATGGGGTCCGACTTACGAACGAACTGAGTTACGACCAATTGCTTGGTCCGTAACCTGTTCATAAGTTGGGAAGAGGCTGTAGTTCATTTTCATTCCCTGTAAATCAAAGTACAAGTTTCTTCTGTTCATGAACCACATCCCCATTCACGGCGCATATCCCGCAAGAGGAGCACATTCTTTATTTTACATAGAGATGGGCCTGGTGTGAAGCCATGCATCCAAACACCTCTGAAGTATGGGAATGTTTTAAATGCCATATCTACGTCAACATTCTGCACTCTGCCTCTTTCTTTAATTGGCCAACTCTGGATCTGAACAATTCGGAACTTTAGGGTGTTTGACAACTGAATTGATTTTTGAAAAAAATATAATTATTGAGGAAGGAGAATGAAGACTACCATGTACAGTCCTAAATTCAGACTCCCCCATTTTGATCAGTGTACCCTAGAGCTCCCTGAAGTTACCAGAGTACAGATCCATTCTCTATTGATTCTAACACTGACACAGAGAAAGACTAAAAAGATTCATTGCCTAAGATAACAGTTCTAACACAAAAATTCTGGAACTGGATAGAGTGAACTTTTCATGGGGTGTGATGTGGTGAGGTGAATAAGTCTGAGCTGCCATTATGATTCGTTTTCTTGTCTGACATAGCAGACCTGGCTGCTGTGAAGAAAAGCAGTTTTAATGTGCAACTTGCTGTAGCTGTGCTGGGTTATTCCAAAAATCACACATTCTGTTATGAGACAACTTAGCTTCTAACATACCATGCAGACCTATTTCATAATCTTCCCTGGCCTGACTTGAACCAAGGATGGGGGCAGAAGGAATGGAGAGTAGAGTACTCTCATGCGCTTGCATTTGGCTGGTATTGCTCCTTGCTGGCGCTTCTTGTTCACAGCGCTGGTCCCTGACTGACTTAAGGCTGCAGCTGGGAGACCACATTTAATTAGCTATTCTTTTTACTGTAGGTGTGGCAGGAAAGAAAAGCTGCTTAGAAGCTGAAAGATGATTTTCCAAGTGCCAGGGTGCCATCTTCCCTATTCAAAACTTAATAATTTGTTTTCAAGTACCCGAGCCTTAGGAATTGAAAACCACAGAACACTGCACAGGCTGGGAATTTTTTTATTTACTAATTACTCTCCCCACCCCACTCCCACCCTCCTACTAGCTCTCTGGCTTACTTACAAATTAATGGGGAATTCCTCCCATTTTACTCCACAAACCTCTTCAGGGATCCATGATTCCAGGCAAATGAACTAGATAGGAATCTCTTTTTGAGCCAATACAGTTCTTTAACGGACTGCTGTTCACTTCCATTATTATTATTTTTACAGTAGCCCACAGAGACTTCAGCCAGGACTGGTGTCTATTATGTTGGACCGAATGCAAACACACAGGAAGACGTGGTCCCTAACCTAAAAAATATTACAGTTTATTTCAAAAGAATTGTCTCTTTACCACAAGTTGTTACATAGCCACCACAGCACTCTCAAGCCCTTACTGGTTCAGCAGGAACAAAAGACAGGACTATGCAGCACTTTAAAGACTAACAAGATGGTTGATTAGGTGATGAGCTTTCGTGGGCCAGACCCACTTCCTCAGATCAATTTGTGGAAGAAAATTGGCACGACCATATATACCAAAGTGATACAATGAAAAAAAAGTGAACACATATAAAATTGACAAATCAAATTTTAGAACAGAGTGGGGATGAGGGGGGAAGGTTAGTGTCTGTGAGGTAATGACATTAGGGGTAATAATTGGGGAAGCTATCTTTGTAATGGGTGAGATAACACTGCTCTACAGCCAAAATGCTTCTGAAATAAATGTAGTCAAACTTTACTAATTCTGGGTCACTGAGAACGAAAATTATGCTTAAAATTGTTGATTGGCTCTAGTTTTCAAGATATGCTATTGGGTCAGTATATACGACCCTTGACTTGGGAATGGTGGAGGATAAGTGAGTTATAAAGGGAAGGGATCTCAATTTAAACCAGAAATGACTAAAATACATCTTAGACTGGATCTATGAATAAATCTATGACTGGGTTTGGACAGTACTTGCTTTTTAGACAAAACAATGAATGATGCAATCTGAAGCTGGTATTGCATCATACATGATATGAATTGCATCATCTTATTCCTAGAAGTCATGGATGATGCAATCATAACAAAGCTTACATCACTCTGCTGAACAAGTTGCCCTATATCAGCTCTAGAAATCATACAGTGTTGTGCTCTCTTATTTGTCAGTGTTTGATTTTGCAAAGGGACACATTTCTGTTTAGCCAAAGTGAGCAGAGATGCCTCATACTTCTGTGAACAGTGCAGATAACTTCTGCTATGTTTGTGGCGAAGTGACTTTTGCATCACAAAAGCACAGTATAACTACTATGGTTAAGAAAGCCTATCACCTTTATTTTGGCTGCAAAATTGGAGATCGGGACAAGAGGTGGGCCCCACACATATGCTGCAACACCTGAGCAACAAATCTTCGCCAGTGGTTGAACAGGAAAAGGAAATGATTTGGAGAGAGCCAACAGATCATACCAGCAATTGTTACTTCTGCATGGTGCCTCCAGTTGGGAAAGGTGTGTCAAAGAAGAAAAAGTGGACTGTGCATTATCCAAACATTCCATCAGCTATACGCCCAGTACCCCACGGAGAAGGACTGCCGGTTCCTGATGCACCAGAATCATTCTCACTTGAGTCAGACGAGGAAGAGGAAGAGGATGAAACTTCTGGTCCTGAACCATCAATGTCACAGGACCCACATTTTCTGTCATCCTCCTCCTCTGAACCACACCTCATAACACAAGGTGAACTGAATGACCTTGCCAGGGAATTGGAACTACCCAAGAGTAAGGCAGAGCTGTTGGGCTCCAGACTACAGCAGTGGAATCTCCTGGCAGCTGATGTTAGGGTTTCCATGTTCCGTGACCGTCAAAAGGATCTTGTCCCATTCTTCTTCATGGAAGGTGATCTTGTAGCCTGCAACAACATCGATGGTGTGATGGCAGCCCTCAACATCATTCACGATCCAGATGCGTGGAGACTGTGCATTGATTCATCGAAGAAGGGTCTTAAAGCTGTTTTGCTGCATAATGGCAATGTTTTGCCGTCAATTCCAGTTGGTCATGCAATCCATATGAAGGAAACCTATGACAACATGAAACAACTTTTGAGGTGCATAAACTATGACCAACATCAGTGGCAGCTTTGTGGCGATTTGAAGGTTGTTGCTCTCTTGCTTGGTCTGCAGACTGGATACACAAAGTACTGCTGTTTTCTCTGCGTATGGGATAGTCGTGCAAGAGATTCCCACTACATCAAGATAGATTGGCCACTCCGGCAGCCATTGGAGTCTGGGAGGAAAAGTGTTCAGCATCCACCACTTGTTGAATCAAGGAAGATTTTGTTACCACCCTTACACATCAAGCTGGGTCTGAAGAATAACTTTGTCAAGGCCATGAACAAAACACAAGCAGCTTTCAAGTACCTCCGTGGAAAATTTCCAAGGTTAAGTGAAGCTAAGATAAAGGAAGGTGTCTTTGTTGGTCCTCAGATTCATGAACTTCTTCGAGATGATGCATTTGACCATATACTGCGTGGCAAGGAAAAGACGGCATGGAAAGCCTTCCAATTAGTGGCAATAAATTTTCTCAGAAACAACAAGGCAGTCAACTACAAGTTGTTGGTGGAAAACCTCCTCAAGGCATACAAAAGCCTTGGTTGCAACATATCACTAAAGATACATTTTTTGCACTCTCATCTAGATTTTTTTTCCACCGAACTGCGGAGCAGTTTGCGACAAGCACGGCGAGCGATTTCACCAGGACATTGCAACAATGGAGAAACGCTATCAGGGCAAATGATAGCTTGCAGACTATTGCTGGACAGTGACAAGAGATGCTCCATTTAATGAATACAAGAGACAAGCCAAGAAGTGCCGAGTAGACACTGAATAGGACTAAACTATGCACATAATAGTTTTTTGCCTTTTGTTTCATAATAAATTTTATTTATATAACCCTTTTGCTGATTTTTAAAGTGTTACATAAACAGGACAGGTGAAATATTATCATGTAAAGCAACCATAAACACATGAAAAGACCTAGGTTTACAATTTATGATTAAAACTCTACTATCTACACAATATACATAGACGTAAGATGTAAAAACTTAAATATCTTGGAAACAGTAGCCAATCAGTTGTTTTAATTGTCATATTTGAATTCAGCACATCAAAATACATAATAAATAGCACATTTTATCTCTGAAGCAGACGACTTCTAAAAAATTGTAGACCAGTGTAATTAGCATCTTTGTTTGAGACCCATACATAAAGTGTCAAATTTAAGCACGAATGACAGTTCTGAGGCTTCTCTTTGAAGTCTGGAGTTAAAATGTCTTTGAAGCAATATGCATGTTTTAAGGTCATTGAGAGAATGGTCAGTCTGGTTAAAATGGCAAGCAACAGTTTTCTCTCTGTGAGAGAGCCTAATGTCTGTTTTATGTGCATTGATTTTTTGGTGAAGTGTCTGAGAAGTTTGTCCAATATACATAGCAGACGGACACTTTAGGCACACAATGGCATAAATTATATTTCTGGATGAACAGGAATATGTGTTCTTGATCTTGTAAGTGGCATGGTTAGGTCCAATAATGGTGTCAGCAGAGTAAATATGTGGACAAAGCTGGCACCGGGGTTTGTTGCAAGGGAAAGTTCCAGGGTTGGTATTAGTGTGGTATGTCCTGTAGTTGTTGGTAAGAATCATCCTGAGGTTAGGTGGTTGTCTATAGAAGACTATGGGTCTGTCTCCCAGAGCCTCTTGGAGGGTAGTATCTTGTTCCAGTATAGGTTGTAGTTTATTGATAATGCGTTGGATGGGTTTAAGTTGGGGGCTATAGGTGATGACAAGTGGTGTTCTGTTGTTGGTTTTCTTGGAGTACCGAGGCATCCATCCTTCCATTCCCCTCAGACCATGGTGAGGGTATTACCTTGAAAGATCCAGCTTGGCTATGACGTTTTTAATGTTCAGTAATGTGCCAAAGTAGAAATACCTGTAAATTATGTATCAGGTACCCAATTGCTTGTTATCATAGATTAGTCAATATCCTAATTATTTCACTGATTCAAAGAGTGGAAGAATAGTCTACAGATTACTATGAATTGTATTTCCTATCTGTCTTAAGTGTTTGTGATATGCTCACCACTGTAGTATATAGGCAACCTACAATTTGTACAGGTTGGACCTCCGTAGTTAGCAGCTTTGGGACCTGACTGGTCCTAGATGAGGGATTTTGCCGGACCAGGGGAGGTCATTTCTGGACCCCCGGCTGTCAGCCTCCCTGACCGGTCACTGGCCTCACAGCCAACTCCCCACCTCCTGCTGGCCCTGCTGCCTTGCTGACCCTCTGGGCACATGGCTCTGAATCCCACAGGCAGCTGTGTGTGCCATGCTGGGGCTCTGGGACCCGCCATGCAGCCACATGCCATGGATCCCAGATCCACCAAGCAACCGTGGCTCTCCATCCCGCTAGGCAGACTCTCGCCAGGTCTCCCAACCCCTCTGGGCAGCCCCGCTGCCATGCACTGGGCAGCCCTGCTGCCATGCAGTGGGCAGCCCCACCATCAGCTCACTGCAGGCAGCCCACTTCCCTGCCAGCCCCACAGGAATCCTTGCTGCTGGCCCTCCACTGGGACTTTCTGGTCCTGCAACATCTGTGCCGGACTATGGATGTTACCAGACCAAAGAATCCCAGTTAAGAGTTTCAACCTGTAGTAAATATCACCTTCCATCAGAGGGTCTCAAAGCACTTAATAAATATTAATTAATTCTTTTCTATTTAGATTTTTATATATTCAGGCACTGCACACAATACTTGATTAGGGAGGGCGGATTAATTGTGATACAATTCAAACCAACCTCAAACTCCCAAGCTCTCACCCAACCAGAGATGCAGCGATGAGATTCCAAAAAGTTATGTTAATTGTATCTACCTGATTCAGCAGCTTCTGGTTCTGGCAGAGCCAAGGTGTGGAAGTACAAAATACTGTGAGGAAGACTATAGAAACAATGAGCAGTCCTGTAGCACCTTAGAGACTAACAAATATATTAGGTCATGAACTTTTGTGGATAAAACCCACTTCATCAGATGAGCTGGAGTGGAAATTACAGAATCCAGAGTATATATACCAGCACAAGCTGTGACCACTGTAAATGATGCTAATTGAGTCAGGCTGGATGTGTCCCATTCATAGCTTTTGATGTGTAAATGTGAATATAAAAGGCAGCGGAAATTACCTCTCGTTAATATCTTCATTCAAGCCCAAGCTGATAATGTTGAATTTGTAAATTAATTCCAGTTCAGTAGTTTCCCTCTGTAACTGGGTGATAAAATTCCTTTGTAGAAGAATGGCTACTTTTAAATACATTATTGAATGTTCAGGGAGGCTAAAAAGTTCCCCTACAGGTTTATATGTGTTACCATTCTTGATGTCTGATTTGTGTCCTTTAGTCCTTTGTTGAAGACACTGTCCAGTTTGGCGAATATACATGGCAGAGGGGCATTATTGGCATTTGATGTCATGGATCACATTAGAAGATGTGCAGTTGTATGACCCCCTGTTATTGTGGCTTATGTGGTTAGATCTTGTGATGGTGTCACTTGTATAGCTATATGCAGGGCTCACCAAGCGGCGGTGAGCCCTGCTCGCCAGCCGTGTGGAACCGCGCGCTGCGCATGTGCTGACCACGCTGCGTGCCCGTGCCGGGCTAAAATCTACTCGCCATGGGCAAGTAGATTGGCTTAATTGTTGAGCCCTGGCTATATGGACTGAGTTTGCAATGGGGTTTGTCACAGAAGTAGGTTCCTGGGTGAGTGAATGTGAGGAAGACTGTACTTGTTAGATTTGTACTTTAATTTTGCAGACTCAAGAGATTAGCTTTCAGATTCTTAGGTATTTATCTTAACTGAAGTTTTGCAGCCCGATTCTCCTCTCATTCATACTGTTTTTGCATTAAGGGAACTACCCTGAGCTCTTAATTTATGCTAATATTAGTGAGAGGAGAATCAGACCCTTTAGATTCAACTTATCGCTACTCTCTACTTGTAAATGCTACATCTCTCTCTAGTTACTATTTCTGGAGTCTTGAATTTCACTCTGAATTCTCCCAAATTCTATCACATTTGGGGGGAGAACTGGGATCAGAGCTTCACCGTTCAGCTACACTCCATAGCAGTCTGTGAAGAACAAGTTTCATTCACCAACAGTCAATTATCCTTAGTACATGTACTAGGTTTTTATTGACAGTCTCAACCAATCCCTTTAGGATCAGGCATTTACAGGTATAAATATTTAGGGAGGTTGCAATAAGAGTTGTGAGTTATGTTGTTGTAATGATTGGAAACACTAGATGGCACTCTGGCATTCAGGTATTAAATCTCTCATTAGGAAGATCATGCATTTCTTTACAATGACATTTTCTCAGTCTGATATTCAAGTTTGATAGTCACCAGTATTAGATGCAGATTATGAATTGGGATTTTCATTTAAGCATTTGTTTAAAAAAGTAACACCTAATAATATAGACACCTAAAAAGTGTCACCTAATAATATAGTGATTGTTCCTGTAAAAGACAGTAGTTAGATAAACTATTGCATAAGCCACATGTAGGAAGTTCCTCTTTCATTCAACCTTCACTACTGTACATAAGCTAAAAGCTGTCGCTAGAACAAAATATTATTCTGAAGTCTTTTTCCTTCTTGCCTCTAAACATGATGTATGGTGAAATTAAAATTAGATTTATGAAAATCCTCTTCACCATATTTTACCGATTTTACTGTCTCAGCTGAAAATATGAATATCCTGAATATGGTATTCAAATAAATCAAGACAGCGGTAAGGGGCCATAAAATCAGAGCATACTTCATATATTAATGTAGCCTCCGTATTGTTAGGAGGTAGAGAAATATTATTATCCATGATTTCTCCATTGGAAAATTAAGAAATTAAATTACTTGCCTCAGGTCAATGTGAGCTGGTAGGGTTCTGGGAGGGGAACCTCCCCCTCAGGGTTAGTGGGCACTCCGCCCCACAACACCCTGTTTAGTCTTTGGGGGAATTAACAGTGGTTTTGGTCTAGAGCCCAGGCCCTTGCTCAGGGTGGGCAGCAACAAATAGTTCAGAGCCCCAGGCCTCGATTCGGGGCAGGGCAGCAAAATAAACAGTTCAGAGGCCCAAGCCCTTGCTTCAGGGAAGGGTGGCATTCAACAGTCAAAGTGATTTGGGCCCAGCCAATGGGGGAGACTGCCACCCAAGAGTATGGTAGCGGGAGGGACGCAGGCCCACCCGCTCCACTGCGTCCCAGCCCAAGGCCCTGGTAGCAGCAGAGCAGTCCCGCTGCTGGGTCAGGGGGATCCACTTTGCAATGAGCTGACCTGGCTCTGACTCAGCCAAAAGGCAGTCGGCTTTCCCTGGGCTCTTTCCACACTCCCCTTTGGACTGTACGTGGGTCCACTGTAAGTCATCGTGGCTCCGTCACTCGGGAACCTCTGGCCAGGTGTGCAGTCCTTCTATGCAGTCTGTGAGTTGTGGGTCCGGCAGCTAGGCCAGTCCTCAGTTTCTCCTGGGTCCAGCTCCTCCTCTGGGTGTGCAGGGGAGGCTTCTGGCTCCTTCAGCAGTTGGGACTTCACTGGCCTCTCTGGCAGGCCTTTTATATCTCTGGCCCCACCTCCTGGTCAGGTGGGTCATTAGGGGCAGATGTTGCCCACCAAGGCTCAGGGAGGGGCACCTCCCCCTCAGGGTCAGTGGGCTGCCACTCCACACCACTACAGTCACATAGGAAAGTTGTGTCAGAGACAGGCTAGAACCCAGATAATTTGCATTCCAGTCCAGTGCCATAATCACAAGACATTTTTTTCTCTCATGCTCAGGAGCATGTCAACAAGAGACTGTTATAAAACAAGTTCCACTCAAGATTTATTCAGAACATCAAAAGGTTTTGAATAAGGTAGTGGGAATGTTACTTGTAGAAGACAATGAGAAAATTTACTTCTGTTTCTGAAAAAATGGGAAAGCTAGCATCTTTCTAGCCAAAAATCCTCACAAAGTCCCCCAAAAACCATGACAATAAAAGTCCTTCAAGAGAACAGCATTATACAGATGACTTTGCATGAAATTCTGGAGGTTTTTCAGGTCATTTAAAGAAACCAAAACTATGGTAGAGTTTGCAATAAGAAAAGACATAGATAACTGTAAGAAAGTAGCAATATAAAACAGAGCACATGACTTATAGATAAGGTGTGGATGAGGAAGTTCAGAAGAAAGAGAAATGAAACCTTTATACTCCAGCAAAGACAAATATGCTAGAGTGTAATTTTAAATAATAAAATGCAAAGAAACGTGAATAAAGTTTTAATTAGTTAACGGGGACTTCAAGTTGATCTTATTCAAAAATAGTTCTAGTGTCGTCAGTCAAATTACACCATTGTATGTAAGATCAAACTAAGGCTCAAAAATTCTAATAATTTCTGAAACCAACAGATTAGCAAGTGCTCAAGAGAGTCCATATGGAAAATGGGCTCAAATTTTCATTGAGATAGAGCACTGATCTTTCACTTCTGCAGACCTGGATTCAGATCTTGTTTTAGCTCATGAACTAAAATTGATTTGGTGGTTTCATTCTAGTCTCCATGGGTATGTCTAGACTACATGGCTCCGTCGATGGAGCCATGTAGATCAGTGTACTCGAAAAAGGGAAATGAAACAGTGATTTAAATAATCGCCGCTTCATTTACATCAAAATGGCTGCCGCGCTGTGCCAATCAGTTGTTTGGCAGCACAGCACGGTAGTCTGGATGCTCCGCGGTTGACAAGGGAAGCCCTTGTCGACCGCCCCATTATGCCTCGTGGAATGAGGTTTACCGGGGCGGTCAACAGCGTGGCAGCCATTTTGATGTAAATGAAGCGGCAATTATTTAAATCACCGCTTCATTTCCCTTTTTCGAGTACACTAATCTACATGGCTCCATCGATGGAGCCATGTAGTTTAGACGTACCCCATACGTGCACATCACAAAACCACTATAGAAGTTATCATGATTAGCAGTCTGTTTAAAACAAGACCAGTTCTAGACTAGCAGGAAATGTTATAAGTTAGGATTGAGGCATCCTAGCACAACTTGTATGGAACTTTACTGTCTCTGTCTGCATTATGGCTGGCTGAAGCTGAACATTATTAGGCTCTCACATTTACAAGTACCAAATTCATATAAAAATAAAAATAAATACAGAATGAATGATTAAAGACTTAATTCATACTGCCATGATTCACCCTGTGGGATTCCAGTGAAGTCAATGGGGTTAACAGAATTTATTTACACCACCCAGTTGGTTTTTTTGACAGGCTATATCCTGTCTTGTAATGATTCTCTCACCCATGACCTTTTAATATGGATCAGTTAAGTCTAGATGTCATTGAGCCTGATCCTACTTCCATTTATGCCAGCTGAACAGGGTTGAACCTCTGGTGACAAAGTTTGGAATTGTGCTTGAATGCATCATTACTACACAATAATATAATGTCTCTCCAAGGCAAAGGTTCACTGGACAACCTTCAGTGAGATACAAAGTAGATGGTCTATCACGTGACAATAAATGAAAACCCATCCAACTCAAGAGTGCTTCATCAATGTAGAATGTCACATTAAGTGAAGCCAAAATCTAAAATAACTGTGTCTGGACTAAACACCCAAAAATTTTAGGGCTTACGGGTTGGGAAACAAATGTGGTTTTGTGAGTAAGACTTATTCATCCTAGCATCTTCTGCCAGGATGCACAGCTAAGTCAGGCCTCAGCAACAAAATTGGGTCTTGCAAAACTTTGAAACATTGTGACATTTTAGAGACAGAAATGGAAGGGTGTCAGGAAATTGAATTAAAAAAAAAAGGGCATCAGCAGACAGAACAGTTTAATGAATTTTCTATTTGACAGGTAACGGCCATAAATAACGTGGCTCCAAAGTTGTGGAGACTTGAATAAGACTGAGTGGAATTAAACAAAAACAGGAGTAAATATTTTGCCAACAAGGACACAAAAACCAGTTAACAGTAGCAGCAACATTCATTCTCAATCCCAGGAATAAAAATTATCCTCCCTTCTGCAAAGCAGCCACTCTCCTTGAGAGTGATTCTCACTCCTAGGCAACACTGATGTTCAAATACAGCAGACAACAGCCTTCTGCCCTACCAGGTTACCAGCCTCTATTCTAAACTCTCAAAAGTGTTCAAAAAATTAAGGGCTTTACCTATTTGGGAGAGTTAGTCTGTACTAATTTGAGTTTTAGGATTTAAAATGCCTGCAAACAAACCCATACATGCACCGACTCTCTACACGGTGAAAATTCTGGAATCTTCCAGATTCAAATCCTCTGTCAAAGTGTAATAAGTTTGATTTGAATTGATATAGCCCTTTTTGGTGGAAGTGAACTAGAAGCATTTCTGAGACTCCAGCAGAGGCGTAGTGAAAGGGGAGTGGGGGGGGGCAATTGCCCCTGGGCGCCACGTTAGGGGGGCGCCGGGCCGGGGTAAGAGCGAGCACACACTGCGCAGGCTCACCTGGCATGGGCGACGAGTTATATGGCCATCCCTCCCCCCCCCGGCCCCGGACTGTCCCTGCTGTGCGCAGCATTCAGTCCGCTCCCCCTTGCCCACGCACGCTGCTGGCTGCTGCTGCCGCCATGCGCAGCATTTCCAGGTGACCAGGGAGACGCCCGGGTGTGATGTGACGTCACGGCCCGGGACTTTAAAAGTGTTCGGTGCCGCGTGGTGCCGCACGGCCTAGCTTCCAGTTTGGAGTCCGGGGATTTCTGGGGCCCGAGCGCAGACTCCGGCCCCATAAAGTGGAAGGCAGAAGGTACGACAGGGTAGGGCAGGGCAGGGAGAAAACTAGGGGGAAGGGATGGGGGAGGAAGGGGCTTGTGCGGAGGGGGAGAGGAGAGGGGAGGAAGGAAGGGGTTAGGGGGGGAGGGAGAGGAAGGGGCTTGTATGGAGGGGGAGGGGAGAGAGAAGATACAAATGCCAGGGGGCCAAGTGCAGACAATGAGGAAAAGGGCAGGAGGGGAGGTGTCAGTGGGAGGGGGGACAGGGTGATTCTGTGAGAGGAGAGGAGAGGGGAAGGGCATTAGGGTCTAGAGGGGGGAGGAGGAGGTGCTGGGAGAAGGCTTGAAAGGAGGGGTGGGCATGAGAAAGGTGGGGATGGAGCAAGTCATGTGTGAGGACACAGAGGGGCATGAGGGGAATGGGGGCAGAGAGTGGTGAGGGGGTGGGCATCAGGGAAAAAGAGGGCAAAGGGAGCAGGGGCATTGAGGGAAGGGGGAGGCACCAGGAGGGTGCAGGGCTAAGGGAAGGTGCAGGTGCCAAGGGATTCTGGGGTGAAGCAGAAGGGCAGACACCTGCAGGGGAGGGACCAGCACCAGAGGAGAGAGGCAGGGCATGTGTGTAGAGGGAGGTGTTGGAAGAGGGGATGAGGAGGGGTAGCTCACTTGATCAGAGTGGGGCTACTGGAAGAGTGGGCACAGGGGGGAGAGAAGGGCTGGTGGAGGGGGGCAGGTTGCAGGAGGGCTGAGGGCAGTGAGAAGGGCAGGAGTCAGGACAGCAGAGGAGGGTGAGGAGTTGGGGGGCAGCAGGCACCAGGGGAGATGATGGAGCAAGGAGAGGAGACATGGCAGCAGAGAGAAAAGGTA
Organism: Pelochelys cantorii; assembly: GCA_032595735.1. Lineage (NCBI taxonomy): Eukaryota > Metazoa > Chordata > Testudines > Trionychidae > Pelochelys > Pelochelys cantorii. The sequence continues at coordinate 23,599,345 of CM064337.1, read as the reverse complement.
AAGGTTTAAAAATATTTATTAATAACTTGGTATGCTGCCCACGGCCAGTTTGTTTGCACCCCGCAGTGCAGTTTGGGTTTATGTGGGGATCAACACGTGGCCGGTGAGTGGGAGACAAAACAAAAAATTAGTCAGTGTAATGATCTTCTGTTGAAATGCGTTTTAGTAGTTAAATTCTTGGACTCTCATTGCTCATGAAAAGTGCCATCACATGGGTAGAAATCGGGTAAATATTGCATTTTATTAATATCAGCAGAACTGACTTAAATGGGGCCTGTGTGTTGTGTAGTCTTGCCTTAATCTTTGTATTCATGCCTGTCAGTGTGAGAGAAGCTATTTGTATATATTTGCTTGCATATGCAACCACACTTAAGTTGAGGCCCTCAGCATGTTCTGTAAGTATCAGTGTGGCCCCTGGGGCTCCCAAAGTTGAGTTGCCCTAGCTCATCCCTGACAGGTGTCTGTCTAACCTGGTCTTAAATATCTCCAGTGATGGAGATTCTGCAGTCTCCCTAGGCAATTTATTCCAGTGTTTAACTACCCTGACAGGCAGGAAGTTTTTCCTAATGTCCAACCTAAACCTCCCTTGCTGCAATTTAAGCCCATTGCTTCTCATCCTAACCTCAGAGGCCAAGGAGAACAATTTTTCTTCCTCCTCTTTATGATACTCTTTTAGATACTTGAAAGCTGCTCTCATGTCCCTTTTCGGTCTTCTCTTTTGCAAGGTAAACAAGGCCAATTCCTTCAGCCTTGCCTCATATCTCATGTTCTCTAGACCTTTCATCATTTGTGTTGATCTTCTCTGGACTTTCTCCAGTTTCTCCACGTTTCCTGAAATGTGGTGCCCAGAACTGAACATGATACTCCAGCTGGGGCCTAATGTAGATGGCTCATTCCCTGCCTAGGGGACGTGAGACTGGGTGGGTTAATTTCCAATCCTCCTGTTTATTCTTTTCCTAAGCCAGGAGGGCACAATAGTTCTGATGGGGCTCTGCAGGAAGGCAGCCCGCACTGCCTTCTGCCTGAAACCTTGTGCAGGTATTAAACAGCTGTCCAGCCCACCCTAGAGGTGACTGTATTTCAGCGTGCCTGAAGCAACACAGCATCAGGAATGGACAGGAGAATGGCTCCTGGGCATGGCTTGCTCATGACTGCTTCAGTCCCATTGGATGGGCCTCAGCCTCTTTTCTTCCCCTCCCCCACTTTGCAATGGGGCTGTAGACTCTGGGGGGAGAGGGGTGGAGGCAGGCAGAGGTGTGTCCCTGCAGCAGATGTAGACATGTCTCTGTATTAATCATTCTCTCATTGAAGTTTTTAGCTTTGTATTGAATCCTTTTACATGGAAACTTTGTATTACGTCTTGGTAGAATAGCCCCTAGGACAAGTGAGGCAGAGACTGTCCCTGTGGGGTGAGTGAGGTGGGAATGTATAAGACGGAAGGTGAGCACTTCTGGGCAGTTGCAAAGGTTGGAGAGGGGATGGAAGCCAGATCCAAGATCAATGAGCCCTGGGAAGTGGGCCCATTGAAAGGAGACTGGACTTATGGATGCCTTGGGGGTCAGCAGCAAGGGCCTGCTTTGGGAAGCGCCCTCTTTGGAGGTGAATGTGGCAGCATTGAGACACCACCCAGAAGCTGGTGCCACAGACACTAACTGCAGATTCATGGGACGGCTCTCACAGATCTTGCACATGCATAAGATGATAGATCTGCAGGAGGGGGGGCAGTGGCATAGCGAGGGGGCCGGAGGGGTCAGTTGCCCCTGGGCACCATGCTAGGGAGGCTCCAATTTAATCCCATTCTGCTCCCCCAGTTATCCCTTCAGCTCACGTGCTTCTACTCTGCCTGCCATCGGCAGCTGGAGCCTCCTTCCTGCCTCTCTGCTCCAAGCCCGACCCGCCTCCATCTCCACTGGCCGGTTAGTGCATGTGGGAGCCCGGCCCCAAACTGTAGGGGGTGGGGGAAGATGCGGTACAAGTTCCCCTCAGCAGTGCACCAGGTTTGGGGCCGTGTCACATGGCGGCGGGGGTGTGTGTGCAAATTTTTCCTTTGGCCCCAGGCGCATAACACCCTCGCTACGCCTCTGGACTCCAGCCCCCACTGCCTTCTCTTTCTCCATCGTCCAATACTGCCCATCTTCATTCTGCCCCCAGACACGTTTTCAAAATGGTGACTGCTTTTATCTCATGCTGAAGACCCAGCCATTGGCTGTTTACAAATCCATGCCATGTAGTGTACTGATCCATCCACAAACTTCCTTCTCCCTTTCCATATCTCACCGACCCAGTGAACAGCACTCCCCACTCTCTGATCCCATGTGGATGCTCAAAATGGTGGATACACGGAGCACTCACTGCACATAGCAGATTCAAATAATGATACTATTTTGTTATATGAAATTCAAAAATTATTGGAACAGTTGTTACAGAAAAAAAAGTTTGGTTAGTGTTCAGTTTCCATGAGGTATATGTACGCAGGTGTGCTACATGCCCGTTAAACAGTAACGTTACTTCTCCCAGCTGAGGTATATATGCCTGGTAAGAGAGAAATATAGGTTATGGTTGGAATAACTATACAGCTCTTAATGGCTTTTCACAGGCTTACACATGTTCTAGAAAAAATGGTTAAGGGTTCAAACAATCAGGGCAAAATCCAATCTATTTGTCCAATCTATTTGTCTCTGTACTTTTAGCATGTCTGCAGGGAGATAAAACAGAATTGAAGACTGAAAAAATGCTTGATTTTAGTTTGGATATTGTGGTCCAGCTTGCAATTCTGGTCCAGTCCTGCTCACATTGCTCTCTTCCAGGGTCCTCAAAAAGACACTCTATGGAAAAAAGCTGGCCACCATCATGGTGTGTACCATGACACTGGCTGACAAAGAGAAGGAGAGACCATCATTATCTTGGCTACTGTGATACCATTTTTCAGAACCCATGCGTCTACCGTAACATTGTTCTACCTTTAGCATCATAACCCTAAGAGCTGTCCTGACCAAACCAGCCCAGAAAGAGGAGCCTCCACCAGCTCCAGTTGCATCCCAGCCACCAACTGGGGATGTGGGATTGTCATCCAGCCCTGTGTTCTTTTTTCTTCCGCACTTCATTTATTTTCATTTTTTTCTCTCTCCTTTTGTATTCTGTCAGAGTCCGGCTTAGCTGGCCAAGACTGCATATTTTGCAACACTGCTGTAAACCTGTGATTAGAAAGGTAGTTAAATGTAATCCCCTAAAGAGCTGTAGACGGGCACAAGTTTGCCAGGTCTTAAGAGTGTCTGATGAAGAGTGCCTGTGTTTTTCCAGTAATGGGTCTGCAAACGAAAGTCAACACCAGAGACAGAAGCTGCATTTTCTATCTTTGCTGGTCTTTTCTTTCTGCTTTTGTGTGTTTGTCTTGTTTTGCCTTTTAGAAAAAGCACTGGATTCTAACAGCAGCAGCAACAGTGACAGTTCTAGCCCATCTCAATTAACTTTCATTTTCCCTACAAAGAACAGTTATTACCATCTTTAATATCATTTCAGAGACTGTTGGACATATTTATTTTTTTCCTCCTAAAGATTCTCTTCAGTGAAAGGGAAAGAGAGCAAGGGAGGTTGTGAAAATAAAAGCCTTGTTTAATACTTTACATTTCAAATGCTTTAATTGATTTTCCTTTTTTTTCTGTACCATTAATAAAAAGTTAAAATGACATTTAATGATGTGTTTGCCATGGTACTTGTCACTCTGCCTGGAGTGGTTTGTGACCATGAATGCCAACCTCAGGGCAGACTCTCAAGAAGCAGGACAGAGGCCCCAAAGCAGGCAAGCATATATACACAAATGATGACTTACAGTCTATGGTTTTAAAGTGACAGAGTTGGAGTAATCTATCAGATCTAAATGTCTGAAATGGCTAACCCAAGCTGATCTTGGGGATCTCTGCTTCGGTTTCACAGCTCCAGCCTTGTAAGAATGCTAACAGCAAAAAAGATGAAAAATTTTCTATTTCATCTATTTTTAATTCCATCTTCCAGAATTCAAGCTCTTGGAATGAACCCTTTTGCATATAGTGTCTTCCTGGTGTGAAGGGGCAATTAATAAAGCCTTTGTATTGTGAGTGATACTCCACACTGGCCTACTTAGTTTGGATAGCCCTTCTTGATGTTTAGAAGATGATCCTTCCAATTGGGTTCAAGTTTCAGAGCAAACATTTTTGTTGCAATTATAAAACATAAACTTAAATGTTAGCTTATGTTTTGTGACAAAGATATAATAAATGAGTGCCAACAGGAGCACCCTCTCAGTTTGAATCAGCAGGTCTCCACTAGACCCGCTAATTCGAACCCCAGAACATCAACTGTGGCAGCATTGATCTTCTATATAGTGTAGACAAGCTCTCGGAGATTTTGAGTTCATTTGAAACTGAAACTCAGAAGATTAAATCCCCTACCAGCAAAATGTTTATCTATATTTCAAGTACTCCAAAGAATCAATGTACAGAGACTGATGACAATCCCTCCAAAGTTTGGTGTTGCTTTGTTCCACTCTTTTTATCTATGCCCCTACAATAAACTTCCATGACTTGAGACAAAAAGAAAAAGGTTCATACAAAGTTCCCAAGAATGAAACTGAGGGTATGTCTATTCTACAGGACAAAGTCAAATTAAGATATACAACTTCAGCTATGTTAATTGCGTAGCTGAAGTCAAAGTAGCTTAACTCAGTTTTTGGCACTGTGTACACTGAAGGAAGTCAAAGGAAGAGCACTCTTCCTTCGACTTCCCTGACTCCTTGTGAAATGAGGGCTATTGGCATCAACAGGAGTGCCCCTCTCAGTTTGAATTAGCTGTCTTAACCGCTAATTCAAACTCTGGAAGATTAACAGCAGCACCTTTGATCTTCTTCTGCAGTGTAGACATACCCTGAGACATTCTACTGGGGTCTTTTAAACATTTAAAAAGTCCTGTGTGACTCACTCTCTGAGAAAGCTTCTGGTATGCAATAACCTGGCATAAAATAAAAATTGGAGACCTTCCGGTTTCATGGGTTTTGTTTTTCTTTTTAATATTTTGAGATTATATAGCAGCAAAACACTTTACAAGACCAGCGGACGCTCCGTCCTCAGTCACCTCAAAGAAGAACAGTTTACATTGAGATCTGTAGGTTTTGGCTAATTCACACCATTCTACCTCAAATGCTTACACAAGTGTGAGCCATTGAACCTGGCTCTTTTGCAGACAGTTTCAACAGCTGTGGGAGAAAAACGTAACATACTCAGACCACAGAGCAAGAGCAAAAGCAAAGCAGGCAAGAAAAGAAAAAAAATTCAATTTACTTCTGCTACTGAAAAAAAACTTTACAGATGTTTTAAAAGGGTATTGAGCTACCAATTTGCTTTTCTATCATGCCAATTATTAGGCACGCTTTGGCTTTAACTGCTCCATTCATTTGTATAATGCAGAAAGGAATATAGGATATGTGAAAATATAGGATATGCATAAAATTATAATGTATAAATATGACTAATACCATTCATCCGGTATGAATATAAAGCTAGGTGAGTATTTAAAAAAATATTTAAAAAAAAAGACGTTAGCAGTTCAGGTGGGAAAAAAGGAGAAAATGGTCTCTCTACGTCACCTCTATGGCACATTTTTATATATACATTTCCATTATCCTATAAAACATGCAAACTGATCCTTAGGAGAACAGACTAAACCCAATTCTCTTTTAAAGAAAATTAAGGACATTAAGTTTTAGGTGCTAACAATATGATTGTTCAAAAGACTTAAAGTACCTGGAGGAATATAAAATATGTTTATATTGTTGCCCCTTTCCCAACAAGTCCAACATCCTTAAAAAGAATTAATGGCAAACTTCATTAAAGCAACTCTTTGAAGAAGCTTCAGCAAAAACACCACTGCATTGCTCTGTCACTGAGGCCATTTCTACACTACAGATAAGATTGAAGCAGCTGCAGCTGATCTTCCAGGGTTCAAATTAGCAGATCTAGTTGAAGACATGCTAATTCGAACTGAAAGGATGCTCCCATCGATGCAGATAGTATTTTCCCTTCGACTTCCTGCAGTGTGGACAGCACCAAAATTCAACTTAAAATACTTCAACTTAAGCTATGCAATTAACGTAGCTGATGTTCTTAATTCGAACTTATTCCCTAGTATAGGCCAGGCCTAAACAAGTAGTACACCTCTTAGACCTCTATCTTTCATATACCCTTCTCAAATGGAACTGCTAAAACACTGAACACTTAAATCCTGTCCTTATTTAAATCAATAGTTCTGCCACTGACTTCATTGGGGACAGGATTTCACTTATAGTTACTTGTTCCTGCCTCCACCATGGGCTTTCTATGTGGGAAATCTTTAGCCAAGATTCTGACCTAGGACTATGTGGTTTGGAAAGGTGGCCTAACCATTAACTCTTCTTTTGTAAAGCAGCTCCACAACCTCAGAAAGGTTTTGCTGCCCAAACAAAAGGTGCTTTACCTCACACATTCTCTTTAACAACTGCAGTAATTAATCTATCCTGGTTACTTATACATCATTTACTCATAATGTACATGATATTAGCACATGGTGACACAGTAACAATATACATACATTAACACAACAAAAAACAGAAAGTGAGAATATTTCTGTAAGTATATTTACAGACATGTAAATTGAGGTTTTCAAAGCAGTTTAGGAGATTTAGACACATTTCGTATTATAGCTAATAAAAGGCAGATGTCTAAACCCCCTAGACTATTTTGAAAATCTCAACCCTACCATTTTTCCCTACATGTGTAACAAAAATAACTATTTTTGGATAAAAGTCAAATAATAATGCTAGTACTTCCTTGAGGACTGAATTGAATGACGTCTTGTAACTTTTGATGTCATCTATGTAACTATATACAAAGTCTTCAGAGCAAGACATCTGATCACAACCTAAGTAATAAGAAGAGTGTTACCCCTTTTTGACCTGAGCAGCTTGCCAAAATTCAGGGCCCTCTGAGTTGTTTCAGTTAAAAGGAATTTGTCCTGTTTCTCCCTGCACAGCAGAAATCACATACCATGAGACAGGGTTTTTTTGCTCAAAGCTCCAAACCCCTTTCTAGCCAGCACTTGACCCAAAAACTCTCTCTCTCTCTCTCTCTCTCTGCTTTTAATCAGAGCTACACTACTAGTGCTTTGGTGTTGGTGTGTTACTTGTTGCTCTGCTTCTCTGGTCTTTCTCTCTTTCACAAATACACAAACCTGCACAAAATGGTACCCAACAAAATCCTTCTGGCCCACATGTGCCTTTTTTTTTTTTTTTTTGGCTGAGAGACTGCTATTGTTTCAGCTATATGGTTCCATAAAAGAGCTTAACTTTTTACACTTATCTCTGATGAAGGGCAACTACTACACCCACCAGTTTAAATGATATTTAACTTATATTATTTCTGTCACCTTACTTGGAATGTGCTCAAGATTTTAAATATCAACATAGTTTGCTGAGAGCTTTATGCATTGGGCCATGATTCTGCACTCACATACTTGTGAACAAACTAACAGTGATGAAAGTTGTTCCCTAGACTCTTGAGAAGAGAATTCAGATCATTATAATTAACAAAAACTATTTTCAAATTAGTGTTAAAATTATTGGAAAGTAGCAGGGATCAAGTCACAGGAGACTGTATGATTTAGCAAATTAGCAAGACAAACTTTATATATTCAAGACACCGGTTCCAATTTGGTTTGGCTGTTTAGTGCAACAGCTAAAAATTGTTCTCATGATAGCTGATGACTAGCATGTAAGAAATAAATGAGGGATTTCAATCCAGTCCCTTGTGGATAATCTATTCATATCCCAAAAAGTGCCATTCAGTGTTACCCTTGCAAGTAGTTCCAACACAGAAGTACTGTACTGAGATGGTACAGAGATTGAGCCATTAACTATCAGCCATCTACTCCAGTTCTTGCATACACATGCTCATATTACAAAAGCCACACATCTGCTTAGCATTACTCAGTCCTGTTGCTGACTGCCTCTGTAGAGAGGCCAAAAACTGAATGCCAGTTAGATGGCACTTCTGTCTAACTCTGTCATGGTTGAGGCACATTGGCAGGTCAATAAGAGAGAAACATGCACTCCCCTGGCATATGCTGTTTGATCTGAGTACCTTGTCCTCGGACTATGGGCTTGTACGGTTTCGTTAGTGCACAGAGACTGTTGCACTGGGCTTAATTTCACCTTAAAAGAACACTAATAATGATGGAGAGTAAAACTACCTCCTAAAAGTATACAGGTTGAACCTCTCTGAGCTTTCTGGTCCAGCAACATCCATGATCCAGCATGATTTTAGTTAGCCAGATGTCCACTTATCATAGGTGTGGCCAGATTTCCTGTGGTCCCATAAAGTTTGTAGCCACCGCTCCAGCTCTCAGTGTTCCATGCTGCTATTTAGCTCTGATTTACCTTTAAATGTCTTCCAGGAGCCCAGCAAGCAATGGAAGTGTTGGTAATGCTGATAGACAATATTGACCTCCCCTGGTCCGGTAAATTCTCTGGTTCAGCACCAGTCATGTCCCAAGGGTACCAGACCGGAGAGGTTCAATCTGTACTATTTTTTGAAGTGTTTGAGCTTTTCATGTCTTGGGGTGTATTTATTAGAATTTCCTTCTATGTGTTTCCTGAGCCCACCCACAGATTAATTAAAATGTGCTGGAAAAATAGAAAAAAAAATGGATTTTTTCACTTTAATTATAGTGTGATGCAGTGCTTGAAAAACAAGCATTACCAAAGAACTACTATAAAATGACAAATATAAATATGATATTCCATAGAACGATTTTATAACTATTTTCCAGCTGAAACTTATCCAGTTTTTCTACTAAGTTTTAGTCCAGGAAAATTAATGATGAAAATCTAGACAGTATTACATTGTGTGAACTATTACATACATGCTGATGATTCTCAAGGTGATGCTGCTTTTGGCTTAGCCAGTTCATAGGATTTAAATTATCTGAATTCTGGCTAGCATCTACTATTGAACACATAAAACAGTAAATCAAACTATCTAATATTTCTTTAGATAGTTGAAAGTCTGTTTTCCAGCAAAATTGGTATAACACACAATGCAATCATACAAATTATTTTTTAATCAAGCACCTAGCAGTGTGCTAGAAACATCACAAATAGAGGTCTATGAATAATGTGATTTTTTGGTTGGCTGGCAAGTCCAAATTTTTTTTAAAAGAAAGTTTTATTTTGTTTCAGGTGGAACTGAGAACAAATTGTTTTGAAATGTTTAGCAAATGAAAAAGTAAAAAATATATTCTTTTGAACAAATCATTTAGCTCAAATTAGAATTAAATATTTCATTTCTACTTTGAGCTCTTTTTTACATGTTAAAAATTCTTTTAAAGTGTTTTAATGGAAATTTTAACATAGGTCCTTTTGAACTAAAAAATTAAAATGTTTCCCCTTGAAACTTCATAATTTTTTTTCAGATTATATTTTGATTGTTTGTTCAACATGAACACTTTAGCAAAACAGACATGAATTTGTGAAAAAGTTGTGTGTTACTAATTGGCATTTTTCACTGAAAATTATTTTGACCAAAAATACTTTGCCTACCTCTATTCGCAAAGCCAACAAAAAGTCTTTGCCCCTGCAAAAGCTTACATTGTAAAATTAAAACAAGATGGTCATGAAAGTCTACATGAGAAATAGTACTGGACAGCACAAGGCATACACAACAAGGACATGTGGTGGCTTCATGGTTCCGGCCAATGAGAGCTGAGAAACTGTGCTCAGGGTAGGGGGCAGTGAGCAAAGCCTCTTCCAATCCTGGCACATGGTACATAGAGACACATGGAGCACCCAGCCACTTTGAGCAACATGGGGCTGCTCCCTGCCTGAGGTCCCAATGGAACAGGCCACAGGCTGGTTTCAAAGGCTTGGCAGACTGGATCCAGCCCATGGGCCGTATCTTGCTTATCCCATATTAGAGGCATGCAGTGCAACAGTGAAAGACTCAGTTGTTGAAAAAGTGAAGGACTCACTCACCACATTCAGAAAATGTGCACACATGGCTGATGAATGAACTGATGCAAATAGGTGTCAAGTATTAAATCACTGTTATCTTAATGTCAGTTGTAGGCCAGTAGATGAATTTGTAGATGTTCAGGTAACAGAAGACACATTGGCTGCATCTCTAACAATTCATGTCTTAGAAGAGTTAAATGCTTATATATTTAACCCCAAGGAGATGGCTGCTTGCTTATTTGATGGATCTCTATGTCTTCCAGAGAAGTTTGCAGAAGTACAAACTTTGCTCAGAGAAAAAAGTGTAACTCTAAATTCTCATATGCATACTGCAGATGCCATCTACTCCAACAAGCACTATTACAAGCTGCAGAATCTTTAAAAGACACTTATAAAGTTACAAACTCAATTGTCTACATTCTACTCTTTTGTTAAGCAAGAGTCCAAAAGGACTGAATCTCTTGGAAAATACAGAAGATAAATAGGGACTGAAGTTCAAATTAGTCCAACCTGGGAAAACCTACTGGCTTTCTCATGAGTGATCCTTGGCTATAGTCTTAAAATTACTGCACCCATTATTATTGGTTTTGGAAAGTATCTACCAAAATGGGATGGATTTAAATAGTAAGGCTGGCAGACTAATTTTGCTACTAATTTAAAGAACACAATCGTTATTCTCCCTTTTTGTAAGTCTATTGTAAGTCTATTGTTGAAACCACTAGGGTCATTAAACAATGCAACCCAGCCATCTGCTACAACAGTATTAGATCTCTATCTAGTAATGGAAACTACACGTGAGTAAATCAAAGAGATACCCATTGAAAATGTACTGGACTTAGCAAAGATTTCAGTTCAGATGAAGACTAATTAGGGCACTTAATATTAATTCCTTAAATGAAGAGGACAAAAAGTATTTGAGAAGCCAGCTGAAAAAAGTTCACAGACTTGATTCTCACAAATCTAGACCACCAATTTCTGCATTCTGTCAACCTCTACATAGCTTTTACAGATGCCTCTCTTATAAAACACTGATGGTTGACTGGAGCAGAGCTATCCCATCTATAGAAAGAATCGGGGTGGCCACCCAGGCCCTGCGTTTTGGCTGCCTTGTGGTGCATGCCCCCAGCATACTACGGACAGTAGGGCCCCAGGGGATTATGAGGCCTGGCACAATTGCAGCAGTGGTCATCTCCCTCCTCCCTCTTCCCCCCCCCCCCGCTCCACACACTCACCATACAGGTGGCGGGATCTGGAGCAGTGACAGAGAAGTGAGGCGCAGTGGGCTGAGAGGGTGGTGCAACAGGGCGGAACAGGCTGCCTGGCCACTCTGGCTCCTGCTGCCTGCATGGTGAGTGGTAGGGGAGGTGAACCCTGCTGCCCCCATGCCCTCATAATCCCCTGGGTGGCATTACTGGGAGATGGAAGTCAGGGGATGGGGGCAGAGCAGGGGTAGGGCTTGAGGAAGGAGTGGAGTGGGGACAAGGGAGGGATGGGGCCTGTGGAGGGTGGATTGCCCTGGGCCCTGCACCTCGGGTACTGGGGGGGGGGTTGCTCCAGTCTCTGTGTCCCCCTCAGGAAAGCCCTGGACTGCAGTGAGGTACCACCTGCAATGGGGCTGCCACGTGATCAGCACAGACTAAAAAATTGGAACACAGAGTGGAATATAATATGATCAACAAATGAAGATGTGACTTCAACTTCTTCTTTACCATAACATGTGGTTCAATCCAATTTTTTTGCTATGTTTTCTGGGATGAAGGCAGCAGAAATATGTCTCTTGCTATTCCTAGTCACGACAGCTACAGACATTCTTTTTTCTCATTCAATAGAATTTTGTGTCCTAAAAGACATCACCTTCCATGGGATCATGAACATAACATATAGGACTGGAAGTTTCAGATACATGTGAAGCCAGTAAAATGAATGCATTGCATGTGAAAAGCTCATTAACAGAGTTGTGCAAAATTACAACAAGAAACTAAGCAGGGTGTAGATGGAATGCGCCATAGTAGCCAACTTTAATTTCTGTGATAATTTAAAAACACAAGTTCAATATAATAAAATAAAATTGTCCTGAAATATTTTTTCAGTTTTTACTATGGTGCCATACAGCCCACCTAACAGTTTCACCCCTCATAAGTCCTCCCTCCCTCCCAAGTATTTTGAAGCACATACCCACAATTTTAATTCCTGGGGAAAATACTGGCTCCACACATGCCCAGAGGGAAAGACAATGGCATGAAGAAAGCAAACTCCATGCTGGGCAAGAGGGGGCCTGTGGCTGGGATCTGATGAGAAATGCAACTGATCTCTAGGAGGGAGAAGCTTTGGGTGTATTAGCTGTGATTGGGCTCATGGGGGGAGGGAGAATAGGGGTTGTGGTTGTTTTGCCCCCCAGCTGAGCTCTGGTGGGGGAAAGAGAGCAGAGAAGAAACATGAACTGAGTTGTCACAGGGGTCTCGTTAAGTCTCTGCACCTGTGGGAATTTTTGTGTGTGTGTCTATATTATTATTAGAACTGCCATCTTCCATGATACACAGAAAAGCGACCAAATGGCCATGTTGGGAAGGGGGTTCATGAATGGGGGTAGATCTTTTCCAATCCCTTGAGAAACTGTTGTGATTACATAGTGTTATTTTGACAAACAAAATCTGCAGGGATTTTGCAAAATTTTAAAATACTATGCACATCATTTTTCATTTTTTGGGTGCAGATTTTTTTGGGGGGCACAGAATGCCCCCAGGAGTAATGTAATGCCTTTCTTTAGTTTCCCTTTTTTTCTCATTTTATGGAAATAGTTAAAAGTGAGGGGCAAATTGCCCCTCTTTGATGTCTTTAGTTTTAACGGAACAAAATAGGAATGAGTACAGTTACTCTACTTCAGGTTCTCAAAAGGACGACACTCCCATAGAGTGTGGGAGGTGGAGAAGAGGCACAGGTGGGGGTGCTGATGGGAGTACTCACTGCAGACTGAATGCAGTTTTGCTCCCTGTCAAGGTGGCAGGGTGGCTGGCACAAGTCCAGGATGCAGCAACAACTGTCAGCCAGCACCGTCCAGGACTCCCTCCCCTGGTCTGAAAGAAGGGGACTGGATGGGTGGGATATAGCAGATGTGGACACAGAAGAATGGATCAATCTGCTGCAGATGCAGGGAACCAACCAGGAAGCGGATCAATCAGGGCTCTTTCTAAACTGTAAGATCTGCTCTGCAAAAATTCCAGGCATTTCCTGTTATTTGAAAAATTTACCCAGACAGAAGATTGATCCTCAAAAAAGAGGCAATTCCAGGATAAATTGGATCATGGTAACCTTAGGAATGAGCAAGGCAATACATACTTGAGAACTTTAAACAGCTTCAGGAAGGAGTCAGGTGGAAAGGGAAAAATCCTATATGGGAAGCTGATATGTTTCTGAGAGTCTGCTTAAACAAAAAATCCAGTTTATTATTATGGACCACTTCCTTGCCTTCAAATCAAGAGCATCACTTCAACCTCTGTATTATAGCTTCATAGGATTCCTATGTTTAAACCATCTAAAGTATGAGTTATTAGAACACAATGGTATGTGTATGTTATTAGAGAGATATTTGGGAGAATACTGCGTGGATTATTTGTCTAAGTAGGGATTTACTGGATGATGTGAAAAGGAAATCACAGTAATTGAAGCTAAAGTAGTCATAGCATTGAACATTACTTTGAGCTGGATTCTCATAGATAGGTTTAACATAAAGAAGGTTATTATAGCAAAACAGTTGTCAGATGTTCACAACATTCTGAAGTTGACTATGTGTAAAAAGTTTGAAGAAACAGAGTTAATATGCTTTTGAGATTTAAATGGGTAAAACAATAGACTGTTTCCCCACTTTTGGACCAAGCCAACAGCCCATATTTGGGGGTTTGCCTGGTTGTTTCTGTTAGGAGAAGAAATTGATTATGCAAATTGGGTATTTCTTTGGCATCCCCCCCAAAAAAACCAAAACAGTATTCACCTCTTGTAATTGTTGTTCTTCAAATGAGTTGTACAAATCCATTACAATCAAGTGTGCACATGCCACTTGCACAGACATAGGAAACTTTTCTCCCAGCACTACCCATTGGGTTGGCTGTGGAGTCCCCTGAAGTGGCTCCAGAATAGTGCACTATATATGACCCTGCCGACCCAGCCGCTCCTTGGTTCCTCCTTGCGGGTTACTCCAAGAGAGGGGAAGGAGATGTGGAATGGATGTGAACAATACATCTCAGGCTATGTCTACACTACAAAGAAAAGTCGGAAAAAGATACACAAATTGCAAACCGCAATTTTCATATCTTCTTCTGCTTTTCTTCTGAAAGATCCGTTTCTGACATTTGGCCTGTCTGCATGGGCCAAATGTTGGGAAAAAACCCTCTTTCAGAACATCCCTTCTTCCTCGTAAAACGAGGTTTACAGAAATGCCGACAAAACGTGTCCACTTTTCTGACATTTTTTGGGGAAAAGCAGACGCGTTCCTTAGATGTGGCAGAGCTTTTCCGGGATACCTCTGGTATCCCGGAAAAACTCTGTAGTCTAGACGTACTCTCAGAGAAAAATAGTTCTGAGAGGTGAGTAACCGTTTTTTATTCTTCAAATGTTTGTTTATCTTGATTACAGTCAGGTGACTCTCAGGCTGCTCTCAAGGAGGAAGGTCGGAGCTAGTGTGTTATGGATAGGGGCGTCCACTCTGCTGACAACCACATCCTTCCTGGCCTGCTGGTTAATGGCATAGTATGCTATAAAGATATGGATCAAGGACCAGGCTGCTGCTTTTCATATGTCCTGGACAGGAACCTGAGTGAGGACAGCAGCCAAAGAGAATTGTGCTCTTGTTGTGTGTAACATGATCACCAAGATGAGGATCTTGGCCAGCTCATAACAGGTACAGCAACCGTCTGTACCGAGATATACTAGGATGAGACTGGAAGACCCTTCATGTGATTGGTGATAGAAACAAATAGCTGGGTCGAGCCTCTGAAAGACTTCATGGGGTCAATACTGAAAGCAAGCACCCTTTGGACATCCAGCGAGCATAGCTGATCATGAATAAGGACAGATCTTTCCTAATCCTTGAGAGAAAGTGCACAACCATGGGGTTGGTGAATATCAGTTGACCTTTCTCCCTGGGGTGGAATGCAGTTATGGCTGCTAGATAAACCCTGATGGATGAGAGGGCTAACCCTGGCTCCGTACGGTGCAGTAAATAGTCCAGGATAGTTGGTATGGGTGTCTGGGCTGTAGCTAGTTGACACTATGTGCACCAGCATGAGAAGCTCTTCCAGGGAAGAAGAGGAAGAGGAAGACATAGTAAAAGTAGTACCAGACAGACCCTGTGGTCAGGAAGTGTGCTTGAGAGGGGCCAGAGACTGTAGCTGGAGCATGCCCAGACCCAAAAGAGCTCAGAAACTCATAGATGCAGAGGCTACGTCTAGAGATCTTCCGGAAAAACTTTTTTCAAAAGAGAGCATCTATAAAACAAAAGCTCATTGAAAAAGTAATCTGCTTTTTTGAAAGATAGCGTCCACATTGATTGGATGCTATCTTGTATATAAGGCCACCTGGATCCAGTTCAGGCAGGGCATTAGGTCAGCAGTTGCTTCCGAGTGCAGTTGCCTAAGCCGAGCTGAGAGACGTGCTTAAAGGGACCCCCATGGACAGCTGTTTCTTTGCTTCTGCTGTGTGCTTGCCTACCTCTCTAAGGGACAGCAAAACTTTACCAGTGTGTGCTCTGGTTGCCCAGCTTTTAGATGCCACAGCATTCTTCATGACATGGAGCCAGAGCTGCCCCTGGGCATGCAATGGCCCCACATGGCCATGCTGCAGTTTCTGCAGCAGTTTGTGCAGGATGCCTTGATGGCCCTGCACAAGCTTGACACCAAGCTCATCCTTGAGACCTTCTCCCTGTGTGCGGGAGCAAGACCCTTGTAACTGCACCCCACAGTGGAGAGACGGTTTTGGATGCTGGACACCAATTCTGACTGGTGGGACCAGCTGGTTATGGAGTGGTGAGACGACCAGCAGTGGCTCTAAAATTTCTGCATGCAGAAGGCCACCTTTTTGGAGCTGTGTGCCTGGCTCACCCCTGCCCTTCAACTACGCGACACCCACGTGCAGCCTGCCATCCCCCTGGAGAAGCGGGTCGCCATTGCCATCTGGAAGCTCACCACCCCAGACAGCTACCGGTCAGTGGGCAACCAGTTCGGTGTGGGGAAGTCCACCTTCGGGGCCCTCCTCATGGAGGTAAGGCACTCTCGGGCTGCAGTCCCTGCGGGGGAGGGGGAGGGGGAGTCCTGGAAAGGGGGACAAAGAAAGAATGCAATAGCAGTGTGGACGTAAGTGTAATTTTTACAGAAAAATGGCTGTTTTTCCAGAAAAACACTGCAGTGTAAACATACCCAGACTGAGAATTCAAACCAAGCTGCATGGTGAGGATTCACAAGGGGGAACTCAACCAGGAGTCTGACAGAGTTTAATTTGAAACCTCAGAAATGGAATTTACATTGAAAATTTTTGTAAGATTGTTTTTCTGTTTCTGAACTGGCTCTAATGTTTTAGCACAAGTAGTTTCCTTTCTTTCTGCTTAAAATAAAAGCAAAAACCGAAACCATCTCCTCCCAAATAAAACCTAAGGAAATTCAAAAGAAATTTGCAGAAAAAGTCAGGAAATGTAAAAGTTAAGGTTTTATAGAATTACAAAAATATAGAACTGGAAGGGATCCTGGCAGGTTATCTAATCCAGTGGTTCTCAACCAGAGGTACGCATACTCCTGGGGGTACACAGAGGTCTTCCAAGGAGTACATCAACTCACTTAGATATTTGCCTACTTTTACAACAGGCTACATAAAAGCACTAGCAAAGTCAATATAATCTAAAATTTCATAGAGCCAGTGGCTTATTTATACTACTCTATATACTATACGCTGAAATGTAAATACAATATTTACATTCCAATTGATTTATTTTGTAATTTATTTTGTAATTATATGGTAAAAAAATGAAAAAGTAAGCAATATTTCAGTAATAGTGTGCAGTGACACTTTTGTATTTTTATGACTGATTTCATAAGCAAGTGGTTTCTAAGTGAGATATAACTTAGAGGTTAGGCAAACAAGACAAATCAGACTCCTGAAAGGAGTACAGCAGTCTGGAAAAGTTGAGTGCCACTAATCTAGTTCAGTCTCCTGAACTGAGGCAGGACTAAATATTCTCTAGACCATCCCTGATAGGTGTTTGTCTAACCTGTTTTCAAAAACTTCAAATGGAAGAGATTTCACAACCTCTCTGTGTAATTTGTTCCATGGCTGAGATACATTTACAATTAAGAAATTTTTCCTAATGTCTAACCTATATCTCCTTGCTGCAGTTTAAGCCCATTACTGCTTGTCCCGCCCTCAATGGATATGCATTGTGCAGACTTTAATTACGTGATCATTTACTGCTTTTTCAACAGGACTTCTACCTCATTCAGCATACAGAGTGAATCATGACTCATGCCTAAAGGGACTAGCTCCATAGGCAACTTTAAATCTGGCAGCTCCTAAATCTCAATTGGTTGATTTTGCAAACTTGATGTGTGTAATTGTGTGTAAGTGTAATTACCTAGGTTTGTTTCTTTAAAAGCAAAGCAAAACAAGCAAATACCATCAAACTGACCCCCACATAATTGATCAGTAGAGTGGAACCTTTAGATCCCCACAAAGATCTCTGTCACTTGGACTAATTTAGTATCTGGGGCTAGGTCTACATTCTAGAGTTTTTGCACAAAATCTGCTGGTTGTGCGCAAAAACTCATGGAGTGTCCACACCTCAAGCATGTTTTTGCACAAATAAAATGAAAGAACAGAGATGTTTTTTTCGGTGTAAGTATTCCTCCTTCTGCGAGGAATAACTCGTTTTTGCACAAGAGTTCTTGTGCAAAAAGGTGTGTGTGGACAGGCAACAGGGGTTTTTTGCGCAAAAACAGGAAAGAGGAAAAAGCACAGGTGCCCTGGTGGCCATTCTGTGGATAGCTATCAGTGCTTTCTTTCGAGAGAGCATCCATGCACTGTGGACACTCTCTTGCACAAAAGCACATCGCTTTTTCAATGTGCTTTTGCAGTGTGGACATGCTCTTGCACAAGAAGTTTTTGCAGAAGATCTCTTCCGCAAAAAGCTTCTTCTGCAAGAAGCCTGTAGCGTAGATATAGCCTGACAGAGAATGACAATCTACCTTGCTATGGGGAACAGTGCTAGAGAGGGGAGAGACAGACACTCACTTTGCCAGTAGCTATCTGTGATACCAAAGTGAGTTTTAAGAATCTTGGGTTCCATTCCTGACTCTCTAGGAGAATGTGCTCTAGTGGTCAGAGAATGTTGTGCCTGTTTATACCTCCCCCTGCCCAAGCCCAATCCATTATGTGCCATTCCCACCTACCTAATCCTCTTCCGGTCTTGTCTTTTTTGGCTATATCTACGCTACAGCCTTTACACCAGCGGTTCTCAAACTTTTTGGGCTCCGGAGCCCTTTATATGCGTAAAAATTTATGTGGAGCCCCAGCGGTCCACAGATTGTATGTGTTGTACTTATGCAAAGCCCCAGCGGTCCACTGATTGTATGTGTTGTACCTATTGATGTTTCCAGTTTGTCAACCTCGCGGAGCCCCTGGAGATGTCTTGCGGAGCCCTGGGGCTCCATGGAGCACAGTTTGAGAAACACTGCCTTACACCATTGTAAGGGCTCCTGTGTAGCCTTTCTATGCCGGCAAGAGAGAGCTCTCCTGCCAGCATAATTAAACAACCCCTAACAGCATTGTCCACATGAGTGCTTTTGTTGGTGAAACTTATGTCTGTCTGGGGGTGGTTTTTTACACCCCTGACAAAAGTTTTACTGAAAAAAATGCTAATGTAGACAAAGCTACTGGTTCCTTGTACCAGTCTCCATTCCAGTGGCTTCTCACAAATCTACTTGCCCAGCCAATCCCAGATTCCCTCTTCTGGCACCTCATCCTTGCCTGATTTGTCCCTCTCCTCATCTCGTCTCTCTTCCCAATGCAGCTACTTGCATCATCCCACTCCCCTCTCTAGCTTCTTGTCCCATTCTCTTTGCCACCCAAACTCAGTTCCCCACCCCCTGCAATCCAGTTCTTCATGAGATCTGTCTCCATTGGCCCCCTCACACACGCTAGATCCATCCCCACTGGTTCCCAGAACTAATCCCCTTATTCAGATAGTCCTAACTCACCTACCCCAGCTCTACACCAGCTCCCAATACCATTCTCCCTATCTAGCCAGTCCAGGCTTCTTCTTTTCAGTTCTCACTCCCAGCCTCCCCCAATATTCAACTCCTCCCTTCAGTTCCAATCTCCTTCCCCCAACCAGTCTTAGGCTCTCTCAAGTTCCTATTTTCCATCCAAAATCCTGTTATAATTTCTCTCTTCCTACCCATCTTCCCTCCATCCCCATCTCAACAGGCTCTTTGTCCCCATCTACTTTTCAATTTTTTTCCCCCGGATCCAACAGGAGAGAGCACATGAGACATGATTCTTTTCTTAAATTTCTTTGCCTAGCCTCACTGCAGCCCGGGAGCTGCAATTACAGAGAAATTACAGGCTTTGCCCTTGCATGATCAACTGCTTTATGGAAATGGTGCAGGAACAGTTGGATGAGCCCTAGGAGCTATGTGGCGTTGGAGCATGCTCAGTGATAACAGACAAGACTTAGATTTTAGCCATTAAACTCTAAAAAGTCTCTGCTGAGCATGTATGAACTTATTTTTTCCAAAGCCTTATGTAACCAAGCCAAATTTGGATGGATTTACAGAGGAATAGTATATGGAAATCCCAGACACAAAAGCACTCACCCTCCAAATTTAAAGTCCTTTGTCCAAAGCATGGGAGTACTACACCATCTCATTTAGAATAGCTATCCTTCCAATGTTCCACAGAACCAGCAGGATTTGCCCCATGTAGAAATTTCTAAAATACTGTTCTCTGCATTGAGATAAATTTGTCTTCAAAACACAGGGCATTAAAGGATGTTCCTGTAAAAGTTACAATGGCAACTTAGCTTAGATCCAGCAAATAAGTTGTCTTAATAAAGATAAGATTTTACACAACCTAATGTTTAATGAATTTCCTTTCTAAATATTTTATTCCAAGCTGCTTTTCTGGTGGATTTAAACATCCCTCAGCAGCACTGTAAATTGTAATATAATAGCCGGATGTTAGAGCCCAAGAAGAAGAAATAAAACCAACTAGACACAGAAAGAATTCTTCTGTAAAATTCTTCTGAAGACCAAAAAGCACTATTTAAGTAGTAGTTTTATTGGAAACAGAAGTGTTAGTCAACAGGCTATTGTATTTTCATAGTCACCCTGAGTTAAATGCAGAAATGAACCAATACAAATGGTAAATTTAATTTTGTATTTTTTTTCAAATGTAATAATCATGAGGCCTGACTGTGCCGCCTTACTTCAGCAGTCAAACTGAATTCATCCGGCCTAAAGGTTTAGTAACACAGAAAACTAATTTTATTCTGACTTTTTTTTATTACCAAAGGCCATGTTTACTCTAAACAATTATTTCAAATTTACTAAGTTTGACTTCTGGGCACCCAATTTTGCAAATTCAAAAGTCCATGTCTTCACTATGGGGAAGAATCAAATGTAGTCTGAGGTAGCACATCCAAATTAATGGAACCTGCCTCAGATTCAGAGCCCCAGGAAGCACTCTGAGAAGCTGTGAAAGGCCTCCCAGAGGCCAACTGGTTTGAATTAGCAGCACCAGAGCATCTACACTAATGTTATTTCAGACTTACAAGTTCAGGAATAGCGTTATGCCTCGTGAAAAGCAGGACTACAGAGTTCAAATTCTGTGGCCCCTTATTCCAGGTAATTTTGGAATAAGGGCCTAGTATAGACCAGGCTAAAAAGAAAGAACATGGAAATCAAATGTAAAGAACGGAATGGAATAGCCTCTTGCAACAGAATTTTGGGTTTGATCCTAAAAAATGTGTTTGGAAACTCAGTAAGATTTTGACTCTAATCGCATTAGTGTAAATACCAAGTAGTGCCAATGAAGTCAACAAATTTACTTCAGAATCTGGCCCCCTGTATTCTTTGCTACCTATTTTGTTCTTTTAATTTTTGTTTTAAATCCCAATACCATGAAACTGGACTCAATAGTCAGGACAAGGGGTAGAGCCGCTGGTATCAAAACTGTGCTGATTTTAAAATGTAGCAAGCAGAAACAATGACTGGTAGCAAATACAAATAACAATCCACTTTCTAGCCTACCTATGAATCAAATGTACCAATTATAAACTGGATATTTCTTACACCTGATAAAGATCACCTAACTCATATTCACTCTTTGATCATTTCAGTGGAATCTAATCCTTTCACTTAATACTTTCAATGTCAAAGGTATCTGCAGATTACCAAGGGTTTGGACTGGAATTAATGTATTTCAGATGTGAGAATCAGCTTTTCCCCTGGCAAAAATGAACACGTTCACAAAACAGCTGCTACTCTGCGTATCTATTGACACACTATTGCCAAGCATGTGTGAAAAAAATAGCAAGGAACTGTCACACACAGGTTAGTGGCAGTGTGTCAGAGAAGCAAAAAAAGTAATGCTTCTTATAAAGCTGATCTTTGTATTATCATTTCCTAGAAGTTTACTAAAGGAGGCAAGCAACACACAATGACGACAACCATTGCTCCTTTATCAGTTCAAGAGATGGACCCAGATGATAAATGCTATGCACGAGATCAAAAAGATTGTTTTAAATATATATTCTAAAAAAATAAAGCCCTCTGGGTCCCATGTTTGAAAGTGTGCATGGTTTATTACCACCAAATGATGTGTAAAAAAGCACAGATCTTGTTTGGCTAAAGTTGAGAGGGACACTAAGTGCCCTTAGACTTGGCTTGCCTCGAGAAATCAGTTCCCGCTGTAAAATAACAGACTTTAACACATTCTGCAGGATGACATCATCCAACGCAGCCTGCCAAAAATGTTACTTTTACATTTGTGCAGCAACAGAAGATTTCCTTTCACCACTTTGCATTTTTTTAAAATTAAGGAGTCAGTCAATCGTTCAAAAATATGAAGGTCTTTAAGTACTTCCAGGCCTATATATTCACAATTGTTCATAGAAGTAAGTGAAAAATAGAGAGGTGGGGGGAGGAGGTTAGTGAATGTGTATCTTTTTTCTGGTTCTTTTAAGAAAGCTTATATTTTTGACCATGCTGAACTAAAATAATATAAGTTGATGCAATTACCACACTGAAATGGATTTTTTCCCCTTATGATTTATCATTAACCCCACAGATGAATCTGCGTGGTGAAAGTATATCTATCAGTTTAGGAAAATATATGTAATCCACTGGAATTTACTGAGCATGTACAATAAATGAACATGCTTAGCCAATGCAACATGTGGATTTCTGCATTGTCAAGGAAGCAATGGTGTCAGTCCCTTAAGCTTTGGATGAGTCAGGAGGTTGCAATTGATCTCAAGGAACTAAATTTGAAAACTACAAGCTAAAAAACCCCAAAAGGTATTCAATTTAGCCTATCCTGAGTGTCTAAAGCAGATAAACGCTGTCTTTGTCACTGACCTCTTCACTTTGAATTTTACATATCTAACCCCACCTTTTTCACTTTTGGCTAAAGTTTTACATCTTACTTTTGTTCTTGTCGATGCTGGAGTGCTTCAGAGCTCCATCTTTAACCCACTGTTCTATGTGAGCGGTCCTGCTGCCAGTTTTAACCATGATAATTTCTATGCTGACAACCGCCAGCACTAAAACTACAGGTTGAACCTCTCTAATCCAGCACTCACTGGACCAGCAACATCCATGGGTCGGCATGATTTTAATTAGCTGGATGTCCACTTAGCATGGATGTGACCAAGTTTCCCACGGCCCCATAAAGTTTGTTTACAGCAATCAGTCCTGGCTTTCAGTGTTCCGTGCTGTTATTTAGCTCTAATTTACCCCTAAATGTCTTCTAAGAGCCCAGTAAACAGGGGAAGTGTTGGTGATGCTCCTAGAAAATATTGACCTCCCGTGGTTCAGCAAATTCTCTGGTTTGGCATCAGTCAGGTCCCGAGAGTGCCGGATTAGAGAAGTTACATATTTTGTTACCTCTGCCTCTTGACATACCACACTTCAGTACTAGCAAATGCATCACAGATAAGTGTTCTGTGGACTAATATTGGAACTGGGAATCAAGCACTCTGGATTCAAATCCCAGATCCATCACTGTCCAGCTGTTTAATCTTGAGCAACTACAATCTGTCTCATTTTTCCATAGGTACGAATTGGAAATAATATCAACTCCCCAACATTGAAAGTGTAAGGACTGATGATTCCTCTGCCTGACTGTATTTTCTCCTTGGCACTTAACTTTCCAGAGTCAATAGTTATCACTTGCATGTATTCTGTGCTCTAGTCTCCGCTCCTACAACTGTGAGATCCTCACCTGAGAACATGGTGATGTAGTTAATCTTTTGTTACATCCCACTATGTGTAACTTTTTGGGTTCTTGTCTTATGGCCTTTTGTTAGTTCTATGACTAAGTGGTTTGTTTATCTGTTTACTAGTTTGGGGGTCCTTGTTTTTTAATAAAATCTTCGTGTTCGCACTTTACCTGTGTGGCAGTTTTCTATCAAGCCCCGATGACAAATGTGGAATGGGGGTTCAAACTTATAATATCTTGGGAATTTCTGTGCCAATAAGCCTACCCTAAGAAAACACTTCCAACAACTAGTTTTTGAAAATATTTAAGAAACTGGTAATTTATTACTGTTATCTTTCATAATTGAAAGTTTAACTGTTGGAGGAAGTCGGTATACATTTTTCCTGCTAAACTCACAAAGATTTGCTCACTTTCAAAACTGCTGCCATCAATTATTGCTCTGATTAGGCCTGATGCCCAAAATCTACCCTCAGTTAAAATATGCTCTTTATTAAAAAAAAAGCCACCATTTCCATTGTTTCCAATATAAGTGAAGCCAAACTGCCTTAAAGGATAATGGCAGCTCTTTATGAAGGCAGGAGATAGAGCAGTGCACCGTGAAGAGCAGATGAATGGAGGCAGTGGCCATCTTTGCTAAGCACAGTTTGTAACTTATTGCAAATAATGGAAAATAGCGTCCACTTCTAAAACAGGGGGATCTTGAAAGACACTTTGGGGCTTTAGTCTTATTAAGGACAAAGGGGATGGCAGCTATTTTGAAGGGAAATAGTGGAATTTTATGAAAAACATTATTATTTAACCTCTGCTGAAGGTGAAACGTTCATTTGCGTGGACTAATGGCAAAAAAGGACCACAGATCCTTAAAATAAAAAATCAAATCCTGCCTATGCACACTATTACAGTGAGTTTTACTTATAAAAAAAAGTTTGAAAAGTCTGCATCATTCCATTATTAAGATAACTTGGGATTTAAAAAAATGGTTACCAGGTGGCACATTTCTTAAAGGGCCTATTTAAAAATTAAACTGATCACAAATTAAGTTACTGTACATTCTCAGAAAATTAGCACTAAAATAGCTATTGTTATGATTTTGGAGGCTACATGTTATATTCTTGATACATAGCAGAGATTAAATGTGTGCTATAAGTGAAACAGACTTAATAGTCTCCACTACAGTTCCATGACTGGCATCTTTCTAATACTGAGTTCAATGTATCACTCAAGTGTGTGCACAACGAAAAGAACTGATTACATCATAAGTGTGACTTTTCTGAGAAATTACTAGCTTTTGTAATCAAACTCAAGAATAATTTTGGGTTCCAACAGACCTTCAGTGGGCTACTATAGTTCTTCCCACTTCACTGTGGATTACTGCATTAATATAGCATTGTAAATCAGCAGAAAGAAGCAAGCAAAACACTATCTGTACAGACTTCCACCAAAGCAAACCTCCCCTATAAAACCCAAGTTATAGCCGCCTTGAAAAAATACATCTCTTTTATAGACTTAGTCTACAGTAGGACTTTATTTTGAAATTATATGAAATTAATGGGCAGCAGGTTTAAAACAAATAAAAAGAAGTTCTTCTTCACACAGTGCAAAGTCAATCTGTGGAACTCTTTGCCTGAGGAGGCTGTGAAGGCTAGGACTATAACAGGGTTTAAAAGAGAACTAGATAAATTCATGGAGGTTAAGTCCATAAATGGCTATTAGCCGGTATGGTAAGGAATGGTGTCCCCAGCCTCTGTCAGAGGGTGGAGATGGATGGCAGGAGAGAGATCACTTGATCATTGCCTGTTCCCTCTGGGGCACCTGGCATTGGCCACTGTTGGCAGACAGGGTACTGGGCTGGATGGACCTTTGGTCTGACCCAGTATGGCCATTCTTATGTTCTTATTTTGAAACAACCCTGCTAAGGCCAAATTTATAAGCGGAGTATTCACAATACTAAGCCCATTATTTCAAAATACCAGGCTGCTTAATTTGAAATCTGTGCTCCTGCTTTTCATCAGGAGTAATGCTAATTCTGAAATAGTAATTTCGAAATAATGTTAGCGTGGATGCACCAATGCTGCTATTTTGAAATAATTGGCCTCTGGTGGCCTCTCACAGCTGCAGTTCTGACTGCTTTGGTCACACCAGGCATCTCCACTGCTCTCCTCCTTCTGCGGAGTGCTAAAAGTCCCGGGAGCAGGAGAAGGGCTTCTCGCATGAGTCCAGCTTTGCAAGCCCTGTGCAAGAGACCAGGACGCAAGGCAGAGATGAGCGATCCCAATGCTCCCTCGGACACTCCAACAGCTGCCAGCCCTTCTGCTGCTCCCACAGCCTCCACTGCCCAGGGACACAGGAGAGCTCTGTCTTGGACTGGTGTGGCAATCCTGGACCTCATTGAGGTCTGAAGGGAGGAGTCCAACCTCCAGGATCTCCGCACCAGGAAAGGGAACGTGGATATCTATGGCTGGATCACCAGGACATGCCCAGTGTCAGCTTGCAGGAGGGTGGGGTGGCAGAGGAGGATCACGAGGAGGAAGCCAGCCAGGCAACCATGCCCGCCAGCCTGCTCCTCACTTTAGAGCCAGTCTCCCCCTCCAAGGATGTTTTCCAAGTTTCTGAAGAACCAGGGGAGGATACTTCAGGTGAGTTCTCTAACTTTCCCTATCTACATGTGGGGTCAGGCAATGGGCTGCGAGAGGCTGCACACTCCTCTCTCGGCCTACTGGGTCTGGAGGTTTCACAACAGCCTGTTCACATGTGTGCACATTGAGTGCTCCAGACTGGCACTCAGCTCCATTACGCTCTCACATAGGAACCGCTCGATCCTTCTCACTAGGTTCCCAGACAGGCCTGCCTTACTCCCACCTCTGTGGTGGGACAACTTCCCATGACAAGTTAACGCTAAGTAATATGGGGTCATGGAACCACACAGCAGTGTTGCACATGGCCTAGGATCATGCCCGGACCCAACATGTGCAGGACACAGAAGGAAGCCAAGTCACTCCATCACCCCTCCAACCCTCAGGCTCCTGGCCTGGCCAGCACTTTCCCATGCCTGCTTCTCCCTAGCCCATGGGTGTTGCAATGCTACCCTGGGACATCTGTGCCCCTGCTGAAATGTGCTCACTGTCTAAGCAACATATGGCCTTGCTCAAGATCTTTGGTGCTCAGACGTTCAGTGTCAGCAATTTACTGGACATTAAATAGTTTTGTTTTTAAAAAAAAGTCATTACACGGAGATAAAATTTCATTTTTTTAAAATAAACAACTCTGTGAAAAGTATTCAGTATAGGCAATTAGAGAAAGACAAATATTTTGGGAAGCCACTGGAATACCATCCCTTCTTAAATTGTTTCACATATATGGGTATAATGAGTTGGGGTGGGGGAAAATACTCTTTTAACCAAACATACAAGCAAGAGAAAGTTGCTTGATTTTGCTGAGGAGATTCCCTGGAGATTTGGGGCAAATGCAGGAGGGTTGGAGCATCAACTGTTTGGAGCTGTGTGTGAATGTGTCTGTGTGTGAATGTGTCTGTGCGCATCTGAAGCAAAAAGCAGTTAGAAAGCAAAGAGAGAGACCAAGGACTAGTCATGATCATGGTCCAGAGATAAAGCACAGAGCCACAGGACTGGCTGGAAAGAGAGGCTTGGAACTTGTGAGAAAATAAACAGCCTACTGTGTTCAAGAAAACAAAACTTTGTGTACATCCTTTGTAAATAAATAAGATTGCACCAATAAAACACCTGATTCATAGTAGCAATTTTTCTCCTAATAGAAACAACCTGTGGAGGCCCCAAATATTGTCTCAGGCAAAAGGGCAACAAAAAGTAAAGAGTCATCATGTTTTACTAGATCATCTGATCTCTCTCATAATTAAGCCAGAAGTGTTTCCTTCTACTATAAATCATTAACTCACCAGGTGGTCAGCCTTCCTGTAGGCGGCAATCTTCTTAAATGCTTGCTTTGCCAAAAAATATCAGGTTTTTGATCTAGAATTTCATGTGTACAAGTCCCTCCTTCTTGATGAATATGCAATTTGGGCAGGGACTTATTTCTACCTGTAATAAAAAAGTACAAAGAAAACATAAATTTCTGAGAACCATAATTCAGTGCCATCTGAAGCAGTTTTCAGCTCTTAAGATCCTTCAACTATTCCCCATTTATCTCTTTAGCCCATAACATGCCATGAGGACACATACTACACAAGAGCTATTACATAAATTTTCTGGCTTACCCTCTGACTGACATGCCAAAAATATGTATTATTATTTGTATTACAGTGGCACCTACAAGTCAAACATGGACTGAGACTCCTTTGTTCACAGTGCAGGGCAAAATTACAGTGGCACCTACAAGTCAAATATGGGCTGAGACTCCCTTGTTCACAGTGCGGGGCAAAAAAACCCCAGGTAATTTATTAAATATCTCCCTCTTGAAAGTTGGAAACAAAAGAGTTCATTATCAAATGACGTCCATCTAGAAAAAGGGTTTTATAAATTAACATTTTCACTCTCCCACAAACAAACAAAATGCCATAAATGGAAAGATATTCACCCCTGCTATAACTCCACTGAGTACATCAGATATCAACATGACTCAATGTATCTTTATTCCTCTCAGATAAAGAGAAAACATATCCTTGAAAGCAAAGAGATTCCATTTTTGTTTTTTCTTATTTATATTAGAAAATCACAAGCTTAAGTTGTGAGATCAGATTAATTTATAAAAACTTAACAATGGCCACAAGAGTCTAGCCTTGTATCCTGTCTTCTGAAGTGGCCAGTGCCAAATACTTCAGAGGGAATGAACAGAACAGTTTTGAGTGATCCATCCTCTGTCTTCCAAACCTAGCTTCTAACATTGGAAAGTTCAGAGACATTCAAAGAATAAGGTTAGATCCTGGATCAACTTGGCTAATAGGCATTGATGAATCTATCCTCCATGAATATACATGATTCATTTTTTTAACCCAGTTAAACTTTTGGCCTTCATGACATCCCACAGTTCCACAGTTTGATAGTGTTTTTGTGAAGGTGTATTTTGTTTTGTTTGTTTTAAAATTCCAAAGTGCAAGATGCATAAATATTATGGCAATAGCTAGCATTGTAAGAAAGCTAGTCAATGATTTTCACAATCACAGATTAGAGAATGAGGTTCATAATATACATGAAGCCACACATACAGCAATTCCACACCACTACCTTCCCACAAAATTGAGTCCCTCCACCAACTAACTAAAGAAAGCTAATGGAATAGAGAGACCAGACAAAAGAATGGAAGTACAGAAGTACAGCTATTTTTTTTTTTTGGTAGAAAATGAGACTGGAGCTGCTCTGATAGAGACTGTAATAGAAGTTGATAATTTGAAGTTGGGGGGGGGGAATAGATGATGACAGAAGGTAGAAATTCCCTTCCCCCAATATTGGCAGGTGGATGTTAAACCTGAACACAATGGTGATGCACCTGTTGCGAACTGAAAGCTTTTCTAGAGGTTTTGGCACTAATTCTCCTTTCACAGCTGGGGGATTATATGTCATCTGAGCTGTCGGCACTGAAGTTCTTACGGCAGCATTGAAAAAGATTTGGCTTTCCCTTCTTTTAGAGTTAACACTACAAAGTGGTCTTTTATGAGGTTTGTCTTTCATCTCACCCTGCTGCAGTATCCTTTCAAGCAGTGGCATCATGAAGCAAAAGAGCAAAAAAGTTACTGCAAATGCAGAGATGTTTTAGCTTAGAAAAATATCTGTGTTTACTGAATTTTGCACAAAAGTGTATGTGATGGAATCTTAATTGGTATTTTTTCTATAACAAGCCTGACTTTTAGTTTTCATTTTTAAATATCCGAGCATTGTATTAATTTACTTTAATGTGATTCATTAACATCACCTGAAATAGCTCATTATCAATATTTAATAATAGGAATTATTTCTATAGCTGACAGCGTGCAGCATTCCATTCAATTCAATGAGGCTTTATCTACATTCATGTCTGTCTATATACTATCAGCTGCAGAAGTGGTGCCTTTAGTGAACAGTGTTCATTTAAAAAAATTATTGACACAAGAAAAATAGAATACCAAGTTCACACTATGACCCTGGGATCCTTTGGTGCCACCAATCAGCTGGTTCAGGGGGTTGCATAGGGTTTTACAGGGATCCCTTGAGTCAAAGAAATGTATAATAGTCAGGGTCGGATTATGACATTTCGAGGCTCTAAGAGGCACTCCATACTGTTAAAATGAACTTCTTATTTTCTCAAAAAGGACAATAACTATATAAACATGAAAAGTTATGTTCTCACAGGAAAACAAGAGAGGATATATATTTTTTACATTCATGAATAAGGAAAAGTATCCTTTTCATATGAATAAATGAAAAAAATGATTAATTTTGTTAGGGAAATACAAAGTTTATCCAGACTATATATAAATATATGTACAAATGTTTATTCCAATTTAATTTTTGTCTACAAAACAATGAACTATTAGGATTTATCTTTTGCCATACTAGAAGAAAATACAGTGAAGGTTCCCAAAACGGATGGATGGAATCCAATACAAATTTATCCTCCTCGAGACCCACTCAACCTAAGTCCGTAAGACGATCACCTGCAAACTCAATCACATAAAGCAGGGAGAGCACATGAAGCAGAAAGTGGTGTGAGCACTAATCTACTCAGTTGTACTTAAGTACTGATTAAAAGAAGAAAGAACACACTAACACCCAAGAAAATGAATTAAGACAGGAGTGAAAGCACTGTATGACTGAGCATGCTGGACCATAAACAAAAGATGGCGCCCTTCCAGTTATTACCAGCCAATGCAGAAGCTTTACATGACGTCACTCTGAGGATGAGACCCATATGAATATGAGCTTGGCAGGATTGCTTCACAAAACCATGGTCTCTATCCTCACATTTTTCTCAATTTTATCGGCAGTGAGAATATTTATTTATTTATTTATTTAAATAAGTTATGAAGGCATGGTCAGAATTTTACTAGTAGCAACTGGCCAATAAAACACTGTTTTAGGAGACTGACAACAGACAGTATTTTACTCATAAAAATACTAGTTTTACAAATATCTTTTTTACAAGTATGAAATACAAGATGGATACAAACCAACTAACAGAAGGGTACAAGGAAACAATGAGATAGTACTGTTTAGCATGATAGGCACTGGTCTTGGTATACCCAGGAACTGTCTTTATCAAGTTATTTTGTAGGCATTACCGCAACAGAGACATTTAAGGAGGAATTTGAAGGAGAACAATGAAGTGGCTTTGCAGATTTTTACAGGGAGTTCATGCCAAGGGCATGAAAACACAAAAGCTGCTTTTTAAAAAATGTATCAAGTGGATGATGGAGGCTAGCATTATGGGCCAATCAGAGGGAAAAGATTTTTCAGTGAGATGAAAGGTAAGGTATGAGGTCTGTGAAGGGCCTAGAAAGTAAAGACAGAAAGCTTATATTTGATACAATATTCTTAGCAGAAGCACAATGTGCCTCAGTGGGCACATGACCAGAATTCATCACTGAATTTGGTTCACTGCTTGGACCATTAGCTTCCCCAGCTTGGGCTGGGTACTTTGATGGGGAGTGTGACATGAATGCTGATCCAGAGGTGAGGGACCCAATGGAGATATGCAAAGAGCAAGTGATATGGGTAAAATGATGGGCATAATCTTCGTACATTTACTTCTAGTAGCACAGCACAGAACAGTCCAGCAGTCAGTATACATACTTTGATTTGACACCCATCTCTGTATTCCACTAAACAATTTGAGTCCATCAGCATTAATGACAAATATATTCAAGTTCACTTATGACTCTGCTACTTCATAACTTCCTGTACAGTATGGAAGCCGTACAACTGTGCATCTTCCTCTTAACCTCCAAATGCCTACTTAAAATAACCAGCTGCATGCCATCTGAAACTAGCTTTTGCCCATCAGGGTTTTGCTTGCAATACATTATTTTCCTCTCTGCCTCCCAGAACTTTTCTTTATGTCCAGATGCTCACTGAAATGATTTCCTATGAAGAACTCAGCCCTTCTAACAGGAATGTAGTTGGCAAGGTCCTTTTTAAGAACCATTAACTTGTTCCGGATCCAAAAAACTTCTCTTATTTCCCAAAATTGGTCTGATCTTCTAGCCCCACCATCTCACTTTCCTCAGATCTAAATGCTCACCTGCTAATCACTACTTCATACTCTTAAGCTCTCACTTATTCAGGATAAAAGGTCAAATGCACTGATCAGTAACAACAGTAAAATACTACCACTAGTTGAGTTTTTCCTTGTTTAATCTTCATATGAGGGTTTTTTCTTATACATTACCTGATTATTCCCCAGGATTTTTCTTTCGTGAAGATGAACTGTCTATTCTTTTCTAGGACTCAGGAAAGAGGCAAAATATACACCCTTTCCCAAAATCCAGTTAGACTTTCACTCCAATTAAGCTTATTGACACCAGGTTTGATACATTCCTGCACAATGACAGCAACAAGCAATATCTTAAAGCAAATATGCCCTTTGAAATAGGTGCTCAGAGAAAAATAATTCTCAGGAAAGGCTTTAAAAGTTAAGTGTGAAAAAGACTAAGAAGATTCTAGAGACCAGCACTACAGAGAAACCAAACTCCTTTATATCATTAATTTAATTTAAACCACAGAAAAGGAAGCAATGTTGCAACAACTTTAAAAAACAGAATGCATTTTGTGTTAAAATGTTTTGTAATACAACATAAAATTAATAATTTTTGTAATGAGCTGGGCAAAGCCTTGCTGAATTAGAACCCCATTGAGATTAGTAGATGTGGACTCATCCTTTGAATAACATAACTGTAAGCATAAGACCCATCTAGGACAACTGTGTATGAACCCACCAGGGAGTTGGCTGAGTATTATGGTGGGAGAGGAGATCGTTTTGGAGTTTTATAGGGAGAGGGGGAGAAGAGATCTTACAGAAACTGACTGAGGAAGAGAGGAAGCCAGAAGGAGCAATTAAAAGCATGCGTCTGACCCTGGAAGACACTTAGGGAGAGTTTTGGGGATCAGGAATACAGGCTGAAAATGAATATTCTTGGTATTGAGAGCAAAAGAAGCTATTTCCTGCTATTTGATTTCTGCTGCAATGAGAAACACAAGACTTTGTACATTCTTTGTTAAATAAATAAAACTGCATCAAAGAAAAATCTGACTACCACCAATTTCTATTCCTCACTAAAACACTCATACAGCTGCAAATTTAGACTAGGTTTTTGGATCAAAAAGGGGCAACAACATGTATATAATGCCTTTTATCCAAAATGCAAGAAACTCTTGGGAAGAAAGCAGCAGCTAATTAGTTTATACCGTCTGCTGCTTAATATTGTAGGAAAGGAAAGCTACTCAATACAAACCAAGCTTTTTTTAGATTCAAAAATTATTTTTTAAATATTTTGTTTTATATCTTTCCCCATATGCTTCTGTATTTCTTGATATGACCCAAAGTTGAAATGCCAAAGAAGAATTTTATTTATTTGATTTCATTGGATGTTTAGCACCTAGGTACTTTTGAAACTCCCAGTGGGCATTTATCTGCATCTTTAGACACTTAAATACCTTTACAAATCTAATGCTGGGTGTCCAAGTCACTTTTGAAAGTGTGTTGGGCTCCTAAATCACCTGGGTGCTTTTGAAAAATTATACTTATTACCAATTAGCGAGAGGCAATACAGAATAACGGATTAAGCACAGGACTCAATGGCAGCATTCTCTTAACTTCTGTGCCTTTTTTTCTTTTTATAAATAAAGATAATAATACTTTCCTACCTTGCAGTGCTATTGGAAGAACTGATTGGTTAATATTTCTAAACAGAAAAAGTAATTCCTATATCTGAGGATATTCCTCATTTCAGCCTCTTTTATAAACCTCTTGTACAAATACTTACTGGAGCTTACAAGAACAACTACAGTGTGCTTGAGGACAACCACTATAAACTAGAGGGCTACTTTTCAGGCATTCTGTGCACTGACAATGCTACTTACATCAATGAGTGTTGCAGGTGCCCAGCATCTCTGAAAATCAGGCTGT
Source organism: Pelochelys cantorii (assembly GCA_032595735.1). Taxonomy (NCBI): domain Eukaryota; kingdom Metazoa; phylum Chordata; order Testudines; family Trionychidae; genus Pelochelys; species Pelochelys cantorii. Next base: position 23,565,786 of record CM064337.1, on the reverse strand, counting down.
GAATACATCTGTAGTTAAAAAATGGACATCCATTGACTTTGATCCATGCAAGGAGTCAGGGAGGTATTCTTACCTTCTAATAATTGCCTATATGCTGTTGGGTATGGATAGAGCTTGCATCCGAAACAAACACAGCACATGTTTTTTCCCCTTCTCCACATAGAGGAAATTCATTTGGCTGGAAGCATTGGAAATGGTCTTTGTGCAGAATGTCAAACTGGCTTCCAGTATTGCTCCACTAAGACATAAATTTCAATCTTGTTTGTTCAGAAATGACTCCTGCTCCTCTTGCCAAGAAAACCCAACTTTGTGTGACAGTCAGATTCTATTTACTAGAAAATGTTTTGGCTTCTTTTAAACATTGTATTTTGTTTTCATTTATCAGAATGAACATTGATTGCCTGTATAGTGAACCAGATTGTGACCTCTGATTCACTCTTCCACCAATTCTCTTCTTACCTTTTAATTGTCTTGATTTAACCAGAGTTCTTCATGGTAATTAATATGAGCTTTTAAATTAGAAAACCTAAAAGAACTAGATTTCAGGAGGGTTGAATGAATTAGAATTTGCAAAATTAGTTAGATCTAGTATACTATGCACAGATCTGGAAACTATGAACTGCTGACTTCAAATCCTCTCTCTCGATACCCTTTGCTTGTACTTTCTTATCTGTAAAATCAGGAACACTATCCTTACTTACCTATCTCCCAGAATAGGTGGGACTGACTGAGTACTTTAAATGTGGTATAAGAATTGATGAGCGAAAAGTGATTTTTATTTGTTCGTATTTGTAGAATTATCAGGAAAGGTGTTCTCTGTGCATTAATTTCTCTAGATTCAACTGCAAATATTAATCAATAAAGGTTTTTAAAAAGTTGTGAATGACAGAATTTCTGAAAACAGGAAAAAAATACTGAACAGTATTGAGAGCATGTGCTTCAGCAATACACAAGACAGTATGCTTTCTATAATACTACAAGCAAAACTGGAAACTGGAACTTTAGAACTTTTTAATATTTTTATCATAAATAGTAAAAATAGGAATTCCCTGGGCACAGTTACCATTCTTCATGTTAAGGGTCTGCTATCAAAGTTACAGGATGGATGCAGATCTGCCTGACTTCAGGCTTTTGAGGGATTTCTCTGACCTTCAGGCAAAACAAACCAACAGGGCCCGACTGAGGCATGGGCGAGCCGGGCAGCTGCCCAGGGCGCCAACTGATGGGGGGCGCCTGATGGCAGCTGTAAGGGGCACGTGGCGTCCCTTACAGCTGCCATCAGGCGCCACGTGCCTGGCTCCCGCAGCGCCAGCCCCGCTGCGCCGGCCCAGCAGCGCCCTTCCCCCACGGCCGCGGGGCCCTGCACGGCCTAACGCGTGTGCCAGCAGCGCTGGCCAGGCCGGGCTGGGCAGCCCATGAGCCGTGCACCCCGGGGGCGGGCCCCGGGCTGCGCGCCAGCGGCCGTGGCCAGCCCGCGCATGTGCTGTGTGCCCCAGGGGCGGTGCATGTGCCCGGAGGTGGCACTGCGCGCCCAGGCCCAGGGCGCCAAAAGGGCTCTGGCTGGCCCTGCAAACCAAGGAGACTGTATTCACACTGGTTAGATTAAGGTTCTAATACAAATTCTGATTTGGGCTCAATGTTACTAAAGCCTTGCAAAAAGTTCTAAAGAGAATTTGGCCCTGGTTAGGGCCAAAGAGAATTCACACTGGTTAGATTAAGGTTCTAATCCAAACTCTGATTTGGGCTCAATGTTACTAAAGCCTTGCCAAAAGTTTCTAAAGAGAATTTGGCCCACAAATGGTAAAATGTTTTCCACCACTTTTAATGGTATTTCTAATTATTGCAAGATAAATTTTGAACTGGTGGCCCAGAAGAAGACAGCAGAGAATTGTCAGCATCTTCATTCTCTGAAAATAATGGAATGACTTATGAATATTGTTCTTTGAAAGACACAGGTAAATCCCAGATGGAAGGAGGACAGACATGAAGCTTTCACATTACTCCAGAATGAATTCCTCAAGTTTTGGAAAGAAAATAAACAAAAAAAAGCAACCATCCACACATTTCCTTCTCATAATGAAGGTGGAATTGTCCAGTTTCAAAAATGTATAAAGATTCCAAAAAGCAGAATGGGAGTTTGGCCACTGGGCCCATTAGAATTTTCCATTTATAGTCAACTGTAGGAACAGGACCTAAAATGATACTTGGTTACTCCACAACATACTGCTGTAAGAAAGTGTTTTTTTCCAATATTTTTCAGAAATTTTTATTTAAAATGTATCATTAGGTTTTATTTTTAAAATAATATAAATGTAACCCTGGATATTGAAACATATTTAAAAGATCAATGAATTATGTGTAATACAATTAACCTATGGTAAAGTCAACATTTACTTTGTAATTTGCACCTACATAAATAAAATTAATTTGCTATTGTAAAAATGAATTAAGTAGCTATTGACCTAAACTAATGGTGGTGGGAATGGAGCAAAATAAAATTGGTAGATTTCTTGCGCTTCAACCCTTCATTTTTCAGTGCACAGTTGAATTGCACTTTTATATGCTACAGAAGTCAGCCTCTCTTTCAAAGGTCTGGCAGAGGCTGGGAGCAGAGTTGGCTCCCAGCAGACATTTTTCAAAATATTAGATCCATAAATCCCAGTATCACATCTATAGGGTTACTGATATAGTGTAAAATCCAAATTTTCCATTCATAAAAGAGATCAGTGCCAAATCTTGCCAAAACATTGACTTTCTCTGCATAGGACTGTTAAATGGTGCATGAATGTAGCTTTAAACTCAGAAAGATACATGGAATAAAATTATAAAATGTTTTAGGGTCACCCAAGGAAAATGATAGCAAACATGACTGGAAAGATACAAGCTGATTCAATGAGAAGTGATTATCTGAAGTTTAATCTCCTCATAGCATTAAAGTGGAAAGAGCTGTTGGCGGACTCAAGCTAGATGGTTTGTCATTATAAGGGATTATGTTGTATATTTCTACTGATGTGAACACCAGGTCTCCAGGAGCCTTTAAGTCTTTTAAGGCAGTGAATATAGAAACTTCATTTTTCTACAATTACATTTTAATTATACAAAGACTACTGTACAACTTTTGTTTAGTATTTATGGGAGGAAAATAACACCAGAGTAAGGCTAGGTCTAGACTGTGGCATTTTTTTCAGAAAAAGCTATGCAAAATATGCTCTGCATTTTGCATAGCTTTTTCCGCTTTTTTTTTTTTGAAAGAGGCTTTTCCGCCATTTGGCCCCATCTAGACCAAAGAGCATGAAAAAAAGCGGAGGAGCAGAAGCGTTCCTTGGAGGCGGCGGGGTTTTTGCGGGATATGGTATCCCGCAAAAACCGCATAGTCTAGACCAGGGCCGTCCCAAGCCATTTTGGCGCCCCGGGCCTGGGTGCACGGCACATGCGTGGGCCCACCCCAGGGGCACGGGCCCGTCCACTCTAGGGTGCGTGGGACCGCCTCCAGGGCGCATGGTGCATGCGCTGCCCGGCCCGGCCATGGCTGCTGGTGCGCAGCCCAGGACCCACCCCCAGGGCGCATGGCACATGCGCTGCCCAGCCCGGCCCGGCCACCACTGCTGGCATGCAGCTCGGGGCGGGCAGTGCCTGGCCGTGCAGGGCCCCGCGGCCATGGGGGAAAGGGCGCTGCTGGCCGGCGCTGCGGGGATGGGGGGGCCGGCGCTGCAGGAGCTGGGCGCACGGCGCCTGATGGCAGCTATAAGGGATGCTGCATGCCCCTTACAGCTGCCATCAGGCGCCCCCCATAGGTTGGCGCCCTGGGCAGCTGCCCGGCTAGCGCACCCCTTAGTCCGGCCCTGGTCTAGACGTAGCCTAAATGAGTGAGATTTAAATTGTCTCTTGTGATTTCGGCAAGTAACATGACAATACAAAACACTGTATTATGTTACTGAATTATGTTACCTGATTAATACAGAATCACAGAATATTAGAACTGGAAGGGACCTCGAGAGGTCATCAAGTCCAGTCCCCTGCCCTCACGGCAGGAACAAGCACCATCTGGATCATCCCTGACAGATGTCTGTCTAATCTGCCCTTAAATAGCTCCAGTAATGGAGATTCCACAACCTCCCTAGGGTGAGCAAATATTTCCTTAGCTTTTGCAAGTCAGATACACATTTGTAGAATAATTTCACTTTTAATTTGTTTTATTGTCAGTACACCCTTATTGTGTGAAGTAATTTGGTTACATTATGTAGCGTGAAACAAAAGGCAGTTAAAGATCCTTTCAGTTGTCCTTGATATGACATCCCAATCTACCCCAATCCCACACTGACCCACCATTACCTTACTTTTATTGAGATGAATTATGTACTTGATAAATGAGTTAATTAGACACTGTTGTTTTCATTAGAGAAAATACAAACAAGAACAGACACAATCATTTTGGATCTGGAACACTGAAGTGGTGAATAATCTTCTCCTTGTGCATTCTTGTCAAACACTTACTTTACCTCTCACTTTATTCAATTCTCAAAGAACATCTGGCCTACAGCTTTTTTTTTCTACATGTTGGCTAATTTTTTTTGTTAGTCATAAAAAAAGCTAAAACCAATGATGATGTGACTGCTCCAGGTGCCTGATATTACATTACTGTATAGATTATCTTGCAAAACAATCAAACATTTATTTTGACTAGAGTGCCTCTTCCCCCCCTCCCCCCAACATACAACCCTCTCCAAAAGCCATACACCCAGGTCTTCTTTTTTCACCTCTGATTTTATCTTTTTTGAAATTGACATCAAGAGAGAGTGGAAGAGAGAACAACAATCAAATGATAAAGAATGTCCATTAAAAACAAAAGAGCAATTTAATTCTCCAGAAGATGCAGTTGTCATCCTTTCTTCTGTTATCTTTATATATCAACATAGTAAGCGGAGTTAAGCGATACATAGCCTTCAATTCATATATACTACTCACATTAACATCATTGGGAATTCTGCATGGCAAGTGAAGTACAAATATTGCTCAATCACCATGAAACAGCAGCCTTTATTCTATGGAACCTATGTTGTAACAACATGATAAGTCTCATTACTTAGAACAAAGACAAACTAGACATGGAGAAAGGACTACTGATAGCTTGTCAGCATTCAGAGTAATTGATCCATCCAAGCCAGAGATGAGGCTCGCAATATTTTTAATAATTCTATTGGGAACAATGTTAATCTGTTCTGATCTAAGTTACTGTCTACATGGGAAAGTTCTACCATTATAGCGGTACACTAGGTTAATTATACTAGTATATCTCCCCATGTAGACAACTTTCTTCCAGTAATATTACTACCTTTTGGGGGAGATTAGATTAAATCCCTTTCAAAGAGAAAAAAGATGAACTGAAAAAGGCATTTCACATGGATGTTTATATTGCTATAACTATTGGTTTCAATTCATACCTTGCCTTATACAAGTCTAACTTTTCTGGACAGAGAAGCCCTCATGCTTCATGACCACAAAACTGATCTAAGGCTAAGTGAGACCTGTCACTGAGGCTTGGAGCACCTCATGTGACTCTCAGACAGCAGGTAGAACAGCAGGTTTATTGGTTCACAGGGATACAGCATAGCATAGTCCTTGTTGTTAACACAGGAACCAAGAACAGACAGTAAAACCCATCTGGTGAGAAGGAGCCCTGGGCCCTGTTCCCCCCCCTGCTCCAAGCCCCCTCCAAAAACAAACTCACGCCCTCAGCAATTGGTCCCAGTCTCCAGGCAACCCTGCCTTCCCTTTTGTCAAGCTTCCTGGGCAAAGAGGTGTCAGCTGGACACCCTCCCTCCCAGGCTCCATTTACAATGACCATTGCCTATGTGATAGGCTGCATATTCTCTCAGTGAGTCACACCTACAATTCCATCCCCAATCTAGAGAGTGGAGCAGTGCCCAGAGAAACTGAGGCACATACACGGGGCTACTACAGTACAGTACAAATCATATGCAACATAACAAAGCAAACAGAGTGAACACAATCTCCAGTGCATCACAAAACCCAAAATGGCTTTTTGCAAAATGATCAGTTTTGCTGCCATTGTAATTATCCTATGCCAGCAAAGCATCTGAGCGTGTCTCTTTCTAGTAGATGGTACAAAGGACAGAAACCCCAGAACTGAAAACAGCTAAAAGAAATTAAAGGTATGCCTACACTAGAGCATGTCTGTGCTAGTTCTGACTGTTAAAAACAGAAATATAACTGTGATGTTGTGAGAGGCCAGCCACCCCAATATATACAGATCTGTTCCATCCATAGGAAGGTTTGAGGCAGCCACCTTAGGCCCCTTGCTTTCGGGGGGCCCTACAGCAGTCGCATCAATTATTCTGTGGTTGGAGCCCAGGAAAGCCCAGATGATTACCTGGGGGCTTGCCATGGTAAAGCAGAGTGCAGCAAGCTGGGAGAAAGTGAGGGCAGAGCAGGGTCTGGGTTTGAGAGAAGGGGTAAAGCAGGGGCAGGGTCTGTAGCAAAAGGGTTGTCCTGGGCTAAGGGAAGAGGGTTGTCCCAGGCCCCACATCACCCTAGACAGAGCCCTGCGTACATACCTATAGTCTCAGATGGGATTATACCCAAGGGCTGTGTCTAGACTGGCCAGTTTTTCCGGAAAATCAGCCGCTTTTCCGGAAAAACTTGCCAGTTGTCTACACTGGCCGTTTGAATTTCCGCAAGAACACTGACGATCTCATGTATGATCATCAGTGTTCTTGCGGAAAGACTATGCTGCTTCCGTTCGGGCAAAAGTCCTTTTTGCGCAAAGCTTTTGCGCAAAAGGGCCAGTGTAGACAGCTCAGATTTGTTTTCCGCAAAAAAGCCCCGATCGCGAAAATGGCGATCGGGGCTTTTTTGCGGAAAAGCGCGTCTAGATTGGCACGGACGCTTTTCCGCAAAAAGTGCTTTTGTGGAAAAGCGTCCGTGCCAATCTAGACGCTCTGTTCCGAAAATGCTTTTAACGGAAAACTTTTCCGGAAAATCATGCCAATCTAGACGCAGCCAAGGTGACACAGCCCTCCCAAAACTCAGTTTGCTGAGGCTACATTTCTGTTTTTAGCACATTAACTTGATCAAAGCTAGTGCAGATTTGTCTCCTCAAGACAGATTTTACTTTCCTGTTCAAGTGCAAACATCCCTAAAAGTGGTGTACAAGGTTCCCTCTAACCTGTGCAGGAGCACAGCTCTGCAGTTGCTTAATGAGCCCCACCCAGGAGCTCAAGGCTGCCACATACAGAGCTGCCAGGCTGGGGGAGCAGCATTTCTCCCTCAGCTACAGTGGCAGCTCCCTGCTGGGGACAGAGCAGCAAGTGTCTCCCAGCCAGTAGAGACATGTTCCCTCCCTACCAGCTGGGAGAGACTCACTGCTCTGTCCTTAGCAGGGAGCTACTGCTGTAGCTGAGGAAGAAGTGCCCTTCCCCCGGCCAGCGAGCTCCCTGCCCAGCAGCCCTGAGCCCATGGGTGAGGCTCATTAAGTTGCTGCAGGGCTATGCTGCTGTGCAGCTTAGAGGGAACTTTGGTGGTATAGAGTATGTTTGGGAGCAAAAGTTCCTAGGTTCTATCTCTGCTGACAGCTCTGATGCCTGTATACTTGCTGAGCTAATTCTGACCATTATTTGTAGTGCCTGGTGCTGTATTCTTGGACCAGGACTCGATTGTCCTATATACTGCTGCAATACAAAATACACATTTTACATAGCTGAATCCTTGCCCTAGAAAAATCCTTTCCAAGATACCTATGTAGACCTCAAAACCATATAAAAATCAGTATTTATTTACCTGAAGGATAGATATCCCCAATGTTAAGATCTGTAGGCAGGATGCTTTTTGCAGTGCCTAACAACTTTACTGAACCATCAAACTTAACAATCAATGCTACACTTTCATCTTTGTGATTAGCTCTTAATATTAACTATCTACATTCATGATAAATACACATATACTGCTTTTATAAAGATTCCTGTAATACCCTAATCCAAATCTAGTTGATAATTTACTTCTTATATACTATCTTGAAATGAAAAGCAGCTTTGGTTCCAACTCATTAATCAAGCTAACACTGTTAAACACCTTATCTGAGATTAACTTTCAAAAGACTCAGCTGTGATTCTACAATGTTTCTGCATGAAATCTAGGACTCCAGAGTCATGACAGACATTACAACATGTGAAGGTCAGCCCTGAGTTCCAATCAAGTCCTGATTAAAACAAATCCTTCCATCATCTTTTTTCTTTTCTTTTGCAGCTTGCTACTGCCCTGCCTTGTACTTGGATATGTGAACTATGCCAATCTTGCAAATGTTGTTAGGTTTGTACTACAGGTTGAACCTCCTTGGTCTGACACTCTTGGGACCTGACCCAGTCCCAAATCAGGAAATTTACCAGATCAGGGGAGGTTAATGCCAGCCCTTCTGTTCCTGGCAGATGGCCAGTGCCTCTCCCAGCTGTCGATCTCCAGGACTCCACTGCTCCAGTCCCTGGGGTGCCACTGATCTGGCACCTGGGACTCCATTTTTCCCTAGTCTGGCAATGCTACTGGCCCAACCTGCTGGTTTTCCCTGTGAGTGCTCCAGCCTCAGAGCATTCACGGGGTCATTGACAAAGCCAGACCCGGGGTGTCTGGATTACAGAGGTTCATCCTGAACAGAAACCTTTTGGAAGAGAAAATATCAGTTTAACAATTTTCTGAACATTTTTTAAAAATGAAAGGAATCCTGGATCTCCTTTAAAATTTAAAAAAAACCACCAAAATCCAGTATTTCCAAAATATGACAGTGACATTATCCAGGATACAATCTGGACTGTTCAACAACTGTGTCCTCTCAATGCTACAGCTTAGGGTGCTTTTTACACTGCTTTGCTGTGAGAGCAACCACTCCTGGTCTACTCACACACAGCCTTCAACATGTAAATTACTCCTAGATATACTGTATGCCCTGGTCTACAGTAGGGAGTTATTTCAAAATAAGCCCCCTTATTTCAAAATAATAAGTGGAGTGTCCACACTACCAAGCCCAGGGGAATAATGCTTATTTCAAAATTGTCATTTTGAAATAACATTAGTGTGGATGATCCGGTGCTGCTAATTAAAAATAATTGGTCTCCAGAAGCTTCCCACAGCTGCACTTGTGGCCTCTCTAGCCACACCTGCCATCTCTACTGCTCCCCTTCTCCTGCAGAGCTTAAAACTCCAGGCTACAGGAGATGGGCTTGTGGCACGAATACAACTTGGCAAGCCCCATGCCATACAGCAGGAGCTGATGGAGCCATGGCAGACCCCAACGTTCCCTCAGAGCTTCCCATGGCTGCCAGCACTCCTGCAGCACCCTCAGCTGCCACTGGCCAGGGAAGCAGGAGAATTCTGGCCTGGACTGGTGCAGAGATCCTGGACCTCATTGAGGTCTGGGGAGAGGAGACCAACCTCCAGGATCTCTGCGCCAGAAAGCAGAATGCCAATGTCTATGGCCAGAGGGCCACCAGCCTGGCTAACAAAGGCCACAACCGGACCCTGGACCAGGTCCAGATAAAGATTAAAGAGCTTTGGCAGGCCTACCACAATGCCAGGGAACAGAATGGATGCTCTGGGGCAGTACCACACACATGCTGTTACTAGGAATGGCTTGATGCCATCCTGGGAGGGAGGCCGATCACCTCCCCTGTGGTCATCATGTCCAGCCAGGACACACCTGGCGTCAGCCTCCACGAGGGCAGAGTTGAGGATGAGGAGGAGGAGGAGGCCAGCCAGGCAACCAGGCCCACTAGCCAGGACCTACTCATCCTGGAGCCAGTCCCCCCACTCCCAAATGTCTCCCAGGCCTCGGACGATTCCAGGGAAGGCACATCAGGTGAGTTCTATAGCTTTCCTTATCTACATGCAGGGGCAGGCATCGGGCTGCAAGGGGCTGCACATTCCTCACTCGGCCTGGAGGAGGGGGGGTTGTCACACAATAGCCTGTGCACATGGGTGCACATGGAGTGCCAGTCCGGAGCATTCAGCCTCATGATGCTCTCACACAGGAACTCCTCAGACCTTTTCACAAGATTCTTGGAGAGGCCTGATTTATTCCAGCCTCCATGGCGGGACACCTTCCCACGACAAGCCACCACTAAGGAATGTAGGGTCATGAAACCACCCAGTCGTGCTGCACACGACACTTGGTCATGCCTGCACTCAGGCAGCATTCACTCCCAGTTAAGCACGGAGATGCAGAGGAAACTGATCCTGTGCATGGAAATCTGCCAGAGGGAGAAAGAGCAGGGGAATTCAGTAGCACTGTCTCCTGAAAATGGCATCTGCCACTCTCATACACCTCCGCCAACACCCCCTTTCTCCAGCGGGCAAGGATAGAAGTTCTCTCTCTGCAGGATGCTGCCAGTGCTGGACCTGGCATGTGCAGGACACAGAAGGAAGCCAAGTCACCCCATTCTCCTTCCCACCTACAGGCTCCTGGCCTGTCCAGCACTTTCCCATGCCTGCATGTGCCTAGGCCGTGGGCATAGTGATGCTCACCTGGGACATCTGTGCTCCTGCTGGAAAGTGCCCACTGTCTAGGCAACATATGGCCTTTCTCGAAGCACTTCTCCATCATCTGAACCAAGCCCTTCTGTATCAGCTCAGAGATTAGGCACTCAGACAATTCATACACAGTGTCTCCTGGGATGACTGCCCTTGTAACTTTTCTGGCCTTGGTGCTTCCCACCCCTCCCACGCCATTTACCTGACTGCACAGGATCCACAAGAGGAAGAAAACCCAGGAGGACTTAATGAGGCAGTAGGTGGCCTGCCTGCTTCGCCTTAAGGCTCAAAGAGTAGCGCCAGGAGCAGGCCACTGACCAGGAGCTGCAGAAGGATGCCTGGGACCAGCTGGAGTGCCAGCACGAGGCCATGTGCTCCTCCCTCACGTTGGTGATGGAGCTCATGGCCTCATGCATGGAGTGGGCCAACAGCCACTATGGCTTCCCCTCCTATCCACCTCCAGGGGCCGCTGGGGCCCCAGAACATGGGGCAGTGGGATCTCTCAGGAAGCCAAAGCTTCCCGAGCTACCTGAGGCAGGTGCCAGTCTCAGCCCCATCCCTGAACCCCCCTCCTCCCCATCATTCCAGGTTCTTTCCTCAGTCTCTTCCCTTTTGTATATTCCCTCCAATAAACAGTCTTGTTTTTTCAGCAAACAAGGCTTTTTTATTTGCTCTGGGGGGGAGGGAGGGAAGGTGGGAAGGGAGGACAGCAGAAAGGAGAGTGGGCAAGGATAAGCACACACAGGGAATGCACAGGTCCCTTATGGAGAGACACAGGGGAGAGTCTCACAGCTGGCTTTGCAAAAAACTCTCCCTCAAGGCCTCTCTGATGAGCCCAGCCCCTTGATGTGCTTGCCTAATGGCACTGGTGTCCGGCTGCTCATATGCCCTGGCCAGCCCTTCAACCTCTGCCCCCCACCCTGGCAGGACAGTCTCACCCTTGCTCTCACACAGGTCGTGGAGCACATAGCAGGCCACCACCACGAAGGGGATGTTGCACTCACTGAGGTCCAGACAGGTGAAGAGACTCCTGAACCTCCCCTTTAAGTGGCTGAATGCACACTCCATGACCAATGCAGCACCTGCTCAGCCTGTCATTGAAGTGCTCCTTGGTGGGGTCCAGACTGCCTGTGTAGGATTTCATGAGACAGAGGAGCAAGGGGTAGGCTGCGTCACCCAAGATGCAAATGGGCATGTCCACCTCCCTGACTCTGATGGTACGGTCAGGGAAAAAAGTGCCAGCATGCAGCTTTCAGAACAGGCAGGAGTTCTGGAAGATGCAGGGGCCATCGTGCACCTTCCCTGACCACCTGGCGTTGATGTTGGTGAAGCATCTCTTGTGATCCACAAGGGCCTGAAACACCATGGAGAAATACCCCTTTCTGTTTATGTAACCTAAGGCATGGTGGTCAGGGGCCAGGATGGGGATGTGAGTGCCATCTATGACCTCCCCACAACTGAGGCAGCCCATGGCGGCAAAGCCATCAACAATGCCATCCATGTTTCCCAGAGAGACCATCCTCCATAGCAGCACATGGTTGATAACCTTGGCTACCTGCAGGAGCACAGCCCCAACTGTGGAGTTCCCCACACCGAACTGGTTCCCAACAGAGTGGTAGCTGTCCAGTGTGGTGAACTTCCACAGGGTGATAATGACATGCTTCTGCGGGGGGATTGCAGGTCTCAGTCAGGTGTCCTGTCACCTGAGAGCAGGGGTGAGTCACTCTCAGAGCTCCAGGAAGGTGGCCTTCTACATGCAGAAGTTCTGGAGCCACTGCTGGTCATCCCATAGTTGCAAGACAAAGTTGTCTCACCAGCCCGAACTGGTCTCCTGCCGCCAGAAGTGGCATTCCACGGTGTCCAGGGGATTGAGGGGCATTTGCAGCAGCAGGAGTGCCAGGACCTGGGTGTTGAGGGCCTGCGGTCTGGGCTGCTCTTTTTCCTGCTGGAGCAGCATGTAGGCATTGTGGAAGTACTGCACCATGAGATGCAGCATGAGGCCTGTGAGCCTGGCACTGCTTTGTAGCAACTCTGGCTCCATGTTGTGAGTGCTGTGGCATCCACAAGGGCAACCAGAGCACATCACATCTGTTTTGTGTCCCACAAGGGGGAGGCAGTGTGGGAATGGTGTGTGAGATGTGGCCATACAGAAGAGCACCTGAAAGCACACATCACAGCTTGCCTGCCCAAACAGCCTCAGGAAGTATCCACCCTACTGGTGCCCTCCCCGGACCGCTTCCCAAGGCAGGCTACAATCAGTGTAGACACGCTATTTTGAAATAATTCCAATTTTGATGCTTCCCCGTAGTGGGAACACACTATTTTGATTTTGTTATTTTGGGAGTTATTATTTCTATTTTAGTAATTTTGAAATAATTTCCTAGTGTAGACATACCCTATGAGTACTATGGGCAGCCACTCTTGAATTAGACTCCAGAGCAACACCAACAAATTCCTAGTCCCAGACTTCCCCCTCAGAAACGTACTGCCCAGCCCACTCCTGAACAATACGGGCTAATATAAAGTCCATCATTTTATGAATAGAAAATGATATGCATCAATTCAGTTATTGCCAAAGGAATTTCCCAAATACTTCATTCCAATCACACTGGTTTAGATAAAACAAATTATTAATTACTGAAAGATTTTAAGTGATTACAAGTAATGAAAAATAAAAGTCAGAATTGGTTACAAGAAAATAAAAGTAAATCACAAGTAATGCCTAATTTAACGAGCAAGAGTGAATTCAAAACAAACGTTTCTCTTATCACCTGTTATAATAGTCTTACTAGTTGTATTCCTTTCCATCAGGATCCTCCCCAGTCCAATGATGCTTCCTTTGTTCTTCAAACATTATCAATACCATGGGTAGAGATGAAGAGAAAGATTATTTGGGACCTTTGTTCTTTCTTATATTTTTCCTATTCTTTGAGAATCATCTCCAGCTGAGTTTCAGGAGACAGAAAGTCCATGTGGGTGGGAATCCCCAGCTGCTTTTGATCAAAATGTAAATCTTTCCATATCCTGTATCCTGCCAGAGAATGGCCACTTAACCATGTGATAGTCCATTTAATTTCACTGACACATAGCTGAGGTATTAGCAAGCTAATTTGTGGATGCTTTTAGTAATATCATATCACATAATCTTATAACTTTACATGCAATATTGGCACAATATTTTAACAGGACAGTAATGATCAGCAAATTATGAGTTTTCAAATGATACCTCACAAGGCATACTTTGTACAAGATTTATCAGAGTCCTATAAAAGGGGTGAATACGGGGTACAGGCTGTCACAGTATCGGCTCAGCTGTGGGTAAGCAACAATATTTTCTAACTCTGTAAATCTGTGCTCTGTTGCTGAAGAACTTTACAGCTATCTAATATTTCAGGAATACAGGCTAGGACAAAGCAGTAGCATAACATATCAATTAATGTCTTACCTTTCCCTTCTACTAATTAGAGACTCAATCGGTCTCTCTGCTATTGATATTTGAAACTCCTTAGAAGGTGAAGATGAAAGTAGCAGAGCTCAAACTTTCAGTGGGTTTTTAAGCCTTTTCTTCCTTGACAAGTCTGAATTCTGTTGAGATGAAAATACTTTAGAGGATTTCCCATCTCTGTTGCTTTTATTTTCTTTTTATTCACCCTTCTTAGTAAAATAGGTGTAACTACTACAAAGCAAATTCTTTTATAGCCTTCCTAAATCCCTTTCTCAAAAATTCAGACGGTCTAGAACTCTGCTCCCAGACAGCCACAGAGCTAAGTCTTGCTCCAGGAAATACAGTCACATCATATACAGTGTGAATTCTGCATTTTCCATCAGCTTTCTGTTCATATTCAGATTAAACTCAAAATTGCCATTCTGATTTTCAGAATATCAACAGACTTGCTCCATTGCATACACCTCATTTCACATCAATCTATTTATTTCTCCACTTATGTTTATTGAATTTTGATCTCCCTTCCGTTTTGAAAATTCCATGAACTTGAAGCTCATGCCTACATTTGTGCTGCTCCCCGTCATTTGTCAGTCCCTATTTTCTGTCCTCTGAGCAGCCCCACATTCAAGTCTCACCTTAAAAACTATCCCTTTCAATTCAACCTTAGACTGAGATTATACTGCAACTACTCTCTCAATTTTTCCTAATCTATTAATTATCTATTATTTAAGGTCAGCACCTGATATGGATGTGAACATCACATTTGTCCCCTAGATTGAACCAAAGTCTCAGACATAACATTTTCCAGCTCAGACCCATTTCTACTTTAAATTACTATGCAAAATGCTTATATGCCATACATCTATTATATGCTATTATATCTCACTGTAGTGTTCTGAGATGCAGACACTATGTGAAAGATATTGTGTGAAAATAAATTAAAACTGAAATGACAAAGTCAAAAGAACCTAAACTGAGGCAAAATCTCAGCCTATTTCAGGAAACATCTGACAGACCCATCAACATTTAATTCCCATACCTGTTCCTTTTGAAGCAAACTGTCATTGGATTTGAATGGAAGCAGAATTGGGTCTCTTAGAAAGGAGTAGTTCAAACCAAATTGATTTTTTTAAAGTTCTATGTATACTTTTTTCTTTGCAAGGGGAGGATTTAAATATAACAATGGTTAAACATGGATGTGCTCTAACCACTGCTTTTCACACCAGTCATATTTCCTTCTATTCCCTCATATGATTGTTGTATCCACTTATTATCTCTTGTTTTACATTTTGCTTTTTAAGTCCTTTGTGACATTGGGTGTGTCTAGACTACAGGGTTTTGTCGACAAAAGTGGACTTTTGTCGACAAAACTATACCTGTATCTACACTACCACCGAGTTCTGTCGACATAACGTCAACAGAACTCAGCAGTTTTGTCGACGGCGGTAAACCTCATTTTACGAGGAATAACGCCTTTTGTCGACAGAGTTCTGTCAACAGTAGATGTTATTGCATCTACACTGTCCTTTGAGTCTCCACTCTCATGTCGACAAAGCGGCTTGCTTTGTTGACAGAACTGGATGTAGTCTAGACACTCTTTGTCGACAGACGCTTTGTCGACAGTATCTGCATTTTCCTGTCGACAAAAGCCTGTAGTCTAGATGTACCCATGATGTATTTCCACTACGTTTATACACTGTCTGGCTCTGGTCCATGCACTGATGCTTCTAGATTCTATGGGTGCATCTACACTGCACCTGTAGCTCAAAATAAACTATGCAATTTGAGCTATGCAAATTGCATAGCTTATTTTGAGTCACTTATGAAATAACCCAGTATTCCAAAACATCCCTTACGCCTCATGGAATGAGGAATAGCGAGCGCGTTGTATTTCGAAATAACGGGCTTGCTGTTAAGATGCGGGACAGCTATTTCGGGATACAAGTGTAGATGCAGCCTACCACAATAGTACTAGTAGCAGTAATAGCAATAATAAAACTTTCCTGAACTCAGCTAGTGCTGGAAACCCAAACACAACAGGTCTATGCTAGTGCTTGAGAACCAGAAAGAGAAACTGAGTAGACCAAGAAGTCAAAACATATTTTCCTAGCACCAAGTTCATTGTGGCAGTGTGCTCTTTCCCAGCATTCATCTCTGACAGTACATGAGTAGCAGTCACATTGACAGGATTTTTAGTTCTGGGTCCTTTGGAGCCATTACTAACAATGGACAATAACTTATTCAGAGGTTTAACCATTTTTGGGGTAAAAAATGGTTTTGTTTAGCAGCATACTAAAATAGACATTTAGCTAGGAAAATAATGTGGCAAACACACTCAGCTGTGGTTAATCAATTTAGGTTAATGGAGCTATACCAGGAAAGAATTTGGTCCATTATGTCACTTCAATGCCTGCATTTTATTTTCAATGCAAATGTCATATAAAACTTAGTTTACCTTTACATGTGAGAGATCAGAGTGCCCCAGATACTCTCTCACGTGCTCTCTGGTGTTATACAAGAAGAGTAATAGAATAGGGGTTATAGAATCTTCTATGAAAGTTTTCTTCAAACTTAGTAACTACAACATGGCATTTTGACTTCTACCAATTTTTTTGGTGCAGGCCCTGATACCTAGTATCATCTTTCTCCAATATTTACCAACCAGCCGAGTGTGGGAAGTGACATATTTCTTCCATAACACTAATTAATTTCCCTTATGGCTTTTTCTTTTGGATCATTTATCCATGCTCAGGGCCAAAACCTGACAGCAGCTGTACACCTGCAACTTCCATTGACTGCAATTGGAGTTGCAGGTGTTCAGAAATTCTCCAAATTTGGCCCATAATGTTCCATCAACCCTTATTATGGTATTAACCACACAAGGCTTCAGAGGCTTTCAATAACACATTCCAACTGTTCATATTTAATTTAAGTATTTTCCCCTCTGAATCGCAGAAAGAAAAAGTTTAAAGCCAACTCCTAGTGCAATGTATTTCAATTACTTCAAAAGGTATATTTCCCTCCAGTATTTACTTTACGTCTCAAATACTGGCAGGTTTGGAAACAGGCCATATATCCCAAAAATTGAATTTCAGTCCTGAGTACTGTATGTATACTTACAACACATAAGTAGCAAAGGCTTTTATGCTATAACAGATTTTCTTTCCTCTCTCTCATATTCCTTCAGACATGCTGGTACTGTCCATGCAACTATATTTTCTAGTGCAGTCCATGAGTCCTAGATGTATAACAAATGGATTCAGGATGGCCAAGTTCTCTTTTAACCATTACCCCTCAGTAAATGCAGACAAAGTAGATAGTTTACAACCACTAGAGGTCAGACCTGGATATCTATTATTAAGAATTAACCTGCCGTTTAACAATAACCACATTGAAGATATGCCAACTAAATCTTCCTCCTATGCATATAAAACTATTTGTCACCTTTAATTTTAAACTTAGAGGCTTTTGCTGGGTGGTGTCATTACCTTAGCGCTGCTTGTGTGTTGTGAGGGCAAAGGGGAATGATTGTTTTATCACTGGTTAATTACATATTATCACTGATTTTTGTTTTGACCATCTGAACCATAGGGGTTTGCGCACTTATAAATTATGCCTAAGGATACACATGCTTTGCACAAATGTATTTTACCATCAAGAGCCACTTTGCAACATATACATAACACAGACAGAACAACAATATGAAAAGACCTCATTAAATAGTGAAACTAATGCCCAGTAATCAGCCATCCCAATACCCTGCAGCTACCCATCCTGAACATTTTTTTAAAAAGCCATGCCATGAATGTAAATAAATCTGGTCTTTCCTTAGCTCAGGTGCTTCTGATAATCATAACTGCTTCAGAGCAAATAATGGGAGAGTGTTTTAGATTGCCAGGGCCCGAACCATTTGAGGTGTTATAGCATCTTAATTTTAATGAAAAAAACCTATCGCTGATATTATTGGGATTTGACAAGAGCATTACTGATGTTTAGTGACACTGGAGTCAGGTGTGACAATGCCTGGTTAGTAACTGAATTCACAATATTTGATTTTTTAAAAAATCAGCTAAGACAATCCTCATGGAACAAAAATAGAACTGAGTGTCCTTAAAATGGATTAAAATGCAGCATCACTTAACATATTTTAATCAGTGGACTTCCATCTCACTGTTAGTCAGCTTGACTCTTGAGCTGAAAGTCAATGGGTACCAGTTTCCAAACTCAGGCCTGGGTTGTGTGTCATTTAACTTATTACTATCACAGATGCAAGGAGAACCATTCAGAGAACCATTAACAGAGAAGTAGCTAGCAAAACTTTTAGGTCCAATTCCAAAAATATAATGCCAAGGTCTTGGATTTAATTGAAGAGGAGAAAAGTGACAGAAAAGAGAATGGCACTGATCATCAGCCAAGCAGTATTAGTTTCTAAATCTGTTCTGCTTTTGGCTTGGAATGCAAGGAATTCACCTAGAGTGGCTGCAATTCTCTTAAGAGAAGCAGAGCTGCCGAGGCAGGCATAATAATCAAGTGAGATAGTGCCAGATGGGTCCGAGAATCAGATCTGAGAAAAGAAAGAATGAAAAATGATTGTTCCTTTTCTTTTTCTAAAAGTTTGAAAAAGTAATATTTGATGAACAAATGGATAAGATGACATATGCACTCTCTGTGCCAAAGAGTGCAAAAATTTCCAATTCAGATATCAGTACTTCTGCCCCTTCTTTCCCCAAACATAAGTGAGAGTGTTTGAGACCTGAATTTGTAGATAGTTTGGGAAGTATTTAGCTTTGATTCATCTCTGCCTGCTAATAGATACAGCCAGTACTATATAGCATAAAGCCCATTTTAACATAAGAGTGTAACATAGGGAGTTAAAGTAAATCGCTTTTTATAGAAAAAAAACTTTAACTACAGGATCATAGAGGGATGTCATCACATTGCTCTTCATTCCACCTGACTCCTCCCTCCCCTTTCCCCACAGCTCAGCTGTCGCACCGAGGCCTCCCTCCTCCTCCAGTGGCTGGGGGGAGAGCATGGGGCCTGGCAAAGCCCAGAAGTGGCTCCCAGTGGCTCCCCTCCCTCCCCCTGGTGGCCAGGGGGAAAGCCAGGCACGATCTCACCCCAGCCCCCCACCCCAGCGACCAGGAAGGGGGAAGAGCCAGGGCTGGGAGGGAAAGAAAAGGGCGGGGGGCAAGAGTCGGGGCGGCCTCTGGGGCAGGGGTAGGGGAGAAGAGCCAGCCTTGAATGGTCCCTGGCAGCGGGGGTGAGGAAAGAGCCTCATCCCGGCCCTTCCCAGCAGCCAGGCAGAGAGTCGGGCCTGCCTCAGCCCAGCCCAACCCTCTAGCGGCCAGCAGCGGGAGGGAGAGAACCAGCCCAACTCCCTTGCAGCTGGAGGGAGAGAGCGGGGCCTGCCATGGCCTCTGCCTGGCCCAACCTCCCCAGTGGGGAGGAGGGGGAGCTGGGGCTGGAGCTGGGGTTGGCCTGGGGAGCCCAGCAGCTCTGGGGAGAGAGCCAGGGCAGGCCCAGAGCGGGGGCTGCCTACCTCCAGAGAGGGGGATCAGCAAGTGTAGTGAGCAGGGAATACAGCCCCCAAGTAGAATAGATAAAGAAAATAAAAAAGCCTCCTAACCTACATCCTATTTATTCGCTATTTCCCTTGCCTCTTATTTAATTCTTTGGCTAATTGTCATGTTCTTGTTGCTAATTAAAGCACAGCGTGGAATTAGGTAGCTTTTATGCAGTAAAATATATCAGGTAGAGTATATTCCCTAGAGTTTAAATCTTACACACAATATTCTTCCATCAAGACCACCTTCTACACCTCTGTCTTAACCTAGAGAGATCACTACTAGAAAAGAGAAAGGATTACAATTTGCATATCCATTCACTCCCAAGGCTGTTTTCTGAGAGCACCAAGAGGATTCCACCAATTAGTACCCATTGTTTTGTAGGTTCTTTGATGTGGTCATCTACTTAAAAATTGCATTCATTTTTACTCATTGCATTAATTATGTTACTCGTTCATGTAACATAGCTGTTCAAGATTAAGCACATTGGTGTGACTGTGTGCGGATGTTTGAATTGCTACTATTTTATGCTTTCTGGTGATAACAGAAGAATGCATTTAAGATATATCTTTTTCCAGGAGCACTTATATTTGCATACACACATGATCAAAAGAAATGGAACAGACCCATACATGAAAGCATGCCAACATACATAAGGACTTATCTACACATGAGAATTATACTGAAGTATAAGCTAATTATCTTAACCATTACAAAGATAGCTTCCCACTTAGAGCCCCTTATTAACCATTCATTGACTCAGATAACTATTCCCTCCCTCCCTCCCCCTTACCCCACCTTCTGTACTAAATCTGATTTGTCAGTTTAATAATGTGTTCACTTTTTACATTGTATTCCTTTGGTATATATGGTCATGCCTATTCTCTTCCAGAATATGATCTGAGGAAGTGGGTCCGGCCCACGAAAGCTTATCACCTATTAAACCATCTTGTTAGTCTTCAAAGTGCTACATAGTTTTTCCTTTTGTTTTAGCAAGATCAGACTAACACGGCTACCTCTCTATTACTATACTGAAGTAAGGTACAGTTGTCAATTTAAAGTGTAATAGCTATTCTGGAATAATTTTATGCATCAACATTGATATACTGGAATAAGAATGTCCACACATGGAGTTATTCCAAATAGCTATTCCTGAATAACTATGTGCAGATAAGCCCCAAGAGTGCCAGTAGGAAGCTTCAACTCTGAAGCCCATGGCTTCTGAAAAGTTATGTCAAATCTTTACCATTATTTTAATATATATTATGGGTGATATCCTTGGAGTACATGGGAATTATGGGTGCCCAATACCTTGCAGAATCAAGCCATATATTATTATATTATCATTATCTCTATATTAAAATATATCGTTTGCATGTAGTAGGTCGAATAACCCACAGAATCTCTGGCATCATACTGTAGGGATTTTTTTTTTAAGACAATGCTCCTTCAGATCCAATTTTTCATGTCTTGGTAGCAGTCAACCCTTTAGAACCATTTTCAGACATAAGTTAATGTTTTCTTAACCTGAAGGTGCCCTCCTGTAAGTACATTCATCGTGCAGCTGCACTTAGTCAAAGCCTCTTGGGAAGGAGCAGTGACTACTACTCAGTTTCACTAGTGGAACTAATGTTAGTACAGTGCCCCCTGGTGAATTGATGGGAAAATCCCACTTCACCTGTCCCTCTGTCACTGACCTTGACAAATAGCAGAATAAGACAACATAATACAGTTTCTGTTATAATTAATCAGATAGCACTGCGGCTATGAATAGAGCTCGCTCTTCCAAATCTATATTAATTCTCCCGTGCTTACAGTTATACTAAAGTACCATTTTTGCCAAGTTTCTTTCAGATTAACATTTTCTCTCCCTCCCCCAATAGAATTAATTTTCGTTGTGAATTTATTTATCTTTTCCTACTTCCACAGGATCACAGTAGTTAAAGATGAAAACAGCCTAATAGATTGAATCAATCCCTCTGGAGTCTGCTTCAGCTTGATTTCTTCCAATACGTCAGATCAGATACTAACTGATAATACATTTAATTTCAGCCAAAACTTTACTCCAGGTAGCCATTCACATAATGGTCCCTCTATTCGTATCTATCTCAAGCATGTCTACTCTTATCTAGAAAACTGATTTTTGGAATCCTGATAATTCAGAGTCCATCCCATAGACCAAATTTATGGAATAGTGAGTAAGGGTTCAAGGGTTCTGTAATTAAGTATTTAAGAGGAATAGTTTAGAGTTTCTCAGTTTGTTTTATAAGTTAATGACATTCAGGTACATAATAAGAAATCCTGAAATAGTTTCCCCAAACAAAACTTCTTAAGTGTATTCTTCAATTATTTTTATTAAAAGGTGTTTTAATTGTATCTGCATTTTTTCTGCAATGCAATTCTATAGTGACATCTCTAGTCTCACACAAATAGTTAATAAGAAATGAATGACCTAAGCAACCTAATTCTATAAACATATAAAATTCAATTTTCCAAATGACAGGCAAGAAATCCACTTTAAGTGGAAAGTTACAAGTAAATGCATATAAAATCCTATTCACTGTTATTGATTGCACCAATCATAGACTGGTTCAGCCTGACTGCTGTTACAGACAGTGGGAAAAATTATCAGAACTTCAGGCGGTGAAGTATTTACCTGCTACCAGTGACTGGCATGTTTGGTTTGGCCCCCAAACTGCAAGCAGGCTGAAGTACACATTGTGATTGAGTTGTGTGGACTTTAGCACAAAGAAGAATCTCAGTATGTGGTGCAAACAGAAGTAAAAATTATTAGTATGTCCCAAACTAAACCACTGGAAACTGAGAAAGGTAAATGTTCAGCTTGGAACATTTTATTTAATTTTTAGATGCTTTCTCAATTGGCTGTACAATGATTTTGTAAAGTCAATAAAATAAAAATAGTCCACCATCCTCAAATGTAGCTAGAAAGCATATGTGGAATAAATGTCATCAGTTCTTCTTCAGAGACTGGAGGAATAGATAGGACATACTTCCAGTGGTAACCCATTCCACATTCCTGGGAATGACACTAAACATAAGAACTTAAAACATAAGGACGTAAGAATGGCCTTACTGAGTCAGACCAAAGGTCCATCCAGCCCAGTACCCTGTCTGCCGACAGTAGCCAATGCAAGGTGTCCCAGAGGGAGCGAATCGAACAGGTAATGATCAAGCGATCTCTCTCCTGCCATCCATCTCCACCCTCTGACAAACAGAGGCTAGGGACACCATTCCTTACCCATCCTGGCTAATAGCCATTTATGAACTTAACCTCCATGAATTTATCTAGTTCTCTTTAAACCCTGTTATAGTCCTAGCCTTCACAACCTCCTCAGGCAAGAAGTTCCACAGATTGACTATGCGCTGTGTGTAGAAGAACTTCCTTTTATTTGTTTTAAACCTTCTGCCCATTAGTTTCATTTGGTGGCCCCTAGTTCTTATATTATGGGAACAAGTAAATAACTTTTCCTTATTCACCTTCTCCACGCCTCTCATGATTTTATATACCTCTATCATATCCCCCCTTAGTGTCCTCTTTTCCAAGATGAAAAGTCCCAGTCTCTTTAATATCTCTTCATATGGGACCTGTTCCAAACCCCTAATCATTTTAGTTGCCCTTCTCTGAACCTTTTCTAATGCCAGTATATCTTTTTTGAGATGAGGAGACCACATCTGTACTCCGTATTCAAGATGTGGGAATACCATGGATTTATATAAGGGCAATAAGATATTCTCCGTCTTATTCTCTATGCCTTTTTTAATGATTTCTAACATCCTGTTTGCTTTTTTGACTGCCGCTGCACACTGCGTGGATGTCTTCAGAGAACTATCCATGATGACTCCAAGATCTCTTTCCTGATTAGTTGTAGCTAAATTAGCCCCTGTCATATTATATGTATAGTTGGGGTTATTTTTTCCAATATGCATGACTTTACATTTATCCACATTAAATTTCATTTGCCATTTTGTTGCCCAGTCACTTAGTTTGGTGAGATCTTTTTGAAGTTCTTTACAGTCTGCTTTGGTCTTAACTACCTTGAGCAGTTTTGGGGAACACCACTAGTTACGCCTCTGCATTCTGAAAATTTACCATTTATTCCTACCCTTTGTTTCCTGTCTTTTAACCAGTTCTCAGTCCATGAAAGGATCTTCCCTCTTATCCCATGACAACTTAATTTACGTAAGAACCTTTGGTGAGGGACCTTGTCAAAGGCTTTCTGGAAATCTAAGTACACTATATCCACTGGATCCCCCCCGTCCACGTGTTTGTTGACCCCTTCAAAGAACTCTAACAGATTAGTAAGACATGATTTCCCTTTATAGAAACCATGTTGACTTTTGCCCAACAAACTATGTTCTTCTGTGTGTCTGACAATTTTATTCTTTACTATGGTTTCAACTAATTTGCCCGGTACTGACGTTAGACTTACCGGTCTGTAATTGCCGGGATTGCCTCTAGAGCCCTTTTTAAATATTTGCATTACATTAGCTATCTTCCAGTCATTGGGTACAGAAGCTGATTTAAAGGATACGTTACAAACCATAGTTAATAGTTCCGCAATTTCACATTTGAGCTCTTTCAGAACTCTTGGGTGAATGCCATCTGGTCCCTGTGACTTGTTTCTGTTAAGTTTATCAATTAATTCCAAAACCTCCTCTAATGACACTTCAATCTATGACAAGTCCTCAGATTTGTCACCTACAAAGGATGGATCAGGTTTGGGAATCTCCCTAACATCCTCAGCCGTGAAGACTGAAGCAAAGAATTCGTTTAGTTTCTCAGCAATGACTTTATCGTCTTTAAGTGCTCCTTTTGTATCTCGATCGTCCAGGGGCCCCACAGCTTGTTGAGCAGGCTTCCTGCTTCTGATGTACTTAAAACACGTTTTGTTATTACCTTTTGAGTTTTTGGCTAGCTGTTCTTCAAATTCCTTTTTGGCTTTTCTTATTACATTTTACACTTACTTTGGCAGTGTTTATGCTCCTTTCTATTTATGTCTTGACTTCCACTTTTTAAAAGATGTCTTTTTATCTCTCACTGCTTCTTTTACATGGTTGTTAAGCCACAATGGCTCTTTTTTAGTTCTTCTACTATGTTTTTTAATTTGGGGTATACATTTAAGTTGGGCCTCTATTATGGTGTCTTTCAAAAGTGTCCAGGCAGCTTGCAGGGATTTTACTTTAGTCATTGTACCTTTTAATTTCTGTTTAACTAACCTTCTCATTTTTGCATAGTTCCCTTTTTTTAAATTAAATGCCACAGTGTGGGGCTGCTGAGGTGTTCTTCCCACCACAGGAAAGTTAAATGTTATTATATTATGGTCACTATTTCCAAGCTGTCCTGTTATAGTTACCTCTTGGACCAGATCCTGCACACCACTCAGGACGAAATTGAGAATTGTGACTAAATCCCCTTGTGGGTTCCTGTACCAGCTGTTCCAAGAAGCAGTCGTTTAAGGTATCAAGAAATTTTGTCTCTGCATCTCGTCCTGAGGTGATATGTACTCAGTCAATATGGGGACAGTTGAAATCCCCCACTATTATTGAGTTCTTTATTTTGATAGCCTCTCTAATCTCCCTTAGCATTTCATAGTCACTATTACTGTCCTGGTCAGGTGGTCGATAATAGATTCCCTACTGTTATATTCTTATTAGAGCAGGGAATTACTATCCATAGCGATTCTATGGAACATGTTGATTCATTTAAGATTTTTACTTCATTTGATTCTAAATTTTCTTTCACATATAGTGCCACTCCCCCACCCACACGACCTGTTCTGTCCTTCCGATATATTTTGTACCCCAGAATGATTGTGTCCCATTGATTGTCCTCCTCCACCAGGTTTCTGTGATGCCTGTTATATCAGTATCCTCCTTTAACACAAGGCACTCTAGTTCACCCATCTTATTTTTTAGACTTCTAGCATTTGTGTACAAGCACTGTAAAAACTTGTCACTGTTTATTTGTCTACCCTTTTCTGATGTGTCAGATTCTTTTTTATGTGAATGTTTTTCGTCTGATCTGGCCCATACTTTATCCTCTTCCATCCTCTCCTCCTGACTAAAAGCTAGAGAATATCTGTCAATAGACTCTCCTCTCTGTCCGATCCACATGCTCCTCTGCACCCGGCTTTCCCCCATCTCTTAGTTTAAAAACCGCTCTGCGACCTTCTTAATGTTAAGTGCCAGCAGTCTGGATTCACTTTGGTTTAGGTGGAGCCCATCCTTCCTGTATAGGCTCCCCCCTATCCCAAAAGTTTCCCCAGTTCCTTATAAAGCTAAACCCCTTCTCCCTACACCATCGTCTCATCCACACATTGAGACTCTGAAGCTCTGCCTGCCTACCTGGCCCTGTGCATGGAACTGTAAATATTTCTGAGCATGCCACCATAGAGGTCCTAGATTTTAGTCTCTTTCCTAGCAGCCTAAATTTGGCCTCCAGGACATCTCTGCTACCCTTCCCTATGTCATTGGTACCTACATGTACCACGACCACCAGTTCCTCCCCAGCACTACACATAAGTCTATCTAGATGCCTCGAGAGATCTGTAACCTTTGCACCAGGCAGGCAAGTCACCATACGGTTCTCCCGGTCATCGCAAACCCAGCTATCTACATTTCTAATGATTGAATCTCCCATTACTAACAACTGCCTTTTCCTACTGACTGGAGTTCCCTCCCCCGGAGAGGTAACCTCAGTGTGAGAGGATACCCCAACATCTGGAAGCAGGGTCCCAACTATGGGAAGGTTTCCCTCTGCTCCCGTTGACTACTCTCCTTCCCTGAGCCTTTCATCCTTCTTAACAGCACAGGGGCTGTCTGACCGGAGGTGGGACAATTCTACAGTGTCCCGGAAAGCCTCATCTACATACCTCTCTGCCTCCCTCAGCTCCTCCAGTTCAGCCACCCTGGCCTCCAAAGCCCGTACGCAGTCTCTGAGGGCCAGGAGCTCCTTGCAACGAATGCATACATATGCCACCCACCTATAGGGCAGGTAATCATACATGCTACACTGAGTGCAATAAACAGGATAGTCCCCACTCTGCTGCTGGGCTTCTGCCTGCATTCTCTCCTACAGCTACCTAGGTTATGATAGGGTTTCTAGTTAAATCAGGAAGTTTTGATTAAAACCTTTAAACTAAACTATAAAAAATGGCCCCTTCCCAACTCTCTCTCAAAACTCCCTGTTTGCTGCTCCTGTTTTCAAAGCTCCCTGGTCGCTGACTCACTGCTTTATAAAGCCCTGGCCTTCCTTATAGCTCCGCCCCCTCACTAAGGGTCAGCCAATTAACAGAGGCCTCTAGATTTC
This sequence comes from Pelochelys cantorii, assembly GCA_032595735.1. NCBI lineage: Eukaryota > Metazoa > Chordata > Testudines > Trionychidae > Pelochelys > Pelochelys cantorii. The sequence goes on along the minus strand of CM064337.1, from coordinate 23,538,911 downwards.
AAACCTTTAGAAGTTCACAGCTTCCAACTGCTGGCCACAGCACATGCTCCTTCAAACCAACAGACAAACACAAGCTCAGCACACAGCAAGTAACCCCCAAACACACAAACATTCACTACAGAAAGCCACTTATCTCAAGGGTCCCGTATTTGCTCCTCCTTTACCCGGAGAACTCCCTCTCAAAACTCCCTGTTTGCTGCTACTGAAAAAAAAAGTCTGACCACTCACTAACTTAGAAAAAGAAACCACTGGGAATCAGGTTGAAAACAAAGTTCACTATAATATTCTCTGGCATAACTGATTTTATGCAATTATTCTTTTAATTCCTAAGTTGTTTTGGCAAATTTTAGGGAAATTTTTAGCATTAATAAAGATAGAAGGTATTATTAATCATAATGAAATTACTTTTTCTCACCCTTTGTATTAAAACATATTACATTTATATGGTAATTTTTATCCTGAACAATTACTAAGCTTAAAAAACAATGAATGGTCCTGCAGCACCTTAGAGACTTTGCTAAGCACCTTAGAGACGCTGCAGGACGATTAGTTGTTTTTTATTTTTTTTCAGTTACAGACTGTGATGGGGTGTATGAGACCTGCACCCAACTAACTGGGTTTAGCCAGGTTACCCTGGCTGAAGGAGCCCTGCCGCTGCAGCCCTGCCGTTCATGCTCAGACTGTAGCCCAGGTATAAAAGTCTAGGGAGAGGCTCAGTCTGGGCTGGCTGCCAGAGGAGAAGGACCTCAGTTTGGAGCTCCTGAACAGCAGCAGCCAGCTGCCTGAGGGGAGAACAGCGGAGGCTCCAATGCCGATTGGGATGTAACCACTGCGGACCACCAGGGAAGTGTGGCCCCTGAGGAGTCAGAAGACACAGCTATCACATGGGAAGTTGGCCCATCTGATCAAGTAGGAAGTGGCCCAGGAAGGGTGTGGGAGTGGCCTCTCCCACCCAGAGATCCTCAGCATGTTTTGGTTGGTTTCCCCGCTGAGGGAGTGGTGGACCATTCTGCCACTCACAGGGCCCTGGGCCGGGACCCGGTGGAATAGGGTGGGCCTGGGTCCCCCTACCAGGGCACAACCCCCACCCTCGTGACTTGGCTCATTGGGCTGTCCAGCCCTGCCTTAAAAGGCCAGTGTTTGGCCGGGGTTTACTGACTCTGGCCATTGGGACATCCAGTCCTGCCTTAAAGGGCTGGTGATTGACTTTGATACTGACTCTGGCCATTGGGACATCCAGCCCTGCTTTAAAGGGCCAGCGAGCAACTTTGTTTTACTGTCTCTGATGATTAGGCCGTCCAGCTTCAAGGGGAGAGGCCAGACTATGGGTGGTTTACGGGTTATGCGGGATGTGCCATGGGCTTAGCCCAGGGCCACAGGACCCTACCCCCGAGGAGGGGGAAAGAAGGACCGCCCTGCAACACAGACTAACACAACGGTCCGTCTGGGATTACTAAGCTGTTTACAGACGTTCCAAATTTTGCATCATCAGCAACAAAGCTTTGTAAATTAGATATTTTGTAGCCCTTTCATTAGGGATACACCAAGCAGAATAGACCTCCACTCTCTCTGACTGAACAGTACTAACAAACAGACGCAGTTGCTTATGTCACTATAATAAGTTAAGACTCAAAGCATATTTGTCAAGTAAGAAGGTAGTCTTTTTTCTAACCACAGCTGCACTTCAGGAATGAACTCTGCATTAATTGACTTCTATAGATTTTTTCCTGAGTTAAAACTGCAGGATTAGCCCCTTTAAACAGTATCTTAATTTCCTTTCTATGAAAAGTTGTGTTAATAGGAAATGAAGAGCAGTGACATCTGAAAGTGTATAAAAAAAATTAACAGACAGGCCTGCTCTCCGCTAATTTACAGGGTTGGGCAAAGATCACACTGTAGTTGAATCATGAGGACCCTCCACTGCTAAAAAGAGATTGTTGCTTAACCACTACTTGCGTTAGTGGGACACAAGAAGCAGCTGCAGTCTGGCAGCAGATCGCAAATGTAATATATCTCAGGTACTTACAGTGCTATGAGAAGTGCAGTGAAGCATTTTCAGCAGCAATGGTCTGTTATATTCTTTCTCTTAGAAGTCACCTCGGAGACTCTTGTGACAGAATGACAATATCCTGGACAAACTTTATTCAATTAAATTAAACCTTATTGAATTGAGTTTAATATTTATGTGTCCATTGCATTAAAAATGCAATTGTGTTTGTGTAACTGAGGGATTGTATGGAACTCCTCTAGGAGGAGGGGGTGCTAATTACTTCCTCTGTTGTCAGCCCTTTGAAGCCACCCACACAGACCTGGTCTACACTAGACCAGGCAGGTCAGCTTAAAGTACACCATCCAGCTATGCAAAATGCATAGCTGGGTTCAGCTCACTTTAAGCCTAGCCGTAACAGTGTCTACACTGCAGGAGGATGGCGGGAACACGTGATCCTGTCGGCTTCCCTTACTCCTCATAGAATGAGGAGTACTGGATGCTAGCAGGTGATGCCCTCAGAGTTCAATTGAGGGCTCTACACGAGACCCGCTAAATTGAACGCTAGAAGATTGACCTCTGGAGTGTCTAGCTCCATGTTGTAGACAAGCCCATAGAGAGATATGCATTTAGCAGTTCAAACTGGATTCTCCAAAGACAACAGATAATGAATTTTTGGATAAAGAGCATGGATTTAAATAGGCTCAGGGCCTTCTTCCTGACCTAGCAAACAGACACGGCCATGGAGATACCTAATCCTTAGAGAAGGGTTGAAAGAACTGGGCCTATTGAAGTTCCATAAGACTATGGGATTGTTCTGAGCTGAAGCTGAAATAAACTTGAAACCACAATGAACACGGTGAGCGGGGTGTTGAAGACTGCTCCTGCCAGAGCCCATGTTCACGTTGAGGTGATCTCTGATAAGCTTATTAACATGTATGTAAGTTATTTCATTGTTTTTATGGGTTTTTTTCTGTGGTGATAGCTATAACTAGGTGGTCACACTGTTCGCTGTTTCTGAAGTGAAAATCAGTTCAGAGTGCTTGCTTGAGCAGCATGCCTCTGCTGGGAATTACAGTGAAGACAGGAAACTGTGCAGCCTTGAAATATCCTGGTCACAAGGCAATGTGATGCAGGTCTTCATGCAGGAAAGGGAATGGCTGGGAAGCAGAAAGTGCCCTTGCTGGACTACTGAGAGCAAATACAGATGCAATTAGCCTGCACTGTGACTGCACATATACAGCATTTTGTATTCACTGTAACTTTGAGAAATCTAAGATTTTATTTATTTGTGCATGGCACAGCAGTTCACAAGAAGAGTGCTAGATTGGCAGCCCTATAGACTGAAGCCTGCTCTTGACCACTAGATCAGATATTCCTGTTGACTTTATTGGGAAGAGAGGGTAGCTAGAACCTGTCAGAAACTCCTCAGTACCTTGCAGTATCAGGCCTAATTTGAATAATGTGGCATGACTATATCCATCTGCTCATGAAACTCCCTGCTACAACTTGAGACCAAATCTACACAACACACCTCCAAAACCCTTACCAGGAGTATTCTATCTGCTACCCAAGATCCATAAACCTGGAAATCCCAGACATCCCATCATCTCAGGCACTGGCACACTTATAGAAGGTTTATCCAGTTATGTTGACTCTCTTCTCAGACCCTATGCTACCAGTACTCCTAGCTACCTTCGAGACACCACTGACTCCCTGAAGAAACTACAGAGCATCAATGATCTTTCTGAAAATACCATCCTGGTCTCCATGGATTTAAAAGCCCTTTTACACCAATATTCCACACGATGACGGGCTGCTAGCTATCATTAATACTATTCCTGACAATGTCACTGCATACCTCATGGCTGAGCTATGTGACTTTGTCCTCACACACAACTATTTCCAATTTGGGGACAATTTATACCTTCAAGTCAGCAGCACTGTTGTGGGTACCCACATGGCCCCATAATATGCCAACATTTTTATGGCTGACGTTAAACGTTTCCTCAGCTCTCGTCCTCTTGCATCCTTCCACTACTTATGTTACATTGATGACATTTTCATCATACGGATCCATGGGAAGAAGACCTTGAAGAATTCCACAGGGATTTCAATAACTTCAAACCTACCATCAACATTAGCCTGGACCAGTCCACACTGGAGATCCACTTATTTGACACTACAGTACAATTAAATGATGGCCACATTAATACTACCCTATACCAGAAACCTTCTAACCATTATACTTACCTGCATGCCCCCAGCTTCCATGTAGGACACATCATGTGATCCATTGTTTACAGCCAGGTCGGATACAACCAGATTTACTTCAATCCTACAGACAGAGACAAACACCTACAAGATATTTATCAGGCACTCTTAAAACTAAAATATCCACCTGCAGAAGTGAAGAAGCAGATCAACAGAGCCAGATGAGTACACAGGAATCTGCTTTTTCAAGAGAGGCCCAACAAGGAAAATAACAGAACACCACTAGTCATCACCTACAACCCCCACCTCAAACCCCTCCAGCGCATCATTGACAATCTACAACTCACCCTGGAAAACAATCCCTCAATTTCACAGGCCTTGGGAGACAGGCCACTCCAACATCGGGGCTCATACAATTGCACATTCTCTAATATATGCCAGTAAGTGCCCTTCTGCCATGTATTTTGGCCATACTGGACAGTCTCTACAACAAAGGATAAATAGACACAAATCAGATATTAGAAATGGTAACACATAAATCAGTAGGGGAACATTTTAACCTGCCTGGGCACCCATTAATGGATTTAATGAGCCAACTACAGAGACAGTGAAAAATTAACTTTCATATGCAAATTTGACATGAACTGGATGGACCATTATAAAACCAACTTCCCTTACAATTTAACACTTTATTGACATCAAAAGCTAAGTATGGAACACTTCCTGTCCACTCAATTAGCCTCATTTGCACTGGTTCTACAATTGACAGGTACTTTTTTCCCCTCTCCCTTATTTTTCTGTTATAATTCTGAGTCCCCTTTTCTCCGCTTAAGCTCATCTGAAGAAGCAGGCTTTGCCCATGAAAGCTCATGATACTACTCATTTTTATATCCATTATGATTACAGATTTGATAGGATGAAGTGCCTATCAATTATTAGGAATCCTGATCAGACAATTCAACAGTTCGATTTATATAGATTCCTTCTTTCTCTTTCCACAATTCAGCCAGAGCTTGGAATTTGTCTGCAAGCACTTCAACATTGATGATTCACTGGTTGAAGGACCTCCAGGGAAGTCCTAAAGTACCTCCAAACAAAGTTCTCTCCTTTTCCTTTTCTTGGCCTGTTTGCAGGCTTATTACCCTCCAGAGAGCTTAGATTTAGAACACATCCAGATTCAAGTGTATTCCAAGTCCCATAATTGTGCTGATGGACCCTGGAGCTCCCAATTGTTATTACATACTCATATCAGATGCTAAATTGCAATCTCGGTCCCACACTATGCCTCTCCACCAAACCACAGCTGATGTTGATTCTCAAGTGCAAGTATGGGAGGGGAACAGGAAGTTCCAGCTGTTGCTCATTTGACGCAAGAAAGAAACCACTTATTTTCTGATATGAAAAATAACTAAATGAATTATAGTGTGCAAAATAACATTTCTCCACCCCTTTATTTAAAAATGGTCAATGTCTCCAAATATAGGACCATAATCAAACAGACAATGACACATGCTATTGGGAAACATTTCTTTTTAAAATAAAACCTTGTTTTTCTCAATTATTACATATTTTTCCTCCTAGAAAGTTTGGCAGAAAAATCTTCTTAAAGCTAATTTCTCTCAGGAGTAAAGGGGTTGATGCAGCATTACAGTCATGCTCCATTCCAATAAAAAAAAATTGTTACCATAGCAAAAAGCATTGTTGCAAGGACAACATTCACAAGGTACATGAAAAGGCGGGGGAAAGGTCTTCCAAAAATATTCCTGATGCTCAACCAGAATGTAGGATTTTTAAATTACATAATAAGAAGAGTTTTGCTGTTTGATAGACACACACTGATGACATAGCCTGGCAGCCTATGAAAACATGGAAAATTTAAAAACATAATTTTTCATGATTCAAACTGACTGCATTTCTAGACCTTTATCTCTCTCAGATTGGGATAGGTTTCTTCTTTATATAACTGTGGCACTGCAACGCAATCAGGGATGAGAACTATGCTGTACACATGTACTTAAAAGGCATTCCTGCTCCAAAGTTTTTATAATGTTGATCGGAGACAAGAAACAGCCAGATGAAACAACAAGTGAAGGTGAGGGAAGGGAAGCGAAGAACAGTAATGTGAGTACAGCTGAGCACACAGTTTAATGAGTAGGCAGATGACACTCATTATGACACTCATTGTTCTATAGGCATCATGGCAGCAGATAGTTTTAAAGAAGGATTTGAATAGAGTAGTAGCTTTATAGATTTTTCAGCAGGATTATACATACAAGAGGGTGGTATGAGAAAGCATGAAGGGGCTTATGGGAGCAGATTAAAAAGGTGATAAAAGCTGGCATTATGGGCAAAGCTAACACAGTATCTGTTAATGTAATAATATCATAAAGCTTAAACAGAGCAGGACTAAATAAGGACAAGCCAGTGGAAGAATTCAAGAGGTCTGTGTGAAATAGTGAGAATGATAGGCCAGGAAGTTGATATAAACAGAAGAGTTTTGCATGGACATCAGAAAGGCAAGGTTGCACAAGTCAATGCTGCACAGGAGGAGATGCAGTAGTCAAGATATGAATGACAAAAGATGATGTCAGATCTTTGATATGTAATGGAGACAGCATAATTTACACCTGGCCTGGATGTATGGTTCTAAAGAGAGGACCTAGTTAAAGATGAAGGCCAGATTATGGGCATGGGCAACTGGGAGATAGAGGTAGTGTTCACAGCAGTAGAATAAAGAGGAGGATGCAGAGAAAGGTACAGATTTGTGGGAGGTGGGGATCTGAGAGGGAGAAGAGTATATAGAGCTGGTGGGAACTGAAGGGAGGGGGTAATAGCAAACGGCATATAGAGCAATTCACTGAAGAGGAGGGTGATGAGATTGAGGGCAGTCTATGATGCAGAAAGGGGTGTAGTGAGAGTCATAGGGCACATACATGTTTAGTAAATAATTAAGAATTTAATCCACAATGCAGTAAAAAGTAAATGAGCAATCAAGTAAGTAGCATATTAATTGGCTCAATAGTCATATAAGACCATAAGGGACTATTGTGATCATCTAGTCTGACCTCCTGCATAACACAGGCCATAAGATTTCCCTGGATTCAACAGCAGAAAAAAAAATCAGTTGTAACTATTCTATTCATATTACCTTCAGCCAAATCCATGAAGTTGGCAGTCATGCAATTATCCACTGTACATCACTATTGGACAGTGCATTCCAGGACTTTTCAAGACACTATTCTATGGCATTTTGTACTCTTGCTTGAAGCAGGGAGGCTGCACCATTTACAAATGCCAGGCACTTCACTGTGGGATGAACCAATAAGTTCAGTGCTTCTGACTTCCTGTCCACTCTGAGAGAAACCAATGTTTACAGCACTAGTTATGTTATAGATTGGGTGCTACTGCCACCTTTCATTTAAGATAATTGTTAAGAGCCTACTTAAGCAATGAACCAGAGAACAAGGCAAGATAGAACACTTACAACACTTTCTAAATGGTTTGTTAACACATAAGGACTCCCGAGGGGAGAGGTCAAATTATCCCAACTTAAATAATGCAAAAACTCTCTAGGAGGCTTATTTGACTCAGTTCAAGATCATAGTCCAAGCGAGTGGTTAGGAAGATGGACAGAAAGAGGGAATCCTAGCAGCCAACCTGTGGGCCCAGTTCCAGTGGTGCTACAGAACTTATCCCCCAGAAAAGAGACAGAGGTATCCAGAGATGATACAAGCCCTTTATATCTTGTTTGAATCCATGCACTGCCAGGTTTTTATTGGTACATCCTTATAAGTACTGTCTGAGAGATGATCAAATCTTTTATACATTTCTTTCTTTGCTGCTGTTGAATAGCAGACAGATTTTGTGAATTCAAGATAAAACAGATGTAATTCCAAGAACTTAAAAAGGGGGCATCACCGAGTAAGTTGTATAGATCGAGTGAGGATGAAGCCTTCAGATGAGGATCAGATCAAAGTCAGGTTTTGGTTGAGGCTTAGACTAAGCCATGGGAGCAATTTAGATTCAATTAGGCCCAACATTTTGCAAGCTATTCTTATGAGACTTTATACACATTTGGACCAAATATCAGGCCCTTTCCAGTTCCAGACTCAATCCAGAAACAAAATCAAAGAGGTAAGATACAGGAATCTGAAATTAACACTTCACTCATATAAGGCTACCAAAAAATCCTAAAGGTATGGATTAAAGATTCTAGGGCTGGTTTATCTCTAATGTAGAAGCTATTGTTATACTGCTGCATGCTGATTATAGCTGTACCTTAAAGCATGGATCATCATTGGCTCTCAAACTGAACTTCAGACATTGTAAAAATTATAATAATTTAAAATTTTAAAAAATCTTCATTGAGAATTTTGATTGGACTGCTAATAAAGTGCTTTGAGTAAAAGAGCATAAAACAACATTCTGTTCTTGACAGCATAATCAAGATGGCTTGAATGCCCTACTCTTAGGCAAACTTAATTCTACCACTTCCTAACTTTTGAGTCTTGACTTTACAACTTTTTTTTTTTACTATATAATTTTATGTAATTTCCAAAGGTTTTTAACCTCAAATATATCAGGCGGAAAAAATGGTTGCTTACCTCATAACTAACTGTTCTTCAAGATGTGTTGCTTATATCCATTCCGTTAAAGTGTGTGTGCCACACGCATGAGTTTCAGAAGCTTTTTATGTTTAGCAGTACCCATTGGGCCAGCCGGGGAGCCCCCTGGAATGGCGCTGCTATATCGGCACATATATACCCCTGCTGCCCCCCACCTCCTCAGTTCCTTTTTGCTGGAAAGTTCCTACGAAGGGGAGGCAGGTGGGATTTGGAATGGACATAAGCAACATCTTGAAAAACAACAGTTATGAGGTAAGTAACCAATTTTTCTTCTTCAAGTGCTTGCTTATGTCTATTCCATTAAGATGATTCTCAAGCAATATCTGGGGGTGGGGGGTTGGAACCTAGGAGAATAGAGACTGCAACACAGCCCTGCCAAGAGCTGCGTCTACCCTAGCCTGATGTGCAATCGCATAGTGGCTGGTAAAGGCATGGATGGACAACCTGGTAGCCACCCTGCAAATATCCAGGAAGGATACCTGTGACAGGAAAGCTGTGGTGGAGGCTTGGGCCCTTGTGGAATGGGCAGTGATGTGAAGAGCAGGTTTTCCCACTAGGTCTTAGCATTGCCTAATGCATGAGATGATCCTTGAGGAAAAGCACTGGGCTAACACGGGGAGGCCCTTCATCCTGTCTGCTATTGAAATGAAGAGCTGTGTGGAATTATACAATTTTGTTCTGTCTAAATGAAATGCAAGGGCTCTCCTTATATCTAGAGTGCAATGCCTGTTCTTTGCAGAACACATGCAGTTTGGGATAGAAAACCAGTAAAAAGATGTCCTGGGACATGTGGAATAGTGCCACCAACTTGGGCAGAAAAGCTGAGTGTGGCTGTAGCTTCACCTTGTCCTTGAAGAACACCCTATAAGGGGGCTCTGATGTGAGGGCCCTCAATTCCGAAACCCATCTGGCTGACATAATGGCCACCAAGAAGGCTATGTTCCAAGAGAGGTGAGAAAGAGAACATGTAGCTATGGGCTCAAACAGGGGGGTGCATAAGACTTGTGAACATCAGGTTAAAAATCACACTAAGGTATGGGTTACCTAACATGAGTATATAATCTTTCTAGGCGTCTGTCAGATGTCCTTCCCCCAGATACTTCAGACAAGCAACATGGGGGGTCTCCATAGGGCATAGGCTTCTGGCAGTGAGAGCAGGGCTTGAAGCTGTGAGGTCCCAGCATTCCCCCCCCCCCCGGGGGGAAAAGACAACTGTGAACTAACTAACACTAACTTTAACTCACATAAACCAAATAACTCTATTTACAACTAAATTGAACTATTTACAGATTATTTGAAAAGACAAAGCCAAGAGCATAAACCTCCTTTTTTAAGGAAGAGCGGTTTTTTCGAAAAAGGAGTTTTTTCCAAAAAAACCCACGTCCAGACTACTTTCACTTTGGAAAGCTCCTCTTTCAAAAGTGAGATCGGAAGAAGATATGCATATCCTCTTTAGAAAAAAAATGTAGTTTAGACGTGCCCAAGGTGTGCATGCCGCATGCATCAGTTCTGGAAGCTTTTTACCCTTAGCAGTACCCGTTGGGCCAGCCAGTTTGCCTCCTGAAGTGGCACTGCTATCTCGGCGCATATATACCCCTAGTGGCTCCCCCACCAGCAGGGGATACTTCTTACTGCCCTGACGGTTGCTGGAGCACTTTGGCTTACAATCTTGGCAAGTATGCTCTTGGCTTTGTCTTTTCAAATAATCTGTAAATAGTTCAATTTAGTTGTAAATAGAGTTATTCCATCCTCTTTCAAAAATTCTATGTAGTCTAGACATAGCCCTTAATGTACAGAGGCAAGCACTCTAAAAAGAATCATACAGACTCTGCAGTGTGAGTCATCTTCAGGGTTGGGATCTTAAAATCCACATTACAGTCTTCTTGAGCTGATGGAGTAACTGATAATAGAAGAAGGCTGCTATCTTCTGTGTGGACCTTTCACTACAGGGGATGGAGCAACACTGTCAGCAGACCTCAAATCTATTTGCTAAACAGCATCTAGCAACCAGGAAGAGCAGTTGCAGGGAAATCCTGATCAGACCCTGCAGTCTCAGATGCAACATGCTCAGTTCTGGGGATGGTGCATCTGAAGTCCAGTTGGTACATAAAAGCAGTGAAGAGCAAAAGCATGCCAACTGCAGATGGAATCTTGAGAGAAGTTGTTTGCCAGACATAACAAGTCTCTGGGCACATGAAAACTGATTTTTTTGAAGTTGGCCATGGGTGAATGTTTATAGGGGTAGCAAAAGGTACAATCCTTTTAGATCAAGTTCTCTACAAAATTTCATAGAATAGAGGCATTAGTTTCTCAAGGAAACAACTGTAACATTTTTAACATGGGCAAAATAATGCAATTATTCTTAACTTCATTCTCACTCTGATAAATGATTGAAGTGTTCTAGCTAAAACTTCCCAAAAAAATTAGTCTGAGACAGACACTTGCCATGAAAAATTTCAATCCAAATGGTTTAAGTTTGGCAAAGTTATAAGCAACTAAAACCAGAATCATATAATAGGAAAATGTTGGACAACTTTAGCTATAGCCATCACTACCTGTGCTGCTTATAATTCTTTATTCTTTAATAAGAGTTGCATTGCAGGGCTGCAGTACCCTGGGGCTTCCTGTCTTTAATCTCTTTCAGATACAGTCTTGGTCTTAAGCCTTCCTTCCTAAATAACCTCTGTCTTTAATTATTTTTTGAACCAAATTACAATTTAACAAGCACACATTCCCATAAGATTGAGTCTTTAATTATCATGATGGCAATGGTTATTAAAACCTGAATTTCACAGTGTTTCAATAACCAATTCAATAGGTCAGCAAATAATTATACACCCATCTTTGCCAAAAATAGTTACATATCATTTTTAATAACTCTTTGTGGATACCATTTTGTGGTGCTAGTCCTCTTCACCAGTTGGGCAACTGTTATGGTAAGTCTTAGAGGAGTGGTGGTATTAGTCTGTATCCTCAAAAACAACTGAAAGTCCTGTGGCATCTTAAAGACTAACACAATTATTTGTGCATATGCTTTCATGGGTAATTCTTTCATATCCCAACAAATACCACTTTGTTAGGTGCATTGCATATTGTTATGGTAGGGATATTTATAAAATGAGCAACAAGAGAAAGTGACAAAGTGCTAGTACAAAGTGAGCTCATGGCTGCCTAAAACATTCAACAGTCATATCAAATTATTTTTATGAAGCTACATTTTGAAGTCATTTCTCAATCCTTATTCAGAAAAAATTGGAAGAGACATCAGGCTATGGATCACAGCTATTGATAGAGCCCTACAAATCCATGGTTATCTGCTTATATCTGCAGGTATTTGTATCTGCATATGTGGATATCTGCAGCTCATTTTTGCGGCTACAGAAGCAGATACAAATTTTGTACCTAGAACCCTGCAAATTTATGAATATCCACTTTATATCCATGGGCATCCACATCTGCAGATGGATTATTTTTTCAAATGCAGATGTGGATTCCTATTTTGTATCCCGAAGGACTCTAGCTACTGAATACAAGGACTAAAATATCTCACTGGCAATAATTTCCAAACTTGAATGACATAGACAAGCAGGTTTTAAATATGTTCTTAGGTCATCAGAAAGGATGGTTTCATTTTGTAAGCTCAGGTTGGAGATATCCAGAGTCCCACGACTGAGGAAGTCTTTCATCATCCCCAAGTACATAGATTGAGGTCTATGTATTCTGTGCATATGGTTTGGGTCCTTTGGTAAAGACCTAAACTAAGTTTGCCCACTGACCTCAGTCAAAATCCCATGTTCCATGTCTATTTTGAAGTGAAATTATAGTATTCAGGGATAACAGCTGTGGTTGTACTATGTGGTGCTATACAACAAAGTACAATATTATTACGACACTCATTTTTTTATACTAACTGTATAATATATCTACAGAGAGTAAAGCTGTGTATTTAAAATGAATATGGGACTCACTCTTAGGTGCTAATGCTAGCAGTCTACAAGCAAGGATGCTGGTAATAATGAAAAAGGCTGGATTAACCTTGAGACTGAAGCCTTCGTGATCCATACAACACAAAGCCTGGAGAGGGGCAGTGCAAGTTCCCCACTCTCCCTAGAGAAATGTGCCTCAGTTTTTGCTTACAGGTACCACTATTCTAAATCCATGTGTAGCAGATAATTACTATATTAATCACACACTCACTAGTGGCGAGATGAGACCCAGGCTATGGTCCTTCACATCCAGAAACACAGCCCCATATTATTTGAGCTGCAGGAAATCTCTCAGCTGTTGCTAGTTGCAGAGTCACTTATCTGGGCCAGCCACAGAAATCTTGGTATTTCGCTTTCTTCCGTTCTATGGTATTTCCCCCATATCATACGGACATGCATATGCAAATAAATCTAACACATTACATTCCCTCTATTAAGTAGAGAATAGTTTATTTTAAGTGACTTATTGAGTCCTTGCCTCTCTGTTGAAACTACCCAAATGGTGCCAGTTGTGGCCATCATTTTTATGAATATGAACCCTTCTCCACTAAGAGCTATTTTGTGAGAGACACTAACTTATTTCACAAAAGTCACTGAAGAGCCTCTGTTCCCCTTTATCAAGCTATCTGTTCAGTTCCTGTACTGTAATTTTTGTATTTTCCATTTGGTATTAAGGGCTACTACAGGTTAAAACATACTGTGGTATGTCTTCCCAGATAGACTAGCAACTTTAACAAAGCAATATTTTTCAAAGCTGCAGAGTAATGTCCTGGGAATAAAGAATGACCAATTATTTCCTCTATAGCTTGTATTCAGATAAAGGAAAAACAAATCCAACACATAAATCTTTCTCTTAATTATCTGTAAAAAATGCACAGTCGGTTTTTTAATCTTCAGATTTGCATATGGATGGAAATTCCTGAAATACTTTAATTACCTAACTCAAGGTAAAGACCTGACTCAAGGAAAACTGATATGTCTTAAAAGCAAAATGAAAAAGGACTACATAAGTTTCCATGTGTGTTATGCTAGTCTAAATAAAATGATGACTAATATCACCCTAGCTTGAACTTTCCACAGCAATTAGCTAATGTATCTCAATTTATCTTTCCTGACAGTTTATGATTTTAAGGAAATTTGAGATGTTTGTTTTTCAAAATGGACATTTTAGCACCATCTGCTGGTGTTAAAATTAGCTGTTGAAACTAAACACCAGCTACCTACTTCACTTTTACTCTTTCAAAACTTACCTCTGGCTCTTATTAGTAAAGGTTAATTGCTTGCTTTTCTACTATGGATTTGGGGATTGCTCTAATAATTCATTTGAATGAAGCATGCATCTGGATGGAATAAACCTGCCAAGGGTCATACGTCAATAGCAACACAATATTAAAGAAATATCTTATCTAAAATTGTTTGTTTAAGTTTAGAAAACAAAACAAAGGAAACTTTCAGTCTTTTATGGGACAATCAAAATCTTTTCTTCAATTATTTTGAGTTGTTGTTAGTTGGGTTAAGGGTTATTGTGTGAAGTAGAGGATTTCAAGTCCAATACCCTATAAATCCAAAAACAGATTTCAAAAAGTAGTTCTCTTGCCTCCCTTATTTAATCCCTTCACTAGTTTCCTCTTTACCACTACATCAATTTCTTGATCCTATTCTCAGGTGCAGCTGAACTGTGCTTGAAACACCTCAGGAAAGGAGGCATAGATAAGCTTTCTGCCTTTTTTGTGCATCATCAATACTGGAAGCAGCTAGAGCCAGTTTGGCCCACTCAGCACATGTTAAAGAAATTTCGGTGCTGTTCCAAATTGCAATACATGGGATAGCTTCTTAAAGGCAATTAACACCATCCCAGGATCCCCTCCCAGGTTGAGTATTCTAGCCACAATCCTTTCCTTCCCCTGCACACCCACTACATTGATCAGAGGAGCAGGAGTAAGTGCCATATAGGTACACTAGCTTCAAGCCATTCAGGAATTCCCCTATACAAGAGAAATCTCGGGCTACCCTGATAGAAGCAGTGCAAAGGGCATGGAGAGCTGTCCTAAGGCACCAAAGGAAATGAGCAGACACCCAGAATTAGGATCCTTGTTTTCACCTTCACTGCCCAACGTACATCTGCCTGTCCCCCACATAGCCGAACTCTCTTCAACCTTGATGCCTCTTTCATCCACTACTCCCTCAGCTATCACTGTCCTTTCTTCTATGCTGCATCCTACCTAAGAGATATCCTCTCCATTCTTATCCACAAGTCATTGCTCTCGTTTCATTCACATTCCTCTTATAACTTTGCTTCTGGACTCAGCCTTCTCTCTGGGTATAATGATTTCCTCCCCTGACAATGCACCTCTGCCTACTCCCATAGGTTAGATATAGGCTTCATTTGTTTCAGCATGCCCACTGTTTGCACTGCATTAAGATGTAGAGCGATAGACACAGTGGGGCCCAAGGGCAAGATGTGGAGGGCGCCTGGCTCTGCATCCTCGGAAGGGATGGGGCCTCAGGTAGTCAGCCATTAGTGCCACCTAGACCGTGGTACACCTTCCTCCCCTCACCCCCACGCATCCCCACAGCCCTCAAAGAGAAGTTGAGCAGTGCCTTGGTGCTCCTGTGGCAGTTCAAAGGCAGTAGCAGCAGTGGCTTCCAGGAGCTCCGGGCTGCTTTGAATCTCCAGACCCCAGGACAATTGCCCTCTTTGCCCGCCACCCGCCTCCATCTCAGTCAGCAGGCCTGGATAGACAATCTCTCCAATACCTTGGGCCTGGATCACTTTGTGTCAGGCTCTCAGACAGATAAAAAATCTGTGCACAACGCATGTTTAACAGTGTGATCTGTGTGTCCTTAATGTGATTGCAGCCAGGTTATGAAAATGATGGGAGCTTCTTTCATTGCCAAAGGCCTACATGCATTCTTTTTAACTCACAGATGTGAACTAGTTTGGATGCAGTCTCCAGAATTGTAATGTTTTGTCATGGTCAACTTAGGCAGCAGTTGCCCCAAGGGAACAAAATAGCTATGAAACCATTAATTGCCTCTTGCTTTTCCTCCCACCCACCCACACAAAGTAAGCAATGTCTACATCCTCCTGCCAACAAATTCTGTATCCCAAGGAGTGACGACTGAAGAACATGCTCAGAGGTAAGATTTTAAAGACGACCAAGTCAGAAATAAATATCATTATTTGTTAAAAAGATTTGTGTGTGTACCTCCCATATTCACTGCTTTGAAATGTACCCCTTAATGTCATGAGGGAGATACAAGGCCGAAGGGTCTTCTAAGGTTTCATGAGGAAGAAAGTCCCTGACCTTTAAGAAAGATAAGTCTATAAAAATAGGACTATTTGCCTTTGTACAATCTTTTACCAAAGCCCGCTGACAAAAGGTGCAACACTTTAACCTAAACCAATTCTTTAAACAAGTGTGGAGAATCAAGTTGCACCTTGGACATCTTTTGTGGGTTGATGAATAAACTAACCTCAAGAGGTTTGGAGGAAATGTGAATCCTGAACCAAAAGATTTATTCCAATACTAGCTTCAGTCATTGAGTGCAAATTACAAATGCACATTTAGCAGCATAAACCAATCTATACTTTGAGCAATATTTCATATCAGCTCTAATTTTATCCAGGACACTTAATCCACTTTAAACAATACTGCTAGATCTGCATTTTGGTTGCTCATTCACAGCTCACATTAAAATTGAGAATCATGTGGCATTTTTAGATAAAGCTGGTTGAGAATTTTTCAACCAACTGCTTCTTTTTAAAATAGGAAATGCCCATTACCAAAACAATAACTGCAAGAAAGTAATTTTTTACTATATTTCCCATTTTGAAAAATGCTGGAAAAAAAGGATTTAAATTATAAACATATAGGCTATGTCTACACTACATGCTTCTTACGCAAGAATAACTGTTCTTGCGCAAAGACTTGCATCGTGTCTACACTGCACGCGCATTCTTGCGCAAGTAAATTTACAGTAAAGCATCAGAACAGAGGGCTTCTTGCACAAGAGTTATTCCTCTCCCCACAAGGAATAAGCCCTCTTGTGCAAGAGTTCTTGTGCAAGAAGGCAGTGTGGACAGGCAACAGGGGTTTCTTGTGCAAGAAACCTCTATGACTAAAATGGCCATCAGAGCTTGCT
Source organism: Pelochelys cantorii (assembly GCA_032595735.1). Classification (NCBI taxonomy): domain Eukaryota; kingdom Metazoa; phylum Chordata; order Testudines; family Trionychidae; genus Pelochelys; species Pelochelys cantorii. Next base: position 23,521,953 of record CM064337.1, on the reverse strand, counting down.
TGCACAAGAGAACATCCACACTGCCATGGAAGCTCTTGCACAAAAGCACATGGCAGTGTGGACGTGCTCTTGTGCAAGACCTTTTGCACAAGAACTCTTGTGCAAAACATTTCTTGCGCAAGAAGCCTGCAGTGTAGTCATAGCCGTAGATTTTGACATTCTCAAAATGAAAAAGTTCCTTTTCAGGTCAAAATGATCGTTTAAAAATTTAAGTTAGTTTGCAGTAAAAAACCTAGATTTTTAAAAAATGTATTAAAACAAAATGTTTCAATTGAGCCAATCCAAATTGTTTTTCAGCTTTCTGGTTTTTGAGTATTTTCAACATTTCAGCTTTTTGCCCTGATTTGGTATGGGAAAAATGTTCGAAATTTATTGCAAGATGGGACAATATTTTCCCCTCCAGCTCTGTTATCAGGATATGATTGTATTACACAGATTTTAGCAAGTTGCTATCATTCTCAAATCCTCTCTTGCCTTATATGTATCCATGTACCTTCACACCATCCAAAGAATTCTGACCAGATTTAATAAAACCAAATAACGGAAAGCATAGAGCTCTTACAAAGAGGGGTTAACCAACAATTTGAATACAATCATTCAGTGTTTGAAGCTGGGATTCTGGCTTGGTCCATTACAAAGAAATAGGTGACTATGGCTTTTATTTTATTTTCACACCTCTTGCCCTGTGATATACCAACACAATTGTGGCTAACGGGGACCTGGGGCACCATTTATAGAGGGATTGGGGGTTGTAGCCCCCCCTCCCGAGTTTGAACCCTTGGATTTCATGCTTGAGGTCTGCTTAAATATAATGCCCTGACTCCAGAAGCAATTCTTAAATGCAACAGTTCTGGCTGCTTGCAGCTTTGCCTTTGGGGCAGGGAGTTTGTTATAAAAAGACGGAGGGGCAGGGGATTAAGAATAACAAAAGGCTGGTCATTCAAGTAATAGAAGGATCCTTAGCTCATCATGAAAACATTGCTGGGTACTCCACTTAAAAGATAGGGGGGGAAAGTGTAGGAATGAGTGTTGTGCTGTCAGGAGCTCCATTTGGATCACTGCTTGTATACTTCTCATAAATCTTCTTGAAAAAAGGGTAAGCAATGACTAATCCAAAGATGACCACAAAGAGTTACAAAGGGATCTCACAAAACTGGGTGATTGGGCAACATAAAGGCAGATGGAATTCAGAGTTGATATGTGACATGGGAAAATATAATCCTCACTATAGATATAAAAATGATGAAGTCTAAAATAGCTGTTACCACTTAAAGAGATCTTGGAATCCTTACGGATAGTTCCCTGAAAACATCTGCTCAATGTGCAGTGGCAGTCTAATAACTAAAAAGCTAACCGAATATTGGGAATAATTAGGAAAGGAATAGATAAGACAAAATACAATATTGCCTCTATATAAAAATAATATAATATAATCATATAATATAAAATCATTGTATGTCCACATCTTGAATATTATATGTAGAACTGGTCATCCCATCTAATAAAAGATATATTGGATTTGGAAAAGGTACAGAAAGGGCAACAGAAATGATATGGAGGTAAAGAACAGCTTCCATATGAGAAGAGATTAACAAAACTTGGACTTTTCAGCTTAGAAAAGAAATGTTTAAAGGGTGGGGAGATATGTTAGAGGTATAGAAAATCATGAATGGTGTGGAAAAACAGAATAAGACAATTCCTTCACGAACAAAACACAAGAAGCTGACCCAATTACATTTATAGGCAGCAGATGTAAAACAAACAAATTATTTTTTCACAGTCAACTTGTGGAACTCTTTGCCAGGAGATGATGGAAAGGCTCAAACTATAGCAGGGTTCCAATGAGAACAAAATAAGTTCAAGGAGCATAGGTCCATCATTGGCTACTAACCAGAATGGGTAGGGATGGTGTCCCTGGCTTCTGTTTGCCAGAAGCTGAGAATGGGTGACAGAGGATGGCTCATGATGATTGCCTCTTCTGTTTATTCCTTCTGAAGCACCTGGCATTGGCAACTGTTAGAAGACAGGATACAGGGCCAGAAGGACCTTACGTCTAACCCAGCATGGCCATTCTGATGTTCTTATATAGAGCTGAAATGTATCTGCCTCCTGCTGTACTCCCGCTAGACCCCACTCCTCTTTCAGAGCTGAGTGAGAGCCCAAGAGTCTCTTTCTCTCCCCAGAGAGAGGAATTAGATACAGTGCTCCTGTCAACTAACTGCTAAGTTTCTGTAAAAAAAGCAGAGTTTTCCAGTGCCTTGGTAGCTCCAGGATAGAGATGATGTGTGTGGAGGGAAGGGCGGAGAGAATTGGTCCCTCTGCATTTGGTGCTTGGTTTGTACCAAGCATGCTCAGTAACACAGCTGAAGTCACTGTCCTCAGTCTGCCTCCCATGCTTCCATTCCCTCCCTCCCCCCCATCATGGCATGCACAGGTTGCCCCCCCATACCAAAATCTGAAATGGCATCCCTGGGGGAGACACTAAAGATGGACCCATTGGTATATAAGTGTGGGGCACAGGCAGGCCAGTTTCCATTAAGGCTTTTGGGACTCATTTCTCATCTTGCTCCAGCTTGAATTTGATAATGATCCAGAACATTGCAAATATAACTCTTCTTCCTGGCCCACAATGAAATGGGGAAGAAAGGATGTAAATGGTGTGGGATTCTGTCAGAGATTTTATGTTTTGTGACATTATTAATATTTACTTTGATCTGATCTTGGGAAAATTGAAGGGACTCTTTAGTGAATGAGAATCTTTAGATAGTAAAGTATTTTTAAAAGATTGTCAAGGGCACGCAAAGCACTGACTGGGTGTTTTATTTTGTAGAGTTGGATGTTTATTTTGTAGAGTTGGATGTTTCCATGTTTAAGGGTAAAATGGGAGAAACCCAGAGACTAGAATAGAAGAAGAATACAAAGGGTGTGTCTACACAGCAGTTTAGAGATCTGATGCTGAGCTCAGGTAAACATACACATGCTAGTTCTGCTCAACTTCCCAGCTGTACTACTGCAATGCGCTCTGCGTGGGGCTGCCTTTGAAGAGTCTTTGAAATGTCAGGTGCTCCAGCAGCTGCACTGGCTTCTGGTATGTTCCTGGGTACAGTTCAAGGTCCTGGTTATGACCTAGAAAGCCCTAAGTGGATTGGGACCAGGGTATTTGAAGGACTGTCTCCTCCCATATGAACCTGCTTGGGAATTGAGGTTAGCTGGGTAGACTCTGCTCTGTGTTCCTCCACTTCTGGAGATAAGGCGGATGACATCTACGTGGAGCAGGGCCTTTTCAGCATTTGCTCCCAGGCTTTGGAATTCTCTCCCCTGGGACATTCACCTGGCATTGTTTTGGTGCAGGCTAAAGCTACCCTTTTTCCCTGTGCTTTTATTGGTGCTTGAGAGTGTGTATGTCCCTCCTCTTAAGGGCGGGGAGCAGGGGAGAGAGAGATTTTTTCTGTAAGCAGCCTCAAATATTCTAAATAGAGAGACAGGGTAAAAATATTTTTTAAATAAATGAACTTAGCAGACTAAATAATAAATAAATAAATGAATGAATGAATGAACTTAGACTAAAAAGAGCAGTGCTACTGAACTGGCATGGGCAGAGGCTTTAGTTATCTGAGAACATACCCAGGAATTGGACAGGTTTGAAGGAAGGCAGTCAGGACTGTGGTGTTGATAGAGTGTAGGGGCACAGGAAGTAATAAAAGATGAAATTTCAGATGCAGGCAACAGCAGAATTATAGCTGATGATCGGGATGAGGGAATTAAAAAGGATACAGGTAAAGGAAAACCTGTGGAGGACCAACAGAGTCAGAGCAGTGACAGGGGTTGATTGTATATGTTGCAGCATTTTGAATAGACCATATAACTAAAGGGGAATAGGTAGGGTGTTGGGATGGCAGGGGGAGAGAGTTTCAGGTGAGCAATGGCCTAAGACTAGGCTGGGGTGTTATCTAAGAGGGAGATGGATTTCAGAGGCCATTTTATGGGAAACTGATAAGCTCTAGTAAGTATATTATATTTACTAGCTACAAAACTTACTCATTTCTAAAACAAAATACTTCGCAAGAGAAAATTGGGACAAAATCATTTGGTTCAATGGGGATATGCATTTAAGGAATAACAGAATGGATAAATCATCTTTAAAGACAACAATGCATTTCTGTGACTAAACTAAATGACCACTCTATTTTGTTCTCTGCTCCCCTAATCCCTCTGTTTCTGGAATGGTTGGAATAACTTCTACCCAGGGCCGGACCGAGCCATTCCAGCGCTCCAGGCAGACAGTTTAATTGCGCCCCAGGTTGGGGGAGGGCGCATGCGCAGCCCCGCCCCCACCCGGCATGTGGGGGAGGGCGCGCGGAGCTGGCTGCAGCAGGACGCATGTGCCCGGCCCGGCCCAGCCTGGCTACCGCCACTGGCGCCTAGCCCAGGGCCACCCGGGGTGGGCCGAGCCTGGCCATGCAGGGCCCTGCGGCCACAGGGGAAGGGCGCTGCTGGCTGGCTCTGTGAGTGTTAACGCGGCCCTTGCCCCAGGCAGCTGCTGCAGGGTAGCTGCTGGGAGCTGCTGCAGCCCGCAATCCGGGAGCTAGGTGCGCGGCACCTGATGGCAGCTATAAGGGGCGCTGTGCACCCTTTACAGCTGCCATCAGGTGCCCCCCATAGGTTGGCGCCTCGGGCAGCTGCCCAGCTAGCTCATGCCTTAATCCAGCCCTGCTTCTACCAAATTTAAAACATACACAAAATGTTGGATTCTAGATTCAGAGCAAGCTAAAAATTTTAGGTCAGAATTCCACTCATTCCTGAGGAAATATAAATTGGGTTGAAGATCTATGGCTAGTGAAGGAGCAGGTCAGACGAGAAAGGCAGAACTAGTAAGGTGGAAAAACTGCACGCATTGTTTCTCTTCATTCCTCCTAACTGTGTGAAAAAGCTAACAGAGTTAACACACTGACAGGTTGCATCCAATCTATTGCAATCCTCTCTGTGCTGGTGAAAAAATACTTTAAAGGGATTATAGTAGCAATTTTCCTAATTTTAGGCATCATGAGTTTACAATATTGAATCCACCATCGATGATAAACATAGCTAAGTTCCCAATTTAAACTTTCACAAAATTAGAGGAAGATTAATTCTGGGCATTGGTCACATCTACTGAAAAGGTATTTTCTTTTTCTCCCAAAAATATTAGGGATGCCAGATGGTTTCAACAAAAATACCAGACACACTTGACACTACATCACAATCTACATTACATCTTATTTAGAAAATACCGGACATTTATATTTTCTCATTTATATTTTCTCAATTTGTTTCCTGAACAGAAAGCTCAAATACTGGACTGTCTGGTTCAAAACCGGATACCTGGCAACCCTAGAGCCAACAGTATTGTTCTTAATTAAAGCATATGAAATATGTGAAGCACATTTTTCCGAAATCTGGTGTATTGTCATGATACTTGCCCATTCTGCATTAGTTCTGACAGATGTTTGCTTTTAAAAATGTGTGTAATTCAGCACACGGTCTTAACAATGGAATATGGTTTGAGTCTGTTCCTTAAAGAAGTAGGCAGCTGAAATAAAGATAAAATTCCCAGTTATTTATCAAGAAGAGAGTTTTGGTTCTGGGTTCATATTGCCTCCAAGAAAATCCATGATGTAAATTCAAATACTGTGGGTCAGATAATTGAAAAAACCTGTTATTGTATTTGTTTAATCAAACCATCTGACCAGTAAGACCTAGAGAAAGCGTTGCATTTTAAAAGGATTAGCAAAATTTAAAACATGTGATAGGAATAGACTTTCAACACATCTGATTTTTCATCCATTATGTCAACTGGTAACCAAAAATGTGAAATTCAAGACTAAATCTGGACTGAAAACACAAAAAACAACAACATAATTAGACTTACATCTTAGTTGCTGTGTTACTGTAGCAGTTCCTAGTTACCTCATCTACTCTCAGCTTTGATTTCACCTGGTCACATCTGACAAGTGCTTCTGAAGTAGCAGCTTATTTTTCACATTTTGGAAAAGAAAAAAGAAACCATCTCAAGTATAAAATATTTTAGCTTAATGACTAACTCCTGGTTTGTCTACAATTTTTCTGCTGCAGAAGTACAAACTTGCAAGGCTTCAGGGCTTTCATAGGCAGTACAAAAGAACTTCAAAGGGCAGGAAAGACAATTTATGAGTTGGATGGGTGCTCTAGTATCCCTTACTCCACCTCCTTCTTCTGATCTTTTGTGTTAGTTCATTTGGCCAGGAGAACACCCAACTAATAGTGAGAAATAAAGGTCAGAGGCTGGAATGCTTAGATTTCCCTCAGTCTTGCCAAGTATTAGTTTCACTGTTGAATGAACAAGGATTGCATACATCATAATGGATCAATTGCCAGTGAAACTTGGAAGGAATCAAACTCACCATCCTGTAGTTATTCTCTTTTATATTCTGGCTATCAAATATAAGATAACAAATAATTTTCATCTCTACCACATTTATACAACCTTGTACAATTGGGGCATTCATCTTCCACTACAGTGTCAAGCATTTTTGGCCATGGATGGAAGCTAGAGAAATGATCCAGTGGTTATGTCTTGATAACCTCAGTACTTCAAGTACAGCACACACATTTCTGTAATTTACTATTTTTTAAATTATTTATTATATGTCTATTGTCATAGAATCCAAAGGTTCTATTCAAGCTCTGGCCTAGAGACCTATGTTTTTGTTGCTGATGGTCTTGAGTTTGCTCCATGCTAACAAACATAGTATCAACAGACATGGTACATATGCTTGGATAGAAGGTGCTATAGAAGGGCAAAACATTGTTATTTTAGTTTAGACAATTTGGAAAATTCAGATCGAGATTTTAAAAACTCTCCAAAATTAGGGATATTTGAAGCCATAGTTTTGACTCCGGCCCATTTCTGCCTCTGAAGAATGTCCTCTTGCTGCGGATCAGTGGAGAAAAGGCAAGCTTACGAGTGGCAGGCATATCCAAAAATTAAAAAAGAAACTGAATACTCTGCAATGAAGCCACACTTAAGGCAACTATACATTTATTATCATCATAGTATGATTTTTAATAATAATTTTGTTTATTAATATGGCACAATCTAAAGGCAAAAAACTGGCACACAAATGCACAGGTGGATGAAAAGAAAATCGTTAGGAGTCTCCTTTCAAACCACTATGAAAAGGCCCAAGCATATCCTCAACACAGAGCAATGAAATTTAAAAAAATGTCAGGTAGCCATGTCAGCTACATCTGTGACCCATATGTCTCATGTAATAAGAGCATATGCCTGGACCTGCAGAGAACATTTTTATGTTGTATAAAACTGTGGCAAATGTAAAAGTTAAGTAGAACACCTACACATTACAAACAGTTTATTTTTGTCACCTCAAAGAAAGAGTCTCTGGGAAATATTTAATTGTAATTAAGTGAACTAAGAAAATAGTGTAAATAATATTTTATACCCCTTAAAGTATGAGATCTAGCTGAGGCAAATAAGATTTATGGCCAAAATTCATGCAACCTTACAGTAATTTCATGACACTTTTACTACTAACAGCCGTTAAGGTTTTGAAACAAAAAAAATACACAAGCAAATTATAGTCTTTTGACACTATAAACTATGGCCCGAACAAAGAATAGATTGCTTCTTGACTGATTAATGCACTAGATCAGTTCCCTTTCCATTATAAAAGGAACAAAGATAATGCAGGGAAAAAATTACCTTTAAGGTGTGTCGTTTTTGTTTTGCTTTTGTGAGTGTGTGAGAGAGAAGTTATCACACAAGGTTATACACAAATCTCTTTCCATGTAAACAAAATTGCCAGAACAAAACTTTCATGTCATGAGGGGAGAACCTATGGCCACTCCAAACTCCTATCACTCAGAGAATGTTTGTTGTGCTGAGACCCAAGCCATGAAGTCTTGAAGTTGGTTGATCCAAGGGCTCACATAAAGGACACCACATGAACTTTGTGAACCTTCTAGTTTAAAGAGAAGGGTTCCCAATTATTTGCCTGCAAATCCTCTCTGGATGCTCAATAAATAGAAGAATTAAATGTCAACAAATTATTACATTTCACAAATTTTCCACTTGGAAATAAGCTTTTCCAGTTACATCTGTTATTTTCTTCCCCTGTGACTACAAACAAAAGGCTCCAGAAGAGAGAGATCTGAATTGTACAGACTGCAGTAAACTGCTACTCCAATTAAAGAACGGAAAGCTGGCCAACCAACAGGTGTCTTCTGTTCCCAGAACAAGATGATGAAACCTCCAGGTGAGTGCTGGGAAGGTAATCGTCTGGCAAGAAGAATACAGGTGAATTATGCATGCTTCAAGCTGCACTGTAGACATACTCTGAGGCTACGTCTACGCTATGAGTTTTCTCGGCAAAAATATGCTAATGAGGGACTCATTTGCATGAGGCATGATCTCATTTGCATATTTTCTGCCAATCCGTTTTTGCGCTGGGGTTTTTGCACAAAAACAAGCAGTGTGGACGTTTTCGTTTTGTGCAAAAACCCCTTTTCCCGCAAGATCGGTAAACCTCCTTTTTCGGGGCATAAGGATCTTGCGGAAAAAGGAGGTTTTGCACAAAGAGAAAACATCCGCACTTCTTGTTTTTGCGCAAAAACCCCAGGGCAAAAACAGATTGGCAGAAAATATGCAAATGAGATCGTGACTCATGCAAATGAGTCTCTAATTAGCATATTTTTTGTCGAGAAAACTCATAGTGTTGATGTAGCCTTATAGATGTTATATACATGAAAAACTCCATAAAATAATACAATTGTTTAGAACTAACCAATGAAACTGCTTCTTCAGATAAGTCCCATAAAAGGGAATGGTACCTGGAAGTGCTAGATAGAGCTCAGAATATTGGTAGTAGGATACAGAACCTTTCATCTCTAGGGCACTGGTTCAAATCCAGGCTACACCAATAGTGACCAAACTTGCACATCATAGGGCTGCTCTTAAGTGAGTGTTCTAACAAGAGTTGATGGATTATCACTAGACCTCTGTTCAAAACCACCATTATTGCCTGGCCTCTGTGTTGGTATTACTTAGACCAAGGTTATAGACTCCAAAGCCCCACTGATGTCAGTGGGAGTCTAACAAATTCATTCAATTGCTTTTGATCAGAACTCCCCCTTGTAATACAGGGTTTAGACATGATATGTGGCAAACCTACTTTGTCACTGCTCTTACTGAACCTGTTTCTTTAGCCTAATGTTTTATCAATCACTAACAATTACATGTTTTACTGAAGAAAATGTATAAACTGATTTTTATTGTGAAACTTTATCTTTTAAAAGTTTTGCCATTTTGCTAGGAGAGGGAAGAGCAAATTTTAAAGACTATGGCAAGTTACACAAAGTAAAATGGGCCCAAACCTAAACCCTAGATTAAAAAACCATGTCGGTTAAGTTTAGGTCCTGATCTGAACGTCACAAGTGGGTCAACTGCGAATTTAAAGGATATTAGTTAAGTTTAGTGTAGAAAAGTGTTATACTGGCACAAAAGACAGTTTTTAATGTCTATATTTCAACAATTCTGAACTGGGTTTAGTAATCATGCAAGGGATGGAAATGTGGACATAAGCATGTATGCTGCTACTTACTGCAACAGAAAAGACCACTAGTTAAGATCTAGAATATGTGACAAGAGTCAAAATGAGGGACTTGCATTTAGATCAGCAAACTTTTGTGTACTGCATCTTTAAATGTCTACAGTCTCAAACGTCTACAAAGACAAGCAGCCATTTTGTGTTTCGTTCAGTGCAAACTGTTACATGAAAGAGATGCATACTCTGTTGCTCTCAAGGAAGCTTTACTTTTGTTTTTTCTTGTTTGCTATTTTACTTAACTACAAATAATTCATACCAAAAGTATATCATTGTCCTGTTCATGTGGAAACAGAAGGCTGAGAATTTGAAAGTGGAAGGCAGCTTGGGCAAAGTAATTAGGAAATGGCAAGAGTTCATAATTCTATGGAATGGTAATTGGGAGAACAGCAAAATAAAGACAATGGATTTCAAAAAGGCAGGTGTTAGCAAACTCAGGGGCTGCGTCTAGACTGGCATGATTTTCCGCAAATGCTTTTAACGGAAAAGTTTTTCCGTTAAAAGCATTTGCGGAAAAGAGTGTCTAGATTGGCACAGACGCTTTTAAGGAAAAGCATCCGTGCCACTCTAGACGCGGTTTTGCGCAAGAAAGCCCCGATCGCCATTTTAGCCATAGGGGCTTTTTTGCTCAAAACAATACCGCGTTGTCTACACTGGCCCTCTTGCGCAAAAGCATTTGCGCAGGAGGGCTTTTGCCCAAACGGGAGCAGCACAGTATTTCCGCAAGAACACTGACAATCTTACATGAGATCGTCAGTGTTCTTGCGAAAATTCAAGCGGCCAGTGTAGACAGCTGGCAAGTTTTTCCGCAAAAGCAGCTGCTTTTGTGGAAAAACTTGCCAGTCTAGACACAGCCAGGGAGTTGGTAGGCAAGATCCCATGAGAGGCAAGTCTAAGAGGAAAAACAACCGAACACAAGAAGCATGGGAAAAGACCACCCTGACTTAACTAGGCGATCCTGAATGATCAGATGTAAGAGGACTGTTGGCTGCTTACTAAAACTTGGGGGAGGTGGGGCAGTTGGCTGGCTAGTTCCCAATATCAAAAGGAAGGGGGAAGGGTTGATGATAAATCAGGAGCCTGAGTCTGACAGTTCTCCAGGAACAATGGGAAAAGGACTATGCTCCAGGTCAGCCTGATTGACAGGGCGATCAGGCTAATGAGGGAGTCAGGAGGCTGGTGAGTTCGATTTGCCTGGGTCACACAGAGTAGGCTGAACTAAGGAGAGATCAAAGACCCAGGGCAGGGAAATGCCACCAAACAAGAGGCATTGCAGGCCAGACTTGGATGGGGATCATGACCCCAACTAGGAAGGCTGATGCTGGGGAGAAGGGTCCTGTCACTCAGAGCCTGAAGGTGTGTGGTCACCATCAGAGCAAATGTCCAACCCACAGCATTCTTGCAGCACAGCTGTAAGCAGGGGCTGAACTGCTGCTTGCTATCAGCCAGCTAAAAGGAGGGGTGGGTGTGCCCACTACAATTGCTTAGCTCTGCAAGGTAATTAACTGTTAACTATTGATATGTAAATACAGCTCAGGAGAGAATACGAGGTGTGGCTATGTAAATCCCATTCAGCCAGGGCTGATGGAGGGTCAGTGTTGGAATGGAATGTGGAGAATTGTAAATAATTTGGGACTGTTGTGGGGGCCACTAATCATGCTACCCCTAAATGTGGGACCTGTAAAACATGCCACCAGCGCTTGCAGGAGAGAAACCACCATCATGGTAAGAGGTCTCGGAGGAACAAGCCTCCCTCCTTCCAGAGTTGAGTGAACCGAGCTGGGGGGAAGGGTTAAAGGGCTGGAGTCAGCCTGCTTCACACCTGCCAGGTGTGAGCTGTAAGATTGGCCCAACCTGTCCCCTTTTCCCCCTTTGTTTTAAGGACAGACCTAAAGCAGACTCCATGAGGAGTCTTTTCTTTTGCTAGTCCAGTGGAAGCTGGATTCCTTTGCCAGTCCAGCTGGTGGCTAAAGAGTTCAAATCACTGAGAGCTGAAATCACTGGTTTGACTGAGAGCCAGACCCATTGCAGCCAGTGAAGTGGCGGCAACCAGCAAGGTGGCTGGTGGGAATCACTGGCTGGTGGCGTAACGTGGCCGGTAGGAGTGGTGGCGGGTGAGGAGCGGCGACCAGCGGTGTGGCGCGGCGACCATCGGCGTGGAGCGGAGCAGTGGCAGGCGAGGAGCGGCGACCAGCGGTGTGGAGCAGAGCGGTGGCAGGCGAGGACCGGCGACCAGCGGCGTGGTGCGGAGTGGCGGCAGGCGAGGAGTGGCAACCAGCGGTGTGGCACGGAGTGGCAACCAGCGGCGTGGCACGGCGACCAGCGGCCTGGCATGGAGCGGCGGCAGGCGAGGAGGGCAACCAGCGGCGGCAGCAAGCGAGGAGCGGCGGCAGGCGACCAGCGGAGCATCCGGTGGCGTGGGACGAGACAGCTGGTGGAGCGTGGTGGAGTGTTGTAAGGTGCCCCCTATCTATCTCCGCCCCCCCATTTCTACCCAGGTTGGGAGGTGAAACCCTGCGGGTGAACTTTGGGACTCTGGGTGGCACGGACGAGGGACACAGACTCTTTGGACTTCAGGTGATTCTTGGCTGGGGGGGGCAGGACTTAGCTCATGTTTGGGTTATGAACTCTGTTTGTGGTGTTTTCCCCAAGTTAATGCTGTATGACTTCTCTCTCTGTTTCATTAAATCTTTCTTTCCTACACTCAGACTCAGTGCTTGCGAGTGGGGAAACATTGCCTCTCAGAGGCACCCAGGGGTGTGTGAATTTCCCTGTTTACTGGGTGGGGGCTCAAGCCAGTTCTGTGTGAGATGGACCCCAAGATATTGAACCCTACCCGGCAGAAGGGTTACACAGCTAAGGCCTGAGAAGGAGGCCTGGGACCTACAAGGAACAGAAAGAGAACTACCCTTACATTCCACAGACATTGTTTGTGATGTCCTCATGCCACAGAGTGGGGTTATGTATTTTTCTTTAACCTTTCCTGTTTTCTTTTTTCTTTTTAAAATTGGTTGCTGTTTAATAAATTGTATTAGCTTTGAATTGTATGTAATGATCAGAGAAAATATCCAGGAGTGGGGGCACCCTATTCCCTGCCCTAAGGGACCACAACAAGTTTGAGGTCATGTAGGGTCCCCCAGGAATCCTGGGCCCAGCCTTGTTGACATTACTAGGACTCTGCTACATAGGAGTGGAAGGGGACCCTTTGAGGTCAGAGAGGCCTCTGGGTAAAGGAAGTGGAGGAAGCAATTTGGATCCTTTCACTAGCCCATTTTGCTTGCCTTTTCCACTGTCCTGATAAGTTTCCCTCAATAGTGGGACCATTCCCCTACTCACATAATAATCAAAAAAGAGTCCTACAAAAAGTGGAAACTAAGTCAAATTAATATAGGGGCAAAATTAGAAAAGCCAAGGCACAAACCAAACTCAAACTAGCTAAGGACATTAACGGTAACAAGAAAACATTCTACAAATATATTAGAAACAAGAGGAAGACCAAGGACAATGTAGGCCCATTGCTCAAAGACGAAAAAACAGCAACCAAAAATGTGGAAATGGCAAAGGAGCTTATTTACTTCTTCTCATCAAGAAAGTCGGTGGTAAATGGACACCTAAAATAGTGAATGCCAGTTAAAATGGGGGTAGGTTCAGAAACTAAAATGGGGGGAAACAAGTTAAAAATTTCTTAGATGAGTTAGATGTCTTCAAGTTACTAAGGCCTAATGAAACACATCGTAGAGTACTCAAGGAACTAACTGAGGAGGTATCTGAAACATTAAAGATTGTCTCTGAAAGGTCATGGAAGATGAGAGAGACTCCAGAAGACTGTAAAAGAGCAAATATTCTGCCCATCTATAAAAAGGGAAATAAGGACAACCCAGGAAATTACAGACCAATCAGCATAACTTCTATACCAAGAAAAATAATTCAGCAAATAATTAAGGAATCCATTTGCAAACATCAAGAAGATAGTAAGATGTTAAATAACATTCAGCATGGATTTGTCAAGAATAAATGGTGTCAAACCCAACCTGACAGCTTTCTTTGACAGGAAAACAAGCCTTGTGCATAAGAGGGAAGCAGTAGATGTGATCTATCTAGACTTTAGTGAGGCATTTGATACAGTCTCACATGACCTTCTCATTAACAAACTAGGAAATACAACAAAGAGGAGGTTAATAATAGGTTGGTGCATAACTGGTTGGATAACAGAGAGTATTTATCAATGGTTTATAGTCACGCTGGAAGGGCATAACAAGTGAGGTTCTACAAGGATCAGTTCTGGGTCCAGTTCTGTTCAACATCTTTGTCAATGATTTAGATAATGGCATAGAGATTTCATATAAATGATACCAATCTGCGATGACCATAAGAACAGTCATACTGGGTCAGACCAAAGGTCCATCTTGCCCAGCATCCTGTCTTCCAACAGTGGCCAATGCCAGATGCTCCAGAGGGAGTGAATGGAACAGATAATCATGAAGTGATCCTTCTCCTGTTACCCATTCCCAGCCTCTGATAAACAGAGGCTACGGATACCATTCCTACCCATCCTGGCTAATAAGTATTGATGGACCTAACCTCCATTAATTTATCTGTTTCTTTTTTGAATCCTGTTAAAGTCCTAGTCTTTACCACCTCCCCTGGCCAGGAGTTCCACAGGTTGACTGGGCACTGTGTGAAGAAAAACTTCCTTTTTTTGTTTTAAACCTGCTATCTATTCATTTCATTTGGTGAACCCTAGTTCTTATGTTACTGGAACAAGTAAATAACTGTTCCTTATTCACTTTCTCCATACTTGTCATGATTTTATAGACCTCTATCATATCCTCCCTTCGTCTTCTCTTTTCTAAGATGAAAAATCCCAGACTTTTTAATCATATAGCTCATAGGTTCCCAAACTGGGGTCGTGCCCCCCTGGGGGGGGCATGAAGAAATTCCAAGGGTGGCAAGATGTGACCCAGCCCCTCCCCCCCCCCGGCCTTGGTAAGTTCCTTTTTTTTTTTTGCTCAACAAGTTTTGATGCTATTGGGCGGGGGGGGCATGAGGGTTTCTCAAAAATCAAAAAGGGGGCGTGATGCCACAAAGTTTGGTAACCACTGATATAGATCATACCAAGTTGGGAGGGGTTGCAAGCAGTGTTCCCTCTAAAATGGGCAGCAGCACAGCTACGCAGGTGATTAATCCGCCCCACCCAGTCAGTGAGCTCCTCTGAATGGGCAGGGCTGATTAATCACCGGTGAAGCTGTGCTGCCGTGCAGTTTAGAGGGAACACTGGTTGCAAGTGCTTTGTAGGATAGGATTATAATTGAAAATGATCTGGACAAACTGGAGAAATTATGTGAAGTAAATAGGATGAAATTTAATATGGACAAATGCAAAGTATTCCACTAACGAAGGAACAATCAGCTGTACACATAAAAAATGGGAAATGACTGTCTAGGAAGGAGTACTGTAGAAAGGGATCAAGAGGTCATAGTGGACCATAAGCTAAATAATGAGTCAACAGTGTAACATGGTTGCAAAAAAAGCAAACATCATTCTGTGAAGTATTAGCAGAGTGTTGTAAGGAGGATGTGAGAAGTAATTCTTCCACTCTACTCCACACTGATTAGGCCTCAACTGCAATATTGTACCCAGTTCTGGGAGCCACATTTCAGAAAAGATGTGGACAAACTGGAGAAAATCCAGAGAACAGCAACAAAAATCATTGAAGGAGGAGGGAGAAAATTATTCTCCTTAATCTCTGGTGATAGGACAAGAAGCAATGGACTTAAACTGCAGCAAAGGAGGTTTAGGTTGGGCATTAGGAAAAACTTCCTAACTGTTAAGGTGGTTAAACACTGGAATAAATTGCCCAGGGACATTGTGAAGTCTCCATCATTGGAGATTTTTAAGAGCAGGATAGACAAACATCTGTCAGGGATGGTCTAGATGGTGCTTGGTCCTGCAGGGGACTGGACTTGATAACCTCTCAATGTTCCTTCCATTTCTATGATTCTATGAAATAATGGAGAAAGTATAAAAGCAAACCAATTTCTCTAATGTAAACAACAGAGTCTGTTTAATTAACTCATTCCTCATGTACATAATTCATCTCAATAAAAGTAAGGAAATGATGGTTCTGTTGGGATGCAAGTAGATTGTACATGTCATATCAAGGACAATTGAAAGGATCTTTAACTGCCTGTTGTTCCACACTACATAATGTAACACAATAAGGGTTTGCTGACATAATAAAACATTAAAAGTGAAATATTCTACAAATGTGTATCTGACTTGCAAAAGCTAAGGAAAGGTGATTTCACCCTATAAATATTCCTGGAGCAAATGCAGCAAATGCTTCATTCTCAATACACATTCAGAGAGGTATTTTATTGTTGCTGGCATCACTGGCAATGGCTACAAAACAAGAGCAATAAATGAGATTTTTCTGATGGAGTTCTCCAGGTGCAGGAGCAGCAACTATAAGACTCTTGAGGGTCAGTTTGCCACCTGCCGGTTCATTTGTTGTGTGCTTGCCTGCTTGCCTTGTGCCTGCTTGATTGAAGTTTATAGTGTGATCAAGCGTGTGGGGGGAGAAGAGGAGATGGGATTGTGCTGAGCCTAGCGGTTTGCTAGGCAAAGCTGGGAGCATCCTAATGAAGCTCTAGTCCACCATCTTTTGATCTCTATTCTGTTTAGGATCCTTAGCCAGGGGATAGGGATAACTTAGGTAGAACATGGATTAAAAGTCTGCTTGTAAGCAACCCAGTGAGAAAGCAAACAGGAGCAGCAAAAGTGAAGTTACTTACCTCGGTGCAGTAACTGTCGTTCTTCAAGATGTGTGTCCCTGTGGGTGTTCCACTGTAGGTGCTGGACTTGCCCCGGCACCACAGAATGGAGATTTTTCCAGTAGCAGTACTTGGCCGGACCGCACATGTGCAGTGGTGTCTCGTGGCGTTCGTGCTCTTTTGTGTGAGCGCGCAGTCTGGCCCCTGACAGTTCCTCGAGGCCGCCTTGGAATCTGGAAGACATAAAAGAGAAAGACTCCAAAGCGGGGAGGAGGGCGGGTAGTGGAGCACCCACGGGGACACACATCTCGAAGAACGACAGTTACTGCACCGAGGTGAGTAACTTCACTTTCTTCTTTGTGTGATGTCCCCGTGGGTGCTCCACTGTAGGTGACTGAGCAGCAGTATTCCACCAAGCAGGAAGGTGGGAAAAAAACGGAGTCCCTATTTGTCTGCTGAAGAGAGCACCGCTGATGCCACCGCGGTATCTGAAAACTTCCTCTGATGTATAGCATAATGTTTTACAAAAGTGTCATGCGAGGACCAGGTGGCTGCTCTGCATATGTCTTTAAGGGAAACACCCTTGAGGAAGGCCATTGAAGCTGCCATTGCTCTCGTGGAATGGGCTCTAGGTTGTGTCAGAAACGGTATACGCTTGGATGCGTAGGCCTCAGTTATGCACATGGTTATGAGTTTTGAGATGTGCTGAGATGATATTGGGTGTCCTTTCGATCTCTCGGCCAGAGACACAGTCAGTCAGTCAGTTTTTCTGAAAGGTCTCGTGCGTTCTATATAAAATGCAAGGGCTCTGTGAATATCAAGTGAATGAAGGGATGCTTCATGTAATGAGGTGTGAGGTTTCAGGTAAAAAAATGGAAGGACAATTGGTTCATTGACGTGAAAAGTCGATGAAACTTTAGGGATAAAAGTTGGGTGAAGCCTTAGGACTACGCCATCCTTATTGAAAATGGTATACGGGGGTGTTGCCATAAGGGCCGATAACTCGCCAACTCTATGTGCTGACGTAATAGCAAGAAGGAAAACCACTTCCATAGTTAATGTCTGAAGTGGTATAATCGCCAGCGGTTCGAATGGTGGAGTAGTTAGAGCTCCAAGTACAACATCTAAGTTCCACACTGGAGGAATGGGCTTGCGAGGGGGGCTTAGGTTCATAAGGCCCTTTATGAATCTCTTGATAGTTGGGTGGACAAATAGGGAAGATGCCTTCAATTGGTTGTCTAACGCCGAAATGGCCGCTAGATGAACTCTGAGAGAGACTAACGACAGCCCTGTGTGTTTTAGGTATAGCAAGTAGTCGAGGATAACATGAAGTGGAGTCGACTGAGGAAGCAGTTGCTGTGTGGAACACCAGGAAACGAACCTGCACTATTTTGAGAGCTAACTGGTTCTGGTTGTTTGTCTTCTGCTGTGGATTAGTATTTCTCTGACTTGTGTGGTGCAAAGGGACTCAGAGGGATTCAGGCAGTTAGGAACCATGAGATGAGCTTCAGAGTGTGTATCTGAGGGTGCTGTAATGAGCCTCGGTTCTGGGTGAGAAGGTTCGGGAGGGCTGGAAGTGGATACGGTCTGCATGGTGACATGCGTCGGAGGAGAGGAAACCAGTGCTGATGCGCCCATGATGGTGCTATCAGTATGACCATGGCCCTGTCTGTTCTGACCTTCTGCAGAACTTTGGGAATGAGAACTGTAGGTGGGAAGGCATACAGGAGAGGTCCCTTCCAATTGACAAGGAATGCATCGCCTAGAACAGTGGTTCTCAAACTTTTTGGGCTCCGGAGCCCTTTACATGTGTAAAAATTTATGCAGAGCCCCAGCGATCCACTGATTGTATGTATTGTACTTATGCGGAGCCCCAGCAGTCCACTGATTGTATGTGTTGTACCTATCGATGTTTCCAGTTTGTCAGCCTTGCGAAGCCCTTGGAGATGTCTTGCGGAGCCCTGGGGTTCCGCAGAGCACAGTTTGAGAAACACTGGCCTAAAGAGCCGGGGCCGAGTCCAGCTCTGGAGCAGTACTTTGGGCATTTTTTGTTGTGACGAGTGGCAAAGAGATCTATTAGGGGAGTGCCCCAGCATCGGAAGAGAATTGGCTGACTCCGAGCGCGTCGGCTGGAGGGCTTTATCAAACAAAATCATCCATAGCCTCATTTCCCTGTCCCATTGGGCCCTTGTGGTCAATTTTGTGAACTGTGGGCACTTCTGTGGGACATGAGCTTCCCCGAGGCAATGGATACAAGAGGAATGCCCGTCAGAGGCGGGCATTGCCTCATGGCAAGTGTTGCAATTCTTAAAGCTGGGCGAGGATGGCATTTCCAATCTTTAAGTGGAAAAGTTTTAATAATTGGGGTTTTTTTTTTTGGTTGAACCAGAAACTCTCTCTACCTTATATATATATATATATAACACTATGTACAACACCACGTAGGGGATCCTAGGAAAAACGGACGTAGCAATGGGAGAGGAAAAACTTTGGGGTTTTTTTGTTTGAAAACTAGGAGGAATGATAGGAAGAAGTAAAACCAGGAAGAATAGTAACTTTTAACAAGAACAATCTCCCAATAAGGAGGGAAGTTGAGGAGACCAGTTCACTCCGTCTGCAACCTGAGGTGGTTGAGAGGAACTGGCGGGGGCAGGACCGCGCACTCACACAAAAGAACGCGAACACTGCAAGACACCACCACGCATGCACGGTCTAGCCGAGTACTGTTACTGGAAAAAATCTCCATTCTGCGGTGCCGGGGCAAGCCCAGTACCTACAGTGGAGCACCCAGGGGACATCACTCGAAGAAGAATGAGGGGTTTGCCAGGGAGTTTAAGAAAGTGAGAGAGCCGGAAACACCTAATTAATAGATTGTAAACTTAGGCCAAGAACTCCCTTCCACCAACCCAGAAACAAACACACACCAAACACAAAGAAACAAATCCCCAGCAAAAATAAATATAATGCAGGTACAAGTCCAGCAGCAGAGTGGGTGCCATCCAGTTAATTAAACTAAATGCAGCATGTATATTCATTTGGTGCAAGTAATTTATGGCTCTCAGAATATCTTTGAGACCAGAGTAGCTGAACTGGAGGAGCTAAGGGAGACAGGTAGTACTTTCTGGGACACAGCAAAGCAATTCCACCCCTATTCTGAGAGCCTCTGTGGTGTTTGGGAGGATGAAAGTCTTGGGGAAAGAACATTAAGATGGAGCAGAGGGGAAATGATCCTATAGTTGGGATCTTCCTTCCAGACAATGTCATGGTATCCTCAGCACAGAGAATACCACTTCAGAGGCAGGAACCCCTGTTAGGATGAGGTAAGTAATGAGGAGTACAGGATCTTTCGAAAAAGCCTGCTGTTTTCGAAAGAACCATGTCTAGATCGCAGTTTTACTTTTGAAATGGTGCTTTTTCGAAAGAGCGCCATGACATGATTATGCAAATAAAGCACGGGATATTTAAATCCCCGCTTCATTTGCAATTTTGAAGTGTCTAATTTACATCCCTCTGTCGAAAGAGGGATGTAGTCTAGACACAGCCTAAGGTACAGAGGCACAGTATGAGCTGAAGAGAAACAGTCATATGACAAAAGAAACACATTCAATTACATTATCTGAAGGCAGAAAATTAAAATATGACAAATTGTATACAAATGCCATAAGCTTAAATATTTGGAGGAACATGAGTTCCTGGTAGACTTGAATAGGAAGAATGTAGCTATGGGAATATGCTAGGACAGTGGTTCCCAACCTGTGGTCTGTGGACCCCTGAGGGTCTGTGGAGGTACTGTAGGGGGTCCCTACGGGGCCTCTCGCAGCCAACATGTCCTTCAACCCTCGTTGCTTCCTCTGGCTCGGGAGGCAGCGTGAACTGAGGGACTTCCTGGCTGCTGGCATGGACTCTCTCAGCTCAGCTAAGAGGCTCCATGCTGGCAGCCAGCACGTCCTTCAATCCATGTTGCTTCCCATTGCTCGGGAAGCAGCGTGGGCTAAGGGACGTGCTGGCTGCTGGCACAGAACAGCAGCCAGCATATCCTTCAACCCGCGTTGCTTCCCGCGGCTCAGGAAACCACGTGGGCTGAGGGACGTGCAGGCTGCAGGCACAGCTATATTTTTTGTGGGAGGTCTGTAAAATTTTAATAGATTGAAAAGGGGTCGGTATCCTTGAAAAGGATGGGAGTCACGGTGCTAAGATGATGACAATGACTGTGATGGTGGCATCCATGGTGATTAGCATGGTGACCATGACTGTGAAATGCTCAGCAAGATTACAGAGGCTAAAAAACAACAGCAGCAAACTCAATAATAATGGGGGTTTTCAATTATCCCCATATTGACCGGGAACATGCTAACACAGGATGATGTGAAGAGATAAAATTTCTAGACACCATTAAAGACTGTTTCTTGGAGCAGTTAGTCCTGGAACCCACTAGTGGAAAGCCAATTCTTGATTTAGTCATAAGTGGCACACAGGATGTGGTCCGAGAGCTAAACCACTTGGCAATAGTGACCACAATGTAAATACATTTAACATCATTATTGGCTGAGAAATATCAAAGAAACCCACCATAGTAGAATTTAATTTTTTTTAAAAAGGAACTACACAAAATTGAGGACGCTAGTTAAACTGAAATTACAAGGATCAATCACAAGAGTTAAATGCCTGCAAGCTGCATGGAAAATGACAGACACTCAAACTATTATATATATATATATATATATATATATATATATATACACACACACACACACACGCGCGCGCACACACACACACAAATACCCAAATTAAAAAAAACCAGTAAGAGGATAAAAAACCCGCACCATAACTAAACAGAGTAAAAGAGGCAATTAGAAAGAAAAAGACATATTTTTTAAATTGTAAGGCAAACCCTACTAAGGAATATAGAAAGGAGAAAACTTTGGCAAGTCAAGTGTAAAAGTACAATCAGGCAGGCCAAAAAAGAATCTGAGCAACTTACAAAAGACAAAACCTAACAGCAACATTTTTAAGTACACGATAAGCTTGCCAAACAATTGGTAAGGCCTGCTGATGATCAATGTGCTAAAAGAGCACTCAGAAAGACAAGGACCATTGTGGAGAAACTAAATGAATTCTTTACATCTATCTTCACTGCAGAGGATGTAAAGGAAATTCTCATATCTAAGCCATTCTTTATATATGACATTTATAAAGAACTGTCCCAGACTGTGGTGTCAAAAGAGGAGGTTTTGGAACAAATTAATAAATTAAATACTAATACCTTACCAGAATTAGATGGTATTCACCCAAGTGTTGTGAAGGAATTCAAATATGAAATTGAGGAACTACTAATTATGATACACCAACACTCAAACCAGTCTCTATACCAGATGGCTGGCAGATATATTAATGTGACACTTTTAAAAACAAGCTCCAGAAGTGATCCTGGCAATTATAGAATAGTAAACCTAACTTCAGTACCAGACAAATTGGTTGAAACTAAAATAAAGAACAGAATTATCAGAAGCATAGATGAACACAATATGTCGGGGGAAAACCCAACATGGCTTTTGTAAAGGGAAATCATGCCTCACCAATCTATTAGAATTCTTTGAGGGTGTCAATAAACATGTGGACAAGGGTAAACAAGTATATATAAAGTACATGGACTGTGGTGGTGCAACTGCCTCATACTGGCTGGAAGGGGTTGAAGCAGGCTGGAGGGAGCCTGCATAGAGCCCTGGCCAATCAGAGAGGAGCTTTTAAGCAGCCAATCACAGGGCAGCTTGCTGAGGCAGCCCGGTATATAAGGAGCTGCTCAGCAGAGTGTGAACACTTGGCAGGTCCCGCCTTAGGGCAAGGAAAGCAAGGCAGTTGCCTTGGGTTCCATGCCTTCAGGGCCCCATGCTGCCCAGCACCTGCCCTCCCAGCTGCTTGCTAGCTGCCTTGGCTGGGACCACCCAGTTGCATGGCACAGCCAACCACAAAGACACACTTTGCCATTCCCCACCCCCGCTTCCGCAGGTACCAGGGCGAGGTGGTGGGCTCTGATCCCTGCCCCCATAAAGGGGAAGAGACAGAAATGGACACTGGCCTGTCCTGCAACTGCTCGCAACAGACAGAGCCTGCTCCATGGAGGGGATGCCCTGGCTGGGCAGAAGAGATTCCCAGTCTGGGATCATCCGTACATAGGGGAATGCCCTGGTCAGAGTGAGGAGAAGAGAAACCCTGCTCCACAGAGAATTCCTTTTCCTCCCCATATCCTGTAACATGATGGGGGGGGGGTCTCCCATGTAAGGGACAGGAACAGGAGAGAGGGACCCTGGGCTCTCAAAAATGGGATAAACTTACACCAGCTTACTGAAACATGGAGTTGACACAATCATCTTCAACTGGATTGAAAATGGTCTCAAGTCACAGAAAATTGTACAATAACCTCCAAAACAAAAACATTTACCTTCAATACGAGTCTTTTAATCTGTTAGACACCGGGAGTACTGACCAGATGTTTTAATAGACACTAGGTCTGTCAGACAAACACCAGGTCTCTCATACAAACTGGGGGGGTCTCAGATGGTTTGTACTAATAGACACTGGAGGCTTCTATTGGAAGTTTCACAGCAGTGTATAATGACATGATAGTGAACAGTAAAAGCATGGTAGGTGACACTGAAATAGATGCCAGTTGAAATTTTTCTTAAATCTAGAGGTGTTGTGGAATATATCTAGCAAGCAACCTGTGCTGCCTGAGCTGAACTCTGTAATCTCTCAATTGGGTTTGACTTAAACTAGATCATCCACTGACCAGACCCTGCTGTCAGCATGCCGCCTGGAGCCCTACAAACTCTTTGACCAGGCCTGACAGTTGAGGGTGCAGGACCACTTCCATGAGAAGCACTGTAGAGCAGTGCTGGGCAGGCTAAGATGAGCTAGAGACAAAGCCTTCCCACCTGATACCTGCCAGGCTGCAGGCCTTGTGACAAGGGCCAAGTAAGTGGAGAGGTCTGAGGGGAAATGGCCCAGGGAACTAGAGACAGTAAAGAGGAGTAGAGGAGGGCAGAACAAGACTGCCACCAGAGGGTCCCTAGGTCAGGACCCAAAGTAGTAGGTGGGCTTGAGTCCCCCTCTTTCCCTTCACCTTGCCACCATACAGACAGGGGCTTGCCCCTGAGGCAGAAGGCCTAGACTTGGAAACCACAGCTGGCCACAGAAGTAGTAGAAACCAAGGACTGCTGATACAGCCCCTGGTAGGGGGATGAGAGACCACTGTAGTGGGCACTGCTGGAGGGCAGTGTCCTGAAGAGGATGCTGTCATCCAAGAGCGATACAAGTCCAAAGTAAGCGTGTGGAGCAAAGAAGGGTGAGACACCACCAAAAGGGGATGCCATGCTGAATAAGAGCTCATTCCCTGGAGCAACCAGCAGGAGGCACCACAGCGGTGTGTCCCACTCCGTGACATGGACTTTCAGAAAGGCTTTGTCAAGGTCCTTTACTGAAGGCTCTGAAGCAAAATAGACAGTCATGGGGTAAAAGAGAAGGTCCTCTCATGGATCAGTAACTGGTTAAGGATAGATAAAGGATAGGACTAAACATTCAGTTTTCATAATGGAGAGAAAAGTAAATACTGGGGTCCCTCAAGGATCTGAAGTGGCACTGTGGGTGTTCAATAGACTTATAAATGATCTGGAAAAAGGAAAAATAAAGGAGGTGGCAAAGTTTGCAGATGATACAAAATTTCTCAAGATAGTTAAGTTCAAAGCTGACTGAAAAGTTCCAATTTTGTGAGATTCTTTTGGATGACTGAGAAACAAAATGGCAGATGAAATTCAATGTTGATAAATGCAAAATAATGTATACTAGAAAACATAATACCAATTATACATACAAAATAATGGGGTCAAAATTATCTGTTGCCACTCAAGAAAGATCTTGGAGTCATTGTGTACAGTTCTCTGAAAACATCTGCTCAAAGTACAAAAGAGCTATCAAAAAGAACCACTAAGAAAAGGATAGATAATAAGACAAATATATCATAATACCACTATATAAATCCATAGTATACCTACACTTTGAATACTGAATGAAGTTCTGGTCACCGCATCTCGAACAAGATACATTAGAACTGGAAAAAGTACAGAGAAGGGCAACAAACAAGATTAAAGGTATGGACCAGCTTCCATATAAGGAGAAATTAAAAGGACTGGGACTGTTTAGCTTAGAATAGAGACTACTAAAGGGGAAACGTGACTGAGGTCTATAAAATCATTAACGGTATGGAGACAGTGAGTAAGGAAGTGTTATGTCAAGGAGTAAATAATACAAAAACCAATAGTCACCAAATGAAATTAATAGGCAACAGATTCAAATTAAACAAAAGAAAGTACTTCACACAATGCACAGTCTGTGGAATTTGTTGCGAGGGGACATTGTGAAGGCCAAAAGTATAACTGGGATAAAAAAAAAGACTTAACTAAATCCACTGAGGTTAAGGTCCACTAAAGGGTATTAGCTAAGAAGGTCAGGGACACAACCCCATTCTTCAGATGTCCCTAAATCTCTAACTGCCAGAAGCTAGGACTGGATAGTACAGATGAAAATGTGCAGTCAACTATACGATTTAACTGATAAGCCATAGGCTTATCAGTTAATCTTCTTGACTACATTTATTTGCCCCCCACAGCTGCCTCTATATCAGAGACAGCAAGGGGGGAAGCAGGAGCCGGTGCTGGGGGGAGCTGGCTTAAAAGCCAGTTCCCCCCAGCACTGGCTCCACAGTGGCATGTTACCAACGATGCAGTAACAATAATAATTTATGGGGAATGTAGTTGATTTAGGCTTCTGAATAGGTGACAAATGTGCTTGCCCCAGAAGTGAGATCCGACTGGCACTCCCGTATCTAATCACCCGTAAATCGGCTAAGAATGACAGAGTCTGGATAACTTAACCATATTCAAATGTATTACAAAAATTTAGAAGTACAACAAGTAGTATAATAAATCCACAATAACAAACCCCAAACGTCTGGTATCTGGTTTTTAACCCACACCCAAAAAACGAGAAGATAGGAAAGATTCCCAATACAAA
Source organism: Pelochelys cantorii (assembly GCA_032595735.1). Taxonomy (NCBI): domain Eukaryota; kingdom Metazoa; phylum Chordata; order Testudines; family Trionychidae; genus Pelochelys; species Pelochelys cantorii. Next base: position 23,496,476 of record CM064337.1, on the reverse strand, counting down.
CAAGAGAAAAGGTAAGTATTACTATTGATGGTGGTCCGGCTGGATGGAGGCGAGGCCTAGGACCTTCTACCTTCGAACTCCTAAAAGTTCTCAGGGAGGACAGCGAGGGCATCCAATGGAGAAATGTTCTCAGTAGCAGGGGAGAGGCTGCTCTGGAGAGTTGCCGGTAGTCTTAGGGACTTTGCTACAAAGATGCGGCAATGTGCATATGCAGTGTGCTTCCTTCACTATTTCATCAGGGTCTTCACCACAGTAGGATAATGGAGTGGATCCAGATGTTACAGACGTGATGAAATCCATAAGCTCTAGTTGGAGCTACCCAAATATTCACTGCCAAGCCTTCACTATGACATGCACTGGGAGGTCACCACAGAAACTTGAAGATCACCACATGAAGAAGAGAGAGAGAGAGAGAGTGAACCCGAACCCTTGTACGGGGTCCTGCTTATAAAGTCCTTTTGGTGGGAAACTGGAGGTTGGTGCAGTGTGCATAGCTGCTTGGTGCCAGGTGCAAAGTTCGTGCTGAGTGCAAAGAGTTTGGTACTGAGTGCAAACAGTTCAGTGCTGAGTGCAAAGTCTCTTGGTGAAGCATACCGTGTGCACCACATGATGTATTTTGGTGGGAAAAGTCCAAACAGTCTGAACACTGTACTGATGTTAAGATTTTATCTCCAACAGGCACCTGACCCGTCCTCCCCATGCAGCTGACTCTATCAGAGGCAGCAGCAGGGGGGCAGGGGAGGTTGCCGTGAAGGGGAAAAAGAGGAGGCCACTGTAGGCAGAGGCTGCTTCGCAGCAGCAGCCCCTGTGCACAGGGGGTCCAAGCTCGCCATGGACAGAGGCTACTTCGCAGTAGCAGCTCCTGTTTGTGGGGGGGCCTGAACTCTTCACGGACAGAGGGTGCTCCCTATCCCATGGAGCAGCCTCTGTCCACAGAGAGTCTGGGCCCGCTGCGGGCAGAGGTTGCTTCATGGCAGCAGCCCCTGTCTGCAGGGGGATCTAAGCTCCCTGCAGACAGAGGCTGCTCTACATCCAGTGGAACAACCTCTGTCTGTGGGGAGCTCAGACCCCCTCCCCCAACAGACATGCGCTGCTGCCACCCTGTGCTGCTGCCTCTGTGTCACAGGCAGCAGTACAGGACAGCAGGCAGCCAGTCTGCTTGGGGAGTTGGTTTTTAAACTGGCTCTCCTCATGGACCAGCTCCCCCTGCCTCCCCTGCACTGCTGCCTCTGTATCAGAAGCAGCACAGCAGGGTAGCAGGGGCTCCCCAGGAGTGGGGCCAGGAGTGCACTGGCTTCTGGCCCCACCCCCGGGGACTATCAAATAGTCATGTAACTGCAAAGGTTTCATGAGCTTACATGACTATTCAATTAGACCAGGGGTGGCCAACCCATTCCAGATGAAGAGCCAAGATCCAGCTGGATCCAGCGCGAAGAGCCAGGGCAAAAAGTTGTAGAGAAAAAAAAAAAAAGACCGGCCCCTTTAAGAAGGCTTTTTGAGGCTTTCTGGCCTCAGCAGGTTCCCGTCAGCAGCCGCGGTCGCCATAGTGGATCCACCATTTTGAGCACAGGGGAGCTGGGAGGCATGGGCCGTGTTCAGGGGGGCGGGGGAAGCTTCGCGAGCCACACTGACAGGTGGGGAAGAGCCGCGGGTTTGCCACGCCTGAATTAGATGATATCTAGCATCCCTTACTAGATGGGATAGATCACTTGAAATTGTCCTGTTCTGTCCATTCCCTCTGAAGCATCTTGCAACAGCCACCATAGAAACATAGGATACTAGGCAGGACACACCATTGATCTTACCCAGTATTGCCATTCTTATGTTCTTAGTGCACAGTGCCACAAAGACAAAGATATATAATATTTTAGCTACCTCTTGCTAAACAAAACTGGCCACATCATCTAACCCAGTGTTTCTCAACCTTTTTTTAATAAAGTACCCCTTTAAAAAAAAATTATAAGTACCCCCAGTACTTACAGTTTTCAGACACACAAAATTTTTTTCTACCATTGCAACACATTTGTTTAAACAACTTAATCGTAGCCGGGCAGGCGATGAAATTTTTGGGTGTAAAAAGTACAAAAATAATAAAGCACTGTAAAACTTAAAACAAAAATTCAGTTTTCTCTAAATTTCATTTGTGTTGTTGTACCCCCCAGACTTCTCTCGAGTACCCCTGAGGTACTCGTACCACTGGTTGAGAAACACTGATCTAACCCATGCACCTAACCCCTGGAGGCCCCTCTACATAGATATTCTGTGCTATTTTGGCTGGAAGAGAGTGTGCTTTCAACAAATACTTGAAGCATAAATAAGCCAAACGTGTGTTTGAGAGATAAGCCTGTGATATCCATGAGGACAAATTATAAGATAAGAAATGTACAAGGTAAGGATGTAAACTATGACAACTAAGACAGAAAAACATTAACATTAAAATAGTTTTAAAGTCAAACAATAGAGTGAAAGTTTAGTTTGCTTTTGACAAAAGACATACCCATGCACCTTTTCCATACTTATTTAGCAGCTGCCTGTTCCCTCTCAGTGAGAGTTATGGAAAGAAAACTCCTACACTCTTCCCTTCCCTCCCTCTTATTGTTGTCCATGGAAGATTTCTTCACATCGTTCATTAAGACTGATCCTTTTGTTCATTACACAAAGCCAAAATTATTTTCATTTGATGCTTAATATCACTATTTGTCTTGGAGAAATACAGTTCCCTACACAAGTGACTCTTAATTTAGCCTGTCTGCAACTGTACAGTATCAGTAAAAGCACAGCTGAGAAATAAAAACCATGTAAATAGCTGAAAAGATAGGTAAAAGATTGGGCACTGATCCAGAAACACTAAACTATAGACTCCCAACATCTGGTTCAGGGTGGACTCCTTAGCATTTACTAAGACTGGAAAAAAAAAAAAGAGAGAGAGAAAACTATTACTGCACATTTTTCATCAATTGATTTTTTTTTTTTTTTTTTTGCATTTCACTAAAAATTGTTTCAAAGTGTTACCATTAGTTTATTCACTCTTGCTAGATGGCACTCAAGTTAATTAAAAGGGGGAGGAGCAAAATTTATTGAAAAAGGATTCTGACTATCCCAGAGATTCATATTTGGATTTATATTGTGATAAAAGCAAATGATGGGTAAACAATTCTAATCATTCTTATTACCCCTTTTCTTTTGGCTGGGACTTTGTTGATAACAGTGTTTGTATGGTTAGTTTTATACTGACCTTTGCAGTCCTCCGGGACAAGGCCCTGAGACAGCCAAATCTTGTGAGGTCTTGACTATCCTCAAGTCCTGTGACTTCAGTGGAAGTTAAGGGTGCTCAGCACCCTACAGGTGGCATCCATGATCTCACCAGGGTAGATTCTTACTATACAAAAGCTAGAGTAGCTTTCTGATTTAATCATTTTTTTGAGAGGTTCCACTGCTTGATGACTCCAAAGCCATGGGGGAGTGGGGGATTTCAAAAGCACCGAAGTGACTTAAGAGTACAAGTCCCATTGACTGTCAATGGCTTTCAACAGGAATTGTGCATTTATGCCATTTTGACTCTTTTGAAAATTCCACTTATAATGTCTAATTAACATGAAATTTTAATATAGAAAATTTTCTCTATATTTTTTAGCCATATAATATGTCCCGAGCTGTGCATGTGCATGCACACATGCGCGCACACGCGCACGCACGCGCGCACACACACACACACACACACACACACACTCTCTCTCTCTCTCTCTCCTGGTACATTCAAAATACTTCCACAGAGGTCTAGATCCTGCAAGCTTTAGTACGACAAAGCTGACATTGACCTACATATGTGACTTGCCTCTGAAAAAATGTACCTATTGTCATAATATAGGCAACAACAGTCTATCTTAAGCAAGGGGACATTTTTTAACATACTATAGACACATACAAGCAGGTTTTCACACAGCTTAATTCTCAAGTTTGTTCCTGTTGATTACCAAAGACCACATCCTGTCTAGAGCTCAGAAACATCTAGTGGCTGAATAACACATTGCAGGTAAAATATATTGCTACACAATACTAGCTGCTGTACTGTCAGCAAAATGAAAACATCCAAAATCTTTCCACCATGCATTAACCAAAAGTGTGAGCTGTCCACACTGAAGCAATGAGCCACTATCAAGAGAATCCCAATAAATATAAGAAAGTTTAGAAACTTTAATGATTTTAAAATGCTTCCAACCTATTGCTCAGTCCATATCTGAACACTATGAACTTCACAAATGATATTCCACAAAAAATATCACAGCTTTGACAGCCTAAAGTCTTCTTTCCCACCCAAAGTATAATTCCCTTTCAGGAAAAATGTCTATTCCCCCGCTGTCTCCTCTCTCAAAACCAGACAAGACCTGGTGTGATGAAGAGGATCACAGAAATTGTAATAACTTGCCCAGAACAAGTAAATGACAAGAGCTGGAAATAAAACCCGAGTCTCCTAATTCCCATCAGTGCCCTATTCAGTGGACCCCACTGCCTTTGCAATAGTATGTTACTCAGATCAGAATTTATTTATATCAGAATTCCATGACTGTAATTGACAGTTGGTGTTGATTTTTTCCTAACCTTTTCAACTGCACAGCCCTCCCCCACTACTAATAAATGGTAAGGCACGTATAATTTGCACAAAACATAAATAAATTTAATCTGCATATTACACACACACATAAATATATTAGCTGAACTGATGCATTGATACACACACATATAAATAGATTAGCTGAACTGTTCAACCTCATCCAGACCCTATACTTGTTCACACATGACCACCTTGATATGCATATTTAATTAAAGGAACAATTTCAAATAAAAAAATCTTTCAAATACAACCATTTTGTCCTTGTTCAGCTAACGACATTTTATAATAAAACTAAGACTGTATGTGAGAAATTACATCAAATCAATTTTGCTATTTATTACATTTCACTTAGCTTGAAAGAGTCGATTCTATTTTCATTTTGATTCAGTTTCACTTTTAGATTCTCATGTACTAGCCAATATTGCAATGTATGAGGTATAAAAACTGGAATGGAATGTTTAAATCCAACCTACATCACATTCCCTATAGGGAAAAAAATCTCACTGGAAAAATTCGTGAAAATATTGATGTCAGAATTGGTAAAATGGTACTACTACACAAAATGTACATTTTCAGCCGAAACTACTCAATTCTAAATTCATCTTTTAAAATCAGAACAGGTAAACAAAAGTATAACCTTCCTTTGTAATTATAAAGTGGCGTCATTGTATTTATATAACAAACCAACCAAAAAAATTAGGCAAATTGGTAATTACAGTGAAAAATTAAAGCAAATTCATTTAGACTGGTTAACCTAAAAGGAAGTTAACATTTTAATGATTCTTGGACTTCTTGTTTTTCACCACCTGGACACCAATTCTAAAGGGATGACCTCATTCTTTTTACCTTCAGTCCTTTGCTTAATACATGACCTGTTCAGTAAAATATTTGCAGACTTGGTACTCTGGTACTCTATCCCATTACAAAGGCACACATAACATTTCACTTCTCTTCCATGCAGGTGGTCCTCTAGTCTAACTCAAGGCCAAACAGAACATTAAGTTAGGCTGGTTCAGCAGTATAGGTGAAAGTATCTGAGCTGAAAGGAAAGAGTATGGTATCTGCAGATGCCAAGCTTGGCTATACATTTCAAAGATAGCGCTAATTTATTTATTTGGCTTACAGTGACCAAATCCATCTGTCCGGTACAAATTATCAACCACAAGCTGTTTAAGAATCAACTTTTTTTTATTAAAATTGTTCACATATGTATCAAGGAGAAAAAATGGTCCAGTTCTTTTCAAGCAATTCCACTCCATTAAATTTTATGAGTACACATGTCTGAGAAGGAGGAGAAGAGGGAAAAGGGGGAAAAAAGGAGGGGAGGGGAATCAGATACTTTAATGTTTCTAGTTTATTTTTAGAATGTTTAACAGTGCAAACCTTGATGCCTTTTCAGTTCATTTCTCCAGTTTTCTCTTTATTTCAACAAAATATTTCTTGTGCTAGATGATCTCTCTCTGAATAACTTTATGCTATAGATAATCTAGTTGTAAATATCTTTATGCATGGCCATTTATAACAAGCAAACAATATAACAATATATCAACCCAGACAGAGGAGATACATGTCATCAGCAGACTCTCTCAGCTTTCTTAGAGAACACGTTTGCACAATTTTTTATTTTTACTTTATTTTCCTTTAAGGTAGATGTGAAATTTGGTGATTATAACCCTCCCTCAGGACTGATAAGGGCTGAGCACATTGAACTGAAGACACAGAGTTAAGAAGGCCTACCAGCAGCCACAATACATCCCTCCAAAATAAATCAAAGAGAAGCTATGAATAAGCTCTCTAGCATTGCACTTGACACCTTTATAATTCCAGTACAGACCCCGCCTAAAGAGGATTGCTGAATGATTTAATATGAGTATGAGTGCCAAAGATGTCCAGAGAGCAGGACCTGGGAGTCTGTGGTAACAGAAAGTGTTTTGCCCATATTCAAAAGGGCTTCTAAGACAGTGGTTTTCAACCAGGGGTATATGTACTCCTGGGGTGTATGCAGAGGTCTTCCATCAACTCATCTAGATATTTGCCTAGATTTACAATAGACTACAGAAAAAGCCCTAACGAAGTCAGTACAAACTAAAATTTCATACAATGACTTGTTTATACTGCACTGTACACTGCACATTGAAATGTAAGTACAATATTCCTAGTTTTTATGTTTGATTTTGTAAGCAAGTAGTTTTTAAGTGAGGTGAAATTTGGGGGTATGCAAGACAAATTAGACTGCTTCAAGGGATACAGCAGTCTGGAAAGGTTAAGAGACACTTCTCTAAGAAAATTGTTATGTCCATATTCAATATGGCCTACATTTTCAAAAGGTGCATCAATTTTCAAGTTCTCAACTTGACACACTTTATGTTTATTTTTCATATAATTAATAATAATCAATAATTGTTTCATTCTTAAAGGTGCTGAGCACCCATCATTCCAATTAACGTCAATGAGAGTCACAAAATAAGCCCAACATGTCTCAAGTTAAATTGGCTAATACCTGAAGGCCTCCAATCTGAATACCACCAAGCTCTGTTGTATTCAGTCTATAACATGTTTAAGAAGTGGTCTACAAAATGAAAAAGTAGCTTGGTCTTTGCCTTATAGCTATTTTCTAATTAATACAGATGACCTGATAGGAATTTAAGTTTTCTTTGCTTGCTTTTCCACATTATATGTTTAGGTATTGTTTACCCAAGAACCTGTGATGAGCAGACAGTTAGTGAAATAAAGACCACACAAAAAGTCAAATGAGTGAAGGCTGAGACACTGTGACTGAGAAGAATTTGTAGGCAGTCTATTTTAAACTTTTTATTTATTAACACAAACTAAAAACACTTATTTAGCTCCAACAACTAATATACAACTTGGAGAAAATCTATCTTTGTTAAAAATCCAGCTCCAAAAGCACACACCACTCCTTTAATTAAGATTTAAGAAACACACAAATACACATGCAGTTAAGACCACCAGAAGTTCTTCCAAGAAAATCAGCTTAACATTCCTGATATTTCATCAGGAAAATTAACTAGCAGGAAAACAATTTTTTTTAAAGAAAAAATATTCTGGCCTTTTTCATATACAACATGAAGAGAAAAAAATGAGCTTATGCCTTACAGGACCAATTTAAAAAAAATTCTTGGGGGTCACCTTAAAAACATCAGAGCAAAACAGAGCAAGAAAACCAACCCACGTGAACAAGAGGTCATCAGTGAGATTTCTTCAGCATCAGCAAATACAGAATATATCTGATCTGATGACAAAAGAGACGCTCCATAAAGGGAAGTCTGAAAAGGAATTAACTATCACAAATGAAGGCATCTGAGAAATGAAAGATGAAAGCTATAAAAATTGCTAGGAAAGGTAAATTAACCAAGAAAGTTAAATTAAATAGAGATATAGAGCAAATACATTATTAAATCAAACCCCCATATTGCTGGTTGATACAAAAGCATCAAGAAAGAGAAGTTTCATTTGAACTGATGATGCTTTATTAATGTTGAAATTTCTCTCTAATCTTGATGCTGAATCTCAGCTTCAATTTGACAATCCATGTGATCTGTGATAGTTAGAGTTGTAGTGACAGTCTGGAGGATTAGCTAAACTTTCAAGATATACAGTAGACATTTTCTGAACTCACATTTTTATCTATATTTTTATAGTGGCATTATAAACGCTCCAAGGGTTATGTACATTCATAAAATCTGTGCTCCAATTAATATTTTTATTGCTAAATTCTAGTTAACGGCAGTATTGGAAACCAATGTCTTCTGGGGCTAAGCTTACAATTCACAAAAAAACACCGCAGTACTTCACAATATGAAAATAAAAACCAGTTACATACTTCTCTTAACTTTTGCTTTTCAAGATATGTTGCGTATGTCCATTGCAAGTAGCTACGCGTGTGCCACATGCACATTCATCAGAAGGTTTTTCCCATAGCAATACCCATCAGGTCAACCGCTGAGCCCCTTGGAGTGGCACCCTTATGGTGGCATACATAGGTTCCTGCTGACCTACTGCTTCTTCAGTTCGTTCCTGCTGGATACTCTGACAGAGGGGAGGCAGGTGAGTCTTTGAATGGACAATGCTTCACAGAATAACTATTACAAAAGGTAGGTAACATTTTTTTCTTTGAGTGATTGCCCATATTAATTCCAAGTAGATGACTCCCAAGCAGTCCTCCAGAGGAGGGGGTCACAGTTGACTGAGATGCAGATGGGAGCACTGCTCTACCCAATGCAGCATCGTCTCTAGCCTGCTGAGTGATGGCGTAGGGTGACATAAAGGTGTAGTCTGATGGCCACGTCATCATCTTGCAAATATCCTGAATGGGCACCTGTGCCAGGAACACTGCAGAGGAAGCCGGCATTTTTGTGGACTGCACTGTCAACTGTGGAGTTGGTATCTTTGCCAGGTCATAGCACATCCTGATACAGGCCATTATCCAAGAGATTTTTGGGGGTGAGACAGGAAGACCTTGCATCCTCTCGGCAATGGCAATGAAGATCTATGTCAACCTTCTAAATGGCTTTGTCTGCTCAATGTAAAAAACTAGCATGCAGCTAACATCCAAAGAATGGAGCATGCATTCCCTGTTGTTAGCATGCAGGTTGGGACAGAACACCGACAGAAAGATGCCCAGATTCACATGAAATTGTGAGGAAATTCACTTGAAATTAGAAGGAAAGCCAGGTATGGCTGTAACTGCACCTTGTCCTTATAAAACACAGTATTATGGGGCTCTTACACCACAGCCTTGATCTCAGACACTTTCCTGGCAATGTGATTGCCACTAGGAATGCTACTTTCCATGAAAGGTAAGGAGAGAGCAAGTTGCCAGGGGTTCAAAGGGCAGACCCATCTGCCCAGAAAGCACCAAATTGAGATCCCATGAGGGAATCAGTTGTCTTACATGAGGGTACAATATCTCTTGACCAGTGGTGGGGAACATTTTTCCTAAGAGGGGCCACTGACCTCCAGAAAAAAAATTAGTTGTGGGATACACACAGCCCAGGGGTTGCCAACTTAGATTAGGGTTGCCAACTTTCCCAATCAGATGGACCAGACACCATTACCATTCATAGCAATGGTGTCCAGTCTGTGTGTCAGGAAAGTTGGCAACCCTATAACTGAGATGGGGCCAAAAATTAGGAGCGCAGAAGGTCACTCCAGGCTGGGGAGAGGGATGGGGTGTGGGTTTGGACTAGGAGTGAGGGCTCGGAGATCGGGTTTGGGATGAAGGCATTAGGGTGCAAGCAAGGGCCCTCAGCTGGGGCCAAGGAATTAAGATGCTGGAGTGGGCTCAGGGCAGGAGGTTAGAGTTAAGATGCAGGCTCCGGGAGGGAATTTGGGTGCAGGAGGGAGCTCAGGGCTGATGCAGTGGGTTGGGATGCAGGAGGAGATGTGGGGTGCTTACGTCTGGCAGCTCCTAGATTTGGAAGTGGCCAACATGTGCCTGTGGCCCCTGGAGGTTGTGCAAGTGGCTCCGGGTGCTCCCCTTGCCTGCAGACACTGCCCCCACAGCTCCCATTGCCTGTGGTTCCCAGCCAGTGGGAGCTGTGGGGATGATGCCTGCAGGTGAAGACAGCACATGGAGCTTCCTGGATTGCTGCAAGACTTGCCATGGGCCAGAAGAAATTATGCAGGGGGCGGGGCAGATCCTGTCTGCAGACCAGAGGTTCCCCACCCTGGTCTAGATCATTTAAGAAAATGGTCAACTTAAGGGTAGCAAACATTGAGTGGCCTGCTGAGCTGGATGGAAAGCTGAAATTGCAGCCAGGTGAACCTTTATTGACAATACTGCCAACCCCTGCTGTTTTAACAAGAGTAGATACTCCAGGATGAGGGAATCTAGGTCTGCAATGGAGGAATGCCCTTCTGAAGTAACCAAACTGAAAACCTCTTCCACTTAAACCAGATAAGTGGCATGAGTGCAAGGCTTTCTGCTGCCAAGGAGAACCTCCCTAATTGAATCTGAGCATGCAAGCTCCACCAGGTTTTGCCATGAAATTTCCATGCTGTGAGATGGAGAGACTCCAGGTTAGGGTCCTAGAGGTGATCATGATCCTGGGTTACCATGTCTGGAACCAGTGGCAGAATTATAGATGTATCCATGGACAAGACCAGAAGCAGCGTGAGCCAGTGCTTACATGGCCATGCTGGAGCTATCAAGATTAACAATAATTTGTCCTATCAGACTTTGAAGAGGACTTCTTAGATAAGCAGGAAAGGTGGGAATACATACAGCAGATACCCTTTACAGGGAAGGAGAAAGGCATCTATGAGTGAGCCCTGGCTGTGATTCAGGAAGGTACAGAACTGAAGGCACTTCCTATTGTGTCGTGTTGGGAACAGACCTATCTGGGGAGATCCCCACCTATGGAAAATGCTAAAGGCAACATCTGGGTGGCTTTGAAAGGACCTGTTGAGGTGGTTGGCCAGTTCATTCTGCAAACCTGGAAGGTACAAGGTACCAATCGTAGTGAATGGGTGATACAGAAGTCCCACAGCTTGAAGGCTTCCTGACACAGGGAAGAGGAGCGAGCACCACTCTGTCTGTTCAAATAAACTCTGCCATGGAGTTGTCAGTCGATACTGACACACATCTACCCTGAAGATGGGTTTAAAATGTCTGCCGAGCAAGGCGTACTGCACACAGCTCCTTGATGTGGATATGCAGCAAAAGTTCTGAGTTCTGAAGCTGCCTACACGTGCTCCCAAGTACATTGCTAATGCATCAGTGACTAGAGTGTCAGCTCTGGTTTAGAGAAGGGTAATTCCACATTCGGTCTGTAGGTTTAGCCACCACTGGAGGGACTCGAGAACCTGAGCAGTAAGAGTGATCAGTCTGTCGAGGTGTCTCGGTTCAGCTTGTAAACTCAGGCAAGCCAAGCCAAAAGGGAATGAAGCCACAGTCTGGCACATGTGCAAACAGCCCTACGTCTGAGTAGCTTTGGGCAATTCTGTGCCATTCTCTGAGTGGGTGTTATTGTTGATTTTGCCACATCCAGAGTGTGGCCAAGCTTGAGGAATGTCATGCGTACCAGGTTCACATTCTCCTCCACTTGGGCCTGAGAGCTGCCCTTCATTAGCCAGTGGTCTGGCTAGGAGAATACCTAAAACCAGGAGCGGCCTGAGGCGGGCTGCGGCAGCTGGCGCCCCAAGCAGAACATGCGATTGGCACCCCCGCCTGCAGGGCCATCAATGGACTGACATCATCATCGGGTGCCCAGTTGAAGACAACACCCTAGGCGGCGGCCGAGTCCGCCTATAGTCACGGGCCGCCCCTGCCTAAAACTGCGGCTTGTATGGAAAGGCCACCATGACTGCCAGGCACTTGGTGAACACTTGAGGGGCTGCCTAGAGGCCAAAGGGGAGGACAGTGAACTGATAGTGAATGCTGTTTGCTATGAATTGAAGAAATCTTCTGTGGGATGGAATTATGGAGACATGAAAATACGCATCCTTCAAGTCCTGGGTGGTGTACCATTTCCACAGAAACAGAGAGGGGATGATGGAAGCCAAGGAGATCATATGGAACTTCACCTTCTTCATTAATCGGTTGAGGTTTCACAAGTCTAAAATAGGTCTGAGCCCTCCTTTGGCTTTGAGAATTAGGAAATAGTGGAAATAGAAACCCTTGCCTTTAAACTCCAGAGGAACCTTCTCCACTGCTTTGAACTGTAGGAGCATTTGAATCTCCTGTAATAGAAGTTGCTTGTGAAAAGGTTCCTGAAGAGGGATGGGGAGGGAGGAAGGGAGGCTGTATGGGAAAGTGGGAGGGAACAGAATTAGAGAGAATATCCTAATTCTACTATGCTCAGGATCCATTGGTCTGAAATTATTTGGATCCAAGCATGGTGAAATGGGATGGATGGTTCACAGAAGGTGGGAAAGGATCTGGGATGTGGACTGGTGTGTTGCCCCCAGGCACACCTGCAAAAGGTTTTTTTTTAAACTGAGACTGCCTTGTTGAGCCCTGGCCCTGTTGAAGGATGATTATGGAAGCCTTCACCTGTTTCTCCTACCCCCTTTCCTGCCATAGTCCTGTCTCTGCTGAGACGGGTATAAGGAAGGCGGGGGCTGAGGCTTAATGTGCTCCCTCTGCGGGGCTGGATGTGGAGCCATGAATTTGACAAGAAAGCCAAGTAGCTAGAGTCCAGCTGCCCCCTTCTTCCCTGAACAGCTGGGTGGCAGGACCCCACTCTCAGTGCAGAACAGGGAAGCAAGAAGCCCTGGGTGGCTTCCCCCACTCCAAAAGGGCAACAAGGAGTCAAAGAAACAGCAGCCTGCCAGATGTCCAGGAGGCAGCCGAGCTCCTGGCAGAAACCTGCCAGTGGAGCTGAGAAGCCAGGCTCTCAGTTCCCCACACTGCCCCTCTTATTTCAGTGGAAGCTCAATTGGAGAGGATGCGCCAACCCAAGAAAGGTAGTGTGGAAATGTATAGCCACCACTGTGGTGGCTATACATCAGCCTAGTACAGGTTGACTTATGTTTTTAGTAGATTTCCAACTCCAGTAATTTCTCCCACTAACTGGTAGCAAATCTGGTGTTGGAGGCTTCTAGATTGCAATTGTCACTCACTTCTCCAGTGATAGCGTAGCTGTCATTGTTGGGGGCTTGGATTAAAGGGCTGAGGTGAACTTGGCACACAGATCCAGGACGGTGGTGTTTCAGATGCAAAAATTCTGCAGCCCTTAAAAGGCTGTGTCTAGACTACATTCCTCTTTCGACAGAGGGATGTAAATTAGACACGTCGAAATTACAAATGAAGCGGGGATTTAAATATCCCGTGCTTCATTTGCATAATCGTGTCATGGCACTCTTTCGAAAAAGCGCTATTTCAAAAGTAAAACTGTGGTCTAGACGCGATTCTTTCAAAAATGGCAGTTTACAGGATCTTTCAAATGAGGTTTACAGGGTCTTTCAAAAAAGCATGCTGTTTTCGATAGAACCACATCTAGATCGCAGTTTTACTTTCAAAATGGCAGTTTTTGGAAAGAGCGCCATTATGCGATTATGCAAATGAAGCATGGGATAGTTAAATCCCCACTTCATTTGCAATTTCGATGTGTCTAATTTACATCCCTCTGTTGAAAGAGGGATGTAGTCTAGACACACCAATGTTGTCCCGAGCCCGCATTATGATACAATCCCACTAGTCAGTGCTACGTTCTTGGGCCTAGAAGCAACACTCCATCACCTGCAGTTACTCCACGAATGTCACCAACAACCCTGAATTGTTTCTTTCTATTTTCCATAGCAAATTGTTCTCAAAGACATTGTCATGTTCCCTGTTGTTGTGGTACTTTCCGCAGCTCTGCAAATACAGGACTCTCAATTCCCCTGTGCTTGCAACATTCATGAAAACTGTGCAGAGCTTTATGGGCTCCATGTTTCTATCACCAATGGCAGACACCAAGAAGTGTCACCTGGGTTTGTGGGATTTTTTTTTTAAAGCATGAAAATTATGGGATAAAAATGCATTATGGGATGAAGAAAATTTGACCTATAGCTCCCAGAGATCATGGATTGTGCCATTTTGATCCCATAACACACTGAGAAAATTTCTCAAAACTTATTGCGATGGACAGCGACATTAAGCACACAGGTACAAGCCCATGGTGCACCCACTCTTTTCGTCAACTCAAGCATACCCAGTTAGTATGTGCATGCCCCAAGTATTCATATGCCCAAGTGACATACCAACTTTGGCATATATAAAACTTCCATCCAAAGTGTGTATTATAGTGTAAACATGGCTTCATATCTTTTAAAAGTAAACTGCATTGGAAAGAATGATTAATATGCTCACACTCACAGCAATAGGTCATAAACAAGTGTTTAAGTGCTCTTCTGAATAAGTGTATTTTCTTGAGCTGGGGCCTTAATGTTTAGCTATTATAATAAGAATACTAGAACAAGAAATGGAGAATGAATTTGTGCAGAGTAAGTAAGCCCTACTGGAGTGATAAGGGTAGTCATGTGAGGTAAGTGAAAAATCCTACTGTTTACGTATTAGGGGTGAAGGAGGTAGTGTAGTTAAGGTTATATAAGCAAAGACTCTTGTAGAATGTGAGGAATGTACACAGAAGGTGTGTCTTGAGCAAGACAAGTGCATGTAGCTAACAGGAACTCAGGGAAGAATCTTTAGTCTAGACACATGTTTAACAAGTTGTTTGATTAAAAAAGAGAGAGAGAGAGAAAGAGAGAGAGAGCTTTTACAAATGCGTGCTATGCCCGACAGAGACAAGGTAGGCAAGGCTATAATTTTTATTGGACCAACTTCTGTTGGAGAGAAGTTTTCAGCTACACAGAGCTTTAGTAATCAAAACTAACTGCAATGCAGGTCAAATGTTATGAAAAAATATTTGTAGAATAAATCTGAACAAATATGATCAAGGAAATTAGGATCTGCTCATCTGCAAGCAAAAAAAGAGGCTAAGTTTCATTAAACAAAATTATTTTGTTTCAAATTATTCCCTTAGTTCTAATTAAGGGGAAGATGGAGCTCATGAATTCCCTGCACATATTGGTACAAAACATTCTTCGGAAATAAAAGAAAGAAAGTACTTGATGTTTACTGATAACAATCCACCATGATTTGTAGTCTTCAAATACAGGCATTCTCAACCAACTTTCTGACAAGGATTTTGGGTAGTGTCATCCAACAGAGATTTTTGTACCAAATAGGACAGTACTAATAGGAGCACCATTAGGAAGCACTGAAAGCAATATGCACATATTTCTACAAAAAACATATTCACCCCAAATTTGTGATCAGATCTGCATGGGTGGATCCATCTGCCCATGCAAAGCCCTATTAACTTGCATCTGAGCAGACCATGAGAAATATTCAGCATAGAACTATGTTTTGTTCACGATTTATATTTTAATACACAAAATTTCACTTCATACCAAATTTTTTGAGATAAAACCACTTCAACATCAAAAACATGTAAAAATGAGACTATTCCTACATTCACAATGCAAGCCGCCTTTGCTTAGAAAATTAGTTCATTTCTTTTCAAAACTTCATATACACAAGTGATACAAAAATGGTTCTGAATCAGGGTGTGGCGGGGTGCCGCAACCCAGCACTCAGAGAGGTCCGGAGGGGGAGGGACTATAGGGCAAGGCGGCCTGCGGAGAAGCTGCCGGAGCAGCTGTGCAGTGGCTGCAGGAAGCGGATGCCCAAGCCCGACCAGATCCCAGTGCCGAGAACACCAGTCAGGCGAGCCAGCCGGCGCGGGCGGATGACATCACTGCCACGCGACCCAAGCTCGGGGCGCCGGGTAAAGACATCAGGGCCGAGCACGATGGCCAACGGCGCCGGGCGATGACGTCACCCGCCGGGATGGCAGGGCATTGAAATAGAGGCCTGGTGTTACTCCCCACAGGAGAGTCTAAGTTGCTGGCCCAGTGGCGAGGGCCCTACAAGATGATAAGGAGGGTGGGAGAGGTGGACTACGAGATCCAAACAGATGGGAAAAGGAAGGCCACCCAGGTCTACCACATAAACCTATTGAAAAAGTGGGAGCCGAGGGAAGCACTGCTCATTGACACCCAGCCTACGGACGTGGAGTTTGGCCCATGGGGCGAGGAGGAAGCGAAGGTAGATGAAGTACAAATGGGAACTAGTGACAGACGAACCTAGTGTACCACAAAATAACCACGGAACCAGGCCAAAAGGTACGAGAAGCCCTCCAATCCCTCCCCCGAAAGCTGTGGGAAATGGTACAGAGAGAATTACAATCCATGTTAAAGTGGGGCGTAGTAGAAGAATCCCATAGTGAATGGAGGAGCCCCATTGTGTTGGTGCCAAAGGTCGATGGGTCCACCCGCTTTTGCATCGACTTCCGGAAAGTCAACGCTATCTCCCGTTTTGACGCGTACCCGATGCCGCGTGTAGATGAGCTGTTAGAACGGTTGGGGCAGGCCAGGTACCTATTGACCATCAACCTAACAAAGGGGTACTTGCAGATACCACTGGCCCTGGCGGATAGGGAGAAGACGGCCTTCGCAACCCCCTTCGGTCTGTACCACTTTCTAAAGATGCCATTCGGGTTACATGGGGCCGCGACCATGTTCCAGAGACTCATGGACCGGATTCTGAGGGACCACCAGGGGTATGCAGCGGCATACATAGATGACATTATAATATTCAGTGCATCCTGGGAGCTACATCTCCAGCATGTGGCCGTGGTATTGAAGAGTTTACTACAAGCCGGGCTAACCGCCAAGCCCAAGAAATGCTGCTTTGGGAGATGTGAAGTATCGTACTTGGGGTATACGGTGGGGCAGGGGAGAATAAAGCCCCTAGTAGATAAAGTGCAAGCGGTTCGAGAATACCCCCTTCCCACGACAAAGAAACAGATCCGCCAATTCCTGGGCCTCGTAGAGTATTACTGCCGATTTATAGCTAACTTCTCCACAGTGGCTGCCCCCTTGACAGACCTTACAAAAAATGGGCAACCTCAGCGGGTAAGATGGACAGAAAGGAGCACTCAGGCCTTTAACACCCTAAAAGAGTGCTTAATTAGGGCACCAGTGTTACACCAACCCAATTTTGCCCGCCCATTTGTACTCCAGACCAATGCATCGGAAGTCAGCCTTGGGGCGGAGTTAGCCCAAGGAAAAGAGGGGGTGGAGCACCCGGTGGTGTACCTAAGCCGGAAACTATTTCCGAGAGAGTATAACTATGCCACAATCAAGAAAGAAGCATTAGCCATTAACTGGGTTATTGATGCACTCCATTATTTTCTCTTGGGGAACCCTTTCATATTGGTAATGGACCACACCCCCCTGAAGTGGCTCAACACGATGAAGAACACCAACACCAGGATCATGAGATGGTACCTGAGCCTCCAACCATACCACTTTGAAGTGGTGCACTGGGCAGGAGCAGAACACCAAAATGCAGACTGCCTATCACGAGTACCGGGACAGGACGATGAGGCGGGATGGGTGAGTGAAAGAGAGGATTTAAGGGGGGAGGAGTGTGGTGGGGTGCCGCAACCCCGCACTCAAGGAGGTCTGGGGGGTCTCAGGAGAAGGGACTATGGGGCAAGGCGGCCTGGGGAGAAGCCACTGGAGCAGCCGTGCAGGGGCCGCGGGAAGCAGATGCCCAAGCCCGACCAGACCCCGGTGCCAAGAACACCGGTCAGGCGAGCCGGCCAGCGCAGGTGGATGACGTCACTGCCACGCGACCCAAGCTCAGGGCGCCGGGTAAAGATGTCAGGGCTGAGCGCAACGGCCAACGGTGCCGGTCGATGACATCACCTGCCGGGACAGTGGGGCATTGAAATAGAGGTCCAGAGAAGGACCTCGGGGGGGGGAGGACGGGGACTCGAAGGAGAGGAGGCCCGGCACCGAGTGAGGTAACTCGGACTGCAGGGTTGTCAGGAAGGGGGAACAAAAGTGGCGGGGTAGGAAGTGGCCCAGGGTGGGGTCGTGGAACCCAAGTACGGTTGAGTTTAGGGGTCACTACCCCACCTGCTGGACAGGGAGTGGTCTCCCTGCCTTAGGGCCCTGGGCTGGAACTCGGGAGAGTGGGCAGGCCCGAGTCCCCTTACCCGACGCCCCTAGTGCTCGAGGCATGACCAGCCGGTGCGAGAAGGACCTGAGTGGATTCTGAGACGGGTTACACCGTGGGGACTCAATGGAATCTGGGTGAGGGTGGTGATGCACAATAAAGATTCCTCTAGAGAGACGAATGTGGGCTTTGACTTTGTAGACAGGGGTCAGCAACCTTTCTGAAGTGGCGTGCCATGATTTAACCCTCCTGCCCTGGGCCGCACCACTCTCCTGGGAATGGAGAGGGGCTCTCTCCACTGCACAACCACTTGGTCCCCTGCCCTGGGCTCCACTCCAGCTTTTCCTGTGGGGAGGGGAGGAGCAGTGTGCATGCGCTTCCATGGAAGCCAGATATGGCACAGAGCCTCGGGGCTTCCCCCGACAGGAAGCTGGTGCTGGCTCCAATCTTGTGGGAGGTACAGTGCAGGATCACCAGCATGGGTTGGGGTCAGGGTGGCTGCGGGGGAGGTTCAGGGAAATGGGCCGAGGCAGGGAGGGTGGGTGGGTAACCCCAGGGTCACCCCTGATATGGGTGGGGTTCATGGTGCCCTTGCCTTCTTGCCAGGAACCCAGGCGCCCAGGGGCCAATGCACCTTGGGTCGGGGGACCCCACACACATTTTCCTCTCCCCTCAGCTGCTCCCACCGCTGCCTAACCCTGGAGCCACAGCTCAGGCAGCACTCACCCTCACTCACATTCCAGCACTCACTCACGCCCCAGAGTGAGCTGCCCTCCTCCCCACAGCTGCTGCACCCCAGCCTGGCTCCAGCCAGCTCGGGGGTGCCCCATTCCCCCGCACAGACCTAACCCCCGGAGCAGCCCCGCTCTGCCATGTGGCCCAGCCACACCTGGAGCAGCCCCAACCCCCATAGCAACTGCCAGCCACACAGCCCTGCCAGCTGGGCCACATGGCTGAGATGGAGCAGGGGGGCAGCCTCACCACAACCCGGCTCCAGCCACAGCACATGGTGAGACTGCCAGCCATGCAGTCCCGCTGACTGGGCCGCGTGCCACTCAAAGTTGGTTTGCATGCCAATGGCACACATACTGTATGTTGTCAACTTCTGATCTAAATTATAAGAAAATCCTTGGATTGTAAATAATTTTTCATCTTGTTACAAATATTTCCGCACACCTCTAATTCAATACCATTCCTGGGAAATCAGTTTATAACATAGGCTGTATGGATTGGGGCCCTCCAAAGTTTTTAAACAAGCTTTTAACTTTAAGCATGTGAGTTAACTTCAAAGGAATTGACTTAAGTACATACTTAAGCAGTTTGCTAATTCAAGGCCCTGATTTTAGTGCCATAGAATCATAGAACTAGAAGGGACCTCAAGAGGTCGAGTCCAGTCCCCTGCCCTCATGGCAGGACCCAATACCATCTAGACCATCCCTGACAGATGTCTATCTAACCTGCTCTTAAATATCTTCAGAGATGGAGATTCCACAACCTCCCTAGGCAACTTATTCCAGTGTTTAACCACCCTGACAGGAAGTTTTTCCTAATGTCCAATCTAAACCTCCCTTGCTCCAGTTTAAGCCCATTGCTTCTTGTCCTATCTTCATAGGCTAAGGAGAACAATTTTTCTCCCTTCTCCACGTGACACCCTTTTAGATACCTGAAAACTGCTATCATGTCCGCTCTCAGTTTTCTCCTTTCCAGACTAAACAAGCCCAGTTCTTTCAGGGTATGTCTACGCAGCAAAGTTATTTCAAAATAACAGCCCTTATTTCAAAATAACTTTCCTAGCGTCTACACAGCCAAACCGCTATTTCGAAATAAATTCGAAATAGCTGAGCACTTATTTCGAATTTGGTAAACCTCATTCTACGAGGAATAACGCCAAATTCGAAATAGCTATTGTAACTAGCTGTGTAGACACTTATATCGAAATAGGGGGCCTCCAGCCTTCCCAGGGTGCCCTGGTGGCCACTCCGGCCTCAACGAAGAACACTCCTCTCCCTCCCCCATCCCCGGAGCCCTTAAAGGGGTAGACTTTGGCCACAGTGCCTGTGCCAGCTCCAAGCCTGCCAGCCCAGAGCCAGCAGTCTCTGCCCCTGACCCAGTGGCCCCAAAATATGAGCCAGCAAGCCACTGGTAGCCAGCCCTCCACCACTCCCCAGGAGCAGTCTGCCAGCTCCCAGGAGCCTACCAGGGCCTGGAGAAGGCAGGCGCCTTCCTGGTGCAGGGTGGAGATCATGGACCTTATTCAGGTTTGGGGGGGATGCCCCCAATGTCCATGATCTCCACACTAGACGGAGGAACGCAGCCGTCTATGGCGAGATAGCTGACAGCCTGGCCACCAAAGGCAACATGCAAACCCAGGAGCAGGTCTGCATGAAAATCAAGTTGGTCTGGCGAGACCCCCAATCCTGAGCCCTGAGCTTCCCCTCCCCCTTCTTCCCCTTGCTTCCCCCTTCCAGCTCCGTCCTCCCAGGTTTCCCCCTCCCCTCTCTCCTCTCCTCTCCCGCCTCCTTTCCCCAGTCTCATCAGAGTTTCATTCCCCCCGCCCAGTTTTGTTAAATGAAGAGAGTTTGTGTTCATGAAAATATGTGTATTTTATTTTCCATCAGGAAGGGGGGTTAGGGAGGGGTAAGTGGAAGGACGTGAGGGAGGAATGAGGCACAAGCCCCCAGTGGGGCAGACCAGGGAGGGTCTTAGTGCTCCTCAGGGTGGAAGCTCTCCCGGAGGGCCTCCTTGATACTGACAGCCCCCCGATGGACCTCCCGGATAGCAGCCTGCAGAAAGTGCAGCCAGGCTCACAGCAACGCGTCCAAGCGAAGCACCAGAGTGCCCAGGGGCAGCTCTGGCTCCATGTTGCAGAATGCTGTGGTGTCCCGAGTGACGGCAACCAGAGCACGCAGATACAAAATGTTTTGCTATCCCTCATAGAGGTAGACAAGTAAGCAGGGAAACCTGAGTACCGGCTGTCCAGGGCGGGGGGTCCCTTTAAGCACAGGTCTCAGATAGCATCAGGCAGCAGCCACACACAGTAAGTCCTGACCTGGTGCCCTGCTAGAACTGGTTCCGGCCGGCCTTAAATGCGATTCAGAGTCCACTCAGTGTGGACGCACTATTTCGAAATAGCAAAAAGCTATTTTGAAATGCATTTTGTGTGTAGACGCGTTATTTTGAAATAAGCTATTTCAAAATAACTATTTCAAAATAAGATATTTCGAAATAACACTGTAGCGTAGACATACCCTCAGTCTTCCTTCATAGGTCATGTTCTCTAGACCTTTAATCATCCTTGTTGCTCTTCTCTGGACTTTCTCAAATTTCTCCACATCTTTCTTGAAATGTGGTGCCCAGAACTAGACACACTACTCCAACTGAGGCCTAATCAGCGCAAAGTAGAGCAGAAGAATGACTTCTTGTGTCTTGCTCACAACACTCCTATTAATGAATCCCAGAATCATGTTTGCTTTTTTTGTAACAGTGTCACACTGTTGACTTATATTTAGCTTGTGTTCCACTATGACTTGTAGGTCCCTTTCAGCAGTACTCCTTCCTTGAAATAGTGTCTTTAAATAGGATCTTTGCAGACAACAGTAACAGTGTCTTTTGGGTTTATTGAGCCCTATTGTGTTAGCTAATCTTAATAAGGAGTCATGGATGACCTCTACATGCAATCTGAAAGGAAGTTTCAGTATTTGCAAGTGGACTTTTACAGCAAAAAGTTTTGTTTTAACAGCAGGTAACAGTGTATATTATCCCACAAGATAAATAATGTTGTCAGAAAGTTCTCTAAGATAGAGACTATAGACAGATAAATTACTGAACAAAGTCTGTAGGAATTAATTGTAATCAAGACTTGGAATGCTGAAAGAATAAATCCCTGCCCTTAGACTAGCAAAGAACCTGGTGGCTTTGCAAATTTACGGGACTGGTGACCAGTTTAGGGGGTGGATTAAGTAGCTCAAGTGTCAGGAAAGCCAAGGACCAAAACCATACCTTCAGCAACTTGTCAAATTCATGCCCATTGTATTAGGAGTTTGATTGAGTGGTGGGTACTGTTCCCCACATTATGACCTCGCCAGCTGGCCTCAGAATCCAGCACAGAGGCTGACTGGACTCAGCCACAAGTGTGGGCTTCCAATTGTCCTGGAGTGCCCAACCCCCACTCAGCCTCAGGCCCCCCCTCCCTCCATTGGCACTCTGCATTACATCTCTTCCTGCAATGCCCCACCCCATCCTCACCAGCAAGCATGCCCATCCCCACTCCTCCTCCTTCCTCTCAGCACCTCCTGTATGCCACAGAATGGTTAATCATGGTGGGAGGAAGGCGCTGGAAGGGAGGAGGACAAGTTGATCTGCAGAGCTGTCAGCGAACAGGAGGTGCTGGGGGAGGAGGAGCGAAGAGGCGGGCAGGGACCTTGGCTGTTGTTGGATGCTAAGTATTCTCAATTTTTTTCCCCATAGGTGCTCCAAGGTTAGATCACCCATTAAGCCAGCGCCTACAGACCCAGCAGCAGCAGCATGTTCTGGGTCCAAACTGGTTCCAGAGCAAGCTTTGGGCAGGAGCAGGAGCAGCAGCAGTACATTCTGGCCCCCTGGAGGAACAGCTTTCTGTGGCGCTTGCAGCAGACATAGATGGGACAGAAGCTACCCCCAAGCCCAGTAACTTTCTGGCTCCATATTAATGATTATTAACACAGCAATGGGAGGGACATCCATTCTATGAACCAATGCAAAAGTTAGAACTAGCCTCAACTAGCAGCATATACCACTAATGGCAGATTGTTCACCAGTGACATGTTTCCCCAATACCATCACTACACAGAGTTCAAAATGGTGACTGGGACCTACAAGCAACAATGAACACCTTTAAACTAAATTTTTACTGGAGTGGCATAGATTTTTGCTCAAGCCTTTGATGTTTTTGAAAAATGTTACATTGCTACACCTGCAAGTATGTTGCTCTGTGACCATTCTACCATTTACTGAGCCTCCTGGAAACAGCAAATTGTATGTGTGTTTGGGGAAGCGCATTCCATTGACAAAATCTAGTCCATTTCAGTAAGAAGTAGTCCATAGTGACTAAATCATTTGTCCCAACTATAACTGGTTTGAAATTTTGTCTAGAAACATGTCAAAGGTGGGGACTGTGAATTTCTGCATTTATGCATGCAGTCATACACAGGCTAAGGCCATGTCTTCACTTAGTGGAAGATCAACACTGCTGCAACTGACCTTCTGGAGTTCAATTTAGAGGGTCTAGTTAAGACCTGCTAAATTGAACTCAGAGGGCGCCCCCATCGGCAGCCGGTACTCCTGCTCCTGTGAGGAGTAAGGGAAACCAACAAGAGTGTTTGATTCCATTGGTCTCCTGCTGTGAGGACAGTGGGGATACTTGAAACAAAGTACGTCTACTCCATCTATGTAGTTAACATACTGGGAGTTGCATATCTTGATTAGATATTTCCCTTTAGTGTAGATCTGGCCTAAGCTATGTGGAAGCTAACTTTGCATCTTGTTGAATCCTTCACTGAGGCCAGGTACCCTGTGCTACAGTTTAGAAGCAGTTTGGAGGATTCCATAGATGGGTTGCACATGCAGTCTTGCCCCATGAGTAGCTGACCAAGGCAACCTCATCCCATGAAGCCTTCCATATTGACCCCTTGCCATGCTGATGCCACCACCTCCCTCAGCCAGTACCATGTGCATGGAAAACAAGAAAAGACAAACAGGTGGTCAGGGGACATGCCAGAGTGGAGGTTTCTGACTTGTATATGGTTTCATTGTTTGCACTGGTTCATGAACTTTGGTGCCCCTCCCCCAAAAAAAAATTTTTTGTAAGGTTCTGCTAGCTGTTTGGTATAGTAATGGTACCTGGCCGTGAATGGTGTACTTTTTGTAATACAGATTTTACAAATAAAGTTTAAAGTTTATTTCTAGCACTGCTTTACATCATACAACATGTATTCAAAATAAAGGTAAAACACACTATCAGGGACAATTAGAAATTAGTATGCAAAGACTTTCCCCATTTGCCATACATGAGGCCCTGTGGGACAGAGGGAGAAGATGGAGGCATCCACAGGGGAAGGGGGTCAATACGGAGGACGAATATAGGACCATCTAAGCCTCCTATGTATAGTGAAATGATTAAAAAATCCACTGTTCTGTGTCTTTAAATATATTATCAACCCCTGAAAGAGCTTCTTTCATTGTGAGGTCAGAGACAAAAGCAAACTCTCCCCGTCAATGCATCCATACTCAGCAGGAAATTTTTCCATGTTAAGCCATTTCAGGAAGTTGCTTCTCACCTTGTAGTCGTGCAATGCCATGGTGTTATTACTGTGCTCTCAATACTGCTTAGGAGGGGCACTTTTCCCTTCTTTCACTGGTATGCTGTCCACAGGTGGAGGAGTAAACCCACTGAACAAAGGAAAAGAAAAATCCCATGTCTGCAACACTTTACATTTTTTAAATGCTTCTGGAGCGGAGGCCTTCAGTGAAATCCAGCAGGATCCGTATTGTATTTATGCTTAAACTGACACTCCTGAACCCTAACATTTACCCATTCTTTCCCTTTGCTAGTTTAAGATCCCCTTGTGATTTTTAAAAATAAAAGGACTTACCACAGTAAGACACTAGAACTGTTGATCACATTAAGACACACAATCAATAAAGCTGACCATGTGAGATCCATCACTAGATTACTTTTCAAAGATAGAAGGACAAAGCAAATGCAGAATTTTGAGGTTAACAACAAACTTTTGAGTGCACATTTTTCATAGAATCAGAGATGTCAGAAAAGGGAAAATACTTGTTAGATCAACTAGTGCATCTCACCCCACCTATCCCAACACAAAATTGCCACATACCCTCTCTAAACTGCCAAAAGCCCAATAGACCAGTTTCCCTTGCTAAAGTTAGGATTCTGAGGGCTCCCTCTGTGTAGCCTACTGATTCACAAAACTAAAATAAGCTCTCTTCTCATAGAGTAGGCCTGCACAACTCGGAAAGCGGCGAGGGCCATATTACTCCAAAGAAAACAGCTGCAGGCCACAAGGATAGGTTTTTTTGGGGGGGGAAGGGGGGGTGATACTTTATTAAGAATTTTTCAGTTAAATCAGGCCTGCACAACATACAGTTCCCAATGCCCTTACCCTCTCCTCTCCCAGCATCACCCTGTCCCCCCTCCCTCTGACACCTCCCCTCCTGCCCTTTTCCTCATTGTCTCCACTTGGCACCAAGGGGCAGGGTGCAAGAGAGACAAATGCCAGGGGGTCTTCCCCTTTCTCCTGACCTGCCTCCCTCCCCTCAGCACAAGCCCCTTCCCCTCCCCTGCCTGGCTTCCGCCTTCCAATTTGCGGGGCTGCTGGAGCCTTTTTTAATCTGGCGGTTGCTGGCTGTGACGTCACGATGCTACATCACACCAGCATCCCGGCATCTGCCGGCGTCTCGCCCTCTGGCTCACACCCCGCTTCCTCGAGCCGGAGCTGCACGCAGAGAGCCCGGCGGCGAGAATTGCCGCACTTCCCCCTCCCCAGCAGCGCTCCGCTCCTCTGCCCAGCCGGCGGATTGGATGGGGCCGCGCTGCCCGTAGTCGTCACAGGCCGCACAGTGCAGGCCTATGTTGTGCAGGCCTGTCATAGAGGGTTCACATTTCAGATGCTTCCTTGATCTATCCAATTTTCATGTACTTTTGGCTTGATTTCAATATTTTCTAGAAGGCTATCTGGTGCTGCAATACTTAGTAATTTTTGGATTTTGAACCTTTCTTAACTCATCTTTACTATTTGTTCAGAAAAGGATCACTACCATTCCAATGTCTCTTTTTTTAAAGATTTCTTACACTAACTCCCTTGCATGCTGAAACATAAAGCATAGTAACAGCATTTACATACTTTACATAAATTCTTTCATTCTATAACGTCCTCCACAGATCAGATGAATTACCTGTGAAAACGTAGCAGACCACTGTACAAAAGGTACCTCCAGCGAACTTGCACCTACCCCAATCTTGTTGTCTACCCCAATCTTGGCTCCTAGAAACCCAGAGAGGTGCATCTGAGACATTCTCCCCCCCCCCCCCCCCACACACACACACTTACAAATTACTCATGCTAGGAGTACAAATAATCTGGGGTATGTGAAGTCTGTGTAACAACTGGCTACTGGCAAGAATTTGAGCACATATTTATACTGCTTTTGAAGCACTTTTGTTCATCTATTTAAAAGACATCTGCATGTTCAGACACAATTCACGTTAGCTTGTATTTATTCGGCTATATACTGCATTGTACAAAATAATCACCTTACCCAGCACTGAGATGCAGCCACCCCTGATGCAGGATAAAATTGTTTTATAGCACATACCAACTCTACAGTTTATAACAGGAAGTAAAGAATACTATATCCAGCTGAAACTGTATCCACAAAGGCCAGGTTATTTCAAGTTATGACAGTGTCAGTCATTGTTTTCATCCTAAACCCCACATTTTAAAAGTTTATAAAAGACAGCAGCTCTAATATGCATCTGATAATCTTGCCAGGCCAGCTGCCAGAATGCAGACATATCTTTCAAACAAGGTATGAGTACTAACTTTGAAGTGAGTAACTTTGCTTGACTGTTTGCATTTTTCTTTGTCTTTCAGGTTATTTCAATTACAGTCTTAGTTGGGATTCTGTATGTGGGTACTATCTGAGCCTTTTGTCATGTGATCACTCTTG
Organism: Pelochelys cantorii; assembly: GCA_032595735.1. Classification (NCBI taxonomy): domain Eukaryota; kingdom Metazoa; phylum Chordata; order Testudines; family Trionychidae; genus Pelochelys; species Pelochelys cantorii. The sequence goes on along the minus strand of CM064337.1, from coordinate 23,469,600 downwards.
ATCATCTTTGATCAGTCTCAATCAGACTCATGATCACCTTCCCCTGTGTGGTTAATGGGAGGTAGGGCTGACTTAGCAGAGAAATCCTTAAATGCCAGAGGCTAAGTTACTAGAGGACCACAAACATGGGAGTTGAAGAGGGAGTCCTAATATAGTCACTATGATTAGGAAGGGTCTCATTGCCTGTGCCAGCACTGATCCTGTCTCCTCAACCTGTGCCTGTATCCAGACAGACAATCTGATCATGGATGTTTCTACCAGGTCCTGCTGTAGTTTTGCAGAGAGTGTGGCCTGTATTTCCCACTGACAGAAAACCAGGCTGCGCAGAGCATCCAATATGAAAGGTGCCTGCTGGTGGAATCTTTCAGGAAACAGGTGCAAGAACTAGAGGAGATGCCTAGGCTGAAAAGCATGGGTGTCCATGAGGAATTCCTTGAGAATATTCATCTGAAGACATCCAAGGCTGAGGAAGCTATCCATCTAAAAAGAACTGTTCACACACCATTGCAGGACGAGGAGATAGCTTCATCACAGTGAATACACTGGCAGCTAGTTACTTCTACTCTGATGCTGCAGAATAGTTATGCTACCCTGACAATGAAAAATGAGGACTCATCCCCTAAGGCGGAAGAGAAGCCATGCACCCCCAATTCTGGGAGAACTGCAGCCACTACTCCCAAGAGGAAATGTATGATAGTTGTGGTTGGAGTCTTTCTTCTGTGGGGGACAGGGGCACCCATCAGTCCTCCTGACATGGCATCCAGAGAGGTATGCTGTCTGCCAGGGGCTCAGATCTGAGACATTATGGAGGAGTTGTCAAGGATTATCTGGGCCTCTGATTACTACCTGATGCTACTCATCCATGTGGGCACAAATGATACTGCAAGGTATGACCCTGAACACATCAGAAGTGACTACAGGGCTCTGGGAATATGGGTGAAAGAGCTTGGAGTGCAGGTGGTGTTCTCTTTGATCCTTCTGGTCAAAGGTAGGAAGCCAGGCAGAGACAGATGCATCCTGGAGGAAAATGCCTATTTCTGAAGATGCTGTCACCAGGAAAGCTTCCTTGACTATGGATGCTGTTCCAGGAAGAAGGACTGATAAGCATAAATGGGGTCTACCTATCAAGAAAGGGGAAGAGAGTATTTGGATCCAGACTGGCTAAGTTAGTGAGAAGGGTTTTAACCTAGGTTCAGCAGGGGCAGGTAATCAAAGCCCACCGGTAAATCAAAAATATGGAGACCTGTGAGATGGGTCAGAAAGCGGGGGGAGCATGGGCTGTAATACCAGAGATAAAAGGAGCACCAAGACAGAACAGAGGTGGGAAGAAATCAAATCAGTATCTCAGTTGTCTGTATACTAAAGCAAGAAGTATGGGGAATAGACAGGAGGAACTTGAAATACTAGTAAATAAAACAACTATGATATAGTTGGCATTACAGAAACTTGGTGGAATAATATTCATGACTGGAATATTAGTACAGAAGGGTACAGTTTGCTCATCAAAGGCTGGCAGATCAAAAAAGGGAAGTGTTGCTTTACATATGAAATTGTATACACTTGGATTGACGTTGAGATGGACACAGATCTTGTTGGGAGTCTCTGAATAAGGATAAAAGGATAAAAAAAACAAGGATGATATCAGGGTAGGGGTTTACTACAGACCACTTAACCAAGAAGAACCTTTTTGAACAACTAACAAAATCATCTAAAGCATGGGACTTGGTATTGATGGGAGATTTCAACTATCCAGACATCTGCTGTGAAAGTAACACTGCAGGGCACAAATTATCCAACAAGTTCTTAGAATGAATGAGACACATTTTTTTATTTCAGAAAGCAGAGAAGGCTACTGGGGGGAGGCGGTTCTAGATTTGATTTTAACAAATAGGCTATGTCTAGACTACATGGCTCCATCGACGGAGCCATGTAAAATAGTTTATTCGGCATAGGCAAAGAAGCAGGGATTTAAATAATCCTTGCTTCATTAAAATAAACATGGCCGCCCCGCTGTGTCGACGATCAGCTGATCCGGCACAGCGGGGCAGTCTAGATGCGCCGCGGTCGACAAGGGAAGCCTTTGTCGACCACTCCGGTATTAATTAATTAAAGCCTTCCCCCCTTACTCTACTGTCTAGGGGGTCATGGGATCGATGCCCACATTCTCCACCATGTGTACGAGTAGAGGGTCCACCCCAGCTGACCACCGTGTGCTTACACCCCCCCCCTCGTGTTCTCACTACCCGAATTGGGTCCTTAACAGTCTTTGCTGACTTTATCTCACCGCCCAGCACGTAGTTCACCTGGCGTTCTGGACCAGGGAGATAGGAGGGCCCGGGCCCGCCCTCTCTCATGGGCCCTAAGGACAGGTTCACGGGAACGCCACCCAGCTGGTGGGGCTAATGCCCGAAACTCATCGGCTCACTGGCTCCGCGCCCCGCCCTGGGCTACTTCCTATCCCGTCGTCTTTCTCCCTACCACCTTTCGCCCCCCCCTTGGGCCTGACCTTCGATCCAGGGCTAATCTTCCCGGCGTGCCTGCCCCCAAGTCTCCGCTGCCTCTCGCAGCTTCTTCTCTCCCTCGCTTCCGGTCCTGCCCCCAGGTTTAAATATCCCGCGCCTGAGTCCCCCGTCACCTGACGTCCACTGCTGCGTACGTCATATCCGCTGCCCCGCCCCCTCCCTGTTTCTACCCCACCCCCTCCCCCCGCCTCTCAGCTGAAAGGCGGCGGCAGTGCAGGGGCCACACGCCGCTAGCACTTCCCAGGCCGCCCCCAGGAGCGTGAGTGCGACCGCGGGGTCAGTGCGGGGCAGGTCTGTCTCCGGAGGGTGGGGGCGGCCCGTCTTGTCACACTCCTCCCCCCCAGGTTCCCTCCTCCCTTCATTTGGGTTTCCCGTTCCTCCTCCGTAATTCTTGAGAAAAAGTCCGCATTCCCGTGGGCTGACCTCGAAGCAATAGGGTTGTAACGCCAGGTACCACCTCATGATGCGGGCGTTGGAGTCTTTCATGGCTAGGAGCCACCAGAGGGGAGCGTGGTTGGTCACCACCTTGAAGGGGCTGCCTAGGAGATAATATCGTAATATATCAATCGCCCACTTCACTGCTAGTGCCTCTTTTTCTATTGTAGAGTACTTTTGTTCTCGGGGCAGCAGTTTACGACTAACGTATACAATCGGGTGTTCCTCCCCTCCTTCCCCCTGGGAGAGTACAGCTCTGAGCCCCAGCTCGGAAGCATCCGTCTATAGAACGAACGGCTTGGTGAAATCGGGCTGGGCTAATACTGGAGCCTGTGTCAACCGTTGTTTTAAGGCCCTAAAGGCCTCCTCACACCCCGGGTCCCACCGTACCTTTTCCAGGGCTGTGTTTCGTGTCAGGTCTGTCAGTGTGGCGGCCAAGGTCGCGAAGTCTGGGACGAACCGCCGAGAGTAGCTGGCGAGCCCCAGGAACTGTCGGACCTGCTGTTTTGTAGTGGGAGCCGGGTAGTCCCATAAGGCCTCGATTTTACTTATTTGGGGCCGGATCTTACCTCCCCCCACTGTGTAACCCAAGTATGACACTTCCCGCTCGCCAAAGTGACATTTGGCCGGATTGGCGGTCAGTCCAGCCTCTTGTAGCGAGGATAATACGGCGCTCACTCGCTGCAGGTGTTCGGGCCACGTTGTACTATAAATGATTATGTCGTCTATGTATGTAGCCACATAGTGCTCATGCGGATGTAGCACCCTATCCATCAGCTGCTGGAATGTGGCCGCTGCCCCATGGAGTCTGAACGGCATCCTTACGAACTGGTATAGCCCAAGGGTGTGGAGAATGCAGTTTTCTCGCGAGATTCCGTCGTTAATGGGATCTGCCAATACCCTTTTGACAGATCGATCGTGGATAGATAACGGGCAGCCCCCAACCTCTCTAATAGCTCGTCTACTCTGGGCATTGGGTAGGCATCAAAGCGTGACACCGCGTTGACTTTCCGAAAGTCGATGCAGAACCGAATCGTTCCATCGGACTTGGGGACCAGCGCGATAGGGCATCTCCACGCACTGTGCGACTCTTCGATCACCCCCCAGTGCAGCATCTTTTCTACCTCCTCTCGTACCGTGCCCCATAGTTTCCGCGGGAGGGGTCTGACTTGGTCGCGGATCTTACATCCGGTCTCTGTCACAATGTGATGGCTTGTCACGCTAGTCCACCCCGGGGCTTCCATCAAAACCTGCGGGAACTTGCCTAGGATGTCCAGGAGCTCATCTTGCTGCTCCGGGGCCAAGTCTCGTCCTACCTGAAGACCCCGGGTTACCCCTCCCTCTCTTTGCTCCTCCACATACCCGATCAATCCCTCCCTCGTCCGCCACGCCGTAAGGAGGTTGATGTGGTAAATGTTCGTGGATTTCCTCCATCCGGGCATCCGGATCTTATAATTTACCTCCCCTATCCTGCGGGTCACTTCAAAGGGGCCCTGCCAACGGGCCAACAGCTTGGATGATTGTTCGGGTAGCAGTAGGAGGACCCTATCCCCTGGCTGGAAGGTGCGTACCCGGGCATTCCGGTTGTAATATTGGGCTTGGCGTCCCCGCGCTTCTACTAGGTTCTGCTTGGCGAATTCCCCAACCCGGCGTAACCTTTCCCGCAACTTAAGGATATACGGCACGGTCCCCTGCACCCGTGTCGACTGCTCCTCCCAGGACTCCCTAATAATGTCTAGGATCCCCCGGGGTTGCCGACCATACAGCAATTCAAATGGTGAAAAGCCCGTAGAGGCTTGCAGTACTTCCCTTACTGCGAACAATAGTGCGAGTAGGGCCCGGTCCCACTCCTTGGGTTCCTCCTCTACGAACTTTCTGAGCATACCTTTAAGCGTCCGGTTAAATCTTTCGACGAGCCCGTCTGTCTGTGGATGGTACACTGAGGTCCTTAGTGTCTTTACCTGGAGTAGACGGCATAACTCCTTCATCAATGTCAAAGTGACATTCGTCCCTTGGTCCGTGAGGATCTCCTTTGGCAGGCCTACCCTCGAGAAGATCTTAATTAGTTCCCCTGCCAGCGTGGGGGCGGTGGTGTTCCGTAAGGGTACGGCCTCCGGGTAGTGGGCCGTGTAGTCAATTACTACAAGGATGTACTGGTACCGGTTCCGTGTCCGCTCTAAGGGACCGACCAGGTCCATCGCTATTCTTTGAAATGGAACATCTATCACCGGTAGCGGGACCAGCAGAGCCTTGGGCACCCGCCCTGGTCCCGTCTTTTGACACTCTGGGCATGAGTCACAGAAGTCTCTCACGGCACGATAAATACCTGGCCAGTAGAACCTCTGGAGCAGGCAACGTACGGTTTTTTCATACCCCAGGTGTCCCGCCCAAGGGTTACTATGTGCTAGCTCCAGCAATCTTCTGTGATACTTGCTCGGTACCAACAGTTGGGAGGTCACTTCTCCATCCTCCCTTCCCTCGTTAATCCGGTAGAGACGGTCCCCTTGGATCTCAAAATGTGGGTAGGCCAGTGCCGCTCTCGGAGTATCTTCCACTTCCATGTTTGCGGCGGCGCTCTCCCAGGCCTGATGCAGGAGGGGATCTTCTCTCTGTTCCCTCACAGTCTGTGGACCACACCTTCTCGTCCGGGTCCCCGCCTGACTCCCCCACTCGGTCAGCTCCCTCTCGTCGTGCTTTTGCGGTGTCCACGGCCAGAGCTGGTTCCCCCTCCCTCGATTCTCGCCTTGGCCACTCTCGGAGGGCCTGTTCGAAATCTCCCCAATCCCGGCCGATGAGGACTGGATAGACCAGCCCTGGAACAAGGGCTACATAAGACCATCCCTCCCGGTCCCCGTCCCTAAGGTGTACCCACGTTGTGGGGTACGATTCCACCCGTCCGTGCACGCATTGGACGAGCACCAGGGGTCCTTGGGCCCCTGCGCTTTCACGAGGTTGGCCCGTACCAATGTCTGGCCATACCCCGAGTCTACCAGGGCCGTGACCACCTGGCTTTCCACCTCTACTTCCCTTAATATCCTCCCATGCCGTCGCGACCCTGGCTCGCATCGCCTGACCATTACCTGGCCATATGAGCAGTCCATGTACGGGCAGTCCTGCTTGAAGTGCCCTTCCTGGCCACACTGGTAACATGTTCTGGTCGCTGTTTGCAGCGGGGGTGGACTTTCCCTCCGGGCTTCTTGGGGTGGCAGCCGTGGCACGGGTTCCTCCCTCACGGGTCTGCTCCACACGGGGGCCAGCCGTCTCGCTCCCCCCTTCCCCGGACTGTGGGGGCCTCCCGTTGTCCGGCCCTCTCCCTACTGTGCCGGGTGTACCCCCCTTCCCACCCTGGGGACGTTCTCTCTCCGGCCTGCGCTCCCTCCTTCTCCCACCTCAGCCGCCAAGTAGTCCTCCAACAGCATCACCGCCTCGTTAAGTGACAAGGGGTGGTGCCGCCGGACCCAACACTGCCCTTACCCTGGCAGAATGTGGACGAACTGTTCTAATACCACTTCCTCAGCCACCTGTGGCCCCGTTTGCTGATCTAGTTCTAGCCAGCGCCAACCGGCCTCTCTCAATCGTAGAGCCACCACCCAGGGTCGAGCTCCTGGAGGGTACTTTTCCTGCCGGAACCGTTGACAGTATGTTTCTGGGGTGATCCCTAGTTGGTCTAATATGGCCTTCTTTACCTTGAAGTAATGTAGGGCGTCCCGTGGATCTAAGCTCCGATAGGCAGCTGAGCTGGACCTGTAAGATACGGAGCTAGAAGCATGGCCCAGTGTTGTTCTGGCCACCTGATGGCGGTGGCCACCCTTTCAAAGGTGGTCAGAAATGCTTCGGGATCGTCTGAGGGACCCATCTTGGCTAGCCTCACCGGCAACTGGGCCAGAGCTCCCCCCTACGCCGTCTCCCCCCCCCCCCCCGCTGTCTCCCCCCCCCCCCCCCGCGTCAGGGGTTGCCCCCGTCCCAGGCTCCCCCATTGCCTCACCCATCTCTCCTGCTGCGCCTGGTACTGTTCCAGTAAGTCCTTCAGGAGCTGCCTCTGCTGGTCTTGCTGCTGGGCGGCCAGCTGCTGCAAGAGGGCCGTCTGCTGCTGTTGTTGCTGCCGTTGGTTCTCTGTTAGCCACTTGAACACCTCAACTGCTTCCATCCTCCGGAGTACTTGGTCCTCGCGCCCTACGGGGGTATTGGCTCTGTCCAGCTCCCCCTCTGCACGCCTCTTTTTTCTCCCCTTTTCCAGGTTGTGTGGGGTTTTTTTTGGTTTTGTTTTCAATTAATTAAAGCCTTCCCCCCTTACTCTATTGTCTAGGGGGTCGTGGGATCGATGCCCACATTCTCCACCACATGTACGAGTGGACGGTCCACCCCAGCTGACCACCGTGTGCTTACACGCCCCCCCTCGTGTTCTCATTACCCGAATTGGGTCCTTAATAGTCTTTGCTGACTTTATCTCGCCACCCAGCACGTAGTTCACCTGGTGTTCTGGACCGGCGGGATAGGGGGGCCCGGGCCCGCCCTCTCTCACGGGCCCCAGCCCAGGGCCCTAAGGACAGGTTCGCGGGAACCTACCCAGCCGGTGGGGCTAATGCCCGAAACTCACCCGCTCACTGGCTCTGCGCCCTGCCCTGGGCTACTTCCTATCCCGTCGTCTTTCTCCCTACCACCTTTCGCCCCCTCCCCCCCCCCTTGGGCCCAACCTTCGATCCCGGGCTAACCCTCCTGGCATGCCTGCCCCCAAGTCTCCGCTGCCTCTCGCAGCTTCTCCCCTCCCTCGCTTCCGGGTCCTGTCCCCAGGTTTAAACATCCCGTGCCTGAGTCCCCCGTCACCTGACGTCCACTGCTGCGTACGTCATATCCGCTGCCCCGCCCCCTCCCCGGCGCATCGGCTGGGGTCCTGTTTCGACCCCACCCCTTCCCCCCGCCTCTCAGCTGAAAGGCGGTGGCAGTGCAGGGGCCGCACGCCGCTAGCACTTCCCGGGCCACCCCCAGGAGCGTGAGTGCGACTGCGGGGTGGGTCTGTCTCCGGAGGGTGGAGGCGGCCCGCCTCGTCACAGACTGAAAAACAATGGACATATACCAAACACATGCATGCTATATACAGTGATTGAAGAGAGAGAGAGAGAGAGAGAGAGACAAATAAATATCACTTGCCTTGTTATATATGTAGCAAAATTGAACCATTACATAAGAACAGCCATACTGGGTCAGACCAATGGTCCATCTACTCCAGTATCCTATCTGCCGACAGTGGCCAATACCAGATGCCCCACAAGAAGGGAATACAATAGGTAATCCTCACGTGATCCATTTTGAAAATGTGTGTTGAAACAAAGCTGTTCCCTGTGACATTCTCTCTAAATTTTCTTTGCACTGCTACAGAGTCCATGGAGTGATACATTCTGGTCTTCTTTGAGCCTACGTGCCTCATTTCAGTAAATGGGTTTATTTATTCATTAAATAAGAAATACAATTATCATCTGAACAATGTGTTTAGCAATTGGAAGGACTGTTTCAGCTCACTATGATCAGCACATTCAAATCAAGGCACCAGATATTCTTGTGGTTCACCTCAGGGGAAATGATTTGGGAGTGTGTGAAGGGATTGATTTAATGATCAAAGCTAATAGGGACTTCAGTCAGATTCTAGAAGTTTTTCCAGGAATAAAAAAGTTATTTGTTCAGGCATGTTGCAACATAAAGTATGGCAGGGAGCTGTGAAGCCCGTTCAGGTCAATAAACGTAGGAGGAATGTGAGCACAGAGATGGTCAATTTCATAGATGGTGGGACAGAGGGGTGTGAATAATTTCTCATCTGGACATAGCTTATGAATCCCACCAGAATTATTCAGGGAGGATGGGATTCACCTGTCAGATTTGGGATTTGACACATTTTGGCTGATATTAATAAAGAAGGTATTAGTAGATGTCTGGGAACTTAGCTTAGTTGTGGGAAAGGGGAAAGAAGACACCCAAGCTAATTGAAGGCATCTTGTTGTAATGGAGATCCAGTGCAGATACTCTGTAGGAAAGGGATATGGTAACCAGATAAAATGGACTGGCAAAGAAAAGGAGTTCTGGGATCTTATGTTGTGTACAGAGGGAAGCACTACCCTCTCCTTTATAGCCCACTTTTAACTCTCATTCAAGGAAGGAAATGGCTGGGCCCCAGCAATGGCTTGCAGAAAATAAGTGTGGGTAAAGGGAGTGGCCTGACAGGAAATCCCTCTTCCCCACATATATGTAAATGATTATGGAATTACTTCCTCTGCACACATTTATCTGTGGAATACTTTCAGACATTTAGGGAAAAACTTGTGGTATAATTAAATCACATCTAGTGTCTCCTGTCCTTCCTGATTCCTGATTTGAATATTCAACAATCTTTAATCTTATACATATTTCCGAAAGTTTGTTTGTTTGTCCCGAAAGATCTCCGAAACAGTAAGAGCTAGAAACACCAAATTTTGCATGGATACTACTGATTTCCTAACTTAAATAACTGGATTGATTATATCTCGAAATCGGTTCCCCTGGTTCCCCCAGAGCCCCAATTGGGCCCACTGATAATTAGCTTTTAGTAACGCCTGACCATAGGCATTTGCTGGACTCTTCTGTTAAGCGTAGCACATAAAACTGCAACTACGAGATCCTAGAGGATATAGCATGTGGGCAGCTGCAGCACCATCAAGGGAAAGCCCACGGGGGAGAGGCTGCAGTGGGGCAGAGAATCAGTAACCCCCCCTATACTAGGTCACAAGCAGGTCTCCAGGACAGAACCAAATGTGGCTGATGCTGGGATCTAGCCTTGCTAATTTGTGGCTGGAAGAAGCCTCCAGCTATCACAGCCTCTCAACATCTTCACACAACTGGGCTCCCACTGAACCCCTTCTGGAAATTAAAGTTGCTTCCCTCCCCCTACACCCAAACAAGCCATCCCACCACTTGCCCTCCTTTGGGCTGCATGTGCTCTCCTGGTAGGGCTGCGTGCGTTATCAGCAAGTGCCACGGGCATTATGCACTTTGCAGGATTCAGCTCACAGTACAAAGAGGAGGTGGATAGGAGGACAAGATTTTGAGCACGGTGGAGCCTGAGAAGGACATAGTACACTCAGAACAGCCTATTCTCATTAGAACAGGTAAGTTCAGGTGCTGCATGTTCTGATCATCTAGATATCACTAATTGCACCTGGTCTGAAGGTGTTTCGCTTTGTCTGATCAATGGAACCGGTCCAGCTGCCGCTAGGAAGTCCATTCAAGTTGCCCCATGGAGCGTGCACTGAAGGCACTCGGGAAGTGGCTACTTGGGGAGCAGTGATTTGCTGCTGCTGCAGAGCCCAGGAGATATCCCCTCCATTTCTCAGGGCTTCTGGGAAGGAGGTTGAAGGCATTGGTTTGCATAGAGTCTTTAAGGGAAGATGGGCCTTCCTGATTTGTGGGGATTGAGAAAAGAGAGCCTATGAGATTTGTCGTTTTGTAAGAACATCGCTAGCTATGTTAATTTCTTAAAGTAATATATCAGAGAAAAGTATTTCCAATAAAATATGCTATGTTAATATAATTGACGTAGTTCATTCATCACACCTTTTACTATATTTTCCCTGGGCGATGCTGGGTATTTCTGCTAGTAGAATATAAATATTCCTTCCTTAGGGTGACAAAAGAAGGAGGAAAAGATTAAGGGTGGAATAATCTAACTTGTCATTAGGGTGGGTAAATCAATGGTCCTGCAAATACACTGTACAACATTTCTTGACTAGGGCCAGTTCATTTTTTCTTGTGCTGAAGGAAAAAGTTATAGCTTATAACTATATATAACCTGCAACAAATATGCAAAAGTCATTAGCATCGCATTAAGAATGTGTTAATGCTACTATAGCTTTATGAATATGTGAATTGCAGTGTTTTAGTGGGATTGAAAGAACTATGATTTCAGTTTATTTTAAAATATGCACAACAGCTAAGAAGTAGCACTTTCCTCTTCTCTGCATGAGGAGCAGGATGAGTTAAGGCAGAGAAGGAACACTGGAGCACCAGATTTAGGAAGGGTGAGTCAGGGTCAAGTGCTTTTGATGGAAGGTGGGAGCAAGTCAGGATGTCAGGGACTGGAAGGAAATTTGGGTTGGCTACTCTGCATGGAGAACAGGGAGAGTTGGGGGGGCAGAAGAGAAAAGTCAGGATGTGGGAGAAAGTTAGGGAGTGCTCTGAATGGGGGAAGAAAGGAAGCTACGGAGACTTGATGGCATGAGCATTTAAATGCTTTCAGCCAGAAAAACTAGCAATCAAGCTTTTGGCAGATCTAAATTTAACTTAAAGCTGCTAAATACATCATTTGACACAGCTTCAAATCTTGACCAAATCTTTACTGGAAATTACAGTAGCAAAACATAGCAGATTCTCTTGGGAAGAGAAAAACATTGCAGCAAACACTGTTAAACATCTGGCAGTTTACAAACATTCATTTCACTTAAAAAGGAGCATTCCAAATGATTGTAGAATTTGATGGAAAAGTTTGCTGAACACAACAGCATTCAAGGTTCTAGCAGTAATAATCATGGTCAAACTTCTTGGGCCCAAAATGTGATTTTTTTCCTTAAACCCTTACAAGGAGACAACAATATTTTAAGTCCCTTAGGGTTCCAACCTGCACTTATTCTTAGTGAAACCAGTCCTTCAGCTAGCCAGAAATTTCACAAATAAAACCCAAACAATTCATTGTAGGGACCTATGATGAACAAAGTTGCATATGAATGCTATTGTTATTGCAAAAGCTGCAAAGGTTTCCTGAAAACTCAGCTTTGGAGTTGCTGGAGAGCACAAGCCTAACTAGACATTGTAACTAATATGCAACCATCCAGGAACTTGGTGGTTCCCACTGTATTACCCTCAAAGCCCCAAATATGTTTCATGACAAGCACAAATCTCTACTGCTTAAGTTAAAGAAAAATCTTCATTAGCCACACAGTACTATGACACTGGGGAACAGAAAAGATTTTGTTCAGCACAAGGCAATAATGTACATGCACACAAGCCAGCTTTATTACATTTCAAATCTTTCCAAACACTCATACTAGAAACTCGGATGTAAGAACAGCGCTCTGCACACTATACATGGTAGAAGTGCCACAAAGACATGCTTTACATGACGCCATACATCCACTCACTCGTTCTCCTCCCCCTTCTTTCATGCTTAATACTTGGATTTCTCCTCATATCAGTTAGAACTTGCCTTCCATCTACAACCACTAGCAGTCAGACTTATCTCTGTCATTAATAACTACCAATACTATTCAGTTTAAGGACATGTTAACTTCTCAGTTACATTATGGCCATTTTTCAGATAAGTCAATTTTGGGGCCTAATTCATCATGATAATATCCTATTAAATTCAAACTGAGATTTTAAACATCCCAAAGATTCAAAAAGGCAAACTCTGATGATTCTCTTACCCCCAAAACTCTGAGGCAGCTAAAAGTGTCTAGTTAAACAAACATAGAAAAAACAAATTCTGAAGCTTACATTTGTAGACAATACACTGCAGCATTCACAGTTGTAGGCTCCAAATTCTCCATAGTGTAGACATCGTAGATAGATTTTCTTGTATCCACCTCTATTCCTTTTTTGCTATTTTGAGGACCATATGACATTACTACTGTTACCCTCATTGTCTTTTCCCCTTTCCTCCTATGGTTTGTTACATTTGTTTCTTGCATCATCTCATGTTTGTTCAGTGCATAATGCAGTGCAGTCCCAGTCCTAGCTGGAGTCTTTGGCTGCAATTGTAATATAAATAACACTTTTTTTGTTCTTAAAGTAAGTTTCTGATTTATTATCCCAGATTATTTTACTCACAAAACCATTTGGAGAGTACCAGTAATACTCCATGTGACCTCACTATGAGCAAGGGATCCACACTGGGCTGTGCTCACCTAACAGAGGGGTAACCAGTGAATCAAGAAACACTATTATGATTTCAACAGGAAAGACAGGGAGAAAAGGAGAGGAATGAAATCAAAATTCTCCTCCACCCCCAGCAAAAAAAAAAGGCTGACCTTTTCTCGGTGACTTTTCTGTTCCTCCATCCAGCAGGATTTCCTGCTGGGTAGCCTTAGTAGAAACATAAGGAAAGAAAAAGGGAGCTTTAATTTGTCTTTTTTTTTTTTTTTTATAAACTATATATATTAGCCAGTTGCACTGCTACGTCTACCATCCTATGTGTGGCTCTCCAAGAGGCATTTCACCACTGCTTCTGACCTGAATCTGTGTTTTTAACATGGAGAGATCTGTCAACACATTTCCAACTTCTGTGAAAGGAACAGCACTCACTATTATTTCTCAGGATCCAAGGAAGAGGAGTGGCAGTGCAGGAACTGTTGCTAAGCTATCAAGTCATAAGTTGTATTTCTAACCAGAAATCTCTTTTTTTTGCCTAAAATATTTTTGAGCCAAGGTACATGAATATATTTATTTTCTTACCTCATTGATGAAGGATAACTAGTGCCACTCAAGTTCATATAGATTTCAGAGAGCTCAGTTTTTAGGATTTTGGCAGTTTACCATTCCCATTAAGTTTTTCTTACCAAACAAAGGCCAGGGCTACACTACATGAGAAAGTCAACTTAAAATACACAACTCCAGCTGTGAGAATAGCATAGATGGAGTCAACGTATCTTAAGTTGAATTTCTGTGGCGTCCTCACAGCGGGAGGTCAATGGAAAAAACTCCCCCATCGACTTCCCTTACTCCTTGTGACCCTGTAGAATACCAAGGTCAATAGGGACATCATCAGTGGTTGATTTAGCAGGTCTTTACCAGACCCACTAAATCGAACCCCAGAAGATTGATCTCCAGAGTGTCAATCTCAGGTTAATTGTAGACCTGGCTAAAGTCTTGTCTGCAATAGGCAAGTCTTGTCTGCAATAGGCAAAGTTACAGGGAACTGTCTAGTAGTTCTCTGAAACAATAGTTCCCTAAGGGTATGTCTACACTATAAAGTTAATTAAAAAATAACAGCCGTTATTTCAAATTAACTTCAATAGGGTCTACACATGCAAATTTAATTCAAAATAGCGGAGCGCTTATTTCGAATTTGGTAAACCTCATTCTACGAGGAGTAACACCAAATTCAAAATAGCTAATTCGAAGTAAGTGCTGTGTGGATGCTTAATTCGAAATAGGGGGCCTCCAGCCCTTCCCAGTTTCCCCTGGTGGCCACTCTGGGCCAAACCAGGAAACCTCCTCTCCTCTCTCCCAGCCCCAGAGCCCTTAAAGGGGTAGAGTCTGGCCACTGGGCACGTGCCAGAGCCAGGCCTTCCAGCAGCCCCAGCCCCTCACCCAGTGGCCGCACAATGGCAGCCAGTGGCAGCCAGCCGTCCCCCGCCCAGTCCCCCAGCACCCAGGGGCCAGCCAGGGGCCATAGACGGCGCGTGCCCCCAATGTCCACGATCTGTGCACCAGTCAGAGGAATGCCGCTGTCTATGGCCGCATAGCGGCCACCATGGCCCACAAGGGACACAGGCACACCCAGGAGCAGGTGTGCCTGAAAGTTAAGGAGCTCAGGCAGGCGTACACCAGGGCCACCAGGGGCAGTGCTGCAGCAGGGGCTGCCACCTACCCCTACTTCCCTGCCCTCGACCGAATCCTGGGGGGCGGGGGGGTAGCAGTCCACGCCAGCTTGGGGGGGGCAGCGAGCCAGGAGCTGAGGGCCCTGACCCGGGCGCAGCAGAGGGGCCACCACCAGCTGTCCGGGCACCAGAGTCTGCAGGGTCATCTGCGGAGGCCATACCGGGTAAGTGCCAGCACTGTCCCCTACCCGGGGACACAGGGACACGGGTGCAGTCTCAGAGCAGCTCACACTCCCGGGCAGAGCCGGACATGCCGATCATGGCCTCTGTGCAAGCACATCGGCTCTGACGGTGCAGGGCACGGTTGCCCCCATCTCACAGGGGGGGCTGGGCATCATCCACTGTGTCCCCAGGGAGAATTGACCACTTCTCTTCTTTCTCTACAGTTGCACCAGCTGCTCGTGCAGGGCGCACCACCCCACCTGGGACATGCTCCCACATCCGCAGCCTCAGCAGGACCAGCACCACGCAGCAGGGGTACTGAGAGCAGCACCTGCAGGCCCTGCGAGCCCAGACCCGGATCATGGAGCAGTGGGAGCAGGACAACCGGGAGTTCCAGCGGGAGCTGCTTGCCCAGGGTCGTGCCATCTGTCACCATCTGCAGGCCCTGGTGCAGAGCGTGCTGCCCCGTGCCGGTCCTGTGCCTGCTACCCCCAGCTACTGTTCCTCCTCCCACTCCTGCCCCCCTGCCTCTTCCTCCTCAACCTCCACACCCTCCTCCTCAATCTCCACAGCCCCCACCTCAACCTCCGCACCCTCCTCCCCATCCCCCCAGGGATGCTGAGGCCCCCTCCCCTGTGGTGCTGGGAGGTAGCTGGCCCAGCGAGACCCCCACCCCTGAGTGCTGAGCTTCCCCTCCCCCTTCTTCCCCTTGCTTCCCCCTTCCAGCTCCCTCCTCCAAGTATTCCCCCTCCCCTCTCCCGCCGCCCTTCCCAATCTCCCCAGAGTTTCATCCCCCGTCCCAGTTTTGTTAAATAAACAGAGTTTGTATTTTTGAGACAAAAGCGCATTTTATTTGACATCAGGAAGGGGGGGGCTAGAGAAGGGTAAGTGGAAGGACGAGAGGGAGGAATGGGGCACAAGCCCCCAGTGGGGCAGACCGGGGAGACTGTTAGCGCTCCTCAGGGTGGAAGCTCTCCTGCAGGGCCCCCTGGATCCTCACAGCCCCTTGATGGTCTTCCCGGATGGCAGCCTGTAGACAGTGCAGCCAGGCTGCTGGCAACATGTCCACGAGACGCAGCAGAGTCCCCGGGGGCAGGTCTGGTTCCATGTTGCAGAGTGCCGTGGTGTCCCGGGTGAGGGCAAGCAGAGCACTCCTAGACAGACAGCAAAGCATTTGTCTCAGAGAGGTAGACCAGAAAGCAGAGAAACCTGAGAACTGTCTGTCTGGGGTGGGGGCTAGGGTCCCTTTAAACACAGACCTTGGATAGCCTGAGGCAGCAGACCCACACACTAAGTCCGACCCTGATGCCCTGCCCGCACTGGTTCCGGCCAGCCTTACCTTCGATTTAGGGTCCACTCAATGTGGACGCGCTATTTTGAATTAGAAAAACGCTGTTTCAAATCAGTTTTTGTGCATAGATGTGTTGTTTCAAATTAGCTTATTTTGAATTAATTCAAAATAAGTTAATTAGAAATAGCGCTGTAGTGTAAACATACCCTAACTGTCCCAATCTATAATTAGAACAGGCCAAAGGAACAGAAAGATTGAGTGAAGAAAAAAAAAAAAAAAATAAATGAGAGATAATTCAATCAACTGTAGGTTTCTAAACCATTTGAGGACTTGCACCTACCAGAGGCAGCTAGACGTATTAGGGAAGTTTGGGAAGCTTAACCATTAAACTGTCTCCCTTCCAGTCAGCATCTCACTGTGTCCAGGACCTGAACTGAAACCCATGTAGTTAGTAAGGAATGTTTCTACTCAATAATTCAAAAGAGTTTGCCTCAGAGAAAAAGCTAAGTCAATAATATCTCCTACTAGCTTATCTCAGCTAGAACTACTCTTTGAAATCGTCTACAAAATTCAGATAATAAATTGTCCCTTTTAATCCCATGAGTGAAAATGTTTATAAATACAAAGAGATACATGTCATATTTTACAAACACACACACAAACACGTATCTGTGCAGTGTTCCCTGTAAGATGAGCACTTGGGAGGCCACTCAGGAGAGATTCAGATGCCACCCAGCTGATTATCAGAGCACCCACAGCACCCTCAACCAGCAGCAGTTGTTTCTACTGATGGTGCATATTTGCACATACCTCGGTGCAAATGACAAAATTTATTTTGCACATGGTAAAAATTAGAGGGAACAGTGATTGGTGCATATATACATACACAGTTACATTCAAATCATGTTGCTGTTTTTATGGTATTCTTACCATCTATTTAATAAGATTCCAGGATTGTCATTCTGAAATCTAGAATATCTATTGAGTCAATGTAAAGTAATAAAAACAGCCACAAACATGTCTGAGAGCTCTTTCTGTTCAGACTATCACCAAGTTCAGTCATGGTGAGTTGCTATGCAGTTTTTAAGTTCTCAGCAATTTTGACTATATGAATTAAATAGCTACAGTGAGGCCTCTATCAGTGGTTCCCAACAATGTGTTATGTGGGCCACTTTTAATACTACTTCTATGGCTCTGAGGCTGTCCCTTGGCCATAGTTGTGTACTGATTGGGCTGCAAGCAGTTCATGGGCCACAGGTTGAGAACCACTGACATGCCAAGAGTCCTGAAGCACTATGATACCTCAACCAAATCACCACTCTTACTCTACAGCTAGTTTGCATGAAACAATTCCATTAGTTGTATTTGGGAGATTGCACAGATGATGGATCACTTACCCCAACTACCACAGTTCTCCAAGGCCAAATCCCCGAACAACACAACCAGCATCACACTAACCCCAAACATACACTGCCTCTCAGAACAGCACACATTTACCCCTCACAGAATCATCCCGGAACACACCCACTCACTCACCCTCAGTCATGTGCTCTCTGGGAGAACCAGATGGAATCTTGGTGTCCCAAGGTTTTGTGGCAGCTGGAATGTGACAGTTCATCAGAGAAGGTGGGAATAACAGCTAGGTGGGGTAACAAGAGCTGGTTGTACTCCCCAGCCAGGGAGCAGCTTTGAGCACAAACTTTAGGGAACATGCACTTTTAGGTTTTCAGCAATTTTGAGTTTCTGACTTACAATTGCATGGTATATAGCTACTGTAAGGCACATATTTATGCCATGCCAAGAATCCTAGATCATTATATCATAGTAATGTAGAGCTGGGAGGGAACTCAAGATGCCATCTACTCCAGCTCCCTGCACTGAGGCAGAACCAAATAAACCTAAACCTCTCTGATGGTATTTGTCTGACATGTTCTTAAAAACCTGCCACGACTACAATTCCACAACCTCTCTTGGAAGCCTATTCCAGTGTTTAGCTATCCTTACAGTTAAAAAGCTTTTCCTAATATCTAACTTAAAATCTGCCTTAGTGCAAATTAAGCCCATTATATCTTAACCTACCATTAGTGGACATGGAAAATAATTGATCACAGTCTTCTTTATAACTAACCTTAACATATTTGAAGACTTATCAGGTCCCTTTTTAGTCACCTGTTCTCAAGACTAACATGCCTAGCTTTTTAACTTTTCCTCACAGGCCATTACCTCCAGAACTTGTGTTTTGGATATTTCTGTTATTTGTTTTAGAAATGGATCATGCACCTCCTCTTTCTGATTTATAAGAGACCCATTCCCATGATATCGCCTTTATTTTTACCCCTTTATCTTTAACCAGACTTTCAACTGTTCTGCTTCTGGACCTCAGAACAAGTATATACGTGCTTGATATACAATATAACACAGTCTCCCTTTGGGAGCGTCTACACAGCAGCATTATTTCAGAATAACAGCCGTTATTCCGAAATAACAATGCAAGCGTCCTCACAGCAATTCCATTATTTTGAAATAAATTCAAAATAATGGACAGCTTATTCTGACTTCTGTAAACCTCATTCCACAGGAATAACGCCTATTCCAAAATAGCTATTTCAGAATAGCGGTAGTGTGGACGCTCCACTGCTGCTATTTCGAAATAGCTCCTCCCCAGGGCCATTCAATGTAATTACTCCCAGTGCCTCCTGGGACTCTAAACAGAGGTAGCACATCCACATTAGAAAAGCCTGCCTTGGACTGATTTTCAGGGTTCCCTGTAGTGTAGACGTGCTATTTCAAAATAAGCTATTTCGGAGTATTTCTTTCGGAATAGCTTATTTTGAAATAAGTGTGCAGTGTAGACATACCCTTTTTGTCCTTCCTGAACAAGCTATTACTCCTCCATACTAATACATCCCATCAAGTCTTATAACCAACTACTCCAGGTTCATATTTTTATACTGTATGACACATGTGAAGCTGACAAAAACATTTTTATATCTTTCAAACCAGTAAATAAAGTGGTATTATCATAACTTAAGAATATTGACGTTCCAGTTTTACAATTATTGCAAAAGACAAATATGTTAAACTCCACTGGGAGAATAGATAGAGGTATTATTTGAAAGGTGTTAATTGGTTCCAGCATCTAGTTGTTTGCTCTACCGACATATGCAGAAGTACGTGAAGATGTGGCTGAGTTAAACATAGGGCAAGGACACCATGTGTCCCCCATTTCCCCTTTTCATTTTTTTTAATTTTACCCAAAAATGAGTAGTGTTATGTCTGCTGATGGCTAGAACATTCCCTGAAACATTGGAACTGATCAGAAGCAGCTTTCAAATTTATGTCATTACAAACAGACAAAGAAGGGCCATCAAACAAGTTGGGAGTATGATCTTGCAAGCTTAGCCAAAAAATCCTGATACAGGTGGATGATAGGAGTCAGAAAAGTATAAAACAAGTTCAAGAAATTCACAATCTGCTTATGGACTTTACACATACTCATGAAAAGGAACAAGCTCAACTTGTGATAAATCATACATTTGGTTCTATAATCACCTCAAGAGTCAGCATCTTAACACTGAGACATTTTCTTGCTTTTTGCTTCTAGGACTGAGATAAGGAACCAAACAAAAGTGCTCCCATGTATCCAAACAAACTTTTTCCCTCCTGACAATTTCTGATAAGCAAAAAAGAATGATTGTCTCAACAAAAATGGAACCAAACAGAAGTGCTACAGAAAGAAATCAAAAGACCAGAAACCAATAGTAAGCCTGATAACAAATTCTTCTTTCCCTCTTCTTTCTCACATGTGCCTAGAATTTATATAGGCCTATTAGTTATGGTAGGTGTTTTCGCCGGCAATTTTGTGAGTTCTTGTGTCATGCGTCTAACAAGGAGGTTTATTGTAATACTCCACAAGAACCTGAAACTATCTTTTCATGCTGTTGTTAGGACTGTGGAAGAGGCTCCTGGGGAATAAAGAAGAACAAATAGGAAACACAAGCCTTCACCTGCAGTTGCAATGTCATTGAAGCGTCTCATAAAAAAATTAATAGGACTTCTGTTTCTAGATATGAACCTGGAAACCAAAACTCTCCACATGAAAATGAATATATATTGCATAAATGCGTAAATATTGACTCATTTTTCAACAGGTGTACTTTTTATGCATTTTAGTAAATGGATACTGACAATATTTACTTCTGCCAATACAGTCCTTCCTATACTTAAGATAGAAAATACCATGAATACTCCCAAAGGACATGTCTACACTATAGAGTAGTGTTTCAAAATAACAAGAAGCGAGCGTCCACACAGCAAGCCGAGTATTTTGAAATTATTTTGAAATAACGGGCTTCTTATTTTGACATAATACACCCTCATTTCACAAGGAATAACGCCTATTTTGAAATAGGGCGAGTGTGGATGGCACAGCTGTGCTTATTTCAAAATAATTGGCCTCCAGAGCGTCTCACAGTTGCCCTCATGGCCACTGTCTACACCCCTCAAAACTCTATGTTTCCCTTCCCCTGTAGGCTTTAAAGCTGCAGGCAGAAGGGAAAGGGTTTCTGGCATGACACAGGCCCTGCTCACACTGTGCAACACAGTAGGATCCTGCATAGCCTTCCCTGCTGCCATAACAGACCCCAGCGCTACCTCTGAGTAACCTACAGCTGCAAGCACACCGGCAGCCACCTCTGAAGCCCTTGGCCAGGGGTGAAAGAGGACCCCATCCTGGACTGGTGCATAGATCCTGCATCTCCCAAAAGTCTGGGGCGAGGAGTCTGATCTCCAGGATCTCCATACCAGGTGCAGGAATGCTGACATGTATGGCTGGATGGCCACCAGCCTGGTCCAGTCGGTGCACAGCCGTACCCTGAACCAGTTTAGAATGAAAATAAAAACTGTGCCAGGCCTACACCAAGGCCAGGGAAGAAAGTTCCCAATCTGGAGTGGCACCCCAGACCTACTCCTTTTACCAGCAGCTGGATAGCATCTTGGGGAGTGGGGTCGCTTCTCCCTCCTCTCGTCATGGACTCCAGCCTGGACACACCCATCCTCAGCCCCCAGGAGGGCAGGACTGTGGACCAGGATGAGAAGGAGGAGGAGGAGCATGCCAGCCTGGACACGATGCCCACCAGCCAGTAGGTGGTCATCAGTCTGGAGGTTGCAGGAGCCCTTGGGAGGTCCCCGAGCCCAAGCCCGTTCCCACAGCAGGAGCAATCCCAACTGTTTGTTTGGAAATGGATGACAGGAGAGGGATCATGTGATGATTATCTGTTGTGTTTCCTCCCTCTGGGGCATCTGGTATTGGCCACTGTTGGCAGTCGGGATACTGGGCTAGATGGACCTTTAGTCTGACCCAGTATGGCCATTCTTATATTCTTAAGTTATATCCCATCCCTGGCAGGGCTTTGTGAAGCTGGGACTGCAAAATCTCTAAGGACAGAGATTCCACACCCCCCCTCCCTAGGGAAGCCATTGCAGTAGTTCACCACCCTCCTGGGACGATAGCAAGAGAGTCATACCTGCATGAGCACGGCCCCAACGGTCGACTTCCCCATGCCGAACTGGTTCCCGACGGAGCGGTAGCTATCTGGCATGGCGAGCTTCCAGAGGGCAATAGCAACTCACTTCTGGAGGGGGATGGCGGGTTGCATGCAGGTGTCCCATCACTGGAGGGCAGGGGCGAGCCACGCACAGAGCTCCATGAAGGTGTTCTTCCACATGCAGAAGTTCTGGAGCCACTGCTGGTTGTCCCACCATTCCAAGATGATCTGGTCCCACCAGCCAGAACAGGTGTCCCAGCACCAGAAGTGTCAGTACACAGTGTGCTGGGTAGAATGGAGGGGACTGTGGAGTAGGAGGAGCGCCCAGGCTGGGGTGAGGAGGTCCCTCAGTCTGAGCTGGCTGCCTTAGTCCTGCAGTGCCATGAGGGCGGCCTGCATTAACTGTGCCAGAAGGTGAAGCAGCAGGTCTAAGAACCTGACACTGCTGTGCAGCAGGTCCGGTTCCATGATAGGAGTGGTATGGCAGCCAGGGCAACAAGAGCACACAGTGTGGTATTGCTGTCCCTCAAGCAGCTAGGCAATGAAGAATGGTCAGAAACATGGCTGTAGAGGAGAGCCCCTTTAAGCACAAGCCTCAGATATCCTCAGGCAGCAGCTACAGGAAGTGACTGCTGGCCTGATGCTCTGTCCAGAGTGCTTCCAGGAGGCTTTAAATGCGATTCAGGCTCCAATCAGTGTTGATGCGCTGTTTTGATATAGGTCTGCATTATTTCTATGGGGATTTGTAGTGTGGATGTGTTATTTCAAAATAGTTATTTCGGGAGTTATTATTTCAAAATAAGTTATTTAGAAATAAAGTTGTAGTGTAGACATAGCCAAAGGGTACATATACATAGCAACATTATTTCGAAATAACTAGCGTTATTTTGAAATAACTTAGTTTGCATCTACACAGCAGGTAGTTATTTTGAAATAATGTCAAAATACTGTCAAGATGAAGGACTTCTTGCTCCTACTCCTGTAACCCTCATTGTATGAGGGGTCAGGGAAGTTGGAGGAAGAGCGCTCTATTTCAAAATAAGAGTGATGTAGATGCTCCCAGTTTCAAAATAAGTTATTTCGAAATAAGCTACACAATTGATGAAGCTCAGTTTGCATAGCTTATTTTGAGTTAAGCCCTGTTGTGTAGATGCACCCAAAGAG
The DNA here is from genome assembly GCA_032595735.1 of Pelochelys cantorii. Lineage (NCBI taxonomy): Eukaryota > Metazoa > Chordata > Testudines > Trionychidae > Pelochelys > Pelochelys cantorii. The sequence goes on along the minus strand of CM064337.1, from coordinate 23,446,862 downwards.
TTTACATAGTCTGCTTTCTCTTCTACATTTTTCTTTGCATTCTTCCTATTCACTCCACCCACCAAACTTGGCACATTAAGCTAGATTCTTACCTAAAATTAGGTATCCAATTCGAGCCCATTCTAATATTTTAGCAGATTTGGGTTCTGATCCAACAGCCACTGAAATGAATTGAAAGTTCCCATTGACTAGTGGATTTTAGATTGGGTGCGCCCTTGGTGTCAGAACTTATTTATAGATTTTAAGGCTAGAAGGGCAGCATAAATGTTAAAATTTTCAAATGTAACTGCCTGAATTTAAGAACCTAGAACAATATTAGGCACCTAAGCAAGAGAGGCCTTATTTCCAGAGGTGATGAACAACTGCCGCTTTATTAAAGGTAATGGATTAAAAGTTATAGAAATAAACAAACTACTTCTTTATATTGTTTCATTATATTTTGGAATCAGACCTTAGTATATTGTATGAAATTTAGAGATAGTAAGCAAGAGATGATATTGTTTCAGCCTAAGGAATGTTTGATAATAATTAGTCTCTGGGTCAGGGTAAATAATCAAAATTATAGCCATGTTTCTACTATGAAAAGTTTGAGATTGTGTTTTGGCAGATATTTTACTTTGTAGTTTGTTTACATACAGTTCACATGGATCTTGCATGTTCTTATCTCTTTTGCAAACCCAGTACTGCTAAAAAAGAATCCTATACAGATAGAATTTTGTTAAATTTTTCTAATCATAATAAATATTGGATGATTGTCAAGCCTTTGTTACTGACTAAAGGGACCTCATGTGGCAAGATGGGTTCTGTGCTGCATTCTGAACATTCAGTCTTTGTACATATTGGGTAAAATTTTCAAAAGCACTTACATAACTAAGGATCCCAAATCCCATTGAATTCCTGGTCCAAAATATAATGAAACATGGAAGAATAACGTATATTACAAAGACCAAGGCTATTTTCATCCCATGTACCAGCAGACAAAAGCTTGACTGATATTGGTGAAGAATATTGGCAAGGTCAGGCAGAGATTACTTATGCCTGCTGATGGAAAGGCAGGGGGACAGAGTGAGGGCAGCCTGCTTCATCAGCATTGCAGAATATGCACAGTCCAAGCAAAGCAGCAAATCTGGGGGGGGAGGTCATGTGACCCTACATGCTCCCCTTTCACATCACTTTTGATCAGGTCTTATTGGACCTTGATCATCATGTTCTTGGTGATTTTACCCTAGAAAATGAGGTTGGCAAGGCAACAGACATCAAAGGGTGGTTAACTCAAATCTTTTTATAAAGCCCATGAAATAGTTCATATGAATAGTACATAACCTTTAGTCCTTATCAAACTGTGTCAGATTTGGATTGATGAAGGGTAATGGCTATGAAGTTTTGTATTTCGTAATCAATCCAGTGCTTTCAGCTTCTGATCACTTATTTACATTATGATAGTGCCTAAGTCCTTAAGGGATCAAAGTCCCACTATACCCTTTACAGATAATAATAAACAGTAATAAAATAATAATAATAATAATAAACAGGAAATTTATTTATGCTGGTTCTATGCTTTCATTTTTTAAGGGAAAAATATTCTTTAAAGGGGAATAAAACTAAATAAAACTTTTCCCCTGTAGACTCAAATATATCTCCCATGCGGTACCAAAAAAAAAAAAAAAAAGGAGGGGGGTGGCATTCTGTACCACCCAGTGCCTGCCCACTCCTATGTTTGATTACCACAATAAATCAGAAAACCTGTATGTTACAGGCTTTCCTTCCATTACAGCTGTTGCTCTGGTTAACATCTTCTGAATCATCCAATTCATCAGGATCACATATATAGAGTTTTAATCCTTTGATTTTTTTAAGTTACTTTGTTCTGAATTTTTCGCTTCATCCCCTTACTGACAGAGGAACTGGATAAAGATAAATAATTCAGAGAATCATTGTTTTTCTTCTCTGCTTTTTATTTTGGAGGGTGAATAGGGTAGTTCTCCATTTCACAGGTCTTTAGTAGCGTCACTCAACACTGACGTTGTAGCATGAAATTCAAAGAGAGTGTAAACCAGTGCTGAACTTCTGAAATACAGTTAGCCCTATTGTGTTCTCAAAGTCATTAAAATGGTATCTTTGACAAATGTTTATTAAATAGACCAACAGGCTGGTTATTATTGCAGGGCCCTCCATCACTGTTATGCCTTTCAGTGCTAATTTCTCTACAAAGAGCAAAACTGGGAATTGAGTTACAACTGAAGTGTAATTACTACATAAATTATACTGAGTGTCAAGAGTGGGAAAGGGAAATGGGGGTCTGAATAGGCTAAGGGGATTGCTAATGGACTATATAGTCATTCACCTGTTCAAGTCTAATCCAGGCTGATGTACAATCACTGAGAGGAGATGAGGGGAATATGTTGCCCCACAAATCTTCATGGTTCCTCTCAATGTGGCTCCCAAGTCTTGGTCACTTCATTTTTCATTGCTACTTCACTGAGCCCAGGTCAGTAGCAACTGAAAGGGGTTAGTATTTGATGACTATGCAATGGAATGTGTGCAGTGAATTTGCCAGTCTCATCAAGTTCCCAAAGTCCAAGTTAGTTAAAACAAAAACAATTTTAAATAGTAATAGAGATGTAGCTGTGTTAGTCTGGTCTTGCTGAAACAAAAGACAGGACTATGCAGCACTTTAAAGACTAACAAGATGGTTTATTAGGTGATGAGCTTTCGTGGGCCAGACCCACTTCCTCAGATCAAATTGTCGAAGAAAATTGGCATGACTATATATACCAAAGGGATACAATCAAAAAAAGTGAACACATATAAAATAGACAGATTTTAGATGTGTTCACTTTTTTTGATTGTATCCCTTTGATATATATGGTCATGCCAATTTTCTTCCACAATTTGATCTGAGGAAGTGGGTCTGGCCCACAATTTTAATACAAATCAACAACCTAGTTAGAAATCTCAGAAATGAGACCAAGAAGTTACTGAGCCATGAAAACCTAACACCTAAATCAGGGCTGAAGCAGCATGAAAGATAACATACATTGTACTGCCTACACATTGGGAACTAAGATTTAAATTGAATAATTTAAATGTATGTTATAAGCCCTTAGGATCAGGAAATGTATTTGAGTACGTGTGACACTCCGAACACCCCCATTGCCACACTCTGCGAGGAGCACGGAGCCTGTCTTGCCACTTGCGCTGAATGTTCGCGTGCGTGGCACAGCTGAGCAGCCCCGCGAACTGGAGGGGGACGCCTCGGGCGCATTACGAGCACGCCAAGAATGACGCGAGAGGGGCGGGGTGGCTGTGGCATGTCGCGGTGATGTCACAGGGAGGGATGGGGCAGGAGAGAGAAGGCAGGAGTTACAAAAGGGAAATGGACACAGGAGAAAAAGGGAGACGAAGGAGGAGAGAGAGGATGGTCACTGCAAGCGAGTGGGAGAGAGCGCAGCAGGGCTCAGCCGGCTTCAGTGAGCCATCTGCTCTGGTCGAGGAGGTGGCCGGGAGGGGTGCGGACCTCCCCCAGCTGCAGCCGGGGTAGAAAGTAGCTCAGAGCGGGGCTTCCCTGCTAAAGCCTGCAGGCTGACGCGTTACGGCAGGAATCCCCGTCAGCTGGACAGGAACTTGTCTGTGCCTATCCTTAGGGCCCTGGGCTGGGACCCATGAGAGAGGGTGGGTCCGGGTCCCCCTACCCCATCAGCCAAGGGCGGGTACCAGCATACAAACTATTGGAAGCCGAGACTCTAACAGACTGCCAAAGAAGCAGGGTGGCCTGTGAAAAACTCTGAGCAGAGGGCCAATTAGGAATGTGAGTGGGACCCCATGAGAGAGGGGGACTAGCCTGCTCATTCACAGTACACTTGTACAATATTTAGCACATTGGAATCCTTGTCCTAGTTGGGGCTTCTAACAACTACTAGAATACAATTTAAAATTATAATTAACAAGACAATTTCAATTTCAGTCCAGTCCCTTTATATGAGCACTAAATTCACACAACAATAAAATAAAGTTATAAAAAACCTCCAAAGTTCTCATATTTATCTGAAACTCTGTTCTTAAAATCTCAGAGTGGTAGCCGTGTTAGTCTGTATCTGCAAAAAACAAAACAAAAACAAGGAGTCCTGTGACACTTTGGAGACTAACAGATTTATTAGGGTATAAATTTTCATGGTTAAAACCCACTTCATCAGATAAAATGGAGTGGAAATTATGGAGGCAGGGGGATAGATAGATAGATACTTATCAAGTGCAGGACCAGTGTTAATGAGGTCAATTAAGTCAGGGTGGATGTGGCTCATTCACAGCAGTTGAGGAGGTGGTGTGAATACCAAGAGAGGGGAAATTGCATTTATAGTGAGGTAACCAATTTAAATCCTTATTCAGTCTAAATTTGATTGTATTGAATTTGCAAATTAATTGCAGTTTGTTTCCCTTTGTAATGGGGTTTTGAAGGGGTTTTTGTTGTTCTTTTTCTTCTTAAAGTCACGCCAGACATATCATAAGAACTAGGTCCAAGGAGATTTCCAGAATTATTTGTTTTTTTCCAAATCAGAATTGTCTTTAGACTAGAAGGTTCCCCATCATTGTAACATACTTGGTAAGAAGTGTGAAAATACCACTCTTTTCCCAACCTCTCCTCACCACTGCTTTGCTCCCTCTTTTTTGTTTTTCTTTCAGTAATGGTAAGAACTTATGGATTTCCAATAAAGTAGTTTATTGATCAGTATAATAGATTAAAGCACTGAATGTGAGGTTACCAAATGAAAGAGTATCTGACTAGCCATATTATGTCAGAGGGATTAACAGAAACACTTAAATTTTGTTCCTAAAAATATTATTTAGCATTTTGTTTCAAATCAACTTCCCAATAACTATTAGGAATATATGGATCTGAAAAGAAGAATATATGGTAACAACAGAAGTACAATTTCTGGCATTTTTCTTTTTAAAAAAAGTTAAGAAAAGAGAAACCACACACAAAGCTTCCTTAAAAAATCTGTTTGGTATTTGCTCCAGAAAGATTTAAAGAGCTGTTTTCAATTGAATTTATCTGACGTACTAGGAAGGCGTATAAAATACTTGGTATTAAAAGCTTTGAGCTTTTGCCCTGCATTGGCATAGTTGCCTAGCATAAATCTCACTATTAATGGAAAACACTAAACTAATAAGTATGCACAAAGAAAATTTCATAAAGATCCACAGACTCAAACAACACAGTTTTAGATTATTCCCTATGAATTAGGGCCCGCCAAGCAAAGATATCTGAAACATCAAGAATAAATATAGGACCCAATCTGGCAAGATGTTGAAGCCAACGAAGTGCAGTTCATAAGAGGAATCCAGCACTTCACTGGATTAGCCATGCGCTCAAAATAAATGCCAAGCGAACAATTTCCTTGAATGGGTGAGAAGCCCATCAGGCTTTGCATAGAGATTGTTTTAATTAGTAAGATAAGGGAAATTATGAATAAAAATATCAACAGAATCAATTATCCCCACAATGTTTGGCATTTATAGATAGCCTTTCAATGAAGGATCGACAAGCATTTTATGAACATAGGTGCATCATGTGACTTAAGTAACCAACGAGGGGGTAACATTATGCCCATTTGTATGAAGAATAAGCTGGGACATCAACATTTTCAAAACAGAGGCCTTTAAGAACTTAGCCACTTAAATAATGTTCTGAATTCCAAAGGTTTAAGCATCCACAGCTCACAGAAAGAAGCACTGATAACACGAGTAGTCCCATTAAAACAACTGAAACTATGTGTTAGTAAGCACTATAGCCAATGGTGTTTGTAGTATGAGGGCACAGGGTGCCGAACACTGAAAACTGAGTTGGTGGCAAACTGAAGAACAGACCCTTAAAATCCCTTGCTGTGACTACTAGAAAATGCTGCCTATTTTTGGTAGAACAATTTAACCCAAAGTCAGAATAAGTACAAATCTTAAATGAAAGATAAAAAATGAGGGAAATTCATGTAGGGCTGTGAAAACACCAGCTTGGTCTTCATTAGTGAGAAGGGACGGATCCTCAGGTGATGGAGTCAGGGCTAGGCCATTTTGCATCATCTAGAAACTGCCCAAAATGTATACGTTACAGGTGGATGGATGGACAGAGACCCAGCAAAGGTAACAAATGTCCTCCTGAAACAGCATTTATCAGACGCTGATCAAGTAGGTTAACATTTCACATAAGAAAGACTGCAAAGATATTAAAAGTTGGGCAACTGAAGAGACATTGCTCAGATAATAGGACACTGTCCTTTAAAATTCCTAATTGAAAAAACATCCAAACAGCAACACATCTCTGAATTTTGGGTTTTAAAAATAGAATTTGGATGAGGTAAAGGTCACTATTATTCTCCACTAAACAGGAAAGACTTTTTTACTTTTAAGTCTATATTTAGACTTCAATGGAAAGTTATGTTGTAACTTGAAGAATATTGCCAAACTTTCAACAGAATTGGGAGAACAGCACAATCTTAATCCAGGCCTGGTCTGGACACATGTTATGATTTTAACAAGTGCTTTGCATTGGAAAAGTTCTCAGTCACAGCAAACATTTAGTACCATTGGAACAGATGTTTCAAAATATGTAAGGAAACAGATCATTGTAAAAGAAACATCAAAAGTTTTACCTTGAAACTCTCAACAGTATCCAAATATAACAGGGATAAGCATACTGAGGCTCTGCTGCCTACTTCCATATCCACCTCACCCCTGTGGGGCCATTTATTTTGTGGTCTTTCAATTAAAGTCATAGGCTCCTTAAATCCTCAGTGGACAATGGATCCTCATCACAATCATCATAACTTTGTATACTTGGCAATGTTTGTTCCAAGGAAATAAAGGACTCAGTTAGCTCAGAGATTGAATTTCCTTTCACTTCTCCAGAGTACAATCTTTCCAGTTTGGGGTTAAGCTTGTTGGCAATGCAAGGGGAAAACAGATTGTTGTCATCTGCACTCTACATGGCTTTAATTTCTAGGGCTCCTGCAGCTCTTTAAACAGTCACTCCCTATATTAAAATAGTCTGAAATCAGACCTTCACATAGAACCTCTTCAAAACTGTAGGGTGAGAAGTTTGGGTTTAAATCCTCATCGCAAAAGAAACTGCCTTTGTTCTTCTGATTTTTATGGGCTCCAAATCCAGAAAGAGCCCAGTTCTACAACCCGAGATGATATACCCAAAGCCCCAAATCTTATGACAAGTGCTCACAAAATTTCAGTACCATGCAAAATGGAGGAAGTATCAAAAAAAATTTTTTTTTTCCTTTGTAAGATTCCTGGCATCTTGGGCCAAAATTTTGTGAGAAGGTAAGAGCTCACCATTGAACAATTCAAATACTAGCCCAAATTCAGCTTTAACATCCAAATCTTAGCTTAAGTTAGATCTGAACACCACTTCCTTGAACTATTTCTGTTCATATAAGGACCCTTTACATGGGTTATCAGTAGGATTTGAACCTAAGCCTTTTAATGCTGGAACACAGAACACTGCCCTTTATGCTACAGGAGTACCTCAATTAGTTAACATTAGTATAGGTTGTTATCCCCTCATTTAACATTCTTTATTAGTAGTACAGACTCTTCATGAACAACAGACGCACCCCCAAAACACTTTTGTTAAATAGAGGGTACCACGAGGTATAAATATTACCATCCAAAAGTCTCTAACCCATTCCAAAGAGAGCCTCAATTTTCCAAGCAGACAGGGATGACAATGTGCTGATAACAATCAGACAAGTTCCACCTGTGGGGTCTTGCAGTTGTCTCTCCAGCCAATGTAAGAACAGCTTTGATGATATCTAAAGGAAACCACATCTGATCTTAATCAGCCCAAAGAAAGTAACTGAGTTTGAGGCTTCAGAAGTAGCATGCAAAAAATGCAGTTTATATCACATTAAATAGGAAATAGCCTTCATAAGCATCCCTATCTTCCTAGTCAAAGAAAAAAAAGAACTTACACAGCATGTTTCATCTGACATACAATGTTTTCCCCATTTCTAGAAGGTAAATTGAGTCACTAAGAGGTATAGTGATTTCCACATGGTCATGCAGTGAAAACCTGCATTCTTGACTGGCAGAACTCTAATCACAAGATCATGCTGCATGCTAGGGATGTTAAGAAGTTAATAAATACCTAATCGTGTAGTTGATAGAATTTTGGCTGTGGCTCTGTAGAGTAAATGTAGTCAGAGCCAGGCAGGCAGCCCATCTCATACTACATTTAAACTGCAGAGCCGTAGCAGGGGTAGCTCCTGGACCCGGTGCAATCCAGGGCTGAGCAAGCTTACTCAGTTCTGGTCACACCAGGTCCAGCAGCCCCTGTCCCAGGGGGGGTCCCAGCAGGGGAGCTGGGACCCCCCTGAGGACAGGGGCTATTCCGGCAGAAGCTGCTTTGTGGCAGCCTCCCCACCCTCTCCCCCATGCTGCTGCCTCTCATAGAGGCAGCTGTGCAAAAGCAGGGAGCAGGTGGCACTACAGAGATGGTGCTGGGGGGAACTGGCTTTTAAGATGGCTCCCCCCCAGCACCGGTTCTTCTCCCCCCCCCTTGCTGCCTCTAATACAGAGGCAGCAAGGGGGGGCAGGGAGTGCAAGTAATCAAATTGACTACCTGATAAGCCTAGGCTTATTGGGTGGTCAACTACTCGAATACATCCCTACTGCATGTCTTCTCTCAATGTAACTTTTTAAATTGAACGCAAAATAAAAGTTCTCCTCCTCTTTATCTGATCATGCTGTGCAAGCAAGCAGATGTTATAGTGCGTAGAGGTTTGCTGGATTAAGATTTGAAAACTGCTGCACTTATAAATGCTCATCTTCTCTGTTTCCAGTTGTGTTTGGTTCCAGCTAGCTGTTAAACTCCATGGTTTAAGTACATTATTTGTTGGTGTGGGAGATACTGTTCTTACACAGCAATAGCCTGTGAGAGTGCTGGCTGCCATCCTAATGACGAGGTGGATCCTCCTTTGCTGGCTACGCCTAACACCTGTTAAGGGACGCTGACCTCATAACTAGGGGTACATTGAGTCCTGGCTCCAACACTCTTTAAGCAAGGCAGCTCTCAACGTGGTGAGCACACATCATAGTTTATTAAAGAATGCTTATAATAAAGAGTCAATGAAATAAAGTGTGTGTGTGTGAGAAAGAGAGAGTCATGGTATAACTAAATTAATTGCGAGTTTGTCCAAGAACAAACCCTGGTTACATTTAATTGTTGATTTTATACCATTCTGCTTCTTTTGTCTGTTAAAAATGCTCTCTTTTTCGTGCAGAATAAAATGACTAGACATCAATGAAAAGGAAAACTCATCAGGCACTTGACTGCTGAAGTGTCAGATGTTTGGGCTCTGATTCAAAACAATTTAGTAGAACTGAAAGGGATGCACATATGTTTGCTGCCATAGAACCTATGTAACAATCCCTTTTCATTATGGTCACATCTCAGTCAGCTGAGATGACTGCCACTGAAGAGATTCAGTGCAGTGCCTCTCAGTGAGGAAAAGTGATGATCTGACAGATCTGAAAGAGTGGTGGCACTATCAACTTCATCTCCCACACATGCCAGAGCTCTATTTTGGAGGGACTACCTCTCATGGTAACAGTAGTTTAGCCTCCATGGTCCATTGGCCTCTGAGTTGCCTTAGCTTCTCTGATAAGTCTGTCAACAGCAGGGCATATTGTGGTCACACCCCCCCCCCAAATGATCCCCATTTGTTCCCTCAAAAAAGAATGCGATGAGCAATTCATTTCACATAATGCACAGAAAAGCCTTTATATGGTAATGATTTGTCACCAACAGCTTTGGGCCTGGACTCAAACCAGTGACCTTGGGATGAGGTATGAGCTTGAACTAGATCACAGGGGTAATGGGGAGTGACTTGAAAATGCGTAAAGAGGTCTATTTTGAAGTAAATTCTTATATATCACTGTATTCTGCTGTGGAAAGGCAAGCTGGCCTTGAGGCTTGCAATTATGTCTGAAATTAGCATGTCAGCAGCATAGAGATCCAATCTCAGTTTTCATCATACCATTCTCAAGCCAGGTATACAGTGCCAAAGCTTCAAAGGAACTATGTCTCAAGCTTATCAAACAAGCAGAAAGAAGTGACACACCAAAGAGCCTATTCACTAAACAGTGGCTTTTATGGATCAGCCAACCATGTGAAGGTCTATTTTTCTTCTTGTTTAGGTGGCAAGAAATGTTGCATTACAAAGTATTTGAATACTAGTTATGGGCCATTTAGGTGAGTTCAGAATAGGAAGGGATGATTTATTGTAATCTAATTTCAAACCTACTTTAAATATCATGAATTAGAAGATTTGACTCAAGTTGTGAACTTTATAACATTTTGTATAAACATTCTGCTTAGCAGAGACAGGGACAAATAAAACACAAAGCAGCAAATGGAACAAAAAAGACAAAAGAAAAAACACAGATAATTATACACAAGACATACTACCTTGGATCAGTCTAACTTTTGCAGGATTCCTCTATCCCTCATACAAAGAACAAGATACCTTGGGAAAAATTTCAACAAATCATCCTTAGATTTTTCAATAACATTTGAAGGGAAAAAATAGATAGACTGGAACTAGAAGAAATAGATACATAAATTCAGAACCAGAAAAACTGAGTGGTAGGGACTATACCTGTCTTTGCACCTGGAAACTTTCTCTCTGCAACTTTACTCACAAAATTCATTAACTGCTGCTGTTTTTTTCCATGAGAGACTACATACAAGATCCTGATGTTGCTGGCCATTTAATAAAAGGCTGCGCTCTTGCACATACATCCCTACAACTGTCAACCTGGCTCCCAATCCTCTCTACTTTGCTTTGCTGCTTTTGTTGCCTACAGAATGTTGATAATGCAATTGAACTTTATGGTAGGTTTGATATATGGATTAAGTGAGATTAAATTAGGGATTAAGTTAGGCACAGTTTTCATAAAACCTCAATGCAGCTTTTAAAATCTGCAAGACTCATATTGCACCTCCAAGTTTGCACTGTGATTTTGTTCATCCAAAAACTGTTTGTGAATAGAAAAGGCATATGTCATTCTAGATCAGGGACAGAGATATCTTCCTACCTATCTCATGTGCATAAACGCTATTTGCACACATGAATACAAAACGTGAGCATCCATAAATGTTTGGTAAGCTGTTTTGAGGCTGCTTTTGAAAATATGACTTTAAATTTAGCCAGTGGTTCAGAAATTCATTTAAAAGACAGTATATAGACAGCAAATAGCATGGTTTCACTTAGCACATTAACAATTTAAATCAAAATGTAATCCTCACCAGAATCCCAAGGTAGGTAGCTACCATGGCACCATGTTAAGAAAGAGTTAAAAACAGGCATGCCACAAGTTTACTTAGCACCCCGTTTGAATGCAGCTTCTGTTCCAGGACAGACAGGTTTTTAAGCAGAATTTAACATAGACCATGTCTCAAACAAGATAGAAGAAGGGATCAGGGGCCCAAGGAGGGGAACAGGCTCGGGAAACAGTACATGCGAGAAGGGGGTCAAGAGGAGCCCCCTTCCTCCCCACTCTGGCCCTCACCTCCCTGACGGCAAGGTCCTGCAGCCAGGACCTCCCCATCTCTTCCTCAGCAGCACCGCACCAGCCAGGGTCTGGGGCCGCTCTGAGGAACATGGAGAGAAAAGTATATCGTCTCCTTGGCCTCACTGTTGGCACCACAGCACAGTCACTCCTGGTGGCTAGGAGATGTCACTACATCCCTGCAGGGGCTCACGGGACACTGTCACAGAACATCCCAGGCAGCCAGTTGCATTTTTTTTCCCCAGCATCATAACTGTATTGCGTGATATTAATTGTAGCTCTAGCCATTTGAGGGTGTTTTACTTCTCCTTATTCAAAACTGCCCCTATTTCTTATTATTGTCAACGAGGCTGAAAGTCAGCAAGATGGCAGTCTATCGGCATATAGCAGGAAGCCTGTCCTTAATAAAGCTGATTGCCACCTCCCACAGTTTTCATCTGGCTTCAAGCCATACCTACAGGCAAAATGTCTGGCACTATAGTGCACATGAAACTGGAAGACAAAAAGGACCATGAAGACCAGCAGAACTTGGGGACAGGAGTCAGCTTTCAGATGGACAGGGAGACGTGTGGCAAAAAGGAGGCTGAGAAAATGTAGAGAGGAATTATGAGGATAGATGACAAAGGGGAAAGCTCAGCAGCTCCCCCAGCCTGGGGTTAATGACAGAGAAGAGAAGTCCCTTCCAATCAGTCAGGAGAAGGCAGCGTTATCAGCTCTTAATCAATGATCATGAGCCACAGGATTTTGGACTCTACAGAAGAAGCTCTTGCAATGACACAGAAGTTTCTCCAATCCTGACATTTTTCAGGGGTAGGCAGAGCTGTATGCAAGACTATGTGGTGCTAAGAACACAAACCTGTCCTACTTTCAGTGGAAGGTCCTATAGTAGTGAGCAGATCCTGGACAGCAGGAGGCAGGGAGGAATTGGGGAAAAACTACTACTGGGTCCTGGATCCCAAACTCAGGAGCAACACTTTCCTGTCTCTTGCTGTACCAGGACATCTTCTGTATTTGGAATCAAGTCAGAAGAGAAGCCAGGAGGTGATGGAGCAGAAATCAAGATAATAATAGGAAACGCTGTTCCCCTGCTTTAAGGGTAAAGAGGATAAAGTGAGTCTCCATTTGAGAGGCATGCGTTTGTATGTGAAATTACAGGGTGACTTTTCAACCTAAAGCTATCACACACACATTGCCAGAATAAAAGAGTTAGAGTATCAAAGGACAGACTGAAGAACTTTTTTTTTTATTTCATGATTTGTGGGGCTAATCTGATTTATGATCTTTTAAGAAGGTCCAACTCGTGATTTTTGATCTCCTGAGTTTGGCAATAATGATGTTAAAAAAATAAAGACATGGGGGTTTGGGTCTCAGCACGACACTATGCAAGCCCATCTGATAGGCACTAGCCCCATAGTTTGACAAATCTGCTCTAATCCCTTTACCACTACTTGAGTGTAAAAAGCAGGCGTAATCATGAGGGAGTTAACTCCTGCTCTGGCACTGTTGGTAGAGACCATCTGTACTGAGATGTTTTCTAACAGCATCCTTGATGTTACACATGTGAATATTTATACCACATTCTCTGTGCCTGGCCCCAATATAACTTGCACTGGAGAAATCCCTTATTGAAATAAACTGAATTACAGGCATGTAAACCAGGACAGCCAAAAGCAAATTTAGGCCCTGTGGCTCTTCAGCCACACTGCAGACATTTTCTAGGAATATAGTGAGATTTTTCATCCAGTGTCACATTTGTGACTCTTAGTGTATTTCAGCAGAGAATCAGGTAGAAGGAAGCTCACAATTCAAAGAAAGAAGCTATGGAGATATGGAAGTGCTGTTTTTCTTAGAAAGCATAAAAAAAAAGAAAAGAGCACTTAAAGGATCTGGAGCTCAGAGACAGTCTGAGGCAACTAAAAAACATCCCAAAGAGACTGTCACACCTGAAAGATGCATGAATCATAAAGTGTATTTTTTGCGTTTTAGTCTTTTCTGAATGCATTTTGTGAAACTGAGATTCACATCCATAATAATTGTCATGCTATCTGGAGTGGTTCATAGCTGTGAGTGCCTACTTCAGAGTATACTCAAAAGCAGACACCCCAAAGTGGTGGTGTGTTCTGTAAGTAGATTTCATCTACCCAGTACCACATGTGAATTCCCAAACTACTAAAATAGTCTCATAATGAAGTCACAGACAATCCCCTAGTCTATCTTGCCACATAGGAAAGATGAAATATGTGATAAATGGTCATTTACACACACGCAAAATCACAATACTCAAGTTTACACCCAGCCCAATCACTCATCCAGGTTATTTGCACCCTAAACCTCACATCAAAAACTATGCTGGTAGCCAGTTCTGTAGCAAACTAACTAAAGGTTTATCAGCTAGGGGAGAGGAATGAGAATTAGAGGAAGATTAAAACAGGTAAAATATATGTACAGGTGAGTGAGAATCATAGAACACTAGAACTGGAAGGGACCTCAAGAGGTCATCAAGTCCAGTCCCCTGCCCTCATGGCAGGACCCAGTACCACCTAGACCATCCCTGATAGTTGTCTATCTAACCTGATCTTAAATATCTCCACAAATGGAGATTCCACAACCTCCCTAGGCAACTTATTCCAGTGTTTAACCACCCTGACAGTTAGGAAGATTTTCCTAATGTGCAACCTAAACCTCCCTTGCTCCTGTTTAAGCCCATTGCTTCTTGTCCTATCCTCATAGGCTAAGGAGAACAATTTTTCTCCCTCCTTCATGTGACACCCTTTTAGATACCTGAAAACTGCTATCATGTCCCCTCTCAGTCATCTCCTTTCCAAACTAAACAAGCCCAGTTCTTTCAGTCTTCCTTCATAGGTCATGTTCTCTAGACCTTTAATCATCCTTGTTGTTCTTCTCTGGACCTTCTCCAGTTTCTCCACATCTTTCCTGAAATGTGGTGCCTAGAACTGGACACAATACTCTAATTGAGGCCTAATCAGCACAGAGTAGAACGGAAGAATGATTTCTCGTGTCTTGCTCACAACACTCCTATTAATGTATCCCAGAATCACATTTACTTTTTTTGCAACAGTGTCAAACTGTTGACTCATATTTAGCTTGTGGTCTACTATGACCCCTAGATCCCCTTCTGCGGTACTCCTTCCTAGATAGTCGCTTCCCATTCTGTAGGTGTGAAATGGATTGTTCCTTCCTAAGTTGAGTACTTTAAGAACATAAGAATGGCCATACTGGGTCAGACCAAAGGTCCATCTAGCCCAGTATCCTGTCTGCCGACAGTGGCCAGCACCAGGTGCCCCAGAGAGGGTGAACCGAAGACAATGATCAAGCGATTTGTCTCCTGCCATCCCTCTCCAGCCTCTGACAAACAGAGGCCAAGGACACCATTTTATCCCCTGGCTAATAGCCTTTTATGGACCTAACCTCCATGAAATTATCTAGCTTCTCTTTAAACTCTATTATAGTCCTAGCCTTCACAGCCTCCCCTGGCAAGGAGTTCCACAGGCTGACTACACACTGTGTGAAGAAGAACTTTCTTTTATTAGTTTTAAACCTGCTACCCATTAATTTCATTTGGTGTCCTCTAGTTCTTCTATTTAGGGAACTAATAAATAACTTCTCTTTATCGGCCCTCTCCACACCACTCATGATTTTATATACCTCTATCATATCCCCCCTCAGTCTCCTCTTTTCTAAACTGAAAAGTCCCAGTCTCTTTAGCCTCTCCTCATATGGGACCCGTTCCAAACCCCGAATCATTTCAGTTGCCCTTTTCTGAACCCTTTCCAAGGCCAAAATATCTTTTTTGAGGTGAGGAGACCACATCTGTACACAATATTCAAGATGTGGGCGTACCATAGTTTTATACAGGGGCAGTAAGATATTCTGGGTCTTATTTTCTATCCCTTTCTTAATAATTCCTAGCATCCTATTTGCCTTTTTGACTGCTGCTGCACACTGTGTGGAAGTTTTCAGAGAACTGTCCACGATAACTCCAAGATCTCTTTCCTGATTTGTCGTAGCCAAATTAGCCCCCATCATACTGTACGTATAGTTGCGGTTATTTTTCCTGATGTGCATTATTTTACACTTATCCACATTAAATTTCATTTGCCATTTTGTTGCCCAATCACTCAGTTTGGTGAGATCTTCTTGGAGTCCCTCACAGTCTGCTTCTGTCTTGACTATCCTAAACAGTTTGGTATCATCTGCAAACGTTACCACCTCACTGCTTACCCCTTTCTCCAGATCATTTATGAATAAGTTGAACAGGATTGGTCCTAGGACCGACCCTTGGGGGACACCACTAGTTACCCCTCTCCATTCTGAAAATTTACCATTTATTCCTACCCTTTGTTTCCTGTCTTTTAACCAGTTCTCAATCCAAGAAAGGACCTTCCCTCTTATCCCATGGCCATGTAATGTACACAAGAGCCTTTGGTGAGGGACCTTGTCAAAGGCTTTCTGAAAATCTAAGTATACTATATCTACTGGATCCCCCTTGTCCGCATGTTTGTTAACCCCTTCAAAGAACTCTCATAGATTAGTAAGACAGGATTTCCCTTTACAGAAACCATGTTGACTTTTGTCCAACAAATTATGTTCTTCTACATGCTTCACAATTTTATTCTTTACTATTGTTTCGACTAATTTGCCCGGTACTGAAGTTAGACTTACCGGTCTGTAATTGCCCGGATCGCCTCTAGAGCCCTTTTTAAATATTGGTGTCACGTTGGCTACCTTCCAGTCATTAGGTACGGAAGCCGACTTAAGGGATAGGTTACAAACCACAGATAATAGTTCAGCAATTTCCCATTTGAATTCTTTTAGAACCCTTGGATGAATGCCATCCGGTCCCGGAGATTTGTTAACATTACGTTTTTCTATTTGTTCCAAAACCTCCTCTAATGACACTTCAATCCGGGACAGTTCCTCAGATTCATCACCCACAAAGGACGGTGCAGATTTGGGAATCTCCCCAACGTCCTCAGCCGTGAAGACTGAAGCAAATAAATCATTTCGTTTCTCCGCAATGGCTTTATTGTCCTTGATTGCGCCTTTTATAGTTCGATCGTCTAGGGGACCCACAGGTTTTTTAGCAGGCTTCCTGCTTCTAATGTACTTAAAAAAACATTTTGCTATTTCTTTTTGAGTTTTTGGCTAGCTGTTCCTCAAAATCTTTTTTTGCTTTTCTTATTACATTTTTACACTTGATTTGACTGTGTTTATGTTCTTTTCTATTTATCTCACTAGGATTGGACTTCCACTTCTTAAAAGATGCCTTTTTGTCCCTCGCTGCTTCTTTTACATGGTGGTTAAGCCATGGTGACACTTTTTTAGGTCTCTTGCTATGTTTTTTAATTTGGGGTATACATTTAAGTTGGGCCTCTATTATGGTGTCTTTAAAAAGTTTCCATGCAGCTTGCAGGGATTTGGCTCTAGTCACTGTGCCTTTTAATTTCTGTTTAACTAGCCTCCTCATTTTTGTGTAATTCCCCTTTTTGAAATTAAATGCAAGGGTGCTGGACTGCTGAGGTGTTCTACCCACCACAGGAATGTTGAATGTTATTATATTATGGTCACTATTCCCAAGCGGTCCTGTAACGGTTATTTCCTGGACCTGATCCTGCACTCCACTCAGGACTAAATTGAGACTTGCCTCTCCCCTTGTGGGTTCCTGCACCAGCTGCTCCAAGAAGCAATCATTTAGGCCATTGAGAAATTTTATCTCCGCTTCTCTTCCTGAGGTGACATGTACCCAGTCAATATGGGGATAATTAAAATCCCCCATTATTATAGAGTTCTTTATTCTGGTAGCCTCTCTAATCTCCCTCAGCATTTCAATGTCAGTATCGCTGTCCTGGTCAGGTGGTCGGTAATATATCCCTACTGCTAATTTCTTATTATTGGAGCATGGAATTACTATCCATAGCGATTCTATTGAACATGTTGATTCACTTAATATTTTTATTTCATTTGATTCTACATTATCTTTCACATACAGTGCCACTCCACCACCCACCCGGCCTGCTCTATCCTTTCGATATATTTTATATCCCGGTATGATTGTGTCCCACAGATTTTCCTCATTCCACCAGGTTTCAGTGATGCCTATTATGTCAATCTCCTCATTTAATACTAGGTACTCTAGTTCGCCCATCTTATTAGTCAGACTCCTAGCATTTGTGTAGAAGCACTTTAAAAATTTGCCACTGCTTATTTGTCTGCTCTTTCCTGGTGCACTGGATTCCTTTGTATGTGGTTGTTTGTCTGCTCTGGCCCATGGTTTGCCCTCTCCCCTCCTCTCTTTCTGACTACAGCTTAGAGAATCTCTATCAATGGATTCTCCTCTAAGAGAAGTCTCCCTCCGATTTACGTGCATCTCCGCACCAATCGGCTTTCCCCCATCTCTTAGTTTAAAAACTGCTCTACAGCCTTTTTAGTCTCATCCACTCATTGAGACTCTGAAGCTCTGCCTGCCTACCTGGCCCTGCGCGTGGAACTGGAAGCATTTCTGAGAATGCCACCATAGAGGTCCTGGATTTCAGTCTCTTTCCTAGCAGCCTAAATTTGGCCTCCAGGATATCTCTCCTACCCTTCCCTACGTCATTGGTACCTACATGTACCACGACCACCGGCTCCTCCCCAGCACTACACATAAGTCTATCTACTTTGCATTTGTCCTTATTAAACTTCATCCTATTTACCTCAGACCATTTCTCCAGTTTGTCCAGATCATTTTGAATTATGACCCTATCCTCCAGAGCAGTTGCAACCCCTCCCAGCTTCATATCATCTGGAAACTTAATAAGCGTACTCTCTATGCCAATATCTAAATCATTGATGAAGATATTGAACAGAACTGGTCCCAAAACAGACCCCTGTGGAACCCCGCTTGTTATGCCCTTCCAGCAGGATTGTGAACTGTTAATAACTAGTCTCTGAGAATGATTACCCAGCCAGTTATGCACCCACCTTATAGTAGCCCCATCTAAGTTGTATTTGTCTAGTTTATTGATAAGAATATCATACGAGACTGTATCAAATGCCTTACTAAAGTCTAGGTATACCATGTCCACCGCTTCTCCCTTATCCACAAGACTCATTATCCTATCAAAGAAAGCTATTCGATTGGTTTGAACATAAGAACATAAGAACATAAGAATGGCCATACTGGGTCAGACCAAAGGTCCATCGAGCCCAGCATCCCATCTGCCGACGGTGGCCAATGCCAGGTGCCCCAGAGAAGGAGAACAGAAGACAATGATCAAGTGATTTATCTCCTGCCATCCATCTCCTGCCCTTGTTATGAAGGCTAGGGCACCATACTTTATCCCTGGCTAATAGCCATTTATGGACCTAACCTGCAAAAATTTATCAAGCTCTTTTTTAAACCCTAATAGAGTCCTGGCCTTCACAGCCTCCTCGGGCAAGGAGTTCCACAGGTTGACTGTGCGCTGTGTGAAGAAAAATTTCCTTTTATTAGTTTTGAACCTACTACCCATCAATTTCATTTGGTGTCCCCTAGTTCTTGTATTATGGGAAAAGGTAAATAATTTTTCTATAATCACTTTCTCCACACCATTCATGATTTTATATACCTCTATCATATCGCCCCTCAATCGCCTTTTTTCCAAACTGAAAAGTCCCAGTCTCTCTAGCCTCTCCCCATATGGGACCCTTTCCAAGCCCCCTAATCATCTTAGTCGCCCTTTTCTGAACCTTTTCTAATGCCAATATATCTTTTTTGAGGTGAGGAGACCACATCTGCACGCAGTACTCGAGATGTGGGCGTACCATAGTTTTATATAGGGGAAGTATGATATCTTTTGTCTTATTATCTATCCCTTTTTTAATAATTCCTAACATCCTATTTGCCTTACTAACTGCCGCTGCACACTGCGTGGATGTCTTCATAGAACTATCCACTATAACTCCAAGATCCCTTTCCTGATCTGTCGTAGCTAAATTTGACCCCATCATGTAGTACGTGTAATTTGGGTTATTTTTTCCAACATGCATTACCTTACACTTACCCACATTAAATTTCATTTGCCATTTTGCTGCCCAATCACTCAGTTTGCTGAGATCTTTTTGTAGTTCTTCACAATCCCTTTTGCTTTTGACTGTCCTGAACAACTTTGTGTCATCTGCAAACTTGGCCACCTCACTGCTTACCTCATTTTCTAGATCATTGATGAACAAGTTGAACAGGATTGGTCCCAGTACTGACCCCTGGGGAACACCACTAGTTACCCTCCTCCATTGTGAAAATTTACCATTTATTCCCACCCTTTGTTTTCTGTCTTTTAACCAATTCTTGATCCATGAAAGGACCTTTCCTCCTATCCCATGACCACCTAATTTACGTAAAAGCCTTTGGTGTGGGACCGTGTCAAAGGCTTTCTGGAAATCTAGGTATATTATATCCACTGGGTGCCCCTTGTCCGCATGTTTATTAACCCCTTCAAAGAATTCTAACAAATTAGTTAGACACGACTTCCCTCTGCAGAAACCATGCTGACTTTTGCCCAACAATTCGTGCTCTTCTATGTGCCTTGCAATTTTACTCTTTACTAGTGTTTCTACTAATTTGCCTGGTACTGATGTTAAACTTATCGGTCTATAATTGCCAGGATCTCCTCTAGAGCCTTTTTTAAATATTGGTGTTATATTGGCCATCTTCCAGTCATTTGGTACCAAAGTGGATTTAAAGGATAGGTTACAAACCACTGTTAATAACTCCGCAATTTCACATTTGAGTTCTTTCAGAACCCTTGGGTGAATGCCGTCTGGTCCCGGAGACTTGTTACTATTCAGCTTATCAATTAATTCCATAACCTCCTCTAATGTCACTTCAATCTGAGTGAGTTCCTCAGATTTGTCACCTAAAAAGGCTGGCTCAGATTTAGGAACCTCTGTAACATCCTCAGCCGTGAAGACTGAAGCAAAGAAATCATTTAATCGCTCCGCAATGGCACTGTCTTCCTTGATCGCTTCTTTTATATCTTTATCATCCAAGGGCCCCACTGCTTTTTTAGCGGGCTTCCTGCTTCTAATGTATTTAAAAAACATTTTACTATCATTTTTTGAATTTTTGGCTAGCTGTTCCTCAAACTCTTTTTTGGCTTTTCTTACTACATTATGACACTTAATTTGGGAGTGTTTATGTTCCTTTCTATTTTCCTCACTAGGATTTGACTTCCACTTTTTAAAAGCTGCCCTTTTCTCTCTCACTGCCTTTTTAACATGGCTGTTTAGCCATGGTGGTTCTTTGTTAGGTCTCTTACTGTGTTTTTTTATTTGGGGTATACATTTAACTTGGGCCTCTAGTATGGTGTCTTTAAACAGTTCCCATGCAGCTTCCAGGGATTTTAGTTTAATTACTCTCCCTTTTAGTTTCTGTTTAACTAGCTTCCTCATTTTAGTGTAATTCCCCTTTTTGAAATTAAATGCCAGAGTGTTTGACCGCTGCGGTGTTCTTCCCAACACAGGAATATTAAAAGTTATTATATTGTGGTCACTATTTCCAAGCGGTCCAGTAACAGTTACCTCTTGGACCAGATCCTGCGTTCCAGTCAAGACTAGGTCGAGAATCGACTCTCCCCTTGTGGGTTCCTGTACTAGCTGCTCCAAGAAGCAGTCATTTAAGGCATCAAGAAATTTAATCTCTGAATCCCGTCCTGAGGTGACATGCACCCAATCAATATGGGGATAATTGAAATCTCCTATTATTACTGTGTTTTTTATTTTGGTAGCCTCTCTAATCTCCCTTATCATTTCAGCATCACTATCACTGTCCTGGTTAGGTGGTCGGTAATATATTCCTAATGCCATATTCATATTAGAGGAATGAATTGTTATCCATAATGATTCTATGGAACATTTTGATTCCTTTAGGATTTTTACTTCATTTGATTCTATATTATCCTTCACATATAGTACCACTCCGCCACCCGCACGACCTGTTCTGTCTTTCCGATATAATTTATATCCCGGTATGATAGTGTCCCACTGATTGTCCTCATTCCACCATGTTTCTGAGATGCCTATTATGTCAACTTCCTCCTTTGATATGAGGTACTCCAGTTCACCCATCTTATTAGACAGACTCCTAGCATTAGTGTAAAAGCATGTTAGAAAACTACCACTATTTATATGTCCGCCTTTCTCAGACACATTGGATTTTTTTATGCACGATTGTTTCACATCTGATCTTGCCCATATATTATTTCCCACGTTCCCTATCTGACTAACTTCTAGGGAATCCCTACCTATGGAGCCTCGTGTAAGAGAAGTCTCCGTCCGATCCAAGTGCTCCCCCGCACCAATCGGCTTTCCCCCACCTCTTAGTTTAAAAACTGCTCTACGACCTTTTTAATGTTTAATGCCAGCAGTCTGGATCCACCTCGATTTAGGTGGAGCCCATCATTCCTGTATAGGCTCCCCCTACCCCAAAAGTGTCCCCAGTTCCTAATAAATCTAAACCCCTCTTCCCTGCACCATCGTCTCATCCACGCATTGAGACTCTGAAGTTCTGCCTGTCTATCTGGCCCTGCGCGTGGAACTGGAAGCATTTCAGAGAATGCCACCAAAGATGTTCTGGATTTCAGTCTCTTTCCTAGTAACCTAAATTTGGCCTCCAGAACATCTCTTCTACCCTTCCCTATGTCATTGGTACCAACATGTACCACGACGACCGGCTCCTCCCCAGCACTGCCCATAAGTCTGTCTAGATGCCTCGAGAGATCCGCAACCTTCGCACCAGGCAGGCAAGTAACCATACGGTTCTCCCGGTCATCACAAACCCAACTATCTATATTTCTAATGATCGAATCCCCCACTACTAAAACCTGCTTCTTCCTAACAGCTGGAGCTCCGTCCCCCGGAGAAGTATCCTCGGCATGAGAGGATACAACATCACCCTCTGGAAGGAGGGTCCCAACTATGGGATGGTTTCCCTCTGCTCCCATTGACTGCTCTCCTTCCCTGAGCCTTTCATCCTCCGTAACAGCATCAGGACTGTCAGATTTGAGGTGGGACAGCCCTACTATGTCCCGGAAAGTCTCATCCACAAACACCTCTGCCTTCCTTAGCTCTTCCAGTTCAGCCACCCTGGCCTCCAAAGCACGCACTCGGTCTCTGAGGGCCAGGAGCTCCTTGCATCGAGCGCACACATACGCCACCCACCCACAGGGTAGGTAGTCATACATACTGCACTCGACACAATAAACAGGATAGCCCCCACTCTGCTGCTGGGCTTCTGCCTCCATTTCCTACTCTAATTATATATGAGGGTTAATTAAATGTTTCAGATAGAGGTTGTTATAAAGGATTTAGTTTAAGGGCAATAGAAGTCACTGGCTCCCCCCAAGCTCCCCCTCTAAACTCCCTCCTGTTAGCACTCACCCTGTTCGCGAGCACCCGGTCGCAAAGCTCCCTGGTCGCTTACCAGCAGGGTTTAAGTGCTCAGCCTCCCTGATAGCTCCTCCCTCTGCCTACAGCTCAGCCAATCAGCACACGGTGTTTCAATTCAAACCTAATCAGCTTCCAACTGCCTGCCTGCCTGCCTGAGCACACGGCCTTTCAAACAAACAAACAAACACACTCAGCTCAGCACTCCAAACGCTCCAAACAAACAAACAAACTCCAAACAAACAAACTCCAAACAAACACACACAAGCCCAAAACCTCCAAATATAAGCAGCCACTTACCCCAAGGTGCTTTAGTTTGCTCCTTCCTTCTCCTCCTCCAGGAGAGCCTCTCAAAACTCCCTCCTGTTAGCACTCACCCTGTTCGCGAGCACCCGGTCGCAAAGCTCCAAGACATGATTTGTTCTTTATAAATCCAAGCTGGCTGTTACCTATCACTTTATTATCTTCCAGGAGTTTGCAGATGAATTCCTTAATTACTTGCTCCATTATCTTCCCTGGCACAGAAGTTAAACTGACTGGCCTGTAGTTTCCTGGATTGTTCTTATTTCCCCTTTTTATAGATGGGCACTATATTTGCCCTTTTCCAGTCTTCTGGAATCTCTCCTGTCTTCCATGATTTTTCGAAGATGATAGCTAAAGGCTCAGATACCTCCTCTATCAGCTCCTTGAGTATTCTAGGATGCATTTCATCAGACCCTGGTGACTTGCAGACATCTAACTTTTCTAAATGATTTTTAACTTGTTCTTTTTTTATTCTAAACCTACCCCCTTCCCACTAGCATTCACCATGTTAGGCATTCCTTCATCAGACTTCTTGGTGCAGACTGAAACAAAGAAGTCATTAAGCACCTCTGCCATTCCAAGGTTCCTGTTATTGTTTCTCCCGCCTCACTGAGCAGTGGGCCTACCCTGTCCCTGGTCTTCCTCTTGTTTCTAATATATTTATAGAATGTCTTCTTGTTTCCCTTTATGTCTGTAGCTAGTCTGAGCTCGTTTTGTGCCTTTGCCTTTCTAATCTTGCCCCTGCATACCTGTATTATTTGCTTATATTCATCCTTTGTAATTTGTCCTAGTTTCCACTTTTTATATGACTCCTTTTTTATTTTTAGAACATCATATTTTTAGAATCTGTAATTCCAAATGGCAGGAGAGATGTCGTAATCTTCCAGTTTCCCAAAAGTATCTCAGGGCTACCCAGAGTTAACTCTGGTGATCTCCATCTTCTCATGTGGTTATTCTACCCTGTTAGAATGCAAACAAGCCAGAGATGAAGAATTTTTCTTTTTGTCCATATTTATAGTATCTTCTCACAGAAAAACAAGATGACAGTTTGTCAACCTATGTGAATCCTTTCTCTGATGACAGAGAGAGAGAGGAATGCATTTAGAGTCTTTAATCTCTTATCATCATAGGTGCACAAACTAGGCATGCTTAGGGCGCTGCCACATCCCCTGGCTGGAAGTGGTTTTTATTATATACAGTAATTCCTCACTTAACACGTGCCCGCTTAACACGTTTTCGCGATGGCACAATTTTTTTTTTAGGGAACATTTTTCAAACAACACGACCCATCCCCGCAATAACACTATTTCCCCTACCAACCAGACGGTCACTGGCAGCTGTGTGGGGCTTTCCCTGCCTCCCTGCAAAGCAGCAGAGGTTTGCCACTTGCCACGCCGTTCCCCGGCGACCCCCTCTGGCCGGATGCCTCACTCCCTCTCCTCCACCCCACTCTTGCAGCCAGTGGCTGGGTTTCCCCAGCTGGCTGGTCGCCGGCAGCTGATCGGGGCTTCCCCTGCCTCCCTGCAAAGTGGCAGAGGTTCGCCGCTCACCGCGCCGTTCCCCGGCAACCCCCTCTGGCTGGATGCCTCACGTCCAGCGAGGAGGGGTCGCCGGGGAATGGCGCAGCAAGCGGCGAACCTCCACCGCTTTGTAAGGAGGCAGGGGAAGCCCTGTGCAGCTGCCGGTGACTGGCCAGCTGGGGAAACCCAGCCACCGGCTGCAAGCAGGAGGCAGAGGAGAGGGAGTGAAGCATCCCCAGAGGGGGTCACTGGGGAACGGCACAGCAAGCAGTGAACTTCCGCCGATTTGCAAGGAGGCAGGGGAAGTCCCGCGAAGCTGCCGGCGACTGGCCAGCTGAGGAAACTCAGCCGCCGGCTGTAAGCCCCCTCCCCTGTCCTTCCTTTCCCTTCTCCAGAGCCAAACACCTCCCCTCTCTGCTATAACCCAGTCCTCTTTCTCCCCCAACCTTATGTCCTGGTCCCAGCTGCTAACAAGTGCAGGCTGGAGCTGCGAGCGCACATGGGCTTGAAATGCAACCCCCACCTTTTCCATTATTTTCAATGGGAAAATTGACCCCACATAACACATTTTCACTTAGCACGATCATTTTCTGAAACGTATCTACCGTGTTAAATGAGGAATTACTGTACAGGCTCTCAGCAGCCCCACTATACACATTGTCCCAGCACCTCTGCCAGTCATCATCAAAAATGACCATTTACTTTGAAATGCACAAGAATTAGCACTTTCCTGTAATTTTTTTTCATTTGCATTACACAAGGCTTCTTTCTTGTTGGATAGGTTATTTGATTGCAGGGTATATAAAACAAACATTTGGTATTATATTATAACAGGATACACATAAATGAACACAAAGCATGCTGCCCGTCCTATTAGTTTTCACCAGATACATTCATCAATCACTTCGAACTATACCGATGGTGTCCAACCAGTTCTGAAGCAGTAGCCACTATAATGGCAACTGCTATAGCAAACTAACCAACTCAGCCAGCCAACTAGCCACAATGTTCAAGCCAACTAGTCACACTCAACTGGCCAAATAGCCACATGTGGCTAGAGGCTGGCGTTTTGGATACCACGAAACTATACTAATACACAAGCAAAGGGGCCTGGCTTCAAGCTGTGAGTTTGTCAGTTCTCAGCCAACGCCTAGATTTGGCCACAGCTAGCACTTGGTTTACCCATGCCACATAGTTATGCTTCCAGAGTTTGACAAAACTTTTCTTTTTCAGTTTACATTGTAAAAGTGACTAAAAATATTTTATGACCCGAACCTGTTCTTAATTACAGAGCTGTAAATCTGAAGTAGATTGATCAATTTCAAGAGATCAGATGATCAATCAAGATACTTATGCCATTTGGTGGCCAAGATATTTTGTTTGAGTGTATAATTCTGGCAAATCCAAACCCTACCTTTGATTCAACCTTGAACCCTAAATACTAATCTAAATCTAATCCAGATCTCCAGCCTCCCTCAACCTATTGTGCTTTCTAAATGCCAGTATGATTATGTGTGTAAAGAACATTCAGATACTCAAGTGAATTGGTGCTATATAAGTGCAAATTATAATCACTGGCTACATGCTCTATGTGGTACAATACACAGAATGAAGACAGTGCTTGCCCTGAAGTGTTTATAGTTAAAAAGAGAAGAACTATTACATGGGACCAAAGAAATAACCTGGAGTTACAGAAATATGTTTGTGATTGGTTAGTTCACTTCTTACTGACCCTGCTGAATAAATGAGGCTTAAGGAAGGCTTTAAATGAGTGAAAGGAGTAGCATGGAAAACTGAAATAAGAAGAGCTTTCCAGGCCTGGAGAAAGGAACAAAGATGGAAACGGGAGAAAGACAGCAATGGACCATTGTAGCTGGGGGAATGGAGAAGGCAGAGATAGTGATGTAAGAAGAAAGGAATATAAGATGACTCAAGAAATAAAAGCATGCTAACCATGCATTAAGGATTGTATATGATTGTATTGGTTGGTCACCAGGCCCTAAAGGATTTGGGCTTTGGAAAGAAAAGTTGAAGTAGATAGTATAAAACAATGAAAATGTAAGTTTCCATCAAAACCACATTTTCAAAAGATCACAAAGATTAAAACCTTGGAAAAAAGAGTTACATAAACATTAATGACTAAACGTATAAGGAATGTCTTAACCTGTGAGCATTGTGTTCCAAGTACTAATTTACTGGCTACTGCAGTTAAATTAGTATTATGTTACAGAAGGACATTTTTTCATAATTCAAGAATTTCAGAAACTGGCTGCTTTGTGGAGTTGGGACCTACTCTTTCCAGTTGTTTCTATTTGAAGCAATTATTAACAGAACCATTGTGCGGTAAAGATAAACATAAGAATACAATGCACTTCAGTTAATATCCATGCAGAAAAGCACAGAAACCCATTGGGCCACAACTGCAGTCTGAGTTTGTTTGTTTTTATCCAGAATAATGATTAATATCATGGCCCCACCCTGCATTGAGGGTAAAAAACACAATCCTCTCCCAAGAAGTGACTCAGCGTATTCACTCCCAGCTATCTATGAGATTCCTTGGAAAGAATGTGAGGTCCAGAATACTTCGTTGTTTCATCCCAAAAAACTGTCAGACCTTTCAGAGCTATAAAAGAGTAAATGCTTTATCACTATTCCACACCTGTCTTTGTTCCTCAAAATTATCCCTGCAATTCTGCAGCAGAAAAACCTCTCAGTTTCTGACTGTGCTTCTAATATTCTTAAACATCTTACCAAGAACCAGATAGACCAAAAGTTCAGAATGTGAAATGATATCCAAGTAAACCATGGGTGTGAGCCAAAGCCCGCTAAAGTCACTGGGAAGACTCCCATTCACTTAAAAGCAGGCTTTGGACTGGGCCTTTTACTTTTTTGGTAGTTGATTTTTTACTAATCATGTAGCTTTTAGTCACCATTCTGAAATAAGTGGAATTAAGTCCTATATTGTGTTATCATATTTTCTCTCCTCATAGAAATGTCTTTAATATATTAATTGGAACTTTCCCAGTGTGTGTGTGTGAAGGGGTCAACTCATTGTTGCTAACTCCTTGTGGCTGGGTGTAGTGTAGCAACTTTCTCCCTCTTGGGTGTCTCCTGTTCACAGCTACTCCACTTCTGCAGGGACCTGCCTCATCCCGTGACTCAGCCTCCAGCCAGATCACTTGAAAGTATCTTCCTTCTAAGACAGTCTGAACAAAAGACAATAAGAATTAATGCAAACTAAATTAATGAGAAATTAATAATCAGCCAGGTCTGTTCTCTTCTCTTGTCTGTGAACAAGTGAGCTGCTCTGCTCCCCTTTAAAGCTCCTGCTCCAGCTTCTGCATTTCTTGTAGGACTGCTCCTTAATCCCGTGTTGTCCAGTGTGAAGTTTGCATATCCCCATAACAGTAACTTGCACAATAAGAAAGAGGAAAGGAACACAGTGTATCCCTGTCTTTCAAAGGTTCTGTATCTGTAGTCACCTATTAAATACAACGCTCATATACATAATTGGTTACCCTGAAATTCAGAACTTTAAAATGAAGAAAGGCATTTTCCTCTGTTCAGACTTAGGTGGTTTCATAAACAGGGATGTCAACGTGTAGTCGATTACACAATTAACTGATAAGACTGGGCTTATTGGTTAATCTTATCGACTAAATGCACTTCCCCGCCCCCTTGCTGCCTCTGTATCATAGGTTTTAACCAAAGGATTTCATATAACACCACTTAATAAACAACTAACTCTTCAACAATAATCAGCACATCCACATTTGTAGAATTGATAACTCTTTTGTAATAAGTTTTGGCTGCATTGATAACTCTATTCATTAAGTTGGGTTGTCTAGCCCATACTTAAAGCAATTTCCATCCAAATTAACATAAGATGAGTCCTCAGACATGGATAGAACATTAGCTTATGTCTTGGATAGAGCTGTATAAGCAGTATGGATCACCAATGGTTAGCACTGCATGAAGTATTGTCAGGTTAGTAGTAGTTGGCAGTGCAATAGAAAAGTACAGAACTAAAATTTCTCTTTTTTCAAGAGGGGGGATCCTACCTTCCAGAACTTCATGCATTGGGTGGAAAGTTTGCTGTGCAGTTATGAGTCAGAATAAATCATACAAGTACAAGCAGTCATTAAGGGTGTCTTCAAGTTACTACTCAGAATAGCAAGTCTGTTGAATTTCTCCACTTTGCATGTACAATACACAGATACCTCCTCCAGGTCTTCTTTCAATTTCTGAGAGTTCTTCAAGAGAAGAGACTTGGCAGGAGAATATTTTTACATTCTTCCTTATTTTACATTTTGAAGGAAAACAAGAAGCTAATTATCAGCCCCATTTATGAGCTTGAATAAGAAAAAAATACCAGGTTAGTCAAGGGTTCGGACATCTGCTTTTAAGGTAGCTATATGCAGTGTTATAGCCAGCAGGCAGATCATTCCTACATCCAAATAAGCTATTCCCTGTCTCATATGTAAATAATGGGCTATATTAATCCCTTCTTTAACTCCAGTGAAGTAATCAGAGGTGGCTCTTTTCTTTCTTTCACACTACACTTTTTAAATGTAGAAATGTCTTTTGAGGGACACATACAAACTATCCAGAAATACATAAAAGTAAAGCACAACTGTGATGCACGGGAGGAGTACTGCCTATCAAGGGTTAAACTCAGAGAATCCCTGAAATAGTCCAGGAAGTATTGGCAGGAAGCCAGGTGAACTGAAGGGAAGAAAGTGTTAAGATTTTAATTGAAACACGGAGGCTCTGAGAAAGATGGAACAAGTCTGGGAGGCATAAATGAAATGTACAGTAATAACTATGTCCAGGAAAACAAAACTTTGAAGCAACAAATGTAAGTAGACAGGGAATGTTTATATAGAAGCAATCAGGTTATCTTCTTTGTTTTGGAGTTTGGTTAAATTCCTCTGTGCTGAATCCATTTGCCCCCCCCACACACACACACACACTGTAACTGAAGCTGAATCCCAGGAAAGCAATTCTCTGTGTTTTAATTTGTTTTCTAAGTTGCTCTATAACACCTAGCAACCCAGTATGCTTTACCAAGTATATCTTTTTGTTTTGTTAATAAAATCACCTATTTAAGACTATGATCTGTCTCTTGTGCCCTGGAAGGTAATAGGAGTTCTGTGTATGCATGCCTAAGACTGAGAAGTTGGCTATCATAGATTATAGTTTGTTTTTATCAAGCTCTCTTATTGTAAAAGAGGTTGGGGTACCTCTCTAGAAGAAGTTCCCAAGTGAATCTTCCTGGGTTCAAGAAGAAAGTGTTGTTTTTTTCACATGGGTGGTAGCAGCTACCTCCCAAGGTCAGGGAACCTGTGACCTTGGGGAGTTTTTAAAACAGAAGGGTCTAGAGGCAAGGTATGTTTAATATCTCTTATAGGCCCCCACCTTCTGCACTCGAAGTGCTAGAGAGGGGAAAAGCCTTGACTACAACTAAGATACGTTTGATGAAGAGAAGACATGGCATGGCACCAGAATGAACATAAAACTTGAGTTATTTGCACAGCAGCTTATTCAACTTGTAAGATAAAATGCATACACAAACTAATAATCAGCTATAAAAGACTTTCTCTGTGGTATGGCCAGGGATGAAGGCTTTGGGGTACAGGAGGGGACTCTGAGCTGGGACATGGTGTTTGGGGTTTAGGATCCCAGAGATGTTTACTGGGGCTTCCAGGAAGCAGCCACCAGGTCCCTGTAGCCCTTAGGCAAGGGACCAGGGAGGCTCTGCATGCTGCCCTTTAATCTACAGGTGCCACCCCTGCAGCTCCGATTGGTCATGGTTCCCAGCCAATGAGATCTGTGTAGCTGACACTGGGGGCAGAAGTAGAGCACGGAACCTCACTGGCTGTCCTGCACCTAGGGTTTGTGGGCATCTGCACCCACTTCCTGGAAGTCACAGTAAGCACTATCAAACCCTGCACCATATCCCAAGGAGCTAAGGAAAGCAGAGAGCCTGCCTTAGCCCTGGGCTCCCACTGTGCCACTAGATGGATTTTTAATGGCCCAGTCATCTGTGCCAACCAAAGCCATCAGAGTCCCTTTTCAATCAGACATTCCAGTTGAAAACCAGGTGCCTGGCAACCCTACTTAGCTTGCAGTCTCTTTCTGTGAAGTTGTTCCCTGCCAGCCCAATGTTGTTGCCAGCCTCCTGGCTTTATAGAAGCTAAACCAGTTCCCTCATGGGTAAGCTTCCTTCTAATTGTGCCCTCCACACAACCTAAATCTCCCCTGTTTGCATCTCAATCGGCTGATTGGGCCCATCTAGCCGAATTCAACTCTCTAAGGTAAGGCATGTGACCACAGACAGCAGTGTGAGATTAACATTACAGAATCTGGAAAAAAGCCAACAAGTTAACTTGCAATCTAGAATACCTCAACTCTCCTATTATACATGTAGTCCTGATGTTAAGAACACTTATTCCTATTGCAATGCCCACAACATCCATCATCCCGCGGTGAATAAGTATAAGTTCTATTGACATGTCATCATATTGTACCTAAGAAATAAATCACATTATATGCTTCATTGATGTCAATGGGTTTTGAACAGAAAAGTATGTGCGCTGCAAAGTCTGGACATGGATTTCAAAAACCTCAAAGCTCAGAAAGTATTCAGATTCGTGGCCGGTTATGGGCTGGTTAATTTCACTTGCTTTTGAAATCCTCAAATACATTATTTTTTGGAAGAGAAAATAGCAGCTCTAGTTTTTCCCTTTATCCATCTGTGCTTTTGTCTTCTTGCAGTCAGACATAGGCCACATTTTTGCAGACATCTTTATGACCATCTCTACACATTTCAGAATACCACATAGGCTGCAAGATTTCAAACCATAGTTGAGAATGAAGTTGTTTTAAGGCCAGCCAAGTTACGATATTTTATTTAATCTTTCACAGCAGTGAGCTCATCTTCTATTGCCAAACTAATACTATAATCAAGAAGAGCCCATCTTCTAGGGAGGCTATGACTGAGGCATTCCTTCCATCTGCCTTACTGCCCTGATCCTGCTCTCATTGAATTCAATGACAAAACTTAATGAGGCAGCATCCTGCCCTAAATTATAATCTCTGCAATATTTAGAAAAAATATAAAAAGGAAACAGCCACTTTCCACTTTATCTGAAAATTCATTCCAGAAATAATGGAATGAGGAAGGAAATCAGGCTGGTTTAGTTGATAAAGGATCTCCATGAGTTCCAGTTCAAATCTTAGCTCACGTGTAGGAGTTTATTTCTCTGATTTCCACTATGGCCCATTTGCACTGAACTCAGCAAATAGTTCATCTGAGCTACTCCAATGCACAGAACAGGATGAAGTGCAGGATGCCTCGCTATCTTCCAGATGAAGGTGTTAGTCTGGCAATCTATGTGGAATTTGTACTGCAGATCTTTCCACCTGATTTGTGGATATAGTTTCCAGGTTTTCTCAAACAAAACACTCACCAATCTGCACTGAGAAATATATGGTTGTAATTAACAACCTCATCTTATTGTACATAAATTAGGAAAAGGGAGAAATCTCATTAAATGAAGACAGCTACCAAAGGAATTATTTTGCTTCCTATGAGGTATATAAGGAGTAAACTTTTTCAATTACTGGCTTCCATGAGTTTGTTCTAACTAGATGCTCTAGGTTTTTTTGTGGAAGTCTGCAAATGGTCCTTTGTTAATGCCGAGCTTAGTGCAATGGCTAATTTAGAACTCACTTCCGTACTCCATAGGTTTTTGTCTTGATTTTAACTAAAATGATTTGCTAGCAACATCTTGCTGTT
The DNA here is from genome assembly GCA_032595735.1 of Pelochelys cantorii. Classification (NCBI taxonomy): domain Eukaryota; kingdom Metazoa; phylum Chordata; order Testudines; family Trionychidae; genus Pelochelys; species Pelochelys cantorii. Next base: position 23,414,240 of record CM064337.1, on the reverse strand, counting down.
CTCTGACACCTGTTGCTGATTAACTTCTGATCATTTTGCTGAGCACATTCACATTGCAAAAATACAAGATAGCAAGGAAAGTTTATGAGCTGGAAATTAGACAAAACTACTGGCTGTTGGATAACAGTTGATTTTTCTAAAAGAATAATTAACTGTACATATCCTACTTTCCTGTGTTCATCTTTAGTAGTTACTTAGCTTGCAGTTACATTTGATATATGTTTTCCTCCTTTTCACCTTTTTGGTCTTATCTGTCAAGTCTAACGGGTATGGTTAAGTTGCATGACAGGTCTCACAAGCTCTGGGATGTCATGTCTAGCCAATATTTGAAGAATGGCTGACCTCCAAGAAGCACTGAAGTATGCTGTAGAAAATGGTACAAGTGATTCAGCATGGGGCACTCTTGCCTCCATTTCAGTACTGAATAAAAAATGCTGGTACAGGTGTTATCTTTAAGAGCAGATGTACAATAATGGCCCTGACCACTTATGGACATTAATACAATATAATGTTATTTGGTAAACCATCTTGCATACCACCTGCATCCCAAAATGCTTTACAGAACTAAACAACAAAAAAAGATTAAATCAAAGATCCCAGATCACTTTTTGCAAATGGGAGACAATTCCAAAGTCTTAATTACATTGCATTTTGAATTTACATCTTTTTAAACTTGCCCCCACCAGTTTTAGTCTGATGAAGTACTCTAATTCACTACTGTCATAGCAAGACTAATAAGGCAAGGTTGGGGGAAGAAGAGTGATAGCAGGAGAAACAACGAAAAAATTCAGTTAAAAATAGCTGTGAGTCAATGGCCATTGAGACATCAATGTTTAGTTTGCAAAGACATCCAGAGAACTCAACACAAAATGAGCAGCCATCCAGCTTGCATGCAGCATTCACCACAAATATGCAATGGGTTGTCTGGGATGCCCCGGGCATTGATGGCCTTGGCACAGCAAAACATACCATATCTGAACTTGTTAAGCTGGCTCCAGAAGTGGCGTGGGACTCCAAAGCCAGGTAGTCATGCATCTGGTCAGGTGACCATGTGGAAATTCATGGTAGAGGCTGAGGCTTGCTCCCAGTCTGCCCACCACAAGAAGCTGATGGAAAAGTATGCAACACTAGCTAGATGGAAAGTATGCAACACTCCCCAGACAAAAATTTTGCGGTGGAATCGGTGAAGAGGTGCATCCCATATATCACTGAAGTTTGTCATTGTCTGTACCTTAGTGATCAGTTTGTTGGCTGCATTCAGACACTAGATATTAAATGGAAGATTATTGGCTAAGACTGGTAACCATAAAGTTTGTTGGCTTCAGTGTGCCTGTGATAATTCTTAGGGAATGATTGAGACATGGTGTGTCTACTATTACAGCTTGGGCAGATTATTAACTAACTGAATTGTATAGAGCAAGCCCCCAACTATACAATGTTGGCACATTTGCTTCCTAGATAGGCCCACCCAATTGTTCAAGAAAGTTTCTGCTCCTGATCTTTTGAACTACTATAGTAAGATGGTATTTGTATGTGAGTGTGCAGTCTAGGGTGACCCCTAAATACAGAGTCTTTCAATCATGTGCCAAAAAAGATAAGCTCCAGTTGGCTCTGAGCATGGTGTCAGTGGACACATGTTGGCACGGTTTTGGATGTAGCTGGGTTCAATCACTATTTCTTGCATTAGTCTCCTATGGCAACCACATCATGCTTCAGGTTCTCTTCAGTCTTTTAGAAATCATGGTCTCTTCAGGCCAAGCTGATATCATTATCCATGTGAGCGGCCCTGACATGGTGTTCAGTAGCTCATTGGTGAATATTTTAAATTGGTGCCAGACTCAAGATTTGTAGGAGTCTCTTCTTCTGGACTCTCCAGGTGTTGGTTTTGTGGTTCAGAGCCATCTGAAAATCTCTGCGGGTATGTCTACACTACAGAGGGTTTTTTGGAAAAACAGCCTTTTTTCTGAAAAAACTTCAATTACATCCACACTGCAATTGCGTTCTTTCAAAAGAACAGAGGGGTTTTTCCAACGTTGGTAATGCTCTTTCTATAAGAAAGAAGCCTTTTTCCGAAAGAGCTCTTTCAGAAAAAGTCATGTGTGGACAGGGAAGAGGGAGTTATTTCAGAAGAAGATGAAAGAGGAAAAAAGCACAGGTGCCCTGGTGGCTACTCCATCCATAGTAATCACAGTTTAAATGCGAGATAGTGTCCGTTCAGTGTGGACACTATCTTTCAAAAAAGCAGATCGCTTTTTTGATGCGCTTTGACAGAGTGAATGTACTCTTTTGTAAGAAGTTTTTTTAGAAGATCTCTTACAGAAAAGCTTCTTCTGAAAGAAGCCTGCAGTCTAGATGTAGCTTACCTTGGCACATCAGCTCATTTTCCACAACTCATCATGAAGAACTGCTGACATCTTGCACAATAGACCAGTGTGCCAGATGGTGTCATTCGCTGCTGTAAGGTCAAAATAGATAAGCACTAGTTTTCTGCATATTTTGAAATTTACTCTCAATGTAAATAGTAAGTGTACCACTGGGTCACAGGTGCTTCAGTTTGCTCATAAACTTGCCTAATCATCACTCATCACTCAGAAGTTGTTCTGTCTTGGGCATAATTGTCTGTAGGATCATCAGCTTGTTGGAGTTTGTAGCTACAATTAAGGAATAATATTTGGTCAATAGTTGGCTAGTAAAAAGAGTGGGCTTTACCAGGTTTTGGTAAAGCAATAATCTCAAATTTTCACCATATTTTGGGTACCATTCTTCTGTATGACGCAGGTCAGGAAGGCCAATACCACCAAGTTCATCCCATGTGTCTGCCAAAAAGAAACAATATATGATATATGGACAAAAAAACGTGCAGATCTCCTTAAATAATAAGAAAAATCCCATGATCCAGAAATGGACAACCACCTTCTCAAAGCCTTAATGTAGCCCAAAGAGCACACTGGGAAAAAGCAAGCTCAGACGTGGATGTGTAAAGATCTAGCATGAAAGCCTGGACAGTCATAAGAAAGTTTAGTGCAGCAAAAATCCAGCAGGTATGTAGCAAAAGTGGTCTTCTTACTTTCCATCCTGAACAGCTAGGAACTGAGAGCTATTAAACAACTCCTGAATTACCACACAAAGGTGACTGATGTGGTAAGTCTATGTAGGCTGTAAATTACTCATGGATTGACCTAGATGAAGTGATTATTGTGTTAATTAACATAGCCTAGGCAGTCAGACTTCATGAAATTATTCCACTTTATTACTTATTGTGTGCTGTAACTGCATAGTGTGGCTCCAAACATCCTGTGATTAAACATGAGCTCTCTTCTCCAGCTTGCATTACATGGGATGAAGTAAGAGAGATTGTTTTACCAAAGGAGAGCACAGTAAGAATTTTTGGATGTTATTTTGTAGCTACATTCTATTTGGTTAAATCCCTTTTTATTTTGTTAAATTACTACCAATTTTTCAAGGTTCTATCACACAGCTGTTCAGCACCAGCCTTGGAAATCTGTGCTGAGCCTCAAGAAGTTAGTGCCCTGACAATTTCTGCCTTACAGAGGCAAACTGAGACATGCCTTTTGTGCGGCACCTGCTGAGGGCAGGGCACCTTTTATTGCTTCCATAACATGGAACAGGAGTTTGGCCCCAAGGGGATACTACAGCTATAGTTATTTGCTTACCAATTAACTTGTTTCCTGTGGGAGTTATGAACAGGCCAATTGAGAAAAATTTGGGGCCCTGGTATGTCATGTTGTCTGCGGCCTCCCTTTCCATTCTTCCCCACCCCCTTTCATCCCAGTTACAACTTTTTGTGGGGTCCCTGAGCTCAGGACCCCAGTACAGATGTCTCCCCTTTCCCCATCCATGTCAGCCCTGGCCAAGAGGATGACATTTTTGGACCTAAAAGATTCTTGCTTTAAAATGCCCAAAACTTTATGACCATATAATGTAAGTGAAGTATTTTGTACTCACGCTTTTCATCATGCACCCCAAAACTCTTTACAAAGGTCAGATTAAAGTATCATTATCTCCATTTTACAGATGAGCTAACTGAGGGTATGTCTACACTGCATTCTTCTTTCGAGAGAGGAATGCAGATGCAGCCAAGCGAAATTGCAAATGAAGCACGGATTTGAATTTCCCATGCTTCATATGCATAATCGCGTCCGCCCGCTTTTTCGAAATACCCTATTTTGAGATAAAAAACACTGTGTAGATGTGGTTATTTCGAGAAAAAAACCCTTCTTTTGAAATAACCCTTACTCCTTATAAAATTAGGTTTAACGGTTATTTTGAAAGAAGGGTTTTTTCTCGAAATAATCGCATCTACACAGCGTTTTTTATCTCGAAATAGGGTATTTCGAAAAGTGGCCAGACGCGATTATGCAAATGAAGCGCAGGAAATTCAAATCCACGCATCATTTGCAATTTCACTCAGCTGCATCTGCATTCCTCTCTTGAAAGAGGAATGCAGTGTAGACATACCCTGAGGGACAGACTAGTCCCTCAGGATCACACAAGTCAGTTACAGGGTCCATAAGAAAACAGGTCAACTGACTCATCACACTATGCTCAGTCAGTCTGACCACAGTTGCCTTGGTTTGGGTATAAAAATTCAACAACTTTTTTAACATTCTACAAAGGAATATTGGAAATATTAATTTGTGGAAAAGTTCTGAGTTTTAGAAAGTATATCTCTCCTTTGGGAATTAACCATAGCTTGCTTGAAAACTCAATATGATACATCATCCAGCATAATCAATTAGCAACACCTGCTGCAATAATAAGATATTCCTTTTATAATTAACTCTTGGGAAGGAGGAATCCTTAGTAATATAAAAGTGCTTGAAATAAAAGTTGTCTACTAAATGCACTATGTAATGCTCAAAGAATATTTCATACATGCAGCGCACACGATGTAGCGCATATCTATGAAGTGTTAACCTCTGCTACTGTAGTAAAACTGTCAGCCCTGATTATTTAAAAGGTGACTACCTGCAGGCTTTGCTTTCATTCTTTCTTGTAATTAGTACATCCCACAAGCCTGAAATGACTGGCTAGTGCTCCAGTGTGCTCTGTGCATATTGCATTTGGCTCCCGCTTGTGATTCATCGGCCATGCAGAGACAAAAGTTTGGCTTCCCTTTTTGAAACAGTGATTTATTCCCAAGGGCATCCATCCCTCTGGAGTCAAATAAAATTAATGTAGTCATTCTTCATTGGAGCAGAGATAATGCCCCAAACATCAATCAGTGCTCCAGCTAATACAAAGAATTATTGTCATGATAAAAGATGCACATCATACAACTCTGTTTCAGTTGAGTTGGTCACATCCTATGGATATTATATTGCATGAGCTTTTGTTTTAAATCCTGTCTTTTTCCACTCCATTCTCCTCTTTTGAATAAATATTTCCTGTATTCTGATTTTGGGCCTGATCTTGCAAGATCCCAAGCATCTTCAACTTCCACTTGACTTTATGTCTAGCCAGTTTTCATTTTCTGCATCACTGAGAAAAGGAATAACATGTTGTCAACCTCTAAGTTAGAATGAGACAATTGATATGGTTTTCACATCATGGCGATAAGTGGGAGTAAAAAGCTGCATGCTTTCATTAAAGACTAATAAGCATGAAATAAAATGGGCTACCTTCTGAGCTCAATTTATATAGTGTAAATCTGGAGTAATACCATTCACTTCAGTGAACTTACTCCAGATCTACACAGGAGTTACTGAATTTAAAGTTTTGCCCTTAAGGGTTTTAAAGTTGAAGGGGACATTTACTGATTTAACTGTTAGTACCAAGAGCTTCTTTAGACACAAAGCATGTTCAAAAATATGTATCAATTACATTACCTTTTATTTTTAAAATGTTATCTTAATTTTGTCATTGATTGTTTAATGGTCTATAGATTAGTCAGTCTATACAATTTGCTTTTAAAAAAACCATAATTTTTTTCATTTTTATGTAAAGAGGGATGTCAGGATTTAATGCTGCACATATGAACCACTGCCCTCTGTAAAGTTCTTCACTCTAATCAACACTGTAGGTTGATGTTGCATGTTCCATATTGGTTCTGTTTTAAAAGCAGAATCACAATAGTTTTATATGGGACCTTTTACTTAGGTTCTTAGAGCCCTTTACAAAGGTGAATATTATTACTTTAACTCTATTTTAAATATGGGATAAACAGACGTACAGAGAGGCTAAATGACTTATGCAGGGTAAAACAGCAAGTCAGTGGCAAAATCAGGAACTGAACCAAGAACTTCTAGCTCCCAGACCTCTGTTCTAACTGGTAAGTTGCACCATCCCTTGTATGCACATGAAGTAGAGATCTGTTGTGAGTGGAGATTTTTTTCTATTTGAACTAATCAGCCACATTAGGATTTTATTTTTTTTATTTGTGTGTGTGCATTCATGTGTGCATACTCACACTTCCCTCCCAACCCTTTGCACCTTAAACCTTTAGGGAGTTTTTACATGTCACAAGAGAATAAATGCTTGAGACATTATCTCCCCATTCTGAGAGTTCAGAGAATTTGCATTACATCATGGGCATGACCCCCTCACTAATCACATTATACGCTGTTTAACTTAACACTGCTAAGCTTTGTCTTATAACATTGTAAATACCATTTTATTGTAAATTAGATTATTCAAACCTCCTTGGTGTTTAGGTCAGTTCTTGTGTGAGGTCTTTGCTCTCCCTTCCCCCCACCCCAAATTAAATCTTTTTGTTCTGTGAGCCAGGGTATTTCTTCAGAAGGAAGCACAATAAGAAAAGTAGTCTAGGCTATTATCTGCTTCTGACTCAACACTGCTGAGTGCAGTTTGCGAGTGCACAGAAGAATTCATCTGCTCTCTCTTCCCTTGGACTAAAATCAGTAGGTTTTGTTTTCTCTCTTAAAGCTGACTGGGTCTCATTACAATCTTCCTGTGAGGTAGTGTATACCTGAGACCTTATCATTTCCTTCTACAATACTTAGACCTAGCTATTCCAGTTGGGAATCATTGCGTCCATATCCAGGATATCCACAGATTTCTTACTTGTTTGCAAAGAAATTTGTTAACATTCTATGAGTGTGCGTGTGCTTTTGTGTGTATACATATATATTAGAAGTTTCTGTCTGTGAGTCTGTTTGTTCAAGAACTCCTACTAAATGGTAAAAGCTAGGATCATCAAATTTGGTATACAGCTTCCTTTTCTCCTAACTTAAAGGAAGGTCAGGGTTTGGTTGTACCAGGACAGCCAGGAGCCCCGGGAAAGGGACTGTTTTCCATAACATGCAAAGGGAGGGGTTGCTGTTTGGAGGGATGCAATACTGAGAATGGCCACTGGGGGCAGCGAGTCCACAGGGAAGAGCTCCTCCACTGGAGGCAGCCATACCACCAAGAGAGTGGCCAGCAGGTCTGGAGCTCTGCCTTCTCACTTGCCATCACACCTGCCCCAAACCCTTTACCTCCTCCCAGCACTTGGCCACAGTGCCAGAGTGGGATGGGGAGAAAAAATGCCCCCAGCAACAGTGGGAATCAGGGAGAAAAGGCCCATGCTGGATGGGACCCTCCCCATCCTGAGCCCCTCCTCACCCACAACCCTCACACACACAAAGCTTTCTGCACTACCCCTCGCACACTCCTAAGGCCCTGCCCTGAATCCTGCACCCCCCACACCTCCAGCTCCCTGCCCTGAAAGGCCCAAGCAATGTCAGATAATCTGCTATAAGGAAAGGAAATAGAGTAAATTAAGATAAATCATCATCCTAACATCAGTCATGAGTCTCAACTGACATTACATCATGTATAAAGCATGGCAATGTTTCCAAGGATATGTCTACATAGCATTTTGGAGCAAGAATTTTAGCCTGGGGCAACAGTCTTGAACTAGCACAGGGTTTCCGAACCTATGGGTCAGGACCCAAATATGGGTCTCCAGGTGTCTTCCCAGGTGGCTCTTAAGGAGCCATTCACACATTTTTTGAATTGCCCTGGGTCACCAAGTCTTCCTGAATTGTCAAAATGGGTCCCCATCTGGAAAAGGTTGGGAACCGCTGAACTAGCAGGAGTAACTTCCTAAATACAGCTGTAACTTCCAAGTGCTATCTATACTACTATTTTTAGAGCACTAGCATCACTCTAGGAGCACAAATCTGTTGATCTGGGATGAGAGACTCACTCCTGCTGGGTCCAAAATGCTGTGTCAATAAACCAATTGTCTGGGAAGGCAAGGGTTACTTTCACTTTCAAATGTTGGTACCTTTCTTATGATGTTGTGGAGAGACAATGGGAGGTTTCTAATCTGGAGGAGCCCCCAGCAACAGGTTTTTTCATCATGTTCTGATATGATTTCTGAGAAAATCCTCCTCTTCTTCTTGCCTTATTGAAGTCTGTGGTAAATCAATTTTTCATTTCAAGGAGTGAACTAGGAGCTAAAATTCCTGGGATCTAGCTCAGCTATGCCACTGACTCTGTCTAAGTTAACACACAGTCTCTGATTCGAGTGTTGCTCTAAAGCCTCCTCCCACCCATCCACATACAAAACCCTCTCTCCCAACTTTTGTGGTGCTTTCATCCCGGTTTATCTGGGGTTCAAGACTTAAACCAAACTGGGAATTTAATTCCAGCTGATAACCCAGCGACTTCTCAAGGCATGTCTATGCTAGGAAATTATTTCAGAATAACTTATTTTTAAAAAATAACTCCTGAAATAACTATTTTTGACTAGTGCATCCACACTACAAGGAAGCCTCAAAATTAGTCCAAGGTGGGCTCCCTTAATGTGGACGCACTACCTCGACTTAGAGCCCCAGGAAGCACTGGGGAGTAATTACTCTGAATGACTCTGGGGAGAAGTTATTTCAAAATAGCAGCAATGGAGTGTCCACACTACTGCCATTTTGAAATGTGTTATTCCTTGTAGAAAGCAGGAGTTATTATTTTGAAATAATCAGCCCCTTATTTTGAAATAACAGGCTTGGTAGTGTGGACGTTCTGCTTGTTATTTCAAAATAACTCCCTATTGTAGAGCTCAGTGAGGACACTCAAGTGCTGAGATTCCTCCAATGTTTCCCCCAATTCCATGTATGCCCAGAAAGACAGGCTATCATCTCACAGTTCACTGGGAAAGAATCATATCATCAGGGCCGTCCTTAGGCATACGCAGAATACGCAGTTGCCTAGGGCACCACTCTTTCTGGGGCCCCACTCTGCTGGGACGGACAGGAAGCATAGGCATGCGCTCTGCACCAGAGCTGGTAGGGGCGCTGCCGGCACTTACGGCCCCGCCAGAAGACCCCACCGGGCTGAGGGACTCCGGCAAGGAGGCCGGCAAGCTGTGACTGGGGAAGGTACCGGGCCGGGGGAAGGGAAAGCGGACATGGCCATGAGAGGCGTGAGTATGCGCCGTCAACCCGGGTGGCAGCGGATGGGCAGAGCCGGGGCTGTGCCGGGGGTGGGGTCATGCGCAGCGCACCAGAGGAGGCGGTGCCACGTCGGTGTGACATTGCAGCGCCATTTTTAAAAATGGCCAGCCGTGGATCGGGGAAGGAGGAGGAAGGAGACGTGCTGAGTGGGGCGTGAGGGAGCAGAGCCTGGCTAGAGGCGGGATGGCGGCGGGGTCGGGGCTGTGAATGCTGCCTGGGCACAGCGAGCAGCTGGGCCTCTCTCTCCGCCTTCCTGAGGCCTGTCCTGCCTCTGCCTGGGGCTCAACCCCCCGGCGCCTCCCCTCCAGCGCTGCACTCCAGGCAGTGGGGCGGCGCGCCCTGTGCACTCTGGGCAGAGGTGGGGCCCCGGGCATGGCTCCCATTGCGCGGGCTGAGGAGGCAGACCCAGGCGGCAGCTGGCGCATGCTCCAGCCATGGCTGCGCCAGGAGAGACGCTGAGGAAGAGGAGGGAGGTGGAGGGAGCCTCCAAGCCCCCGCAAGCACCCAGCCACGAGGAGGGGGAGCAGGTGCCCCCCTGCCCGCCTCCCACTGCGCCCGGGCACCTTCTGGCTGAGCAGTATCATGCACCTGCGCTGCATTGCGCTGCTCTACTGTGAGTTTCTGCTCCCACCCCAAGCACAGGCAGCGCACAGCTCTCCCCAGCCCCCTGAGCGCACAGGAGGTGGGAGGGCACCCCGCAGGCCAGGCTGCCTGCGAGCAGGAGCCCAGCTGGCAATGCAGGGGCCGCCGCCCCCCCCGCAAGCACGTGGAGGGAACTTTGCTCACCTGCGCCCTCTTGTTGGGGGGGTGGGGAGGTCTCTGCACCCTGTTCTGTAGGTGCCCACCCGTATCTAGCCAGAAGTGTGGGGACTTCTGGGAACCGACCGCAGCAGACTCCAGCCCTGCAAACTGGAAGGCAAAAGTGAGGGGAAGGGCGAGGTGCGGGAAAAATAGGGGGAAGGGATGGGAGAGGAAGGGGCTTGTGCTGATGGGAGGGGGAGCAGGTCAGGAGAAGAAAGGGGCAGGCACCAAGGGACAGGGTGGAGGAGAGAGACAAATGTGGCGGGGGGGGAAGTGGAGACAGTGAGGAAAAGGGCAGGAGGGGAGGTGTCAGTGGAAGGGGGACAGTGTGATGCTGGGAGAGGAGAGGGTAAGGGCATTGGGGGCTGGAGGGGGAGGTGCTGTAGAAGGCTTGAAAGAAGGGGTGGGCATGAGGAAGGCGGGGATGGAGCAAGGCATGTGTGAGGGCATGGGAGCAGATGGTGGTGAGGGGGTGGGCATCAGGGAAAAAGAGGGCAAAGGGGGCAGGAGCAGTGAGGGAAGGGGGAGGCACCAGGAGGGTGCAGGGGTAAGGGGATTCTGGGGGTTTAGCAGAAGGGCAGACACCTGCAGGGGAGGGACCAGCACCAGAGGAGAGAGGCAGGGCAGGTGTGTAGAGGGAGGTGTTAGGAGAGGAGATGAGGAGGGGTAGCTCACATAATCAGAGTGGGGCTACTGGAGGAGTGGGCACGGGGGGGGTGAAGGGCTGGTGGAGGGGGGCAGGTCTCAGGAAGGCTGAGGGCAGTGAGAAGGGCAGGAGTCAGGACAGCAGAGGAGGGTGGGGGTTTGGGGGGCAGCAGGCACCAGGGGAGCTGATGGAGCAAGGGGAGGAGACATGGCAGCAGAGGGAAAAGGTAGAAGTTTAGAAGATATTTATTAAAAACTTGGGTGCCACAGTGGCACATCCAAACAAGCCACATGAACTCAGTACTGGTGCACAACACAAAATTCATTCTGCTCATGGGAGGTAAGTCTGAGAGGGAACACTTCCCCCAGCCTCTCCACCCCCAAGTTAATGTCACACACACTGGGTTAATGCAATTGCAGGATAGTTGCATGAGGGGGGTTTGGTGGGGGCCAAACTAATCCCTGTTGGTAGGAGGATGGTGGGAAGAGTCCTTAGAGGGGGGTCACATGACACCTTTTACTTTTGGTTATGTGTCCATCTTGCCCGGAGAGTGTTGCCTCCAGAGGCGTGGCTAATGGGGGCCAGGGGCGTGGTTAACGGGGGGTCAGGGGTGTGGGTAATGGGGGGGTCAAAGAGTACATTTTAAAAAAATTCTTTGGGTGCACACCCTAATGAAATGTGCTGCGCACGCCTATGACGAAAAGCAGTGGAGCATGTAACAGCAGGGCTGGGTCCTAGAGAGGGCCGAATGCGCTACCTGCAGCACAGTCTGAGGGAGGGGATTGGCTGCTGGGGGCTCTGGGAAGGGGTAGGGGTAGGGGGTGGAAGAGCAAGTCAGGCATAGGGGCACCAGTTTAATAATCCCATAAATCCTAAGGACGGCCCTGCATATAGTGGCCAGCTTACTGTAGTGTCAGATATGCCCCCAGAAGTCCTAGTAGACACTCACAGTTAAGTATTCCACAAAATGTTGACACGGTAACTAAGGGAAGGCTTTGTGGTGTAGCTGCTCACGTCTAGGACAAGCTAACCTTGCTTGCTGATCATGCAAGTCAACTCTGAAGTAAAAACATACCCTGTGTGTCCTTTGGCTAAGTCACTAAACTTCTCTGTTCCTAAATTGTCTAATCTGTAAAAAGTTATAATAATGCATATCACTCTCTAAGAGATGTTGTAGACTTAATTAACTATTTATAAAACATTTTCAGATCCTGAAACTTCTCTATAAAAGTACACTCATTACTGCATGCAGTATTTATTCCAGCCTTGATGACTGTACATTCATTTGTGCATATGTTCTGACCTAATTATTTTTCCTTGTAGATTTTTTTAAAAGATATGCAAGAATGATCACAGAACCTGGAAACCAGCACTCACAGTTATGGCATTATATGATGTAGGATAGATACATGGTATCCGCATTTGTCATTAGTGTGGGCATCCCACATTTTAAAAAATGCCTGTTAACTGATGGTAATTTAACACACATGTACTTTTCACCATTTATGTAGTTCATTGTCTTCTTGAATTTCACTTAGTCTCATGTAGTTTCTCTGTCTAGCCTATTTCATTTTTAATTTCTTCTCAGATTCACTTTCTGGTTCTTATAAATTAGTCCAGTGTTGTGAAGTTTGGATCTGGAATATGGCAAATGAATTGTTACATTAAAACGGTTAAAATAATGCCAAGAAACATCTCTCTTCATTTAAATTAACTTTGTAAAACTTTTATTTTGTAACAAAACCTGGCTTTTAGGTTTTCATTAGCTAAGGCTATGTCTAGATTACGGGGTTTTTCCGGTATACCAGAAAAACTCCGCTGCATCCAGGAAACGCATCAGCTCTTCCGCTTTTTTTTTTTTTTGCAGAAGAGTAGACACGCTCTTTCAGAAGCCCTGTCTTCCTCCTCCCACGAGGAAGAAGAGCTCTTCTGAAAGAGGGTTTTTTTCTGAAATTTAGCCCAGTGTAGACAGGCCATATTTCAGAGAAGCTTCCTCTGAAAAATGTATCGGAAAAAGGTATGCAAATTGTGGAGTGTAATTTGCGTACCTTTTTCAGATATAGCCCCATAGTGTAGACATAGCCTATGAGTGTCTCTTTAAATCTCCATCACTGATAATAGTCAAAGGGAAACCTTGTATAAGTGAAAAGGAAGCAGCTGAAGTTTACAAGTAAGTTTGGAGATGAAGAACCAGTAAGGAACCTCCAGAAACTTTTTCTTCATATCTGCTTTAATAAGATGATTCCAAAAGTCTTGAGAAATGCAGACATTGTTACAATCTTTAAGAAAAGGAGACAAGTCAGAGTATGGAAACTATCAAGTCATTGCCTTGCTATCTGAAGCAGGGAAAATTCTTGGCTGTACCTCTTAAACCAATTATTTCCACAGCAAGGGGAAGTATTGCCAGAATCTCAGTGCTGTACTAGACAATCCCACAGGACAACCAAAATGATCTTCATTGCCCGCCAAATTCAGGAAAAGTCTTAGAACCTAAATAAGGACCTTACATGACCTTCATTGATTTGACAAAAGGCCTTTGACTCTGTCAATCACGAAGCACTATGGAAGGTCCTGGCTAGATTTGGATGCCCTTCAAAATGTATTATGTTCCTAAATCATCTTCATGATCAGATAACTGCCCCTGTTCTCTGCAATAGCCTTGAGAAGGAACTGGGGGTAAGCAAGGATATGTTATTGCCCCAACCTTGTTTTCCATCTAATTAGCAGTCATTTTGGTCCTCACTAAAGATCACCTCTCCAATGGAGTTGACATCCAATATAGAATAGATGGGTGGCTCTTTAATCTGTAACATCTCTGCTTGAAGTCTAAAGTCGTTATGGTGTCCATTACTGATCTTCTGTGTATTGATGAATGAGTCATGCTCACACACACTGAGAATAACCTTCAGTCCATACTGGATTTCCTCGCACAAGCTTTACAAGGCTTAGGTCTCTCAGGGTATGTCTACACTACAGCGTTATTTCAAAATACCTTATTTTGAAATAGCTAATTTGAAATAAATTATTTCAAAATAATGCATCTACACACAAAATGCATTTCGAAATAGCGTTTTGCTATTTTGAAAGAGCACGTCCACACTGAGTGGACGCTAAATCGCATTTAAGGCTGGCCGGAACCAGGTCTGGCAGGGCATCAGGTCAGGAGTTACTATGTGTGGCTGCTGCCTGAGGCTATCTGAGGCTTGTGCTTAAAGGGACCCCCCTCCCGGACAGCCAGTTCTCAGCTTTCCCTGCTTGTTTGCCTACCTCGATGAGGGACAGCAAAGCATTTTGTCTCCACGTGCTCTGGTTGCCCTCACTCGGGACACCACAGCACTCTGCAACATGGAGCCAGAGCTGCCCCTGGGCACTATTGTGCTTCTCGTGGACGGGTTGCTGCGTGCCGGGCTGCACTTTCTGCAGGCTGCCAACCAGGAGGTCCATCGGGGGCTGTCAGTATCCAGGCAGCCCTGCAGGAGAGCTTCCACCCTGAGGAGCACTAAGAGCCTCCCTGGTCTGCCCCACTGGGGGATTGTGCCTCATTCCTCCCTCACGTCCTTCCACTTACCCCTCCCTAACCCTGCTACCTGATGTCAAATAAAATACATGTATTTTCATGAATACAAACTCTCTTTATTTAACAAAACTGGGGGGAGGGGGATGAAACTCTGGTGAGACTGGGGAAAGGAGGCAGGAGAGGGGAGAAGAGAGGGTGGAGAGGGAAGGGGGAAACCTGGGAGGAGGGAGGTGGAAGGGGGAAGCAAGGGGAAGAAAGGGGAGGGGAAGCTCAGGGTTGGCGGGTCTCACCAGACCAACTTGATTTTCATGTGAACCTGCTCCTGAGTTCGCATGTTGCCTTTGGTGGCCAGGCTGGCAGCTATCCTGCCATACACGGCCACGTTCCTCCGTCTAGTGTGGTGATCATGGACGTTGGGGGCATCCCCCCCAAACCTGAATAAGGTCCATGATCTCCACCCTGGACCAGGAAGGCGCCCGCCTTCTCCAGGCCCTGGCAGGCTCCTGGGAGCTGGCAGACTGCTCCTGGGGAGCAGTGGAGGGCTGGCTGCCAGTGGCTTGCTGGCTCATGTTTTGGGGCCACTGGGTCAGGGGCAGTGACTGCTGGCTCTGGGCTGGCAGGCTTGGAGCTGGCACAGGCACTGTGGCCAGAGTCAACCCCTTTAAGGGCTCCGGGGAGGGGGGAGGGAGAGGAGTGTTCTTGGTTGAGGCTGGAGTGGTCACCAAGGCACCCTGGGAAGGCTGGAGGCCCCCTAAATCAATATAAGTGTCTACACAGCACTTATTTCAAAATAGCTATTTTGAATTTGGCGTTATTTCTCGTGGAATGAGGTTTACTAAATTCAAAATAAGCACTCCGCTATTTCAAATTAATTTCGAAATAGCAGTTTGGCTGTGTAGACGCTAGTAAAGTTATTTTGAAATAATGGCTGTTATTTCGAAATAACTTTGCTGTGTAGACATACCCTGAGTGAATACTGAGAAGACTAATATGTTCTATCATCCTGCTTCAGGCCCTGCACATGACCCACTACAAATCATCAGGGGTCAGACTTTGGAAACAGTTGTGCACTTTTGCTACGTCAGTAGCCAACTTTCTCAAAACACAAATATCGACAGTGAGATCCAGCACAAGATTCAGTGCACACATGCTGCTTTTGGGAAATTGCTCTGGTGTGTTTTCATGAACCATGATCTACAGCAGGAATCTAGATCCAGGTTTACAAGACAAATGTTGTTTCTCCAGTCACCAAGGTGAGAAACTTGGGTGACCTATTGAGAGCCTCTCAAAAATCTGGAAAGGCAGCACCAATGATGCCTCCAGAAGTTCCTTCACATCAAATGGCAATATTGCTGCACTAATATCTGGTTTCAGCGAGAATGATATGTCACAGGCATTGAAGCAGTGCATACACTTTGCTGGGCCACACATTGTGTGTGGATGCCAGACTCACACCTCCAAAAATGAGCCCTCTATCCTCTGCTCACCCATGGTCAAAGATCCCATGCTGGTTAGAGAAAACACTACAAGACACACTGAAATTGTATCTTAAGAAAACTAATGAGGACACCACAAGCTAGGATGAGTAAGCCACCAGCCAACCCCAATGCTGCCATATTCTCCATCAGGCAGTGACCCACTTTGAGGAAAAGTGCTTGCCCTTGAAGCTGAAAAGAGAGAGAGAGAGAAGGAAAAAAGAAAGAACTTTCTCCCAGTAGGAAATAGGACTGCCACAAAATGTCTGTACCTACTGAGGGCAGAGTCACAGTTCCAGGGTCAGACTCCTGAGTAACCTCAGGATCCCTGGCTGCGTCTAGACTGGCATGATTTTCCGCAAATGCTTATAACGGAAAAGTTTTCCGTTAAAAGCATTTGCGGAAAAGAGCATCTAGATTGGCACGGACGCTTTTCCGCAAAAGCACTTTTTGCGGAAAAGCGTCCCTGGCCAATCTAGATGCGCTTTTGCGCAAGAAAGCCCCAATTGCCATTTTAGCCAGCGGAGCTTTTTTGCGCAAAACAATTCTGGGTTGTCTACACTGGCCCTCTTGCGCAAAAGCATTTGCGCAAGAGGGCTTTTGCCCGAACGGGAGCGTCATAGTATTTGTGCAAGAACACTGACGATCAGACATGAGATCATCAGTGTTCTTGCGGAAATTCAAGAGGCCAGTGTAGACAGCTGGCAAGTTTTTCCGGAAAAGCGGCTGATTTTCCGGAAAAACTGGCCAGTCTAGACACAGCCCCTATGTAAATCCGTGGTAGAGATCATTATTGAATTGAGGGATCACTAATGAATGATGAATATTAGGACCCCAGTTCAGCAGTTACCGTATTCCCAGACTGGTATGGTCCTGGCCAGGGTGGAAAATGTTTTTAGACTTCTTTACCACAAAATGGTAGAGATTTAAAAAAGGCAATACAGAGCCCCTAGAAATTGGTGCCCATGGCAACTGCCCTGTTCATCCACTCCTAGAACTGGCCATGAATAAAGAATTCTTCCCCTAATCATGGTGGGAGGTAATGACCCTTCTGGAGGTTACAAATTGACTTGGCTCACTTATTTTGTCAGATGAGAAATAGGGGGAAAATTGCATTACTATTTCTTCTTAGCGTCTCTTTACCATTTTTATCCAGCTCTACTAAAATGAGTCTCATATTATAACAGACTTCAGCTCTCACTGTTCTGAAAAGGAACCTATTGTGTCTTGCAAAGGCTTTAATCCAGACTTTAGTGGGCATAGAACATGCTCAGTAACTTGTAAGATCAGGCCCTTGGTCCATGACAGAGGTGTAGGGCCACCACTGAATATATCTGTCTCTATCCATTGGCTGTTTTCAGGACTCAGAATAGGCATGCCTGTTTTGGTTGGCTTTTCTGATTTATTTAACTTCCCTCTGCACAAACACCACACGGGGGCATAGTGGGAGCTGGGAGTTTGATTGCTTGCCCACTGGATGTTGTTAATGGTTTAACACTGATTTATTTTAGGTCAGGGCTACACTAGACCCGGAAGGTCGGGTTAAGGTACACAACTCCAGCTACATAAAATACTTGGCTGGAGTTGGCTTACCTTAAGCCAAGCTTGGTGCCATCTTCAGAGAGAGAGGCTGATGGAAGCAAATGCTCCCGTCAGCATTCCTTACTCCTCACAAATCAAGGAGTACCAGCACTGATCTGAGACGTCCTCAGCATTCAATTTAGCAAGTCTTAACTAGACTCGCTAAATCGAACACCAGAAAATTGATCTCCAGTGCGGTAAGTGAAGATGTGGCCTCAGTTTCAAAAATCCCACATGCCTTTTTGGTAATGGGAGTGCAATACATTATTCAATAAAATGTATTAAAAGAAAAGAAAGAATTCCTCATGCCTTAAAATGTAAAGAATTCTATATGGAAAGGAAAATGCTTAAAAATTAGCAAAACCAGGAATGCTATTTACAAAGTTTTTAAAAATATCTCCCTTAGTATAAATGTGTCTCTTGTAAATATGGAGCCAATCCTCCATGAATGCATGTGAGTAACTTTACTCATGTGGAATGTTTGCAAAGATTAACTCCCAGACTGCGGTGGCATAACATAAAATATTCCTGCAGAACTGAAAAGCTCAGAGAAGCCTGCAGATGCACAAATATGCTTGTATTCACACATGCTCTCAACCATAAAGATGTTTGAGTTTGTATGCATGTTCATACCCCAGCACACTTTCTCTCTCCACTCTTCTCCTCCCACGCTCATTAATAGATGAAAAAGGATAGTTGAGAAAAAAAATTAAAAAACAAATATTCTCTTTGGTTCCTTTCCTCCTTGAGCTCACTCAACAGAGACAACATCAATTCAAGACAGAAAAAAATGGCTTACTCTGCTTTAAAAATCACACAAGCCAAAGTAACATAAGTGAATAAGAACAAAATATTTTTGTATTTTGTGTCATTGCACAATGGATACAAGTCTAACAGCACAACCATAATGTCAACACGCATGAACATAGACAGTGCAGCTTCTCTGTACATTCCTTCCTAACAGGATGTTTCTTGTTGCTCCAGATCTCTGACTATCAAGTGGCCAATTTGGTCATAGAACAAAGCAATGTTAGCCTTCTAGATTTTTAGCTATGTTCAGTCTCTGCTGTTTCTGGGTTCCATAAAGAACACTATCATGAGTGTCTCAAACTGTACTCTATAACCTGTACCCACAATTATGGCATTTATGAATACTCAGGCATTCACTTTTAGCTTTCTTGTCCACTTTTCTACTAGCCTTTATTTCAAGTTTTCATATGATAATATTAGTACTACCCATTTCTATAGGGCCTTCCATTTGAGACTGTGAAAGCACATTGCAAAAGACAGATGAGTTCAACTTTACAACTCTCTGATGAGACACACATACACACACACACACACACGTATCATCTCCATTTTACAGTTAAGGAAACAGAAGTGCAGAGAGGTTCAAAGCAAATCTGGTCACAGGCAGATATAGAACTCTAACTTCTAATTCTTTGCCTCTATCACGAGACTATCTATGAACTACTACATTTACTATTCAGACATGTTTCCAACAGGCATGTCTATGGTTATCTGAAATAGGAAAAGATAGACATTTAAACAGAAAAGTAGCATAACCAAACAGGATAACTGTTCAATTCCAATGCACATAAAAATCTTTTTTTCCCCCTCTGGAATTTTCTCAGGTATTCTCTCACTGGAAGAGGAATTAAGATTTTAAATTTTGTTCCATTGTATGTTATGAATATTAGCAATAAGGTCAGGTGAGCCCACTCAGGAAGAAGTAGTTCCAAACTTGCCCCAGATTCCATCTTTAAACCAAAACACCTGAGTGAGTGAGAGCTTCTTAACTTGATGCACTATGACTGGGTGTTAAAGTAACCATCAGCTTTTCTGAATGAGGCAACACACACATGCATCTATGCAACACAAGCCAAAATATCACAAGCCTTGCCCTAGCATACAACAAGGCCTATGTTAAAAATTGGGGCAGGGCCAAGTGCCAACCTTTAGCACAAGCCAACCAGGCAACCTCTTGAGGTCCTGTTTCTTTGGGGCTCTTGAGATGTCCAGGCCATCCTTCTCCCTCTCCAGCAGTGACATCTGAGAGTGAAGTGACTCGATATTATCTCAGCACTCTTTGTAGCAGCTTAGCTCCTCATCTGTCATGAGACATCCTGGTAGAGTGGATTATTTGAGGCTTCCTTTCTTAGTTGTTCCTAGGCATGATGAAGAACCTGGGGAAATTTTCCAGAATATCTCTAGTGGCATCAGTATATCACTACAGCTCTCAGTGTAGACAAGCCTGTCCTACTAACACAAAAGGCACTGGGTCTGCTACTTGAATTACTAAGGCTCAGTGCAGATGTTATTCTAACACAGAAACCACTAAAACACTTAGAAACAGAGCCTGCTATAACATGCTATGCGCTCTCAGAGTAAAATATTGTGCCCCCTTTCCTGACTGGGATCCCACACAAATTCTCAAGCAGTTGGAGCAGGGAACTTTGGATACATGGATAAAAGTAGGTTATGCTCCTGAGGTGTAGTAGCTTTATGGTCTCAAACCAGATTCTGAAACCCACATTTATCCATCTAAATAAGAGGCCTGATTTTCAGAGGTGCTGAGCACTTGCAACTCCCAAACAGGGTGGAACAAAGGAGGAAGTGCTGCAGCTAAAATGTCTCCTTCAGGAGAATGAGGCTTTCTTAGTCACCAGGTATCAACAATTCCTCATCCTAGCAGAGAGGATACTAACACAGCTTCTGAATGAGCTGTACTACCCAGTGAGCTCTGTTTTCTACTTGTTAATGCCACTGTTCTAACATTTAGCCACGTTCAGGTGCCTAAATAAATGAAAGGGTGGGCACTCATCACCTGTGGAAAGCAGGCCACTTAATTAGGTGCCTAGTTACAGATTTGTTCTTCACTTAGGCACCCAAACAGGACAGATTTAGCCTTGGATTCTAACCCTGGCACTGCCACCTACTCTAACCATAATTTAATATTAAGTTTCAGGGGGTAGCTGAGTTAGTCTGTACAGAAAAAACAACAAATGGTCTGGTAGCACTTTATAGACTAACAAAACATGTAGATGGTATCATGAGCTTTTGTGGGCACAGCCCATTTTGGGTCTGCACATCCTAAACTCCAAAACTCCGGTCATCTGAATAAGTGGGCTTTGCCCACAAAAGCTCATGATACCATCTACATGTTTTGTTAGTCTATAAAGTGCTACCAGACCATTTGTTGTTTTTAATATTAAGTGTTCATCTTGTTCGTGTCATGCCTCAGTAAAGTCAGCAGGATTCCTTGGGACAGAGGCTGTGTTTTTGTTCTTTTTTTTTTCTGCACTTAGCATAAAGGAGTCCTCATTTAAGACTGGAGCCCTTAAATGTTACCACAATAATAAATTAAGCAACAAATTGAATCGAAGTCAATTAAATGATTTAATACAATCTCCCCCATTAAGAAAAAGCTGTTTATTCACTACCTCACAGAATGAGGTTGTGACTCAACTCAGAAAAGTTTGTACAGTCATTGTGCCAGGATCCTTGGATGGGGGTGCTAGAAAAGTGAAGGTATTATTATAGTACAATGAAAAGAGCCTCAACGATGCTTCTCTATTCTCTAAATTGTCTTGTTCCACATATATGTGATTTCTTGTATGTGGACAGAGCTACCAGTGCTATTAACAAATTTTTATCTAGGATTGGCTAGGATTGTTAATGCTCCAGAATTGGCCTGGAGTCTCCAGGACCTAAAGATTAATCTTTAATTAAAGATTATATCATGTGATGACATCTCCAGAAATACATCCAACCAAAATTGGCAACCCTACCTGGATCATTTATCAATGGAATTGTCCATAGGCTCTACTGTGTCAGGATTTGATTATTTTCTTCATTTTACTCTTTTCTAATTAATTTCTAACTCTGACCCCTTGTCCTGCAATTTGTTGCAAATGGGTGGAGTCCTGTGCCTATGAAGAGCCAACTGCAGGATCAAAGCCTTTGATTTACGATTAGTAGGTGAGATATCAAATGTGGCTGTTGCCTTCAGACGGCAGTTAATTAACAAATGTCATTAGGATTTTTCTACCTGACTAACTATGCATTCCCACAATAGATGGTAATGGCTCTGAAAAGTCCATTATGCTGAAATGAATGCAACTATTCCTGCAAACTGTTGTTTAAATAGAGAGAGCAGTCTGGCTGTAATCATTCCAGTCCCTTGTTGGACAAATACATTTTAATCAAAGCATAAACCTGGGGGGGAAACTTCAAGGTTTGTAACATAAATTCAATGTATTATAGAATTACAGTTTTCCCCTGCACTGTGACATGTCTCCCTCTTTTAAGAAATCGATTAGTACAGTATTATATTCTATAATCTATATAGTACACGGGAAATGCCAAAAATGCATTTATTCCTTTAAAGGTGTCAATTCAATCCTTGTATTTAAATGATATATATTTTGTAACAGTGCAGGAAACAAATTTCTCTATACTCTTTCATCCTCTTAGCAAAAAAACAGGAAATTAAAGACAAAAAAGGAAGTGAAAGCTACTTTCCCCTCATCCTATTGTGCCTAAACATCCTGCATTGTTGTAGTGGGCTATATAATTTCCTACAGACTGTATTGCAGATGCTGCAAAAGCTAACCATAATCACCAGAGTTAAGCGAGGAATGTCAACCTGGACTGGGGATATCCCTGCTTTTGTTTTACATTAAGCACATAGGTTTGTGGTTTTTATTAAATTTGATTTTACTATAATGTAATTGAACCTTAGTACCCCTGTTAGTTTCCTGAATGCTTCACTAGTCCTCCTTTGGATTTGGTTTAAGGACATTGGACCTGACAGTGGCATAGCACGGGAAGAGGGGGGCAGTTGTCCCTGGGCACCACACTAGGGGAGCGCCAATTTAGTCCCTTCCGCTCCCCCGTCATCCCTTGGCTCACCTGCTCCTCTTCCGCTCCCACCCCCCCGCCGCCAGCTGGAGTCTCCTCCCTGCCTCCCCATCCCCAGCTCGACCCTCCTCCATATCCATCGGTGGGTTAGTGCGTGCAGGGGCCTGGCCCCAAACTGGAGGAGGTGGGGAAAGATGCGATACAAGCTATTCCCTCCCCCTCCTCCCAGGGTCAGGCTCATCCATGCAGGTTTGGAGCTCCAGCACAGTGGCAGTAGCGGGGGGCACAAATTTTTCCTTTGCCCCCTGGCACATAACGCCCTCGCTACATCTCTGGGACCTGATCCAATGTCTCTTGAAGTCAGTGGAAAGACACCTATTACCTTCAGTGGGATACAGATCAGTCCCATTATGAAGGAATCTCTCTCTCTCTTTCTCCGTTTTTTCTAATACATCTAGGCAACGTCTACACTGCAGGCTTTTTGCACAAGAACGGCCATTCTTGGGCAAAAACTTGTGGAGCGTCTACACCGCATGCGCGTTCTTGCACAAGTAAATTTACAGTAAAGCATCAGAAAAGAGGGCTTCTTGCACAAGAGTTATTCCTCTCCCCACGAGGAATAAGCCCTCTTGCGCAAGATCTCTTGCACAAGAAGGCAGTGTAGACGGGCAACAGGGATTTCTTGCACAAGAAACCCCTATGGCTAAAATGGCCATCAGAGCTTTCTTGCACAAGAGAGCATCCACACTGCCATGGACGCTCTTGCACAAAAGCACATCTCTTACATAAAAGCACGTGGCAGTGTGGACGCACTCTTGTGCAAGACCTTTTGCGCAAGAACCCTTGCGCAAAACAGTTCTTGCGCAAAAAGCCTGCAGTGTAGGCATAGCCCTCGGTCCTGACTCTTTAAACACTTGCTTTCAGATATAAGAGGAAATTCTGGCTTCAATTAAACCAATAACAGAACTCTATTTATTTCAGTGGGGGGTCAAGATTTTACCCACATTGCCCTCCATTATGAGTACCCCATTGTCTATTAGCATTACATCTAGTAGAGTTTGCACTGTTAGGCTAGGTCTACACTGCAATGTTAAATTGGAAAAAGAAATGCAATTTGCGTATCTTTTTCCAATTTACTTTCAGAAGAGGCTCTTTCAAAATTTGGCATGTCTACACGGTGCCAAATGTCAAAAGAAAGTGCTCTTTTGACACATCCCTTATTCCTCGTAGAAGGAGGTTTACAGGGATGGCAAAAGAGTGAGTTCGCTTTTTCGAAAACATTTTCTAAAAAGCGGATGCGTTCCTTGGACGTGGCATTGCTTTTCTAGGATCCCTCTGGTACCCAGAAAGCGCAATGCAGTCTAGACATAGCCTAGACCTGAATGATTATTCAACTTGATAGGTTTGTTTTATCACGGATTTTTGCCATTTTCACTCTATGCAGTCTCTTCTTCAGTCATCCACTGAAAGATTTTTTTGTCCACCATGAGATAATTTCTCAAGTATAAGAACAGACAATGAAAGGCAATTGTTAAATTTCTGTAGATTTTACTCCAGGAAGAGATTTTAAAAAAATAATTGTGTGCTTCAAATTTCACTGCTAACATCAGCCTGAACTCCAGACATCCACTCACAGCCATATCTCTTGGACAAAATAGTCCCTTATTTAAAATGTATTTCTACCTCCACTCCAGACACAAACTTTCACTTCTTTTGTTATTCATTTGCTATATTTCACATAAGAAAAGATGGCCCATCTAGGGAAGTGTAGAGCAGCAGACTGCCAGTAAGGACTCCTGGCTTCTGTTCCTTTTGGTTTTGGGGATTTTACCTGTCACTGCACCACTTTGTGCCTCCGTTTACCCCCATCATACAATGGGGATAATACCACCTCTCCCCTCAGCTCAGGGTTGTAAGGTTCTAGTCAGGTCTGTTAAGGGATTTGAGGGGCTTAGGTAGACAGGAGGGCGGGGGGGAGAGACAAAGTGTTATGGGAAATAACTGTTTTCCTCAGAAGAGCTGGCATTAAAGAGTGGAGGGCTGGTTATTTTGGGGACATAAATGACCCAGGATTTTCAGCTCCCTGTAACTATTGTTTATCTCCCCTTTGCTGTGTCTCCCTTCGCAGGCTGTCTGCGTCCCCTTGCTCTGTATGCTACTCTGCTGCTCTCCAGTGGGAGGCGGTAGAGAGCAGATCGCCTAGTTCCTTCACTGCTCCTCTCCCCACGCCAAGCTGACTGAGGGAAGAGGTGGACAGGGTCCCTACACACACAGATCAAGTGGAAGGACCGGAGCGCTGCTTCCAAGCAATACAGCGAGCAACAGCGCCTTCTAGCGAGCAAGAACACAGGCACTCCTTTGGGAGTCCGCCGCCGCCTGCCCGCGAAGCCCAGAAAGTGAGGGTGGCAGGCCTAAAGTGGGGGATGGAGAGGGAACAGGAGCTCTAAGAAAATGTCCATTTTATTGCATCAAGGCAGGGTTCACAGGACTCGCCTCCTCTGCAGTTTTTTTTCCACGCATTTTCTCGTCCCCACGTCTCACTGTGCCTGACTCTGTCTGTCTGTGCTCACCCAGCAGCTGCTGTTACAGATACAGTGTCACAGGGCAAGAGAGAGCTAGGAAACACCTGTTTCCAACATGAAAAAGGTGGGGAGAAAGCCCATAACAGGCTTGGAAACTCCTTCCATATATTCTTCTCTCAAGTGGCTTGTAAAAATCAAGTCATAAAATCTGCAGTATCATTTTTCAAAAAGATCTCTTTCGGTTTTTGCATATTTAGCTGAAAAATGCTTCTAAAGTCTTCTTACATGTTACTCCCCCTTCCTCCCTCCACTACCACCACAATGTCTGTTGTGCAGGGCAAAAAATTACAGATGGGTCTAATGTTGCAAAAAAACGTGTCTGAAATGCATTCCCCTTCCAGCCCCCAACCTCAGTCCCACAAAATAAAACCTTCGACTGAAATGCAGATTTCTCAATAGGAACGGGGTTTTAATTTATTTAATTTAAGGTTATTGTGAAAAATAGTGAAAAATAGGATGGGGGGTGGGAAGTGGGTTTTGTTTCTTTGTGAAAGTTGTGTCCTTGGTCTAAATAAACAGATGCGCTGAACTGAAGGAAGGGGACAGACAAACTGCTACACACGCACAAAGTATGTTGGATAGCCAGGAGCAATGTGCAGTCTGTGTATCAGTAGGTTTGCATACACAGGGCTCCATGATTTCACCAGCAGTTTTACAAGAACCTGCCAAAAGCTGTTATGCCTCAGTGCAATGTGTAGCCTTTTCCTGCCATTTTTTCATAATAAAAGAGGGAGTGAAGCTCCCCCCCCCCTTTCTCTCTCTCTCTCTCTTTTAAAAAAAAGCCAAATGGATCAGAGAAGAAGAAAAAGGGAAAAAAAGCAATGGCCAAAGGGGATGCCAGTGAGGTGTGGCTTGCATTTAAATATCCAATATGTCAATGTAAGGGGAGTGTGTATGTATATAAAGTGCAGTTTGCATCTGATAGCTGGACATATCCAGCTATGAAAGGCAAGAGGAGATCAATGCAAAGGAAAAACAATACTTTTATTCAAAGCAAGGTCAGGCGTTCAAATCAGACGCCGTGAGGGGGTAGAGAAGTCATTTGAAGGCAGTCAAGCTGATCAGTTATATTTAAAATATACACACACACACACACACTTTTTTAAAACGAGACCAGCAATTTTTTGATTGTTTACACAGACATTCACGATTCCCGCACGCACACTGCTATTGCGATGGCTGAGGTAGGGGGCTTTCTTGGATCTCTGGATTTGGATTTGCATGGATTTTCCTCCTCTCTTGGGAATGTTGCTTTAGCGGATTCTCCTGGTTTTCTGAATGAGAGATTGGGGCAGATTGAAGGAAGGCTCCAGAGGGGATCTCCCACTGACTTTGCCCACCTTAAAGGCATCCTCAGGCGGAGGCAGCTGTACTGCAGGACGGGCTTTCATCTGGAAATCTTTCCCAATGGCACGGTGCATGGCACCAGACAGGATCACAGCAGATTCGGTAAGGAAGGGGCTTCTATTCTTTAGCGCTGATTTCTCCTTATGCGTGTGGGAGCGGCGGCGCGGGGGGGGCCCGGCAAGGGCGGGGTGATCCAGTCTTGCTGTTCCGCGGCTCGCTTCGGGTCTGAGCTTCCCTGCCGCCCCAGACAAAGCCCGGGGGGGGGATCCCGAATTCACCTCCATTTGCCTGCACATTCTTTAGCCGCGCGCGCGGGCCAGGCGTGCTTCTTGCACTTCTTCCCCTGCACCCGAGCCAAGGCGAGCTCCGCATTCTTCGCATTGCTACCGGCCCATCCAGCGGGCTCAGCCGGGCTGGCTCGGGGGGGGCTCAAGGAGACTCCCAGCCTGGGCAGCTCAGGGGGAGAAACGCAGTGAGGGATCCGGGGAACGGGCTGCGCCGCCTGATCGCAGCCAAGGCACCTGCGGAGGAGGGCGCAGAAAGCTTTGGTTTGGGGGGGGAGGGAGGCAGATTAGCCGCTAGGGGGTTCGGGGCTTAGCTGAGAGGTCTCTCCTGGCGGTGGGACAGGCTCCGAGCCCCCCCCCACAGGGCACGCTGGCTGGGGAAAAGTTCGCGGGACCCCTGCAGGAGACGAGCGGAGCACCCACGAGTCACCTTGTTAACACTGTTTACAGCCTTGAAACCCTGAACTTGGTTAGCGTCCAAACCACGTGTTAGCCTCTGCTTATGCCTGGTTCTTTTTCGACTTTTTTTTCTAATGCATCCCCGGGATCGCTCCCCCTTCTCCCAACAGTGAGGGGTTAACCCCCTTTTCTCCTCCCCTCCAAGCACCAGACGGATCGCCCCATCCCAGAAACAGGTGTCTTCTCTCTGCTGAATACAGGCGAGGACTCTGGGGCTGCCTGTTTTCTTTATGAACTCGTTCAAAGAGCCCAGCCGCATGTGTCGCATACAAAGCTAATTACACTGTTAATATAAATCATCCCTGCAATGGATATAATTAGCATTCTAAACAAATGGGCTCACTCCCCAGAAATTTGGGCATTTTTATTTTCAATTTCCTATTCTACCAGTGCTAAGTCATTCTGCAGGTGCACAAAAACATGATTTTTTCTAACAGCAATTTGTAGCTATGTCAGCTCTGTCCCAACCTCAGAAGCTCACAGTAGCTAGAAAGGCAAAGGAAAGAAGAGTCCAAACACTGGGAAAACAAAGCTTTGGGGTTTTTGCCTTTGCAGATTTTAAGACCTTTCTTTTGCCTTACTTGAATAGCCATTAATGTCCCCTAAGCAGAATCAGATCCAGACAGATTTTTTTATTGTTGTTGAGAAACTATTTGGTAACTCTAACCGTCAGAAGAAGGAAAAGAGAAATGGGGATAGACAGAAGGTTGGTGATTCACCTACCATTCAGGGCAAAGTTGGAAAAGACTTCAGAGTCTGTATCAATGTCACCGAAACTCACCAATCTCTAATGAGACTCTATGTAATCTTTCAAAAATGCATTTCAAGCCACAGGCACAGAAGTACAGTAAGTCTGAACAGAGTTAAGAAAAACTCCTGCTACTTTGGCAAATAGTGCAGGTGTCTGTGTAAACTATCAACAAGTCCCAAGTTGGTGATATCAATTGTGCAGTCAACAGGTTGCAAGAAACATTCTGATGGCTTTTTGTGGCTTGCAGTAATTTAAACTCCTCACTGCAAGAATGTCTATTCTATCTTCTAAGGTCTGTTACTCATTAATTTTATCTGAAAAATAATAGTTTATTACTATTTTTGTTATTGTTTGAAGGCAAGGATTTCAAATTGATTGGAATCAAAAAACTCAACCCCCCTCACTGTGTACTATACCTTGCATAAACACCAGGTGCAGGTAGTATGTCCTTGCCTAAATCAACAAAAAAGTCATAACCCACAGGTCAGAGTAAGGTAGTAATAGGCTCATGGGGCAAGTGCTCTTTAATTACCTCCCGAAAGACACATATCTTTTCCCTTTCATCTCATAGCACGTGATAGGTTCCTATATTAAGGGGAGCTGAAAGAAAGTCCTTTGTGTCTATTGTGTATTTTTAGTTTAATTTGCTTCTGCTACTTTATTACTATTTTTTTGCTCACTTTTTACATATCTTTCGACAAACTGTCAGCACCTAGTGACAGAACCTCACCCAGTTCCATTTTTGAAGTTCAAAATAAATTTGTCTCTAAATGAAGTTTAGAAGCTGTGTATATTAAAGCAAGAAAATACAGTTAATTAGTGTTGTAAGGTTAAGATTAACAGTTAATCGTAGCGTGTGTTCAATAAATTGAAACATTAGCATTCCATAAGTGTTTTAGCAGTCGGTATCCAGCTACGTAAACTAGACCAGACGTCAGATATAAAATATTACAGATTTCTCCTTCGGGGTTTTCCCAAAGGCAGTGTAAAATAAATAGTTATTTGTTGTAATTGCAGGGCAAAACCCCAGAGGATTACATTGGAATCCTCATGTTCAGATAAAGTTGGACTGAGTTTAGCTGCAATAGAGAAGCAAAGTAATAATGTATTGGCACACCATATTCACCATCTGCATTCAGTAGCCATGAATATTTAAATTCCAGTGTAACTGGTCTGGTTTGTATTAGAATTTCATGTACCAATGCATTCCTGAATTTTGCATGCACCAGTCAGAAGAGAATGAATTATTACAGAAATAGGCAGACTGCACAATTCTTGGGATGTGAAAAAGCACGGTGAAGGACTCAGACTACAGCAGAAGATGGGATTTGCATTAGGGTATTGAGTTTAAAGTGGCCAGATTAAGAAACTCCTGAGATTTAGGTTCTAGCGTGACAGGACCAATAGACTGGGAAGGTGCACCCTGACCTCGTAAACAGATAATTAAATCTACTACAAGGATAACACTCTGGAACACCACAGCAATGGCATCTATCCAACTGCAGCTGGGATAAGGGGTGGAACTGGGCTTGTTATCTAGCTCATAATGTTGGATAGGATTCAGGAAAAAGTGTACCGTGTCTGCACCATCCTCTGCTGATCCATCCCCAAGTACAGAATGTAAATCTATGCAAGACTTTTAAGTAAGACAATGAAGCACATTGCTGTCAGAGTAATATGGTGGGGAGCTCCTTGCTTCTGGGGGTGAAGAGAGGAGTCCTAGTGTGGGATTCAAAAGATATGTTCATAGAAAATAAAGATGTCAACATCTTATTTATGGAGAATACTGCCGGCACTAGGTTGGAGCACATTCTCTTTGAACAGTGTTAACTCAGAATCCTGGATAAAGACTGCAGAATTTGTAGAGCAAAGCTAGGTCTCATATGGGAGAAGTTCCTGGATGTTGATGCAGAACTAGTAGTCCTGCCTAAAGAGTCATAGATGAAACTGGAAAAATATGAAACTATGTTCCAGTTATCATTGGTCTGGCAGGACCTTTTCTTATACCAAAGAAATGGATGATTAACAGACGTCTGAACGGGATTTTGAATTGGCATCAGCTCCCCAGGGAGAAATGTTCCTTATGTGAATGCTAGACTCACTGGGGAACTCCTTGCAGCCAATTCTCTTTTGCCGTATGCCAGTTTTACAGCAGTGTTACTCCAATGACTTCAATAAAGTTACTGGTAATTTATAAGTGTAATTGAGAAGAGACTAAAGCTGTTGAAGTTTAGACTAGAGAGTAATAAGGATACTAAACTCTCCCAGGCACAGATCTTCCAAAAAGTCTTTCCTGAAGTTTGGTTTTGAGAGGGAAGCTATTGAAATCTGTAGAAGAAGCTCTTCTGAAGACTTTGACATTCATACTTTAGTGCACCTGTTACCAAACAGTTGTTGAGGTTTTTAGCTGAAGCTTTAGATTTGTGGAGATCAGTACAACATCTGATGCTTCTACACTCATGCACACGGACATAATTGTGCAAAAAGAGACAGGTGCAGCCAGCTGAACTGTTCCTTAAACATTCATTTAGCAATGTAACAGAGAGTGGGATCTGGCCATTACAAAAGACGTTAGAAGGTTATTCATCCCTTCAATGTTTACTTCATCCATCAAAACTTCTGGTCAAATCTCACAGAATATTATGTAGATGGACTCAAAGAGCAAGCAGAATGAATAAACAAGTCACAAAAGAAGAGGCAAGTGTTGGAAAAGAAAATCACGCACTTCCATAAACACACTCTTCTACAGTTAGAAATTCTTGATCTAACCCCAGTAGCCACTCCCTGTGCTGGTAGAGATCAGAGGCATAAAGCTGCAAGTTTGTCTAGCAATTGGAGTGAGTTAAGGACAAGATGGATATCCGCCCACATTTTTTTCAGTCTTCACTCTCTCTCCTGACTTTTGTGGGTTTAAGTTACACTGTTAATGTTATTTCAGCATAGTTGTCTTTAGTTTGCTTCTCTAAGTCCCTCTCAAAATTTCAGAAAAGAGGAATACTACAAGTGACATTGTCAGATGAGATTGTCATCAATATACCAGAATAAAGTTAAGTGCCTGCAAAAACAGCGGTAGCCATCTACCCCAGAGTAGGATAAGTATTGATTTATGCATCCATTTAGAAAGGAGGAGAGTTTAGTGCTTAGGGTGTAAGTCCAGGGCTTGGGAAACTATGGTTCAACTCCCAGCTGTGTCACTGTCTCCCTGTTATACCTTGGACAAGTCACTTAGTCTTTCTGTGCTTCACTTCCCCATCTCCAAAATGGGGGTAATAGTATATCCCTCACAGGGGTGTTATGAGGCACTTAGATGCTATAGAAATGGGGCATGGAATAAGCACCTTAGATTCACTATCCTCAAACATTTCCAGGCATTTCTCACTCATATAAAATTAATCTTACTGGATGAGAAAGAGCTTCCCAGACAGTGCTATATTCCTGTTCCCTTAATTGAGCTTCTCCTTTCCCCACTCAATTTAAAACTTCTTCCGCCCCCACTTTATTTATCAATTCCTGTGTCACATTGCCTCATGTCCCATCTCAAATATTGTTGATTGTGAAACTGCCAGGGGATAAATGTATTCAACCCAAATGCGAGAAAACCCCAAAGCACTGAAAATTGGGTAACTGAATATTTTGCTTCAGCAACAAAAAAATAGAATAAATAAAAATAGTCTCATTCACCAAGGTCTTTACCCCTGGGACAGGGATCCTTCTGGATTAATGGTCAGTATGTACAATAAGGAAACAAAATGGTATAGCATAACAGTTAACAATTAGATAGCCCTTTAGATCTGGACATCTCAAAGTACTTTGCAAAGGAACAGAGATTAAGTAATATACCCCCAACCTAGGGAATTAGGGAGAGGAAGAAATAGAAGTTAGACCTCTTGACTCCCTCTGCACTGGACCATGCTGCCTCCCAGATAACATACCAGTAGTGAGAAGAAATCTCCCCAGTCTAGGGTACAAGCCAATTCTGTGTTCACTTGGCCTTTTAAAGAACCCTCCTTCTTCCTCTGCTGAGTACCAAACACCTGTTCTTAAAGGGTATGTCTACACTATGAGATTATTTTGAAATAACTCCCAAAATAACAATTTTGAAATGGAAGCTGGGGTTATTATTTTGAAATAACAAGCCTGTTATTTTGAAATAATTTGGCTTGCTGTATGGTCGCTCACCTTGTTATTTTAAAATAACAGTGTAGACATGCCCAAAGAGTTCCCGGTATTCCCCAGACTGTCTGACCGGAATGTTTGTCTAAGGGAGGAGTTAACTCCCTGCTTGCTAGAAAATAAGTGGTTTTTGGATCCTGTCACACCTTTGTAGAAATCACAGAACGTGAGGAAACAATTTGTATTTTTCCATTTTTGATAATACAATCACAATAGGGTGACTCACTTCAATGGTAGAAATGAATCTGGGGTCATAGGAAGGATAGGTTTCCGCAAAGTGAATATGGCTGCAGATTTAACCCTCTAGAAAATGTGTGTGCCAGTCCATTAAGAACATTTAAACCAAAATTTAAAAAAAACCAAACCAACAAATCTAAATTTTGGCTCTTAAGCTGATATTTCAGTTCCTAAATAAGCGATCTAATTTTCAAAAGTGCACCATACCTGGCAGCTCTCATTGACCTAAGTGGAAGTTTGAAAGCGTCCATAATTTGTTACTTAGTGAGATAGACAGATTAAATT
This sequence comes from Pelochelys cantorii, assembly GCA_032595735.1. Classification (NCBI taxonomy): domain Eukaryota; kingdom Metazoa; phylum Chordata; order Testudines; family Trionychidae; genus Pelochelys; species Pelochelys cantorii. Next base: position 23,381,823 of record CM064337.1, on the reverse strand, counting down.
GGGACTGTGATCACAGCTGGCACATGTAAAAGAAGAGCACTAAGCTACCAGGCTTATAGTTTCTGATGGGATAATTCTACCACCACACAGGTGTCCCAGGACAAATTGGGAAGTGAAACAAAAAACAGCTTATCTATGAATGCAAAATGTATCCTACACTAAGAAGTCTATATCATTGCCATTAGTTTAGCTGCCAGCATGACGCAGGTGTATGGCACACCTAAGTGATGAGGCTCCTCTATGACTGAGGGAGTGGAGGGAAAGTGAGGTGGCTGTCATGGAGGATCTGTCCTGTATGAAGCCGTACCGTCCTTGTTGTATGAGCGATACACCTGACATACTGGAAAGTTCATTTCCAAAGAGTCAAAAGGGGGTGTAGGCGAGAGGGGAGGGTTTCAAGCTATGTGTCTCCCAGGTGTCAGGTGGCTGAACTCTCTCCCCCCTCCCCACCATGTGGTGCATTGAGAATTCTGGGGCATGCACACAAGAGGAGCTGCGTGAGGTAACGTGGACAGGGTGGGGGTGGGGTGCTTAACCTATGCCAGACATTCTAGGAGCTGTGGCGACAGACTCAGAGCTGAACTCATTCGTGGTTAGAAGGAGGGAGATGTTCTATCAGTGGTAATCTCTCTCCTGTCAGTTTGAACAGAAGCTTGGTCTGGGGAAGTGAACACACTCTTCTCTTCCATGCCATCACTCCCACTGAATGAGCTGAGATGTCTGCACGCACACATGCAGACACTGGTACATAACTTGGGAATGAAGAGGTAAATCATCGAAAGCCCTGCTGTGCAGGTCTCGGAAGGGTTTTCCGTTAAGCCAGTTCCCACAGACTCTCCACAAACAAGTAACACGGTGGGAACCACAACCACCTTATTTTCAGTGGGTAATAAACATTATCACTATGGAATCTTCCAGAATGTTCAGGAACATTTACCAGGCCCGGCACAAAATAGCTTCATCCATCCTGCAGTGACTGATGAGGAAACTAATGATACTTCTAAAAACTGATTATTCTCCCTGAGAAAGTTACATGCTGCAAGGCTATAGTAATACTCTACAGGTGAGGATTTCAGTGTCAAAATCAGTGGGTAACATTTGTGTGAGCAAGAGGAGATTCAGGGTCCACTGAGGAGAGTCAGGGTCCACAAGTTCTTCAAATATGCTAGGGAAGACTGATTTATATCTGTCATTTGTACCTGATGTCAGTTTTGTTCTCTGATCTGTATTCCTCTTCTGTTTTAGGGATTTTGGAGTTCATTAGCCTGGCAGTGGGGCTGGTTAGTATCCGTGGGGTGGATTCGGGACTCTACCTCGGAATGAATGAGAGAGGCGAGCTGTATGGGTCGGTAAGTACAAGGTTTTATAATCATTGTGGAATACTGTAAAACTTACACGGTGCCTTCAGAGAGCTGAGCTCTCCTGAGTACTTCCCACATACCATCTGAGAGTCCAACAGCATCGCCACATACGCTGCTATCCTTCCTGAAGCACATGGTCATCTGGAAGCCTTTTACAACCAATCAAATGACTCTGTACTGCACCTGTGGATGCCACCCATATTCATTACTTAGTCCACCGTTGTCACAGTGACAACCAAAGTTGAAGCAGAAAAAAAGCACAGAGAGAGCAGCCCAAGTGCTAACAAAACATGACAAAATGTGGGATAAAGACAACACAGAAGAACGTGTCGGATACAATGCTTTTATTATCATTCTTTTTTTGGGATCTCTGTGTAACTCACTTGTGGTTGTGCTGTTCAGGGGTATTGTGGTGATCATAAACTAAAGGCAAGGAAATAAATTATAGCACACCATCAAGGTGTGTGTGTGAGTTCTGTCATCTGAACAGCATGTCACTTTGCTTCTGTGAATGATCTGGGTTCATGCTGGAATATATATATATATATACACATATCTGCAGATGCATACATTTATATTATAGCTTTTCAATAATGAAAGCTGTATTTAAAGCTATGGTAGGACTTTCATTATAACGCCTGTGTTCTCACAACCTTCTAAAATATGACCCTTTGACATTGAAATTTTCCATTCTTGGTCTCATCCCATTGGAAAGTCACTTCAGACTGTTTTAAATTGATGGAGAGACTTGTTTTGCTTACCAACAACTCCAGAATAGCTGGAAAATCCCTCCAAATAATGCCTGTGAATGGATCTTATAGAGCCGTGGTATCCAACCAGTTCTGAAGCAGTAGCTACTATAGTGGCTACTATTATAGCAAACTAGCCACATTCAACTGTCCAAATAGCCACATTGTTCAAGTCAACTAGCCACACTCAACCAGACAAATAACCACATGTGGCTAGAGGCTAACGTGTTGGACACCACTGATATAGAGGAATTAGGCCTTCATAGCACTGACTGGGGAGTGGGGAAGGACAGAAAGTTCAGTGATTGAAAAATCCTTTGGCACAGATATGAGCTAAGACTTCTAGGCTACGTCTGCCTGAAAATAAGCAGCAGAACGGCTCTTGCGCAAGAGGGTTTTTTTGCGAAAGAAGGAACAGCGTAGACTGCTCCGTCTTGCGCAAAAGCCCCTTGTGCAAAAATGGCGGCTCATTAAGTATGCAGATGAGGCACAGAGATATTCATCACCACATCTCATTTGCATATGTTCTTGTGCAAGAAAGAGCAATGTAGACGTAGCCTTAGTGGAAGTTAATGACGCTCCACCCCCCTTTGTGGCATCTCAGAGTAGAATGTCTAGACTGCCTGATGAATTAGGACCATGGGCTGCTGCAGGCTGCTCCAACCTTTTTAAGCACAAAATCACTTTTCAAATTTAAGTCAATCCAGGATCTACCTCAAACCCCAAATATCCTAGCCCCGCCTCCTTCCACTCCCTACCTCTTCTCTGAAGCAATGCCCTCTCACTCTGGAGATGAGGTACAGTGGCAGTGGGGGGAAGGGCAAACAATGCATCGGTGCCTTCCTCTTCTGCCTCCCCCCCCTTGCACAGCAAGGAGGAAGCTCCTGGGAGTTAGCTTCAAGGCAGAGCAGCATGGCAGTTGGAGAGGGGGAGGGCAGCTGAAGTGCCAGCATTTGATAGCCTCCCAGCCAAATCAGCAAGGATTACCTGTCATAGGCTGCAGGATCTATCAGTAAACCCTGATCTATTGGTTGGTGACTACTGATATAGAGATTGTAAATATCTTATTGAAATGCATCCAGTATAATCCATCAAAATTAGATTCAGTCTACATGAGAAAACTGCACTGATTTTAACTTAAATCTGGTTTCAAATTGATTAGGTAAACTGGTGCAAACCTCTTCGTGGATGATAATCTATCCTCAAATGAAGTCAATGGCAAAATTCCCAATGACTCCAGTATGTAGTCATACAGAACAGAGTGTGTTCTTTCAGTCCAGGAATTGGTTTAAGATAATCAACATAAATTAAAGAAATAAAATCCCCATCATAGCTTGTCTGCACACACAAATTTGCACTGCTTTAGTTAATCCAATGTAAACCCATGTGTGTACTCACTTATTTTTGTTTATAAGGAACTTATTTTGGTGTAGTTTAAATGCATTCTAACCAATTGAACCGAAATTGAAATAAAACTGATTCAGACTGAAACAGGACAACCCAGATTTTTACACTGATTGAACCAAATCACTTGGAAATCACACTGGCTGTGTCTATACTGGCGCGATCTTGCACCAGAGCTATGCAAATGAGGCTCAGCGTGGAATATCGCCGAGCCTCATTTGCATAACTAATGAGCCGCCATTTTGCGGAAGAGGCTCTTGCGCAAGACGGAGCTGCCTACACTGCCCCTTCTTGCGCAAGAAAAACCCTCTTGCGCAAAGCCATTATGCTGATTATTTTCAGGCATAACGGCTTTGCGCAAGAGGGTTTTTCTCGCGCAAGAAGGGGCAGTGTAGACAGCTCTGTCTTGCTCAAGAGCCTCTTCCGCAAAAATGGCGGCTCATTAGTTATGCAAATGAGGCTCGGCGATATTCCACGCTGAGCCTCATTTGCATAGCTCTGGCGCAAGATCGCGCCAGTATAGACACAGCCACTGTGTATTAAATTGGTGTAGTCTGAGTGAAAGTCAGCCAAATAAACTATAGGACCAAAATTCTGAACACTCCTCCCACACACACTACCACTTGGACAAAACCCATTTCTCTTCATAAGGTATAAATTTCAGCCCCTAAGAGGGATAATTTAAATTTTCCTATTTGTAAGTAATTTATCCTTCTCCCCCTCATTTCCTTTAAAATATCCCTTCAAATAAAAAATCCTAAAATTTAAATGCAGAGACTTATGTGTATGCAATCTTGAGGTTACACATTTAAACAGAAAAAAAGCAATTAAGAGTTTAAGTAAAATTAATTCACCTATATTGCATACATTGAACTGACTGATAAGTGATTAAATGCATGTCTAAATATATAGAGCATGTGCAATGAAGACAATACAGAGTTTATGGCATGGTGATGCTCAAACCATAGCTTTGTTTCCCCAAGTCACAATCTGCCACATAATCATTATTATTACAAACTATTTAAATCATCCTAGTGACAAAAATTGTCCGTTGGGATTGGGGCCCCTTTGTGCTCGTCAGCATACCAACACACACTCTTTGCCCGACAGATCTTATTGTCTAATTTGAAATGCACCAAATTAGTAAAACAAGTAAAAGGAGGAAAGATTAGAGCAACATGGATCAGATCACATGCTTATGTAGGTTAGTGGTGAGCACAACTTAAAGGTTCCAATTACTGGAAGTTTCGGTGGTTGTTTTTTTTCTTTTGTAACCCACTAACAGATATCCCTGGAGTTGCATGAGTCTGTAACTCAAGTACGTTCTTTTTTAAATAAAAGGAAAATGTACATGCTTTATTTAAATGCTTGTATTTTTCAAAAATACAGTGTCATTTTTATTAAGTTAATTTTTATCCTGGACGTCTTAAAAAGGGATTGTTAAAAATTTTCCACTGAATTTAAAAAAAAATTTTAAATGGAAATTCAATCAAGTGAAATTTTTTCTTCGTCCCTGTAAACTCATTCACTAAGTTTATCATTCTCTATGTTTTAACAAAAAAAAGGTTATAGTCAATTTGGTTTATAATAACATTGTGTTCTAGTTTTCAAATCTTAAGCACTGATTTAGCTGTGCCAAAACAGAGCACTACTCCAATTTTCTCCGTTTTATCTCTTTTCTGTAAGGTTTATAGAGAAGCAGTCCTATTGCAGGTTCATCCTATTTTTCTGGCTTGTCTTGGTTCAGTCTCTCAACATTCACTCAGTTACGTCAATTTTAAGGACTATACTTGATTTGGTAATTCTGTCTCTTTTTTGTTTGATTTTAAAGAAGCAAACCATGAGTGTCCATAATAGCAGGGGGAAGGGATACCCTTCCCACACCACTAGCCTGGCCCCGCCCACACTCCACCCCCAGAACGCCTATTGCAGAGTGGTGCTGCCTCCAGTGCCCGCCCTCCCAATGCTCCTGGCCGGGAAGGCTGGAGCCGCGCGCCTTCGTCCTTCTGCATGCTCCAGGGATAGGGAGGCTGAGGCCACCTATCCTCCCCATGCACCAGGGTCGAGGAGGCTGGGCTAGGAATGCGCTCTCCCACCTGTACTCCTCTCCTTGTGGTGGTGGGGCACACTCATGGCATGCTGTCCCACCTCCCCGTGGAGAGGGCAAGGAGGCAGCTTGGCTCCTATGGGGGCGGGGCCTCAGCAGGCTGGGCTGGGTCTGGGTCTGGGGGCTTGCCTCCCCCAGCCCTACCTTCACTGACCACCCATTTCAGGCACATCCTGTTTTCCTGGCACAACCGACCCTTACATTGCTTTAGATTATGATAAGAGGAAGCTACATACCAAATTTGCTGGGCCTAGCTCTTACTGTTTAGGAGAGCTCTGGACAAAATATGGCCTGCAGGCTGGATCTGGCCTGCCAAGCCAGCAGATCCAGCCTGTGGATGCTGCGGGGAACCCCAGGCAAGCTCCCCGCTTGCCTTACCCCACCTGCACACCGCTCAGAAACACAGCTGTGGGGCAGTTTTTCTTTAAAAACTGTGAGTCCAGAGGGGGAAGGGGGAAAGCTTTAGGAGCTGCTCCCACCCCCAGCACAATCCCATTGGCCATTTTCTGGGCAGAAACTGGCCAACGGGATCTGCCTCTTTCAATAACAGGCAGCCATGAAGCACAAGGGGCTCCAGAGCACATGGCTGCACCGGGGGGGGGGGGGTACAGGGCAGGCAGGGAGGCTGATTCAGGAATGGCTGCTGGCTGGTAAGTTTCCTGGGCAGATCCTGCCTCTGGCAATCTAGTCTTTCCCTTCCCCAACCCTCTGCCCCCCACTCCTACTCCTTACTCCACATACCCAAATCCTCTGCCCCCCTCCTGTACCCATATCCCCACCCAGATCTGGCACCCCAATCCTCTACCCCAGATCACAATCCCCTCCTGCCCTAGGTCACAACCCAAATCCCTGTACCCTCTCCTGTACCCCAATTCCCTTCCCTAGGTCACAATACAACCTCCTGCACCCCAGTCCAGTGCCCCAGGTCACAACTGCCTCCTTCACCCAAACTCCCTTCTGCACCCAACCTCCATCCCAGACTCCACACCTCCTCCATTAATATCATGGAACAGTGTGGCCCTCGCCCACCTTCCAAATTCTTAGAGTGGCTCCCCCATCAAAAATTATTGCTCACCCCTGGTTTAGGAGGAGTTCTTGATGAACCAGACAAATTCTCTAAAATTTATGGCAGATAAATAAATAATTATCCGCTACCTTCAAGAGTCCCTCAACATATCCCATATAGATGGCTAAGATTTGATAAGCATCTCGGCAGAGGATTGCATATCAAGGCACTTCATGGTATTACACATGCATAGAGTAGGGCAAAAGGGAAATCTTCTCTCAATTGATATGTTGTATGTTCACAGATTAGGAAGACAGACCAAAAGGATGGAATCTGCTGTTACACCTGTTACGAACAGTGAGCAAAAGGCATAGCAGAGCCTTCTGGGGATAAGGTCCAGGGAAACATAATGAGATCCTGTTGTGGGTCTATTGCCATATAAGTACTGAGAAAAATGTTGGTTGGAAAAATTAAGCCACACAACAGCAGGGAAACTAAATCTGCATTCTTGTCACGCTTGTTTTCCATTTGGTTTCATTTAATTTAAATTTAATTTTAAAAATATACCAGATAAAAAATTAGACTGTACTTTAGGAAATAAGGCTTGCATCCATTTCAGCACCAACAATTGAAATCAGCAGGAATTGGGTGCTCACCATCTCTTGGGGTCAGAACCTTAAGTTGTACTGTTGAAATATAAGAAACTAACTTACATTCTTGCTTGTTTTGCTTTGAAGTGCTATAGTTGCAATTTTAAAGCAACAGACAGTCCCACAATCAGGCCAATCAAACTACAGAATCCATTAGTATCATGCCACAGAAATGTCAATATAACAGCATATAATCTTGGTTACACAGTTAATTTCAGTACAATATTATTTAAATTTTCCTTTCTGCCACAACAGACCCCTGCATTAGAAAATATTCTTCATTCTGGCCAGGTGGCTTTAACAGCTGTACCATAAGCCCAAATGTTAAAACACACAAGAATTTAAAATAATAAATAACAATTTTTGTATTAATTTTATTTGCCTCCAGTGTACACTCAGGTCACATTTGCATACTTTTCTCTGAAATCTTGGAGGACTAGAAACTTTCCTTTAAAAAAAGAAAAAGAAACAAAGGTGAAAACAGAGATTCTCTTGTAATCATAGGATTCCAAGAGCTAGTGCTTTAAGAAAAATACCAAATATTGGAAGCATTGTCAGCCTGCTAACCAGGGTTCCCTTATTAAATAGTATAACAGTGTTCTACAATAAAGGGACATCTTGTACTGGTGTTAGGGTCATGTTTTGGGAGATTGCTGTAGACTAGTCTAGTGTTTTTGTAAGGGTGCAGTAAGGAAGTCATTTTTCTCTGCCAATTTTACATAAATTTGTGTGTGTGAATTTAATAGCCTCAAAGATCAAAGCCATATCTGGTCTCTCAGTGTTTTCATTTTTTCTCTGTTTAATATGTCTATATATTGCTAAATGTAGAGGGTTAATTGCAAATCTTTTCTGTGACAGCTCTAACCTGTCCTTTTGCAGTTAGAAACATAGTACCCTCCATGCAAAGCTGTCAGCTCGGTGCACGTCACTTGGACATTGTTTAACTTCAACGCCAGCTGCCAAAAGCCCCAAGATGCAGTTACGGCAGACAGGGATCAATGGGAGAAGGGAGGCCCCAGACATCCCCTATGTTCTAGTCACACCAGCGAGTCTGTCAGCTGAGAATTCCCCTACGCTGAGATGATCCTCTGATGGCTGGTTACACTGGCTCCATGCCCAGACTAGAACAGCCTGCCAGTAGGAGTTGTGAGGGGCAAACAACTTATATAGTTTTGAGAGAGCTGGACACATTTATGAGTGTGGTTGTACAATGGGGTTGCTTGTGAATGTGGGGGCACGGCTCACTCTTAGGGTTCACTTACAGTTACCACATGTTCCTAAAATTCATGCTCCAGGGTGTTAGTGGTCCACCAGCAGGAGTCAGTAAGGATTTCCTGCAATGTATTCTGGGACTTTTAAAAAAAATCTTCCTCTGAAGCATTAGGATGGCTAAAGCTAAAGATGGGACACTAAATGGGAGAACCAAGCATCTGAGGTGACACCAAGTATTCATGTTCTCAGATGCTTAGCTGCCTGTTCCTTGCTTACGTGGTCAGTGAATAACTCAGGGGTAGTCAAATAGGTAGACCGCAGGCCAGCTGTGGACTGCCAGATACTTTTGAACAGACTCCATAATTTTTTTATTATTTTTTCTACTGTTATTTTCTGTGGAGCCTGGATCTTGACTATATTTTGAGCAAAAATTTGGACCCTGACAGAAAATAATTGACTATCCCAGGTCTAACTGATCAACAAATGTATGGTAGGGAGGAAATTTCCCCCAAGTCAGATTGTCAGTGATCTGACTGGTGGAGTGGGGAGGTGAGAGGGAGTGTCGCTTTCTGTACTAGATAGGTATGAGTCACTTGCCAGGATTATCTGGATGTATCTCACTTAATTTTCCTGCCATCTCAATCCCTGTTATTCTCTCTCTGGGGCTGTAATCCTTTGGTCACAGTTTGGTTGTTGGGCTTATTATGTGGGTGCTGGTAGTGGACTGGGATATGTAGGAGGTCAGACTAGTTGATCAAGTGATGCTTGTTGGCCTTTGACCCTATGACAGATTTGGCTGGGTAGGTTCAGACTCTAGGCCCAGGTCCTATTATTGGTTGATATTATGCCTGTAAGACAATGCTGTGTCACTGAGCACATAGGCTGTGTCTAGACTGGCCAGTTTTTCCGCAAAAGCGACTGCTTTTGCGCAAAAACTTGCCAGCTGTCTACACTGGCCGCTTGAATTTGCGCAAGAGCACTGACGCTCTAATGTAAGAAATCAGTGCTTCTTGCGCAAATACTTTGACGCTCCCATTCGGGCAAAAGTCCTTTTGCGCAAAACCTTTTGCACAAAAGGGCCAGTATAGACAGCTCAGTTTTGTTTTGCGCAAAAAAGCCCCGATGGCTAAAATGGCGATCAGGGCTTTCTTGCGCAAAAGTGCGTCTAGATTGGCCACGGACACTTTTGCGCAAAAAGTGCTTTTGCGCAAAAGCGTCCGTGCCAATCTAGACGCTCTCTTGCGCAAATACTTTTAACGGAAAACTTTTCCGTTAAAAGCATTTGCGCAAAATCATGCCAGTCTAGACGTAGCCATAGTGTTTATAGCCTCAGAGCGCAATTCTCTGGCTCGTCCAGAGATTCTGGCCTGTGTAGTGCTTTCCTGATTATTATATTTTATATTGTTTTGTGCTCTGAGAGTTCAAAATGCATTTCAGGGTTATTTAAACTATTGAAATTAATGCTCCCTTTTCCATTTCTAATCACGGCTCAGCTAGAAGTATCTGTATGTTCTACACATAACAAGTCTCGTGCTTAAGGCAATAAGCAAACTGATCTCCTTTTAGAGCCCCTTAATGCCATATATATCATGCAGCAAGCAAAGTACAGTGGTGCCGTCTTAGGCCAAAGCTTTCCCCTGCATTAAAATATAGCCAAGCTGCATCTTTTTGCTACAGATCTTCATGTGAACTGACAGACTCACCCGGCCCCTGGGCAAGGTGGGGAGGGGCCCGGCTCCACACTCCTGGAAGGGGCCAGGCCTTGAGCAGAAGGGGTGGGGCTGAGACAGCCAACCCTCAGTGTCGCCTGGACTGCATTGCATCCCCCATGCTGTCAGGAATATGCCACCTTGGGCTCCACAGCTCACTGTGCGGGGCTCTGGTGGTGATTTAAAGGGCCTAGGACTCCAGTTGCCGCCCCTGCCTGAGCCCTTTGAATAGCCAGGATCCAGGCAGTTGCTCCCTTTGGCCTCCCATTGATGGGTCTGCAGCTCTCACTTTGGATTTTGCCACCTTCCCTCTCAAACTTCAGGGGCATGTGGATCTGGGCTTCTGCAGTTTTGGGCTCGTCTCTAGAAATAACAAATGGGAAATGAGGCATGTTGCCAGGGTGCACTTTACTGTCAGCAGGGGCCCTCTGCAGGGGAGCCAAAATTAGGAAGCTATGAAACTGAGGTGCAAGATGAGGAAAAGAGAGACTCTATAAAGGAATAGAAGTGTAAATTTCATGTGTGTCTTTTCTCTCCTTCTCATCATCCAACAACGCAGAAGAAACTTACAAGGGAGTGCGTTTTCCGAGAGCAGTTTGAAGAAAACTGGTACAACACATATGCCTCGACCCTCTACAAACACTCCGACTCTGAGAGACCGTATTACGTGGCTTTGAACAAGGACGGCTCACCTCGTGAAGGATACAGGACTAAGAGACACCAGAAGTTCACTCACTTTTTACCGAGACCCGTGGACCCTGCTAAAATACCAGCGACGTACAGAGATCTTTTCCACTATAGGTGATATTTCCTACAGCTGTCCAATCAATGTACATACTTGGGTTCCCAAGCTTTTTCCTGGAGCACTATATAATAGTCATTCCATCATTCCTATAAACTTAGATAACATAGAAAAGCACTTACATTGAATTCAACACTGCCGTTCTTCATTGTTAAAAGTGTATATTGAAGCTGGGCTACTTGTGGGGGTGGGGATGGGGAGGGAGCCCTCCATATAATCTTTCGTTTTCATTCACTTTCTTTACCTGGTGGTTATGAGAGGTGGATTCAATTCATGCAATGGATGATTCAAAACAAAAACCAACCCACCAACCACAACTTGATTAAAGGAAAGGATAAGACCACAGAACTGATACAGATGCTGCTGGTAAGCTTGGAATAATTATGTTTTAAGGATATGCCCTTCAAATGGTACCCTGCTGAAGTGGCCCTGGAATTTGCAACATGGATTACAATGGACTGGTCCTGATGTGTGTTTTTTTCCCTGCTGTTGAGAGTGGGAGTGAGGGTGGGAAACATTATTAAGATGTAGGCATGGATACTGTGCATAAGGTCAAAACTATTTATAAAATGTATATGATATTTATTTTATATATTTATTTATTTCAAAATAATTTTATTTTTAATGAGAGATGTTATGATCGGATTTTCATCAGGAAGAATAAGGTCCTACTGAAACAGGAAAAAAAAAGAGTTTTAAAAGCTTATTGGCAATAAAATTGTCTTTATATTGTGAATTTCTCATTAACTTTGTGTTTTGGTCCCTTACCATGAGAACAAATAGTACAGCCTTTTGGGATAAGGTGGAGGCAAATAAACTAACAAAGAGAATTTTGTGATGGCCAGCACAAATCTGTGAACCCCATGCAAATGAAAGGTAGCATTCAGAGGTAGCACCTGATCAGATCAAGATAAAATTTGTTGGGAGTAAAACTCTCAGTGGAAGCAGGATTTCACTCAGACTTCTCAGTTGTAGTAATATAGGCAAAATAAAATAATATGCCAGGCAAGATTTAGCTCAAAAAAATGTCCTGTAATGGTACAAGGATGCAGATCTGTCATGCATGATGGATGTTAAGGCTATACGCATAGTGTTCAACATCTCTACTGCTTTTAGTATGCTAGCATTCAGTGCTTTGCATCATCAAAGCACTTTACAAATATTAACTAACCAATACTGCACACTAACAAAGAGCTTGAAAGAATTCAAAGTAGTTCTGAACAAATATGCAGTATTTACCCGTGTTGTGTTAGTAAGACTCTGATACACATGATAGGATTAAGGACTGATTAAAGGTCCATTCTAATAAAGAGAGACCATTGTGCAATCTTTTTGGCTAATCAATCACCCTAGCATTAATACTGTAAAAAATAATTAAATGAGCATCGGCAGAGGCATAGCAGAGAGGGGAAAAAAAAACAGAGCAAAAACTAAACCAGTCATTCTAGAGTATTTAGAAACATTTACCTTACAGTAATGACAATCACAGCCCTGGATATTACTTGAAAAATAAGTTTTATTAACATCTGAAGAAATGGTCAGCTCCTTCCCAATCAACTTTCATTGCTACTACTAACAGTGCCTAGTTCAGGAAAGCACTGGAGCACATGCTAATCTGGTAGGTTTACCTGAATCAACTGACTCTGAAGAGTTCCCTCTGAAAATCACTTTATGGGATGTTTTGTTAATTTTGTCCCACTGATTCTAGGTCAAATGCATCCAGTCTTCAAGTTAAGATTCTGATTTAGCACAGTACTAAAAAGCTGTACTGGATATAGATGAATTTACTGAATCACAGGCTAAAAGGTAGTTTTTCTACCTGCTACACCTGCAAGCTCAGCCTGAACTCTGGAAAATTAAGTTGGGTTTTTCACTTGCTCTAGCTTTTTTCCCCTGCCCCCACTATCACTGAGGCTACGCCTACGGAGTGCCTATGAAAATGAAGTGTGGATTAGCATTTTGCCGTACTTCACATAATTTATTCAAGCTGTTTTTGCGCAAAAACAAGCAGTGTGGACGGGGGGGGGGGTTTGCGCAAAACGGGGGGGTTGTGAAAAAAAAAACCCTGTCCATGCTGCTTGTTTTTGCGCAAAAACGGCTTGAATAAATTATGCAAATGACATGCAGCAAAATGCTAATCCGTGCTTCATTGGCATAGGCACTGCTGGCAAAGCCAGCAATATAGACAAAGAGGTTTTATAGTACAAATTATCCCCGTGTCTTCAAAGTAGGTCCTTGATAACACTTGTGCTGTGCAGTATTATTGCCCTCAATTGATGAGTGTAGCAAACAATTCTGCTTGAGACCATCAAGATTCCAGCTCCCATTCTCTTTAGTTGTATGGCTTCAAATGGGGGATGGGGCTGAGGAGAGGTGCTAACAGTCCAGTTGATATTTTGACACTGACATCAGCAAGTTTTACTGTGAATACACATAGGGAACAGGCCTGTTGAGTAAGAATGTTCCAATGTGCCATTTTTACATGGTCATTTTGTCGAGTACACTTGTACTTTAAGTGCAAATAGCTAATAATGGCTGAGATACTGAGCCATTTAAGTCCTACATGTAAAAGAAACTCAAGACAGGTTTAGCTGTAAAAAATGTTTTGCTTGCAGCCTCATCCTTCAGTGCTGTTTTCAGTTTTGCTTTTGCCTTTAAGGAGCTGTATGAATAGCTATGCTGCTATGGGAATCACTAGACCTTAGGACTGTCCACTTTACTCGAATCCCATTGTTTTACCAAAATGAGGCTGGGCAGATTATCCTCTTTGTGTGTATTATATTGTTAGCAAAGCTCTGTCTGATGCACACAGGGTTTTACCACCTATACAATCTTGCTGGTGCTTCACAACAGTACTACGCTCTTCCAAACGTTTCTGAAGTTGTAGCTCAATGTAAGCAATGCAATCACTGCCACAGACAGCAGACTACTAGTGGCAAGGTAAAGATTACAGGAGCTTTACCTGAATGAGCTAGACATGAAGGAATTTAATCCAGTGCTTGAAATAAAATGTGTATTTACCTTTGTTCTCTGAGTCATCACTGAACCAACCAATTCTCAGTACCTAAATCAGAAGTCAGTCAGTCAAATGTAATCAAAAGTAACTTTTACGCCTGTAAATATGTTGGGAGTGTTTGGATTTTACATTCTATCAGTATTTCTTGTAGCTCGTAGTCTTTTTCACAAGAATTGCAGATGGATTCTGAAATCATTAGAGGGGCATGAAAGCCATTTGGGTGAAATGTTTTTCCTACAATGATCTAATTTCCATAATGAAAATTCCACACATGAATTGACGGACAGACAAGTTCCAAGGATGCTGTGCAGCTCCTGTTCCATTGGAAAAAATGTTTGCAATACTTCAATTTGAAACTTGTTTTGAATTAGTGAAAAAAACAACTCCCGAAATGTATATTTTGGTTGTTTATAGTTTCCTTATGTTGAAAGCTTAAGTTTCTCATCTTAAACTCTCTGTAAAGTAAGGTGGAGACAGCTGGATGTATGTCATCAGATAGGGGCTCCTTTCTCATTGTTCCATTTGATCAAAGTCCTGAGGATACCCACCTGAACAGGTGCTACAGATAGGCAGGAATAAAATCTTCAAATTCTAACAGCTTCAGTCGCACATGCCTCCTCCAACTAATACTATTTTGCATGTAAAACACAGCATACTTGAAAATATTACAGGACTACATAAGGAAAATGTTGTATTTTATATTCACAAGAGCAAATGAAGGCACTGAGAGGTTAAAGTACATGTTCATTCACTCAGGATGTCATGGCAGAATTTGGAACACAAGCCAGATTAACAATTTCCAGTTCAGTTCCTTAATCACAAGACTACCCTCCCTTCTCCACCAATTTTAGTCTGTCTTGATTCAGAGGGAGCTGCATTTCAGAAGTTAAGATTCTTTCCTGCAGGTTGGGGATTCTTCCCTGTAGGTTGGGGAGCAATGGAAGACACAAAAGTCAGAATTATGATGCACATTGCATGAGCCTTTGCTATAATAAATGGCTATTGTTATTGGATTAGGCTTTCAGTAAAGTCACTTAGTATTTAATAGTTGGTAGGTAATAAAAAATAACTATATTTGCAGTCATACAACTTAGAATACCAAACTTAGGGTATGTCTACACTTGCGGCTTCTTGCGCAAGAAATATGCAAATGAGGCTAAGCGTGGAATATCAATGAGCCTCATTTGCATACCTAAGGAGCCACCATTTTTGCAGAAGAGGCTCTTGCACCAGAAGGAGCTGTCTACACTGCCCCTTCTTGCACAACAAAAACCCTCTTGCGCAATGCTGCTACGCTGATTATTTTCAGGAATAACAGCATTGCGCAAGAGGGTTTTTGTTGCGCAAGAAGGTGCAGTGTAGACAGCTCCTTCTGGCGCAAGAGCCTCTTCTGCAAAAATGGCGGCTCATTAGGTATGCAAATGAGGCTCGGCAATATTCCATACTTAGCCTCATTTGCATATTTATTGCACAAGAAGCCGTGAGTGTAGACATAGCCTAAGGCCTTATACTAAAGAGGTTGAGAGAACCTGCAACTGTCATGAAGTCAGTGAGTTTCAAGTGCTCAGCACCTCTTAGCAACAAGAACTTCATCTGCTACCCCCCATCTCAGTTTGAACAGTGTCTCTCTATATTACAAATTAATCTATCAGATTATTGAGCAAAATAGATAGTTCTTGCACTCTGATCAAAATCCCAGGAAGATGCGATAGATCCATTTGCAGAGATTCTTCTGGATGATGCATCATGAGGTTACAGTATTTTTCTCTTCCAACATCTATGGGTTTAGTGGTCATGTGGCACTCCAGAGCTTCCGAGTGCCACATCAATCTCCGGGGAATCTCCAAAGGCAGGAGCTATTTTTTCAGAAGCTAATACTTCTGGAACTATCATATTCTTCCTGTATCCTGAGCTAAACATGTGAAGAATTATTTATACCAGAGAGATGTGTCAGTTAATGCTCCACTCACAACCAAAAGTTTATTTCTAAAATGACAAATTCCTCATGCATTGTAATCATTATGGATCTAATTGCATGTTAAAAATGCAGCACCACACACGTTTATGTATTTTGGTCACTTTATTAAATGAGATATTAAATAGTTTTAAGTTTCAACTACTAAACAGCACTTTGAATGGTGAAAACACAGATAGTATATTGTCATACTTGAATGCTTCTTTTTAAAAACACATTTCCAGTCCTTATATATATATTACAAAACAGCCTTATAGGAAGAGGTGACATCTTTTCTACAGTACTTAAGATATTTATACAGAACTGAAAGCCGTCTAACAGAAACAAAGGCAAGTCTTCACAGCTGTATGATTTCAGCAGCCAAAGCTGGTTGATGGACTGAAACAGTACTATACAACTGGGACAAAACATATACAATATCACAATACTAAGCAAAAACGCTTTACATCCAAAGGAATAAACAGGTTACAAAATGTGGAGAATTTAGCAGGCAAAACTGTTATTACAAGCAACATTTTTATTCATCATTTTAAGCCATTTCAACTAGTTAAAACATCTAAAACAAATATAAAAATGAGCCTTTTTATTACCTTATTGATGTAATGTTCTGTCTTTAAATATTTGTTAAAGCTTCATGTTATACACACATTATGCAGCTAAAATGTCAAGTGAGGAACGTGTATACAAAGTGGTCCAAGTTTTATTTCAATGCTTTTTATCTCTGATTAATCTTCTTATGCATTAGTCTTCTGTTATCCGTAGTTTTGTCCATGGTGGAAAAATGTGCCTTCAAATGTTGCCTAAAACTTCCACATTTAAGTCTTTGAGTGAGTTATCACAGAACACCACTGAAAATTCCCAAGTCTGGTAGAACATATGTCTTATTCATGACATGCAGGAATATCAGTGACAGTTGCCCGGAGTACATTTCTATTCAAATGCTCTCTCACAAAGTCTAATTTTTTCAACTTCTTCTAAAGTGAATGCACCTTTTTTAGCTCCCTTGTCACCCAAATTAGATAAATCTGATTATGGAGCTGGCAAAGGATTAGAACACAGGAGGTTTCTTGTGATGTCTCATAACAGAAAAAAATCCAAAACAATTTTTTCAGCTGGTTTTGCAGACCTAACGAATTCTAGTCATATCACACAAACCAAAATTCAATTCCCAAATGAAATCTCTCTCAAGATTTATATATTTTAGATGCTGAAATACTTGTCCTTTGAGCACATAAAAACTCAAAAAAAGTCCTTCAAAGAGTGATTCAAGAAACCAAAACGCTTCTAGGTGATGTCAGCAAATTATGTGAGAACAGTGATATTTACAGCAAATCCCTCCATCCAGCTTTCATTTCTCAAAAATACTTGATACAGTATCACCTCAAATATTCCTGCCATTAAATTTGTCTCCAATATTCTAAAAATGATTTCCTTTAAAAACAGTATGTATCAGCAAAAGGATATGCAAAGAAAAGCCTTATGTGTGTTTAACTGGATCATCATAAGCCCCAAAACAGTGCTACTATCCTATAAAAATGTTGGGAATTAAGGTGTTAATGACATGTAATGAATCAGAAATTTACGTTGGTCTAGATTTAAAAAAAAAAAATCAAGGTATTTTGTATTAACAAATAGTCTTACAAAAATGAAAGAATGGGTAGGGAGAAGATCATGGTAGGCAGAGATCCTTATCTATACAAGGAAAATTATTTCACAATTCTGGCAGCACTGGAAATTGTTAAAGCACATTCAATTTAAAGTCAGTACTGGGTCTGCCAGTTTGATGTTGTTTATAAAACAGGGAGTGACCCTAACAACCACCAATATCTTAACCTCCAAAATACCAGTAATTTGATTTTCTTGGCTCATAGCCCATTGCCAGCAATGGGAAGAGACACTAGCACCAGCATCAAGGAGTTAACAAAAATGTGCTTTGTAACAGAGTCAGAAAAGAGTGAAATAACGTGTGAGGGATAAAACCCAGCCAAATTAAATTTACCAGTTATTCCATCACAAACTGAAAGTAAGTGGCAAAAGACTAGAGAAGAAAAAATTCTCTTCTTAAGTCATGGTTTAAGGCTGTATACACAGTTTCTAAATAACTGCATGACAAAGTTCAGAACTGTAGTATTTAAGAATATTGCACTCAATTTTGTCTCAAGAGAATTTTCAGTTCCTATGTTTTATTCAGCACAGATGATATAGCATGAGTCTAGACTTCAGTCAAAAGGAAACTAGATCATTTCTTTCTGTCTTATCACACCTGCGAAGTTTAAGAAATGGGTAAGTAGAAAAGTATTCCATAATTTGAGGAATCAACTCTAATCAAGAACTCAGCTGTGTACATTTTATATATGGCATACTGAAACATACAGATCTGTATTATTTCCTAAGTTTCTCATGTTTGATATGGTTTTATGGTTACTTAAAAACAAGCATAGGACTTTAGACAATAAAACTGTGGAGCGAGCTGCTACTATTATAGAAGGACTTGTTTTCACTGAAAACAATTTAATATTTCCTGTATTCAACACATGTAAGAAAATTCTAGGCAACATTACTGACACGAGGGGGAAAAATTAAACACAGTTGAAACACTAATATGGAACATGGCATTTAGGGATCGAATTTATGCAGTTGAGTTCTGTTAAGCCATTGATTCCTAAAAAAATAAAAGTTCTTTCTCTGATTTTAACAATCCTTTTAGTGCAAAATCACATTTATTTCCCTTGGGAAGGTCCTGGATTTTTGCCTCTCATTGGGGGTGGTGCACGCTGCAATGGCGGTGGCTGCATACCACCAGAAACTGCCTGATACATTCCTCTCATATCTATCTGCTGGTAGTTAGAAGGATTCATGATTAAATTTGGAGGCTTTGGCATCATGAGATGACTCATTGCTGCTTGTTGATAAGACATTTGCTGCTGCTGCTGCTGATTGTACTGCTGTTGTAGTCTTCTGTTCATAAGTATCCGTTGAACACAACTGATTAACTGTGTGGAGGGAAAGTGGAGCTGTTACAAGTGCATGACCTGTCTCAATGCAGCAAGTATCAAGTTTGGAGTTAAAAATCAATTTGCTAGGGATACCATGGCTGAAGGAAAAAGCATTATTGTTATCACCATCACTAACACGATGGCATTCACAAGCTGATTGCTGTAGAAACCAGTTAGTAACACCATTTAGGACTAAGTTCTCCTAATGACTTGCCTATTGTACTGTAGGTAGCATTTATGTTAGTTGCCATAGTGATTTGCACTATACTGTGAAATTACTCCCATGTATTAGTTACAGCATTTGTTATCAGGTATCATTAATCATCCCTTTGAAAATCCTAAAAGTTAATGGGCAAACAAACATTTAGTGACAAACAATAAAGAACACTTCCAGTTGGCGTAACCCATATTGGGAAAGTTTCAGATTTCTTAAGATAACTTAACATAACTTTCAAAGTAATGTGCATTCTGTATGAGATAATTCCTTGGTGCCTGGAGTTAGAACTTTCCACTATGTGTAACTGGCAAAGTACACACCAGGAAAGAGCAATGAGAAAGGTTTTAGAAAGATGGATTGTTTTGGTTTCTGACTTGTTTTAAGGAAGATGAAATGCATGGAAAAGTGCTTTTGATTTGTTCTCCCACAGAACTAAATTGCTGTAAACTGAACCATACTGAAGAGATGCAGGTTTCGTATGATTCAAAAGTTAACATTTTTAAGGGGACTGTGTCATATGCCACTGCCTATTACCAGTTATTTAGTTTTCTTTAAGCCACTTAGTCTTCAACCACTTCAAATACATGAAATAATAATAGAATTTGGGAGACTGTATTTTGAAATTTATTTTACATGACATCTCCATAATTGAGCAATGCTAGTCAAACATTATATGACCCATCACTTTCTGATGTGGAGGAGCAAAACACACAGTTGGAAATTACTGGGCCCAAGGGACTGATAAGAAGCTGGTATTCTACAAGAACATCTTTAATATCATGCGCTAGTTCAGGTGGGCACCACTCACAGTCCCCAATTCAAATAAATATAGCTAGATAAAAGGCAATAAGCATTCTTACCATCTGTTGTTTTGTCAAGACATCATTGTAAATCGCTTCTCTGCGCTTAACATCAAGCTCCTGGCTTGCCTGCCTGCTTAGGGCCAACGCCTGTACTTGGGTCTCTGTCAGGGTCAGATTTTCCTTCCACTGAAAAGGAAAAAAAATACATTTTATTAGTCACTCTGATAGAAAGGTTCTCCCAATTGTTTTCAGAGATGCATCAATATAGTTGATGCTGAACAGCCACCCGGTTCCCAGTAAATATTCTGGGGAAGCACAGTTTTATAACTATTAAAAAAAGTTGTTAGATCTTTATATTACCAATGAAAACATACTTTTTTAGATTTTCTTTTTAAAATGAAAAATATATTGAGAAGAAAACAAGGGAAATAATACTCAGCAGAGCCTATCAGTCTTGTTTGCAGAGAGCCAGCATTTTCACTTTATGGTAAATAAATATTGACATGGGGCTATGGGATCTAATCACTGGCACTACAAGAGTTTACTATGCAGATAAGTGCTATTACCCCACTTCATACTAGTAGTGCTAACAGAAATCAGCACAAATTTTAAAAGCTGCTTTATTAATAAAAAAATAATGTGACAGTAAACTGGATGACTATTTACAATCATCACTTTTTAGCTTGACACTGCTTAATATTTTTCCAGCTTGTGACCAAATGCACATTAACATCTATTTTACTTACTATAGCTGAAATTATGTCTTCAATGGGCTGAATTCTCACTGCTGTTACATTATTGGTTGCTTCCACAACTTTTTCCCTTCCTTGATTAATGAGATCCTGAGAAAATATCAGACAATGAATTATAAAGGGTAGGTTCAAAGCAATAGATTAAGTTGTCAACACATTTAGAAATGTCTAACGTTTATTTTCTGGCTCCAATTTAGTAACTACATTTGAAACTTTTACACACAAGTGAACACCCCGGGTTGGGTAATAGGACAGAAATAAAAATCACACATGATTATCCTTTGTGGGAATGTAAATGAACAGAAAATGCAAACAAGTCAACTGAAAACAATCTGCTTATTACGTGCTTTTTAATTATCAAAATACTGCTAAACCAAAGTGACAAATTTTGCACCTAACAAACTTTTATAGTTGGCACTGTAGTATTATTGCAACTGTCACATTCACAGCTCACTATGGCTGCATTCAACATTACTTATTGTTTTAAACTGTACTAGTACGTTCCTAATAAATACATATGCTCCAGGGATTGTTTTCAATTATCAGGATACACGGTTGGTATAAGCATTTCAATATACACACACAAGTTAGTAGATTTCAACTAAACAGATATATCACAAACCTACTTTTTTAAAAAAATGTGACATTCATTAGAAGGTATTAACTATCATGATATTTAAAAAAATGCAAATTACTGATTTGTAACTAAATCTGAGCATCTGAGACATGCTCAAAGCAGTGTAGACACACTGTGCCATTTGGATTTCACTACCTACCTCTAGTTGTTGGTTACTCATTGCCGACAATGCTCCCAAATTGAACGGAATATATGGAGTTTGAGAATTGAAATTGGTAGGGGGCATATTAATACCAGCTTGCAAGTTGAAGCGCATGGTCAGACCCTTAAAAACAAAAATAGTAGTTTGAAATATTTACAGTAGCTAAAACCAAATTCTACAGCATGCTACTGCTGTCATTTCTAGGAAAGAATTGAACAAACACAAACAAAACAAATCTTACAAGGGGAATTAAACAGTTTACAGATGAAGTTTTAACCCTTAGAAGTGTAACCGTCTGAGCATATTGAAAATTCTTTCCAAAGCATGGAATCAAAACGATTACATTTCCAACCACTCAGAGAAGCTTCAGTACTTATCTTGAGATTTGAGTCTAGTTCACTGTTAATTATTTGGTATAAATACAGTAAGAGAAGAAGATCCTAATAATATCCTCAATTTGTCTACAGATACACACTTTTATATTAGTGTAGTATGTATGTTGTCTGACATAATAAATTAAGTTTTATAGGATACCTAGGGTTGCCAGGTATCCGTTATTCAACCGGACAGTCTGGTTTTTGGGCCCTCTGTCCGGTAAAAAAAATTCAGAAAATATTGGACAAGTGCAATGTCCGGTATTTTCTGGTTTTCCGGCTGGGTGCCCGACAGAAACCTGGCAGGGGAAGTGGCTGGGAGATGGGGCGCGATCAGCGCTGGGAGCCTCTGATTGCATCTGAGGTAGGAGTGACGCCTTGGGGAGGAGGAGAAGCCCTGTCCGTGCGCCTGAGTACTGTTCAAGTGCGTTGTGGAGCCGTAGCTGGATTTGCTCGTGCTTCGCCAGGACCAGCAGCACCCTGGGATCTGCACATGCCTGGGTCAGTCCCGCTCCCCTCTGGCCAATTCTCTTCCCCCCGGCTCCTCCCCACCCCCCGCTTCCTGCCGGCCAGTTCTCCTCCTCCTGATCTCCCGCTGCCCCCAACACACAACCCCCCCGGCCCCGCTTCCCACCGGCTGCCCCCCCCCGATCTCCCCTGGCCAGCCCCGCTTCCCGCCTGCTGCCCCCCACCCTACCCCAACCCCCTCTCCCCCGCGATCAAGTGTGTCCGGTATTTTTTCTGAAGCTACCTGGTAACCCTAAGGATACCGGATTTTTAAGCACATATTGAAGTACACATTTGTCTAGCCAGACACCATTACAGATATATCAGCAATAGAGCAAGGACTTCAAAAACAAATTAATCAAATACAGAAAAATCAGCTGAACAGGATTAGCCTGCTTTGACAAAAATGCAGTATGCAGAGTTTTAACCATTAGCAGAAGGAAATACAAGAAACCTTGCAAGGAATAAATCTCAAATACACAAGTCCATAGTTGAAATAAAACATCAATTAAATCAAAAAAGTTATTGAAGCAGAAAAATAATTCCTAAAAATACTCAAATTATACCACAAAGCAACTGAGAGGCATGCCTGGTTGCACAAAGCAGTAGGATATTCTGGCAAACTTGTATTTCCAAAATGTGGGGACACCAATGCCTAAATAGTGTGATCACCATTGTTCTTTGTAAGAACAAATAATCACACCCTCTGCAGAAAGCTATGAGGAATACTTTTGTTTTTAATAAATTTGAGTTACAGACGACAGTACAGTAAACTTTTTCCCTTTGGGACTGTTAAAAAAGCAACTATGCCAGCCACGTATAGTAAACTATGCTTTTGCCAACAACTATGTCTCCATAAACAAACTCTATTTAATTTTATCTTGGATATCACAGAAGCAATCCTGAATAATAATTATTATTTTGTTCTCAATAACAGTCTTATCTGAAGTAGGGATGTAAAATCCCGGTTAATCAGTTAACCGTTTAAGGTTAGGTTAACCTAACATTTAGCTGATAAACCAACTAAGCGGGATCTAGGCAGGAGACCGTTGCCTAGAGCGTATGGGGCTCCCACTCCCAGCCCCATGCTTGGCCTGGCTGCTGGCTCCCAGCCCCCACTGGAGCAATCCCTGCCCGCAGGCTGTCCAGGTCCACTGTGGACAGGGGCAGTTCTAGATGCTGGTGCAGCCCCTGCCTGTGAGGTACCCAGGCCTGCTATGGAAAGGGGCTGTTCCAGATGAGAGCAACCCCTGTCTGCAGCAGGCCCTCTCTGTGGGGCTGGAGCATCCTACTGCCCACCAGTTACTAGTTAACCTTTCATATCCCTAATCTGAAATGGTTAACTTTGTCTCTCATTTGAAGATTTGATATTTATATAATGCAGTTGGACAACTCGGAGGATGCAGCTTTCAGAATCTGTGTGTGTGTGTGTTTCTGTTTTAAGAATGGTATGACTGAAGTATTAAGAATACTGGCAATGTGTATTAATTAGTAGCATTAAGAGTTGGTAACCAGCCAGAAAGTTTATTGATAGCACTTTCAGCTTTGCCATAATCCATGCTGTGTTTGTTAAGGGTGCTCATATACTGTACTTTACATGTAGTCTAACTTTTTTAAATTGAAAAAAGGCCTTTTTACTATACAATTTTTATGCAATATCATGAACACAGAAATCTCAAAATTCAGGTAGGGCTTACACAACAATCTTCCAAAAACTAAATTTTGCAGGACTTCACATTTGAAAAGAAATAGAAAAAATGGATTCTTAATTGCTTGATCATTACGGTCCTTAGATGCTAACTCCTATACATAGAGCCCTGTGTGGATATAAAATTCATATCTGCAAACACAAATCTGTATCCATAATGCTGAAGGGCTCTACTGGGGACCACAATGGCAAAAGTAGCAGAATGTCAAGTCACTGCTCCCGAGACCCAGTGCCCTGCACTGGGCAGCTCCTTCAGTGAGGTTGTACCATCCCCAGCCCCACCCACTGGGATGGGCACAAGACTCACTGGCAGCTGTCCCTGGTCATGCTCGTCTGTGTACAAGTGGCTTGCAAGCTTCCATACAGGAGTTGCACACCATGCAGGGCTGTATCCTCTCCTGCCCCCTCTCCCCCAGCATGATGTTCTTATATTCTTCAGATGGGTTCCTTTCTCTAATGCAAATGGTACTAATCTGCACTACACGTTTTTTAAATAAATGTCATGAGGTATAAAACGATAGTATATAAAATGTCGTATATCATTTTATCATATATATATCATTTTATCACTATATAAAATGATAAAAAGGAACTCCTAACAGGAAAATAATTATTCAGAACCCTTTCTCCCTGATCCCCAAGGTGTGAATGAAAGAGTTTCTTGGTTATTTTTGTTCTAGGTTCTGGTTAAAATTAAATTTGGAAGACATACAAAATATAGAAAATTAAGGGGGTTTAATCCCCTTTGGAAGGATCATAGGACATTTTCCTCTAATCTTACTCCCCCTGCTAGACTGGGTATGGTGTTCTTCCACAAGAACTTCTGTCTTAAAGACAAGATATTTTAAAAAAACATATTAAAAACAGATGACAAAAATGATACACAGTTCAAGACATGAGCTCATGGTCCATTTCTGGCACTACACAACTGCATATAGATGACTGTTAAATTTGTATCTCCACATGGAACCATTCAGATGTTTTAGTGACATATCTCACACGGTACTTTGGTTCCCTCAGAGAAATTACATTGCTACCAAAAATCTCCAATTACTCTACATATCTGTGAACTCCTGAAATTCTCTCTAAATGGAATCAGATGCCCTTTTAAAATCTTCAACAGCTTTCCATACTTCCCAGTTTGTGAATTCAAAGAAATATATTAGTTATCAGATATGATCACCAACATACAACATCTTTCAGACTTTCAAGCTTTTTTCATTTCTACTGCTTTTACATCCTTTAAAGGAGTACACTAGCAACAATACTCCCACTTAAACTAAACTAACCCATACTTAAGTTCTTACTCTCTTTGCACAGTATAACTGAGGCTAGTTTCAGTTTTCTTTTCTCCCATTGGGTTAAGTGAAATGCAATTATTTTCAAGATTTCTGAACTAAGTCACAAATGTATAAGCATATTTTACAAACAAGAGATTTTTGTTCTCTTAAACACTAGAAAATTTATTCTACTTACTGCAATGACCATTCCCACTAAAAACTTCCTGCATTACTTTCCATAATTCAAATCAAAGTAATTGCATCATTATCATTGGGTATCTCCCTTTTTTGACAGTTTATGAAATCAGGGTGCATAACAACAATTTCCTTCTCCCTCTTATTTTTTGATCTAGTAATTCCTGGGTTATAATAAAAAAAATTGTCTCTAGTTTAAAAAGCTAGAACTTGAGGAATGAATAACCTGCAAACTCTTGGGCCAGTTCCAGTATTTACTTACACCTCAACTTGATTGATGATAGGAGAGGTATCACTTGATGATTTCCTGTTCTGTTCACTTCCTCTGGGGCATCTGGCATTGGCCACTGTCAGATGACAGGATACTGGGCTAGATGGACCTTTGGTATGACCCAGTATGCCTGTTCTTACGGATTACATTTTCTGAGGTTAGAGGAGAGTGGAGGGCTTTTTTTTAAACCAAACAACCATTTTTCCATTAAAAAAAAAATCTCAAAGATAGACATTTTCCATAATTTTTCAAAATGAAGTATAATTAAGAATGTTAGCTGGATGTGTAATATAAAATGTGAAAACTACAAAGCTGATTATTAATAAAAAGATGACAAACACTAAATGAAATCATCCTGAAGCAAACACACACAAAAGTCCACCATCAAAACAGCATTTATCTTTTCATAGTCTGTGTAGCTTTTGTAGAAGTGATATTTAAATTTTCTGTTTTCTATAACATTATTTAGAAGCCCATTGTCAAGCTTATAATAGAGCCAAGATTAATTATGCCTACCAAAAAACAAATCTTTTTTTTTTTTTAACTGAAGGTTAGTTTCCTACATTTAATGTCCACTTTAAGTTAGTCCAGAAATCTTTACCTTTTTTTCAGCTTCATATTCTGCCCACGCTGCCTTCCTTTCCTCTTCAGTCAATTCTTCCTCCTCTTTATGGTCTAGGAGGGAATCATGTTCATGATAGCCCACTATATGTTCTTTGTGGATCTGAAGCAATTCTGCCAGAATTGTATCCTGTTTAAATGAAAAAGTATCTTGAATTAAAGATCAGTTGTTAAATATTTTTATCTGTAATATAGTGATAGAGATGCAGCCGTGTTAGTCTGGTCTAGCTGAAACAAAAGACAGGACTATGTAGCACTTTAAAGACTAACAAGATGGTTTATTAGGTGATGAGCTTTCGTGGGCCAGACCCACTTCCTCAGATCAATATGTGGAAGAAAACTGGCACAACCATATATACCAAAGTGATACAATCAAAAAAACTGAACACATATAAAAATGACGAATCAGGTTTAAGAACAGAGGAGGGGTGGGGGGGGAAGGTTAGTGTCTAATAGTGCTACAGGATTTTTTTGCTGAGCGTGTGCACACCATATTTCTCTGAGCTGATCTTTTGCAACAGAGCTCAAAGCACTTCTCATATATAAACAAAACTAAAAGAAAAAAACCACACAAATGCAGTTTTTCTGATAGGAACGGTAATGAGAAACAACCTCATGAAACAGATAGTCAGATCACTTAATGCACCCTACAGTATGCCCAGATTCCATGGTTGATGCAATATAAGGATCTAAATGGAATGAAATGTGCCAAATCAATGCTTCTTTAAGAGATGCTTCCATCTGACTCCAGACAGTTTCACTACTATACCACCAATAGTCCCGGAGAAGGCCACCTTTTAAAAAAAGTGAGATGCATGTTGGGATATGTAGTCTCCAAACCTTCTATAATAAAATGTCACATTTTTGGGTTCCATGCTCTGGATTTGGCCAACAGGCCATGCTTTGGACACACTCACTCTATATTATCCTAATACTTTTACACTTTTGTAATACAGGTTTTGTAATCCTGTGGTCCAGGACTCTTTGGTCTGGCTATATTTACGCTGGACCAGAGAGCCACAGCCACAGAGATAGCTAGTGGCTGGGAGCTCAGTTAGCAGACAGCCTGAAGGGCCAGTGGCCTGGGGGCAGGAAGCCTAGCCAGCTGAGAGTCGAACTCCACAGGCCGGGGACACTGAGCTGCCGGCAGCTGGGGGCAGGGAAGCCCCTTCAGCCAGTGGTGTGGAGTCCCACGGGCCAAAGCGAGGCGGTTAACGGAGTGGAGCCCCACCAGCAGCAGCGCACTGGCTTAGCTGTGGCCAGGAGGGGAGTCCCAGGAGAGCCCAAGGCCTGACCTCCGCTGGTCTAGTGAACTCCCTCCTTCGGGACCACTCAGGTTTCGAGGGTGCCAGACCAGGGAAGTCCAACCTGTGGTTAAAATATTTAAATTACTTCAGCTGTGAATTATTTTATTCCAAGTTCTGAATATCAGAAGGTCCTGAGGAATGTTAAAAATTACTATTTTTCAAAAGTCATAGTAACTAACCTAAAAACTCCATAATTAATTAAGCAAATAAAAGGGAAACATGATAGTTGATCTTTTTTTACATAATTTAAGATTCACTTCACATATACCTTATGGTTGCACTGTTGTAAAACAGACAAAGGGAAAACAAATACCACTGCACATAAACAACATATTTAGGTGCTATTGTCCTTTCTTGGAATACAGATGCCAGGTAATTACATAGCCATTCCCAGAGAATAGTTATCAATGGCTCAGTGTCATGCTGGAAGGGTGTAATGAGTTGGATTCTGCAGGGATCAGTTCTGGCTCTGGTTCTGTTCAATATCTTCATCAATTACAGGCTGAACCTCCCTTGTCCAACACTCTTGGGACCAGAGCGGTTCTGAACATGGGAATTTGCCGGACAAGGGGAGGTTAAGCATCTAGGGTCTCCCGGGGCTCCCCTCCTGGCTGCTTGCTCCAGGAGAACCCGGAGGCCTGACCTCCTCTGGCCCACCTACCTGGCTGTGCTCCCGGGGTTCCCCAGTCTTGCATGTGCAGTAACAGCGGCGGCGGCAGCTACCCCTGGGGAAGGGGTTCCCCAGCTCCACACCTGCAGCAGCAGCAGCAGCTGCCCTCAGGGTTCCCCAGCCCTGTGCATGCAGCAGCAGTTGCTCTCAGAGCTATCTGTGCCCAGGTCATTAATGCTACAGGCTGCCACCAACCAGACCAGCTCTGCTCCCAGCCACTCACAATCTCTGGGGCCGGGGCTCTCTGGTCTAGCAACATCTGTGGTCCTGCTGAACCAGGGATGTTGCCAGACCAGAGAGTCCCAGACAAGAGAGGTTCAACCTGTATTTATATAATGTTTGCAGACAATAAACTAGAAGGGGTTGCAAGTACTTTGGGGGATACGATTATAATTCAGAATGAGCTGGACAAACCGATGGTCTGTCCAGCTTAGGGGCAGACAAGATCCGGCCTGCAGGCCAGATTTGGCCCACAGCCCGCTGGGACCCTCAGGCAGGCTCCCTGCTTGCCACAGCCCCAGGCCTTTCAAAGCTGTCAACTGCTGAGACCATGGGCCTCTGAGCATCACGTATTCCTTGTGGGGGGAGGACTCTGCATGCTGCCCCCATCCCCAGTACAATCATCACAGCTCCCAATGGCCAGCAGTGTGTGATGTTCCCCACCCCACCCGGCATGTGGCACCTAGAAACACATGGCCCCAGCAACTGACCACTTTGAGGTTGCAACGGGCAGGGAGCCTGCCTGAGGGTCCTGGCCAGCAACCCAGTAGCTGCCTAGGATAAACGCCTCCCAGCCAGAGCCTGCATCTGGCACCCCACACTCTGCATACTCCAATTCCCTGCCCCAGGTCCAAGCCCCCTCCTGCCCCAGGTCACTAGAAACCTACAAATCTGCTGATATCTGCTTTATATCCACAGGTATCCGCATTTGTGGATGTGAATATAGATATAAACAGCTTATTTTTGCAGATACTCTGTGGATACAAATTTTATACCTAGAACCCTGCAAATCTCTGGATATCCGTGGGTATCTGCATCCACAGATGTCAATGCGGATATCCGTGACACAAAATTTGCATCTGTATCCACATACATAGCTGCAAAAATGAATCTGCACAGGGCTCTACAGGTCACCAACCAAACTCTCTGCACAACCCCCGCCCTCCCCCCCCCCCAGTCACCACCCCTACCCTCTGCACCCTCTTTTCCCCTGGTCACAACTCCCTCCCAGACCTTGCAACCACTCCCACCCCTCCCTCAGGCCAAAGCCTCTCCTGAACCCATCTCTCTCCTCAACCTTGCACCTCTATCCCCTGGCCCCAGGTCATAATCCAAACCTTCTGCACCCCCTTCTGTGGCCTTCCTGCAGGTGAGAATCCTCTCTTGCACCCATGCCCCTTCCAGGATGCCACAATCACTAGCTCCAGGTCATAAACTTCTCCTTTACGACCCTACACTCTCTCCTGTACCCCAATATTCTACCCCAAGCTCCCTTTTGCATCCAACCTCCGTCCCAGACCCCACATGACCTCTATTGAAAAGTGCAGCCCTTGACCACTTACCAAAATCTTGGGAGTAGCCCTTCATCAAAAATTATTGCCTACCCCTGCTCCAGATCATTTTTGTCTGGACACAAGGGCCTGAAGTAAATATGATTAAATTCAATAAGGACAAATGCGAAGTACTCCACTTAAGAAGGAACAATCAGTTGCACACATACAGAATGGGAAATGACTACCTAAGAAGGAGTACTGCAGAAAGGGATCTAGAGGTCAGTGGACCATAAGCTAAATATGAGTTAAGTGTGCCACTGTTGCAAAAAAGCAAACATCATTCTGGGATGTATTAGCAAGAGTGCTGTAAGCAAGACGTAAGAAGTAATTCTTCCCTCTACTCTATGCTGAGTAGGCCTCAGCTGGAATAGCGTGTCCAGTTCTGGGCATCTCATTTCATGAAAAAAGTGGACAAACTGGAGACAGTCCAGAGAAGAGCAACAAAAATTAGTAAGGTGTAGAAAACATGACCTATGAGGAAAAACTGAAAGAAATGGGTTTAAGTCTGGAAAAGAGAAGACAGAGAGGGGACATGATAATAGTTTTCATGTCTAAAAGTATGTTACAAGAAAGAGGGAGAAAAATTATTCTTCTTAACTTCTGGTGATAGGGCAAGGAGCAATCGGCTTAAATTGCAGCAAGGGAGGTTTAGATTGGACACTAGGAATAACTTTCTGTCAGGGTGGTTAACCATTGGAATAAATTGCCTGAGGAAGTTATGAAATCTCCATCATTGGAGATTTTTAAAATCAGGTTAAAAAACATCTGCCAGGGATGGTCTATGTAGTGCTTGGTCCTGTCATAAGTGCAGGGGACTGGACAGAATGGCCTCTTGAGTTTCTTTCCTGTTCTAGGATTCTATAATATCTCAAACGGTGAAATAAAACCAAAAGGAGGTGAAAAGAATGGGTGGAACAAAGCTACTTGTATCTTTAATTTTATGTAAAGGTTTAGCAGTCTCTTTACTGAATCAACATTTCCTTCTCCAGTTAATGATCCTTGGTACTGAAATGAAACCAATGCCTCTGAGGATCAACAGAAATAAACATATCCCGCTCCTATCAGGAGTGCAAAGTCCAGACTGTCTTCCTGTCCTGGTGAGCTCAATCTATATAGGCCTAAGATGGGAAAAAAGGACACAAATACAAGCAGCAGGTATGGAATTAATCCATGGGGAAATAAAGTGAATTGTGGCCAAGATCTTGTTGGAGAGCCAGGAACTGAACCCAGGTTTCCTGACTCCCAATCCAATACTTTAATCACAAGTGACTACTCTCTGCTTCTATACTTTAAACTGCTACACAGGCAAAAACAAATAATAATTTTGAGTATTAAAGCAGTTGTTTTTTTTTTAAGTCAATCTTTGTTTCATCCTTGCCCTATCAACTGGCCTCTTCATGTGGAAGCCACCATATTTTCCTCTAGCCCCCTTCTGATATATTCGTGTGACTAAAGGGCACATTAATCAAATAATAGGATTTAGAGGAAGAAAAAAGATGTGGTAATAGGATACACAGAAAACATTTAAGGGAGGTGAGTGAGAAAGTCCAGACGGGATCACAAAATTAAGTTAACACAATAAAAGCTCTCTCAACATATTGTAGCTGTACATAAGTGTGTGGAGGGTTCTTATACATGCATATGCATTAGTTTCCATGGTAACACTATTACTGAAAACAATGTTGGAATATAATCTACATTCACTTGGCCAACACAGTCATCAAAATGTGGTTTAAATTACATCCAACTGTGTAGGTTTGCTTTTCTTTGTCTAAACTTTATTTTGTATTAAATATAAAGATGAAGCTACTTAAGATACTGCCATTAAATTTTCTTAAATGTTTTTACACTGAAAAACAAATTCAATTTAATCTGAAAAAAGTGCATGGATTTGCATTAGTATACTCTGAATTAAAAAAAAAAAAAAAAAAAAAGCATTTATCAATATAGCTTATAGCCGCGTTTCTCAAACTATGGGTCCCGACCCCGCAGGGGGTCGCGAGTAACTTAGAGGGGGGTCACGGTATCACAAAGTTTGAGAACCCCTGGCTTATAGGGGTTTTTTAAAGGATATTGACATGTAATTTTGGTACTTAACTGAAAATCTGCTTAAAAACGTTTCCAAACTTCAACAACGTTTCTCCTGTAATTTTCAACTTTTCATGGAAGTGCAAGAGAAGAATTACATCTAAAAGAAGACTAGCCCCTTAGAGCACATAGCCTTTGTTATTCAGTATATAGGTTATGTCTAGACTGCAGGCTTCTTTCAGGAGAAGCTTTTCCAGAAGAGATCTTCCGGAAAAACTTCTTCCGAAAAAGAGTGTCCACACTGTGAAAGCACATTGAAAAAGCGATCTGCTTTTTTGACAGATAGCGTCCACACTGAATGGACGCTACCTTGCATGTAAGCTGTGAGTACTATGGGTGGAATGGCCACCAGGGCACCTGTGCTTTTTCCTCTTTCCTCTTCTTGCGAAAGAACTCCCTCTTCCCCGTCCACACGCCTTTTTCTGAAAGAGCTCTTTCGGAAAAAGGCTTCTTCCTTGTAGAAAGAGGATTACCAGTGCTGGAAAGAGGATTACCCCTCTGTTCTTTTGATTTACTTTCGAAAGAACGTGATTACAGTGTGGATGTTACTCAGGTTGTGTCACAAAAACGGCTGTTTTTCCGACAAAACACTGTAGTGTAGACATACCCAAAATAAATACCATTTCTCAACCAACTCAGTGAATTATAATAAAGGAATAGAGAAATTTACTGTTCTGGAGTTAGTTTTTTAAGAATTCACAAATTGTTTTCTTAGACTACAGTGAAAAAGCATACACTTGCTAAATCCTAGACAATTATTGTTCATATACTGCAAACTACTGCTAAAGCTGTGGGGTTCAACTAGTTTTGAAGTAATGGCTACTGCTGTAGTGAACTAGCCACAACTCAACCAGCTAAATAGCCACATTATTCAAGCCAACTAGCCACACTCAACCGGTCAAATAGCCACATGTGGCTAGCGTGTTGGACATCACAGTGCTAAAGTGATACTATGAATACCATAACATAAAACTAGCAGATTGTGAGGCAAATTGAGACTGCCAGATGCTTCTGAACATACCCCGATATCTTTTAATATACTTATTAGCATAACTGTATTGTGTTCTCTGGCATCTGGACCTTGACTATATCTTGACAAAAAATAACTGACTACCCTGCATTAAGGTACTGCTTGCTTTCTCTGATGGGGGGGGAGCGTTGTGTGCTGCTGGTAGAATTGGAGACATGACTACAAAACAGGAACAAATGAGGGCACACAATTCTGGATCTAAGGGCACAGTATCTGAGGCAGCCAAGCTGCCTGTAGGAGTTTGGGCTTAAGTAGTACCTCTACCCACCTGACCTTTGCTCTGCTCCTGCATCACCTCTTTAGGGAGTCTAGTACCAGTGATCAGAAGCGGCCAAGTGGCAACTTTTGAACTTGCCTGTTACAAAGTAAAAAAGCCAAGCCAACAATTGGGGGGAAATCTTTAAACAGTTACTCTGACAGGAGATAAATCAGGGTTCTCAACCTTTTTTGGGGGTGGGGGCTTAAGCCTCCCCTCCCCCAACATGCTATAAAAATGTCAGGGTCCAAGGGTTGTTGGGGCTCTGGGCCAGAGGACAGTTGTTGGACACAGGTGTAGTTTGACCTCAATGGGGGGGGAGGGAGTGCCCAATGGGGCTTGGATCAGTTCTGCATGGCAGGGCCTAGGAGATTCTGGAGAGGGAGCACCACCTCTTCCACCTCCCCAATTCACCACAACAAGCCACATTGGGGGGGGGGGGGGGGAATAAGGGCACATAATCAAAAATTATAATTTAAAAGTGGGGGGAGGCTCAGCTCAAAAAGTTGGAAAATTTCTCAGGATACAGGTGGGAAGGTAGCTCAGGGTGAAGGGTAGCTAGGGCTTCAACCTGTGAGGGGTGCTGAGGGATTCAGCCCTGAGGTTCCCAGCATCAGGCTCACAGGTTTCAGCTGCAGAGCTAAGAGCTTGCAGCCTGACAGGGGGACCTCAACCAGTGGTTCATAACTGCCATGCTAAATCTTCCCCCCCAGCACATAATCCTGTGGGAGTTCAGTGTAAACATTTGGGAGAATTTACTTAAAAACACTATAATAATACTCATAAGTCAATTTATTTAATGAATCCACCTTAACTGCTGAAAACTCCAAAATATACCATCTGAAATATAATAAAAATATAGTAAACTGAGAAAGTTCTGTTTAAACTATCTCTTCCAATAAAATACAATAGCTTCAGTGTGCCTTCTAACATTATAATCTGCTGTTCCACAAAACTAAAAAAACTTTGAAGTGCCTAAAACTTCAGTCTGGATTAGATAACTCATCACCAGCATAACAGAAATCTACACAAAGCCCACTGCATATACAGGAACTATTTCTATACTTAAATCATCTAATTTTGGACCACTGATTAATCATCCATAGTGTACCTGGTATGCTTTTCTTGGACTGACAGAAATAATTTTTAATACAGACTTATTTGCAAAGATGCAGAAATAGTGGATTAATAAAAATCCGCTTTTAATCAATGAAAGTAAAGGCTAATTTAACAATTCTGTACTTTTATATAGAACTTTTTAATATAAAAATAGCCTTTTAAACACAAAAATCAAGAACTGACTTTGCCTTCTCATGGTTCCTTTCTGAAATAGCACTGTTAAAAAATAAACTAATGTCTATAAAATAAGATTCCAAGAACATTATTTCCTGTGCCACTCTGAAGCCATAAATATCAGCTGAGTCAGTGTAAATCAGAGGTCCCCAAACTGTGGGATGCCCCTGCCTTCAAAGATTTAAAGTTGGGCCCAGGCTAGTTCCCACGGTGGACATGGAGGGAGTGCAACCCAGCTCCACTCCCATCCCCAGCCAGTGTCCCTATGCTTCAGCTCCACTCCTTGCCCTGTCCCCACCCCCAGCTGTTGCCCCCTTACTTCTGTCCACATCCTGCCATCCTCGAGCTGTGACCCTACTCCCAGTTCATGGGGGTCAGTGTGACATGGACATAGGTAAGGGGAGAATTGTGAGGTTAAAAGTTTGAGGATCAATGGTATATAGTGATTTACACAGCTATAAGCGCAGTTGAAAGCTCTCTTGGTTTAGAATATCATCAGGTTCAGATGCTGTGAGAATGAGGTGGAATGTGAGAATCTAATGGTTTTGTGGAGGTTGGAATATGACAGCTGATCAGAAATAGACAGGAGTAACAGCTATGTGAAACAATAAAGAGGTGGGCTGTGCCTCCAGCTAAGGGGCAGTTCTGTGTACAAACAGCAACATTGCTCATTGCAAACATAGCACACGGAAACAAGAACTCCATTTTTAGCTGTTTTACACATAATTGCACACTTTCAGCAACTAGCATTAAATTAAAATCTTAGCAATCGTGCTATGCCTCAGAGAACCAGACTCTCAATCCTCAAGCTGACAAGGAGCAGTGAAGAACCAATATATGCATTCCCTGGAAAATGAAGTATACTACAACAGCAGCCTGTTTGTGTGATAAAGAGAAAGTACTGATGGGGACTGAAGAAGAATATACCATTCAGTCAACTAAAAAATTGCATGTTAACTCTTTTGAAGGTGATGGGAGTCACAATCACTAGCATACATACTACACCATAAACTAGATACAATGAAAAATCTAGCAAGCAGTCATGCCATCCTTATTCCAAAACTAACACAAATTGTTATGCAACAGGTCAGTACTGTCAAGTGATACTCAAAAAGTAGCAGCAGTATAATAATATTTTTAAAAAGCAAAACTAATGGACATTAGCTGCCTAAATACTTTTAAAAATCCAGCCTTGTGTAAATAAGCAGTTTTAATACCATGGTCACCATACTATTTATTTATGCATGCCAGTAAATGGAACATTTATGTTCTGGGAAATTATCTTAACGTTGTCCCTGTAGTGACATCTGCCCCCCAATCTTCCTTTATTATATCATGGAAAGGATATGAGCCTTCAAACACTTACATGCTTAAGGATGTTAAATGAGGCTATGAGTGTAAGTATGTCCTTTTTCTAGTAGTACTTTGCTACCATACCCAATTAAGTTTTTTGTCCTGAATTTCTAAGATTTATGTGGGAGAAATATGTTTTTGGATTACACATATAAATCTCATGATATTGAAACCAGCAACATTTTTAAAACAATTCAAACTATACAAGCACTTGGGTGATTTCTTAAAAAAATCTAAGACTTTAAAATTTTAGAGACAAACTGCGATCTCCTTCATTTAACCTCTGAATCATTTAAATGTTGCTAGCTATGTTAAAGAAACATACATGTATGCAAATTTTGCATAAATATTTTCTATGCCACGCATTCGCCTATAAGCAGTGGTTATATTTCAACTTGCAAGCATCAGTGCTTTTGTTTAGTCGGAAGGCTAAAAATGTGTAATAAAAAATGCTTTGAATCCATTATCAAAACAGATATTTGAAAGGTGAACTTTCCCCTGTTCAATAATTTAAAAAGTTCTACCTGTCTTGTTCTTATGAAAGTTCTATGATTTTTCTTTACTTTTACATAATCTAAATGATTATACAATTTTGTACAACAGAGGATGGGTACACTGTTATACAAAAAAAAAAAAATTCACAGCGAGTCTTATAGACAAGGCCAACTGACTCAGGCTTGAGCCACAGGTCTAAAAATATCAGCATAGATGTTCAGTATTTTGCTGGAGTTTGGCCTCTGAGAATCATCCCTCTCACTGGGTTTCGGAGTCCAGGGTCCAGCATGAGCCCAAATTTCTACACTACTAATTTTAGCTCCATAGTGTGAACCCAAGTCAGTTGACTCAGACTCAAAGACTTGCTGGCACTTTTTTTTTTAAACAGCATACAAATCCCCATTGTTGATAGATGTTGGCTGTGTATATGTTCTTTTAGTGTGCTGTCCCAGCTCTGCAGATAGTGGTGACAGCAGACTGACTGAACTGCTCAATAAATTCAGACTCAGTTTTCAGCAAAGGAACATGGTCAGATTTTTTGATGACGAATTGCGGTGCTAATGCCCTGGCTCAATAGTTACAGGTAAACTAATGTATGAATGTGTGAGACAATGGACTGGTTCAGTGAATGACAGGATTTTCCATTTTCTCCACAGCCAAACAAAGACCCTTCCTCTCACATACATTTTTAGACACAGATACAAAACAAGTTACATGTTGCCCCTTGACGTGGCTAGTTACTGCCACCTAGATACCACCACCTTTGACGTAGCTAACGACTGCCCATTAACTCATTCCCCTAGGTTCAATTAAAACATTTCTGTCCACCATGCTGTTATACTGGCCTTATCTTTAAGATGGGTCAGTGTGTTTTTGTTATCTTTGGGGAGTGTACTGGTATTGAGGTGTTCTGGTACCACTCTTCTGGAACGTCTCTGCGAAAATGCTTTGTGCCTAGCATCTCCTAGGAATGTATGTTTTTGCAATATCAGCCCTGCGTCAGCCAGATTTGGTGAGCAGGCCCTGCCTAGGCCAACAGTCTGCCTTACATCAGCAAAGCTTTGACCACTACTGTAGCCCTCGCCTCATACCAGGCCTCTGATACACAAAGGCTTATGTCTCAGGCCTTCTTCCTACTACATCCATAATGTCCCCAAATATTCTTTTAATTTGGAAGCAATATTGTTACATTAGAAAATCTGACAGTAAAATATTCCTTGTAACACTGATGTTTTGTGTTTTTATTGTTGACTATTTCTTAAAATACAGCACCCTAGTAATGAGATCTTATTTTGGTGAAAACAGTAAACACAGATGTATTTAACTACCACTAAACTTTTATAATATGGAGATATACCTATCTCATAGAACTGGAAGGGACCTTGAGAGGTCACTGAGTCCAGTCTCCTGCCTGGAACAAATACCATCCCTGACAGATTTACCCCAGATCCCTAAATGGCCCCCTCAAGGATTGAGCTCACAACCCTGGATTTAGCAGTCTGATGCTCAAACCACTGAGCTATCCCTCCCCCTCATCATGGCATGATGTATAAAAACATAAATGTCAGCTATATACAAATTAATTTTGGTAATTGCTAGGAAAATGTGTATGTTCCTTTTTGCCATGTGAATCTGGTACATAATTATAATATTTTCCCCTCCATAAATTACTCTAAGGAAATTACGTGTGTGAAGATATACCTCTTACATTTAGAGCACTAAGAAAACAAACCAAAAATTCAGACCCTGAGAATATTAGAAAACAGAAAATTTTTCATTATCTAACCTACATAAAATCTTTACATATAAAATTTCCAGAAGCACCAGAAAAATCCCAACATATTTAAAGCAAAAGAATTTGCAAACAAATCAGCTGCTCAAATAAAAACTTAAGAGGTGCTAAAAATAAGGTTTATACAAGTCTAGACAACTTAAATATGGAGTCTTGAACAATTCCTTCCTAATGTATGTAACTCCTCCTAGCAGAGCCCTTTTATAGGTTTTAATGAAGTCAAGAAGTGTGCTGGGTCTGCACTCAGCTATCAAGCAAATTTTTCATGAAAGAAAAGATGGTTAATCTATGTTTATATGCTTGTAGAGGAAAATGGAAGAGAAAACACACCACCCACTTCACAACCTACCCCCTTTAAAGAACTAGCCATAACGGTGACTACGTAGTCACTTAAATTCCAAAATCCATGCTTTCAAGTTTGTTGATGCATGATAGGGCTGAGGGTATATCTTATTTTTCTGGATACTAGCTCTAGTTCTACATACTGCTCCTAGTACTTTTGAAGGATTACTGTGGTGCATTTCTTGCCAATGCCAAGGATTACAGAGGCAGAAGTTTCTTATCTTACCATGTGCATGGTAATAAAATTGTACAATGACATCACTGTTCAGCAAACTATGCTTTGAAGAAATAAAAGCTGAAGGGGCCTAAACACAAGGGGGAAAATTATACCCCAAACTTGTAAAAAACAAAACTAAAACCTCACATTAGCCTAAATGCCTATTTTGCTTTTCTGATAATTACAAAGGAACAGTTCTGTCTTGTAAGAAAGGTATAGGCAGTTCAGTGTCAAAAAGAAGAAATGCAGGTAAATGTACTACTGGCCTTTGTTTCCCTATTAAAGGCTGTAGAGATCAGATTTTGTACACTAAATTTATCAGGAACAAAATATCTAAATATTATGCAACATTACTTTAACCAAGATTTTCCTCTCTGATTACTGTGCAAGTCATGAATATTATAATAAAATGTGTTTTGCTGAATATAATTAATATTAGATACCTCTTACTTCTGTTTTTATTTTTGAAGTACCAAGCATGAACCAGATATTGAATATCTCACTGTTTATATTGCAGATATTATAATTATAAAGCCAGAAACATGCATTAATATTAAAATTACAGTGAAATAAGGGCATCACCAATACAGAAGGAAGTTAACAGAGAAACTCTAGTGTTAGTGTACTACTTGAATTGCAGGTAGGTCTCAGAAGGACCTTGAGAGATCATTTAGTACAATTCCCTTCACTGAAGTAGGACGAGGTACTATCTAGACGAGGGTGAGGAACCTAAGACCCAGGAGCCGGATGCAACTTCTGGGCTTGCCTAGATCCAGCTCCTGAGGCTCAGAGCCGTCACCCCGCAATTGGGGAGCTCATGCTGGTGCTCCAGCCACCCTGCTGACTCCGATGGGGATGGAGCACACAAAAACTTCTAGCCTGGGACCCCCTAGGTTCTGGTGTGCAAGGGGAATGAGGGTAGTGTCTTTCTCCTTCTCAGTCAAGGGCCACATCAATGAGGGTTTGGTTTGGTTTTTTTTGTTTTTTGTTTTTTTTGTTTTGCTTCTCACTTGTGTGCGGCCCCTGACTGATTTTTCTGTAGGTCAGCAGCCCCCAACCCAAAAAAGGTTCCCCACCCCTGATCTAGACAATCCCCAACAGGTGTTTGTCTAACCTGTTCATCAAAACCTCCAGAGACAAAGATTCCACAACCTCCTTAGGTAATTTGTTCTAGTGCTTAACTACCTTTACTGTTAGGAACTTTTTCCTAACGTGTAGCCTAAATCTCCCTTGCTGACATTAAGACCATTACTTCTTCTCATGTCCTCAGTGGATAAGGAGAACAATTTCCTCCTCCCTCTAACAAGATTTTATTTGTCTCCCTGCCCCCACCCCAGCTTCACTTGTCCAAACTAACCAAACTACTTTTTTCAATTTTCCTATGTAGATCATGCTTTTTAGACTTTTATCATTTTTGTTCCTCTCCTCAAGACTTTCTCCAATTTGTCCACATCTTTCCTGAAATGTGGCACCCAGAACTGGACATAATACTCCACTTGAGGCCTGTTGAGTGGAGTGGAATAATTACTTCTTGTGTCCTGCTTACAATACTCCGGGTGATACATCCCAGAGTGATGTTCAATTTTGTGCAACAGTACTGCACTGTTGACATGCAATCTGTGATCCACTATAGCCGCAGATCCTTTTCTGCAGTACTCTTTCCGAGGCAGTCTTTTCTCATTTTGTATTTGTGCAACTTATTATTCCTTCCTAAACGTAGTACTTAGCATTTGTTTTTATGGAATTTCAACCTATTTATTTCAAACAATTTCTTCTGTTTGTCAAAATCATTTCAACTTCCAATCCTGTCCTCCAAAGCACTGGCAACTCCTCCCAGCTTGGTATCATCTGCAAATTTTATAAATGTATTCTCTATGCCATTATTAAAATCCCTTATGAAGATACTGAATAGAACTAAATTCAGGACAGATCCTTGCAGGATCTCATTCAATATGACCTTCCTGCTGAACTGTGAACCACTGATAACTCTGCTTACGGTTTTCCAATCTGTTGTGCACCCATCTTCTAGTGCGTTTGTTTAGCCTGTATTTCCCTAATTTACTTATGAAAAGTCTTGTAAGACTATCAGAAGCCTTATTAAATAAAGTTGATACATACTTTATCTACTTCCTCCTCCCTCTCTGCCCCCCAGCCCCTCAACACTTGTTACCATACCAAAGAAAGATGTTAGGTTAGTTTGATATGATTTGTTCTATTATTAACCTTATTATCTTCTCGGTGTTAATTGCCTGAGTATTTGCTCCTTTATCTTTCTGGGTTCCAAAGTTGGCTGACTGGCCTATGACATCCAATTCCCTGGAATGTCTTCATTTTTCTTTTTATAAATACGTACTGTATTTGTCCCTTTCTGCTGATGGGATCTCTCCTTTCCTCCACACAATCTCAAAGATCTAACACCACAGAGATCTCTTCAGTCAGTTCCTGAAGTATTCTAGGATGTATTTCAATCAGGCCCTACCAATCTGAAGACATCTAGCTTGCCAAAGCAATTCTTAACTTGTTCTTTTCCCATGTTCATAGACGTTCACAGTGTTAGTCATCTGATAACTGCTAATCTCTCAGGATGTGTCTAGACTATAGGGTTTTTTCGAAAAAAGTAGCGATTTTTCGAAAAAACTTCAACATCTAGACTGCAGCTGAGTTCTTTCTAAAGTAAATCGAAAGAATGTGGCAGTTTTTTCAATCGCAGTAAACCTCATTTTACAAGGAATAATGACTTTTTTCGAAAGTACTACAAGTACTCTTTCGAAAAAAGGCGCTATTGAATGCAAACTGTGCTTTTTCGAAAGAGAGCATCTAGACCATTGAAAAAGCGGCTCGCTTTTTCGAAAAAATCTGTTTGTAGTCTAGATGCTCTCTTTCAAAAGATTCTTTCAAAAAAGCCTCTTTCGAAAGAGGCTTGTAGTCTAGACATAGCCATAGATGAAAACTGAAACAAAAAAAAAGCATTTAAGACTTGGCCATTGTTACCTTTTCCGTTACATCCTTTCCCTCCTCTTTGAGTAAGGGGCCAACCCCTTCCATAGACTTCCTCTTGCTTCTTATGAATAATAATAAATTCACAGAACAGCAAAAATCACAGATATTAGAAGGAAAACTTATGAAATTCCAATAAGTAGGAAACAACCATTAGGGGACATGTCTACACTAAGAAATTATTTTGAATTTATTAAATTCAACTTACGGACTCCCGATTTAACAAATTCAAACTTCTGTGTCCTCACTATGGGGATGCATCAAATTAGTCCGAAGCAGGCTCTGTTAATGTAGACGCGTTACCTTGGATTTAGAGCCTCAGAAAGCACTCTGGGGAGCTGCGGGAGGCCTCCCAGGAGCCAATTAGTTTGAATTAGCAGCACCAGAGCATCCACGCGAACATTATTTTGGATGTACAACTCCGGAATTAGCATAATTCCTCATGAAAAGCAGAAGTACAGATTTTGAATTCAACAGCCCATTATTTCAGAATAATGGGGTTGGCAGTGTGGACGCATCGCTTACAAGTTAAAACTTGGGAGAGTTATTTTGGATTAAGGTCCTAGTGTAGACAAGGCCTAGGATTGAAAGCAGGAGTGTGAAAGAAGGCTGGAGCATCCTATGCTATTTTTGTATAGATTTATATTGATGTTTGTCTTTTTATTAAAGATGCCTAGAGCCTGAGATAGGCACACTTTAACTAAGGTAAAATACAAAAGAAATAAAACAAAAATGAAACAATTGACAGCCTTAAGCAAGACACAAGCAATGAGGACATATAAATATAAATATATATGGATCAAGAATCAGTCAAACTCAAAATGGTTATTGGACTACTCAAGGATCTGTAAGTAAAATAACTTAGTGCTGGAAAGGATGGAACTGAAGAAGAATTAATCAATTTACAGTGAGGAAATAAATACAGATTTAAATAAAAGGGTGAACTAAAGCTAAAATGAGTAAAATAAAACCTGGGGATTAATCTTCAATTTTATAGTAAATTTTTTTAAAAAACCTAATAAAAATATTTCACATATACAATCTGCTAATATAAAACTACCTGAGAAATTCCTGAAGTTTAAATATTCTGATTGTTGTTAAAACCAGTGACAAATATCAAAAGAGGCTGCCACCTTATGATGGCAAAGTAGGACAGGAACAAAATCACTCTCCATTAGCTTTAATGAGAGAAAACAATATTTTTAGATCAGCCGGAATCTTAAATGATTTTTTTCTCCTATGTGTAGTTTTCTTTTCTTTAACTAACTATCCATAGACAGATAGTATCAAGATTTTCAAAAGATGACAAGTAATTTGCACGACCATATTAGATGGTCCTGCAGAGTCTTCTTTCATTGCACACTTGAACCCAATCCTCCTCTCCAGTGTGAGGCTGCTTGACCAAGTCCCAAAATTCTACTCAGGGTAAATGTACAGCTATTTCTAGCTACTGATCCTACCGCAAGGGTTTTGCAGGTGTGGTTGCTGATTTTGGAAAAGCAGAATGTAAACTTTTTCATTAATTGGAAGGAGAGGAGTGGTTGAGGAAAGCTGTGAAAATTATGCAACATTCAGGCAAGGAACCTGGCACTTGTGAAAAAGATTAAGCAGAGGAGTGCAAGGCAACATATGTTTTCGGAGGAGCATGCAGTTAGAAGAGATCATCTGATTATGGGAAAAAAAATACAAAGTTAAGGCATAAAACAAAGCAACAGAAAAAATTATTGCAGAATCCACAGTAGTTAAAAAAGCAGCAAACTGCCCTATTTCTCCCACTGAATCTAATGGAGATGGAATGTAATTCTGTCTGAATTTATGGACAGAAAAATGTCTGTCTCCAAGTGCAGAATAATTTTTCTTTTTTATGTTTAATTTTGAAAAAAATGTCAAATTAATTGTACTTTAAAAATGCACAATTGTTAAACTGTGGAAATATATATGAGTTGCCATCTATGTTACCAGGAATTCTCAACTTTTTTCTTTCTGAGCGTTCCCCCTTCCCCAAACTTGCTATAAAAGCACCATACCCTACCTGTGCCACAAAAATTGTTTTTCTGCCTATAAAAGCCAGGGCCAAGGTTAGGGAGTAGTTTGCAAGGCAATTGCTTGGAGCCTCATGTCACACAAGGCTCCAGAAAGCTAAATTGCTCAAGCTTCCACTTCCCTAGCTGGCAAGGTTCAGGGCCTGGGGCTTCCACTTTCTGTGCTTGGGGCCCAATGAATGTAACAGCTGCCCTCATTGGTGGAGCCCATGAAACCTGCTTATGGCGTCTCAGGGGACCCCAGACCTCTTGTTGAGAACTGCTGATCTATGCCACACAGTAATGTTTAAAAACAATATACCTCCTTTGACAGATTCCTGGTTTGTGCCAGTTGTGTATAGCAATGAGTTTGTCCAGAGAGATTCTGCTCTCCCTTAATTCCCAACATCCCAACTTCGGTAGGAGCTAAGGGAGCTTGACACCTCACATAACCAAGTCAAAGTATCCTACCCAAAAATCTAGTTGAGGAGGAGGGACAAAAGGAAAGAGAAAGGAAAGATGCCTTATAAGTTAATAGATAACCAGAATTCTGTAGTTAAGTGTTGAGAGGAAACAGGAAACAGCACACCAGAAAGTATTTTGTGCAAACTAAATGTAGAAGCTGTTAAAATGAGGAGATTATTACTTGATAATTTATAGTCTTTCAAGTGAAAGACTACAAATATTTAGAGGTTTGTACATAGCATACAATGAAATGCATATCCTTAAAAGAACAACAGATTGGCAACTGGACTGGAAATAGAACTAAGGAACAGCCAAGCAGAATTACAGTATACAGAGATTTTCTTTTTTTCTAGCATGGAGACTTGTGTACAAGCATGAATTCATACTCCGACCTGTCTGTCTCTAGCTGGATAACAGAGAAAACTAATGTGTTAAGTTTAATATTTAAACTAAATGTTGACACAACTTGCTCTAAATATTAAAACCAGACCTGAGGATGAAAACTGTTTGCTCTCAAGACAGACTGCCCCAGCCAGCAATCTACTCATATAAAATAAATTTAAAA
Source organism: Pelochelys cantorii (assembly GCA_032595735.1). NCBI lineage: Eukaryota > Metazoa > Chordata > Testudines > Trionychidae > Pelochelys > Pelochelys cantorii. The sequence goes on along the minus strand of CM064337.1, from coordinate 23,336,885 downwards.
ACCCCAACTATTTGTATTTGTTTTTCAACAAATTAATGTTTAAATTCTTAAGCTGAGTTAAATCAGTACAACTTTCCTTTGAAGTAGATTTACAACAAGTTTCTAGTTTCCCACCCCATACACTGACTGAATCATTTTTACCTTTTGTTTCAAGGTGGAAAACCTAACCTCCTGTTCTGTCTGTTTCTTCACAACTTGCCCATCACTTCATTTAGTTGATGTTTGCAAATTTGTTCTGAAGATGAAGTATTATAATATCAGTCTGTCAAATCATATATTTGGCCTTTTTTCTATTCTCGTCTCTATGTCAAGATATCCATTCTAATGACAGACGTTTTTAAAAAACAAATATATATTCTTGGAATTTGTATCCAGTTGTGAACACTACAATACCTCTCAGTAAAATGTTGGAAATAAACTCGTGTGCAATAATAAAATTGTACATAAGAAAATAAGTAACTTTCAGAGTATAGTTACTATGGGATATGATTTGCTCAAAATTCCAAAATCACTAATCATAATCAGATTTAATGAAGATCAAAAACACTCCAAAATTTTACTGAAGAGGCATTTTGACATACTATGAAGAACTATTCTTAAAATACACAAATATCCAGAGAATGCATCAACTGCTCTTTATGGAGCTATCAACATTAGGGATGTGAACGACTAGTTGACTATCCAAAAAGCAAATGCTTATTGGATAGTCGACACACTAGTCAACTAGTCATTCCCCGCCACTTGCTGCCTCTATCAAAAAGTGACAACAAAGGTGGTGAAGATGGGGGGGTGCTTCAAAGTGGCAGCACCACATGGAGCTCGGGGCCAGACCCTGAGCTCCACGCAGTGTGGCCACTTTGAAACGCCACATGTGGGGGAAGAAATGGGGAGGGGAGGCAAGGGCAGACTGGGTACTGTGACCGTATTTTCTGAACCAGCTGCAGCTAGTGAGAACAGTTTAATTTAAATTATGAAACAGATTAAGCGTTTTAACTTTCTCATGTTAATTTATCAAACTTCATTTAAAATAAAGTAAAGTATTATGCCCAACACAAAAGGTTTCAATGTTTTCTTTCTTTATAGCAGGGTTGTGGAACTCTTTTTGGGATGGGAGTCACTGACCCACAGAAAAATCAGTTGAAGACCACATAAGTGAGAAGAAAAAAAACGCCTCCAAAAATCCCCAATGCTCACTGATGTGGCCCCAACTGACATACCTCACTTCTCTGGTGCCACAGCCTCACGGGGTGAGGGGAAGGTAAGTGGGGGACTGAGGTTCAGGGCTTCCCATAGATCAGATTTACTTTTCTGGGGTTCCAGAGTTAATGGATTTTATGGACCTCCTTAGGCTCTGGGGTAGGAACAAAAATGAGAACAGTGCACGAGACAGGGCTGCAGGCAAGTAGGATAGGGATGGGGTGCAGGATCTGGGAGTGAAGTGGGGTGCAGAAGCAGTCTGGGAGTAGGGTGGAGGGAGCAGGAACAAGGGAGGGTGCAGTGTGTGGCAAGGAGAGAGGGTGCAAGAACAAAGGAGGGTGTTGGAGCAAGCTGGGGGTGCCGGGTCTTGGGCGGAGAGGGAGGTGAGGGGATTGGGGTGGGAGGCGTCTTGGCATGCATGAGGACCTTACTTGGCTTCGTGCCTCCTTGCAGCAATGGCTGCAGCCACGCTATCCCAGCTGCCCTGGGGGAAGGCGCTGCCACTGCCGCATGATCTAGGGCTGGCCACAGAGGCACCACTGCCGCGGACACGCAGTCCGGGGCCGACCACAGAGGCTGGAGGCCCTAGACCGCATGGCCGTGGCAGCGGTGCCACCAGGGCCAGCACCAGACCATGTGGCCGCAGTGCTTCCAGCCTCTGCGTGGCCACAGCACCTCTGGTCCCTGCCGAGGCAACACTAAAGAGCCTCAGCCCCAGTGCTACCTCCTCCTACCGCAGCCTAACCTGCTGCAGGGAGGAGGAAGCGCTCTCCAGCAGCTGCGCAGGGAGGGTCAGGGCTGAGCTCCCTCCCCCATGCTGCTAAAAATCGGCATACGTGCCACAGGTTGCCAACCCCTGAGGTAGGGGCGAGGTCTGGAACTGCCAGGCAGGCCAGATCAAAGCCCCAAGCGGGTCGGATCGGGCCCATTGAGAGGCTTTTGCTCACCCCTGCTGTAGTATCTCAGTGCCTGACAGAAATATGTTAAGTGAGTAGCTTCCACCATGCATGGCTCTTTCTTTCTTCTTTCCTTTTCTGAAGAAGGGCATGGGAATAAAAATCATAAAAAGTACTTTTTAATTTGTTAATATTAGCAAATTCAAAATCAAAAGAATATGCCCTGCAGTTGGTGGATGGTGGCCTACACTGGCAGTTTACAGCGTAGTAACTTTCTGGCTCAGGGTTGTGAAAAAACATGCCCCTCCCTCCGAATGCAAGCAAGTTACAGCTCTATAAAGTGCCAGTGTGAACCACGCTTCTGCGCTGGGAGCCACAAACCCAACACTGCTAACTAATCCCCTTGCAGAGGTGGCTGACATATGAGCACTCTCCTAGTGCTCGTGCTGCGGCCACACTTTCAGTCTAAAGCAGTGCTGTGGCTGTACTTTAAACTGTTAAGTGTAGACAAAGCCAGGGTTTGGGGTGATTCTTCGGTCCTGCAAATGTTTGGTCCACTTTGTTTCAATATTATAAAATCATTCAATACTAATTCAGCTGAAACAGAAAAAAAACCTACCTTAAAAAAGCCCCAAATATTTTCTTGAGGGGCCAACTACGGAAGACCAGACTACATGTAATGTTACATTTAGATCACTAAATGTTTAGTACATAAATAAATATACTACAAACAATGGCTACCTTAGACTTACCTTATTTTCAAATCTATTTTGAAAACAATGAAAACAAGTGTTCTGTGTATTTATGGCTATAATACATTTTCTTTACTTGCAGTTACTATAAGACTGATAGAGACGGATTTTAACATTGAAGCACAAGGCTTAATAGCATCTTAATATTCCTGACATCCATGTAAATATATAATCTTTTTTTGAATCTTGGCCTTAATGACTGCCTGATGCAACAAGTTCCACAGTGCAATCACATGTTGCGGGAAATATGGTTACTTACTTTGTAACTGTTGTTCTTCAAGATGTTTTGCTTATGTCCATTCCACCTAGGTGTGTATGAGCTGTGTGTACGATTTCCGGAAGCTTTTTTACCTTTAGTATCCATTAGGCCAGCCAGGAAGACCCCTGGAGTGGCACCGCTATAACAGTGCAAATATATATCCCTGCTGCCCCGCCACCCTCTCAGGTCCTTCTTGCGGACGTTTGACGAAGGGGAGGTGGGTGGGATTTGGAATGGACATAAGCAACACATCTTGAAGAACAACTGTTACAAGGTAAGTAACTGTTTTTTCTTCTTCAAGTGTTTGCTTACGTCCATTCCACCTAGGGGATTCCCAAGTTGTACCCACGAAGGAGGGGTTGGAACCTCGGAGGATATGGATTAGAACACAGCCCTTCCAATGGCTGCATCCTCTCTCACCTGCTTAGTAATCACATGATGACTGGCAAAGGTATGAACCAAAGACCAGGGAGCCGCCCTGCAGAAATCCAGGATCAGCACCTGTGATAAGAAGGACGTAAAGGAGGCCTGAGCTCTAGTGGAATGTGCAATGATGGGAGGGGGGAGGGGGGTTGGGGGCCAGTATCCCTGACAGGTCATAGCACTCCTTAATACAAGCCATGATCCATGATGAGAGACACTGCACCAACACCGGGAGGACCTTCATTCTTTCTGCAATGGAGATAAACAACTGCATGGACTTGTGGAAAGGCTTTGTCCTCTCTAAATAAAAGGCAAGGGCTCTCCTCACGTCTAATGAGTGTTAATGCCTGTTCTTTCTGGTCTGCATGGGGGTTAGGGTAAAAGACTGGAAGGAAAATGTCCTGTGACATGTAGAACAAGGACACCATCTCAGGCAGAAAAGTCAGGTGCGGGTGGAGTGTGATCGTGTCCTTGGAAAACATTGTGTAAGGGGGTTCCAACATAAGGGCCCATAACTGGGAGACCCTTCTGGCCTATGTGATAGCCACCAGGAAAGCCACCTTCCATGAGAGGTGGGATAGAGAATACGTGGCTAAGGGCTCGAACAGGGGGTTCGAGCACTAAATTTAGATCCCACTGAGGAACAGGCTGTCTGACCTGGGGGTAGAGCCTGTCCAGACCTTTTGGGAAAGGTTTAACTATAGGGTTGACAAAGATCAAACCTCCCCTTTCCCCAGGTGGAAAGTGCACCAAGGAGGCGGATAAATCCTGCTGCCTAAGCTTGAGAAGGTAGTTTAGGATTAGTGGGATAGGTGTATGGAGAGGATCCACTCCTCTCTGGGCGGCCCAAGTTGAGAATCGTTTCCATTTGGCCCTTTAGGTCGCCCTGGTGGAGGGATTCCCACTGTCCATTAACACCCGCCTAACCTGGTCTGAACAGAGCAACTGTCCACCCCTCAACTATGGATCTTTCAAGCTATGAGGTTGAGGGATTGCAGGTTTGGGTGGCACAGATGACCCTGATCCAACCTCTGAGTCAACAGGTCAGGGAGGAGCAGTAGAGTGATGGGATCCTCCACCAACAGCAATACCAGAATGGTATATCAGTGCTGCTGTGGCCACCAAGATTGCGGATGCGCTGTACCTCCTCACCCTCAGAAGGACCTCGTGAATGAGCGGAAATGGAGGGAAGGCATACAGGAGATAAGGGGGCCCCCGCATTATCATGGCATCCCCCTCCAATCCTGGGCACTGATTGAGGTATGAGCAGAACTTGGCATACTTCTTGTTGGCCTGGGAAGCGAACAGGTCCAGGTAAAGAGTCTCCCTCTTGCAGAAGAGACGGTGCAGCACATCCCCCAAGGGACCACTCATGGTTGGAAAACACCCTGCCGAGTCTGTCTGCCAGGGTGTTGTGAGCTCCTGGCAGGTAGGAGGCCGGGAGGTGGATGCCCGGCACGATGCAAAAATCCCAGAGGGCTACAGCTTCCTTACACAGGGAGAGGACTGAGCACCACCCTGTCGATTGATATAAAACATCACTGTTGTGTTATCCGTCAGCACCAAGACAACTGCCCCTGAGCTGGGGCAGAAACACTTGGCACGCTACGCGTGCAGCCCTCAACTCCCAGACATTTATGTGCAGTGACTGCTCTGCCCAGGACTACATACTTTGCGTCCTTAGCTCACCTAAGTGGACTCCCGATCCTGTATCTGAGTCTTCCATCACCAGCTGCATCGAGGGGGGCTGCGGGGTGAAGGGGACTCCTCCACACACCTCGTCCTCCTGCAGCCACCAGTCCAGCATGCTCAAGACCTCTGGTGGGACAGTCAACACCACATCGATGTGAGTACGGGCTGGGTTGCAGAACTTCACCAGCCATGCCTATAGTGGGCGTAGATGTAGTCTGGCGTATTGCACGACATATGTGCACACTGCCATGTGACCCAGCAGTCTCATACAGTTTCTTTCAATTGTCAAGGGTGCAGCTTTGAGTCTCAGAATAATGTCCCTCATGCCACAAACCTGGTATTTGGAAGGGACGCATGCCCTATCGTGGCATCAAGTCTTGCTCTCACAAATTCTATTACTTGCATGGGGATGAGAGTAAATTTTGCTTTGTTTACCAGAAGCTCTAGATGGAAAAATGTCTCTCTGGCCAGATCTATGTGGCTCAACATCTGGCTCCTGGAGCAACCTCTGATGAGCCAGTTGTCTAGGTAGGGGAAGAACTGTACTACCCTCCTCCTCAGAAAGAAAGCCTGCCACCACTGCCATACACTTGGTAAACACCCCGGGGACAGTGGACAGGCCAAACAGTAGGACTGTAAACTGGTAGTGGTCTTTGCCTACCATGAAACGGAGGTACCTCTTGAGGGAGGGGAATAATGGAGATATACATCCTTCTAGATCAAGGGAGGGAATGATGGAGATCAGAGTCACCATCCTGAACTTCGACTTCCTTATAAAGGCATTTAGCTCCCCGAGGTCTAGGATGGGGGCAAAGGCCCCCTTTGGACTTTGGGATTAGGAAGTACCAAGAATAAAACCCCTTCCCCTGAAATTTGTGTGGAACCTCTTCCACCTCCCCCAGTAACAGGAGTGAAGAGACCTCCTGATATAAGAGGTGCTCGTGAGAGGGGTCCCTGAAGACCAATGGGAAAGAGGGATGGGAAGGTGGCAGGGATAAGAAGGGGATAGAGTATCCCACTGCCACTGTTTCAAGGTCCCATCGGTGCGTAGAGATGGAGCACCAAGAATGGTGGAAGCAGGATAGTCTGTTCACGAAGGGACGATCTATTCTGGGGACTGCTGCTCTGCCCTCAGACGTAATTTCAAAATCCCAATCTTGGGCCCTGGTCGGGGATCCACCTTGACCTCCTGCCAGCCCTACCATTGTTGCCCGTTATGCTGCCTGCCACCCTCTTGTCTGGGTCCCGGCTGGTAAGGCCTCTGCGGCCTTAGGTTTAAGGGGCACGTTGCAGGATGGGAGTATGTATGCCCAAGGACTTCAAGATCGTTTTCAAGTCTTTCAGTCCAAAAAGAGCCCCGACCCCTCAAAGGGCAGGTCTTGCAGTGTTGTTTAACTTCAGGTGTTTAACTTCAGCAGGCAACACCTGCAGCCACGAGTTTCACCGCACTGCTATCTCTGTGACCACTGATCGGGCTGCTGAGATGGCAGCATCCAATGCAGTGTGGAGGGCTGTACGGGACACCACCCTGCCTTCCTTGGTGAAGACCCTGAACTCCTGCTGCAACTCCCTAGAGAGCTGGTCTTTAAACTTATCCACGGCTGCCCAGGAGTTACAGGTATATCTGCTGAGCACTGCCTATTGGTTGGCAATCTTCAGCTGTAATCGTGAGGTGGCAGAGGCCTTCCTCCCTAAGAGGTCTAGCTTTTTAGGCTCCTTGCTCTTGGGAGTAGGCCCGGGCTGGCCCTGCCTCTCCCTGTGGCATGCAGCCTATACCACAATGGAGCCAGAGGGCAGGTGGGTAAACAGATGTTTGCATCCTGACTGTGGCACAAAGTACCGCCTCTCCACACCGTTCTGGGTCGGTGGGATAAATGCCAGTGTCTGCCAGAGGGTTTTAGTAATTTTGGCCACCATCTTGTTAAGGGGCAGGGCAATTCTGGCCAGGGCATCCGTCATCAGGATGTCCACCATGGGATTCCTCTGCAACCTCCTCCGCCTGCATCCCTAGGTTCTGAGCAAGTCTCCTAAGGAGCTCTTGGTGGGTGCGTAAGTCCATGGCAAGCATGGCTGGGGAAGGGTCTGCCAGCACCTCATCGGGGGAAGATGACAAGTCTCTGGGCATCCCTAAATCCTCAGGTAGCGCACCTTTCTGGGCCTGAGGAGGATGCTGATGGTGAGGACCCATTGCAGGCAGTGCAGGGATGGGCACCAATGCTCCCACGGGGCTTGCTCTGGACTCAAACCCCGGGGCCCAGGTGAGAGGGATAGTGGACGGGGTGCCTCTATGCCCCGAGACCAAGGCTGACACCAAGGCTGACCTCAACACTCCCTGCTCCTGGGCTAGCGGCACACCCAGAGGGTCCTAAAGAACCACTGGTTACCATTGCAGCGGCCACATCTGGGAGGTGAGCGGACTGGTGTGCCTCAAGTGGTGCCGTGTGTGTGACTGGTGCTGCTAACATGACCAGTGAGGGGAGTGGGAATGGCTGAGAGATGATGATGCCCTCAATATCACTGATTCCATGTCTCCTATGAGTACTCTGATTCTGACAAAGACGGTGCAGCCGGCGACGAAGTGACCCGATGCTGGCTGTGACACACCATTGCTGCTGGCTTCCCCCCAGTGCTGTGCCAGTGGTAGCATGCTGGTATACGCCAGTGCCAGCCTAGAGTGCTGATGGGGTGCCAGCAGTACCACATGAGGTCCAGCCTGAGCCAAAGTTGAAGGCTGTTCCATAGAGGCCCGTGCTGCCAGAGGTGCCGGGCCCATTGTTGTGGCCAGCAGTAGCTGAGAACCCCTCAGCACTGCAGTCTTCGGTCCCTGTTGTCGTTCTGCATAGCATGGACAGGAGTCTCCACCCGTCGGTGCCAGGCCCGGTGAAGCCATGAGCTCAATCAGCTCTTGGGCTTCAACAAATGAGTCCGGGGTCAAGGATTTCCAGACCTCCACCATGGACAGGTCCTGGACCTCCGGACTACTGGCCCTTGTGGAGCCCAACCTATGCCTGAGCGACACAGGAACAACACAGTGCCCGAGTGGGGGCACAGGATTCTGGTGTCCCTCCTGCAGAGACACCTCTTGCTCCCTTCTAGACAGAGACCTGCCTCTCCGCATCTTTTTCAATCTTGTTACTGGGGACTGGAACCGGTGCCGCAGTGCCGTAGATCAACCTAACATTGCCGAATGTCTCGGCATAGCTCCTGTCTCACGAACCAATGCTGGTGTGCTTCTTACAGACAGTGCAGGGCCCGGTACCGCAAGTGAGAGTGCCGACTCCATGGGGAGCAGTTTCAACCGCAAGTCATGCTCCTGCTTTGTTCTAGGCTTGCAGGACCGACAAGATTTTACAAGAGTCAGTCAAATGTCCTCCTAGGCACATAAGGCACTCCTGATGGGGGTCCCCCGCACAGGGCATAGGCTTTTGGCACCTTACACAGGGCTTGAAGCCATGAGGTCCTGGCACCCTTCTGCGCTCCCCTTCCATAGTGTTATCTTACAGTAGTTGTAGTTCGCACTAACTTAACAGCTACTAAAGAACTAATGATTTACAAGATTAAATTATTTACAAACAACAAGGTAAAGAATGCTAAGGGGGCACTTGCAAAGAGCAAGACAAGCGTTCCAGCAACTGTCACAACTACGTTCCAGCAACTGTCACAGGCGGTAAGAAGGAACTGAGGAGGTGGAGGGCCAGCAGGGATAGCGGCCCTCCACCTCCTCTGTTATAGCGGCACCACTCCAGAGGTCTCTTTGACTGGCCCAACGGGTACTAAGGGTAAAAAGCTTCCAGAACTCGGGCATGGTGGAATGGACATAAGCAAGCACTTCAAGAAAATAATACTCCTTTTTTGGTAGTGATTATCCCATCTTTTAACTGAATTGAAGGTCCCCTTGTTCTTATGTTGAGGGTCAGGAAGAACAGAAGATCCAGTTACTTTCTTTATATTAGGAATGTGAAAAGTTAATCAGTTAATAGGTGATGCTTACCAGTTCCAGTTAACTGGCAACCAGCCCCGGCATTGGGCTTGGGATGGGAGGCCAGCAGGTGGGGGGGGGGGGATGGGGGAGGGTGTTACTCCAGCTGGACTCAGATCCCGCTATAGCTGGTTAACTGATTAAACGTTAGGTTAACCTAATGTTTAACTGGTCAACTTGTTAATCGGGATTTCACATCCCTAATTTCCCTACTTTAGATCATTTGTTACTTTATCTATTTTTATCTTGTCCCCTTTTATTTGTTTCCTTTTCAAGGTAAATTAATCCCAGTATTTTCATAACACTGTTTCCCTCCAAAGAGAGAGAGCACTGCCCACTTGAAAAGGCTGAAAATTTATTTAAAAAGTTGTGTATTATGTTACCTTTGGCAGCATGGGTGTATCCCTCTTCTTTTTCTTTTCTGAATTAGGATCATCTAGCAAGTCTGGCTCAAAAGTATAGAGCTCTGTAAGCTCATTCATAGTAAAGTGACGCTCAACTTGCTGTTGGTCAACTACTCGGAAAGACAACGACTGCTTCGTGACTTGACGATCATATATCTTGTCCTCCATTGTTCCCTAAAAAATACAAATATTTTGTTTTTATAAATCTCAACACACAAATGGGATCAAGTTATTCTGACATTAAAAAAAACAGCAAATGATAAGAACACTACTACTCTCTCATCAATGTTTGTTCTATCAAACAGCTGAACAACTTCACCCCAGTACATCTCCAGTAGTTTGCTAAAATGTTTAAAAGTGAATGTAGTCCCTGAATGAAACATCACAAGGGAACAGAACTGCTGATAAAACTCATGTTACATGAGTAATTATTAGAGTAAATCAATATATTTTAACTTCTTTAGCTCCCAGAGGATATCTGCCTTTGCACAACCTCCCTAAATTATAATATGAAAAAACTGGTAATCCCGTTGCATTGTTCACCTTATTTTAAGTTAAACAAAAACAAAACACATACTACAGTAAAACCTGTGTTATCCGGCACGCTCAGGGATTAGGGCGTTCCGGTTATCTAAAAATTCCGGTTACCTGAGGGTCCCATCAACCTAGGAAAAGCCAATGGACAATAACAGTAAAACTCAAGTTTTTAATATTGGTAGTTTTGTAGTGTGAGGCAGTTGGTCTCACATTGATATGAGTTAAAGATGATTTGTACTTCTTAAATACAAAATTTTTAAGCCAATCATGGTAATACAAGCCAGGCCTGTACGCCTGAAGATGTGACAGTATTGTGGCTGGAGGCAATGCCGGTTAACAAAGTTTTCTGGTTAACAGAGTGCCGGATAACAAAGGTTTCACTGTAAATGAGAAAAACAGATGAGCCACACTCAGCAACAGCTTTTAAAAAAACCTTACTGGACATGGTTCAGAGTTCAACTGAATATGAGTTGCTGGTGCAATGTGGTGGATAAACAACTGTGATCTTTGAATGTATAAGCAGGACAATATGAAGCAGAAATAGGGAAGTATTGTATATTGCATTGGCATTCTATATAGATTTAATGGAAATTGTGTATTTAGTTTTGATGTTCACAATTTTTAAAAGGATGTTGACAAACTGAAAAATGATTCAGATTAAAGCTACAAGGATGATTTATGGTCTGGAGAAACTAGGGCTACGTCTAGACTGGCATGATTTTCCGCAAATGCTTTTAACGGAAAAGTTTTCCGTTAAAAGCATTTGCAGAAAAGAGCATCTAGATTGGCACGGACGCTTTTCCGCAAAAGCACTTTTTGTGGAAAAGCATCCCTGGCCAATCTAGACACGCTTTTGCGCAAGAAAGCCCCGATCGCCATTTTAGCCATCGGGGCTTTTTTGCGCAAAACAATACCACGTTGTCTACACTGGCCCTTTTGCGCAAAAGCTTTGCGCAAAAAGGACTTTTGCCCAAACGGGAGCAGCATAGTATTTGCGCAAGAACACTGATGATCATACATGAGATCGTCAGTGTTCTTGCAGAAATTCAAGCGGCCAATGTAGACAGCTGGCAAGTTTTTCCAGAGAAGTGGCCGATTTTCCGGAAAAACTGGCCAGTCTAGACACAGCCTAAGAGTAAGAGACTAAAAAAGCTCGAACTACTAAATAATTAGAAGATTAAGAGGTGAATTGATTAAGACCCATAACCAGCTAAATGGAGAAAAATGTGTATAGCAGAGGGCTCTTTAATCTACCAGAAAAACACACAAGATCCAATGGTTTGAAGCTCGAGCTAGACAAATTCAGACTAGAAATAAGGCACACATTTTTAAAACAGTGAAGTTAAACAATAATAGGAACAAATTATCTATAGATGTGATGGATTCTCCATCATTTGGGAGTCTTTAAATCAGGATTGGATGACTTTCTAAAAGATATGTTCTGGCTCAACTAGAAGCTGTGAACTTGATGCAGGAATCATGGGTGAAAATCTATTGTATGCATTATGCAGTCGGTCAGACTAGCTGATGTTAATGGACCCTTCTGGACTTAAATGTTTGCAACTTTTTAACAGTTTGGCAATCTTAAGCCCCCAATTCTACTATCTGATCTATACTGGTGGATTCCCTTTCAATTCTACTATCTGATCTATACTGTGTCCCCCGTCCCCGTCCCCCCCGACTTCAACAAGACTCCATAAGAATGTACGCATCTGTCTTTACAGATAAGACATCAGGATCTGAGCCTTAAAGGATGAATGAGAAACATCCAAAACATACATACCTGAGCCAAGAATCTGTACACAAACACAGGTTTGTTCTGTCCAAAGCGGTAAACTCTAAAGATACTTTGAATATCATAGGATGGATTCCAAGAGGCATCAAAGATAATCACCCTATTAGCAGCCACCAGATTAATTCCAAGGGAACCTGCTTTAGTGGAAATAATAAACAAACGGCCTCTGGAACAACAAAAAATAAAATTACGAATTTAATATTTTATAAACTGACTTCTATTACCTTGGATTTCTTAACTACTATAAACATGAAGTTTTTGAAATGCTGGCACCTAAATCCTGGGGTCCTATTATGACTTATTCATAAATTATAAATGATACAAAATCTTCTAAAACCAGGAAGTTGTACAATTTGCATCTGTTATGTTCTAAATAAAAGGGAAAAACTGCTGAACAGCTGTCAGAACCACAGATCAGAGACTTAAGAAATCATCTGTTACCAAGAATTATAATGAGGGGGGAAAAAAACCTTATTTTTCAGACATTTGAATTTGGGATCAAATGCAAGAAAATTAGTTATACCAAGTTAAACCATCATTAAAAAAAGAATACATGATGATTGGTGTTATTGGAACGATTATCTGGAAAGCAGACTTTAAAAATTCCTTGGCATGAAAGGATTTCTAGGACTTTTATAAAATGATGCACCTTTGTTTCTTTCCATGTCACTATCACCCAACATTAACTTAAAATTAACATAATGCAAAAAATTTCATGTAGTGTTAAGATTGACATTTTAAAAACATAAAATGCAGGGATTTTTAAGTTCTCACAACAGTAACTGTACCTCTTTGAAATATGTAATATTTTTATTACAGCGTAAGTTTAACTTGTGACTTAACATGTAAGTAATGAAGAGCTTTGGGAATATAACTTAAAAGTTACTGATTACTGCTGTTCTAAAGTCCTAATCTTAACACTGAATGAATTAAGTTTATTTCATTTATTTGCTTTTTAAATATACAATTGGCTGCACTACTGCTATTAATCTGAACACTGACATACATATTTGGGGAAATTCATCAAACAAAAGACAGCTTCAATTAATATGTTATATATATAGATAGATAGTCATATTCAGTGGCAGTTCAGCCTTGTTCCAGGGATGGCCATGCCCCTTCTGCCATTACTTTAGATATGAGCCTCCAACGCTTTCTGGAAACAATGAATCCTTATTAAATTAAACAAACAACCATAATGCCTAATTCAACTGTGTTAACTAAACAGACAGATCCTGCAGAGACCATCATCAACATACCTGAAAAACTCATCTTGAGTGAAGTGGACACTGAGACAGGTCAGACCCAGAAAAGCAGTAATTTGGTAAATTGTCCGTTCTCAATCCTGAAAGTTCCCCAAGTCCAAGACATTTGGGATGTAGTGAGCAGGAAGAAAATATTAGAGAAAGGAAGACATAAGTAGGACAGAAGCAAACTGTTTCCCCTTCCCTAAAATGGTGTTAATCTATTTTGAGACAACATAGCTTGGCGACACTTTTCTGCCTGTACTGCTATATAATAGTGTCGATGGATGACAAGATGGTAGCTTCACAGATTTCCACTGTGGCAGCTGATGCTCTTTCTAATCAGGATGTTACTATGAAATAAGATGAATAGTTTCTTCCCCTCTCTTTTGGCATCAGTCTATCTGTGGCTTAATATATTTCAGTGATGCATTATTTGATCCATCTAGCCACAGAGTATTTGGATGCATTCAAGGCTAGACATTTAGGGTGAATGGAAATGAATAAAGATGTTATTTTTCTATAATGATCAGCTCAAAGGAATATTTTAATTGCTGTTCTGGCATATGCTGTACTTTTACTTTCAGGTGTTGAAGATTCAAAGTAAAAGACTAAATGATTTCCTATACAGGTAGGAAAGAGTTAGCCTGGATAACCAATAACTACTTTGTCATCATGGAAGATATGGTAAGAAGCTGTGTATCTAATCTGGTTACAACCAAGAAGAAAGTTTGCATGGAAAAGAAATAAAAAGGCCATATCAGGCCACTGGATGGTTCACAACTTGTACCACTTTGGGCCAATTCTAGATAAGAAAGATACACCTAATGATTGGGTTGGACTACTGTAAGCTACTTAAATGACATCAGGTATTTAGATGAGCATGAGTTTATGGCATAGTTTAAAGCTGAGACATGAGATACTATGGAAGGAATCTAAGATTCAAGTCAAGGTGCAAGAAATCAAGAGAGAACTGGAATGCCTCTTTTCCTGGTGCTGATTTTTTTATTTTAAACACCATTACAGGCATTCTGTGTGAAAGCTTGAGTAGGCAGAGCTTATGACAGCCTGAATGAGGTTAGTGTTACTTTGAAGAAGTATGCCATTTGTTCAAAAGTCCCAGAGGGATAGCCGTCTTAATCTGTAACTTTAAAAACTAAATATAGTGTGAGCTTTCATGGGCAAAACCCACTTCTTCAAATAAGATGATCTTGATCTAATCTTTTGTTCAGTTCTTTGTACTCAGAACTAAAGTTTTAGGCTTAGTCAGTCTGGGACAGAATGCAGAAGCAGACATTGGAACAGATCCTGCTTGCTGGAAAGATGGAGCAGGGACTTTTGTAGTTTCCACTAGATCTAAATACTATTTTGGCCAATTTGCATGATAAGAATAATATAGGTTTCCTCTTTCATCTACCAAATTGCTTTCTTTCTAGCGGCAGGAGAGAGAAGAAGCTAGTCCAGCTATTTGAGAGTTAGTGTGGCCTCAGTAATCTGTGGTCTGCTTCCCTGTGAAGAAGAGCCACACCACTGAATTTCACTTGGATGCATATATATGCACTTGGGGTGACTTAGCTCTATGAATACCAGAAAGAATACTTTCCGATTCAGGGATTATGCTATATATTGACTGTGTGTAGATAATTTAAACAGTCTCGTTATATGTTCAGTGATTTCTTTACTTGGATCATTTTAAAGGAGGCCAGGCCATCTGAAATTTGTTCAGGAAAAAAAAATGTATTAGGCTTGAACCTTTTGTGCTCCATTACTGATTTTTGTATGATACAATTGTGGGACTTTTTTTTTGTCTGAACTAGAAACATGCTCTTTCACTTAGCACTCATAGAAATGCTAAAGAGTAGACTTAATAATCCAGATCTCTTTCAAGATGTTGTACAGGAATCTGCCTCTGATCTTTTTATCTTTCTTTGTATTTTGATACTCCAAGTGTGCTCCCCAATCTGAAAGACTGCTATCAGACAAGATTTCAAGGACTAGGTAATGGAAGGACAATTCTGCCATCTTATGCGATTTCCTGTCATCATGGAATCAGAGTTTAAAGCCAGAAGGAATTATGAAATCAACTAATCTGATCTGATGTATATGATAGTGCCCCAACCTCACCTAGCACCCCCCACAAACCCTAGCCAGCAAAATTACACCAAAGTATTATGCCCACAGGAGATTAGACTACTACGTGCTAGAGGCAGGGAACAGGAGGGCCTGAGGTGTATCATGCCCCAAGGTCTCCCTACAATGGAAGGGAAATGATTAACTGAGGGATTGTCTTTCTTCTCCTTCCTTTACATCATCTCTTATTGGTAATGGTTCCTATAGGAATCCCCGAAGATTTGTAATGTACTGTTATATCTCTTGAGCACTGATCATTTCTCAGACAGAAGATAAATGCGGGTAAAGACAGATGTGTGGTTTCTGTTTTGTGACACTGTCAAGAATATGTAGGGATCTTTTCAATCTCTACTGTTTCAGGAAGACACAATTTCTCCTTGTGTCTCCCTAGCTGGATGACCCTCTTGAAAAACAGATAATGGAGCTCTAAGTTTACCAAGAATCCTTATGCTTGAATTACAGAAGGTCCTTAACAATTTTCTCTGTGGTCTCTGAAAATGATAATATGAGTCTGTCTTTAATGAAAGGGTATGGATATGTCCCTAACTCCTTCAGTAGGTTAGTGCAATACATAGCTTTGTGAATATCAAAGGAGCACAAGACCGTTTGAAAGGTAATGTTATTTAATAAAATTGGTGACTTTTGTAGGCAAAATGAAGAAACTGGTGAAAACAGGGCCTGACTAGAAAATGCACAAGCATCTGTTGAGCCCATGTAGTCTTCCAAAGAGATTCCAATGATAGCAAAAACCAGTGTCTCCATTCTGAATTGTTTTCTTTGTCAATCTTTTCAATCTCTTGAACTTGATCTCCTCCTGTTCATTTTCATATGAAGAAAAATCTGAAATAGCACTTTGAAGCTGCTTGTTATTTCTTGATGGAGAGGGGATGTTGAAGGTGCTTAAAGTTCCAAAGTAAGTATGTATTCATGGTGCACTATTGTCTGTAACCACCTGTCTGAAGTTGATGAAAACTAGATAACTAAGATGTCAAATAGTCTGTTTATAGACCAATTTATGGATGGCAATAATCCTAATTGCATTAATATGTGAAGTTTGGACCCATTCTCTGACCTGGACTTCCATTTGACATCTCTTTTCTTTTCTTTGGAGAGGGGTGAGGAACTTATGCTCTTATATCAAGGCTATAGTCCTCTTTGGACTTCAGTGGATTTCTCATCAAGCAGTTTTATCTGAAAGGCTTCGTCTACACTGCAGGGTTTTTGCATAAGAAGCCTTTTGTGGAAGAGATCTTCCACAAAAACTTCTTGCACAAAAGCGCATCCAGACCTCAAAGTGCATCGCAAAAGCGATGTGCTTTTGTGCAACAGAGCGTCCACACTGCATGAACGCTCTTCCACAAGAAAGCTCTGATCGCCATTCATAGAATGGCCATCAGAGCACCTGTGCTTTTGCCGATAGGGGTTTCTTGCACAAAAAACCCTCCAGATCGTCCACACCTGCCTTTCTGTGCAAGAGCTGTATCGCAAAAAGGAGTTATTCCTCGTGGGGAAAGAAATAACTCTACCAGCAAAAGTGCTCTGTTCTGCCGATTTACTTGCACAAAAATGCGCTTGAGGTATGGACGCTCCGCCGGTTTTTGCACAAAAAGCGGCTGTTTTTGCGCAAAAACCTTGTATTGTAGAAGTAGTCAAAATGTATCTGATACTTAGGAACTAAGCTAGAATCTTGCCTCAAATGTCTCAGACTGGGGCAGTGTCAGGATCCAGAAATCATAGAATCATAGAACTGGAAGGACCTTGAGTGGTCATCGAGTCCAACAGTCCCATGCCCTCAAAGCAGGACCAAGCAGTGTCTAGATGATACCTGACAGATGTCTATCCAAATTGCACTTAAATATCTCCAGTAATGGAGATTCCACAACTCCCTAGGCAATTTATTCCAGTGTTTAACCACCCTGACAGTTAGGAAGTTTTTCCTAATGTTCAACCTAAACCTCCTTTGCTGCAGTTGAAGCCCATTGCTTCTTGTCCTATCATCAGAGGCCAAGGAAAACAATTTTTCTCCCTTCTACTTGTAACACCCTTTAGATACATGAAAACTGCTATTATGTCCCTCCTCTGTCTACTCTTTTCTAAACTAAACAAGACCAATTCTTTCAGCCTTCCCTCGTAAGTCATGTTTTCTAGACATTTTATCATTTTTGTTGCTCTTCTCTGGACCTTCTCCAATATCTCCACATCTTTCTTGAAATGTGGTGCCCAGAACAGGACACGGTACTCCAACTGGAACCTAGTCAGTGCAGAGTAGAGTGGAAGAATGACCTCTTGTGTCTTGCTCACAACACTCCTGTTAATGCATCCCAGAATCATGTTTGCTTTTTTTTGCAACAGTGTCACACTGTTGACTCATGTTTAACTTGTGGTACTCTATGACCCCTAAATCCCTTTCAGCAGTACTCCTTCCTAGACAATCACTTCCCATTCTGTATGTGTGAAATGGATTGTTCCTTCCTAAGTGGAGTATTTTGCATTTGTCCTTATTAAACTTCATCCTGTTTACCTCAGACCATTCTCTAGTTTGTCCAGATCATTTTGAATTTTGACCCTATCCTCCAAAGCACTTGCAACCACTCCCAGCTTGGTATCATTTGCAAACTTAATAATCGTACTCTCTATGCCATCTAAATCATTGATGAAGACATTAAACAGAACCGTTAGGTTCCTGCATTTTTTTTAATATGCAATTTTGAAACATTTAATAGAAGCTTCAGGCAGAAATTCCATAATTGCTATTGTTACAGATTAAACTTAAGATGACTCTAAATCAGACTGGAGAAAAAAAAAATACCTGTTTTCCAGGTTTTTTTCCTTATTTATATGATAAACTTAGGCTCTCTCTAGGTACACAGCTTTAGCATGATGGTCACTATTTTTGCTTCCATGACTCCTGTTGCCAGCCTCCTGATATCCCATGGATCTATTCACTATGGACACTCTACTTAGTATATTACTTGAAGCAACCATGGTTCTGGGGGCTAAGGATGTGCAGCACATGGTTACCCCGTAAGGCCAAACGAGCTTCAAAGTTCCCTCTAGGAATGGCTTCTATTTTTCTGTCTAAAACCAGGTTGATACTAGACCTGGAAGGTCGGCTTAAGGTACGTAACTCCAGCTATGTAAATAATGTAGCTGAAGTCGACATATTTAAAGCAGAGCTTGGCGCTGTCTGCACAGCTGGAGGTCAACGGAAGCAAATGCTCCCATCAGCTTCCCTTGCTCCTTGTGACGAGTAGGGGTACTGGCGCCAACCGGGGATGCCCACAGCGTTCAATTTAGAGGGTCCTTACTAGACCCGCTAAATCGAATGCCAGAAGAAGAAAATACCTTCACAAAATGTACTGAAATATACTTTAACTTCGATGCCACTGGTGCATGTATCTTAGGGAAGATAGAGAGAATCTTTGTGTTCTAGACCCTGTGGATTTTCAAAATTGGAGGCAGAGACTTTAGAATGAAAGCAGAAGGAGTCTGGTCAAGCGCCCAACAGCCTCACTGACCAATCTGAACAGCCTCCAGTATTTGCAAGAAGCATGTCATGACTCAAATGTCTCAGACTGGGGTAGTGTCAAGATTCAGAAATGTTAGCTTCCTGCATTTTTTTCAATATGCAATTTTCAAACATTTAATACAAATTTCAGACAAATTCCATAGTTGCTATTGTTACAGATAAAACTTAAGATGACTCTAAATAAGACTGGAGCAAAAAAAAAAAAAAAAAAAAAAAATCCATTTTCCAGTTTGTTTGTTTTATTCAGCTGATAAACTTAAGTTTTCCCTATGCTACACAGCTTTTAGCAACACAATGGTATTTCTGTATGGTGGGCAGTGTAAGCGCTGTTTGTTGGCACATTTGCTGACAAAATACGTCAATCCCTGCTGAGTGGAGTTCATGTTGTTGGCAGAAGTGGTCTCCTGTTGACATGGAGCTGTTTACACTGCCACTTGCCCACAGCAAAACTTTTGTCTGGAGGGTAGAGGGAATTTAAGCACCTGTAAACAGCAAAAGTTATAGAAGCGTAGCCATGTTATTCTGTTACAGCAAAAGCAATGAAGAATCCTGTGGCCCCTTAGAGACTAACTAATTTATTTGGACATAAGATTTCATCAAATGCACTCTACTTAGCACATTACTTGAATCAACCATGGTTCTGGAGCTAAGGATTTTTAGGTCATCTGCAGCACAAGGGCAGTTGCCTTATAAGCCCCTAAGAGCTTCAAGGTTCCCTCTAGAAATGGCTTCTGTTTTTCTGTCTAAGGAAGAAAACCTCACTCACAAAAGGTATTGAAATATACTTTAACTTTGATGCCACTGGTGCATGTATCTTAGGGAGGATAAAAAGATAATCTCTGTGTACTAGACACTGTAGATTTTCAAAAACTGGAGGTAGAGACTTTGGAATGAAAGCAGGAGTCTGGTCAAACCCAACGGACTCACTGACCAATCTAAATAGCTTCCCATATTTGCAGGAAGCATGTCATGCCTCAAATGTCTCAGACTGGGACAGTGAAAGGATCCATCTGATGAAGTGGGCTCCAGGCTATAAAAGCTTATGCCCAGATAAATTTGTTAAGTCTCTACGGGACTCCTCGTAGTTTTAACAAAAGTTTTGCTATTCAGCTGGCAGTGCAGACAAAAGTCTTAGCTTACAGCTGGTTTCACTGTATAGCCAGTCTTCTTCCCAGTTTATGTAGGCCTTTCCAATTGCAACAGAAGGAGAGAAATGTTAAGAAACAGGGAAATGCAATTATAAAACCAAAACAAAATTCAGAGAGAAATTAAGGGACAAGTTTAATCAGTATGGTTTAAAGTTTATATTTCAAACTTATCAACACACAACAAAGAAGGAACTGGGAGAGTAGTGGGAAGAGCAGCAGCCAGCTGGAATTTACTAGAATTTCCCCACAAAAAACAATGTCAACAACCATGAAAAATATCAAAGATTAATAATTTCAAACTGTTATATAGATCTGAAAATAGTGTCTTTTCCACTATAACTAAATTATCCATCAAACAGTGCTTACACAAAAAGATTTATATTTATAAATATTCAAAATTGTATACAAATAGCTGTGAAAATGCAATACAAAGCATATCTTTTACACCGAGAACGGTTTATAGGAGAAAACCTAAACTTGTTGAGAAGACATAAGTAATAACCTTTTCATTCATTTTAGAGCGCTAATTTAACAAGTAAATATTAGCAAGATGCACTTATTGTCAGGTTAATGGGCCAATGCTCCAACAGAGTGATTCCAATTTGTTCCATTCAGAAGTTGGCTGTATATATTCAACATGTGCAAGTGATAGTAAGCATGCCACATCAAAGAACAAGGCATGTGGCATAGAGTAAACCCTATAATCAACCAACTTCATAGGAAACCTTTAACAAAATGACAGAAGTCCTTTCTTCTCAAATAAAACCCCAACATCAAATGCATTTCTCCTCATTAAGGGCGGAACCAGACACTATCAAACTCACAAGTCAAAACTAAAAGTTGTTTTTAATTATTTCACTGACTTAACTCAAAGTTAAGAAAAATCAATATGAAAGCTTATTTTGCTACCCCTTATTTAATTCACTAATATTTGCAGACTGGTCATTTCCATGTTTAATGTGAATATTTATCTTTAAAATTCATTCACGTGGGCCAATATTGACAGAGAAAGTGTCCAAAGACAAACTGCATTACTAATTGAAATGTTAATCAGTTGATGCAGTGGCCTGGCATGTCCATAGTTCACATTACACACATATACACCGGCAGAGAAAGTTCTCTCCAAGGTAAGACTAAAATTCCCAGAGAAAAATTACATTAAGACAGAGTACATATTAATAATGTAGTGCAATTTATCTGATATGGAACTTGCAATTGCACCAAAGCCAAGAGTATATACCCAGAAAATTCAGAGTTAATGTTAAAATTAAAACAAAAAAATTAAAGTACAAAAATACATAGAGTCTCGAAAGGCCTTATTTCTGGCATGTAGTGGCATGTAATAATTTCCAATGTAAGTTTTAACACCCTTACGAGGTGTGTTACCAATATTTTTACAAAGGGGAAGCTGAAGCACACAGACTAAAAGCAAAATTGTCAACTAATTCTGGGTGCCTAATTTGAGAAACCTGAAGCCTACTATTTCAGCCCATAATTAGTATTTTACAGCACTTTATATGTTCAGAACAGAATTCCCATTCACCCCAGTTGCAATTCTGAGTGCTCTGTACTTCTGAAAATCAAACCCAATATGGATGCCAAGAAAATGGAAGAACACACTGGCAACTTGTGAAAGTTTTAATTTACATGACTTGCCCCTAATCAGAGGCCAAAACCCAGCACAGAAAACTTCAATTTAAACTCCTGAAGTTCAGCAAAGTTATAAGCAACTATCTCATAACAGAAAGTGCTAGGCAATGTATCTCTAAAATATTATACAAACATACACACATATACCAATACAGATGAAGAAGGTGCAACAGTACAGTTACAAAAATATTTAAAACAAAGTTATATCATTGGGAGGATATCTTAAAAAAAGTTGATAAGCTAGCACAACTACAAAACAGATACAGGAAGAAAAGAGATAGGAAATTAAAAGCTACATACAATGACCTTACCTCACATTAGTTTCATCATTAAATTCTTCAGCCCATTTCTTCCTTGACTGAGCTGTGGTTGAACCGTCTAAACGGTAGTAATCAATATTTCTGAACCATTTTCCTTCACCTAGAAATTTGAAGGGCAGGTGATTAAATGACACCAGCCCAATACAAAAATATTACCAGTACAATAATTTAAATACTGATCATTCACAGGCAAATTGAGATTAAAAGTTATGGGTGCAATCATGTAACCTGACATGACCAAGCTATTCTGTAACAATCAAATCTCTTAGTCACAAGGATTTCCAGAGCCCTGCACACATACAGAATTTGTATCTGTATCTACATTTCCAAAAATGAGCTGAAGATATCCACAACCACATCCATGAATGCGCATACCCATGGACATAAAATGGATATCTGGAAATGTGCAGAGTTCTAGATAAAAAATTTGTATCTGCATCTGCAAAAATGAGCCACGGATCTGCATCTATATCCAGAGATATAAAGTGGGTATCTACGGATTTGGAGGGCTCTACTGATTTTTATATCTGTGCCCCAAAGTATATGTGCACAAATAAATGAAGACCCCACAAGAGGGTACCTGTCATTGCTTGTCTCAGGTGAGCTGTGAAAATAATGCGGTGTAACTAGAGCCCTGAAAATCCACAGATACCTGCTTTCTCTCTGCAGGTATCCACATCTGTGGGATGCAGATATCTGCGGCTCATTTTTTGCAGATGCAGATACAAATTTGTGTCTGAAGACCTGAAAATTTATGGATATCTGCTTTATATCCATGGATCATTTTTGCAAATGCAGACACAGGGCTCTATGTGTAACCTGTTTTATGAAATAAAATCCTCCACAAGATTATAGAAAATAGCAGTAATCATAATTTGGGACAATAAGTATCCAAAGCCTTTACTTTAATAGTTCATCTCCCTTGTAATGCCCTCCTAAACCCCAGGTATCCTTGCCTAAAATAAGAACTGCAGAATTAGAGTTACCCAAGAATAAAATACAATTAGTTTTCTGAATTGGATTCTATCCTCTATGTAGGGTCCAGCAGTACTGAGACTTTTCTTGGGAAAAAGACAATTTAAAAAAAACTTTAACTTATTCAAAGTTCCACAAGCAGCTTTATGTGGCTTGCAATTTAGAGAGACAAGGACACGATTCAAATTTATATACGGAGATCAAACTTTAATTGTAATATTTTCAGTCTTTCTTAAGATTTGCATGTTTCCCAGATCCCTTGTCAGAGATCTGGACATGTTTGCAACAAAATCAGTCGAATTTCTTGTTTAACCTCAATGCAAAAGTTAATTGTAAAAAGTAACTACATTTAACCTTTAGGCATTATGCCAATAACCCTAATTTTCTAATTGATCTTTGTAGTCTGTATGTTTCCAATTACTCTGAGCTGCAGTCTCTCTCTCACAAATTGCATCCCTTAGGTAAATGCTTGAAAGGGAATTTCAGAAAGTCAAGGTATAATCATTTTAGAACTGAAATTTAGAACAGCTGCTTGAATTTAATTAGTCTATGAGTTACGGCTACTTCTTGCCAAATGAAAAAAATTACAGCTGATAGATGCAGATTTTTTCTTCCCTTTTAGAACCTCTCATTTTCTTTGGAGGTCAAGGTTTATTTACACTAAATGAACCCCACTGAGCCATCGATTAAAATCAGGGCAGCTCTTTGTGGGAAGAAACAATGCTGAATGACAACAAACTATGAGAAACTGCCAGCTAAGTCACGTCACAGATATTTATAAGAAATTGATGACTTGGTTGTACATCAACAGAACCACCGCTAATAGGAAAAAGCCAAGACCATGTAAAATTAGCTCAGGTGATATGAACAGGCTGTAAAGAAAAACAGCTCAGAGTTTACAAATGACCAGTGTTCTGAAGCAACACACAGAAAATATTCCGTAGAAGCTTGCTATATGGATAACAGAGCTCCAGGTAATATAGCAGCAGTGAGCAACAGAATTTCTCTAAATATAATTTTAGAGTGCGTCTGTCTGTGTGTCTTTCTGTGAGTCCGTTTGTTCAAGAACTCTTCCTAAATGATATGACCTAGGGCCACCACATTTGGTACGCAGCTTCCTCTTCTCCTAACATAAAAGCAAGATCAAGGTTTGGTTGTGCCAAGACAACCTGAAGCCCCAGAAAAGGACCGTATTCCATAAAATGCAAAGGGAATGAGTCCGAAGACAACGGTTAAATGCAGAGTTTCCACTGGGGACAGCTGTACCACCAACGGAGTGGCCAGCAGGGCTGGGGCTCCGCCATCTTGCCTGTCAGCACATCAGTAAGTAGTAGGGATGTTAAAAATCACTTGTGTGTGTAAATGTGTAACTGCTGAATTTTTTAGCAGTTACATGTTTACATGCAGGGGGGCGAGAGGTAGGGTTGCCAGGTGTCCGGTATTCTACCAGACAGTCCGGTTAAAAAAAATCCAGAAAATACCGGACATGTGCAATGTCCAGTATTTCCTGGATTTCTGGCTGGGCGCCGGACAGAAGCCTGGCGGGGTCAGGGGGAGTGGCTGGGAGGTGGGGTGCGATCGGCGCTGGGAGCCCTGGCTGCGTCTGATGCCTTGGGGAGGAGGAGAAGCCCTGTCCCTGCTCCTGAGAGCGTGGTGGAGCCACAGCCGGACTCACTCGCACTTCTCCAGACCGTGCGCAGGACTGACAGCGCCCCGAGATCTGCACATGCCCGGGTCAGTTCCGCCCCCCCCGCCCTTCCCCCGACCTGCTCTGCTGCCCCCGACCCCCTCCTGGCCACCCCTGCTTCCTGCCAGCCGTTCTCCTCCTCCCGATCTTCCCTGGCCAGCCGCGCTGCCCCCAACCGCTGCCTGCCAGCCCTGCCCCCCCCCATCTCTCCCGGCCAGCCGCGCTGCCCCACCCCCCCCGGCCTCCCCCATCTCCCCGGGCCAGCCGCGCTGCCCTGCCCCCCTGCCTGCCAGCCCCGCCCCCCCATCTCTCCCAGCCAGTCACACTGCCCCCGACCTCCCCCCGCATCTCCTCCGGCCAGCCGCGCTGCCCCCGCCCCCCCATCTTCCCCAGCCAGCTGTGCTGCCCCCGCCCCACCTCCCGGCCAGCCTCCCACCCCCACCCCCAACAAGTGTGTCGGGTATTTTTTCTAAACCTACCTGGTAACCCTAGCGGGAAGAGCCAGTGCTTGCCGAGTGCCAGCTTTTAAGCATGCTCCCCACAAGCACCAGCTCCTGCCCCCTCACCCTGCCTCTGAGACAGCAATTTGGAGGGGGCAGGCAGCTCTGCAGGAGCTGGTGGGGAGCTGGCTTTTAAAACAGCTGCACCTGAGCATCGGCTTTTAAGCCAGCTGTTCCCAAATCCTGGCTCCCACCTTCCTCCCTGCCTAGCGCTGCTGCCTCTGTAGGAAGCTGGGAAGCAGGTGGCTCCACAGGTGGCTGCGAGCTGGCTTAAAATCTGGCTCCCCATGTGTACCAGCTCCCGGCTGCCCCCACCCTCACTGTTGCCTCTGATAGGTAGCAGCGCAGTGAGGGACATGGGGAGAGGCAGCTCCACGGGAGCTGGAGTGCTGCTGCCTCTATAGGCAGCGGGGAGGGTTGCGTGTAACCATTAGGATTAACCGATGAACCCAGGTTTATCGGTTAATCATGCACACGAATACACATAGACATCCCTAGTAAGTAGCTCCCTTGTCCCAAACCCTTTCCCTACTCCCAGCCCTTGGATGCCGGGGCGGGGGAGATAGGCCATAGGCGGGCTGGAGGGCTGGCCTGGGTGAGGCTGCAGGGGGAGAGGAAGAAAAGGCCCCAGCGGCAAGCTGGAGGGGTGGGTTGGGGGGGGGGGGAACATGCCCCTGGCGCCCAGCCTCCTGAACACACACACACACACACACACACACACACACACACACACACACACACACGGCCCTGCCCTGAAGGACCTGGGCAACCCCTCAGATAAGTCTGCAATAAATATATAAATAGGAAGCAGCTGGAGATCTATTTATTTCTAGACTGCTATTATATTGTTATTTCTAAGTTCCTATATCAATTGGTATTTAACTGCCCAACACTGTGCTGCCAACACAAAATTCTTTTAAGGAATGTTATATATGAATTGAAACCTATTGCAATGCAACACAAAGGAACAGGTATAGAAATGTGTATGTGATTAAAATCTCAAAGTATTAAATTTTTCAACACTGCCAGGATCATTTCCTTTATTAACCCACTCTTAAAAATGAGGCTCAGACTCAGTGTTTTTCCATTTGTAAAAATTATTTTCACTTCGTGTTGCCTTCACAAAGTCTTCCTCTCCCTATTTCTATAACAAATACATCCCATCTGCTTAGAATATAATAAATACATGAAATATAGCACACGCCTGAAATCAATAGCAACAGCCTAAGATCCACAGCTGATGGGGTAGACAGCATGCAACTGGATCAATAGCCCTCCCGTATTTGATGATGTTGGGAAAGAATAGCAACACTTCTGGTCTGAGAATGAATTAGCTATTTCATCTTCCTTCCATCTAGAGTGAACAAAGAGCTAAAAAAGAGTAATTAGCTTTACAATTTTAAAGTCTGCTGTAAAAGGTGACAAGTTGAAATGTGAAGGAAATGTGAGCATTACTGTCAAAGGAAAAAAGTGATAAGCAATGTCTAACCTGAGTAACAGATCCATACTCTTTGGGTTAATACACTAGCTGTAAAATGGACTCCATCTGGACAACCCAAAATGATTAAATCTTTCCTATAGTATATCACATTCTGTTTCTATTTGTTGAGTTTAAGAAACTAATATATTGTTTCCACTTCAAATGCTCTCTTCAAATGCCCAGAACTTCTATTTCAAAAACAAGACAAAACGCACAGTCCTTATTCAAGAGTATATATGTGTCAAAGTGAAAGATTTTAAGAAAGGGCCATTTTTGAGATAATCAAATGCAAAATAAACTAACAGCTGAAAAAATTCTTAGATAAAATATAGCCTCCTCAATGTGTTAAATAAATTTAAAAATGAGTCAGACATCTGAAACCAAGCCTGAGAAAAATCACCAGCAAATGTACTTTAGCGTTCTGCATACCTGACCAAAGGATTTAGAACAAAACTAACATCCTTACCTAACAATACACACCTATTATATTTTATATATCTGCTTAATGTCTGTACTTCAGTTTGAATCTCATAATATTCATGTGAAATAGATTTTATAGATGATGTACAGAGAGACAGAATAAATGACTTGCTATAGGCTGCCCAGTGAGACTATGCCAGATGTTGGATTAATATGCAAGACTTCCTGGCCCTGGGGCCCATATTCAATCCACAAGACCAAGATATTTTTCAGACTATAGAATTAGCATACAAATACTCAAGAACAAATACCTTAAGGAGTTTAATTAATTTTCTTAATGACTTTCATAAGCAAAAAAATAATTCTTCCTTCTGCAGATGCCTCTATCTCCAAATTAACTTTAAAATATGAAAATATTACAGATGCTACACTAAGTTATACAACATGTTGTCCCACAAATACAAAAACTAGCTAAACAACTTATTTTATATTGATTTTGGCAAATCATTTGGAGAATTCAATTTTACAGAAATTTATCCTTCCAGAGTATAGTACAATCAAATAACATCTTTAGACCCAATATTTCATACTGTCTTTAAAATGGAGTTTAGACCACAATATGTCAAATGCTGGGTTCTCTACAGAGAATATCCACAGTGATGAGCAGGAAAACTAGAGGTACTGGCAATGGGTTAAACTGGATTGAATTAAAGTTCACACCCATACTATTTGTAGCAGTAAGTGATATTAAGAAATTCTCTCCACAATCAAGATTTTGGAAGATACAGAAATTCTGTACTAACCTTTATAAATAACAGGTTTATCTTTGTCAGTTTTGTCTCTGCTTGCCAGTTCCAGAAAATCTTCTATCAAATCCAGTGATATTAGAGACTGGCTAAAAACTAAACTGAAAAGAGAAACACAGAAATAGACAACATTTTCCACTAAAATTCAGTCAATACATTTAAATTTCTGTATTGTTTTGCTTTACTCCTCTTCCTTCACTCTGAACATGATCTTTAAAACAAACAGAGTAGATGTCTTTGGAAGAGTTCTAGAACACTCTTCTGATAAAAATAAATTAAACACACACACCTATAACACAAATTGAGATAGAATTCTAAGCTCAAAGTAAGTGTTAAAGGGTGAACACTGAAGAAAGCTAGGTCAGAATAATATATTTAAACAAATAAATTCATAAATAGATCTGTAATTTGACATGGCTTACACTTTATCCCCAAGCTCCTCTGCCATGCGAAGAATTTCAAAGAGAAGAACCATTTTCCCAGAATGTTCCAATACTTCAGCATCTGCATCAGTGACAAAATCTTTGTACCAGTCTGGTGCTGGGCTACCTGGGTTGGAAGAGGATGTGGCTTTACCTGTAGAATAAAAGTTCTATTAAGCTAAAAAGAATCTCCTTAAAATGATAAGAGTTTTCCTAAAATGCAAATGTTTAAAGATCTCTAAGATATAGAAGACTGATCCCTTCAACAAAAGATTCTGCCAGTTAGTGGTATGGAATTAAAACAAAATTCAAAGACACTAGTCTGCTATCCTTAGAGGATCACTATCTGCCTGCTTTTTCTATGTACTATTTTAACATATAGCCTTGTCACCTGCCATTTCCCAAAAGTAACATCCAGCATCTTCACCCACAGCTAATATTTGCTTCCTAAAACTCAATTACAGATTTTACAAGAAAGATATACTTACATATTCGATCATAAGCTAAACTGTTTTGGTAAAAAATCATGTTGTGAAAAGCAGAGCTCGACTTATGATTGGGTCATTGTGCTTCACATTTTTTTTCCACTGGGGGAAGGGGTCAGCAAACTTCAATTACCAGCCCAGCAGGGCAAACCTCTGGCACACTAGGATGTTTTATGTAACTGGAGTGTCTACAGCCGTGGTCACCAACCCGTCGATCATGACGACGGGTTGATCACGAGGCCTCGACCAGTCTATCACAATGCGTTCTGGGCCCCCCATTTCACCGCACCCTCAAGAAGCCCCACTACCTATCTCCAGCAACAATGGAGGTAGTGGCGGCTTCCCGCTGAGTGGACAGAAGAACTGAGCTGCACGTCACTTCCGGGGGTTCCGGAAATGCGCTGGCTGCTTCCTTGCCACAGGTCTGTGGCATGCCGGGAGTTTACTGGGGGAGTCCCCAGAGGCAAACACTGGGACTTCCCTTTTCTGCGGGAGGGGAGGAGTCGGCCCCGGAGAGGTCACGTGCGCGGGCTTCCCTGCTCCGCAGGAGGGGAGAGTCGGCCCCGGAGGGAGCATGCGCGGGGACTTCCCTGGTCTGCGGGAGGCTCACGCCAGTCCCGGAGGGGGCACACGACGGGGCTTCCTTCCTCCACCGGGGGGGTGGGGAGGGGGCGCGTGTGCGGCGTTCCCTGCTCCGTGGGGAGTTGGCCCCGGAGGGGGCGTGCGCAACGGGGGTTTTCCTGCTCTGCGGGAGGCATGCGCCGGCCCCACAGGAGGCATGCAACAGGGCTTCCCTCCTCTGTGTGTTTGGGGGGGGGGGAGCGAGTTCTGGGAGGAGGAGGGTGCAGGGGAACCCAATTACTTCAAATTTCCTTCATAGGCCATATTTTTTAGACCTTTAACCATTTTTGTCGCTCTGGATTTTTTCCATTTTGCCTACATCTTTCTGGAAATGTGGTGCTCAGAACTGGACACAATACACCAGTTGAGGCCTAATCAGTGCAGAATATAGTAGAATTACTTCTTGTCACTTATTTACAACATTCCCACTAATAAATCCCAGAATGATGTTTGCTTTTTTCGCAACAGTGTCACACTACTGACTCATGGTCCACTATGATCCCCCCCCATCCCTTTCCTTCCTGGGGTGTTGTTTCCCATTTTGTACGTGTGCAACTGATGGTTCCTTCCTAAGTGAAATACTTTGCATTTGTCCTTACTGAATCTCATCCTATTTACCTCAGTTTATTTCTCCAGTTTGCCAAATTAAAAACATATTCCTGTTAATGGTGTCATCCATATTTGCCTTAATTCTAATCTATAGTTGTTTAACAAAACAAAACAAAAAGCAAAGGAGGAGACAATTTTCATAGGATTATTAAAAATTGATATTGTGGTAATACTCAGAGGCCTTCATCAGGAAAGATCCTTTGTACTAGGCAATGTACAAGTACAGAATGCTTGACACAAAGCGTTTACATTTTGTTCTGGAACACAAGTGTCTTCCTAATTTAAATCTACATAATGTTATTTGCTTGAGATTATAAATAACTATCTAATCTTCTATTTACACAAAACCTTTTAGTTAATTTGTCACTTCTATACCCTAATAGCTGACTTCAGTCAAACTACAAGCAAGCAATGATACTGTGGCCGGGTGTTGCCCTGCCCAGCCCTGCCCTTTAAGGGGCCAAGGAGCTGGGGGGAGGAGAGCCCAGCTGAGGGCCATAAAGAGGGCCCAGCTGAGGGCTATAAGAACAGCTCCTGGGAGGAGAGAGAGCTACCTGCCTGCTGCTCTGGAGGAGAGCAGTTAAGAACTGATGGCCAGGGAAGAAGGAGGCTCCCTGGAGGAGGACAGGACTGGGGAGGCTCAGGCAGGAAGAACCCAGGCTACATGGCTGGAGGCCCAGTGCTGCATGGGAGGCAGTCATGAAGGGCCGGGACAAGCATAGGAGGCAGCCCTAAAAGGCTGGGCTGCATAGGAGGCAGCCACAGCTGCATAGGAGGCAGCTGCGGTAGCCCTGGGGGAGGCTGAGCCAGGGAAGCCCCAGGCCATAAGTCCGGGAGGTAATCTGGCAGGCAGAGGTGTGCCTGTGGCCAGGGAGTAGGGGCCTAGAGATCCTGCGGCCTGCCTGGAGGGGCTGTTAAGGGGCTGGCAGGGAACCTGAGGCCAGGACGGCACGAGGGGAGCTAGGAGTCCCCGACAGGAAGAACTGGGGGTCCCCGGGAGTAAGGAGGACCCTGAACTATAACAACATGGGGGTGCGGACAAACTATGGAGTGGTCACTGCCGGAGGGCAGTGACCTGAAGAATACCACCACACCCAAAGGGGGTGTGTCGGAGCAGCCGGCTACTTCCCTCCCAGGAGGCCACCCGGGAAGGAAGAGCCGGGTGAAAAGGAAAGTGAGTGAACCCACTACAATACTTTACATCTGAGTCACTCTTCCTAAAAACGTAAAAAATTGAAAGTGGTAAATTTAATAAGATAGAAAGAATTAGGAAAATTTGTCTAACTGTGTTTCTGTGCCAAAATAACAGCATCCCGAACAAAACAAGCACCTTCTGTTTAGCTCTAGATTTGACATTCAACAAGATCTGGTTGTGAACTACAGATTGAACCTCTCTTTTGGCACCCTTGGGACCAGACAGTTCCGAATGAGGGAGTTTTCCAGATCATGGGAGGTCAGTCTTTTCTAGAAACATTACCTACACTTCCACTGACTACAGAGGACATTTAGGGGTAAATTAGAGCTAAGTAACAGCACAGAACACTGAGAGCTAGGACTGGTGGCTATAAAGAAACTTCATGGGGCTGTAAACAAACTTTATGGGGCCATGGGAAACTTGGCCACACCCATGAAAAATGGACTTCTAGCTAACTAAAATTATGCCAGACCATGGATGTTTCCAATAAGAGTGTTCTGGACAAGAAAGATTCAACCTGTGTTTGAAACCTGGCATGCTCTCCTTCCATGGTCTTTCTGTATAAAAAAGTTTTTTCTGCAGGATGACATCACTCCGCATCCTAAAGCCCCTCCCCTCTCAGCCACCCCGCTTCCGCCCTTCCGTCGCGCTGCTAACCCAGCAGGGATTGGCAACCTATGGCACCCAAGCAGAAGCAACACTGAGGGTAAGCTGCTGCTGCCGGTGGACTTGTGGAGGGTGGGGAGAGGAGGAAAACTGCAGGGCTCTGGGGGGGGACAGGGGGTAGAGGCCCGCTGCAGGTGGGGGCCTGGACTGGGAGATACCCCAGCTCCTGAGCCGGCTGTGCCACCAACAGGCGGGTGGCTGCCAGAGTTTTAAATTGTACTGCTAAGGCAGCACCGGGTTGGGGGGAGGCAGCAGCAAGGCCCATGGCAGGGGGACATGGGAGGCCACGGGACATGCCTGCTGCTGTGTTGAACCACTGTTTAGCATGCTGACCAATGCTGTCTCATAGTTCCCACGTACTTCCCGTCCCTCTTTTATGTTATACTTTGATTGTAAGCTCTTCGGGGCAGGGATGTTTCAAGTAAGCTGTTAGGTCACTGATTTGTCTCTTATTGACCACATACACAGTGGCTCTTTCATACACTAATAGTGAGATCACAGCCTATTTAACTTTTTAAGGAAAAGTCATATAGCAGCAGGACAATATGATGTTAAAATGTGTTTATTTGAGCAAACATGTAGCGAGAAGCTGATGAAGGCTGGCAGCACTGAAAAGGATGTTGCAGAAATCAAGACGCAAGATGAAGCAGCCTGTGAGAGAGTTTTGTGAGTGGACAGGAAAGGACGTATCTTTGAGATGTTATGAACTGGGAATATGCAAAATTTAGATATAGCTTGGATGTGAGAAAGTAGAGGATGAATTTAAGTTAGGGGCAGGCAAAATCAAGCCCGGAGGCCGGATCCAGCCTGCCAAGCACGTCTCTTCGGCCCACCCAGCTGATTAGCAGAGTGTACATAATTATAGGTGGGAGCGCGTGTTCATCTGCCCTCCCCCCACTTTCCTCCATCCTGCACCAGAGAGGATTCTCCTGCTAGCTGTGCAGAGCAAGGTGGGGGGGGGAGGGGGGGAGGGGAGGGAAGGTGTCCAGGGAAGGAGAGAGGAAGATCTAAAGGAAAGGGAAATGCTGAAGTCGAGGTATTCCCCTGCCCCTGTACCCCATCTCTGCAGAGCAGGGGTTGGGAATAGGGAGACACATAACAGAGCTGCTCCAATCTGAAACATGGATGGTAAGTGACTCAGGCTACATCTAGACTGCAGGCTTCTTTTGAAAGAAGCTTTTTTCAGAAAAGATCTTCTGAAAAAACTTCTTCCAAAAGAGAGCGTCCAGACTGACTGGACGCTCTCTTGCATAAAAGGCCACCCAGAACCACTTCAGGGAGGGCTTTAGGTCACCAGTTGCTTCCGAGTGCTGGTGCCGGAGCCCGGCAGAGGCACGCGCTTCAAGAGACCCGCCCCGGACAGCTGTTTCTCTGCTTCTGCTGCGTGCTTGCCTACCTCTTCGAAGGACAGGAAAGCTCTCGCAGTGCCCGCTGTGGTTGCCCTACTTTTTTGGATGCTTTTCTCTTGGTGCCACATGGCCATCCTGCAGTTATGGCAGCACTTTTTGTCAGCTGCCTTCCTGGTCCTGCATGAGCTCGACCCCAAGCTCATTCTGGGGACCCCCTCCCTGGGTGCAGGAGCTACACTATGGCAACCACAACGCACCGTGAAGAGGCATTTCTAGAGGCTCGACACCAGTTTGGACTGATGGGACCAGCTGGTCTTGGAGCCGTGGGACGACCAGCAGCAGCTCCAAAACTTCTGCATGTGGAAGGCCACCTTTTTGGAGCTGTGTGCCTGGCTCGCCCCCACCCTCCAGAGACGCGACACCTGCAGGCCCTCCATCCCCTGGAGAAGCGGGTCGCAATCACCCTCTAGAAGCTCGCCGCCTTAGACAGCTACCAGTCGGTGGGCCCTCCTCATGGAGGTAAGGCACTTTGGGGCTCCAGTCCTTGCACCACGGGGCAGGGGGGGAAGAAGAGAGTCCTGTTAAAGGGGGACCCTCAGGAAAGGGGGGGTGGGAGTGGGAGTGGGGGGGAAACCCCATCCCTGGGGAATTGTGCCGTCCCGCCCTCACACAGCCCTGCTGGGGAGCAGCCTTCATAGGATGTGGCTCCTGGGGTGTTTGAGGGGGGTGGACACCCCCCAAGGACTCAGGCATTCCCTTTCATTCTCTGTTTCTTTGTCTCCTTCTGCAGGTGGTGAGGGTCATCAGCTTGATCCTGCTGCGGAGGATCATCCACCTGGGAGACCTGGATTTGCTGCCCTGGGGTTCCCAAACTGCGGGGGAGTGACTGATGGGACCCACATCCCCATCTGTGCACCAGAGCATCGAGCGGCCCAGTACATCAATCACAAGGGCTACTTCTCAACGGTGCTGCAGACCCTGTTCTACCACCATGCACAGTTCACGGACATTCCTGTTGGGTGGTCGGGTGAGGCATATGATGCCCGCATATTCAGGAACTATAGCCTGTGCGGGAAACTGGAGGTGGGCACATTCGTCCCCCGCCATGACTTTGTGGTTGGGGACGTGCAGATGGCATTGTGCATGGTGGGGGACATGATGCCATGGCTAATAAGCTATACACAGGACACCTGGACCTCAGCAGTGACCAATTTAATGCCCACCTCAGCTAGGCCCTGACCTATGTGGAGTGCGCCTTTGGGCACCTGAAGGAGCGGTTCAGGTGCCTGCTGACCTGCCTGGACGTGGGGGAGCACAACATCCTGAGCTGGTCGCAGCATGTTGTGTCCTCCACAAGATTTTGGAGAGGAAAGGGGAGGCCTTCCTCCCGGGGTGGGGGACAGATGCTGGCGGCGAGGGACAGGCTCTCCAGCAGCTGCAGACAGCTGCTATCGGCCAGGCCCATCAGTTGGGGGTACACATCCGGGAGGCCCTGTGGGAGAGGTTCTCTCAAGCACCCCTGTAACTCTCCCCAGAGCCTCCCCAATAAAGGCCTCTGGCTTGCAGCCCTATCCCTTCCCCACCACAACCCCTCCCTTCACCCCTTTCCTGACCTCTCAATAAAAACACCCGTTTGATTTTTAACAAAACGAAGTCTGTATTGATATTACGTTAAACAAAGGTGTGCACGGGGAGAGGAGCTCATAACCTGGGGGGAGAGGGAGGCAGCTAGATGTCCCACCTCGGGTGCAGGGACCTCGTCGGAATAGGTATCGGGTGGGTCCAGGGACCGCCAGAGGGGGAGCTGGAGTGGGGTCAGGGATGACAGGGGGAGGGGGCATGGGCATCACCTGGGGAGGGAGCAGAGGCATCGCATGGGGGGCAGGTGGAAGGAGAATGGGCATAGCAGGGGGGGCAGGAGGGTGGAAGCCAGGAGCAGCAGCATCAGGCAGGTGTGCCATCATGCGCAACAAGACGGCACACATGTTGCCACACTGCTGCATGAGCTGGTCCCATGTGCGGTTCCGCCACTCAGCGTCATCGCGTATCTTCAGCGCCAGGGTCTGCTGCATGTCGTGCAGGATGCTGACATGCTGGTGCATGAGGTCTTCCTGGACCCTGGCGAGTCTTCAGATCCCCCAGGCTCTGGCGGCTGACTGCGGTGGTGTGGCTCTCCCCTCAGTCCCGGCTGATCTGGCTGTGGAGAACACAATGAGTCATCCATGCAGACACTGTCCCTGAGGCCATGTCCTCCTCTGTGAGGAGCAACCAACATTCCTTGGCCCGGAGCAAGGCCATGTGTCCTGGGAGCAAGGCCTGCACAGCGGGCCATGCCTCACAGGGGCCCCGAGATGCCCAGGGGACCATGCTGCCCACTTCCCACCACCACCACCCCTCCGGCGCACGGACCAGCAGGCAAGGCAAGTATCTGGCCACAGTGGTATCCCCCAATGGGCATCAGAGGAGCTGGGAGCAGCCTTGCCCTCCCTGGTGTCCGTACACACACCTGGGGCTCACAGCACTGCCGGCGGGAGTGGGTGGTGCCTTGCACATGCAGGCATGCCCTCGTGCTGTGTGCAGCACTCCTTGAGGTGTCTGGGGTTGTCATGGCAGGTGCTGGGAGTGTGCCCTCCTCCCCCTACCCATGGCAGGATGTATGTGGCCTCCCCTGAGCCTGGCAGCAGGATCCCACCTGTGATCAGGGGTAGCCTGCTGCGTCCGTGTGCCACACACTAACGCTGCACATGGTTGTACGATGTCCAGCCCGAGTGACACTTGCCCCCCGCCCCCGTGTACCTGCCTCCCCCTCCCTGTGTGTGTGACAAAGCCAGAGTACTCACTTGAAGATCCCTCCCGGCATCCAAGGCGACCTGGGAGACGGCCTGGCTGACCGGCAATGGCTCCAAGGACAGCGTGATGGTCTCCTTCTCCCCCTCTGGCTGGCCCTGGTCCTCCTGCTCCTCCTCCACCGTGAACCCCTGGCCAGGCAACAATGGGGGTCTCGAGGCTAGAGTCCACGACGATGGGTTGGGAAGATGTTTCCCCACTGTGGCGGCGCGTCGGGGTTCCCCCGCCTCCTGCACCCCCGTAATGGCCCGAACAGACTCCACCAGCCAGTAGAATGGAGGGAGTTTATTACTTCTCCAGGATACAGCACAGCATAGATGTAATCCGGTTACAGGGCCAGGCCTAGGATGCCTCAGCCCCCCTTGAGATGGGGGAGACTGGGCCCTTAAATTCCAGGCCCCTTGCTCAGGCTGCTTCCTCCATGATTCCAGACAGAAACTAAAAACTCTCTTCCAGCCCTGCCCCCAGCCAGGTGCTGGTCTCCGCCCTCCTTCCTTGGTCTCTCCCTGGGAGGCTGAGCCTGGGTGTCTGGGTTAATACACATTTGGGAGAGTCAGTGACAATCTCCCATCACAGCACAGGGGGACCCCGGGTCACAGAGCAGACACCACCCCTACTATGCCACACCCACCCCCCCAGGATTTGACGTAGCTCCTGATAATAGGAGCAGGTGTGCGCCTGAACACTCCTGGGGCTGTTCCCTGCAAGGACCAGCGAGGTTGCGGGGGGGGCTTGAGACTCTGCCATGGGTGGCAAGGCCTGTGGCAGGGAGAGCCGTGCAGTGAGGTGCTGCTCTCAGGCCAGCTTCCTGCCACAAGGCTTGTCTAGGGTGCCCGCATCTTTAAGAGGGCCCAGGAAAAAGGAACTATAGAGTCCTGATTCCTTTGGACAGAACGTCCACCAGGGCACCTCTGCTATTTCCTGGAGGCCTCTTCTTTTGATAAAAACCCCTCCTCCCCGTCCACACAGGCCTTTTTCCAAAAGAGCTCTTTCGGAAAAAGGCTTTTTCCTCGTAGAAAGAGGATTACCAATGCTGGAAAAACCCCTCTGTTCTTTCGATTTTCTTTCGGAAGAACACGATGGCAGTGTGGATGTAATGCAGGTTTTGTCAGAAAAACAGCCGTTTTTCCGACAAAACTCTGTAGTGTAGACATACCCTCAGAGGAATGCAGAATGGGGGAGGGGGGAAAACAACAGAGCAGGACAGATTTCCCTTAAAGAGACAGAGCATGGCTTCTCTCAGAAACTTACCCAGCAGTAGCCAGCAAACACACCCAGTCTGCCACGCACACACAGTCACTGTCACATATACACAGCTGCATACACTCAATCTGTGTCGAAGTCTGTCTCTCATACAAAGTCTCTCTCTTTCACACTCACACACTCTCTTTGTCTCTCTGTGTAGCTCTAGCCCCACACCCTCTACCCGAGGTCTGGAGCAGGCACACAGCCACATATTACAATTTGTGAAGTGCCCCCCCCCCCGGTGAAAATTATTGCCCACTCTTTATTTAAGTCCAAATGAATGAGAAAGGAGTTAGTGGGGAGGACTTGGGGCAAGAGATCTGATGAAGAGCTCTATTTAAGCTAGGTGAAGCTTCAGCTGACAGTTAAACATACATGAGGATATGTCCAAGAGAGGTTAAGGTTTGGTTGGACAGAAGGAGGCTCATCTTGGGCAGAGGTAGATCTGTGAGAAATAAAGTATAGAGGGAGAAATGGTGGTGAACAAGGACAGAGCCCTGTAGGACAAAACAGAAAACTGGGGGCAGGGATGAGGAGGATTCTCCAAAGGATATGCGGATGCAGCAAACAGAAGGAGAACAGTCACAGACGCCCAGGAAAGATAAGTTTTCAAGAAGAACTTTTTGGCCAATGGTGTCAAAAGCAGCTGACAATTCAAGAAGGACACATATTAGTTCAGACCTTGGGCTAGAAAGAGGTCATTTGAGACACTGGCAAGAGTGGTTTCAATGGAGTGCAAGAGTCAGAAAGTAGACTGGAGAAGAATTCCATAGACTGTAAGCAGCACTTTCAAAAATTCAGAGATTGAAGGATGAAGGGAGAGGGGGCAGTAGTTGGAGCCACACGGTTCAATTTAAATTCTGACAGCTGCCTGCCCACGTGGCAGCTGCCGGCAGAATGCTCAAGGGCTGGTGGCATGTGGGGAAGGCCTTAACCCCCCTGGCCTGTGCTGCACGGAGTTGGCAGGGGGCCAAAGCCCAGAGGTGGGGGGTGGGGTTAACCCCTGGCCTGTGTAGCAGGGAGCCAGTAGCATGGGAGGAGGCCACGCAGCTGTGGGACGCAGAGTGACGCACGAGATCACACTGTCATCCTCCAGGAAAAACCTTTTTAAAGCATAGTAAATTAATCACCAATATATATATTATCCACATATAAAAGGACCACCATCCTTTTACAACTGTATTTTAATCACAACTGTTTATAAAAACAAGGGAGCACATAAATTCACAAATTTATTTAAAATTATGGATTCGATTTCATTACCATAAGAGTTTCAGAGGGGCAGCCATGTTAGTCTGTAACTTTAAAAACAATGAGCAGTCCCTGTAGCACCTTAGGGCACATCTACACTACAGAGAAGATCAAAGCTGTTGCAGTCAATCTTCCAGGGTTCAAATTAGCAGGTCTAGTTAAGACATCTTATTCAAACTGAGAGGGGCATTTCAGTTGATGCCGGTAGTCCTGCTTCCACAAGGTGTAAGGGAAGTCGAAAGGGAGAGTGTTCTCACTTTGACTTCCTGCAGTGTGGACAGCGCCAAAAGTCGAGTTAAGGGACATTAATTGCATAGCTGAAATCGATGTACCTGAAGTTGTGTATCTTAATTTGACCTTATCCTGTAGTGTAGACATACCCTTAAAGACTAACAAAAATATGTATGTAGCATCATGAGCTTTCGTGGGCAAAGCCCACTTCCTCAGAAGGCATCGCCTTCTAGTAACAATAAAAAGATTAATGAGCATCTGAGGAAGTGGCTTTGCCCACTAAAGCTCCCTCTCAATATACATATATATATAGAGAGAGAGATATACATATATGGGGGGTGGGGGGAGTGAGAGAGAGAGAGAGAGACAGAGAGAGAGAGACAGAGACAAATTTATCTAGGAAAAGTTATTAAGTCCCTAATCAAAATGTCCACTGACAAAAGACTTCCATCACTCAGCCAAAACAGAAAACAAGGTTTTTTAAAAACTATTTGAAAGTGAAATCTACAAGTGCATACACATAGAACAACAATCTCAAAACAGACGCTTTATTCTAGCTATTACAGCCATTTGCTAGCTGAACATTCAAATCAGATTCCAGATGCATCAATGATTATGCAGACTATTATTGTTTCTAATCTTTCTGTTCGGATTTCCTCACAGACCCCATTTAGAAGGTGAAAAGTAACATCTTTCTCTATCATCCAGCAGCACTGTTCATGTCTAAATTCTACTTTGACTTGACCTTAAGTTTTACAAGAATAAAGCAGTTGGTTTGTCTCACCTAAAGCAGACTTGCTGTGTATTTTGTTAAAAAAAAACCAAAACAAAACAAAAAAGTATTTGTTAGTTGCCAAGTCACAACACAAAAGCTTACCCTTAGGCTTCATTTTCTAAAAGATCTATCATGACAAGTATATCTATATTATGGTCTGGTTTTTTTTGGCAGGGGGGGGGGGAGAGGCAGGGGATGAGTGGGGGAATATGGCTTTATTTAACTGATGACTCACCAGTTGTAACCGGGTATAGTGTAAACATGTATTGCACTAATTTCCAGCTTTGTCAAGATCTCCTTTTTTCAAAATGATGCAGCATCATATCCAGGTTTACTTATGTATGATACTCACCTTCCTCTGACTTTGCTGCCAATGGAGGGTTGTTTGCAAGTTCCTCTGTATTTCCTTCTCCTCCCCCACGGGATCTTGAATTCCAGACTTTAATCACTTCAACATCATTATCACTTCCACTTCCGCTTGAGCTACTATCTTTCTTCACTTTTTTCCCCTTGGATTTTTTTTTCCTAGAAACATGACATTGTATGTTCACTATTTAAAAATCTGCCAGTGAGACCCAACAGTTGTAACAAACAAACAAAAACACAACACCCCCCCAAATATTGCTTACATTTTTTTAACCTTAATAACAATAAATCTAACAGAATTTAACTTATTCATGTATGTTTCACGCAGAAAAGCTTAATTTACTTAGCATAATCATCAGAGCTTAAACTCATTGAAGTTTCATCTGAATCTGAAGCTATGAACTCATCCAAACTGTCTTCATCAAAGTAGCCCTGAAAAACAAAAATACATATTTTATTAAGTACTATCATCTAGCCTAATGCCTCTATTGAACAATTAATCTGCCTATTCTTCATTTAAACAAATGAAGAGTTAAGTGAAAGAGCAACATTTCAAAATGTTCTAATAATGACAAAATTTCCAGAAAAACAAAATACTGGTCATAAGTGAAACAGATAACAAAAATCACTGTACCCCATAGTGAAAGAAATTTCCATTAATTCACAAATACTCTACCTAGCATTTGTCATGTCTTATTTGGAAAGTTTTCCATGGAGCCAGAAGTATGTATTTTGATGTATCTGATTTACCTTATTTTCTTTACTAATATAGTCCAGCTGTAAACACCAAGGGTGAGTCCAGATTCTGCTTAACATCTGGAAGTCCTGGAAGAGCTTAGCTCCGGCTTTGCCTCTTCCACCTTCACTGCTACAACCTACACCTGACAATAAAGTTCAGATTATAGAATGAAAGCTTGAAGAAAGTTTGCTATATACTGTTTTCCCCTACGAACAACACGTGTTTAGTATAGTGTGTTCTCTCCATGTGCACATCTCACAGTGTAATTTCTTTTTTACAGAGGTAAATCACTGGGCCCTGGTCTAGACTAAGCAGTTATTTCGAAATAACAAGTGGAGCATCCACACAACCAAACCTGTTATTTCAAAATAGCGGCAGTGTGGACACTCCACTGCTGCTATTTAGAAATAACTACACCCCAGAGTCATTCAAAGTAATTTCTCCCCGATACTTCCTGAGGCTCTAAGTCGAAATAGAACATCCACATTAAGAGAGCTTGCCATGGACTAATTTCAAGGCTTCCCTGTAGTGTGGGCACATTATTTCTAAAGAGTTATTTTGGAAGTTATTATTTCAAAATAAATTATTTTGAAATAATTTCCTACTGTAGACATGCCCGTAGTTACAGGATTTTTTTCTAATTAAAGTGATCAAAATTAGATTCCCATCTCTTTCTTGAAAATGAGTTACATGATAACATTTTTTACAAAGGAGCTCATTCTCTCCTCAACGGGAGTTCATATAAATCCCAGTGAAAGGGCACTTACATCTCCAAGTCTGTAAAAGCAATTTTTTATAAAACCTAAGATCAGTATAAATATTATTTTTTGAAGTTTCAATTAATTCAAATCAGTTTAATGTAAGTATTTCCTTGCACATTTTGTAATTTTTGTAACAACTAGAAGGTGTAAGTACCTGGTCTGTTTTCATTGACCAACTTGAATTTGTTGCAAAAAGTGAACAGCATTTGTGGTTAACAACTGAAAAAAAACCCTTATTTTTAATAGCCTAAAGCAAGGGTGCCCAACCTATGGCCCACCAAAGCATTTCATAAAGGCCTGACACCTGCTTCAACACAATATACTAATAGACAATTCATTAGCATTTATCGGGTTTACATGAGTTTATGGTTTTTTGCCTGTTTTCTATAGTGCACAGTATAAGCACTGATGCACATTTTATGCACTGTCTTTCTTTGTATTTAAACAGGTTGTTTGTATGTACAGTATTGTCTATTTAGATATACAG
The DNA here is from genome assembly GCA_032595735.1 of Pelochelys cantorii. Lineage (NCBI taxonomy): Eukaryota > Metazoa > Chordata > Testudines > Trionychidae > Pelochelys > Pelochelys cantorii. The sequence continues at coordinate 23,295,013 of CM064337.1, read as the reverse complement.
AACAGAATCTGTTGGCTCATGCAAGGTTGCTCCTAGGTTCATGTGGCCCTCCTGCATAATAAGGTTGGATCTAAAGCAGCGTTTCTCAAACTGGGTCCATGGACCCCACTAAATAACTCCTCCCCACCTCCTTCTCCCTGCCAACACCTCCCACCAGGGTTCCCTGAGGATGCAGCACTGGTAGGGAGGGGGAGGAACAGGGACTTTGGCTCCATTACACTCCCAGAACCAGCTAGCAACACATCTGTGGCATCAGAGGTAGTGCACGGAGATTCCCTGACCCACCCCCCCACCCCAGAAGCCCCTGCCAGAGGGATGTGCCAATCAGGAGCCACCTGAGGTAACACTGCCCACCTGACCCCCTCCTGCACCTTAAGCACCTTCCCAGCCTCATCAAATTCCCTCCCAGAGCCCACACCCTGACTCTCTGCTCCAGCCCAGAGCCTGGACCTCCTCTGACACCCAAACTACTTTCCAAAGCCTGCACCCCCCTCCTGTACCCCAAGCCCCTACCCAAGCTTGGTCAAAGTGAGTGAAGGAGTAAGAGAGCAAGGGAAAGGGGATGGGTCCTCAGCGAAGGGGCCAAGATAAGGGCTGAGGAGTTGGGGGGGGGTCCCTAAAAATCAAAATGGGGGTCATTGGTTTGCTAAAGGTTTGAGAACCACTTGCCTAAACGGATGTCAAAGAAACACTGTTAACTTGAAGTTCCTGAGACTAATTTTGTATTTATCTGTATAGTGAAGCCCGTTTTAAACAAAATAACTGGAAAAACCATACATTTTCTGAATTGCAAAAATAAATGCCTGTGGGTGAACTAGACTCTAAAGCTTATTCAAGATTCAGTCAACAGGCTATAGAAGAATGTAATAAAATGAAGGCATAATGGAAAGTATGATAGCAAGCTGCCTTTTGCCACACTACCAAGAATTATACTTCAGTTATTTCAATATAATAATTATTCTTTTATGTTCCAAATTAAATAAAAAAATAAAGCTGTGATAGATGGGATAGTTCTCATGGAAAGAGCTGCTACAAAAGTGCTCAGACCAGATGGACTAACTCCAAGTTATAGAAACAGAAAAGAGCACCTCCTCTAAAATCTATCAAGCAATTAACAAAATTACTACATTACCATATTAATGAAAATTAGAAAAAATATTTTTATTATCTGGAATAAAACCTAACTTTCAGATTGTATATTTTAGTGGCAACTTGTGCCACCATTTGAAAGTACTTCAATAAAACAATTAGCTTTTTACTTTTATTTGTATTTGCAGGCAAAAAGATCCCACTAGTAGGATTCATTTTTCAGATATTTAACTAATACAAATAAAAAGGTACTTAGTTGGAAATGCTGGAATACCAAGCAAACGCAGAGTGGCACTTAACTTAGGGATCAGTCAAATGGGTCAGAACAGTGGTGGGCAGCATGTATCTCACTGGGGTTCCACCTGCGGCCCGTGGACCCCCTATCTACCCCCCAACCTCCACATCCCTCTCGCACAATGGGGCACTGGAGCCCCACGTTTCCTACTCCTCCCTCTCTCCCAACACTTCCAGAGTGCCACAAATTGCCTGATTCCCACTCCATCCCCACTCCCTCCAAGAGCTGGAATGCAAATCAGCTGTTTGTAGCTGTTCAAGCTCTGGGAGGGAAAGGGAAGAGCTGGGACAGAGTGAGAATTAGGCAATTCATGGCGCTCCTAAAGCACTGGGAGGGAGGAGGAGCAACAGGTAAGTGCAGGGGTGGGGTGGGAATCAGATAGGGGGTCCACAGGCCATATGCAGCTCACTGAGACAAAGGAGGGCCACTCATGCATCCCACTCACTAATCTTGGTTGCCCATTGCTGGCTTAGAAGGTAGCAATATAGCTGAATATTAACAAGGAAGACTCAAGATCTAGACAGATTTGTGACACTATCAGCCCTTAAATGTGCTGGGAAGATGTAGTCCCTATTAAAAAAAACAAAAAAAAAAACCAACTCTAATGATTTGTCATAAACATGGTACATCCCTAAGGCATGATTCAATGCTCACTGAAATACATAGGAACCTTTCTATTGACCTCAATGGGCACTGGATCAGGCTGTTTGCTTACTATCAGCTACAAGGTAAAAGGTGTGCAAATAACTGCTGTACAGTAAACAAATAAGGAATTCTTTGGTGGCAGTACAGAATGAGAAGAAATACCACTAACGGATTAGTCATACTGGGTTATTTTTTTCTGTCAGTCTGTGCCCCATGAGATACATATTAGGGATGAAAAAGGTTGACCGGTTAAGCATTAGGCTTATTGGCATGCTGACCCAGTAATCAGTTAACCGGCCCTGCCCAAACCTGGCAGCGGGCTGCACCCAGCCAGCAGAACCCTGGCTTCAGTAAGCTGGAGCAGCCCCCTCCTGCGGTGCAGCAGCCCCAGCCAGGCTGCAGCAGCCCCCAGTAGGCTGGACAGCGGGACCCCAGCCACAGGCAGCCCCGACCTGAAGCATCTTCCGCCGCACCTGGCAGGCGGGATCTCTGCCTCAGAGGCCCCAGACGCTCTGCACCAGCCCTCTAATGGTTAACTGGTTAAACTATTTAATTTTATTCATTAAACCAGTTAGCTGTTTTAATAGGTATTTACATCCCTAATACATACTGTAAGGATATATTTTTTGTAACTTGGTAGGTTAACACACAGTTTACACCAGGAAACCTGAACATTTCCAACAAACAAACAAACATGTATAAGAAGCCAGCAAAAGTTTTGAAGAACTCGAAAAACTACTTCTATTGCTCTGAGAGAAAATACTTGTTATGAGGAAGCAGCATGTTTTTACCTACTGAGCTGTTTTGATTAAAAAAAAAAGCTGACATTTTTAAGCTCACTACTAACTTTAAGAGGAGAGGATCTGGAATGTTGCAGTAAAACAGAATACAAATATATTTTCCTTCAGTGCATTTATATAGGTGAGACACAATATAAAACAGACTAAGTTATAGGCTTGGTTTGTGATAAGCTCTACAAGACTACTAAAACAAGACTATTAAAAACTCCGGTCATCTGAAGAAGTGGGCTATGCGCCCACGAAAGGTCATGATACCATCTACGTGTTTTGTTAGTCTATAAAGTGCTACCAGACCATTTGTTTTTTTTATTAAAACACTGTGTGTGTTCTGCTTTCAAACAAACTCATGTAGATTTTTTTTTTTTAAATTAAGGTTTTACTGCTTATTCAAAAAAACTAAAAAAAGAGCTTTTGGGTTTTACACCTGCAATTTTTATAAATAAAATTACCAATACCAGTCCATGATGACTATTTAAATTAGCATTTTAACAGAAGGAAACAGCCCACCAAGTCTGAAAAAAACTCTAGCTAACACACCAAAAAACTACACCCAGCTATAATCGAAGCAAGTAAGACCAAACTGTGAATATCTTAGCCAAGTTCAACATCTGCTGTAAATTACAATTTGATACAAAATAAAATTCAATTTATTTAATCCTTTTCTTAAATTAAACTTGAGAGGGTAAATGCAATAGCAAAATATCATGGGCAATCACTGCAGCAGTTATATACAATCAATTTAAACCATTCAACATTCTTTAGCCCATTTAATGTTAAAAAGATTAAATTAGTACATTTGCATAATGGACTAAGTAGCAGTTCTCAGAAACAAATGTACATGAGATTATTCATTAGATAAAAATATGACTGAATCATAATCATCATGACTCCATATATTCTGCAACTACAGAATTTAACAAAAAGAATATTTCATTAACATGAAGTAGTGTTGCTACAGAGTTTAGGGGCTGTTGCTGTACAACTTCAGAGCTGCTGCTGTCGAATTTTGTCCAGCTGGGCCATGCAGTACATAAGGCCTTGGCTATCTACTTCAATTCCCACTATTGATGGTAAATACAACACTATCACTTTAAAAGTGCTGCTGACATTCAGGTCTTGCAAGATGCTGAACTACAACTCCCAAGAAAACTATCAATGTTTTAGAGTCAAACGCACAGCAGTTCACCTCTCTTGAACATGCTTTTGCTCAAGATGTAAGATTTTTCAATTCAATAAGTTTATGTATGGCCTCACATCTTCTAAAATACTAAGAAAGTTAAAAATTACAAGGGCAGACTGGTCCTAAGATATCAATGAAATCTGATGACAAACTAAAGTTTTTTCACACCAGAGCAGTGGGATGTGGAATGAGACAGAAAAGACAACTGTGTATCATGTGTTCAAAACATGAAATAAACAAGTACTGCTCTGGGATCAAAGGTACAATGAAAGATTCTGAAATACACTTGTGTCACTGCACCTTAATTCTGAGTTTCTCTTGTGCCAACCTTTGTGGTAACTGGTACAATGTAGGGGACAAACTAGGTCTCAGATGAGATCAACTAATTTTCTCTGGAAACAAATAGAGGTTTCCAGATTTAAGGACTTGTTTAATAATCCAAAGTCTCCTTGAAATAATGTTTTTGCTTAAAGAGTACCAGCTATTAAATGACATAATACATGAATTACTTAAGTTATATTTTTGGGAATCACAAACAAGAAATGTAAGTATTCGTATTCTTCAATAAATATTTAGTTATATGTAACCCAGTCTTTTGCAAGTTCAAGTTTCAGTGCCAAAGTGGACTCCTACAGCAAACCAAAGGGACCACTTGTCGCATGTTATGAATACATGGGAAAAAAACCTGATTAAATGATGACTAATCACATTACCCAACAATATTTTAGTTACCTACCTGTCAAGTGATCCAAGTAGTACTGATAGAGTTTACACTGAATAGGTGTCATTCTAACTGCTAGAACATATTCATATTTTGGTGGCAGGAACTTTGTTAATGCTGTATAATCTTTCCTCTGTAATTTTACAAAAGGATGTTAGTCAAACAGATAAGCATGTATAAAGCAAGTGGATTATCAGAGTTTAAAAAATGTTTGTACCATTACACCTTAAAAGACAAAATGTACCATTCCTAGGATATTTTCCAACCATAGAGAAAAATATATAAATACAGACTGAAAGCCATCTAAACCAGCCCATCTGCACAGGACCATTTTATCTAGTACATCTTGTTACACATACACACACACACACCAAATCACAGTGTTTGTATTAAGCACACTGATTGTGACTCCAGAGGGAAACAACTAATGATCGGAGGGTTCATGTTATTCACGATTTTTTAATTGATTTTTGATTGTTAATGCTATTTCTAATCCTTTTCCTCATTCACTTTCCTTGAATTACTGCTTCTCTCCATCTGCCTCCTCAGAATAATGGATGTTGACAGTTTGGGTGCTGACCACTGACCAGCTTAGGACATCTAATAATGCTTAAATGTTAAATTATTTGAGTATTAAGATTTTCATAGTTGCTCTCTTCCTTCTTTCTCAAATGGAAACAGTTTTAAGCAATTAGACATTTCTCTATGGACAAACACCTTACTATACAGTTTTAGGAAACAGTAAAAGGCAAGCTGGTTTTTAAGTTTAAATTCAGATTATTTTAAAACTGAAGTACTGATATCCTACCCTATAATATAAATTACTTGTCCAGTAAGTCAGGAAAGAAAGAATTACTCACCTTGTGCAGTAACCATGGTTCTTCGAGATGTGTGTCCCTGTGGGTGCTCCACTCTGGATGCTGGTGTGTCCTCGTGCCGGCGACCGGAGATTTTTCTAGCAGTGTCCACCGCGCCGCACATGCGCTGTGGCACCCCCTTGTGCTGTTAGTGTTTGTTAGGCACGTGCGCAGCCCCTCCATTGTTTCTCTACTAGTGCTAGTAGAGCATGGGGCTCGAAAGCAGGGGAAGGAGGCAGGGTAGTGGAGCACCCACATCTCGAAGAACCACCATTACTGCTCAATATGAGTATCTCTCTTCTTTGAGTAGTAGTAGTATCCCTGTGGGTGCTCCACTCTGGGTAAAGCAGTAGTCAGATCTTGGAGGCTGGTTTGGAGCCCTGTTGTTATCACCGAGGATAATACTGCTTGTCCCACAGCCATGGAGGATGTTATGGAGGATGCCAGAGCGTAATGTTGTGCGAATGTGTGGTCTGATGAGCAAGTGGTCGCGTTGCAAATGTCCTGGAAAGGTATATTCTTGAGGAAGGCGGTTGTAGAAGACATGGCCCTGGTAGAATGGGCAGTGATGGTGCGAGGTGATTCTTTGTTATGGATAGTGTAACATGTGTGGATGCATGAAGAGATCAACTTGGAGATCCTCTGAGAAGAGACAGCCTGTCCTTTGGATCGTTCCCCGAAGCATAGGAAGTGTCTAGGAGATATTCGCCAGGCTCTTGTATGATCGATGTAGAACGCAAAAGCTCTACGGATGTCGAGGGTGTGCCATGCCACATGTGATGGATCAGTGTGTGGCTTGGGGAAAAAACACAGGTAAGTGTATCGGTTCATTGATGTGGAAGGAAGAGAACTTTTGGGAGGAATTTAGGGTGGGGCCGAAGTGTCACTCTGTCTTTGCCGAAAACTGTATGGGGGAGGGGGGGGGGGAGTCCACCATTAGGGCGGCAATCTCACCTACTCTCCTGTTGGAAGTTATTGCGATTATAAAGGAGACTTTCATAGATAGGTATGACCAAGGGCAGGTCGCCAAGGGCTCAAAGGGCAGCTTTGTCAGGCTCTTAAGTACGTGCTTCAGGTCCCAGATAGGAACTGGTGGGCGAACGCATGGAAATGTGTTTTGTAAACCAGTGAAGAATCTTTTGGTGACCGGGTTCGAGAGGAAAGAATCATCTTCAGTGGTGCGATGGGAGGCTGCAACAGCAGCTGCGTGAAACTTGGTAGTACTTGTACCTTAGGGAGTCGGGCCTGGCTCTAAGAGGTAGTCCAATAGGAAGGGGAGGGGGCAGTTTTGGGGAGCGTAGTGAGAGTATGTTTAAGCCACTGGGTGAATCTGTTCCATTTGTAGATGTATGTTTTCCTGGTGGATTCTCTTCTGCTGTTGATTAATATCTCTCTGAGCAGGTGTCTTCAGCATCCTGGAGCCATGAAGGAGCCAGGCGTGGAAATGGCATTTGTGTGGTTCGGGATGGAGAATTGCACCGTGATTCTGGGAGAGAAGATTGTGTTGAGGCAGAAAAGCTTATGGATCTGTAACCATCATTCTGTGGAGGTAAGGATACCATGTTTGTCTCAACCATGCTGGTACGATGAGAATCACGCGAGCTCGTTCTGTTCTGATTTTGATGATGACCCTGTGGAGCAGGGGGTGGGGTGCGTATGCGTAGAATAATGGTGTGTCCCATTTGATGGAGAAAGCATCCCCAAGGGAGTGCTTCCTTAAGACTGCTCTGGAGCAGTAAAGATGGCATTTGCAATTGTTCCTAGTCGCAAAGAGGTCTGTATCTGGCTGACCCCATTGGCAGAACACGTAATTGAGGGCTTGTGTGTCTATCTCCCATTCATGTTGGTCATAGAACTTGCAGCTGAGGGCATCTACTATAACATTTAGCACCCCTGGGAGGTAAGTGGCAACAGGGATAATCTGGTGCACAAGGCACCAGTTCCATAATTTGAGACCTTCCGAACAAAGGGATGGGTATCATGCACTGCCTTGCCGATTGATATAATACATACAAGTGGTGTTGTCTGTCATAATGTTGATAGTCTTGCGTGCTATGTGGTGTAAGAAATGCTGGCATGGATACTGCACCGCTCGCAGTTCTAAAAGGTTGATATGGGGCGTTTGCTCTGTAAAGGACCATTTGCCTTGGGCCATGAGGGTTCCTAGATGGGCACCCCATCCCATGAGTGATGCATCGGTCATCATGGTAAGCATAGAGGTCGGTTGATGGAATGGAACTCCAGTTAAGACGTTGTGTGGATTTGTCCACTAGTGCAAGGAATTGAGGACCCGTGGCAGAATGATAACTAACTTGGAGAGCGTGTCTCTGGACGGGGTGTAAAGTGTGGCGAGCCACGACTGAAGGCATCTCATGTGGAGCCTTGCCAGCTTGACGACATAGGTTGTGGAGGCCATATGGTCCAAGATTTTTAGGCATTCGTGAACTGTTGTGGTACAGGTCGCCCATGCTACTGCTATGAGTTTGCACAGGGCATCGAATCTGTGCATGGGAAGAGTCACTTTGGCTTTGACAGTATCAATATGTGCTCCTATAAACTCCTATGTCTGAGTGGGATGCAGCGTGGATTTCTCATAGTTTATATGGAAGCCCAGGCAGAGCAGGAGGTTCGTGGTAGTCTCGCTCGATCATGTCCCATGTCTCTTGAAAAGATGTGTCTTTTATAAGACAGTCGTCTAAGTATGAAAATATTATGACTTCCTGACAACATAGGCATGCTGCTATGACTGCTAGAGTTTTGGAAAACACTCGGAGCCATTGAAAGGCCAAAAGGGAGCACTCAGTATTGGTAATGGTGACAGCCAACCATGAACCGCAGAGAACACCTGTGGGCAAGATGGATTGTTATGTGGAAATATGCATCTTGAAGGTCGAGAGCCGAAAGCCAATCCCCTTGATCCAATGCTGGAATTATTGTTGCTAGGATCACCATCTTGAATTGTTGGTAAGCAACGTGTTTGTTGAGCTTCCTTAGAATGGGCCTCCATCCTCAGTTCTTTTTCTGTGTTAGAAAATAAGTTGAGTAGAACCCTCAGCCATGGAACTCTGTTGGTACCAGTCCTATGGCACCTAATCAGAGGAGGTGAAGCACCTCTTCCTGAAGGAGGGTCTCATGAGAGGGGTCCCTGAAGAGAGACTGAGTGGAAGGATGGGTAGGATGACGAGAAATGAAAGGGATGAAGTTACCATGGTGGATGAGCTCTAGGACCCATTTGTCCGATGTTATTTGAGCCCACTGTTGAAAAAAGGGGCAGAGCCAGTGTTTGAATTGTGGATAATTGGGTGACTGTGTGACCACAAGGAAATTATCTTTTTGGCTCCCGACCAAACCTTCAAATTTGCTGTTTGGATGTGGAAGGTTGGGCTGCTGCTGTTTGATGTCGCTGACATTAAGGCCTATGTCGTTGGGGCCTTCATTTCTGTCGGAAGTCATACCTCGGTTGCTGTCTGTATTGCTCCCTGGGTCTCTGGTAGTTGGTCATCTGGCTCTCTTAAATGGGGGCTTGTACATCCCCAGGGTTCTTAGGGTGGTACGGGAGTCCTTCATCGGATGAAGTACTTAATCGGTTTTTGCAGCAAAGCAATTGGTTTTATCGAAGGGTAGGTCTTCAACCTTCTGCTGCAAATCCCTCGGAACCCCTGATACTTGGAGACAGGATATTCTCCGGATCACGATAGCCAAGGTTGTGACGCTTGCAGCTGTGTCTGCTACATTCATTGAGGACTGTAGTGTGGTGCGAGAATTTGTATGGCCCTCCTGCATAATGCTGAAGAGGATAGGTCTCTTGTGTTCACATAAGTAATGTATAAGCTCTTGAAGCTTAAAGTAATTAGAATAGTTATAATCCACGAGCATGGCAGTATAATTCACCGCTCTAAGGAGCAGGGTAGCCGAGGATTATACTTTACGACCCATATTGTTCTTTTTTTGTGTGGCCCTTGTCCTTTGGTGTTGATCTAATATTGGGTTGTCTGGCTCTTTGTCTAACAGAATCGACTACCAGGTTGGTGGAGGGTGAATGAAAAGGAGGTCCATTCCCTTTGGTGTGAAAGTATTTTCAGTCCGCTCTTTTTTTGGTTGGAGTGATGGATACCGGGGTCTGCCAAATGTTGTCTGCTGGGTCCATAATAGCTTTGTCCACGGGGAGAGCGATCCTGGAGGAGGTAGGAGGTTGCAAGGTTCGCAAGAGGTGATACTGTTTTTCCTGAACTTCCTGTAAATCTTGCTCTTGTGCTAATGCTACCCTTTTAAAAAGTTCTTGGAACTTCTTTGAGTCATCGGTTGGTGGTGTGGTGGTGGATATAACCACCTCATCTGGTGAGGATGAAGAATTATAAACAGGGGACCTGTCTCCATCTCAGTCTGGATTGGGGAATTAGGCACTGTTATAGATGTCATGGATGGGGGAGAACGAGGTGGTTCTCTGGATGTTGTGGAAGGTGCAGTATAATGGCTCTTCCTATGAAGATGTGACTCCCATGATTGCCACTGCCCTGGGTAAGGGGGCGGCGGATGTGTAATGATGCGCATACCAGGGTGGTGGATGCACATACCAGTGTCCCAGGATGGAGCTCTCTGTGTTGAGCTGGAATGCTGGGAAGAAAAACGGCTCCATGGCTCCGTGCCAGCTTCGCTTGGGGAGTGAGACAAGCTCGGTGTTCTGCGTGAATGTACTGATTGTGTGGAGGAACTTGGAGATAACGGTGCCGGTGAAGGATGGCTCCTGTTAGGAGACTCATGTCGTAGATGCCCCTGGGATGGTACCGGGGTACGTGTGTTACTCAGTGCCGTTGGTACAGGAGGCACCAATTGGTTAGGAGGCGGCATCTCGGTATAGGGTCTTAGGTGCCGAGGCCAGTGCCGACTGAGTTGGCAGCTTTGGTGCCGAACGGTGCTTATGTTGGCGCGGCATTGCAGTCGGTGCCGCTTGTTTTTGTTTGGGCTCCGAGTGCACCCTCTTATGTGGTGCCAGCATCTTAAGTGGTGCCGTGCTGTCTGCGGTGCTGACCCTTGAGGCCGTCAGTGCCGAGGGAAGGATCGGGCTGGAGACAGTCTCGTTTTTGAGAGAGATGTGCCAGAAGAGGTAGAGGGACGTGTTTTGTCCATACCTTTCAGCTCAGAAGTTGGCTTTGAGGCAGGTGGTTGGAGCGACCTTTCGTAGAGGAAAGTTTTTAATCTGTAGGCGCAGTCGCAGCGTGCTTTGGCCATCAATTTAGAGCAATGGGGACACTTTAGTGACTGGTGAGATTCTCCAAAACACTTTATACACGCAGAGTGCCTGTCAGAGATGGGCACAGAATCCTGGCATGACTCACACCTCTTGAAGCTGGGAGATCCTAGCATCAGGCGCAGTGAAAAGCAGCAGGCTAATGACAGAATTTTTTTTGTTGTTGTTGTTATAGGGTTGGGTAGGGGGTCTTAAAACTTGGAAATGTGAGGAAACTAAGGAGAAATAACTGGGTTTTTTGTTGTTTTTCTATAGAAACAGCAGAAAGGAGAGAAGCTCCGTCTGTTGCCAAGGATGGTAGAGAAGGAACTGAGGGGCTGCGCGCACACCTAACAGACACCAACGGCACAAGAGGGTGCCACAACGCGTGCACAGCACGGTGGACACAGCTAGAAAAATCTCCAGTCACTGGCACAAGGATGCACCAGCACCCAGAGTGGAGCACGCACAGGGACGCTACTCGAAGAAGAAACAGCTAAGTCTCCAAGTTCCACATTTCCTGCCTAAGATACATTGACAGCACTTGTAAAGATTGTGAAGCTTTTATAATATTTTCTGTTTATATGGGATTTCTGAATTATTCACAATTTAAACTAATTATGAAAACTATACATTGAGCAAAATGATAATGAGATTACTGGACTAAGTATGTAGCAAGAGTAGATGCAAATTTAGTGGCCCCAGACCTTAACATTTTTTAATTCAAAGGCAAGTATTTTACTATAATATTAAGTTACTTAAGTTAACATGGTGATAGTATTTACGTACCTGAACACATCCAGCTAACATCTCATACAGTATGTGAGCACGCTTCTTCATTACTCTAACATCTACCATAGTAGAGTCTGCGCACTGACCATTCTGGATGGGATTTATAAACCGATTTCTGAATTCCTTAATTGATCCAAGCAAATTTTCCTTGATAAAATTAACCATGCAGTGATCTGAAAGAGAAAAAAAATCAACTCCAACTCTTTAACATTAAACATGCAGGGAAACAATGGCATATCAAAATTATATTCTTCAATAGTTTTTATAATAGTTGAAAACAAAATTATGGCAGTCAGCAGAGGCACACATTTAGGGATGTTAGCGAGTTCTCAACTGGCTGCCACAAACAGGGTCTGCTGCATTCAGTGCAAGCTGGAACCAAGCAGTCCTGGCTCATGCTGGTCCAGGACGCTGCAACTCTGCATTTTTAATGTAGTAAGAGCCCAGCAGCACTTACTGTATTTAAAATGTAGCATCACAGCACAGGTGGCTCCTGGAGCCAGAACAAGCTAGGACTGCTCAGTCTCAGCTCGAGCTGGCTCCTGGAACAACGCCCGCTTCAGATCTGCAGAGCGGTCCTTATCGACTAATGGTGTAATCGATACAAATTGTATCAATTACATGATTAGCCAGATAACCTCAATTTAACATCCTTATACTCATTACCAGATGAGTTCATTCTAAATTAACTAGACTTCTAAGAGTAACTTAGTATCAGAATTCTAGAGGAGTTTACATAGCTAAAACATCTCATATGTTTATCCAAAAGGCAAACTAAAAAGTAATGAAAAGGTATTCTATTAGCTATAAAGTGTGGTCTAGTAACAGAACACATTTTCTCCTACATCAAAACTAAATATATTGTAATATTCCTACCACACTGTTTTCTGCACTGACAATAGACACATTTACTTACATTCTATAAGATTATTCTGCAGTGGTGTTCCTGTAAGAATTATCCTCCTCCTGGATCGGATAGAATTCATAGCCTTAGAAACAGCAGAAGCTTCATTTTTTAATATGTGCCCTTCATCACATACAACGAAGTCGGGGCCTAGAAGAAAATCAAGATGTCTAATGCAATTAATTTTGTCATGGGTAATTTCTAGGAAGATGGCTGTCTACAAGAATCTGGCTTTTTTCTAGTAACAGGCAACATGATATTTTAAAATAAAGTTCTCTAGCTAAGGGCATTAAAACCCATATTTTTTACTTGCAAATGAATTCATAATACAGTAAAACTCCAGTTGTCCGGCATCCAGTGGTCCGGCACTCCTGATAGTCCGGCACCACCTGGAACCCGGAAGTGCTCCAGGCAGCTGGACAATTGGAGCTGCTCTGCCCCGGCCTTCCCCGAGTCAGCCGCTGCTGAAACTGACCAGGGGCTGACTCCGGGAAGCCCGGGGCAGAGCAGCTGGGGTGCTGGGTTGGTCCCGTAGCGCCGCCCCTCTGCGCTGCGGGACCAAACCGGCAGCACCCCAGCTGCTCTGCCCCAGACATCCCCAAGTCAGCCGCTGCTGAAACTGACCAGCGGCTGACTCCGGGAAGCCCGGGGCAGAGCAGCTGGGGTGCTGCCGGGTTGGTCCCGCAGTGCCGCCCTCCCCATCCCCCCCACCCTACCCCGGACCCTTCATAGCCCCCCCTTCCGATAGTCCGGCATATCTGATAATCCAGCACCCCCTGGGTCCTAAAGGTGCCAGATTATCGTAAGTTTACTGTAGTTGATTTTCCAAGATATAGTATAGTGATGGAGAGGATTAAGCAAAAAGTTTTACAGTATATTCCTATTAAAAAAGTTTCGACATACATTAGACACACAAGATGGATGAGATAATGTGTTTTATTGAACCTGAGGAAGAGCCGGTGTAGTTCAAAAGCTTGTCTCTCTCTCCAACAGAAGTTGGGCCAATAAAAGGTATTACCTCACCCACTTTGTTTCTTTAATATCCTGGGATCGACACGGCTAAAACAACACTGTAAAACACATTAGTGATGCACGTTTTTCCTGTGAAATGTCATAAGCACACATTTTAAGAGTCAGGTTACACTGCCATCTATTGGTAACTTATAAGAGAACCAAAGTCCAACAGCAGTATTCTGTATAAAGACAACAGATACAGCTTAAAGCCTGATGAAAGTTACCGAAGTGGTGAACTTCCATCTGCCCACTGATAAAAGAAAAGTTTATTTGCTGTCAAGTAAAATAAAAAGGCCCAGCTCAAAGCCTCACCCCCCCACCCTAGCAACTTTTCTTTTACATTAATTTAATATTTACAAGCAAAGCAACAACTTCATTTTACTGGGTCTAAGCCAAGACATCTCAATCACTTCTTGATACTTCACTTACACAAAAATTCTCAATATTTAAATACATAGCTACCACTATGAATTTGGATGCCAAGATACCAAGAGAGAAAAAAATAAGAAATTTTTTAAGAAGCCAACCTCCTGATGAATCCCTCAATTAGTTTTCTAGTATAGCTTTACAAAAGTCTACCCACCACAAAATTCTACTCATCCACAATAAGTAGTCTTTTCTAACAAGCAGCATACATTAGTTTCTTTCATTTTTACAGTCAAAGCTAAATACCTAGGTTTTGTGCTTATACCAGCATTTTTAATATGTGGCTATTAGGGGCTTTTTGGAGACCACAGTCTCCTGGGAGGTAATGGGGGAGGACAGACAAAGCAGAGACCCCTCCCCCCAGAGCTGCTAACAATGGTTGGTGCCTATCTCCCTCTAAAGCCACAAATGCTGGAGGAGTAGGCAAGCAGTGGAATTTGAGCTCCAGACCTGAGGCAGCAGGCTCCAGCTGTGTAACAGTTGGCTCCATCCCCTGGTCAGAGGCTTTGAGCTCTGACCCTGACCCCAGACTCCCGAGTCCCACCCCCACACACACTGCCTCTTCTGTCCCCAGGCTTTGGTGGTACAGCAGTGGGCTTTGACCCCCAGCTGCAGGGTTTCGGATCCAACCACAGGGCCACACAATCCAGTCCTGTTCTCTAACCATGAAGCCCCAGCCACCACCACCTCCATTGCTCCTGGCCTCCGTTGCATCCTCTGGCCCTAGTCCCTGACTGCAGAGCTCCAGGACTCCATTCCCCTGACTCATTCCTCTCTACCATCAAGCTTGTCCCCCAATTGCCTCTCCTCATGCAGGGCTTAATTTGTCTCCCCAGCTTGCCACAGCTGAGTAAATCTGTTGTGAAAAGTGATATTTATGTTTGTCAATATCACTTTTCACTGACTCCCTGTCAGCTTGCAAATCTGCTGCTGTGAAAAGTGACATTAACAAAATATAAACCCCACTCTTCACAGAAACAGACTTACTAGCTAACAAGTATTAAAAACACCACAACCAAAAAAAAAACAACAACAAAAAAACACACACAGAAAAAGGGACAAGAACATGAAAAACACCTTATTTGTTTTTATTGTTTAGATCCAGTACAGGACAGAGACAACTATACATTATTTTTATTAGTCTCCAAAAAATATAAATAAGTTATAATGATTTGTATATGCATATATGTATATATTTACTTGTTTTTCCTAAAGTTAATTATTTAAGAAAAAAATGTCAGTGGCAACCATCAATAGTTATACATTGTATCTGTTCATATGGATACATCTCATTCTTATCCGCAAGAGAGCCCTAGCTTAAAATACTCCAGTCATAACTGCACATTTTTGTAACATAGAAATTACTTATGATTTCTGCACAACAGAGTTAAGTGAACTGTAGATACAACAGTTTAGTGGGTTCATTAATACATCACCATTAAAGGATTTTCCTGAAAGTATATTTAAAAAGGAAAACACTGAAACATTTTCCACTTGCAAGAGTTCTAAATTCAGCCCATCTCCTTAAATGGACAGTTTAATTTCTGAGCAAAACCCACTTCTTCAGATGAGATGATCTTAAGTGGGAGGAAAAAAGGGGGACCCTAAGAATAAGAAAGGAGAGAGGAAAGAAAAAATGTTACCTGTCACACTTACCTGGATCAACCAGAGCCTTGTTAAATATTTCCTTAAGTTTTCTACTTTTCACATTCCTGCCTTGTGCAAGATTACGGTACATCTCATAGCCTATGATCATAACTCCTCCATCTTCCTGCCATCGCTGCAGCATATAGGATCTTTCTTGAGGGCGTTTTACGGTTGCTAGTTCAGAGACCTTTCAAGAGAGAAAACTGGATGTTGGACTCTGCTTTTAACTAAGACAAAACAGAAGCCTTGCAGAATACCACTTAACTTTTACATACCTAGATCATCCCTACAACATTAATACAAGTAAATTTTCCATATACATAAAATACAATATCTAGGGTGTACTTTGAATGGTGTAAGTTTATTACAATTACTCAAACTGTTCAGCTACATAAAGGACAAAAAAAGAATTCTTAAAAAATGAAATACCTCTAGTTTCTCATCATCTTCTAAACCTTCTTGCCATTTTTCAAACTCATTCAGCCAGTTCAAGGCAGTGTTCAGTGGACACACCACCAGAGCAGTGCTAAAATCCAATTTATCACACAACAGAACTGTATGGAGAAAACTCACTACCTGCAAGAGGAACCAAGCAAACTACTAGTTAGCATGAGAATATTTAAGTGGAAAAAATGTTGCACATTCACATCCAACTTTCCTTTCCTCTAAATAATGCATAAAGTGTATAAACACTGTTCTTCCTACCCAAACAGTCTCTCTCCTTTTGGAGGAGTAGTAGACAAACAACTCACTTTTCTACTTTAAACAATCTCCTTCAGTCCTCTCATTTTCAAGTCTAACTATCTCTGGAATTGGGTGCGTCTCAAATTTCCTTTACTGGTTAACTTATGACATACATTTATTATTCTGTGCATGAAATAGGTCCTCAAAACTTCTTCATTTATTCACAGCTTCCTAATTTTGGATATCTCCAACTAGTTGAGCCATTTCTCAAACATAAAAATCCTTTCACAATTTCATTAATTATTTTTGTAATGTTTTCAAGATTCTATTAGGTCATGTTTGAGGTTCCTTTCTTCCCCAATGAGAATAAGCCAAATTCCTTATGAAGAAAGATTAGAGTTTCTTGAAACTTGGCACCAAACTTGCATTACATACTTTCCAAATTAATAATTTCTTCAATATGGCGACCAGTTCTAAACACTATATAACAATTCATTACACACTTCAGGACTGTGCTTCAAATATACAACATTCAATGGACACTGAGCAGCCCTTGGACTATGCTGTGTGTCATCAATAAGGGGAGAACGAGCAGATTTGTTCTTTGCTGTTAACATCTTATACTAAAAATATTCAATCAGGAAAGGAAAGAGTGCTTAAAAAAATTGGTCACTGAAGCCATCTGGTGACTTTGAGTACTCATTTTCTTCTCTGCTCTTTACCTGACTTTCATCTCCTTGTTAAACTATTGCAAGTCATTGTAGAAAATCTCTTAAGATCTGCCTAAATCTATTTCTTACAACTGGAGCACAAAATAAACATCTAAAAGTTAGAGAGAAGTACTGAAAAATAATTGAAAAAAGGGGGGGAAATCAATTTCATTAGGATTATTAAGAATGCCCATAAAGATACACTGCATGTTTGTTACTGGCCTTCTTTCCAATTATAAGAAAATTACGTACTTTAACTCCTTAATCATGTGAGCAGTTATAGGTGACAGAGAAAAAGAAGAAGCTTTCTGCTGTGAAAATATTTTGTAATGATATATAATTGTCAACTGAAAGAAGAGAGTTATCAGATATCCAATAGCACATTTGTCACATTAATAGACTCCAATATTTTGCAATGTCCAGTGTGAGGTACTAAAGCTTTGCTTAAAAGTTAGATTATGCCTAATTCAGAATTGGGTGCTTTCGGAAATAATAAAGTCAGTTTCAGGAACTGCTATGGTTCCACATAAATCTTATGTCTTAAAACTGACAAAATAATCACGTGCACACATCCATAAATGCTGATAGTCTTAGAAGCATTGTATTTTCCAAAAGGATGCTCCTTCTAAAGACAACAGTCTCTTCAAACTGGAGATAAGACTATTATTTTAATATATTAAACCCTATACTGCATCTGAGTTGCCCAACTTTAATACAACTTCCCCTTGAGAAAATAAAGACTAAATCTCTACAGAATTCTGCTACAGCAACACCGCAAATGAAATCACTGACTTGAACAGACAGGTATCTCAGACATATCCATGGGATAAGCCAAGAGCCACTGAGGAAAGGAACCAATTTAAATAGCATACACATTGAAGAAGGAATGTATCAGAGAGCACAGCCTACCTGAAAAGTAAGAGTAATATTAAATAAATTCAGAATATGGATTTTAAATCCACCACATGCCTGGATCTGTAAGTTTCCAAGGCGTGCCCCTCAACTTAGGTCCAAGTTGTCTACAGTGACCCTGGTGAGAACTGCAGAGGGAACGGGGACAACACTGTCCAGGTAATCCCAGGCAGGGATGTAAACTGTGGACAACTGCTGTTGAAGGGGCTTCATATGGAATCTTGCAAAGCCTATAACATATGTACAGGCTGCCATTTGGCCTAGGAGACACAGACACGTGCATGCCATAACAAGGGGGAACTTGAGGGGGTCTGAAATTAAGTTTTTCATCATCTGCAATCTTTCATGGTGGACAGATGCCCTTGTGTGGATGGAGTCAAGAAGTGCTTTGATGAACTCTATCCTTTGGATGGAAACTAATGTCAATTTCTCTTTGTTTATCATCAGGCTGAGATGCTTGTCCATTTCCAGCTGCATCACTACCGCATTCTGAACCGGAGACCTGAAGATACAAGACATCCTGTGCTGCCTGCAGGGCCTCTGGGGTTGACAGCATTTCCAGGTGCCAGATCCCCATGCTGCTGTCCAGAGTGGCTGATGAATACCTGGCAGGGCTGTCCTGCTCACCAGACAATGAACCCCTAACTCCCACTTGGAGGGGGAAGAGCTACCCTTCTTGGGTCCAGGCTCATCTCCAGCCCAAATCTTGCACTGGCAAGAGAGGGGAATGTCCTCTGCTGGGCTTCTTCCTCTTAGGAGCCAGTGTTGGAGAAGCCACCCTCGCAGCTCTAACAGGTCTGGCTGGGTGCTCTGCATAGACATGGTGGTGCTGTGTGCCTAGCCCAATCAGTATTGGTTTGGTTCCAGGGTCTGCGCCAACTCCATCAGCAAAGCTTTAAGCCTGATATCCTACTCTTTTTTGGTGCATGGCTTAAAGCTTTTGCAAGTATGACACTGTCACTAATATAGACCTCGAACAGCCAAGGCAGCTGGCAGGAGGATCACTGACCAATATAGGCTTTTTGCACACTAAACTTTAAATTAAACACCAAGAGAAAGAAAACTACTAAAACTACTATATACAGAAAAAATGTGTATGAACAAGGAAAGGCAAAGACTCTGCTAGAGTAAAGGAGCATTCCGAGTACGGCACTGGTGGTGAGAAGGAACCAAGGGTAAGGGAAGCCTCTTATATTGTGCCAGAGCAAGACCCCTATGGATACCAATAAGGGAAAAACTTCTGGCACTGGTGCCTGTGGTAAGCACACATCCCTAACATGAAATGGACATGAGCAAGCACTTCAGCAACATATTTTATAAATGGCAAATACATATTCACTCCAAATCTTTCAGAAAAGAGAATCTCTCTCTACCAACATGCACTTCCTCCTTCTACCAACGTCATCAGACCACTGGCCAGAAGAAGGGGCGGGTCTTGTACCATGCCCTGAAAGCCATTAAGCTTGGCCTCTGGTTGGACCAGCTGAGAGAGTGCATTCCAGCATACAGGACATGCTTCTCCAAAAGTCCTTTGCCACTTACCTGCAAAGTTTTCCCCAGACCCATGCAGTGGGCAAGAATGCATCCAGAACCTGCAGACTTCTTTGTTTTTTTCACAGATTCACAACAGCAATCCCACATGAACTGAACACCTAGAGAGAATTTTTAACAGCTCCTTTAAAAATACTAAACATTTTAAATTTACTAAAGGACTTGTCTGAAAAAAATATTTTATATAAAAATTAATAAGATTAAGGCATTTCCAACACAATAAAATAAAAACCCAAGTTAGCAGCATTTCCCTTCCCAAGTAATTGTACATAAGACACCAAATCAACATATAATCCCTGCCAGTACAAGGAAAAAAAAAGTTCAGTTAACATAATTCTCTTTTATTTTCTTACCATCTACTTGATGTGGTTTCAGTTTGGTAACTATGTTTCTGTGAACTTGTACCATAGGTTCTTTGGTTTCTTCATCTTCATCTAAAACCAGTTTAGTTGTGATCGGACACTTTAGAGGTGAAGCATCTTCTATTTCTATCACCTGGAAACAAACAACATAATGCATCCTAAGAATGCTTTGCAAATGACTAACTCAGGCCCTTCTGAAACACACACTTCAATGAAATAGCAATGCTCCTATTTGCTCAATTCAGAAGGAAATATTTTAAGCTCTATTACCCCTCAGATCTCAGTTCAAGATTTATCTCCATAAAAAAAATCATTTGAGTCACTAAACAATAGTTCCATAGTCACCGATCACTAACCTTAAATAGAAGAGCCTTATTCTGCAGCAAATTATTAGTTTAAGTGTGATTGGGTGATTCATGGTTTGACTGTCCCTTTTAGGGCTATCAGGTAGTACATATATTTTGTGAATGTGGCCCACATAACACAAAGAGCTGCATACTTGGTAAATAGGTTGAGAACCACTGTTTTAAGATGCCTGACTACTAATCCTTACTAGCTTTAAGGGAACGGTCATCCTATTACACATCGTTACACAAATCTATACCTTTTAAACATTTCAAATTCCTTACCCTCAGCTAAATTTATTATGTCTTTCCACACTATCAGCAATTAAACTTTCAAACAGTATCTCATGCAAGGGTAAAAATAAATGAGACATACCTCTCTTAATTTTTCTCTCTCTCTTTCTCTTTCTGCAATACGTTTTCTTCTCTCTTCCTCCTCCTTCAATGCATTCTGCGTTTCTGTTCTAAGCTTATCATCTTTAAGAATCTTTCGTATTTTCTTCCGGCCTTTTCCAGGAGATTTTGAATCATTGTCATCTTCATCCTCAGAATTACTCTATTACAATTCAAAATAATTAATCATTAGTATAAAATCTGAGATACAAGGACTAGTATAATCTTGATTTATGAACAAGTGATCAAACTTTCTGACACACAGTTCTTACCTAAACAGAAAAAGGAGTTTTCAAACTCAGTTATCAAGCAACACATTTATAAAACACAGCTTACATGATTTTAAACAATGCCTACACAAAAATGTTAAGGAGTGTTTTCAAATGACATTGCTAACAATTAAAAAAGAACTTGCTTTCTTCAACTACACATATCCATGCTTCTGCAAGCAGCAATTTCAGTTGTGATAACAAAAGAGAAACTTATAATACTTTCCTCCTCATTATTTCTTTCATTACTGCTACACAATGTACTACAGCCAGGGAAATCCTACAAGACCTGGGTTAACTCATCTTCACTCCAGCTATTGCCACTGGTCAGGTGTATAATGACACTTCCAAGTTTGGATAAGAAATTCCACTGTACCTAAAAGCAATAGCTGTGTGCCTTCACTGAATTCCAAACTGCAGCTGGTTTTAGTTTCTATGAATGGAATTTTATCTAGCCTACTGAAAGTGTTTTGTTATTTAAGAAGAGAGAGTTATTCACCTTGTGCAGTAACGGAGGTTCTTCGAGATGTGTGCCCCCATGGGTGCTCCACTCTGGGTGCTGGTGTGTCCTCACGCCGACAACTGGAAATTTTTCTAACAGTGTTTTGCTGCACCCTGCGCAGACTCTGGCACCTCCTCATGCCATTGATGTCCATTAGGCATGTGCACAGTGTGGCTCCTTCGGTTCCTTCTCTAGCCTTGCTAGTAGAGCATGGGGCTCCAAAGCAGGGGAAGGGAGAAGGATAGTGGAGCACCCACAGGGACAAGCATCTCAAAGAACCACCACTGTACAAGGTGAGTAACTCTTTCTTCTTCTTCTTCGGGTGATGTCCCCGTGGTTGCTGCACTCTGGGTGACTATAAAGCAGTGGTTGAATCATGCAGGTGGGCTTGGAGCCCTGCCATTGATGACAGCACTGCATGTCCGACAGCCATAGATGAAGCAATGGACGATGCAAGCACGTAATGCTTTGCAATTGTGTGGTCTGATTACCAAGTGGCTGCTTTGCAAATGTCCTGGAGGGGAACATTTTTTAGAAAAGCGGTTGTAGAGGCCATGGCCCCAGTCAAGTTGGCAGTGATGGTGTCTGTTGGTTCTTTGTTGTGGATGATGTAGCATGTGTGGATGCATGATGAAATCCACTTTGAAATCCTCTGAGAAGAGACAACTTGGCCCTTGGAATGCTCAGCAAAGGAAAATAATAGTCTGGGTGATATCTCCACAATTTTGTTCGATCGATGTAGAACATGAGCACTCTGCGCATGTCGAGGGTATGCCTTGCAGCTTGGGATGGATCAGCATGCGGCTTGGGAAGAAAGCAGGTAAGTTTATGAGTTTGTTAATGTGGAAGGGAAAAGGGACCTTCAAGAGGAATTTAGGGTGGGGCCGAAGTGTCACTCTGTCCTTACTGAAAATTGTAAGAGGGGGTCCATCCATTAGAGCAGCGAGCTCCCCCACTCTCCTGCTGGAGGTTATGGCGTCTTGAAAGGCAATCTTCATGGATAGCGTAGCCACGAGCAGGTTGCTAGAGACTCAAAGGGCAGCCTCGTCAAGCTCTTAAGGACGTGATGAAGATCCTAGATAGGGACTGGTGGGCGAACCGATGGGAGGCTGGTGAGGAACCTCTTGGTGATTGGGTTAGAGAGGAAAGAGTTGTCATCGGTGGTATGATGAAAGGTCGCTACAACTGCTTCGTGTACCTTGACCTTACTAAAAGAGAGGCCAGACTCCCTTAGATGCAAAAGGTAGTCTAATATTAGGGGAACGGGGGTGATTTCAGGAAGCATGCGGTGGCTACGTATGAGCCACTTGGAGAATCTAGTCCATTTGTAAACGTAAGTTTTTCTGGTGGACTCTCTCCTGCTGTTGATTAATATTTGTTTCACTCGTTCTGAGCAGGTGTTCTTAGCATTTTGGAACCACGAAGGAGCCATGCGTGGAGGTGGAGTTTGTGTGGTTCGGGATAGAGAATTCTGTCGTGATGTTGAGTAAGAAGACTGCACTGCGGGGGGAAAGTGTATGAATCTGTTACTGTCATTCTGCGCAGGTAAGGGAACCATGTTTGTCTCGACCAAGCTGGTGCGCTGAGAATCATACGGGTTTCTTCTGCTCTGATTTTGGCAATGATCTTGTAGAGCAAGGGGAGGGGTGGGAATGCGTAGAGTAAAGGCACATCCCATTTGATGGAGAAAGCGTCTCCCAGGGAGTCCTTTTATAGGGCTGCTCTAGAGCAAAAGAGATGGCATTTGTGGTTGGCTCTGGTTGTGAAGAGGTCTGTATCTGGCTGCCCTTATTGGCAGAAAAAGTGACTGAGGGCTTGCGTGTCTATCTCCCATTCGTGATGGTCGTAGAACTTGTGGCTGAGCGCATCCACTGCGATGTTTAGTATTCCTGGGAGGTAAGTGGAAATTGGGGTTATTTGGAGGTTGTTGAACTGTAGATGATTGGTTGATGGTGTGACTACAGAGAGAATGTCTTTCCGGCTCTCAACCAAACCTTCAGATCTGCTGTTTTGATGTAGAAGGTTAGGATGTTGAGGATTGATGCTCTTATTGATGTTGGGGTCCACGTCATTGGGGCCTGTGTTTCTGACTTAAACACTTCATCTGTTTTTGCAGCAAACAGGTTGGTCTTGTCGAAGGGGAGATCCTTGATTTTTTGCTGCAGATCCCTCAGTACTCATGATGCTTGAAGCCACAATATCCTGTGCATCACAACAGCAGAGGCTGTAACACAGGCAGCAGTGTGAGCCATGTCCATTGTGGACTGTAATGCCATATGGGAGATCGTGTGGCCTTCCTGCATGACACTGAGAAGGACTGGCTTCTTATGTTCAGGCAGAAATTGTATGAGCTCCTGAAACTTGGAATAATTGGGAGTAATCATAGCCTGACAGCGTCGCAGTATAACTGTCTGCCTTAAGGATCAAGGTGATCTTTGTTCTGTGGCAAAGACCTCATATTAGGCGGTCTCATATTGTGTCTGACCAAGTCAACCACTAGGGAATTTGGGGGAGGATGAGTAAAGAGGAAGTCCATGCCTTTTATTATAATAAAATACTTGTGGGTCAGCCCTCTTTTTAATAGGAGTGATAGACGCCGGAGTTTGCTAGATGTTTTCGGCAGGGTCCATAATGGCCTCATCCCTGGGGAGGACAATCATGGAAGACATCAGGAGCTGTAAGGTTCACAAGAGGCATTATTGTTTCTCCTGGAGCTCCTGCAGGTCCTGTTCCTGTGCTACAGCAATCCTTTTAAAAAGTTCTTGAAACTTTTTAGAATTGTCGGGTAGACACAGAGTGCTAGAGATAACCACCTTGTTCGATGAACAGGAAGAATTGCGCAGGGGGGACCTGTCCTCCCCTTCAGAGAGGGAGTCCTCAACATCAGTTTGGATAGGCTCAGGGGAATTCGGTGTTACAGCGGATGGTGTGGGTTGTGGAGAATGGGGTGGTTCTCTGGATGTTGAGGGAACCATGTGGTGGCTCTTCCAATAAGATTGAGAGTCCCATGGATGCCATTGCCCGGGATAAGGGGGCAGCAGGCAGGGGTAGTGGTGTGCATACCACATTGGTGGTGGAGGTGGATAGGGATATGTGGCAGGACCAGACTCCCAAGGCGGACATCTCTGAGTAGGGCCGGAGTGCTGGGATGAGAAGTGTCTGCGTGGTCTAAGGATGTTAAATATCGGTTAATTTACTAGACGAGTAACTACTCAACTAGTCACTTCCGCATTCCTCCTTCAAAGTTGGAACTCCACATGGAGCCCGTAGTCAGCGGGACTTCCTGCTGGCCCTGGGCTACATGCGATGTGCCAGCTTTGAAATGTATGAGAGTCCCTAGTGGGGGCTCTTGCGCATTACAAAGCGTAAGTGCCCAGATGGAGCCTGGGGTCAGTGGGGGACTCAAAGTCTCCTGCTGACTCCAGGCTCCATGTGTCACCACTGCTTTTAAGTGTCACACGGAGCCAGGGTCAACTTGGGACTCCACAGCTGATTCCAGGCTCCAGTGGGAACCTGGGATCTGGGGACTCCCCAGCTGACTCCGGGCTCCACGGAAATGCCACACGGAGCCTGGGGTCAGATGGGGAGTCCCCAGCTGAGCTTGGGCTCCATGCGGTGCTGCCGCTTTGAAGCGGCGTTTCAAAGGGGCAGCGCCACACAGAGCTAGGGATCAGTGGTACAGCACTGCCCCCTTTGAAATGCCGCAAAGCGGCAGAGCCGCATGGAACCCTTACAATGCTCTATCTGATACAGGCAGCAAAGGGGGGCAAGTGACTAGTCGATTCAACTATCCAATAAGCATTTGCTTATTGGATGGTTGACTAGTCGTTAAACATCCTTAGTGTGGTCCAGTGCCAGCTTCGCTAGGGGAGATTGGTGGAACCGGTGATCAATGAGAGTGCACGGATTGTATCAAGGAGCATAGAGATGGTGGTGCTGAAGAAGGACAGCTAATCAGAGGAGACTGGTGAGACTCTTGTGTCGGTACCGAGCTTTGATGCATAGTGGTTGAAGCCACTGGCACTGTCGATAATAGGTGCTTTAGAAGAGGGATCTCAGGGCAAGGTCTCTCAGGTGCCACGTGCGGTGCCTACTTTGGTGCTGGTCTGTGCCTCTGAAGTGTGACTGGTTTGGCCGGTATGGTTGGTGCCAACTGCTTTTGTTTGGGCTTTGAGTGCACCCTCTTCTGCAGCACCAGAGCCTTGTACGGTGCCGTACCTCAAGTGCCAGGCCTGTCTCGTCGAACTCAGTGCCGAGGGTAGGGATATGGCCAGAGAAAGTCAGGTTTTCAACACTGGCTTGCCAGAAGAGGTAGAGGGACGTGTTTTGTCCATACTTTTCAGCTCAGTTGTTGGTTTTGAGGTGGATGACGAATCCTCACAAGGTGGCTTGAGCGATTTCTCATACAAGAAGGTTTTTAGTCTGTTGGTGCGGTTGCAGTGTGCTCTGGCTGTAAGGTTTGAGCAATGAGCACACTTTTGTGTCTAATGAGCACTTTGTGCACGAGGAATGACCATCCGAGATGGGCATAGCATCTCGGCAAGACTCACAACATTTGAAGCTGGGGGATCCGGTCACTACGCGGGAACAAGGATCAGCCAGCCAATGACAAAAAAAAAAAATTGGGTTTTTTTGGTGTAGGATGGGAGGGGGACAATACTTGGAATGATGAGGAAAACTAAAGGAAACTAACAGTTTTTCGTGGGTTGGTTGGTTTGTCTGTTTTTTGGTTGAAACGGGCAAGGCAAGGAGTTTTGTCTGCCGCCGAGGACGGTAAAGAAGGAACTGAGGCAGCTGTGCTGTGCGCACAGCTTGCGGACACCAATGGCACGAGGAGGCACTAGGGCGCATGTGCAGTGCAGTGGGACGCTGCTAGAAAAATCTCCGGTCACCGATGCAAGAACGCACCAGCACCCACAATGGAGCACCCACGGGGACATCACTCAAAAAAGAAAAAATAGTTACGTAACACAGTCCTGGTTTTGCTTGTTTTACTGATAGTATTTGTTTATACTGTTCATGTGTTTTCCTATTTGGTCTGTTCAATGGCTTAAAAGAATATAAATCAAATTCTGAAGAGAAATTAAATATCTCTTAAATCAAATAATTTAAAAATAGAGGTGTTCCTGATGATAAAGTCAGTCTGATATCGGAGACACACGCCCTTCCTTCACAGGGGTAAGTAGCTATTTCTAAGAATCAACGATTAGAAAGCCTAAAGATAATGAAAGAAAAAAAATTCTTCTACTGTACAATCTGTAGATTTAAAATCTGAATATTCTGTTAAGCAGTTAGAAGGGGAGAAAAGGATTATTTTCAAACATACAGAATGGGAAGTGATTGTCTAGGAAGGAGTACTGCTGAAAGGGACTTAAGGGTCATAGTGTTAAACAAGTTAAACGTGAGTCAACAGTGTGACACTTGCAAAAAAAAAAAAAGCAAACATGATTCTGGGATGCATTAACAGGAATATTGTGAGCAAGACACGAAAAGTCATTCTTCTGCTCTTCTTTACCCTGATTAGGCCTCAGTTGGAGTAATGTGTCCAGTTCTGGACACCACTTTTCAAGAAAGATGTGGAGACATTGGAGAAGGTCCAGAGAAGAACAAAAAAAATGATAAAAGATCTAGAAAACATGACTTATGAGGGAAGACTGAAAGAATTGGGCTTATTTAGTTTAGAAAAGAGAAGACTGAGAGGGAACATGATAGCAGTTTTCAAGTGTCTAAAAGGGTGTTACATGGAGGAAGGAGAAAAACTGTTCTCCCTTGGCCTCTGAAGATAGGACAAGAAGCAATGGGCTTAAACTGCAGCAAGGGAGATTTAGGTTGGACATTAGGAAAAACTTCCTGTCAGGGCGGTTAAGTACTGGAATAATTTGCCTCGAAGGGATTGTGGAATCTCCAACACTGGAGATATTTACGAGCAGGTTAGACAGACCCTTGTCAGGGATGATCTAGACAGTGCTTGGTCCTGCCGTTAGAGCAGGGGACTGGACTCAATGACCTCTCGAGGTCCCTTCCAGTTCTATGATTCTGATTCAAAGTGATCTCTATTGATCAGCAGGTTGGAGATCTGCATGTGAAATTAAATATTGGGAAGAATTCTCACTCTTTCACTGTAATGGCTGCAAAGTGCACTGTTCATTGTAAGAAAATAACATTTCTTTGAACTCTAAATGTGAATCCTTGGGAAATACTCTGAAAAACAGAAGCTTCAGGGGGTAGCTGAGTTAGCCTATTCAGGATAAACTTAAAAAAAACCCAAAAAAAATAGTCTTTAAAGTGCTACCAGACTAACAAAACATGTAGATGATATCATGAGCTTTTGTGGGCACGAAAAACAGAAATGTAACAAAAACATATCCATCCCCCCTCCGCCTCCCTGACAACCAATATATTGGGTTAAGATTGAAGTGAAACCTCAAATAATTATCCAGTTGACAGATAATTTTTAAATCTCCATTATGAATATCAACTAAAAATATCTGGATCCTGAAGGAGAAAACGTATCAGCTGAACTATTCTCTTCAGACACTAATTCACACGAGTTTCATTATTTCCCAAGTAAAAGAAAGTTATAAATAGTTTATTTAAAGTCATGAAATACCTACTACCTAGTCTAACCAAGGCTACTTTAGGGTGTTAATATAAATTCCTGCATTTTTAAAAAATGTATGCAGAGTTACTGTGCGTTATGCCCTGTTAAATTAAGGAACAAAACTTAATATAATAAATGCAATTTTTCATGTTTTCAACCAAACTATTTGCTTGATATAATAGTTATGGAAAACAACTTTACTAAAAGCAGCAAGAACTCTCTTTCAACTGTTTAACAGCTTACATCCCCTAGATACTAACTATTCATCAGAATAATTCCTTTTTCCCTCTATTACTACAAATTATGATGACCTCTAAAATAGCTAGCAATTTTAATTTGTGTGCTAATGAAGTCTGTCACTGTGAATTAAATGGAGATACTAAACAACAATTTTCTTAGTACTTTATTTTCTGTTTCTTTCCTTTTTAAAATCTTGAATATTTAATATTACTGAATGCCTATATCTTTCATAAAACAAGTAATTAAACAAAATGTAAATATTATTTTATAGTCATATATAGAAATTTAATAGCTGTGTCCATAAATAAAGAGGACATTCAAAAAAAAATATATATATTAAGACACCTGCTTTATATTTTTTCTACACTGTTCAGTCAGACACTATAATTACACCATATTGAGAGATATAATGAAAGGTGTAATCAGGCTCTAGCTCCCGGAGGCTACGGAAGCCTAATAGGGAATTTTAGGCCATTAAAAGTCCAGTAGCACAGTGGGGTTAAGGCACGCTCCCTGGTCCCACAGTGCTCCTGGAAACAGCCAACACAGGCCTATGGCCCCCGGAGGAATGTGGGGTCTGGGGTCTCCGTGCACTACCTCTGCCTACAGAGGCAGCCTCTACCCAGACAGAGCCTGCACCCAAACTCCCTCCCACACACCATCCTTCTGCCTCAGGCCCCCTCCCACATTCTCAACACCTCAGCCCCAGCCTAGAGTCACACTCTTCCACATACCAAACCTCTGCCTCAGCCCAGTTAGAATGAGTGAGGGTGGAGTACAGCAGAGGGGGAGATGGAGTAGCAGGTTCTCAGCAAAGGGATGGTGAGGCAGGGCTTCAGTGAAGGGGTAGAACAGAGGGCTAAGCAATGGTGTTTGGGTTTATGTGATTAGACAGCTGGCAACCCTAAAAAGGCTGCCCAAATCAAGACTGATGCCCGAATGCATTGGGGCTACACAGACACATAAGAGACCACCTCTAACCCTAACAGAACAATTGAATTTAGAACCAGATGCAACAGTGGAAATATTAGAGGGACAGGGGACAGAAGATATGAGTGATACTAACAGGAAAACTTGATGATTAAAAACAAGCTGCATGTAAAATTAAAAGGTTTAAGTAATATTTTTAATAGAAAATGAAGTACTGAATTAATAAAGGAATAAATATTAATGTCTACAGCAATTCTATTAGGCTCCTATTATCAATTGTCACAGAAGAATAGAATCTTAAGTATGAATTTGAAGACTGGGCTTTATGGATTAGTTTGTAGTTATAAAAATGCCATCAGCAAATAGGAGCATTTAGACCAAACTTTTTCCACTGTGATAATTTAGATTTGAATTGAAGTCTCATAAGGCAGAGCAAAGATCAAACAAAGATTCTGGAAAGACCCCAGAAGCTGAGGTATATACTCATCTGTGTTTGAAGTTTAATCTTGTTTGGCAACTCATTCACCTACTTTTAAATTTTAAAAATGTAATTGTAGTAAAGAGAATATTTGAGTTAAACATTTTAAATGTTGCAAGACATACAATAAATGATGATTCCTTATCTGCGTGAGAAAGCAAAATCTAGTTATTATTAAGACTACAATTTTTTCATGGAAATCACAGAATATGTGACTTCCAGCAACCTCCATGGGTTCAGCACTCAGTAATCGGGGGCTACAATGTACCCTCATCTGGCAGCAGGGGGTACCCCACAACTCCTAGTGTCCACTGGCAGGAAGTGAACTTCAGAGTTCCCAGACACTGTAGGTGGCAGGGAGACCCTAGAGTTGCCTAGCCACTGTGGGTGCTACAGGAAACACATACCCTCCCGAGTTCTCCATTGTGTCATGGATAGTTTTAGAAAAAGTCACAGATAGGTCACAGGATTTGGCCTTTTTCTTTATTACCCATGATATTTACTAAAAATATTGATGACAAAATTTTAGCCTTAGTAGCCATCTGTTATTGTATTCGACAATTTGGTCAGAACATAATGCATTGCTATATAGTACCTTGTTATTATTTTCACTAGAAGAATCCTCCTGAACCTTTATACGTCGTCTTTTCTTTTTCTGCTTGTAACTGCGCTGATTTTCTTCTGCCTCAGCTTTCTTAGCAGATCTGAGAAATGGAAAAAAAAAAAAGTCATTGATAAATAGGACAATACTGATGAATCAAATGTTTAATTTTTCTTTTTATAAAATACTCTACTACCCAGTACAATGGTATATTTCTCTCTTCACCCTATAGACTCGCAACATTTTACAACATGCACACCTGTCTGTTTTATCAATTTTCAGTTTAAGCCATTATATTCAATATGAAACATGCAAAACAATATATTCTTTTGTAACGTGGACCCCTTTACTATCTCTAGGTATTTGATAATGTTGAGTTATTGACCTTAGCAGGCAGTAATGTAGTAGGTTTACCAACTGGATCCCATAATTTCTAAAGGGATAAAGGACCTATTGTCATTTTATGCTGAGTACTGTGCCACTTACATCAGTGTTTCTTAAAGTTTTTAAGACCGAGGAACACCAAACAATATTTTTTTTTTAAATGAGGAACACCAAGAATTTTTTTTGTTGGGTTTTAAAAAAAAAAAGTGGGGGAGGGGAGTTATTGAGGGGGAAAAAAAGGGGAAAGTTATTGAGAAGCGGGGAAAAAAAGGGTGGCCATTTTGAATTCTGTTCTCCGCGGCACACATCCAACTGCCTCATGTTAAGAAACACTGATCTACATTGTAACTAGGTTGCACCCATGAGTTCCATAGCAACATAGAATCAACATTAGTGGTTTATTTTCTAAATGTTTTTCACACTACCCAAACAATAAGGTTATATCCTAGACAACTTCCAATAAAGTCACTAAAACTTAATACTTATTTAGAACCCCACTGTTCCTTAACTGTAGCAAACATCTTAGAAAAACACCAAATGTTTTTAATGATCTTAACCTCTTGCTTCCCAACTCTTCTAATTATACTGAGACAAAGAGGAAATTTGAATGTTGACATGAGGGATGCTAATGTATACCTGTGTACAGTTAACCAATAAGCCTGAGCTCACCGGTTAACCTGCATGGTTACACACCCTGACCCCTGCTGCTTCTGTATCAGAGGCAACAGGGGGGAGGGAGGTGGGAGCCAGCTTTTAAGCCGGCTTCCCACGTGCCAGCTCCCAGAGCTGCCTGCCCCCCACCTCACTGCCTCCCACAGAGACAGTAGTGGGGGGGGGGGGGGGGGGAAGAGGTGAGGTAGTGATGTAACATTGTAACCGATAAGCAAAAGCTTACAGATTAATGCTATAGACTACACACATTTCTCTCCCCCCCCCCCACCCTTGGCAGTAAATTTTTTTTAGCAGGCTGGCCAGCAGCTCGGCTCAATTCTGGTTCGCACCAGGTCCAGAACCTACCCTTGCTGCGGCTCTGCATTTAAAGTGTCTTAGGAGCCAAGCAGGCAGGCAGCCCAGCTCAGTTCAGGCTCGCATTGGGTCCAGGAGCTCAGACCCACCTTAGACAGAGGCTGCTGCCACCCCACACTGCTGCCTCTTTATCAGAGGGAGCAGCACTGGGTAACAGGCAGTCAGTCCACAAGGAGAGCTGGTTTTCAAACTGGCTCCCCTCGTTGACCAGCTCCCGTCTGGCACCCAGCACTGCTGCCTCTGATACAGTGGCTTCCGGCCCTGCCCCCGGGGACTATAGCAAAAAAATTAATGAGGTTACTCAACTGCTCAATTAACCAATATTTAACATCCCTAAGGTGAGGTGCTACTGCTTGTGGAGTGTCAGCTTCCAAGCTGGTTCCCCGCACATATCAGCTCTCACCAAGCTGACTGCCCCCTCCCGCAGAGGGAGGGCAGGCAGGAGCTGGTACATGTGGACAGTTGTCTTTCAAGCCAGCTCCCCATGCATACGGGTTCTTGTAGAGTCACTGCTGCCTCTGTATCAGTGCCTATACACTTGCATGTAAATGTGTAACCACTGAATAAATCAGCAGTTACACATTTGCAAAAACAAATGTATTTTAACATGCTTAGTTGACACTCAATTCAACTTCCAAGCTTTTGAGGTAAACCGCAGATTCTGAAACTCTATAACTTGAATAACTAAAATGTAGTATCTGATCCCAAACCCACCGAAGTCAATGTCAGTCTCTGGATCAAGCTCTCAGAGCACACCTGAATGCTTCAGACAGGGAATGTGACAGGACTGTAACTTCTCAATCAAATAGGAAAAAAAAAAAAAAAGCTCGTTTCAGACAACTAGAACTAAAATTTATTTATACCTTGTTCTAGGACGTTGCTCATCTTCAGATTCACTGACTTCTTCACTAACTCCAGATTCTTGAAATTCTGAGTCATCAGAATCATCACTGCTCACTTCAAGAATAAAAAAAAAGAATAAATGGTACTCTGTTGTAATCTGGGGCTAAGAGAGCTGGCAGCCATGGTAGTCCCCCGCAGGGCCAGCAGCCCTGGCAGACCCAGAGCAGTTAACTATGTAATCAATGTAATTTTTATCAGTTACAGAGTTAATATTTTTATTCATTTATTACATCCCTAATGTGAAATGAAAGCAATTTTACTACTCCAGGCCAGGGTTGATGTAATTGAGGAGGCTTAAGACCAATGGGTCCTAGAGACTGGTCTGGCCATGCCTTAGTCTGTCATTTTATTTGCTAAAATAATATCTTAAAAGTTACAACCATATCACAAAAGACACAAAAATTAGAAGCTTTATGAGGGAACATCATTAACAACGCAATATAAGATAATTCATCCTTAGGTACATGTAAGACGAATGATATTACTGTAACACTAAAAATATTACTACACTTTCAAATTGTGCAACAGATAATTTGCTTCCAACGTAAATAAACCATTTTCGCTCTGAAATGCCAGGGTTATTGGTGTTTGCACTGTTGCTATAGTAGTGTTGGTCCCATTTGGTCCCATGGTTATTATATGTAAGAGATCACCACTAACAGTCATTCCCTTGCTCCCCACTCTAAAAAAGGGTAGAAGAGCTGCATTTTAGCTTAAGACAACAAGAAAAATGAGAAATAAACCTAAGTTTTAATTGAACAGTTACACTTGCAGTCCCATTTTTAATCACCTTAAAAGAGCTTAGGGGAATGTAGAGTTTAACTCTCTATGATGAAGGAAATTTCTGGTGACAAAAGGTCTATGTCTAGTGTGAGGAAGAGATAGCAGTTACAGGAGGCAGAGAAAGAGAAATTGGTTTCTCCTGAATTACACCTGTTTGATTTTCAGGATTGGTATTAAGATTTTACAGGGAGAGTACAGGAGAAGGGAGAGAGATTAAATGGAGTAAACTATACTGGAATATTCACTGTGTTTTAATAAACCAAGTAAATGAACAGAAAGAGACAATAACAGAGTCTGGAACAACAGCACAAGAGGAGGTGCATAAAAATATATTTTAAAATTCCTAATTCAAAATTTGAGTTGTGTTCAAACTGTTCTAGTTTTAGATTGATTTAATTTAAATGGACTTCAAGAATATGGATTAAACATCATTATCTAATATATAAAGGAGAATGTTTGTATGTTTGTGCTCTAATAACTTGGACACTATAAGACCTACTGCAACCAAACTTTCCATGGGATAAAACCTTCTCCTGGAGGAAAGGTTAAGGTACTTTTGGACCCGATCCGGCCTGAGCGCAAGCTGTAAAAATAAAAAATAACCCACCGCGCTGCGCTGCAGGAGCAGACTCGCCCACTCTAGGTCACGTGCCCGCCGCCTGCGGCCCCCAGCGCCATCCGGGACTCGCCCCACCCCCACATGCACAATGGCTCGGGCACCCGCCCTGCCCCCCGTGGCTACAGTTACCAGGTAGTCTAAAAAAAAACCCCAGTGGAGAATTAAACTTTTGGTTTCCAGATACGTGAACCAGAGTTTGGACCAAGGACGTCACTTTTAAGAAAAGCGCCCCGATCAAAATGGAGAAACCCAGATTGTTTATAACCCAAAGTGACCCCGTAAGGGTCCTTCTGAATCCTTTGCTAGTAGAAATCAGATTCACTATGGATTGGACTCAGTTGAATGTGTCCAGAATGGAGCCAAGATGTTTGCCCTACTCCCTTCCTATTTTACAAGCTTAGGTAAAGACACACCAAAGCCCCCAGAGTCGAACCAAGCGAGATTTAGCAGACACTATATTGGGAGGAATTGGTGCTGGAACAGGAATTATGAATACAGTAGATCTAGAGGTAATTAGAAATAAACTGAGTGCCTTGTCAAAATTACAAGACAGTTTGATACATGAGCAGGCAGATACCAATATGGATTTAGTGCAGATAGGATTAGGTAACTTGAAAGCAACACAGAATTTATGGAAATGGTTAAATACCACCACCTGGCTGACATATAAGAAACAGCTGGAATTGGGAAATAAGACTGCCTTAGCTATGGGTTGCACCGAAATGCAAATTCTCAGTTTATCATCACTTGAACATGAAATGTTCCAGGTAATATCAGGCAATGTTAAAGTACTGGAACACCTTTTAAAACAATGAAAAAGATCTTTGTTTGATACTTATAAGCATGAATGGATACAGTATGTTTCCCGCAAAGTTAAACCTGAATTGTTACTAGGAGAAATTATTGTCAAAATGGCTCATCAACAATCTGTGGAGGCAGAGCTATGGAAAGTCAGTCCACTACCAAAATTAGCCATGGGATCATTCTGGTTACCCCGCATTATGGGTCAGTGGACTGAGAAAGAAAAAGAATTATTGGACACATGGCAGTGTACAGAGTGGGACCCTCGCAGATAGGTATGCCTCTCTCTGCCTGTCACCACAGAGCCATGAAGTAGGGATATATCGCTAGGCACATGGGTCTGGGATGAACTAGAAAATGTAACCCGTGTAATCTATAATGGACAATGTGTATGTGTTGTATCCTGGGAAATAATATTTTGGGAGGATAACAGCATTAGCCAGCCACCAATAGATAAATCTAGGTGCAATGAAAGCATCTTGTACACTAAGAATCACACTTATTATCTTCCTAAGCTAAAGAAAACTCAGAGCACCCTGACTGCCCACTTTGTCAACTTCTCCATCTCCCTCGGTTTGAACTGGGGAGAGTTAGTTGATCATTTGCTTTTAGAAGGAAAAGTCACACAGTTTTTACAAGGAATTCAGCAGAATGTGGGAAGGCAAGTTCTCCAATTAATACATGCAAATGGGGAAATGACTAAAATTGCTGGTGCTGAAAAAGAACTTACTGCTTATCACTGGTATGATATTTTTACAGGTTCGTCTCCCACATCTAAAAGTATATTGTCATTTATGCTTCACCCATTGATGACTGTACTGATATTGTGTTGCATTTGCCTAATTGGAATGATATTCATGTGTTGCTGGATAAAAAGAATGTTTATTAAATTGCAACCACAAGCTCAGATTGCCTCCCAGTATATAGCCATGAAACAATCATATAAGATATGATCCACTCAAGAATGGTTCTTGAGGCATCAAAAGGGGGATATGTTAGGACTGAAAGTTTTATTCTTTTTATATTTCTTATCTTAGGTTTAGTAATGTAAGGTAATATATATAATCATATTTAATATAGTAGTAATGTAGCAATAATATAGCAATATAAGGCATATATATTAACATACATTTAATATTTTACAAATTAAGTCCTTTCAGTTGGAGGTCTATTTTCTTTGTTCTGAAGTTTATTAAATGTCCTAAAGTAGAAAAACAGTTCTGGGTATTGTGGCTGTGTTAGTAAGATTAGAGGAATTTTGCTAATGTGCAAGGCCAAAGCCTGAATTGCTTGATTTACAATTGCAGATCTGTAACCTCTAAAGTCCTTGTAACATTGCTCATGTGTGTGAGAGGAGTGTGAATGTGTCGAGATAAGATGCAAAGTTGTATTGCTTAGAACCAGATGGCCAAAGAAGGGGGTGAGCGAGAGTGGGCAAAGGCCGGAGGACGAGACAAACTGACTGCAGAGGAGCCATCTATAACCATCGATGTATACCCCCTACTCAAAAGAAGATTGGATAATTGGCAGATTGACGAACCTGGAAGCAGAGTGGGCATCCCCAAAAGACGATTGATTGCTGGATGAGCCTTGCAAGATGTTTGGGAACGACTGACATCAACAAGATAACATTCCGGTCACAAGCTGACAGAGCGGAATCCATGGATTTCAACAAGAGAAAAGGATTATAAAAGCAAGGTGCTTTGCTATGGAACTCTGGGTTCGTCTGCCACCGTCTTGAGAGGAGTATTGGATCGATCGACCGACAAGGCCCTGCTTCCCCCTGTGCTCGATCTAGCTGGCCACTAGATTGACACAGACTCTGGACTGGTAACTATGATATCATTTGGCAGAACTGTGTATGCATGATGTCTTGTGTGTGTGTGTGTGTGTGTGATTGAAAAGCATATGCAACTGTTGTATTCTCAATAAATGTGGCGTACTGCCTTTTCCCCCATAAAAGATCTCGCATGCTTTGTTTAAGCATAACAGACACACTTGATCGGGGCGGGGGGGGGGGACCGGCCGGGAGGGGAGCAGGGCTGCCCGGGGAGGAAGGGAGAGGGGCTGGGAAGCAAAGCTGGTCGGGGGGGGGGGGGGGGCGGAGGAGGGGGAAGAGACAGCGGGGCTGGCCGTGGGAGATCCGGGGGGCGGGGGGGGGGGGGGAGAACGCCGGCGGGAAGGAGCACTGGCCGGGGGAGATCGGGGGGGAACGGGGCTGGCCGGGGGAGATCGGGAGGAGGAGAACCAGCTAGCAGGAAGTAGCAACGCCAGGTAACTCCAGCTAGTCTAATATATAAAGGAGAATGTTTGTATGTTTGTGCACTAGTAACTTGGACACTGTAAGAGCTACCGCAACCAAACTTTGCATGGGATAACCTTTTATCCAGGAAAAGGTTTTAAGGTACTGTGGGAGGAAAGAGATGAGAGACCGACGCCTTTCCTGGGGCTGCACGGAGGTTGGCAGTGCTGAGAGAAGCGGCTTCCCGGGGGAAGCGGCAGGGACAGTCACTCACTAAGGCCTGCGGAGAGACAAGGAAGCGGAGGGCAGGCTCGGATGCCGGCGGCAGGCGCGCAGCTCCCTTCCCCCTCCCTCCCCTCAGGGTCCTCACCTCAGTTATATGAACTGTCTGCGACAGGTTGTTTTAATCCCTATAGAACTCAGTGCAACTTTTCTACCAATCAAAAAACGATAATGGACTACTGTTTTTCTAAATTTTGTTCCTTCACTTTCCTGAGCAACGCCGGGTAACTCCAGCTAGTCTTTGAATATGTTAGCTTTTGCACTTCTAATAAATCTTTCACAACTGTTTCATAGATAGTTAAGTTTCTGAAAGTATTTAATGAATCAAAAACTTACCAAACAATCCCATGGTGCATTTACTGTCTCAAGATTAGAGATTATAAGGAGAGTATTTTGGGGGGAAAAAAAACAATTTATGGACAAAAATCCAATGACAACCACACTTTTTTCCCCTTATCTGTCCTCAATCTCAACTACAAAACAAGAAACAACTAACAATGTGAAAGCGTGAGAGAAGGTAAGGGAAAGACATATCAAGGAATTCCAGGAAAACTTTTCCTCACTGTAAATCTCCATTATGCAACATATCTGAACATAATTTAATGAAATACAAATACATCTTGCCACACAAACATTTAAATGTTATACCTTTCCTTCTATTTCTGCGTTTGCCTTCTTTTGTGTCCTTAGATTTTCCCTTTTTTTCTTCCTCAGATTCTCCATCACTCATACTTAGCTTGTGTCTCAGCAGTCTGTGTCTGTATCTAGGCTTCTTAGACTCTTCATCATCTGAATCCGATTCAGAATTATCTTCCTTTTCATGATCCTCTGTTAGAGAGAAAAAGCAGCACAGAACTCATACGGATCGCTATTTGCTAATTTGAGTTCCATTTCATCTATTAAGAAAGAAAGATGTAAGCCAAGAAATACACACATGCACCTCCCCCCTTTTATTTTTGCAGTGGAAATGGTTTGATCTTACAGTTATCACATGGATTAATCTACAATGGCAATTTTATTTTCCAATCAGATATCTTGTATACTTGAATGTCTTCTTGTCTTTTATTAATCAAACATTGTTTGGCACATACTTGGTTCTAAATTGATTATAAAGATATGATCACAAAGTACACTTTTACAGAAGTCAAACAGAGAAACCCAAGAACTGACTAACTTCAGTTTGGCAGATGGCATTGAAAATGTATGATGATGTTTGGGGACTGTTTACTGATTTTGCTGTTATCTTTCCCTGAACGACTTCTGAAATTATGACAGATTCTAAAGCACCATTTTTTTCCTGCCACATTTTGGTGCTCACCGTCATCTTCTGCGTGTTCATTTTTCTTTCCAGTTTTCTTTTTTCCTTCATCTGATTCTTCATCTGAAGATGCATCCTCATCAGAGGAAAGATTGGCTTTGATTTCTTCTAAAAGCATTTTCTTGGCAATTCTTTGAAGTAAAACAAAAAATATGATGTATTCCATTGCTTACATAAGATTACATTTGTCATTCATTGATTTATGTAAGTCAGAACTTCAGTAACAGCGTTGTGAGCTCAGAAAGAATTATGAATGAAGAGTAATCATGGTGGTAATGGGGGGATATTCTAAATGAAATTTCATATGTTAGACATGATTATTTACTTTTTAAGAAGTTTTTTGCAGTGCTCCCAAATAAGTACTTCCCAATTTAAACCATGTTCATTGCAGATTTTGTTCAAATGTGTTCTCTTAAACAACATCTAATAATTTAGGTCTATTTTATTCCCCTGAATTTGTCTCACCTTCAATATCCCTCATCTTTTCTAATCAACTGTGATGCAATATTAAGCTGAACAATTTTTAGTTCTAATGACCTCAAGAAAACGTAAATGTTGCGGGCCGAGTCCCTAAAGGATTGTTAGCAAAAACAGTGCTAAAGCAATGGTGAATCTCTGGACACTTTCCTCTATGCAATTAATGAGTGGTAAATGCAGCATTAATTGAACTCCCTAAAATTCTGAAAGTAAACAATATGCACTAAACCACTCAATTTTTTACTCTCTCTCTCCAAATTTTGTTCCTACAAAGCTGTTCCTGAGATGTGTTACAATCTTTCATGTCTGCAATCTTGTGCTTCACAATTGATGCAGAAGGAGTAAGTACAGTGTTTTATAGTACACCCAGGGTCTCTCAAGAAGATGTTTTAAACAGTTGGGAGAAAATAAAAATATACATCAGTAGAAAAAAAAAATCACAAAAAGGGATGAGAACAGTCTCAAATCCCCTCAAACATCTGCCAGCATTATTTACAAGATCTTGCAAAAAAGGAAAATATAGGATGAAAATACGTACAGGAAAAAGTGATGAACAACAAATGGACAAGAAAACTGTGGACTTTATCTGAATAAAGTTCTATAGTTCAAAGAGGGGAGGGGGAGAGAATTGTCCCTCAGGTCCTATGGAATGCAAAATGAAAAGAATATTTTAAAATATTTCTACTGTCTCCAATGTTAACTGTAAGAC
This sequence comes from Pelochelys cantorii, assembly GCA_032595735.1. Taxonomy (NCBI): domain Eukaryota; kingdom Metazoa; phylum Chordata; order Testudines; family Trionychidae; genus Pelochelys; species Pelochelys cantorii. Next base: position 23,255,295 of record CM064337.1, on the reverse strand, counting down.
TTCATGTGTTTTCCCATCAGATCCAATTATTTCAGCTGTAATGCTCAAATTTTATACATCGTACATATAAAGTGTCTATGCCTAATCGGAAACCCAGGTCATAAGCCAAGAAACTGAACAGATCTATGCTTCATTTGAAACTGGCACAGAAACAACTGATCCTGATGAGTTGCTTTTTGTGTCACACAACTAAAGTCAGTAATAGTCACTCTGGACTATAAAATATATATTTTTTATAGTTTATTTAATTTTCCAGGAAGTAATTTGTGCCTCAAAAGCAATGCAAAATTTTCGAAATCACTCTACTGTATTTTCCCAAAGTTTTTCCAATTACACTTCAGCTACGCAGTATTTTCCCTCTTTTAACACATGTTAATGTATTTTCAAATGAGAGTTCAAGACTAGTATATTTTGGTTATTCGTTTAAAAGAAAACGGGGAATTTTAAAAAAAAATTATCCGAGAGCATGAATGTTTGTAGTTTGTGCACCAAGACATGCTGATTTTCAGCATCCAGAGCAGAAATATTTCTACATTAAAGAATTATTTGACACATGTATAACAATATGAGTCATGATATAAAGCTATTTTAAAAAATAAATTTACCTAAAAAGATGCTTTTAATTACTTGTATCAACAGACTTCACTTTGTGGACCTGACCCAAAATTTATTGAGGTCCTACTGACAAAGTCCCATTAATTTCAATTAGCTATGTATTAGTCTGTGTAGGAGAAATAAGATGAGAATACAAATTTTAAATGTTAATCAATGTAGCATCTAGCAGAAGATTTTCTGTATTAGAAAATTAAATCTTCCCTGTTTTGTAGAGTTTATGTACTTATTTACCCAGAACAGGTGCAATTTTCTTCAGAATACAATGGTTTGGATTCTCAAAAAAGGGGAACTTTTAAGTATTTCCTTATTTTTAATTAACTTATATATGAAAGTTACAAAATATTTTAAATTATCATCTAGGCAATGTGGACACCACCAGTAGGCTTGCTAACTTTACATTAGGAATCCACTCAACAATGGGAAAGGAATAAGGAATAAATTTGGAAAACCTAATTTTAAATTTAGAAGTCTCGACATACTGTCCTGTAGCAGAGCATTCAAATGATTTCACAATATCCTCAACAGTGCTAAAAGAGTTAATAAAACTTGAAATTAGATAACAATTCTTACCTGCATTGCAAGCCATCTTTTAAATGTGCGTGTATGTGTGTTTCTAAATAAAGTGGATTTTGACACTTTCACATTTACAGAATGTTTGGTGAGAGAAATCTAAAGAATACATTCATCAGAATTTCTTCATATGCATGCACTCTTGTATGTACGCATAGAATGCTATTTCTTCTCTATTCCAGAGTGCTCCTAAAGATACCAAGGTCACTGTCCACTGTACTTTCATCATCTGAACTTCCTCAGGTTGAATCATTTTAATGATCACTAATTAATAAGCATTTCTGAAGTTAGCGGATTAATAACTACATATTTCTATGATCCACAAGGTACTTAAAAACACTCATTTTTCAGCTCGTGAATGACAGTTCATACACTTCACATCAAAGGAGATGCTACTATTTATTTAGCAGAAACCAGATACAAATTTTGGTCCCCTAAAACTAGATTCTCTCTAGTATGTTCCACTGAAGTGGTACTCTAGCCTGAAAATGTAAAGCATGTTTAGAAAGTAAGACTAAGTTTTCTACTTTTAATATAATCCAAGGATTAAATATAATGAAACAGGTCAACAATACCAAAGAGACAATGGTGAATAGATCAAACCCTATAAATGCTTCTGATGAATGTTTGCCATAACAGTATTCACATCATCATGTGAAATTAGATGTTCAGTTCTTGAAATCAGTTTTATTAAGTTAAATTATGTCTGGTCTCAAAATAATAAAAATCCATTCCAACTTCAAGTTCAACTTCTAAATCTTAAGAAAGAAATTAATTCAAGATGAACAGTTACCTACACCAACAAACTTTTATTCTTTTCAGCACTTGTTTCACCATCAAACTGTCAAAGTGCCAAAACAATACAGTGTGAAAATTTCTTCTCCCAACAAACCTGTGGGGGAGGGGGGTATTAATTTTCTTGCAATCAAGGAATACCTGTTGGATTTTTAGCCAACATGAATTATAATGAAATGCTATAAAACTTTCAAATGAAAATAAAAACCAAAGTACAAGGTCACACGATCCACTTGATAGCACACTAGACTTTAAATGAGGAAACTCGGATGCTATTTACAGCTCTGCCATTGACCCGCTGTGTGATCTTTAGCAAGTGTTCACAGCTTTGAGCTGTTCCCCACTCCCTGTAATGTCTACATAGGCAGTAACCTTTGGGCAAGGACTGTTTTTCAAACTGTGTTTGCACAGTTCTTCACAAAATGAGGCCTCTGATTTCTATCAGGGCTTCTAACTACTAATGTAATACAAAAAATACTCTATGGTGTAATTTTAAATAAGTCATGGTTTACATATTCTTTAACAATGGTGTTCTTGAAATATTCATTTGTAAATTAAATTACAATTACCAAATTATTTGTTAATTTATGCCAGAAAAAAATTTACGTGGGTAAACTGGCAATAATTTTGGCTTCATAAACACAAGGTAGGGCTACCTTGAGGTTATTCTTTAGACATTCCAGCAATAATGGAATAGTAGATAGGTCCACATGATAAATTGTACCTTTCTATGTTAATGAATGTTAGAGCCAAAATGACTGACTCATTTATAGCTTGTCAAAAATCTTGAGGTTATAATGTTGTCACTGTAAAATACATTTAACTATGAATATTGGAATTTAATCATTACGATTAGCACTATTCCTAATTCAATTAAATCAACTCACAGGTCATGTCCCTAAACATTAGTTATATCCTATCAAATTGTTCAAAATAAGCCACTAAAGACACAAAACCATAAGGCTGTGCAAATTAGAAGGCACCATTTTTTAAAACTGACTATTAGAAATTTAATTAAATTTAACATTTAGCACGCTGTTAATATTTATTATTTAGCTGTATGTTTTCATAGTATTATATACATATGTTTGACTGACATTTAGTACACAAAATATTTTCTTCAGATGAATAATATACCAAATACTTGTTCTACATACTGTACTATGCCTTTGTTTCCATCAATCTGATTTTCAAACTCAGTTATATTACAGTTAAATTAAATGCTTGGACAAGAAAAATGTTTTACAAAAATTTATTGCATCCATCAAATACTTAAAGGCATTCTGCATTAATACACTATTTACCTCTTAATAAACAAAACTACTGCAAACATTAACAGTACCATTTAAAAGATCAGAAGGACCAACAACAAACAAATACACAACATAAAATGACAGCATACAGCACTGCCTGTCATTATGACCCACTCAGATATTGCGCTTTGGCAAAAATCATGTCAAGATTTCTTTAAAAAATTATTCATGCCATTCACATTCAAATGTATTCCAACAATAGAACTTCTAAGCTAGAGACTTGCAAACATGAGAGTGCCCACACTATAAAGATCTCATGGGTACTAGATACCCTCTTTGGCCTGGCAAAAATGAGGCAGCATTTTTAAAACTTTGTGATGAATAAAGAATAAACACCTTTTTATTAATCTTCTCAAAATGGGTTCCCTTTTTAAAAAAAAAATTTGTACCGGTGATTATAAGACCCGATACAATGCGTGTTGAATGTAGTGAGTTCAGTTATCAATTACTTCCTGAAGACTGAAAGGACTATTTGGGAACAGCCACCTCCCCCTACATATCAGAAATATGTATTCAGAATACTTCCTAGATAAAAATTTAAACTATCTTTCAGTCTGAAAAGTTACACAAACTGATTTTAAACCCTAAAAAAATTATATATAGTGTTTAAATCTATTTTGTTCTAGTTCTATTGGGGTTGTATTGAAAAACAGAAGATAATTCTTCCAAGCTAAAAGGTAAAATCTACCACTTAACATGTGAACTGTTAAAAGGTGAGCTTTCTATGACAAATATTTGCTTTAAACCAGTTGAATCATCAACCAGGAATCCTTAAAATGTAACAAAGTTAGAGTGAAATTAAATCATAATTTAAAAAAACCCTTAATAACGTTTATATGTTGTGCTTATGGACCTATGCTGTCAGTCCCAAAAAAGTGATTATTTAAAATTTAGTTTAAAATGTTTGCTTAATTTTTAAAACTAAACATACAGGAGAGCTAGATTAGCAGCAACATTTCTGTACCCAACTGAGGTCCATACAAGAAAGTCATGTTTTTAAAATTCACTTCAGTTATGGAACAAAAGGCAGTTACTTTGTGGAACAGACACCATGTTCTATGCTACTAAGGCTCAGAAAAGCAGAAAAGCAGACTATCAACAACAGTTGTGTTGCAAAGTTACAAAGTCGGCCCCACATCTACTATAGGACAAAAAAAATTCAGTTTCAGAAATACTGTATAAAGGTTTTTTGGAGAAACTTTAATAGCTTCCAAAAAGAAACTCCTGCTCATAACTGAGTGCTTAGCATAGAGTCACTTTAAATTAATACTTTGTTCATGCTATGTAGTAACTAATTAGAAAGACAAAGTCTTTTACATTTTATTTTATTATCTATCCAAACTACTTTTTGATTACTTCATTGTATTAGTAAAATGTAACATGCGTTTGAACAAAAAAACCCTAAAACTAAAGATACATCAATTAATTATTTTTTATAAATTTTCATTTTAAAACTAATTAATATATAGGGATGGATCCTGAAATCACTCAAACACATGCTTTACTTTATGCACGTGAGTAGTTCCCTTGATGGCAAGTAACCTTATGTGTTAGCACTTGTAGCATCAAGACTTTAACCACCACAACTAATTTCAGATACTCATCAATGAATTAAACCTCAACTCAATTAGCAGTCTGGGAAATCCATGAAAATGTTTTCTCCATATACATGTGTTCCCATACTTTTAGTTTATATTTCTAATGAGAATAAATGTTTTAATAAAAAGAAAATATTAGCACTAATAATAATCATTGTATATTGCACAGATGCCAATTTTTATCATCTATTCATGTAAGTAGCTGAAATTCACATTTATCTAAGCAGGCTTTTACTTGTTTCAATGAAAAAACGTATCACAAAACCCACATTTTACATAGGAATATAAAACAGACAGTGCTGCAATGCATTTATAACACACCCTATGCAAGGTGTGTTAGTTAACACTTCTAAATATTTTTCTTTGCTTTTCTGGATTTTGGCCTCTGTTTTCTGGCCTCTCGTTCAAACTTGAGGGAAGCCTGTGAGCGAGTCTTTACAAGGCAGGCAGTCCTGGTTTTTACAACCTGCTTGCTCTTCCGTTGCGCCGGTTTGCGCCCACGCTTAGGGTGTGTTATAATCTTTTTAAAGTCCTTATGGATGGAATCATACCTATTCTCTGGATCGTCATCCTCCTCCTCATCCTCATCTTCCTCTGGAACAGCCCCTGATTTAGTCTCTCCTTCATCTCCTGGGAATAAAGTCAGACAGATTTGACATAAGGATAAAACCAGCAATACACATGAAAGTTTTCTATTATATGTGACCTATCGTATCAAACAATTTAAAGATAACATGGTACTAAATATCACAATCCTACCTTTAAAAAAAATCTTGAGTAGACAAATTTTCCCCCATAAAATATCTAATAGGATGCTCTTTGAAACAAGAGCCTAGTTAACATCGGTATCTGCTACTCTAAGTGACAAGCAAATCATTAATAGTATAAAAAAGATGAAGGCATAACCTGTCTAGATTTTACATCAAAATGAAAAATTGAATACTCCATTGTTCAGGTATTTTAAAAACGAAAATTTAAGATTTTATCGTCCACTTCACATTACAGATGTAAAATCCCATTTAATAGGCTAACTGGTTAAACATATTGTTTAACTGGTTAGCCAACTAAAGTTGGGTTAGCAGAGGGTCTGGAACACCCCCACAGGCAGAGGCAGCACTGGCTGGGACACCAGAGCAGCTCCTGCCTGCGATTGGCCAGGGTGTTCCACACGCAAGGGCTGCTGCAGTATCCTGGTCAGAGCAGCTCCTGCCTGCAGAGCACCCAAGGCCCACTGCAGACAGAAGCTGCTCTAGCTAGGATGCAAGAGCAGCCCCTGTCTACGGGGGGCTCCCCCTCCCCCCACAGGATTGGAACAGCCCCCTGCCTGCAGCAGGCAGGGAGCTGTTTCAGCCTCACCCGTTAACCAGTTTAAACTGTCACATCTCTACTTCACAACTGGATTCTCATCACCAAATTCACATATAATGAAAAGATGATGGGAAACAGCCCTAACAAATTCATAGCCATGAAAAACATGTGACGGACCATGAAATCTGGTATATTGTGGGCTTTTATCCTATATTATAGAGATTTCACATGAGAGAGCAGCATTTCTCATATCTGGGGTCCCGATGCAAAAGAGAGTTTCAGGAGGGTCACAGGGTTATGTTGGGGGGGGAGAGGGTTATAGTATCAGTGCTACCCTTACTTCGGTGCTGCTACTGATGGCAGTGCTTCCTTTGGAGCTGGAGCTGGGCAGCCAGAGACTGGCAGCTGTTGGCCAGGCATCCAACTCTGAATGCAGCACCCCATCATCAATTGGGCACCAGTACAGATTGCAATACCATACCACATCCTCTTACTTCTACACTGCTGCCTTCAGAGCAGGTAACCAGAAAGTGGCAGCCACTGACTGAGGGCCCAGCCCTGCAACAGCAGCACAGGAATAAGGAGGCAATACAGCTGGTCCCTGACTTACGAACGAGTTACGTACCAAACACCAGGTCGTAACTCTATCTGTTCGTAAGTTGGATTACATTCACTTACGTACGGCCGCGCTGTTCGTAAGTAAGGATTTCGTTCATAACTCGGGGACTGGCTGTATAGGAGGTTGGCTGTAAATATGAACAGTCATAAGTTGATGCGTTCGTAACTCAGGGACCGGCTGTACCATACCATGCCACTCTTCTATGTTGCTGTTGGTGGTGGCTCTGCCTTCAGAGACAGGCTCCCAGCCAGCAGCTGCTATTCTCCAGCTGCCCAGCTCTGAAAACAATAGTGCCATCACCAGCAGCACAGAATTAAGGTTAGCAGTACTGCAACTCTCCCTACTATAACTTTATGACACCCCTCCCACAACTTCTTTCTGAGTCAGGCTCCCTACAGTTAACAGCACCATGACATTTCAGATTTAAATAACTGAAATAATGAAATTTGCAATTTTTAAAATCCTACAACTATGAAATTGACCAAAACAAACCATGAATTTGGTAGAGCCCTGCAAATAAGCAACAACGCAACAGCACTATTAACTTCCCAAGTATACAAGAGCTTACTTACTCATAACTGAGCTGCCTAGTCTTCACAAGAAATACTTCAGCAGGAAAAGTTTCTCCTGCTGACCTATTTTCCTCTCTGTACTGCCAAGAAGAACCATTCAACATATATCTATCTTAGAGCATGCACATTTATGTATGCAGACTTAGTTCTCAAAATATATACTCATTAGCCTCAGAGCAAAAATATCAACATTCAGGTTATTATTTAACATGCCTCACAAATGCAGGAAGTTAATATACTTTACTTGTCTATTAAAACCACAAGCCAACTTAAGCAGAAGGAAATTTTTTTCTTCCTTAAAATTACATATGAAAGATGGGAGCTATACATTCTTATATTGATCCTGCTACCTACCACTGTAGTTCACACACTGTATTTTTCCCTTAAATGTTTTTTAGTCTTTTAAACACTTGCTTACAAATGGAATTATAATGACACAAGAGTATCTGGTGATGTGTGCTAAACTGCTTCCAGTATAGTCTATGGACAGTCTACCCACTGGAAATTTGTTTTTTAAAAAACAATTTTCTCATGGTCCAGTGATGTCTAGCACTGATACTAACTCTTTCCATTTACACACGTCAATACAGCTGCAGAACACCAATGAGAAGAGGAAATGGTTCATAAAGGGTCAAATACGTGTTCTTTGTTGCTATTTCATATGGCTTTCACAATTCTCTGATTGATGTAACATTTGTCACAGAGCGGGAGCCAGCCAGCAATTAGCAGTAGGACTGGATATCAGCGGAGCTACTAAAGAGTGAAGTGTCAGTAATTCGTGTGTTCAATGCTTCCTTCTGCATGGTTAGTAGGGACAGTCAACAGGTACTGCTAGTGTATTGGTGGACTTTTAGATTCCACATATAAGTGTTCAAAGCTTCCACATCTAGGTAGTCAAAAAATGTCTCTTTCTTTAGAAATTGTACTCCATGCATATATTACTTTCAAGTCTGTTTAAAGTCCCTTGAGGATTTTCAATTCTCATGAAAATCCTAGGCATAAAGAAATCCAAGGGAGCGGGACAAATTCTTTAGTACCCAATTCTTTTAAACTTCATGCTGTCATGTACTTGAGCCTCACCTACCATTTCCACATCCTTCAATCTCCTCCCCCCACCAACCGCTATAAACTTTGTTCAATATGCAAGTATAAGCTTCAGACACTGACTCCTACTGTTGCCTGACCCTTTTTAAGGTTAATGTTTAGATTAATAATCAATTGATCTGACTGCAATAAAATTCTTCCCCCCAGAAACAGGCTACACAGAATTCACACTATGGAATTCAATATTTTGTGGGGCATTTCAGGGGAGGTAACAAGGCTACTCGCGTTAAGGTGAAAAATAAACCTTACATGCCTTTATTAAAATAATAGTGAAATCTAGAAATAATCCAAAGTCATACAGCAAAATAAATACAATGCAGGGTCAGGGTAATCCGAGGTATCATTCTATGTATAAGCTTTAGAATTGCATGCTCACAACCTAAGTTGATGACTTGGTTGTAATTTTTTTTTAAAGAACCAACTCTATTTCTGGTATGAAGTGCCCAAAGGTACAAGTCCCCTAATAAGTTAAAGGGTCAAGTAGAAAAAAAGTAGACAGCAATGGAAGAGGCCTAGGAAAGACCACAGTACCTTCCTAATTACAAAGTTCTCCATGGCCATATGTAGCATCTTTACTAGTATAATTCTGAGCTGTACGTAATTCTATATATTAACACGCTTACATGTAGGACTACCATTTCAGCACTTGATCATACCATCCTCCTGCTTACGTGGATTTGCGATTATTCCGTATTCCTTGTGACAACACTTACCGGAACATTCTAACTCCTACAATTGAACAAACTCTTCTTAGTTCCCAAAATCTAAAGGTAACCCTAGATGTGTGCCATGTGAGATGGACTACTTAACCACACTTACACTAATTTATGCTCCAGCTAATATCTTACAGGATACAGGCTTGTAGGTTTCTTGCATTAACAGCAGCACAGAAAAGAAGACAAGACAATGCATATAATGGGTTAAATATCATGAGGGAAACTTGCCCTAAGGGCTACACTGTTCCTCACTTCTTTACAATCCTTTGATATCATTCCTGTAATACGATTCACAAAATCATGAGCCATTTTATTATAGGCTATCACTATTAGATTATTTAATGTAATTTTATGTAAGGACATGGGGAAGAGGATTCTCACTTTAAACTGTATCAACTTCAACTTATTTGAGATATGTTGCTCGTGTCCATTCAACATAGGTGCGTGTGCTCACCACAGGCACAGGTGCCATAAGATTTTCCCTCAGCAGTATCTGTAGGGGCCTGGATCTCAGCACCCCCTGAAGTGGTGACCACATGCCACGCCATACAGAGCACTCCCAGGCCCCTCCCTCCTCAGTTCCTTTTGCTAGGAGACTGACAGTAGGGAAAGAAGGTGGGAGGTTGAACAGACACGAACACCACATCTCAAAGAATACCAGTTCCAGAAACAGGTAACTGTCTTTTCTTCGAGTGCTTGTTTATGTCTATTCAACATAGGTGACTGCTAGCAGTGTTCGACGAGGCAGGTAGGAGACGCAGGAACATGCAAATTGCAAAACAGCTCTACCAAAGGCTGTATCACTTCTCACATGGTGTGAGATCATGTAGTGGGCTGTGAAAGTGTGCACCGATGACCATGTTGCCGCCCAACAGATTTTGTGTATTGAGACATTCACCAGAAAGACTGCAGATGAAGCCTGAGCCCCAGGTCAAATAAGCCTTGACCAAATCCGGGGCTGAACCTGCTAGGTCATAGCGCATACGGATGCAGGTGGTGATCCATCTGGGATGATACCAGATGGCCATTCATCCTACCTGCATAGACCAGGAACAGCTGTATGGACTTACAGAAGAGCTTCGTTCTTTCCAGGTAGAAGGCCAGGGCTCTTCTGACATCTAGAGCATGCAGACATCATTCCTCATAGGTCATGAGACTTTGGGTAAAACACCGGAAGATGTCTTAGCCCATGTGAAATGCCAAAACTATCTTCAAGAGGAATACCAGGTCCAGCTTGAGCTGCACTTTATCTTTGAAGACAACAGCATATGGTGGCTCCAATGTTAGTGCTCATAGCCTCCCCTGACCGATGTAATGGCAATGAAAAAGGTCACCTTAAATGACAGTAGTGAAAGAAGGCAAGTGGTCAATGACTCAAACAGAGAACCGGACCTCACTCACTGGGCGTGCCAAGGGAGGCTCTGAGGCTCTGGCAACAGAATAAGCTGTCTGGGGATGAACCTAGAAACCCCAGGGAATCCAAGGGCACCAATGTGCTTGTCACTGCTGCTGAGGCCAAGGGGTGCCATCTGTGACACCATGTGGTACTTCTCTGACTGCGGTGCTGAGGGCTGCCCCAGGGGCAAGAAAGCAGAGTCTGAGACGGCACCTGCGGAGCAGACACTGGTGGAGGCCCATGATCCAGAGAGTGCCCTACGCTCCCGTGGTGCCAAGATCCTGATGCCGATGGTAATCTTGATGACTGAGTACAAGGCCTGAAGCTTCTGGTAAGCAGGCTCCTCTGGTCCCTTGAAGTGCTATGAGTGCTTGACGGACAGCGCTGGGAAGGTGAACTCTGGTGCCAGGACACAGATCTAGACTAGTACAAGTGGGTATGGAGACCAGAGCTACTCGGCGCCAGAGAGTAGCGGCACTGAGGGAAGCAGAGTTGCAGAGAGAGCAAGTAGTAGAGCCTGGTGCGGTGAGAACCGTATGGGGAATCACTCTCTCTATAATATCACCGCAGCCGTAGAGCATGTGCCTCCAAAAGGTCTGTGCTCCAAAGTATGGGATGCCAGTGACTCAGCATGACTTTGTGGGGAGACCTGTACTATCCTGGTAGGACTAAAGGGGGGCCTCCTGTCCGGGCATACCTATGAGCACAAGTGTTGTGCACTCGGAGATGAAGTTGTAAGTGGCGACTTCTCCTTGTGACTGGGCGCAGTCAGCCCCACTGACAATGGTACCAGCATGGTGAGAATGTTCTGCCTCTGGCATGGATGTGGGCTATACATCCAAGGCGGTCAGCAGTGACTGGGTCAGACTGGGGTTATCTGCCTGCACCAGGTATTTGTCCTTGGAACGTTCCAAACACACAGTCCCCTTTCTTGGCCTTTTCCCTTCCAACTGAAGGGCCATCCTTGGCAGCCTTCTTAGGCTTGGTACCTGAAAATACCTGAGTGCAGTTCTTGCTATGCTAAGGAAAACTCCATGAGGAGTGCTCTTAATCGAACACCCCTCTCTCTTACTTCCGTGCAGTGAAAAGAAGTGCAAATTTTGCACTTGGAGGAAATATGGGATTCACACAAACAATGAAGGTACGTGGGCCACTAACTGGCATAGGCCTGCGACATGCAGCACAGGCTTTAAAACCTGGGGAATGGGGCATGCCCAGCACCCAGGCTAAGTCCCAACCAGGGATTAACTATTAACTGCTCTACTAATGCTAAAAGGTAAATATTTACAGTCGAACAGTGGGAATGACCAATGCTACAGCTAAGTCTGGAGCAACGTGTTCCAAGCACCATCACTGGCAGCAAAAGGAAACTGAGGAGGGAGAGGCCTATATTGAGCAGCATGTGCCAGGTCCCTCCAGGTACTGCTGAGGGAAAATCTTCCGGCACCAATGCACGTGGTGAGCACGCACACCTACGTTGAATGGACATGAGCAAGCATTCGAAGAAGAAAAATGTAATCTTGTACATTACCATTATGGTTTGTTGTATGCTTCTCTTCCATATACGTATGTTTGAAATCCTAAATGCTCCCAGACACTGAGATAATGGTTTGAGTTTCCATTTGTCACCCTCACATCCTTGTCTGAATAGCATCCTGAAGTTTATGGCTCATTTAAGGAAGAAAAACATTTTATACTTTTATACTTTTAGTGCTGTTGTATTTACATTTTTATATTAAATGACATGAAGTTGTGTTAATTTAATAGCCCACTGGAAGGTGGACTAATGGTACTAGCAAAAGAGTCAAGTATAGTGAAATCTTGTATTAATGCCCCACAATATTGATCTATATATCAAAGAAGTCTCACTTTTAAACCTCTACTCAATGAAGACTGTACATCATGTCAAATTGTGTAGTGGTTTTGCATAGGGATGTACCCAATTAATCGGCAGCCCAGCCCAGCAGGAGCAGCTGCCCACCTGTGGGATACAGTTAAGCAGTTAACTGATTAAACAGGATTTTACAACCATAGTTTTACAATGTAAAAATATACGTTTTTAGAGACTAAGATTTCCAACTAGTTAGGTAGATGATTGGCAAAATAAGAATTGTTGGGCAGAATACTCAGCAAATGTAAATTAGTAGTCATTCAGACACCACTGTTCTCTCTCATTCCAATGGGTGTGAAGCGGAATCGAGGGATGGGCTGTGGCTGCATCCTGACTGTTGCATGAATAGACACAGGGCACATACATGCCTCCAAAAGACATTTCTAATCCAAAGAGTCCAATCTTACAAAGATGAAACACATACACAACTACACTGGAATTTATACCAACACATACTTGAAGATCTGATTATCCTAAAATGACCTCTGGAATTTGGATAATGGCTCAGTGTTAAGTAACTTCTATACATACCAAATATCTTTAGGTGGAAAACAGAGAGATACAGAAAACTTGTATCTTGTGCTTACTGCATATCCAGGGCTGAGTTAATCACACTGATTCCAAATCAACAGCTTCAATCAGCAAACATAAATAAAACAAGTCTCCTGAATTACCTACAATTTGCCAGACTTTTCTGAATTGTCTAACTTCTTTATGTAAAAGAGCCCACTGAAGAACCCTAAATTTTTAAATTAAAAATGGTTAAATCAACTCATTGCATTTCATCTGATGAAGTGGGTTTTACCCATGAACGTTTATGACCTAATAAATCTGTTAATCTCTACAGGCATGTGTCTATACTGGAGAGTTAGTTCAAAACAACTCCACTTATTTCAAAACAACAAGGCAAGCGTCCACACTACCAAGCCTGTTATTTCAAAATAATGGGATGATTATTTCAAAATAACAACTCCTCCTTGTGTAGAAGAATAAGCTTATTTCAAAATAGTTATTTCAGGAGTATTTATTTCAAAATAACCTAGTAGTGTAGACATAGCCTAAGGTGTCACATGACTCCTTGTTATTTTTGCAGAAACAGACAAACATGGCTATCCCTCAGACCGTTGATACATGGTAAATTGTGGCTCTCTGAGATGAAAGAGTCACTCATGCGGCCTACCCTAGCTTGCTTTTCGCTGCATTAGGTAAATGAGCATGTTCTCTCTCTACTCTAACTGGACACATGAAAAATCAACTTTTTACAAGATTTCTGCATAAATTTTAGATTTTGATACTATTATAATAAAAATAGTAATAATAATAATAATAATCAAGGTGTATCATTAACGACTATTCTAATAACAATGCCTCGATATATTGTTAATAAAACTTTGTTCTTTGGATAGAAAGCACTGTAAAAGTGAGATCTCAAAGTAACTTACAAATATTACTGAATAAAGTACCGTAACACCCTAATGAAACGGGCATCAATTCTCTGGATTTTACATATACAGAAAATAAGCACAAAGGTTAAGTAACTCCTCTGAAGTAAAAAAGGCTATCACAGAACTTGCAATAGAACTTGGGAGTTCCTGGGATCTGTGCTTTATAGAAACACTGTCAACTTAAGTTTTCTAAATTAACTAATGTTTTAAGATATTCTATTTTCTGATACAGTATACTTAAAATACATTCTCTTTTGTTGCTGTTTTATGTTACTTTTTGAAGAAGGAAAATCCAAAAGCAGCACTCCAAAAGCAGCAATGCCTTCCTCATCCTTCCTGCTTTGGGCATATTCCTGCCTACTGAATTTCTGCTTCAGCTTCACAATCCAGGAGAAGGGTGTGCATCAATGCAGTGAAACCAAGTACAGGAAAGTACTATAGAATGTCAAGGAAAACAGTCTGGGAAAAGTTTCTCTCTCCAAGTAATATTAGTAACAACAGTAGGTATTAATTGTTCAAATGGAAGTGAACTTGATAATGTCCCTTTAACCTCAAAATCATTCTATTTTTAAGTTCTCCCACCCTCAAAGTTCCAACTGTGCTGCTTTTTAATTTCTTTATTCCTACAAAACAGAAGACTTATTGAATGTTAGTCAAAAGGGGTCTCCTCAAGTCTGGACAAGGAAAAGAATTATCCCCCATGCTCTCAGAAGCACTTTAAAATGCAGAAAAATCAGCTCAAGTAATAAATAGCTAAAATCTATCAGGCTGCATGCAACAGTTGTCACTTTAGTTAAATAAAATTACTGGAATCTATTTTATAGGACACAAAGATAATCTACCCAGCTGTGCACATACGTAAATACAGCCAAACCCTACACCACAAGGCTTGATACTCTTCTCCATTATATGACCCTAAATTACAAGATCTGATGTGAGCTCTTCTGATCTCCACTACCTAAACCCAACCCATGTTCTCTATTCATTAGGCAGACAAAAGCAACTAAGGGTGCGTCTACACAGCACCCTAGACTTGAAATAAGATACACAATTTGCATAGTGGAAATTGCATATCTTATTTCAATTGAATTTTGAAATAGCGTATTTCAAATTTTGGTGCATCTACACAGCACCAAATTTTGAAATAATGCGCTATTTCGAGACATCCCTTAACCCTTGTGGAACGAGGGTTACAGCGATGCCGAAACAGCACGTCCGCTATTTCGAGACCTATCTTGAAATAGTGGGCGCATTCAAAAGACACTGGGTATCCCAAATAGCCCCGCTGTGTAGACTTACCCTAAGATAAGAAAGCCAATTTGCAATGCAACTCACTACAGACTAGGGCTCCAATTTCTCAAAACTCTTCCTAGAAAAGATATTAAAAACTGAATAAAGATTAAGGTGATTTGTAAGTTAAAGTAAATTCTGTTTGTCCAAGTTAGGACAAGCAAAATAGTAACTGGCTGCAAGAGATATTACAAACCCCTCTGTACATCACATTCAAAAACAGGTTTTAGAAATATGGGTCAAGTTTTGGAATGCAGAGTCACATTTATGGATATTTTCATTCCAGCATTTGCACTATTAGTTTATTAAATCAATACGACTACCCAACTCATATTATTGACCTTCCTATGTTAAAATGCTAATCAAATTGTAGACCTTTGCACACCTGAAGACTGACAAAATCCTGTGTTGGAGGATAGCATTAGGCTTTCAGTCACTGGCTTAATCTTCTGCTCATCACTGCTTCCGTCGTCTGAATTCTGGTCATCATTTTCTCCTTCATCTGATGAGGAGGAACAGGTGATGTCTTCCTTCTGTTTCTTAGAAATTCTTTTTTTCTCTTTCAAGTTAGCCTTTTTATTCTCTTTAGCAGACCCCTTTTTACTCTTTTTTTGGTCTTCATAAGGCTCCTCATCAGAAGAGGATGAGTCATTCTGTTCTTTCTTGGAAGTTTTCTTTTTGTGGCTTACTTTTTTCTTTTCTTTAGCTTCCACTCTTCTTTTATTTCGTTTAACATCTTCAGAAGAACTCTCCTCTTTCTTTGGGGATTTATCAGCATCTGAAGATGAATCATTCTGCAACTTCTTTGATATTCTCGCTCTCAAATTTCTCTCTCTTTTTTCCTCAACAGCCACTTCATTTTTACTTTTATTTTCAGAGAAAATGCAACTCTCTTTCTCCGGGGACGATTTATCTCCATCAGAAGAAGAACCATCTTTTTCTTTCTTGTAACTTTTCTTTTTCAAATTTTCTTTTACTTCTGTTCCTTTTTTATTTTTGGTTTTGTCTTCTGAAGAATCACAACTCTGCCCCTTCTCTGCAGAATTCTCAGTTCCATCCAAAGAAGAATTGTCCTGTAATTTTCTCTTTTTCAAATCTCTGTTCTTTTCTTTTTCTTCTGCTCTCTTTTTATCATCAGAAGAAAGGCAACTCTCCTCTTTCTCTAAAGATGATTTCTCAGTATCAGATGTTTCATCATGCTTCCCCTTTGATGTTTTTTCTTTTAAATCTCTGTTTTTTTCACTGACTGCTGTCCCCTTCCTAACTTTATCATCAGAAGAATGACTTGTATCCTCTTTCTCTGGGGATGATCTCTCACCATCATCAGATGATTCAACCTGCTGCTTCTTCAAATTTATCTTTTTCTTACTAGTAGATCCTTTTTTACTCTGTTCACTTTCAGAAGAATCATAATTCTCTTTTTTTCTGGGGTATTTCTTTTTGGCTTTTTTTGCAGACTCTATTTTACTCAACCTCTTTATCTCTCTTTCTAACTCTGAATCATAATTGGAAGAATCTGAAGGGTTCTGTCGTTTCTTTTTTGCAGAAGTGGAGCCTTTAGCTGATTTGCCTTTTTTGGCATCTAAATCTGAACCAGAAGTAGAGCTTTTTCTTTTGCGCTTTCCATTCTCATACTTCAACGGTTGTTTTGTTAGATCATTAAAAGCATTCTTCTGAACATTACTGTATGTTTCACTATTGCTATCAATATCTGAGGAACTATGACTCAACATAGCTACATTTTTAAGGACTGCTGGCATCTCATCTGAACCTGAACTTTGGTCCAATAGGTCTGATTGTTTGGATTTAGAAAGCTTATTAGGTTTAGGATGATCAGTAGTACTGTCAGAAGAATTTCTTTTATCTTTTTTTCTCCTTGACTGGGTTGATGATTTTTGCTTGCGCTTTTCACAATAAGCATCATTGCTGTCCTCTTCTGAATTAGATGTTAAAGGATTTATGTCTGTTTGACGCCTCAGAGGTGTGGTCTTCACACGTGGGGACCTCCTGAGATCAGATTCCTCTATAAAGGGGACACTTATATTTTCAGGTGAGTGTTCATTACCAGTGTAATGATTTTCTTTTCCAGAATCACAGTTTTCTGCCTTGGGTGTTACCTCAGCATTCTTCTCTCTCTTTACTGGATTATTGTCTTGATCTTCAGCTTTAACTGGAGAATCAGAAAGGGAGACAGGAGTCAGTTTTACAAACAATTCTTTTCTTACTTTAGCTGACGATTTTAACTTAGTACCTCCTTTAATGTCTTTTGAAAGTGTAGTACATTTTATATTCACATTTACTGTCTCCAACTCTGTTGCTGTATTTCCATCACCCTGTTCATCTGATGCACTCTGAGTTTCCATAGCGGATTCTAGAGTCTCAAAAATATCTTCAGGGACTGATGAAGGAACAGACACAATATCCATGTCTAAAGCCTCAGTACTATTTGGTTCATACTGAGGTGCTTCCTTTGTCTCAGACTCTTTATCTTCACTGCTAATATTCTTTTTTTGTGTTGATGGAACATTTTGGTCCATAGGCTTGTTGTCAGGCTGTTCTGACACAGCTTTTTTCACTGACTTTACAACATCCTCTTTCAACTCTACATGTTCCTTCCTTTCATCTCTTTTCACCTCATTTTTTTCTGGTTTAATATCAGGATTTTTTTCTTTGGTATTCTTCTCTTTGATTTTAATATCCAAAGCTTGAATCTCTCGAGTCAGACCTTCTTCTAATGCTAAATGAGTTTTTTTTATGTCACTCAACACAGATTTAAAAGCTTTCAGTTGACGTAGCTGTATAGTAGGGTTTATTTCTGAATTTTCTGCTGCTGTTTTCAAAAAACTTACAAAACTAGCATTCATATTAGTTGTGGTCTCTACAAGTTTTTTTGTCTTTTTAAGTAAGTCTTTTGGCACCACTAGTGCTTTATAGGAATAGGTTAAAGAACCAGAATATGAGTCATCTAATTTCTTTTCTTCTCCATTACAATTTGAAATATTTCTCTTTGGAGAAAATTTAAGTGTATGATCATATATTTTACTTTTTTCATTCTCAACTTTGATCTTCTTTTTGTTTTGTTGCAATAACTGTTCTAAATTTTCAAAAACACTGTCACATGCAGTGACCAAGTCCAACAAAGGTTCTGGGTGGCAAATGTAGCAATGCCATTGGTTATTTTCATCCATTATGGCTGACAGCTCCTTTCGGCCCAGGTTCCGCAAAATGCACTTTTTGCAGAAGGCATTATGGCAAAAGTCGCAGCAGATTAAGTTTCCACCTTCAGCACACCATCTGAAATGATGATTGGGAAATGTTAAATGCTACCCCAAAACAAACTGCATTAATTGTTCAGACAAATAAAGTTTAATTAACAACTTTTAAAGTTTGATTTAAACAGTCATAATATTAAAATGTAGTTACTAATCAAAGGCAAAAGCTTCACTTCAAAAGACAGCAAGCAGATATTTACTAATTTAGATTATTAAAGCATGATAATTAATAAAAGACTTTGAAAGGCAATAGATTAAAGTGTTCAGCTAACAGTTCAGAAAACTTCAAATATATTTCCAAAAACCCTTGCCCAGCCTCCATATATTAGCAGGAGAACAGAAAATATTACCACATGAAAGAAACCTAAAGTCTTCCCCATTCAGTACAAGAACTACAAGAGCACTATCTTTGGTTGCAAAATGATATAACCTGCACCTCTCTTTCTGACCTACATCACAGATACAGAGCTACTGAGGCCCATTTTGGAGGAATTCATGAGGTACTGGGTGGGGAGTAAGGTGTCCTGAGCCATGTATACCCAGTGTATATAGGAGGAACAAATTCTTTTTTAAACACATCTGGAACACAGTGTGTGTGACCAAGACTGGAAAGTAAACAGGACAGAAAAACCTATTCTTGGCTCACCAGACATAATTGCTAGACAGATGCAAAGTTCTGAGTGGACTGTATCTTGACACTAATATGAGACAATGTAGCCTCTGACTGACAACGTAAGAGCAAGTGAGGGTTTTAGCTTCCACCTTTTATTTATTATATATTTTTGTATTGGTCTATAAACTGCAAACCCACTAAATATAAATATATGTTTATATTTTAGTGAGTTTGCAGTTTATAGACCAATATATCAAATTTTCTCTGGGACAGTTAGCTTCAGTGCCCCATTGCTACCTAGGGGATAACGAGCAGAATCTGCTCATTTCCAATGTGATGTTGCAAATTATACATAAACTAATGTTTAGGGTGTAGTCATGTGATGTGTGACTCTGACCAACAGGGCTAATTACTTGATTTCCTTATGTTTTCCTAGGTTGTACTAAAATTTAAAATTCAAATACCATAATATTATGGGTCTGTTGGTTGCACAGTGACATTTCATAATTGATTTAACTAATTAGGGTAATATTACGGAGGCGTTTACATACTTACCTGCACTGTTCATCCATTCCATCTGAATCACGGCTAATGTCATCGCTCATATAATATTTGAAGCAAGTCTGCAAGGAAATAGTTGGACAAAGTATTTTTTCAGTTCAAGTCAGATGCAATTTAATAAATCTTTATGATTTCATCTAATGAATACATTAAAGTCAGACTCTTAAAAAATGTTCTTAGAATTTCAGATTACAGTCTATACATGAACACTAGAAACCTCTTTAAAATGTTTTCTCTCATTTTCACCTACAGTTTACAAATCTGAACCTAAGCTTGGCAAAATTTTCCAAAGATACAGCAGCTCTTAAACAATGACTTCTGAACAATAGTACAAGAGTTATTTGAAAATTAAATATATTTGCCTTCTTTTGAAGGCCACAGGTTTTTTGTATTATAATACTTACAAGTTGAATATTACTTTTTATATTCAGTTAAGGTCTACACTTATGTATAAATAGCTACATGGTGAGGAGTGTTAAAAAAACCCACAGCCTTTACTAACATAGCTAAACCAACAAAACCCTCAGTGTAGCTGCAGCTATGTTAATGGAAGAAGGCTTCTAATGTCACTTGGAGAAATGGTGTTCCCCCACAGAAGAAAAATTTCTTTTGGAATAGGTATTCTGTATACAAGCAGGCTATGCTGGCATAGGTGAGCCAACACTGGCTCTGCAGTCCAGACATAACTACAGATGGCTTCTTTTTAAATACTGGGACAATCAACATCACAGTAAGAGTGAAAATTACATATCTCCACAGAAATGCAGAATTTTACTCAATCAATTGTTTCAACTTCATGTGGTTGATGATAGCAAAACAACAATTAGTATAGGAACAGAGTTTATGAAATTTAAATTTAAAGCTTTTTAAATAAGATTTGTGTGCTACGAAAGGCTGCTACATATTCGACTACAAGCAACATGTACTACAGCAAGTTTAGTATGTGACTATAAATGAGATTATTTATACACAGAATTGTGTGGCTACTATTCTCATCACTCAGTAAGAAATAGGAACACATGGCCACCTGATTAGAAGCAATGACTGCTATTCCTGAACTTGTTAAATCAAATTCTGAAGTCCTTATTCAGTCTTATTTAAGTAGTGGTTCAGTAATTTATCAGTTGTCCTTAATGAGGGATGACTGAAGATTGTAAACCAAATTCTGCCCTCATTTATATAAATTGCCTTCACAGCTTGGGGGGGGGCCACGAAGGGGGGAAGATGCACCCTCACCTGGAATACAGAGTTCAATACCTGCTTGTTCTAACTCAAAAATAGTTACAGCAAAGACAGATGATTCAGAAATTAACAAGAACAGCTAGAAAATAGGAAAACTTCCACATTATGAGATACTGAAAAGTCTCAAACTATTTACCTTAGTTAGGACACTAATAATACAGGCATAGAAAATAACGAAAGAATTCTTGATCTGATCCCCTCTCTCATCTATTTATATATTTTAGAGATGTGTGTCTGTAAATCTGTGTCTGTGAGGGAGTCTATTCAAGAACTCCTAAACTGTAAGAGCTAGGAATACCAAATTTGGTAAGCCGCTTCCTCTTATCCTGACAAAGCAAGGTCAGCATTTGTTTGTGCCAAGAAAACAAAGCACTAGGAATGGGACTATTTTCCATAACATGCAAAGGGAAAGGCACGTGATACTGGGAGTGGCCCACAGGGGAGAGCTATACTGCAGAAGGACCACTGGGGGCAGCCACACCACCAAGCAACTAGCCAACAGGGATGGGGGCTCTACCATCTTACCTGCCACCAAACCAGGTAAGTAGCCCCCTCTGTCCCAAACTCCGCAGCACTTGGCCACATCCCCTGGTGGCTGGGAGAGCTGGGGGGGGGGGGGAGAAGAGGCAGAAGACCCATGCCAGTAATGGAGGGGCTGGAGGGGAAGACAGAAGGTCTATGCCAGCCTGGGAGAGGTGGTGGAGGGACTGGGGAGTGAGACAGAAGGCCCAATAACCAGTAGAATTTGCTGCCATAAGACATAATCAAAATTGAGAGTTTAGTGACAAGTTCTGGAAAGGATTCAGAGCTCTCCTGGAGTTTGGAAGCAACACTCCCTGTGGACAAGTTATTCTGTAGCTACTTTCTATAGAATATTTGTAATTTCATCAAAAGCAGTTAGTACTGGTCCACTGTCAGAGTCAGGATACTGGACAAGATGGACCTCAGTTCAAATCCAGTGTGTCAATTCTTAAGGATATAGTGATCAACTAAAATACCAAAAATCCAAATATTGCCGAGACCACAAACCCTTATATGCCACTGCAGCAGCTTGAAGGCACTGACACAACAAGACAAGGTTGAATTTAAGCCACCCTCCTTCAAAGGCTTTCACATAGGGACATGATGGAACGGACATAGCCTGGAGATGATCTACCCATAGTGGTCAGTGCTACAGAATTCTGGATTGTGGCACAGCCCACATATAGCCAATGGGAAAGCTGCCATAAGTTAGAAGGGACTAAGTTGTTGCTCTAATTTATATCAGGGCTGTTTGAGCCCCAAGCAGCTGCCTAATTCCAATGGTGCAAAGAAGCCTTTAAAGTCATTTTTTCTTCCTCACCTTGGTTCTGAGCCTTCTGTGCTATGCCTCTTAGGAGAAGCTGACTATGATCTGGAGCCCATTATAGCACATAACACTATAAACACCAAAATTACAGTAGTTTTACGATATAGTCCAAATTCATTAATTCTTTTAAAATAAATTCTGAAGAAACCACAATAAATTAAAGATTTGCGGTATATAAGCTTTATACAAGTAAACTTCACATTTTAAATTTTTTTTTCCTTTTTCTGATATCAGTTTGTAAAGTTTAACAGGTTAATAAGAGAAAACAATCTACACAAAACACAAGGGGTGACAGAGGTTGTTTTTTTTTTAATAAGAAGGCACATGAAATACCATACACTGTTTATTACATACCTTACAGATAAGGACTTTCAGTGTAGGATGTCTATAGATTGAATCCTTTTGAAAATGGTTCACCTGTTGCCCACAGGCTGTACAGCTTACAATTCCATGCAGTCCTTCCTCTATAGAGGATTATAAACCACATATTAGGTTTTTTTTTTTTTAAGAAACCTATAAACAACTAATGTGTTTCCTTCTTAAAACATTTTGGTTTGTCAAATTTTTGTTTACCTGAAAACCCACTCTAATGCTATACCACGCATCTTTAAAGGAAGCCTTCTATTTCACTGATGTCTTTTAAAGGCTAATTAAAAGGTTTTTGGTCACCATCTACTTTCTGGATAAAATTCACCCAGGGGAAAGAAAACCTTCCTTTGTGACATTATGCATGTGGATTAAACTGTTATTTTATGAGGGCACACCTGACTTGCCAATAAAAACACATTTAATCATGGTTCTACATTGTACATTAATATCCCACAACTTTCAGTTATTCTCCATAAAATACTACTGCAGTTTATAAATAAACATTTTAACTATATTTCCTTCCAGTTTTTTTAATTAATTTTTGAATGAGAAATAAGGAAAACAAGTCTATGAAACAAGTTAAAAATATAAATAAGAATCCTTTTTTGATGTCATCTGAAACTCTTGCATTATGTAGTATCAAAATAGATTAAGACAATTCTTTGCAGCAATTGTACAAGACCTCCAGACCATTCTGGTCAAAACACTGTTTGGAAGTTCACATTATCTTGTCATCTTCAAACGTTGTCTGTATTTAAAATGATAGTTTGACAAAATATTCCTACAATGGGAGTAGCAACTGCTCCAATTTTCCAGTTGGTTTAGTCCTGTTTACTGTGGTAGGACTTCCACCTGCAGTGGGGTCTTTTAGAACAAACTGCTGAATTTGACATTTTTTATTCTTACTTAAAAGCAGTAACACTGCCATGAAAAATGGGAAGCCACCTGAGAAACCTCACAGTCACTGTTTTAAGCTGGTATCACGCAGTAAAGCAGGAGAAGGCTGCCAGGTGCTTTATCTCAACTGCAGTATGCCTGCATCATCAGCTCAGGAGGCTGTGATTCCAAGAATGAGACTTTGTTCAAAGCCTTTAAAACACACACACAGAATCAAGCAAATACCAAAAAGAGTTCAGGAACCTACTGAACTTTTCCAAAATGACATACAAACTATTAGCAAAAATTCAGAGATTTTGAAAATGAAAACAGATACTTAAAAGGACTGAGAACCTGTTAGGCTTAAGTAAAGAGAAATAAACTTTACAAAGCAAGATGAAAATAACAGACCCCTCGTTCAGAGCCAGAAATATTCAGCTGCTGGGTACAGAGAGGGTTAACTGACTTGAAAAAAGGGAGTTACTCACCTCGTACAGTAACTAGTGTTCTTTGAGGTGTGTCCCCCCCGTGGGAGCTCCACGCAAGGTGTAGGGATGTCCTGGAGCCATGGAGTGGAGCTTTTTCAAGTAGTGTCTGCAAGTTCCTCTTCAGTTCCTCTTTTCCATTCAAGTAATTAGGACTCCGAATAAAGGGGAGGGAGGGTCATGGAGCACCCACTGGGACATACACCTCCAAGTACAGTCGTTACTGTATGAAGTGAGTAACTCCCTTTTCTTCTTCAGGTGATTTCTCCGTGGGTGCTCCACACAAGGTGACTAGCAAGCAATATCCAACAGGATGGTGGGAATCGGAATCACTGCTTAGAGACTGTAGATACCACCATAGCCAGTGCTGAATTGGCAGCCAATTGTGGCATAATGGCGTAATGCCTAGAAAAAGTATGGTCTGAGGACCAGGTGGCTGCCCTGTAAAGGTCTTTAAGTGGTATGTTGGTAATGAAGGCCGTGGAGGTTGCAGCTGCACGAGCAGAGTGTGCCTTCAGAGGAGTTGGCAAGGGCTTGTTGCTGAGGGCATAGCAACGTAGTATGCAGGATGAGACCCATTTGGAAATACGTTGCATTGAGATAGGCGCGCCCTTCGCGTGTGGTTCATATCCACTGTACAAGCGTGAAGATTTATGGAATGACCGTGTTCTGTCTATATAGAAGGCCAACGCTCATCGTATGTCGAGTGTGTGGAGCATGGCATCCCTGGCAGATGCATAAGGCTTCGGAAAGAACGCTGGTAGCACTATAGGTTCGTTGATGTGGAAGGACGTGAACACTTTGGGTAAAAATGTTGGATGTGGGCATAACGTGACTTTGTCCTTAGTGAAGACTGTATACGGCAGGTCTACGAAGAGAGCCCCTATTTCATCAACCCTCCTTGTGGAGGTGAGGGCTGTAAGGAACTGCACCTTCATTAGTAAAAACTGAAGTGGGCAAGTGGCCAAGGTTTCAAAAGGGGGTCTCATGAGACAGTCTAAGATAAGATTTAGATCCCACGTAGGAGGAGGGGCCCTGACAGGAGGAAAAAGGTTTTGGAGACCCTTCAGGAATCTTCTCGTTGTGGGGTGTGCAAATACGGATGAGCCATCTATGCGTTCATGAAGAGCTGATGTCGCTGCAAGGTGTACCTTCACAGAGGGATCTGATAGACCCCCGGTTTTAAGATAATGTAGATACTTGAGACTCTGGAGGAGCGGTGCGGTGCAAGGATCCGTGTGGGACAAATGACACCAGGCTGAAAATCTTTTCCATTTTTGCATGTAGGTAGCCCTGGTGGATGGCCTTCTGCTCTATAGGAGGATTGCTTTTACATGATCTGAACATAGGAATTCCATTCCCTGGAACCAGAGAGGAGCCACACGTGAAGTGTCTGTGGTTGGAGGTGGAATAATCTGCCCCTGTCGTGAGATAGATGTCATGACAGGATGGGAGAGGATATGGCAAGACCACAGACATTGCGTGCAGAAACGGGAACCAGGTCTGTCTGGCCCATGATGGTGCTATTAGTATGACTAGAGCTTCGTCCATCTGGATTTTGTGCAGAACTCTGGGTATGAAAGGAATGGGCAGGAAGGCATAGTGCAGTGGCTCATTCCAACGGATGAGGAAAGCATCACCCTGAGATCCCTTGCCCAGGCCAGCTCTCGAGCAAAACCGAGAACACTTGGTATTGTTGGGAGTCGTGAAAAGGCCTATAGTTGGGACTCCCCAGCGGTAAAAAATGGAGATGAGTATGGCCGGGTATAATTCCCATCCATGGTCGGAACTGAAATTGCAACTCAAGGCATCCACCCAAACATTGTTTATTCCAGGTAAGTATGAGGCCTTCAGGATGATACCATGATGGATGCACCAATTCAAAAGGCAGATTGCTCTGGCGCACAGTGATGGGGAGTGGGCTCCTCCCAGTCTATGTAAAACATGGCTGTCATGTTGTCGGTAAGTATGTGAACAGTCTGGTCAGCAATGAGGGGAAGGAAATGGTTGCACATATTCCTCAGTGCCCTGAGCTCGAGAAGGCTGATATGTAGTGAGGACTTGTGTGTTGACCCTCTGCCCTGAACAGCGTGTTGAAGGAGATATGAGCTGGGATGCACAAGGGAGGCATCTGTGATGATCTGCCTAGATGGTTCAGGCTGGTTGAAGGGGACGCCTGTTAGAAGGCTGGTGGGAATTGTCCACCATATAAGTGAGTACAGCACCTTCTTTGGGAGCATGACCTGTTTGTTCAGGTGGGGAGGCCAGGCCTGTAAACTGACGCTAGCCAGTGTTGTAGGGCTCTCAAGTGGAGGTGAGCATATTGCATGACATAGGCAGTAGCAGCCATGTGACCCATTACTTGGAGGCAGGTAAGAACGGTAGTGGTAGGAGTGGCTAGTAATATCGTCACCAGGTTGCATAGTGCTGAAAACTAGTGAAGCAGAAGATAAGCTCTGGCAGTCAACAAATCAAGTGGGGTCCCAATGAACTCTACTCCCTGTGTGGATAGCAGGGTCGATTTTTGCTCATTTATTAGGAGGCCCAGACAGCTGAAGATCTGCATGGTGTTGGAGATCATGTCGGCAGCAGCCCCGAGATCGGCCTTTTATAAGACAGTTGTCTAATTATGAGAAGATGATGATGCCATGTTGACGCAGACAGGCTGTGACTATGGCCAGGACCTTTGAGAAGACCCTGGGGGCTGGTGATAGGCCAAGGGGAGAACTCTGTACTGGTAGAGGTCGTCTCCCACAGTAAATCGAAGGTATCGTCTGTGTGATGGGTGTATGGCGATGTGAAAGTATGCATCCAGAAGGTCGAAGACTGCGAACCAGTCCCCTTCGTCCAAAGCCAGTATAATTGATGCCAGTGTCACCATTCTGAAGCGTTGTTTCCGCCGATATTTTTTCAGTTTGCTTAGATCTAGTATGGGTCTCCATCCCCCATGCGCTTTTGTCAGCAAGTATTTGGAATAGAATCCTCCCCCCCCCGAAAGGGTTGGGGGACCCTCTCTATCTCTCCCAAGTGGAGAAGGTGGTTGATTTCCTGTCTCAGAAGCATTGCGTGAGAGGGGTCCCTGAAGAGGGACGGGGAAGGGGGGATGGGCAGGGGGAAGCGATGTAAAGGGAATGGTGTATCCTATGCAGATGATCTCCAAGACCCATTGATCTGATGTTATGACATCCCACTGATGGTAAAAGGGATGGAGTCTGTTGGTGAAGAGATGGTACTGGCTTGTTGGCAGAGGTAGAAGTGGGAGGTCGGGCAGGCCCCTGACCAAATCCTCAAACCTGCTGTTTTGTTGCCTGGGAGCCCAAGGAGCGGGTTGGAGGTGGGCATCTCCTCTGAGGGAGCTGTCTAAGGTGATTGTAGTCATACTGTCTTTGCTGGACATGGTTGTAGTAGCTGTCCCTATTTTTGTTGTATGGGATATAATGCCTTTGACGGTATGGCAGGGGATACATGTCAAGCGTACGGAGGGTAGTGCAGGAGTCCTTGCTACTGTGTAAGACTTTGTCCGTGGTAGCTGCAAAAAGCTTGATCTTATAAAAGGGGAAGTCTTCAACCTTGGATTGGAATTCTTTGGGTACCCCGGCTGATAAAACCCAAGAGGCTCTTCTCATCACCATGGCTGTAGCAGTTGCCCTGGCTGCTTTGTTGGCTACCTCTACTGCAGAAAGGAATGCTGTACAAGCAATCATATGACCCTCAAGTATGACTGCCCTAAGAATGGAACTTTTGTATTCAGGGAGGTGTTCCATCAAAAAACAAGTACAGGATTTTGAAAAAGCACCCCATTGTCGAAAAAACCGCATCAAAACCGTGGTTTCAATTTCAAAATGGCACTTGTTCAAAACAGCACCATGGCGCGATTGTGCAAATGAAGAGCAGGATATTTAAATCCCCACTTCATTTGCACTTTCAAAACGTCTAATTTACATCCCTCTGCCGAGAGAGGAGTGTAGTTAAGATGAAGCCTGAGAGCTCCATTATTGCCTCGATCAGGAGTGCAATTCTTCCCTGTGAAGAGGGGTGGATTTTTTCATAAGTTGGTGCTGTTTATCCCCCACTTCCTAGAGGTGGACCTCTTGTGTTGTTGCCACCCACTTAAACAGCTCCTGAAACTGTTTTACGTCGTCCAACGGGTGAGTATCGTCCAGTATCACCACCTCTTCAAGATGTGAGGAAGCATGGTCGGGGGCAAATCCACTTGGCATAACTCAGTATGTTCGGAGAGTTGACCTTCCTCTTCTTCGTCAGAGTCTGCAGTGGGTGGCATAGTGCGAGACGGGGAGGGTGGAGGCAGTCTCCTTCCTCGAGGTAGAGGATGAGGCATCTTTTCCATACGCCCCAGAGGTCCCGTGACACCCAATGGGGTGGGTAGTGAAGTGGAGGGTACGGCCACTTCGAGCACCCAGGAGGATATGGTGGTTTATTACGGTACGAGTAAGGATGGCAAAATGTACCAGGAAACGAGTGCTGTGAGGAAAAAACACTGTATTGGTCGTCTCCCTCTCCCCCCATTTAAAAGCATTCTGTTGTGACAGTACAGGAGATCTGGGATAACGTGGAGAGAGCCTTGAGGAGGGCTGCATCGGGGAAGCTCCTCTGGAGCACAGGGGTGAAAGCTGCGTGAAAGCTGTCATATTCGATCTGCGCCTGCATCATGTTGAGACTGAGCTGGAGCCTCCATGGGGGGCAGCATCGAGCTGGGGAGTGATAGTTTCACATCCAAAGCCCGTTCCTTATGAGAGGGCTGTTTAACTGTCTGCAGCACAGGTATCAGTGCCGCGTCTGATCATGAGTGCCAGGAGGAGCTCTCTGGTGCTGCGGCTGATTTTTTCGGCACCGAGGGCGAGCACAACTTGGAGATCACGGTGCCGGTCCGAGCAATTGATTCCCCAGTGCCGGGGGTGCTCATCTTGTCCCCTCCAGGCACTCAGGAGAACCGTGTAGGGAGCAGGGACTTAGATGGGGATGGTCCCTTTTCAGCCCGTCCATGTGGTAATGGTGAGGCAGCTCTCTTTCTTGCAGACTGTGCTGCTGGTAAAAAGGCTTGGGAGCATTCAGGCTGCATCACCTTGTCAAATAAAATCATGCAGAGGTGAAGCTCCCTGTCTTTTCTTGCTCTCACTGTGAGAGAATGGCAGAGCTCGCATTTCTGGGGTACATGCGCTTCCCCAAGATAGCAGATACAGTCTGCATGTTTATCTGAGACCGGCATCGGCTCCTGGCACAAGTGGCATTTCTTAAAGCCAGATGAACCCAGCATTGCTCTGTCTGTCAGGGTCATAATGAGCGTTCTATTAGGGGTTGCCCCTGTGACCATTACTGCCATTAAAGCTATGTTGTTAAAAATTGTTTTTTCTGCTTTTCTTCTCTCTCTCTCTTTTTTTTTTTTAAGGAAGGGAGCAGCTGGATTAGCAGTGCCCACAGACAGGAACCTGCCAAAGCGGGGACTCTGCAAGAGGCTGACAGAAAATTTTTTTTGTTTTAAAACAGGATGAAGAAAAGTTTTAAAACTCTGCGAAGAGATAGGCAAAGCAAAACCGGAGGGTTTCTCACTCTCCCTCAGGAGAAGCTGAGGAGAACAAAGAGCTCTGTCTGTGACCAAGGACGTTAGAAGAGGAACTGAAGGGGGGAGCGAGCCCCATGCACGAAGCACCAAGCTGAGCACAGCGCAAAGCTCCCAACACATGCGCGACTCGCAGACACTGCTTGAAAAAGCTCTGCTCCATGGCTGCAGGACGTCCCTACACCTTGCATGGAACACCCATGGGAACATCACCCAAAGAAGAATATTCTAGGATTTTTAGAACAAAGTACTTGATATGAAATGGAAAGGGCATGTCAACCAACCCTGAACCATATTCAGGCTTAGTAGATTAAATGAATAAACCATATTCAGACTTTGTAGAATAAATACAGCAAATCAGTTTTTTGGCCCCTGTTGTATACTCTTGGCTTTTCATTTCTTTGGCTAACAAGAAACACATTTTTGTCACTGATGAAAAATAAATTATTTATGGATTTATCTATGCTGGTACTTAAGTCCTCAACACCACACAACAGGATATACAAGTTTGACTTCCTCAAGCCCACTTTTTCCCCAAGTACTAGTCTAGTGACAAAGATTTATGATGTTTTACCATGTGGAACTGCAAATTAGATTTGAATCAGAATCAGTATATTATCCTTAATTTTCACAAGATTGCAAGACTTCTTAATTGACAATTCAGCTTACCAGGAAGAGGACTAGGAACATTTGGCTGGTGTTTTCACTGTATAAACACTATTCAACATCATATTCATAAAAAGAATATAGGCCAGTTGCATCATTTCTTTAACGTCTCAAACATTTTGAAGATTTTATCCCTTCTATAGTGTCTAAACTCGTTCTTATAAAAGGTCAGAATCAGAAAAGACGAAAACCCTGTAGTTTTATAACACCTTTTATGATATTGGTTTGAACCCAAACATTTCTGGCAGCAAAACTTCACAGTTTGACATCCTGTTATAAAGGAACTCCATGCACTCAAGCCTCATCCTTTAGGACCTTTAGCTTGATTCACTAGATTGATATGAACACAAACTCTGTGGCAGATCAGAGTGTGGAAGGCAGTTCTTGATGAAGATGCACCTCTTTGAAAACTGTAATTGAAATTCAGAATTTCATCTAGATGTCCTTTGTTGCCAAAGCCAGGTATGAAGTATATATTTAATATTCTCTTGCTGAGAAGGTAAATAGTCATATCCTATACTAAGGTGGGGGCTGTAGAATAGTGTCGATGACCATGACAAGATAGGAATCAGAGAAGAATATTTTCATTAGTATATCTGGTCAGTGATTTTATACATTTGTTATTATCTGTCTTGTACTTTCATAATTATCAGCAGTACCTGCATTTGTTTTCATTCAATCTATACTACAAAGTTACAGTATTTTTTAAATAAAGGTTACAAAGTCTGTGTTCTTGTTGAAATGGTTTATATCACTATCAATAAAAATATTTCAACTTAAAAAGGCCATATCTATCTGTATGTCTGCAGGCAGAAAAAGTCTCAAGAATATAAAGTTTAACAAAAACTTGTATTTTGGGAAAAGGGAGGAATAGTTAAGGAAGACAAGAACTAGAAGCTTCAGGGCAATCAGTAATGGAATACAGAGCCTTTCACAACTAGGTCACAACATGTAGCCCAAGACAATAGTTGTCAAAAGTCATTACCAACAAATGAGTGGTTGATGTATAATGTGAGATGAGTTGTTTATCTCTGCCCACTACATAGTGGAACTACAACACACAAAATATTACCAAAACTGTCACTTTTAGAAGACAGCCCAAAGATGCAGTGGGCACTATCTAGAGCAGTAGTCATCAACCAATAGATCAGGATATAACAATGGATCTTGGAGCCTCTGACAGGTGGTCCTGACTCATTTGGCCAGGGAGCTATCAAGCGATGGCACTTCACTTGCCCCTCCACCCACTGTCATGATGCTCCTGCCCTCTGCCTTAGAGCTGCCCCCCGGGAAGCCTCCTGCTTGCTACGCAGTGTGTGAGAGTGAAGGAGGGGGCGCTGATGTTAGGGTGTCCCTCCACCCCCCACTTCTATATCCTATCTCCACACAGAGAGAAGGGGATGGAGGAAGTTTGGCAATGCATATCTCTGTTACTCACACACTGTGTGTGCTTCTGTCGTTCTCACAAACATAAAATATCCTTCACTCATCTCCCGACCCAACACACACGTGAGGGGTTGTTGTTACTTCTTTTACTGCTTGCAAAGTGTGTTATTTTTGTTTTTTTACTGATCTGTGCATTTCGTAATTTTAATTTCTCTCTCATGTTTAAATTTAATTCTTTGAGTAGTGAGTTCTAAAATGCCTAACCTATCATGGCTGGAGTCATTATCCCTATGGAAACTGCTGCTCCTGGAGGTGCGGGGCATGTCCCTGCAGCCCCTGAGAAAGGCAGAGTAGAGGGTCCCCACATGCTGTCCTTGCCTGCAGACACTATTCCTGCAGCTCCCATTGATCAATAACGGGGAACTGTGCCCAGTAGAAGCTGTGGGCTCAGTGTCTGTAGATGAGGGGCAGTACATAGCACAATGGACCCATTGCTGTATATACCAGCTGCTGTCAGGAGTGATGCAGAGCCAGGTCAGGAGCAAGCCTGCCTTAACTCCACTGCTCCACCATCCGGAAGCCATCTCAGTTAAATGGTGCCCAGCCAGAGCCTGCTTCCTGAACCCGTCCCAGTCCTAAACCACCTTCTGCCCCAGACGCTAGTTCCCCTGCACCAAAACTCCCAGAGCTTGCACCCTAAAACTCCTCCCGGACTCCAATCCCCCGCTCTGGGCTAAGCCCAGATCCCCCTCCCACATTCCAAACTCCTTGGCCCAAGACCAGAGCCTGCACAGCAACCCCTACCCCTACCCCAGCCTGGTGAAAGTGAATGAGGATGAGAGAGAAAGGGGTATGGAGTGAGCAAGGTGAGGCCTCAGAAAAGGGGTGGAGCAGGGACAGGGCCTCAAGGAAGGGGCAGGAAGGAAGTGGGGCAAGGGTCACTGCAC
The DNA here is from genome assembly GCA_032595735.1 of Pelochelys cantorii. NCBI lineage: Eukaryota > Metazoa > Chordata > Testudines > Trionychidae > Pelochelys > Pelochelys cantorii. The sequence continues at coordinate 23,222,720 of CM064337.1, read as the reverse complement.
TTAAACTGAAAAAGTGATCTTGTGGTTATAATAGTTGGAGACCATGGATCTAGAGGTTAAGAGGCTAATGCACATAGGATCCCTCCAAAGCAAGGTGGACACATGCTAGACTACCAGAATGGGAAAATCTGCACTGCTACAGACTGTGCTGTGTTTGTCTCATGGACAGACAGAAGGTTTTCATTTGCAAGGGTACCAACATGGCAGTTTTCACAAGTACGACATTCACTTAAATATATGTTAGAAAAAATAGAATTAAACTTCCACAAAGCAATAAGTGCTATTCACTATGTAACATTTTACATAATACTGCACTTATAACTATGTTATTTAATCTACACAGAGTGATCACTCACCATTCAGCAGAGCATGAAAAAAAAAAAAAAAAAAAAGGAGGAAGTACCACCAAAGACAATACAAAGGCCTTGTCTATATATAAAACTGCACCACTTAACTGATGGTCTGACAATTTAGTATCATCACTTCTTTAGTTAAACCCATGCATCTCCTTAGTTTATAAAAGCTTAACAATTATGAGAGAAAATTAATGTCTTTCGGAATCAAAATTAAGAGGGATTTCCTACGTGAAGCAATACAGAATTTCCAGGAAGATGCATGAAAAACCATAGAGTTGCTGCAAAATTATTCTTTCCATATCCACTCACCCCTGGCATGTAGCGGATATTTTTACAGAAGCAGCTACCACCAAATTCAGCATCTAGATAAATACACTCTATAAAAAGGACATTAAATTTTGCAGAATAGAAGATTACTGTCCCAAAAATTGAATTCTCCAAATGCATTACTGCTGCAAACCCACAAGGTAGGAATCAGTTTCCATTTCACACATACAGAAAGGGAAGTGATTGTCTAGGAAGGAGTACTGCTGGAAGGTATTTAGGAGTCATAATGGACCACAAGTTAAACATGAGTCAACAGAGTGACACTGTTGCAAAACAAAAACAACAACAACAAAAATTCTGCTGGGGAGGTGCTACAGTTACATCTTTTGTCCACCAGGAGCTGATGTGGCACAAGGACAGCAGTTGCTTCCAGGTGGGAACAGCCTCAGCTGCACATAGGGAAAAGAGGAGGCTCTGTTGCTCATAGCACAATCTGTGAGACCAAGTCAGGAGACATGGGGTATGTGGGGAATAGACAGCATAAGGCACATAGGTCTGATGAGCAGGGAGTCACAGATGGATTCAGAAAAGCTAGTGAGAGGAAGACTGGGATGGGGTTTGAATGGGGGTGAGGGTACAAGGATGCTGAGGATGGGGACGGAGATAGATAAGTGAAGGTGTAGGGACACATGGGCATAGAGGGAGAAAGGGGTTGACTGAGGTTGCAAAGATACATGGGGACAGGGACGGTGCAGGACCACATAGGAGGGAGGTGGCTGAGTGGAGGTGCAGGGCCATATAGGTACAAGAGGGTAGAGTGACATACAGGAACAAGGGTAGAGATACTTGACTGAATGAGAGGGGCTGGCAGTCAGCCAGAATCTGCACTGAGAAGGCTCCCTAACAATCCCTTCATCCACCCACCCCCAATAAAAACTGTCCCATATTTCTCCTGCTCACATCCAACAATCCTTAAGGTTCACTCCCAGACTCCTTCCCTCTTCCTCAGCTCCTCTGCTTCCCACTTAGTCTCCAAAGCCTCTGCACAGTTTCTGAGGAGTGCAATAAATATATGTCTATATTATATTTCAAATGAATTTTTACTCAAAGTTCTGTATTAATATGCCCAGCAAGAAATCTATTTGTCAAAAAAATTCCCTCAAATTTTTTGTCGTCTTTATTGATACATACTTGCAGACAGGTATTTTCAATTAAATTACCATAATAATTTTAACAACTATGCTCGTATTGTGCTATTTTGACAAAGAACATAGCCAATTTTTAATTTTTTGGCACACAATTCCCTCAGGAGTTATCATTTTAACAAGGACAGAAGCAATCCTCCCTAAACAAACCTTTTAATCTAGCTCTAGAATCAAGAGAATAATACTTGGTGAACTGAACACAAAGGAGATTTTTTTTCCCCCAATGGAGAGTGGAGGCACTCAAGAACTCAAACTCAGGTCACTTCTATATAAATACCTAGCAGAATTTAGGAGCTTAACTTTAGCTTACGTATCAACATTCTGACCTCTACCAAGGTCAAAACTAAATAATGGAGCCTCATTAAATTGATGAAAACCTCTTTTTGAACTTCTAGGCAAAAGCTGAACATTTTTTTCTTCAAAGACTGCCCCGCTGATAGACACAACATCAGAAAGTGATGTTAGGATGGAAGAGGTGTTTATGGCTAATCCCCCTTACACTGTATTCCATAAAGATGGTACTTCTGCCTGAAGTAATATTTTTTCCTGACTTATAACTTGCTAGGAGATGGAAGAATTTTTTATTAGCTCAAATTAACAGGCAATCTGTTAACTAAACATTTTTATATGTAATAACCTCGATGTTCCACAATTGTTTGTTACAGGACACAAAGCTGTGCCATTTAACCATGGCAAGTTAAAATAGGACTACAAACTCTAGTCCAGATATATTCCCTGTATTTTATATGTAGGTGTGAGGGTAAAATACCCTCTAAAAATCTCAGAGATCAAAGAAAAAAAATTGGTACTTTTGTAGACAGAAGCTGCATATAAATGCATATATTGATCATACAAACTTTTTTTTATTTTAAAAATAGGGGGATGGAACAAGTCTTAAATTTAGCACTACTAAATCACCTACAAACTCTTTAATATTTTAAGTATATCCCTTCAATTTTAAAAAGAAAGTTTTTAATTCTAAAGAAAAATGAAATTGTTTAACCTCTAAATAGTCAGAATCCAAGATGACTGATAAATAGATTTAAAAATTCAATGCAGGTGTCTGTTCTTTTAAGATAAGAAATGTATTAGTAGTGAAAAAAAAGACAAGGGATTCTTTGTAAATCAAGGGCATTGAATAGCTAACTGACCCATGCTGGAGAAGTCAAATTAATCTGGTCCAGTCTTATCTTTACTAGAATGTTTGGAAACTAAATGAAATCAGGAGAAAGCATGTGAGAGTCCTTTCACACACAATACCTCAGGAACGCATGCAAACCCCAATGATGGTCCTTAGCTGCCCTTGAACAAGATAAGATCAATAAATATAAATGTTTGCCAGGTTAAAACACAAACAACTTAATATAATCAATGTTTGCTCTGGTGAAGAAAAGCAGACCAAGCCATGGAAAGCTTCACAGATGCCAAAGCCAGAAGGGACATTTGTGATGATCTAATCTGAAATCTTGCATAACACAGCTCCACAGGACCTCACTGAATTAATTCTTGTTTCAACTAGACCACATCTTTAAATCAAGATTGTAACTCTTCCTAAAACATTTCCATGACAAAACTGATCACAACCCTTGGCAAACTGTTTCAATAGTTAATTTATCATCACAGTTAAAAAAAAGTCAACTATATTTTGAGATTGAATTTATTTCGCTTCAACTTCCAGCCACTGGATATTGGTATACCTTTGTCTGCTAGAAGTAAGATCACTCTAGGATTAAAAGTCTCTTCCATACATAAGTACTTACAGATTGTGATCTAGTCCCAGTTCACCACTGAAAGCACAGTTCCTTTAGTCATTCTTCATGACTCTCCTCTGAAAAACTGAAGATGGTTCAACATCTTTCTTGAATTGTGAAGACCAAAAATAGACATAGTATTTCAAGAACTGTTGCACCAACACTAGACATACATGTAAAGTAACCTCTTTACTCCTGGATATTCCTTTTAATATGCATCCAAGGAGAACATTAGCCCTTTTGGTTATAGTGTTACACTGGGAGCATACATTTAGCTGATTATCCACCATGACTCTCAAATCTTTTCACAATCATGGTTTCCTAGGTTAGAGTCCCTTAATCTATAAGTATGGTCTACATTCTTTGTTCCTAAATGTGTGACTTTATACAGGACTGAACTGAAAAAACATATTTACTTAAGACCACTTTAGGAAGCAACCCAGATAACTCCGTGTCAGTGTCATCTTTATTACTATACTACCCAAATCTTTGTGTAATTTGCAAACATTCTCAGAAATTTTGTTTTCTTTCAGGTTACTGATAAATGTTAAACAGAACCAATCCCCCGCCTGTTGATGATTCCTCACGTACTATTACATTTTGTGACCTATCAGATAGTTTTAATCCATTTAATGTGTGCCATGTTAATTTTATATCATTTTAGGTTTTTTTAAAAAAGATACTGTATGATGTGGGCTCCCTTCTGCAACCTAAGAGGATGTTTTGTACTGCTGATGAATATTCCCATACTAGAAAAGATGCCCATCCAAAAACCAAGCTCTGAAGTAAAGAGTCTCTAGATAAAGGAGGCTGCATCCTGGTGCAGTGTTGAATGAGAAGTTCCAGGAAAGATGGCAGAAGAAGCAGGGAACATGTTGATGTGGACAAGAAGGGGAAACTCCATAAGGGGGGCCATAATGGAGACGATCAGAATAACTGTCACTCTCTCCCATATGATTTTGTGAAGGACACAAGGCAGGACCAGCAGGGAAGAAAAGGCATATTTTATTTGGTCCAACCAGCAGCAGGCTAGGGCACTGCCTTGGGAAAGGGTGCAGAGTCTCCCCACAGAGCAATACTAGATGCATTTGTGTTGGCTTGAGAGGCAGAGTTGTTCCAGGTCAGTAACCCCCAGTAGTCGAAAGTGTACGCAAATAAGGAGTCATGGAGCTCCCATTCGTGTTCAATCATGAATTTCCTGATGCAAAGGTCCACAATTACAGTCTGAGTTCTGGGAAAATAAGTTATGAACAACAGGATCTTATTGGCAATGTTTCAATCTGCAAACGAACCATCTCCACACAAAGCACAAGTGACCTTGTGACCCCCTTGTTTGTAGATGTAGTAAACACTGGTGGTGGTTGACATGATGAGAACTTGACGGAAATAAACAGATGGGTAAAATGCACAACATGACCTCTGTACTGTCCGAAGTTCCAGGAAGTTGATATATATCCAGGAGACCACATCCCTTAAATCATGTGCTTACCCATGTGGGTGCCCTATCTGACTAGTGACACATCTGTGATGATCATCATGCATGGAGAGGATGGGAAAGAATGGTATCCTGATACAGAGCTGACCTGGATCTGTTCATCACTTCAAGGAAGAGAAAACCTCATGGGAAACAGTTAACAGGAAGTCCTTAATGTGACATGTGAGAGAATAGGTCCTCTGAAGCCACAAATGTAGGCAACAAAAAGCAAAGACAAGTGAAGGTGGTAACATATATGCAAGCCACCACGTGGCCAAGAAGAGAAAGGAAAATCCTGGCCTGAACAGAAGAACTGGAAATCAGCTCTTAGAGGGTCTGGAATCTGTCCTCCGGTAAGTAAATGTATGCCAAAATTGCATGGACATGGGCCCCAATGAATTCTAGAGACCATATAAGATCCAAAGTTGGCTTTCAACATTTACACTCATCTCCTATGGAGAAGTGGAGTGTGAGCAGCATGGAAGCCAAGGAGCAACCCTCCCCTTTTCATTGTGTTGATAGCAGCCACTCATCAAGATAAGGGAATATAAGAACCCCATGGTGCTGGCATGGGCTGCCACTAGCAAGAGAAGATGATGATCCATGGAGCAGTGGTGAGTCCAAACAGTAGAATCATACATTGGAAGTGACAAAGGCCTGCAGTGAATCACCTGTGGGCAGGATGGATATCCATGCAGAAGTAAGCATACTGCATATCAAGGCCCATAAACGACATGCCTCTTTCTAATGAAGTAATCGTAGCTGCTGGAATGACCATATGAAACTCTGGCTTGCATATAAAAAGGTTGAAAAGAGAACTGCAAGATCAGTCTCCATCTGCCCTTCTTTGGGACTAGGAAATAAGTGAAATAGAACCTTGCATCCACACTGGTCATAGGAACAGGTTTTACTGCTCCCCTTTCCAATAGTGAGTCCATTTCTACAGCAAGGATACTGTAACGAGACTGGACCCTGAAGTGAGGCCAGAGGATGTAGAAGAGGTAGCACCATGAACTCAATCATATTGCTATGCCATTTGTCCATTGTTACTGCACTCCAAATCAGAGTAAAAAAAAACCAATTTTTAAAAAATAAGTTCTTTATGTAAAAATCAAATTTGATGTGAAAAAAAATCAATACACTAAATTTCTCTCTTATTAAAAAAGTAAGTTACAATTAAATCTCAAACATGCTAAACCTACACCTACAGCCTCATAAAAATGAATAGTCTGTCCGGCCTAACTACAAGCTCTTGTTTCTTGAAAGTTCTGGGCTTTCAGTTTCTGTTTCTCAGCAGAATAAAGTCATATGTGCAAAGAAAGACACAGGCTGGATAGGATTGTTGCTCTGTGCTTATGTGGTGGAAGGTGGGCCAAGTGAGGCAGAGGAGTTAAGACAGTCTTAAGACTGATCCTGGGCTCTGTGCAGTGCTGCCCCTTTGAAACACCGCTGCAGCATTTCAAAGGGGCAGTGCCGCCCAGAACTGGAGCAAGTGCTGTACAGCTGATCCCGGGCTCTGTGCAGTGCTGTCCCTTTAAAACTCCGTACAGTGCTGCCTCTTTGAAGTACCCCCTCTCCCTCCCCTTTGCTGCCTCCATCTGATAGAGGCAGCAAGGGAGAGGGGAAGTGACTATTCGACTCGACTATCCGATAAGCATTTGCTTATCAGACAGCAGACTAGTCCTTAACATCCTTAGTATGCATTCCCCTTATTTTGGAAATTTATGGCCACAGACCATAATGGTGATGCCATAAGTCTATTTCCTATTTTACTTCAGCAGAACTCAGCTTTCCCAATGGAACACCATTCTATACTTGCTTTCTCAAAAAACAGAAGTCCAGTGAGTTCAATGGAGCTTACTCTAAAGCTAAGTTCATTCTAAGCGAAGTCAGTCTTAGCTTTCTTGGCAATCTGGAATCAGATTTGCATCCTTGCTGAAAAAATGTAAATGATTACCTGAATAAAAAAAAAAAAAGAGTGAGAGGAACTGAGAAGAACAACTATTCAAAATTTTTTAAATTTTGCTTCAGGATCCCATTTAAGCATAAGAGACTGTCTAGCTGCAACAACTTCAGAGTCATCCATTGGCACTTTTAGAAGTAATGCTGTAACTAAACGTGTTTCAGATAACAAAATATCAGTAGCAAATATCAGACTGAAATCTGTTGGATGGATTTGTAGCAAGGACCACCAAATACCAACAAGACATCAAACAGAAATATTGCTTGGTTCATCTATGCCACAAAGTCTTAATGACCCAGCAATATGTGCCTGTATGAGAAGAAGATGGGGGTTGTATATTTTCAGAAAAAATAGATACATCAGGAAATGTCCACACAACAAAATATTTAAAGGAAGAGGCAGTGAAAGCTCTAATAAACTGTGAACAAAAACTCCACTGGCAAGTGCATAGTTTTGTCACAGACAGTGTTACAAACATGGCAAAGATAAGAAGATATTTAGAAGAAATGGAAGGATGCTCCTTAATGACTACAGTGCCCATTTTATGCATCTTTTAGCCAAAGACTTAAGTACATCTTCCCCAGGAATAAAAGAAAATGCTGAAGTTGCAACATACTTCTATATCAACCATTTTGCTTCAACTGCACTGAAAAGTACAGGAGGATCCAAACTAATTCTTCCCTCAAGATGTTCAATGGAATTTGGTGATTGATTGTTTTAACAATTTATTAAGCTGGCCTATTCTTATAAAACTCTGTGAAGAAAACCATGATAAAAATAGGTGGAAACTCATCCAAAGTACCTAACATTGGATTAAAGAGGAATGTAGAGGATATGCTCAACATACTGAAGCCTATATCCATAGCCTTACACTCACTTCAGAGAGATTTCTGTTGCATTGCTGATACTGTCAAAATTTGGAAGGCACTTCCAGAGACATTGGATGAAAGAAGTACTTCACCAGAAAGTTAAACTGCAGAGAATAAAGTTAATGAGTCAAGCACTAACACCACCTCATTTTCTTGCAAACATTCTTGACCTTGGATATAAAGGTAAGTGTCTAACTTTTATAGAAGATACTGCTGCCAAGGAATGGACATCTCCAAAAAAAAAAAATCACTCCTCGGTTATGCCAGTCATAATAAATTGCAGGGCTGGAACAAAACCATTTAATCGGTACATGTTTACTAATAATGCTATGAACCAAAAGTCACTCCACTGAACTGGTGGAAATCATTAGCCAGGCACCTTGGTAAGCCAACTTTCCACAGCAGTTGTTTCTTCTGCAGGCACAGAGAGAGAATATTTTCATCATTTGGTATTATTCACTCAAAGCTAAAAAACTAATTTGAAATTTAAAAAAGCTGAAACACTCATTCTTCTGTTTCAGTCAATGAACCAAAGTAACAGAGGGAGTGGAGAAAGTAAGAGCTGGTTACAGAAGTTTTAGGACACCACCATACATTTAGTGTTGTGATGACTTGTCTGCTAGAGATAACAATATTTGAAAGTTTAAAAAAAAAGTTCAAGGACATCTGTCAGCCAGCAACTCAAGAGAGTGCTGCAACTGCAAATGTGAAACATTTATGCAACATTTAAGATTTAGCTTAATAAAATTTAAGTGCTATTGTGTTTGTGTGTGAGATTTAGTTCTCACCTTTCCTAATGTACTGCTGCCATATGTATTATTTCCTAAATTAATCAAAATCTAGTTATTTAAAACATTACACAAAGTATATCCTCCCAAATGTTGAAAAATGCAGAACTGAGTTATACATTAACATGTTTAAATGATCAGATTTGCACCACTGTTTAAGAAATATAAGAAGTAGTATCAGTGAGAAACTTGATTTAAATCAATGATTTTTCTCTTGGTGATTTTTAAAAACAATGATTTAATAACCTGAATTTACCATCAATCCACCCATCTCCAAACAGGGCAAAAAAGGGAGCTAGATGTCCCCTGAATGGGGTCATTCAGACATATGGCATGAAGTAGGGTGGTTGATAGCTCTTTATGTGCCCTGAGAATTATCGTTCTACAAAGACTGAGTATGAGATGCTGTAGGCTGTGATGAAGAACCTGGATGGCAGGCCTGTTGGGTCTTTTTCCATTTGCGACGATGCTCATTGGAACACAGGAGGAGGAAGTGGCGCACTCTAGAATGTTGCACTCGTTGCAGGAGGTAAAACTTGCATTTGGGTGTTGATATGTAGATATCCTCAAATTGCAGAGTGGCCCTGAAGTCTTTAAGGGAATGGAGGAACTCTCTCCTCTGACTGAAGAAATAAGATTAATCGAAAAGGAGGTCCTCTAAGGCAGTGGTGCCCAAACTTTTCCCATTATGACCTCCTTACCAGTAATGGAACATGTCTGTACCCTCCCCACCCCCCATTACTGCACAGTTGGGCTTAGCAGAGGACATTGAGAAAGAACTGGGGATGGGGAAGGAGTTAGGGCAAGAGGCAGAGCTGGCCTCAAGTCAGAGTCGCAACTAGAGCCACAGCTGTGATTGAGTGGTGCTCCCTTCCTGCCCCCCTCACCAGAGCTAACCTGGGCCCCACCATGCATCTTCCTAAATGTTCCTCCATGTCCCGTGGAAAGGGCATACCCTACAGTTTGTGTACCATTGCTCTGCCATTCTGGACTTCCCTTGAGAAACCTGATGAAAGCAGCTATGACTCCCTCCACATGGCAAACCTACAGCTATCATCTACAAAGAAGCACATGCCACATCGTAAAGTCTTGTTCTTGCAACTCGTTTCCCACCTCGTAGGACAGCCTGAAAGCTGACTCTTTCCTGTTGGAGAAGTTTGTCTTTAAAGTCTGCCAATTTTCTGTATGAAATGAAGCTGTATTGTACATAAGAAAGTTGTATTTAGCTAACAAAGGCAAGTAACTGGAGATACAAAACTGAATGCAGGCAAAGGAGAGTACCTTGTGACCTAGATCCAGTCACTTGCCTTTTTTCTTTGTCTGCCAGGGTGAAGCATGCATGTTGTTGCTGGCCCCACTGATTCACTGTATGATGAGGTAATTGGGTGGGAGATGAGAGAACAGAAGCTCAGACCTTTTTGCAGGTATCCGTACTTAGGGGTAGTTGTACAAGTGGCTGCAGGATGCCAGGCAGTCTGGGCAGCTACAAGAATGGCATTTTTGATCAACAGAGCCACTATGAATAGTAGCAAGATGTACAAAATGTCAAGAAGCTAGGGCTGTTTGTCCTGTACTTCCTCCAGTGGAATGTAGAGGGCATCTGCTACCATACACAGAATCACAGAACACTAGAACTCGAAGGGACCTCGAGAGATCATCAAGTCCAATCCCCTGCCCTTGCGGCAGGACCAAGCACGGTCCATATCATCCCTGATAGTCTGCCTAACCTGCTCTTGAATATCTCCAGTGATGGAGATTCTACAACCTCCCTAGCAATTTATTCCAGTGTTTAACCACCCTAACAGTCAGGAAGTTTTTCCTAATGTCCAACCTAAACCTGCCTTGCTACAGTTTAAGCCCATTGCTTCTTGTCCTATCCTCAGAGGCCAAGGAGAACAATTTTTCTCCTTCCTCCATGTGACACCCTTTTAGATACCTGAAAACCACTATCATGTCCCCTCTCAGTCTTCTCCTTTCCAAACTAAACAAGCCCAATTCTTTCAGTCTTCCTTCATAGGTGTTCTCTAGACCTTTAATCATTCTTGTTGCTCTTCTTTGGACCTTCTCCAATGTCTCCACATCTATCTTGAAATGTGGTGCACAGAACTGGACACAATTCTCTGAGGCCTAATCAGTGCAGAGTAGAGTAGAAGAATTACTTCTCCTGTCTTGCTCATAACATTCCTGTTGACGCATCCCAGAATCATGTTTGCTTTTTTTGCAACACTGTCACACTGTTGACTCATATTTAGCTTGTGATCCACTATGACCCCTAGATCCCTTCCTGCAGTACTCCTTCCTAGATACTTCCCACTCATTGTTCCTTCCTAAGTGGAGTACTTGGCATTTGTCCTTAATAAACTTCATCCTATTTACCTCAGACCATTTCTCCAGATGATTTTGAATTATGACGCTATCCTCCAAAGTTCTTGCAACCTCTCCCTGCTTGGTATCATCTGCAAACTTAAGAAGTGTTCTCTCTATGCTTATATCTAAATTGTTGAAGATATTGAACAGAACCAGTCCCAAAACAGGCCCTTGTGGAACCCCACTTGTTATGCCCTTTCAGCATGACTGTGAACATTAATAACTACTCTTTGAGAATGGTTATCTAGCCAGTTATCTGCCCACCTTATAGTAGGCCGCATCTAAGTTGTATTTCCCTAGAGTAAGACCATATCAAATGCTCTACTAAAGTCTAGGTATACCATGTCCACTACTTCTCCCTTATTAACAACATTTGTTATCCTAGGAGGATGAAGTCAAAGGATGAGCTAGAATGCAGAATCTGAAGTTCTGGCAGTACCTTTGGAATCGGACTAATCAGAGGATGCTCGAACGTTGGTTTGGAATGACTACTCGATGATGGTCAAACAGGTGAGATAATAAGGCCTCTTTCAAGTGGAGCGGAAGCTTCTGAAGGCAGATACTGCAGCCATGACCCCCAGTAGAACCAGCTGGGTAGATTCAGCAGGGAAGTTTCTCCACTGGCTGAACTCATGAACATAGAAGTACCATTCTTGGGCCCAGAGGAAAACATACTACCACGCTTATATGCATGCTTCCTTTACTCACAACTAGGCCACAGCATGTGCTCCATGGCACTCATAGAAACAGAACCAGACTGGAGCTCTGTGGTAGGAGGCAGGCTCCTCGATTGCTCAGATCAATCTAGAAAGGGAAATCCCTGGTCTGGATTTGACTGCAGCTTCATGGCAACCTCCATAAGGTGTTTGTTGAGGTAAAGCATGCAGCCTTTCATAGGTATGGCTTGGGATAGAGAGGCAGCTATTGCACCTGGATGCAGCCTAAAGGTAGCACTGATGCTCACCACTGACTGAGAATGAGTGAGAGCAAAAAGCACAGATCTTGAACTCCAATTGGGGGGGGGGGGGGGGGAAGGGAAGATCGACAAAATGGAGTCCCAAAGTCCTTAAAATCCTAAAAACTACACTAATACTAGGGATGTTAAAATGCATTTAATTTTGTAAACGTGTAACTCCAGTAAATTTTAGTTGTTACACATTTACACACAGGGGGAGCAGGTGGGAGCCAGTGTTCATGGGGAGCAGGCTATATAAGAGGCAACAGTGCAGGCGAGGGGTGGGAGGAAGAAGAGAGGCATAAGACAGTTCCTTGCGAGCAACAGTTTCCACCTGCCCCCACTCACACTGCTGCCTCTGTGGTAGGCAACAGCACGGAAAGGGGAGAGGGAGAGGCAAGTCTGTGGGAGCTGGCACATGCAGGGAAGGTGGCTTTAAGTCAGCTCCCCACGGGTGCCTGATCCCGCCTGCCCCCTCTCCCCACTGCCTGATACAGAGGCATCAGGGGTGGGGGACCTGCATGTGACCATTAGGATTAATCAATGAGCTACACGTTCACATTCCAAACTAATACTAACAAGTATGTCACAAGAGACAAGAGAACACTAGAGGCTCTGACTAGTATCATACGGCAGTGAGAAGGAACTGAGGCATCATCTCAGACAAAACCCAAGAAATTAGGTTCTGAATGCAACATCTAATTTAATTATAAATAAATCATGCGACCCTTCAATTGGTCAATCTAGTTAAAGGACAGATCAATGTTAAAAAACCTCACACATGCACCTACAAATGAGTAAGTCAACTTTTTCATGGTCATTATTTAAGGTTCCTATTACATACCCAAACTATATACGAGGAAGTTATTTATATAAACTATTACAATAAAAAAGAAGGAGTAAGTGGGCCATAGTAAGTTACTGATTACTATTTTTGGTATGTGAATTATAAAACTGCCTGTACTGCAAAGGGGAGAATGGTATGTAAAGTCACTTTTTTTCTTCAGAGTAGTTTAGGCATGGTCTCTTGCTTATTCTTTTCTATTTGCCAAGTTCATTAGAGATGAATTTGTATTATCCATTAGCATCAATATACTTGCATATCAATTCTAGTAGAGGTCAAGGAAATTTGGCTGGCACGGCAACTTTCCACAGATGACCTGAGGTACATAACCAATAGTCAGGGAATTGCTGAGAAATTCCATTCATCTGGGAATTCAAAACAAAAACATCTTCCTCAGCAACTAACATTCTTTCTCTACCTACGTGTATATGGATTTCTTGGAGCCTAAGAAAATACATTCACTCGAGTTCCAACCTCATTCCCCAATAGTGGCATGACATTTTTAAAAGTCATGCAGTTCTATACCTGCATGCCTTAGGAGCTCCAAAATGGCACCCTCCACACACCATGACATTGGATGTACCCTATATGCAAGGTCACTCTGTGCAGAGGACACTACTTCGTTCTACAATGTGTGTTCAGGAGTCAGACGGCATTCTCCTGCAGGTGAGATTCAGACCACGGGTTACCAGATTGACCATGAGTTTTTGGTTTTTTTGTTTTTTATAATTCTGGGGTATGCAATGGTATACCACTGTTCCCTAAAAAAGGATACGGTAAAACAACAGAGTGGAACCAAACTCTTGAGAACAGAGTGAGGATAATTTACACAGAATACCTAATGAAGCATGTTATGGCTACTCAAGGCAAGAAGTTTTACAAAAATTTATTTTAGCTTTCACTGCTGCGCTTCAGAGACAGCAATGGAGGCTAATTTCAGCAAGCCAGAACTCTTAGTGAACTAAAAGCCAGAAGAGTAGAGGTATTTTTAGGAAATACGTACAGTTTATTGATGTACCAAATGTGGCCATAAATAGCAGATTAAACCCATTTTAAACATGTTTTAAAATGTATTTACCTCCACGCTTTTTGGGAGCTTCAGGTTTCATTTTAACGATATTTCTGCTTCTAAATTCAGGCCCTTTAAAATCATCTTTGTCTTCATTCAGCACTGGCTCTGGTTGTACCACCACTGTACCTAGAAGGATTTCATTTAAAAGTTCGAAACCATTACTCATCCAAGTGACATTCAAGTGAAGTGAAAGACTCCTGTTTAAAGAAAAGCCAACATTGCATATATTTTCTCCCCACAAACTATACTGATAAAATCAGTACATATCCTACTACATAGGTCCATATCACAAATAGCAGTACCACACAGCTCAAAAAAGGCACTCATATCGCAATTATGGGACACGGATTAAAGATTGAATGGACCCTGGAAAGTGAGCTAATCTCTCTACCCCCAGATGCAGTCCATGAAGAACATAATAAAGTATTACAGTAAGACATAGTGGGGAGCTTGCAACGAACGTGTTCTGTGGCTCTACTTGTTTTATTTAGAACAGCTAACTGAGCATCTCTCAAAAGCCTTAGAAGTTTTGTCCCTCCCATGCCAACAGAAAAAACTCATTTTCTTTTACAAAGTTCTTAAATCTACTAATGTTTAAACAAAACAGAACAATGCTTAACCAAATTGAATTTAAACAATAGTGTAATTTTACATTTAAAGGTTCTAGTACAAGGGGCAGTACTAGTCACTCTAAGACTCTCACTGTGATTTTTATAGCGCTAAGAAAAGCAAGTTTTTTTGTTATTGTTTTTAACCATGCTAAAACTAAGAATATTGTGTGAGAGGAGGAAGGAGGTTGTACCTAAAATTAACCTTGTGCTGACAATTTTTTTTAAACACATTTCAAGTTTAGCAAAACCTCTAATGCTTTTAAACAGGTAAAAAAAAAATCAGTCACTTATGAAAACTAAATCCCATTCTCAAATGGGACTTAGGTACTTACGAAAATGTTACCCAGAACATTTACAACAAAACCAAAATACCATTTCCTGTTTCATTTTGTCTTAATTTCTACGAAAATATATATTTCAATGCATATTTTGAAGTAATCAGTTCATCTTTGTAGATCCAGTGATTTGTGTGTAGGTAGGTGGAGTGGCCAACCACTGATCCAGAGGGGAAGGAGCCCCTCCCCAAGCTCTGCCCCATCCTATCACCTGACCGGAAGTCAGGAGGTAGAACCTAGAGGTATAAAAGGCTAGTTCAGGAGCCCTGTCAAGCCCCAGCTGCCAGAGGATCTGGATGCCTGCCCCACACTCCCAAGCTGAGAGACTACAGAGGACCTAAGGAAAGCTGAGGACTTGCCAGGAGCTCAGACAGACTTTGACCTTGACTAACTGCCAACTCTGCCAGAGTTTCCAGCCCCCAACTCCCCAGAGGGCCTGCATTGGAGCCAGATATGGCTGATGGAGATGAGGGAAAGAGAAGGAGAGAGCAGAAGTAGCCCAGAGACATCTGACCTTAGTGTGGCTGAACCAGAACCTGTGACTGAGTTAGCATGTTGTGGATAGGATCCCCGCTGACCCAGTGGCAGACAGATCTGTCACTGTTTGGCCCCTGAGCTGGGACGCAGTGGAGCAGCTGGGCCTGTCCCCCCCTTGCCATCCAATCCATGGTTGGCAGTCTCTTCCCCCCTGCTATTCTAGGCCAACCACCTGCACTTGTCAGCTCTCTGCCAGAGCTAGGAGACCTGACAGTTTGTGGCCTCACCCTGAACTAGGGCCTGGGACTAACGACTGCTGCTTGGCTAAGCCTGAACTATTGAATTGGCATGGTTTGCTATGAGCTAGAGCTTGGGCCTATAGACCGCTTACATAAAGGATCGACCTACGTACAAGTCCAAGCTTCTGAACTGTGACTGTTTGCTGCACGCCCTGAGTGAGCTTGGCCCAATCATAGGTCTGAGCCCTGGGACTACTGCTGCCAACCTGGCATGAGAACTGGGGCTTGCTGACTATGGATGCAGCTGGACGACAGGCCCAAGCCCCAACCAGGAGGTGCAGCTGATACCTACTTGGTCTCTCATAGGGTATGTAATGAGGCGGTGTGTAGGGTTGCCAAGTGTCCGGTATTGACCAGGACAGTCTGGTATTTTCGCCTCCTGTCCGGTAAAAAAAAAATTCAGAAAATACCGGACACCTAAACTGTCCGGTATTTTCTGATTTTTTTCCCCCCCGGACACCTGGCAACCCTACACACACTCAGCAACCGGGCCCAGCCCCCGGCACCCCCGCCCCCCTTACCTGGTTCCGCAAGGAAGCGGTCTTCTGGCTCAATCAGGAAAACAAGATAGCTGCCGGCAAAAAGCTTCAAAGGCTTTTCTTAAAGGGGCCATGCAGTTTTATTTTATGCTTGACTCTTGGGGTCCTTTCCCCCCCCCCCGACAACTTTGGTTCCCCGGTGGGTTTTGGGGGGGAGGGGGAGGGCGGGAAGGATTCGGTATTTTTAGTTAAACTATCTGGCAACCCTAGCGGTATGGCCACTTGTTGAACCAGGAGAAGCCTCTCTTTGAGCCCTGGTGGGCTACAAAGTAGGCATTTAAAATAAAATATTTTACCCTTATGAATGCTATATTCACAGTCGGTCCTTAATATCCTGCTTTCTAAGGTTGGCACATCCAAAAAAAAAAAAAAAAAAAAAAAAAGATCAAGTATACATTTCCTTTTGCAGCAGTTAAGAAGCATGTTCATCATAATCTTGACATTAATCTGTAGTATTCAGACCCACACAAAATGCATGAACTACCTTTAGGTAAGCTTTTCATATCAACATCATTTTCTGAGTTTTCATTTGAAACATCTTCATTTACTGTTTCAGTTAAGGTTTGCTCATCATCCGATCCAACGTATTTTGTTACAATTGTAGGTTTCCTGTATGACCAGAAAAAAAAAATCTAGATTTGTGATATTTTATAGTAATACAAGTGTATTTGCAATCAAACACAATGTCCTTTGGTTAGATGCATTTTAATTTTAAGTTCTATTCTCTTTCTAATCTAAACTGCATGAAATGAAAAATCAGAGAAAAATAGATTTTGGGAGAGTGACAATAGTAAACAACAGAAAAGGATTGTTCTAGAAATATAGTAGTTTTAGGACTGTTCTAGAGAGATAGAGAAAAACTATTGTTCCTAGAGATATAGCGGATTTTTCAATCCACTCAAGAAAAGGATTACATGTTTTGTTTTACGTATTTGAAAAGCATATGAAGGCCAGAACCATAAAGTTTAGCAAAAGACAAGAAGGAATATGATAAATGTAAGGTTGCTAAAATGCAGTTATTTTTGGCCATACAAATAATTTGTTTTCTTTAAGTACTAACTGATAAGCAATTACTTCAGTGAATTACTTCTTGAAAGAGAACAAAAAACAAACCAAAAAATTAAAATGAACTGAAGTGCATCAGACTGGTAATGTTTAGCTGAAACACCCCATAGAGCTACCAGGTATTGATTCTATTGGTAATGAGTCAAGTGCGTATTACTGATTCACTGAGACAGTAAAGCTCATAACCATTTGGATTCTTTAAAAAACATTTCCAGGGGAAAAATCCTGGGTGTGTGATGAGCAATCCTGAAGGAGGAATGCCATGAACACTTATGCCTGATAAGCCTTGCGATAGTATTTATAGTATCTTGTTTTCTTTGTTAATAAACTCAAACTTCAGGAAGGAGGTAAATTTAAACTTGACACAGTAAGCCTCCTCAGCTGGTGTAAATCAGCCTGAGGTAACATAATATGGCTCTATTATAATCTACACTATATGGTAATCTGGGACCACACTGTTTGTTTCTGTAGACTAAATTAGGAAAGACACCTAGTTACAAATAGTATTAATTCACATTTTCCTTTTCAAACCAACCTTTTTGACCGTGATGATCCTAAAGATTTGGATCTTTCTGAAGAGCTATTTCCCTAAAAACAAGGAAAAAATTGAAGTCACAAACATCTGTTTGTATGTGACCAGAGCATACATCAATGAAAATTTAATCTAATCAGAAGTCAGTTTCAACATAAGTTTAAACCAATCATATCCCATTTCTTGTACTACATTTCATGTGAAGCAGAACAAAAATAAGTTTTACTTGTAAATGTACAGTGTTGTAATCAGCAGAATTCAATGAGACATTTTAGTTTATAAATTACGACCTGAATTAAGATCTCTTAAATTAGTATATATTTTGAATCCCGCCAAAGATACACAACATCAGAAATTATAAAGGAATATTATTGTGATCTGAGCAATTCACAGAATCATACATTATATTTCTTATGCACTGAATTTGCAGGAAATTGAGCAAGAATTAAAAACAGTAGAGGATCCCTGCATAAGTTTTTATTTTCCTGCAATTCCCCATCAAAAAGGGTCCATTTAACAGTTAAGGCTCACACTTCACAACTTTAAGTTAAGAACAGTTGTGGCTCACTCAAGAGCATATCATCAATATTGCTGGGTCACATGAGGTGCTCCCAAACTATAAGAACGTCTTCACTGCAGAATTAATTCAGGTGAAGGTGAGAGCATTTGGGCTGGCTTAGCTCCTGGACAAGTGGCTACAATGCAATGCCACAATTCTGTATGTCCATACAACTGCATCCACACTGGTGCTCTATAACTCATGAAACACTAGGTCAACTTCTGAGGTCATTTCCCATGATTTTTAGTGCTACTACTGTAGCATTAAACTGATCCACTCTATGATTCTTTACCAATGAATGGTAAGAGAATCTATGCCATTCTGTGTACAGCTTTTAAAAAAAGCAAAAATTAGTAAAAATAACATACCAGTGAAAGTTTCTGCTAATGTCTCATTGAAAAATTTGAAACATTATTTAGGACAATTCTACTTATGCAAATACAATACCCCTGTATCTCTCTCAATCCTTTTTAAAAATAATTATACTTTCTAAAAGACATCAAACAATTAGGATTGCCAGGTGTCCGGTTTTCACCCGGACAGTCTGGTATTTGTGGCCCCTGTCCGGTTAAAAAAAAAAACCCCAGAAAACACCAGATGTGTAAAATGTCCAGCATTTTCTGTTTTTTCTAGGATGGAAGGCCGGCGGGGATATTCTTCCCCTGCCACGTCTGGTGGGGGTGGCGGGAGCATGTGGATTTAAAGGCGTAGTGACTTTTCTCTCTACCCCCCGCCAATCAATTTTTTTCCCCGCCATGTTCGGGATTTTTTGTGGAAGTTCTGGCAACCCTACAAACAATTAAAAAATAATTGTGACTAATCACAGTTTTAATCACACTTAACAGATTACCAATTGAAATTACAAATATTTTTGAATGTATTTATAGTTTCAAATATATTGATTTCAATTACAACACAGAATACAAATTGTAACAACGCTCACTTCCTTTTTTACTAATCAAGTTCATTTACATTTATGGGAGACAATGCTGCCCAATTCTTATTTCCAGTGTCACCGAGAAATCACCTAAAAGCGAGAACAAGCATTCGCATGACACTTTTATGGACAGCACTGCAAGGTATTTATGTGCCATGTATGCTTTGGCCACATTTCTAGAAGACAGGCTTCCATGCAGATGACTCACTAAAAAATAATGCATTAATTACATTTGTGATTGAACTCCTTGGGGGAGAACTGTGTCGTACCTGCATTCTGCCATATATTTCGTGTTACAGCAGTCTCAGGTGATGACCCAACGTATATTATTCCATTTAAGAACTCTTTCATTACAGATTTTTCACACATATGCATACGCACACAAGAGAGGGGGAGAGAGAGAAAGCAAATAAGGAACCCATGTGAGATTACAGGGTTATCTGAAATATCTTCCCAAGTTTGAGAGGGACAAGACTGGAACATGTTGTCAGAAATCTTAGAAGAGCAACACTATAATGAAAACTACAGAACCTGAACTAGCAAAAAATAAAATCAACTTTATTGATGGCACCTTACTCAGATGATGAAAATGAACATGATCAGTCTGCACTGCTTTGGATTATTATAAAGCAGAACCCGTCATCAGCATGAAAGTATGTCCTCTGGAATGGTGAACAAAGTCTGAAGGAGCATACAAATTTTTTCATATCTGGCACATACATAACTGCAACGGAGGCTACAAAAGTACTCTGTGAACACTTATTCTCCCCATCAGGTAACATTGTAAATAAGAAGCAAGCAGCATTCCCTCCCATAAATGTAAACAAATTTGTTGGCTTTAGCAATTTGCTGAAGAAGTAGGACTAATGGACTTATAAAATCTAAAATTTTACATTCCTTTGTTTTTGAGTGCAGTTATGCCAGAAAAGAAAATCTACATTTGTAAGTTGCACTTTCACAACAGAGATCACACTATATTACATTTCTGAGGTGAACTGAAAAATATTGTATCTTTTGTTCATCTCTTAGGGCTCATCTAGACTACGCGGAAGATTCGAAAGAGGATATGCAAATTCCATGGGAATTTGCAGATCTGCTTTCAAAAGTGAAAGTAATCAAGACATGTTTTTTGCAGCAAACCCTCACCTTTTTCGAAAAGCCACAACAACCTCATTTTTTTGAGGAAAAGCGGCTTTTCAAAAAAGGGGGGGTTGCCGGAAAAAAACGCGTCTTGATTACTTTGGCTTTCAAAAGTGAGATTGAAAAGAGATATGCAAATTCCTGAAGAATTTTCATATCCTCTTTCGAATCTTCCGCGTAGTCTAGATGAGCCCATTCAGTGCAAGTATTTACAATCAAAAATAATAAATGAGTTCTGTAGTCTTTGTATTCTGTGTTGTAATGAACTCAATATATTTAAAAGTACAAAAAAAATCCAAAATAGTCATAATAAATTTCAATTGGTATTCTATTATTGTTTGACAGGGCTATTAAACAGTGATTAATCACTATTAATGTTTAATTGATTGAACTAATTGCTTAAGTTAACTGTGACTGAAAGCCCTAATACTTGCATGAAAAGAGGTATAACTTGTTATGCAATTTAGCAAAACTGCAGGAGCGACCCATTGCTCAGCAAAGATTTAGTGGCAGTTAGAAGCCGTACAGTGTGATATAATTTTGTGGAAGTTATCTATTCATGCATTATTAAGTACCATAGGAAAAATACAAAAACAATCAAAATGAAGAAAGTACACTGAATCTTATTCTTACTTATTTTTAAGTTGTGACTGCTTACTTGCTTGTTAAGTTGTAAAGGATGTCAGTCATGTACATTTAAAAGGTTATATTGTGGTTTTTTAATTCAACATTTAGAAAAGTTCTATAATCAACTTTCACATTCAGCAGATATGGTAGTGTAATTCACTACAGATTCACATTCAAATGTAATCATGAGCTTCTATGCCAGCCATTTTACAATAATGCTGGTAATGCAAATCTAACTCACCATATACTTAATTCCTACCTCTTCCCTGTTGTTTTCCATTGAAATTGGACTATTTTCAGGCCCACTAGTTTTACCTGTAAAGAGAGGGGGGAAATGTAATTCACTGAATGGTAGAAATCACTAACGATTCTTTAACTTATAAAAGATATTTTAGTATAAACATTTTATGAGCTTGATTAAAACATTACTAAACAGACAATTAGTCAGTGGCGATGAGTGAATTTATATATCACCACAATAAAAGCTTTACATAAAGCCACCACACCATTTATTGCATATTTGCCAAATTTATAGTAAACTATATTTAGATTTAAATTTTATTGCTACTATGTCTCAACCTTTTTCCACCAATAAAGAAATAGTATTAAAAGGAGCTGGAGTGTAATTATAAATGTTTTACACAGGAGGCAGTGAGTGCCAATACATTCATAGGAACAGGACAGGAAGGGATGTCTAGAGGTCATCTAATCCAGTCCCTGCACTGATGACCCACCACTGCAAGGCAGTAAAATGACCATGACAACTTTTTCCAGGTGATTCCTGGATGCCAGCCAGCACTGGAGTGGCCACATTCGGAGCCTGGTGTGGCACACCATGTACATGCATACTACAATACGTCCCAAGAAGGCACGCAGAGATTCTGGACATGATCAAGGAAACATGGACACCTGCAGTTTGAGGCTTACCAAGGCTTGGAACCTGTTTAGGGGCAGGATCGCTCTCACACAGGTCAAGTCAAAGGACAGAGTTAATTGGGGCACTGCCTAAACTGGTAATAACGCAGATTTGTGTGTTGCTAACCGGGAGATGCAGAAAACAGCAGTTGTCTAGGAGAAGCGCTACGTCATGACAGACCTGGGTCCTGGAACTGCCCTTGAAAAGCCAGTCCTTGAGGTAGGGGTAAATGTTGACACCTCAGCACTTGAGGTAGGCCACCACTACCCCATGAGCTCTTGTACATTCAAAAGCAGAATTGCAGCAGAAACAGCGCAAGCAGAGACTGCTTCAGTCCCCGCTCGCACCGTTTCCTGCTGTGCCTTTACCTCCCCTGCCCTCTGCGGAGACAGTGCTGGGGGGGGGGGCTGCCAGCTTTTAAGCCAGCTCACCCCAGCACTGGCTGCTGCTCCCCCACTTGCTGCCTCTCTGATAGAGGCAGCAAGGGTGGGGGGGAGCAAATAGTCACATCACTAATCGACTATCCAATAAATTTGTGCTTATTGAATAGTCAACTAGTCACTTACATCCCTAATACAGGGTACACTCATGCCAAAATTGTGACAACTAATGACTTGAAATTTGGCTGAGGGATGACATCTGTTAAGGAAGTGCCTCCTGGCATCCCCATTAAAAGTTAGCTTGGTTAAATTGTAACAATTTCAGTTTGTATATGCTCAGTAGAAAACACTTTGATTTTAACAGCTCAAATTTTTGAAGATTCCAACTTCAGTGAGCATGCTCAAATCTCACTGCGCATAAGTGTGACCAGACTGACCATACACACAGTGACTGACATGCACCATCCCCGCAGAAACCAAGCATGCTTTCCCCAGTCTAGAAATACAAGGCTCAGAGAGAGATTTTCCTCTATTTACTCTTGCGAGCCAGAATGGGGAAGTGAGAGCAGGGAGCTTGTACTTCCTAGATTCTCAATGCACCTCTACTCCTTTGTAACACATCCAGGGAGTGCAATATGGAAGAGGAAGCTCTCCAATTCAAATATACAGGAGACAGAAGCCAGATTGTACAGGAAGGAAAGAGCACACAAAGTCTGGTGAGACTGAGACAACAGTTATGGAGTTCGAGGGAAAGAGGTTGGGGGCAGGATGCTGGGTAGGAATAGGGATGTTAAATGTAGTTTAATCAACTAATTGACTAGTCAATAGAATTTCCATTAACTAGTCAATAAGCAGGGGAGCTGCAGCAGGGTTAGCTCCCTGCCCCAGGAGTTAACCCCGCTACGGCTCTGCCTTTTAAATGTATTAAGAGCTGGCAGACTCTTAATACATTTAGAAGAGTAGAGTGCAGCGGGAAGGGGACCCGGCGCAAGCCAGAATTAGCTGTTTCCCTGGCTCACGCCTGGTCCTTGCCTCTGCCTTCCCTGCAGAAGAAGAGCTGGGGGGGAACCGGGTTTTAAGCCAGCTCCCCACAGCACCAGCTCCTGCTCCCCTCCTTGCGGGGGGTGGGAGAAGCGACTAGTCGAAGGACTAGTCAACTGATAAGCTTATGCTTATCAGCAGGGCTTGACGACCATGGCAAAAATTCAATCACCAGCCCCGCACCGCGCATGCGCCAGCCCCGCACTGCGCATGCGCGCACCGCCGGTGAACGGAGAGACCGGCTGAAATCTACTTGCCACGGGCGAGTAGATAAGCGGATTTGTCGAGCCCTGCTTATCAGATAGTCAACTAGTCGCTTACAGCCCTGGGGAGGGAGACAGACTGGCTGTGCAAGATGACTAGGATTCAGGGTGAGGAAGAGTAGACAGGGATAGGCTAAACAAGCAGAGTGCAATGAGGAGCTGGAGGAGTAGGAAGAAAAGAGAGTGGGCAAGGAGCTCAAAAGAGTGAAACAAAAACTGGCTGGGCAAGGAGATCATGACTAGGCATGGGGATGAAATGCGAGAATGAAGAAGTCAGAAATCCAAGCTCTGACAGCAAGCCTGGGGGGGAGAGGGGGAGGGGGCATAATAAGAACTTCCTAAGGATGAAAACTGAGACAAGAAGCTTGAGTAGACTCTGGGACAGGGTAGGTAACAATACTAGGACTGGGGCAAGGACCAGGGGGATGAGGGGACAAGACCTGGAACGCTTTGGAAGGAGTGAAATAGAAAAGAGTGATGTTTGGAGAACTGGGCAAAAACAACCATGACTACTACAGAACACTCCCCTCCAGAGTTTGGCATGACAGATTCCTGAGTCTCACCAATCCTCTTCTGTCAGCAAATATCTGTGAAACCCACAGGTTAAATGTGTGTCTGTCTCCCTAGTACTGATGCACAAAAAGGACAACAACTTACTAGTGCTAACAGTTATTTCACTAGTTCAAGTGGCAGAAGCATGTAACTTAAAACGTCTGTGTAGAGTATCTAAAGATTCCACCTACGTGGGGTTAAAATGCCACCTGACAGCAAACTGAAAAAGCAAAAAGTTCTTAAAAAAAAGACAGTCACACACACAAAAACAGTTATTCACCTTTCATAACTGTCTTTCTTCCAGATCTGTTGCTCATATCTATTCTAATTAGATGTACATGCACCATGTGCGTGACTTCCTGAAAGTTTTTCCATAGCGACTACCGATTATACGGGCAGTGGAATACCCTGGAGAAGCGCACTATATATGGCCCTGATGACTCAACCACCCTTCAGTTCTTTCTTACAGGTTACTCTGACAGAGGAAATGGAGGGTGGGTATGGAATAGACATGAGCAACACATCTCAAAAAACAACCATTACAAAAGATGAGTGTTTTTTTCTTCAAGTACTTGCTCATATCAGTTCCAAATAGGTGATTTACAAGCCTCACCCAGGAAGAGGGGTCGGAGTCAACAGGTGGCTGACTTGAACACTCCAGTGTAAGGATGTTAAAGACTAGTTGACTATCCGATCAGCATTTGCTGATCGGATAGTTTTTTGACTAGCCGACTAGTTGATAGACACGTCCGCATTCCTCCTTTGAAATGTGCAAGAGCCCCAACTCCATGTACAGCCCAGGGCCAGCAGGAAGTCCTGCTGACTCCAGGCTGCATGCAGGTGCCTTCTTTGAAATGCACAAGAGTCCCCAGCAGGGGCTCTTGTGCATTTCAAAGCCATGGAGCCCAGGATCAGTGTCCCCCGCTGAGCCCAGGCTCCATGCTATGCTGCATGCTGCTAGGAGCCCGAGGTCAGCTGGGGACTCCCCAGCTGACCCTGGGCTCCCTGCAGCTGCCCCTTTGAATCGTACAGATGCGTGGTTCAAAGGGACAGCAGCCGCACAGCTGATCCATGGATCAGATGTTTGGCGGTTCTTCCTTTAAACCACGCATCCACACGATTCAGAGGAGCAGCTGCGGGGAACCTGGGGTCAGCTAGGGACTCCCAGCTGATCCCAGGCTCCCGCAGCATTTCCTAGAACCCAAAATGCCGCGGGAGCCTGGGATCAGCTGGGGAGTCCCCAGCTGACCCCGGGCTTCCCAGGAAATGCCGCGGGGAGCCCGGAATCAGCTGGGGAGTCCCCCGCTGATCCCGGGCTCCATGGCTTTGAAATGCACAAGAGCCCCTGCTGGGGACTCTTGTGCATTTCAAAGAAGGCACCCTTGTGCAACCCAGAGTCACTGGGACTTCCCACTGGCCCAAGGCTGTACACGGAGTTCCGCATTCCTCCTTTGAAATGTACAAGAGCCCCTGCATTCAAAGGAGGAATGCGGAAGTGCCTATCGACTATTCGATGAAAATCCCATCGACTAGTCAACTAGTCAATTAACCGCATTTTAACATCCTTACTCCAGTGCTGAACACTGCATCTTGCCTGGATTGGTGAACAATGGTGTAGTGCAATGTGAAGGCGTGGCCAGAGGACCAGGTCACAGCTCTACAGATTTCCTGGAGCGGAACAAGAACCAGAAAGGCGCACGTGTGGAGTGTGGCATGATAGGAGCCAAGGGGACCTTGTCCAAGTCATAACACCCCTGGATGCAAGCTGCGATCCAAGCAGAGATACACTGGGATGACATTGGAAGGTGAGGGCTCTCCTTATGTCAAGAGACTGCCATCTCTGCTCCCATAGGGTCTTGTGTAGCTTTGGGTAAAAAAAATAGGCAGGAATGTGTCCTGACTGGTATGGAAACTAAAGACCATTTCAGGAGAAAGGCTGGGTGAGGCCTAAGTTGAACTTTGTCTTTATGGAAAACAATATACAGTCTCCCCGACATGAGAGCACAAAGCTCTGACATGCACCGTGGGGAGGTAATGGCTACCAAAACCGCCACCTTCCAGGAAACATAAAATAAGGAACACATAACCAATGGCTTGAAAGGGTGTCCCATGCCCCAAAGAGCATTTGGACGGCGAATGTAGACTATCCATATCCTTGAGGAAGAGGCCAACCAAGAAATTCACAAACACAGAATGACAGCGTCCTCTGGATGGAACACTAATATGTCTGACAAATGAACCTTGAGGAACGAGGTTGATAGGTCCTTACTGCTGAAGAAACATGAGGAATGGAAGCAGATGTGAGACCCACACTATGCTGGGAACACCAACAGGAGAAATGATTCCATTTAGCAAGGTAAGTAATCCTGGTGGATGACTTACAATTGCCAAGGAGGACCTGAGCATTCCCTCTCCACCAGGTTTAGCAAGACAGCTTCCATGCTGTTAGATGGAGGGTGGGGAGATCCAGACGGTAGAGGCAACTGTGGTCCTGTGTGATAAGATACAGAAGGAGGGGCAGAGAAATCAGTGTCTTAACTGACAGCTCCAGTAGAGTGGGGTATTAGCACTGGTGGGACCAGGCCGGGGCTGTCCCTGTGGATTTTGAGGAGCACCTTGTGAACCAGTAGGAATGGTGGAAATGCATACAGGAGGTCATCCCGCCACAGGATCAGGAAGATATCCTCTAACAACCCATGACTGAAGCACTTCCTTTTGTCCCTGGTTGCAAAAAGATCTATCCAGGAAAACCCCACTTCTGGAAAATTATCATGGATGATATAGACCTAATCGGCCATTTGTGAGCAAGGAAGGGTCGACCAAGACGGTCTGCCAGCTGGTTCTGGACCCCAGGGAGATACAATGTTTGAAGATGGATAGAGCGGGCTATGCATAACTAGCAGAAGGACTTCAACAAAGAAGTGACAGTTGGGTCCCTCCTTGCTTGTTAATATAGAACTTGTCAGTTGTGTTGTCCATCATGATCACCACATAGTGGCCTCAAAGGTGGAGCAGGAAGGTCTACACTCAAGTCAGAGCACCCGGAGCTCTTCTATGTTGATGTGGAGCAACAGCTCTTCCCTGGTCCCCAGAGCTTCGATGGTGAGATCCCAGAGATGAGCTCCCTAACCCAAATCAGACAACTGGTAAAGACACAGAGCAAGTAAAGGCTGTGGAGGATGAAACAGGCCTCTGACTGTGACTGACTGCAGGTCTAGCCACCAGCACGTCTGGATAACCTGGAGGGGAGGGGAACATCACCACCATGTTAATGCAGTCGCAGTGTGGATGATACACTGACATTAGCCAGGATTATAGCAGTTGAAGGCGAAGCCTGGCAAACAGAATATATATGTAAGACCCCATGTGACCCAGTAATTTAAGGTACACCCTGACGTGTTCTGGTAGAAACACTTGGGCCTGGATGGCGTCCAGTATCACCCCTATGAACTTGATACATTGCAGAGGCGCAAGTGTAGATTTGTCAAGATTGATTAAAAGACCGAGTCAGCTGCATCCAGTGACACCAGGAGAGAGGTTCAAGCTTTGTCATCTTAAACCAATGCCATAAACTCATGCCACAAACTCCTGCCTCAGGTATTGTGGGTTAAGTTCCTTAAACTTAAGGAGAGAAGCCCAAGAATTGCAATCACACCTGCTGGGGATAGTCTGCCGATTAGCTATCCTGAGTAGCAATCCACCCCATGGAATATACTTTGAGTCCAAACACATCAAGGTGCTTAGCCTAATTCCTTGATTTAGGCACTGAGGCCAGATGACCCTGTCTTTCTTTTTCGTTTATTGCCTCCACCACTAGTGAACATGGCAGACAGTAGGTAAACAAACTCAAATCCCTTAACAGGAACAAAGTATTTCTGTTCTACCCCCTTTTTGGTAGGGGAAAATCGAGGCAAGAGTCCACCAGATGGTCTTGACCATAGATTAGACTGTCTTTATGATAGGGAGCACCATCTTTAGTGGATATCCTAGCTCCAGAAGGTCCATCCTGCTCAGCCACCTCATTGATTTACAGGTTAAGACTAAGGGCCATTAATCTGACAAGATCCTTTAGGACCCTAGAGTCCATGGGCAATGGTCCTATAACCACAGTATCGTGACACCACCTCATCCATGGAGGAGGATGAGGAAGCCAAGGAAGGGCTGTATCCTGAGTCTCGTCTGGCTGGGGCTGGTCAGGAGCCTGAGGTGGCTCACAATAGCCAGGTAGAGAGTGAGACTGTGGTCACTTGTTCTGTAAATCAATGAGGTGGCTGGACCATCGGACCTGGGGCATGGGATTTGGAGGGGTCTTGCAAAGGAGCCAGAAGCTGCATGACCTGGACTTGGTTGAAGGCTCATGGGGTCCAAAACTGCCATTGGGAGGCTCAAAGATGGGTTTTCACAGTGAAGGACTTGGGACTGGTGGTACCGAAAGCCCCAAAGTTGCAGATGCCCTCCTGCAGAAGATGATGATGATACCAAGCAAGGCCAAGGGGTAGGGAGGGGTGAGCAGAACAGCAGTGACATTGGTACTGCGGAAGCATGTTCTGGCGCCAGACGCAGACAGCACACCCTAGACTGTGCTCAGGAGGACAACAATGACCACCGTCAGAAAAGGAGCCAAGAAGGCGAGTGGAAAAACAACGCTGGCATGATGATCAATGTCAAGATGAAAGTTGGTATTGGGACAATAAACAGTGTAAAGACTGTGATCAACACAGAGAATCAGCATGGAGTAGGGACCGACATGGGGAGTAATGTCCCTGCAGTGAGGCGCTGCACTCCAACAGAGACTGGAATCAAAAAGAGCAGTGCTGAGGCAGGGTGCAGTGTCTGCGTGCAGTACACTCCCTGGAGTGACTGGCGGAGTCCAAGCGGTGCCAAGATTCACAGTGTTGTGATTGGTATCAGTGCCAAGAGGTCTGGCTACCCAGAGATACTCTGGAACAAGAGCAGTTCCACTCAGTCCGACTTCGGGACCACTGCCGCATGTCTGACTGATGTTACTGATGAGCAGGGCTTGACAAACCGCTGAATCTACTCGCCCGTGGCGAGTAGATTTCAGCCCGTCGCTCCGTGCGCCCCATTCACCGGCGCTTCGCGCATGCGCAGTGCCAGTCTGGCGCATGCGTGGTGCGGGGCTGATGAATAGCTCTCACCGGGGTTTGTCAAGCCCTGCTGATGAGAGTGGTGCTGGGACTACAAGCAGCTAGGTGCAGGCGCTGGCATCTGCTGGCCCATTATGGTAGGCTTCCCAGTCAACCTTCTACACCAGCTCGACTGATAGCAGTGCGTTGGACACTAAGGTACTCGGCACCAGGTCCTGTCATTGTGGGAGAAGAGCAGACTCCATGAAGAGTTGTTTAAGTCTCAAGTCCCACTCCTAGCTCCAGGTCTGAATGCTTTGCAGATCCTGCACAAGTTAGCCTGATGGGCTTCCTCAGATGCCATAGGCATGAATCGTGGAGTCATTTGTAGGCATAGACTTTGCTCAGGAACTTCAGGGCTTGAAGCTTTGGGACTTGGAATACAGACAAAAAGGGAAACCCTTCCGACCGCAACAATTAACAGTGAATAACTAATTACCAAAAAAAAAAAAACCAACCACACCTCAGAACGCTAGGGACATGTGGATCAGTTGTGACGCAAGAGAACCACAGTTCCAATAGCCCTCACTGGCAGTAAGAAAGACCTGAGGGGTGGTTGGTTTGGCAGGATCATATATAGTGCACCACACCAGGCCCATTCCAAGGAGCTCCACAGCCAACCCAATGGGTAGCAGCAAGGAAAAAATCTTTCTAGCAATCATGCACACACCATGCGCACAACTGGAATTGATATAAGCAAGCACCTGAAGAAGAACTATGTTAAAGACCACTAAGACTGGCATACAAAACTTCAGAAGTGCAAGGATTAAGCTTCATTCAGCCCTCTTGTGAGTATGCATTACGATATAATGTTAAACTGTCGGGAAAACAGTTCCTAGAGAGTAGTTATCAATGGTTCATGGTCATGCTGGAAGGGCATAGTGAGGTCCCACAGGAGTCAGTTCTGGGTCCAGTTCTGTTCAATATCTTCATCAATGATTTAAATAATGACATAGAAAATACACCAATAAAACTTTCAGATGATACCAAACTGGGAAGGGCTGCAAGTAATTTGGAGGCTAGGATTATATGCAAAATCATCTGGACAAACTGAAAACATTTTTGCAGTAAGATGAAGGCCTAAAACATAAGCCAATGCAACACAGGCCTGGTCTGAAGCCTGAGGCCTAGCCAACAATGGACAAAACATGGCTAACACAAAGCAAAGCTAAGATGTGAGCAAGAGGCAGGCCCCTGCTGACAGAACTTGGCACAAACAGGGTTGAGAGTGCAAAACACTAATTGGTAATAAGCCCAGGTGCAGAACAATAATTGGTACCAGTCATAAGTTGAAATCACATGGAACAACTAGCTCATTAAAAAAGACCTTGGTACCCACTCCTCACAGATACAGACCCAGGTTCAGGAAAGGGTCTAAAATGACAGCATGATGGATAGAGATGATCTAATCAAACCATGAAATACAGGGTGATGGGTGGTATCTAAGTAGCATCAGAGGGTGGCAATCTAATAGGTCAGCAGTGAGGTCTGACTTGTTTGTACCTGTATATGAAGTGGTGTCTTGGGGGGACAGTCTTTGTATGTATGACCTAGGTGACAGTGGAAATTTCCCACTGACTGAGTCATTCCATTATGGCAAGTACATATGCGCAGTGGTTCAGTAGAGTCTACTGACAACTATTACTGTACTTCGCTTAACAATAAAGCTGGGCTGGCACCTTCGATCCTTATCTACTTTGTGGTCTTTGGGGGCCCTCTCGGGTGGTCATTGGGCCCTCTGCTGTGGTCATTGGGCCCACATCACTGAGTACACACGCAAGCAGCCTTCTGGTTATCATCATCGACGGAGCCAGAGACCTGTGAGGACACCACAGCAGTAAATCCACCTAATTACAATTTTCTG
Source organism: Pelochelys cantorii (assembly GCA_032595735.1). Lineage (NCBI taxonomy): Eukaryota > Metazoa > Chordata > Testudines > Trionychidae > Pelochelys > Pelochelys cantorii. Next base: position 23,191,525 of record CM064337.1, on the reverse strand, counting down.
AAGTCAACAGCATTAAATTCAATAAGGATATATCCAAATTCCACTTAGGAAGGAACAATCAGTTGCACATACAGAAAATAGGAAATGATTCCCTAGGAAGCCATCACATTTCAGAAAAGAGGTGGACAAATTGGAGAAAGTCCAGAGAAGAGCAACACAAATTATTTAAGGCATAAAAAAGACCTGTGAGGGAAGATTTAAAGAACTGGGTTTATTTACTCTGCAAAAAAGAAAGCTGAGAGGGGACATGATAACTGTTTTCAAACACATATAACATTGTTAAAAGGAGGAGGGAGAAAAAACATCTTCTTAACCTCTGAAGATAGGACAAGAAGCAACTGGCTAAAACTGCAGAAAGGGAGGTTTAGGTTGGACATTAGGAAAAGCTTCCTGTCAGGGTAGTTAACCCCGGGAATAAATTGCCAAAGGACGTTGCGGAATCTCCAAAATTGGAGATTTTTAAGAACAGGTTACACAAATACCTGTTAGGGATGGTCTAGATAATACTTAGTCCTGCCATGAGTGCAGGGGATTGGACTAAATGACCTCTTGAGGTCCCTTCCAGTTCTTGGATTCTATATGATCATAAAATATTTCTCTAAGGAGTACCATCTCATTTAGTGCACTGGCTGGACACGGATTAATGAATATTCAATATTAAAAATGTAATAAGAAAAGCAAAAAAAAGATTTTGAGGAACAGCTAGCCAAAAACTCAAAAAGAAATAACAAAATGTTTTTTAAGTACATTAGAAGCAGGAAGCCTGCTAAAAAACCTGTGGGTCCCCTAGACGATCAAACTATAAAAGGCGCAATCAAGGACGATAAAGCCATTGCGGAGAGACTAAATGATTTCTTTGCTTCAGTCTTCACGGCTGAGGACGTTGGGGAGATTCCCAAATCTGCACCGTCCTTTGTGGGTGATGAATCTGAGGAACTGTCCCGGATTGAAGTGTCATTAGAGGTTTTGGAACAAATAGAAAAACTTAACATTAACAAATCTCCGGGACCGGATGGCATTCATCCAAGGGTTCTAAAAGAACTCAAATGGGAAATTGCTGAACTATTATCTGTGGTTTGTAACCTATCCCTTAAATCGGCTTCCGTACCTAATGACTGGAAGGTAGCCAACATGACACCAATATTTAAAAAGGGCTCTAGAGGCGATCCGGGCAATTACAGACCGGTAAGTCTAACTTCAGTACCGGGCAAATTAGTCGAAACAATAGTAAAGAATAAAATTGTGAGGCAAGTAGAAGAACATAATTTGTTGGACAAAAGTCAACATGGTTTCTGTAAAGGGAAATCCTGTCTTACTAATCTATGAGAGTTCTTTGAAGGGGTTAACAAACATGCGGACAAGTGGGATCCAGTAGATATAGTATACTTAGATTTTCAGAAAGCCTTTGACAAGGTCCCTCACCAAAGGCTCTTGTGTAAATTACATGGCCATGGGATAAGAGGGAAGGTCCTTTCTTGGACTGAGAACTGGTTAAAAGACAGGAAACAAAGGGTAGGAATAAATGGTACATTTTCAGAATGGAGAGGGGTAACTAGTGGTGTCCCCCAAGGGTCGGTCCTAGGACCAATCCTGTTCAACTTATTCATAAATGATCTGGAGAAAGGGGTAAGCAGTGAGGTGGTAACGTTTGCAGATGATACCAAACTGTTTAGGATAGTCAAGACAGAAGCAGACTGTGAGGGACTCCAAGAAGATCTCACCAAACTGAGTGACTGGGCAACAAAATGGCAAATGAAACTTAATGTGGATAAGTGTAAAGTAATGCACATCGGGAAAAATAACCCCAACTATACGTACAGTATGATGGGGGCTAATTTGCCTTCGACAAATCAGGAAAGAGATCTTGGAGTTATCGTGGACAGTTCTCTGAAAACTTCCACGCGGTGTGCAGCAGCAGTCAAAAAGGCAAATAGGATGCTAGGAATTATTAAGAAAGGGATAGAAAATAAGACCCAGAATATCTTACTGCCCCTGTATAAAACTATGGTACGCCCACATCTTGAATACTGTGTACAGATGTGGTCTCCTCACCTCAAAAAAGATATTTTGGCCTTGGAAAGGGTTCAGAAAAGGGCAACTAAAATGATTAGGGGTTTGGAACGGGTCCCATGTGAGGAGAGGCTAAAGCGACTGGGACTTTTCAGTTTAGAAAAGAGGAGACTGAGGGGGGATATGATAGAGGTATATAAAATCATGAGTGGTGTGGAGAGGGCCAATAAAGAGAAGTTATTTATTAGTTCCCTAAATAGAAGAACTAGAGGACACCAAATGAAATTAATGGGTAGCAGGTTTAAAACTAATAAAAGAAAGTTCTTCTTCACACAGCGTGTAGTCAGCCTGTGGAACTCCTTGCCAAAGGAGGCTGTGAAGGCTAGGACTATAATAGAGTTTAAAGAGAAGCTAGATAATTTCATGGAGGTTAGGTCCATAAAAGGCTATTAGCCAGGGGATAAAATGGTGTCCTTGGCCTCTGTTTGTCAGAGGCTGGAGAGGGATGGCAGGAGACAAATCGCTTGATCATTGTCTTCGGTCCACCCTCTCTGGGGCACCTGGTGCTGGCCACTGTTGGCAGACAGGATACTGGGCTAGATGGACCTTTGGTCTGACCCAGTACGGCCATTCTTATGTTCTTATGAATATTCAATATTTTTTCCGCATGAAATTTTCTATTGCGTTCCACCTCACAGAAATTTTAATCTGTCTTCTCAAAACTCTTCTGATGTGAGCGGGTGATATTATCCCACTTTTACAGATGGAGAACTGAAGCACAGAGATTGTGGTTAAAAGCATCCACTAATTTTGGAGGCCCAATCTGAAAATCCCAGAATCTGAATTTTCAGAACGTATTTGTGACGTAGTGTGGGGACCTTGCTGGTTGCTATGCTGGGCAGTGGGCTGTGGGTGACCTCCGCTGTCTGCAGCATGGCTCAGCAGGGCAGGGGATGAGTCATTATGCGAGGGGGCTTCAAACCTGTCTGACAAGTTATCTCCCAGGGAGCGGAACAATGGGAAGGAGGGGAGTGGAGCCCTGGCTGGGGGCAGGGCTGGAAGTGAGTTCATTAAGTTTCTGTCTGGAATCATGGAGGAAGCAGCCTGAGCAAAGGGGCGCTGGGGATTTAGGGGCCCAGTCTCCCCCATCCCAAGAGGAGCTGAGGCATCCTAGGCCTGGCCCTGTAACCAGATTACATCTATGCTGTGCTGTATCCTGGAGAAGCAATAAACTCCCTCTATTCTACCGGCTGGTGGAGTCTGTTCGTGCCACTACGGGGGTGCAGGAGGTGGGGGACCCCGACGTGCCGCCACAATATTCAAAAGGACAACTCCCACTGATTTCAATTTCAGTTAAGAGTGTTCAGTAGGGATGTAAAAAGTAATTTACAAAGATAACCGTGTAACCGCTAAGATTTTTAGCAATTACGCACACAGCAGACACTGCAGTATAAATCTTATCTGGCTAAAGCAAGGGCTGCAGCAAAGCCACCTCCCCAGGAGCAGGACGAGCAAGGGCTACCGGCCCCACTCCTGAGGAGGCTTCGCTGTGGGCTCTGCAGCTGGCTCCCCAGAAGCGGGTCAGCAGCCCCGGAGTGTAATCTATGGTGGGGGCAAGGGAGGGAAAGGGGCCTGGGCTGAGCCTGCCATGAACAGGAGCTGCTCTGGCTCACCAGCTGGCTCAAACCTTGCCTGCAGTGGGCCCTCTGGGGCTGGAGCAGCCCCCTGCCCAGACTTCAAGGTATCAAGCTAGGTACTCAAAGTGAGAAACACACAATTAGCAAGCACAAAGCACCTCAAAGGTTTGCTTTAAGTTACTTATTTAGCACCATATAGGCAGAGGAAGAGCTAAAATCCAATTCTTCAACAGAGACCACGAGACCCTCCTTTTTCCTTCTACAACCCTCAGCCTCATTCATTACATACGTTCCAAGAAATGAGGAAGGGGTCTTTTAAGACAATCTCTTTAATTACACAGTTCTTCCCCAGAGTAGGCCATCCTGGTGCACTGAATAAGGCAGAGGTCTTATGAAAAGACAGCATGTGACCTGTGATGGGGTGCTCTCAAGGAAACCTGAGCCAGCCTCCTGTCATGCCATCTCCAAACAAGAATGTGGAATTAGAGCTGGCTGAATAAGCCAAGGCCTAACTAGCAAACAGGGAAGATCTGCTGGCCTCTTTAGCCAAGGGCTACATAAAGGCTGCTGTCTGAAACAAGCCAGGGGAGAAGGAAAGGGAGGAACCAGAGAATTAGAGGGAGTGGGAGCTCTTCTCTGCTGGGAAGAGAAGCTAGCAGTTCCTGAGTCTGTAACAGTGAAGCTGTTTGTAGAATACTGTAAATAAAGAGCACTGGTGATAGCACCAAAAAGGAGATCTCTGGCTAGCTTGGGGACGCAGCAAGGGAAGAGCGGAAGGGGACCCAGCAACGCCCTGTTACAGACCATCTGTTAAAGACTATCATAATAAATATGCACAAGGGGTAGTAATTTGCTTGTAATGCTATATAATGTTCATACGTGTGCACTTATACCCTTGAAATTTGTCAAAAGGACTAAGCCAGTGGTGTACCCTGCTCCATAGTAATTCTCTATTTCATGGACAAGAACCAGAGTCACATATGCAACTACCCAGGACTGGGAAAGAGGTGCTACGAACAGTGTCCTCCCCAGAACAACTTCACAATGACAGGTATTATCTTCTTGTCTATGTCATAGTTTGGTTTTGGCAAAGGTTCCCTGAAATAAAGCACTGAAGCACCAAATAGAAAAATTAATCCTACGGCCAGTGTTGACACGATAATGCAGTGATAAGGAGACAAGTATAGCATCTCTGACAGTGTTAAGATGAAATTTTAAGTAGAACTCCAGTTAAACCAAAGCGATATCATCAAGTAGAGCAGAAGTTTGTGTCTTTAACAGAAGTTTTACCTAACCCAATGTCAATATAAAGGGGCAGCTCTTCAGCTGATGTAAACTGTCTTAGCTCCCCTGAAATCAATTCTGAGTATACGACAGAATACTTCTTTTATAAAAATATTTTTTCAAATGTTCTAAGAAACATTAGAAATACAAAACACAGTTGGACCTTGTTACATCAAGAGAACAAAAAGCTCAATGACTATGAAGTGAGTATGTCCAGTCTTATTTCACTATAATGATCTAAGAAGTATCGTAATTTAGTGAATATAACCCACGGGTTATACTCATTTTTACAAACCCCGCACCGCACCCCCGTTCCCCCGCAGGCTATAGTTGTGCACGGGTTATATAGGGTTTTTTTTAAACTCACCAGCAACTCTCCGGGCGGTGAGCACTCCCCCGCCCGGAGGCTGGTGGTTCCTGCAGCTGCACAGGAACGGGGGGGGTGAGCACTCCCCCGCCCGGAGGATGGTGGTTCCTGCAGCTGCGCAGGAAGCGGGGGGGGGGGGGGGGGGGGGTAAGAAGAGGTGAGGGCTCCCCCGCCTGGAGGATGGTGGCTCCTGCTCCCCCGCCCCTTCCTATGGCTGCGGAGGAACCGGGGGATGAGCGCTCCCCTGCTCAGAGGCTGGCGGCTGCACAGGAACCAGGGCGGTGAGTGGCTAGCTAATTCTCGCCCCCCCCCACCGTAAATTAGCAAATATACCCCCGGCACAGAAAAGTCTTGTATACCCCGCGGGTTATACTCGTGCACAGGGTATACAAGATTTTTGTTCACTCAAACAGCAAAAACCGCAGGGTATATTCGGGTGCGGGGTATATTCGCTAAATTATGGTATATGAGGAAAAGCTGTAGGTGGTAATCAAGACAAAATACACTTTAAATTTCTGTCAATTTTAATAAGGTAATCTAAAAAGTTAACTATTTCTCTTGATTGCATCCCTTTAGAGATCCCATGGATCAGTCTGAAAATAGAAGAAAGTAAGTTCCTCTGCTAACACAAATACAAGTTTCCTCATTTCATAACAGTTTTTAAGTGCATTGCTATAGAAAGTTGGAGACTGAAAAGTTCTATATCCATAACAAACCCAGATTTTGATTATATAGGAGAAAATTATAATCTAATGTATGTTTATTTTGAAGGCTTCCTTATTTACAGTAACCAAAATGATGTCTGTTTAAATTCATTATTTACCTATTAGATTTTTTAGAAATGCCAATAATTTTCAAAAAGCAACCTAATCATTTGCTTTAGAAGAGCCTTTTCGTATTCAAGTAGTTTCTGACAATAATGGAAACACTTTTGTGAATTAACATAAAAGCAACTGCCCCCACTCCCCCATGCATAATTGGAAGGGTCAAAAGATTTTAACTTCAGCAGAGAAACAAGATATGTCTGTAACACAGTGTTAATGCAGAGAATTGTGAAAAATCTGAAACAAAATCATCCCAGAAGACACAAATACCCTCCATCCCAAGGACACACAGATAGTTTATACTTCCATGAAACAGAAGACTGAGGAACTAATACTGGGATATACTTTTTTGTTGTTTTTACAGGAAGGAAACAGAAAAATCAATATTGCGTATCAGTTACATCAAGATGTATTTTTACTGCACTACATCCTAAGATGTTGAATAACAGTGTGCATTTAAAAGAGGGAAATATATATATATATATATATATTTATTTTACCTATACTTTTGCTCACAGATAGTCTTGGAGGAGAGTTTGCGTCTTCAGATTCTTCAGATGAGTGAGCCAAAAAGTCATGAAGCTTCTGCACCAACGTGTTCAACTTGCTTTCGCTGATAAAACACAGAAGTGTCACTTGAAATTATCTCTCTCATGCCTCTTTATTAATATATTATGCAAACTTGAAATGAATACTGCTTGTTCTTCAATACTATATCCATAGTAACTGAAGATCTTCCAAAGCAAGGCTTTGTTTTTTTTAATAAAACATCTATCCTAAAAAGAGATACCAAAATAATCAAAAATAACCCACTTACAATTCTTTTTCAAAATTGTAAGTGCAGATACGGCACTGAAATATAAGCATTTAAGACTACATTAGTATATAGTAAACAATAAAGCAAGTCATATTTTAAAAGCTGAATTTAATGTAATTAAAAAATTTTACAAGTGTCAAGAAAAGTACATTGCGATTCAAAGAAAGGAAAGAACATAACTTAAAAAAAAAAAAAAAAAAAAAAAACCTCACTCAGATCTAAGAATTTCCTTAAATAATAGCTAAAAATCGCAAAGTGAGAGAATCACTTTATTACACAAATAAATATTAGTCAGTCTGTAATGCAAACAGCAATTGCTAGCAGTTTCTCTATGTGGCTTAAAAATAAATTGTGAACATGCAATTATGAACTGAGTGTTTCATACACAATAACCAGCAATGCGTGTATCCTGTCAGAAGACTATTGCTTAGGATTAGTATCTTTATTTGAATTAGTTTATTATTTTTTCAATTAGCCAGTTTTACAGAACAGTACCCATTGGTCATTTCCCTCCCACATACCCAGGTTTTCTTATGAATAAGGCAAAGCTCTAATTCACCAGGTACCTTATTAGTACTTCCTATTTAAAAGTGTTTGTCTCGGGCCCTCCACAAATTTTTCTCCTGAGCTCATATGCCTTTTCTAGCTCTTGGTACAGTAATTGAAAAATCATACATAATCAACTATGCTAGTCCATGGATTAAAATAATTCCTTAACACTGTCACTGAAGGGACACACACAAATTGCATTTTTTAAATTATTTTCAAGACATTCAATTGTTTGATAGTGCACACTTCAAATGGTAATTTTTTAAAATGTATTAAGAAAAAATTAAGGATTTTCTGCTCCCCTACTTACGGTTTAGACAATATTCAAGATAGATACAGCAGTCAAATAAGCTCAGGCCCACAAATCTACAAGTCAACCCTGCTGCCTTTTGAAGTTTAAACTTTAGCTAATGCTGCTACTGAAATACAACCACTTTCAGGGGCTGGGGAAGAACATACTCTTCTAAAAACAATGCATGAGAGATTTAATATTACTGGCACAACTGACCATCAACAACAAAACAGTGAAACTGACCATATACAAAGTGCATCCAGCAAACAAAAATCTCTGCTAGTCATCTAAGATGTTTATAATTTTTTTTAAACAAATGTTCATATTAAAACCCATTCTATATCACCACACACAACTTAGAGGCCAACAGCATAAGCCAGGTTCTTCTTGCTCCAGCAACTTGCTGTCCTCAGGAGTTTCCTCTACTAAATGTCCCACATCACTTCCTGCAGCCCCCATTGGCCAGGAATGGCAAACTGCAGCCACGGTCAGCAACCGTACCTGCGTACACTCAAGTAAATAAAGCATCTGGCAGCACACCAGTAGCTAATCCCGGCGAACCATGTCCAGCCTGCAGGCCACTTACTGTCCACCCCTGCTCTAGGGAGCAAGAAAGACCACAAGATGACCCTTCCACTTTTAAGACACCCCTTGAGAAGCTGTTCCTGAACCTCTCAAAAAGTCTTTCCCTCTCTGATCCTTACACACACCTCTTTCTCCAATCCTGCCAACCTTCTGGCTAATAAGCGTGGTTGAAAAGTATAACCACACTTTAAGAAGCGTAATTTAAACACAAAATGAATCAGTTCTGCTTATACTTCATTAACTCTAAATCAAAATATATATCTTAGTGTTGTCAGACAAGAGCTGGCAGCCATCTCAGAATGCAACTGAATAAAGAAATCTGTATCCCCTATCCAGTTATTCTGACAAACTAATGTAAACAAACTTTTCTGTGTAAAAATCCACTAGGGAGTTCTGATAACTTAGTATTTAAAGTGAATCACACATGCAGAAAAGCTTTTCAATATAAAACACAATGTAAGTTTCATCTAAATTATATTTTTATTAAAATCTTAAGGAAGCTTCATTATAACCAGAGTGGATTTGATTTAAATCATTATTTAAATCACTATTCAGGAAGACTCAATTTAATCATGGTTTTCTACATAAAAGTGCATTCTTGTTGGTTGTTATAACCTTAAAATATATTCTTCACAACTCAGAGATAGATGTAGGTTTCATTTTTAGAAAAAGTACACTATATATTTCTAAACAGTGATTTATTTTGAAATGTTCCAGATTTTACAGCTATATCAGAAAATGAATGACTTTGGTTATTTCATTTACCAAAGGTAACTGAAGCAGATATTTATGAAATCATTGGGAGGTGAACTATCATTAATATTTATAGGAGTTTCTTGCCATGCTGTATTAGGAGGAGAACATCACTTGGAGCACCAGCGAGGCTTGGAACACCAGCTCCTGCTTCCAGACACATGGGAGGGGGGAGATGAAGAAAGCCCCAACTCGTGTCTGCCTCCAGTGTCCCCGAGTCACGGAGCCACCCTTGGGAGGGGTGGGATCGTGGGGGCCAGAGCAAGGACCAGAGGAAGAGGGGGCCGGGGCAAGAAGGTAATGTGGGAACTAGGGACTGGGGTGTGATGGGGTCAGGCTCAGAGGGTTGGGAGTTTTTGGAGTAGTTTTTTTGCTTCTCACTTGTGTGGTCCCCAACTGATAGTTCCCCACCCCTACCATAAAGAAAGAAAAACATTGAGATCTTGTGTGTTGGACATAAATTAATATTTTATTTTATTTAAAATTAAGTTTGATAAACCAACATGAAAAAGCTAAATAGTTTAAATTAAATCATTCTCCCTAGCTACAGCACTAGCAAAATGGCTCAGGGATAATTATGTAATTAACGGTGCGCTTCCATTAGCAACTGGTGGTCCGCAGAAATGTGTGCACTGATCCAGGTGGTACACTGACCAAAAAAAGTTTTGAGAACCACTGTGCTAGAGGGTAAATGCTGCCCAGGCTGCGGCTCTGGGGTTGGGCAGTGGCAGGGGACAGCTGAGAGGAGAGGAAAACACACGGAGGGTCCCCCTGCCCCAAAGCTGCGTTGGCCCCTCAGTCCATGGCAGGAAGATGAGGGCATCACAGACCAGACCCCAATGGGACCCCGCCCCCCAGCAGGGCTGGACACTCTGGGGTCACCCACCCACCCATGCATCACCCATATCCTAAAAAAGAAAAAACCCAGAGCCATCCTCACCCCAGCCCATGTTGGCAATCCACCATCGCACCCGCCCACAAGATTGAAGCCAGCACCATCTTCCTGAAGAGGGGGCAAGGGGAAGCCCCAATGCTCCGCATGGCTTCCAGGGAAGCACGCACATGCTAGTCCTCCCCTCCCCAAAGGAAAAGCCGGAGCAAAGCCCAAGGCATGAGATCAAGCAGGGTGCATGGTGGAGAGAGTCCCTCCCCCACTCCCTGATGAACGGCATGGCCCAGGATAGGAGGGTTAAATCTTGGCACTTGACTTTGGAAATGTTGCTAGCCCCTGCTCTAGACTTTTTGCACACTGCTGAATTTCTCTTTCATGCACTTTATCCAGCAATTTGTCTATGATATCTCTGTTGGGTGAACCATGTTAATGAACTGTAGGTTCTCAATTATACAGAAAAGAGAGTTTGTTTCATAAACAAACCAGCAATTTTTTAATCAATTACCTCTTTTTTGTAATTTGCTGGTTCTGATCACAAACTTATCTGTGGTTGTTTCCGGATGGTGGAGTTTTTCTTCTTTTTTACTACAGGTGATATACATGATGTGACTTAAACACTACCATTGGCAGATAACTCTAAAACTATAGAAAATGATGGTGATCTTGAAGGTGAGTATTCTTTAGAATGCTGTATGTTGAGGAAGGATTCTCCTAAACAAAGTCAGTCAATGCAGTTTATTACCACCATATTGCTCATTGAGTATTACTCATTGCATTCACTGGCACTCAGTACTATTTTAAAACATGAAATTGAAAAAGGAAGATCTGCCTATTTCAGCTATTTACTTTTTTATAACAACTATATTTATTGCTCAAACATGAGAATTCAAGAGTAGTGCAGAAGGAGGACAGGCAGTCCTGAAGAAAAAAGTATGAAAAAGTTTACCAACCTGAAGATCTTGCATGTTCAGACATGTTCCTTACATCATCTTCAACCCAACTTCCTCCTGAGAAGGAATACTTCTCATGATATTGTTTCATTCAGGCAACTTGGCCTTATATTTCTTTGGGTACGTCTAAACTACATTCTATTTTCGAAAAAGGATATGCAAATTCCACAGGATATTTTGAAAGTGAAAGTAGACTGGATGCGGTTTTTTCAGAAAAACCCTTTTTCGAAAAAAAAAAAACACAAACGTCATTTTTTCCAGGAAGAGCAGGGGCTTTGGGGGGGGGGGGGGGTTTGAAAAAAAACGGGTCCAGACTTTTTCAAAAGATCCGCTTTTGAAACTGAGATCAGAAGAAAATACACAAATTCCAGCGGCATTTGCATATCCTCTTTCGAAAATAGAATGTAGTCTAGACGTAGCCTTTGTTGTACTATTTGCATTTTGCATGCATGCCTTTCTTACCCACAGGTAAAGGAACTTCATATAAAATATTCCTATACTGGGTGTCTCTTATGGCCTGCTGCCATTATAGGTTTTCCCTTCTAGTGAGAGAATGGTATGGTAGATCTCAAATCAATGAAGGCTACACTCAGAAAGACTTCAAGACTTCCAGAATATGCTGCTCGGTTTCAGTTTTGTTTCTACTGCCTGTTCCTCCCTTCTCACATTTATCTCCAGACTTCTTCTCCTTGTCCAGATCTATTCTGCTCCTTGTCCAGTGTTTCCCAACCAGGGTTCCACGGAACCCTGGGGTTCCACAGACCATCGTCAGGGGGTTCCGCAAGAAATCATGGAATAAATAAATAAAAATTTTGAAATACCGCAAACAATTCCAAATATCCCTCGAAATATTGCGGGAATTTTTGTCCAGCAATTGGCATACTGGAGTAATCTTTGTACGCTACCAACTGCCTCTTTGTTTTGTTTTGGTCACTTCGTATCTAAGGTTATATTTAGTTGTATTGTGCCTGCCCTTCTGCTTCCCAGAATTCTCCGCGTTTCTAGTCTTTTCTAGCGCACGTTACGGTCGTTTGCTATTTTGTAGATTTGTAGTCTTTGCGCAGTTTTGTAATTAATGTTTTTACCAAAAACTGTGGTTGTTTTCGTGTATCTAAAATCTCACCTACGTAACAGTATTTTCATACGGCCGTCGAAAATTTAAAAAAATGTCCAAGTATATGAAAAGAAGGCACAGTGAAGGAGAAGATAGTGAAAATGAATCAAAATTATCAGAGCCAAGTACGAGTGAAACAGGAAGAGAACTGACTGATATTAAGAAAATTCGCCTTTACAATGACAGTTATTTGGCCACGGGTTTTACATGGACTGGGGATGAAAATTGCCCCTTTCCATTGTGCATTGTTTGCGGGGGAAAAACAACACACACCTATGGCCCCGGCCAAGTTAAATCGACACTTCACTACTAATCACAGCCATTTGTCAAATAAAACAGCTAATTACTTTCAATGACTTTTGGATTCACAAGGAAAACAACGTAAAGTTTTTGAGAAGGTAACTATCAGTGAAAAGGCTCAAGAAGCAAGCTATTTAGTAGCTGAGCTAGTTGCACAAAAAATGAAAAGTCACACTATTGCTGAAAGCCTAATAATGCCTGCTTGTAAAATAATAGTGAGTACAATGATAGGCAAAGAGGCTGAAAGTGAAATTGACAAAGTTCCTGTTCCAAATAATACTATTAGTAGGCGTGTGGATGACATGTCACACGACATTGAAGATGTCTTGTCTGAAATACTAAAAAATACTAACTTTGCTTTCCAAGTTAACGAGTCAACAGACATAACAAGTAAAGCTCAGCTGTTGGCATTCTTACGATTTGAAAACGAAGGTGAAATAATGGAAAATTTTTGTTGTAGTAAAGAGCTGCCAGAAACGACCAACAGTCAAGACATTTTCAACATCTTGTCTTCTTATCTGGAATCCTGTGGTTTGTCATGGAGCCAGTGTATTGGAATTTGCACTGATGGTGCCCCTTCAATGATCAGCTCAATAAAAGGCTTTGTTACACTCGTCAAAGAAAAAAACCCTGATATCATAACGACCCACTGCTTCCTCCACCGGGAAGTTCTTGTTTAAAAAACTATTGGGGAGGATTTAAAACAAGTCCTTGATGCAGCTGTGAACATGGTCAATTTTATAAAGCAGCGCCCTCTTAAGTCATGCATGTTTGCAAAGCTGTGTGAAAATATGCAAAAAGACCATGTGACTCTCCTTCTACACACCGATGTTAGATGGCTTTCAAGAGGGAAAGTTTTAACAAGGGTATTTGAGCTGTGAGAGGAACTACTGCTTTTCTTCAAAGATAATAAATCCAGTTTTTCTGACTTTCTTGAAGATACAAAATGGCTGCTGAAACTAGCCTACTTAGCAGATATTTATCAGCACTTAAACACCTTGAACACCACCATGCAGGGCCTAAAAGAAAACATTCTAACTTCCACAGACAGACAAACTTCTTGCATTCAAGAATAAACTCAAGGTTTGGAAAAGACACCTTTCAAGTGAAAATATTGAAATGTTTCCGCTCCTATTTCAGTTTCAGAGTCAGACCGATCATAAAGAAGTCATCCCATTAATTGCCAGTCACTTGGAATCACTGACAGAAAAGCTTGACCAATACTTTCCTTCTTTGTCATCAGAAATGTATGACTGGGTTAAGAACCCTTTTGTTGAGTTCTCACAAAATTTACTCAGTCTGCAAGAAGAAGAACAACTGACTGAACTACAGTGCAATCGAACTTTGAAGATAAAATTCAAGGAAGTGCCACTTGATGTGTTTTGGATTTCAATAAGAAGAGAGTATCCTGTGATCTCAGCAAAAGCAGTGAACATCTTACTCCAGTTTTCAACTTCTTACCTCTGTGAACAAGCTCTCTCGTGTCTTACCAACATTAAAAGCAAAGAAAGAAATCATCTGCTATCTGTCGACGAAGAACTGCAACTGTGTGTGTCAAAAATTCGGCCAAGAATTCAACATTTGTGCAAAAAGAAACAAGCCCAAGTGTCACACTGAAAGTAAACTTTATACTGACTTTGGATGTCAACTTTATTTTGATGTTTAAGTAAGCTTTATTTTGATTTGATATTTGAAAAAAAAAAAAAAGATTAGATAAAACAAAAAAAAGACAGGAAAAATGCTCCAATTTTTTTTCTTACAATGTAAGCTGACATATGTGTGTGTATATATATATATATATATATATATATATATATATATATACACACATACACATACACATACACATATACATACACACACAACAGCTCTTTACAAATAAATTTTCTTGACAATTTAGCAGTAATTGAATTGCGCTCCCCGCTATCAACTTTTTCTGGCCAAGCAAACTTTTTCATAGGTAGGAGTTCCTCGGGATATGAAAAATTATTTTAGGGGATCCTCCATGGGAAAAAGGTTGGGAATCACTGTTCTATTCACTGAACTTCTTGAAACTTTGCACTTTTAGAGAGACGTCTCTGTATACAAATTTGCAGAGGGGAAAAACAGGGTTGAGGTTTGTTTTTTCCCTCACCGCTATATATTATTTAAAAACATTTTTACTGTTAGCAAGCAAGTTCTCTCTGGAGACACAAATCCAGTCTGAGAATTGCAAAACTAAGCATTTCTGATGCTATCTTCTAGACTGAGCACTGAGTCCTATTGGGTAGACAGAAATATTAACCTAAGTCATCTATACAGAAGCCTCTGGAACCGCATAAAATTGGGTCCCTAATTCACAAACTATTGGAACTCACTTACTTTTTCTTATACATTACATGCATATATTGTCTCATACTATAGAATTAAAATTTATAATTCCTATTTCACGATATCTTTGATTTTTCAAAGATTTAATTTATTTGTCTTTCATTGATTTTCTTCCATTGATGTATATCCTCCCTGATTATAAAACTTACATAAATGTTCTTGACGAAGAAGACAGACAAGGAGTATGAGATATAGTATCTTTTGTTGGGCCAACTTCTGTGTCGACTTCCATTCCAAATGGCAAAATATGATATCATCCACTGTTGTATGCAAATGCTGATTCCCATTACCCTGGAACCAACCTGGGTACAATGCTGCACTCAAAGGCGGCACAAATTTAGAAGCACAAAAAATGGTATGATTTTGATTTTTGTATTTAAAAATTCAGCATAATTCAGTCTTACCAGTCCTCACTAACATAACATACCAGCTAATAACTTAAAAAACAACAAATGGTCTGGTAGCACTTTATAGACTAACAAAACATGTAGATGGTATCATGAGCTTTCATGGGTACAGACTCTGGTCATCTGAAGAAGTGGGCTATGCCCACGAAAGCTCATGATACCATCTACATGTTTTATTAGTCTATAAAGTGCTACCAGACCATGTGTTATTTTTTAAGTTTATCCTGTACAGACTAACTCAGCTACCCCCTGAAACTTCTGAACATACCAGCTAATGGTAGAATTAATACTGGCCATTTTCAAAGTGAAGATGCCCTCGAATTCCATTTCTACCTGCTTATTTTTTATTTACAGATTGCACCTCCCTGAACCAGCACCTTCTGGCTAGGTTCCCCTCCTGTACACTGACCCCACTGTCTGATTCCTATACCAGGCTCCCTAACCCGCAGCTGCCATCCTGACTCTCCACCGAGTCTGATTCTGCTCCTGGACAGCAGCCTGGCTCCGCTACCAGGACTGGCTGGGCCCTGTGGCTGCTGGCCAGACTCCAGCTGTTGGCTCAGCTCCCGGCTGAGCTCTAGTCGTCAACTCCCTCCCCACCCTGATCCCTCTGCATTGCCGACCCCTCTACTGACGGACTCCAAGCCAACCTCAGCTCATTGGTCCAGTGGCTCTCTTATCCAGCAACTTCCGGGGTCCTGCTAGACCACAGATGCTGACAGGCCAGAATCACAAACCAGAAAGGTTCAACCTATACCATTAAAAAAATTCTGCATTTGTGCAATGCATTTTCAAAGGTACATTAAGCTGCATATATCAATGCAATCTGTTATAAAGACACTTTATTTTACGGATTTTTCATTTAATCATGTACAGATATTTGTATATAATATATGACAATTCTTAATTAAAATATAACAAAAATACAACTTGATACACTTGAACCTATTTAATCTGGCAACCTTGGGAAATAGACTACAACATCACAGAATTTTCCAGACCATGGGCATTCACTATAACGAAGGGTAAACAAAGTCTACTACTAAAGCTTTTGTATGTACAAACCATTATAGAGTACTGTACATGTATAACACGGCATAAGATAAATCCTTGATGAACTGTACTTCAACTGGTTTTAGTTATTAGTTATATGTAGATAATTAAGCACTAATTGTACAGTACAGTGCTCTGCCATTTCTTGTGTTTACAAGTTAAATTTGTGCTAGACAGTACAGTATGTATACTTTTTGTTTTGCTGCACTATGTTTCAACTTTTTTATCATTAGGTAGGTACAGTAATTAAACAGAAAACTAATACTGTAAAATTGTACATTACAATGCTCAACCACATCTGTTGTTTACATCTGTTTTATAGTTGTGCCAGGCAGTACGTGTACTTTTTGTTTTGAAGGTGAAAATGAAAATATTTTGCAAAATACTGAATTTTTATTTAACATGTAACAGTCATACAATAGAAATACTTACCTGCAGAAATGTAAGCTGATAAATACAGTACAAATGATATGAATGAAAAATATTTAAGTACTGTACTTACATAAAGTAATAGCGGACTAGAAAAATAAAGTTTCATGAAGAGTAACTAGGGGGCTGCACCCCTACTCGCCAACCCCACTCCCTCTGGGGGTAGGCAGCCCCAGCTCTGCCACCAGCTGCTAGGGAGGGCTAGGCTGAAGCATGGCAGTCCTGGTCAGCCCCAGTCCTCCCTCTGGCCATTGGGCTGGGCCAGCCCCAGCTCTCTCTCACCCCCCTCCCTCCACCCACTGGGCAGGGCTGAGGCCACACCAACCCCAGCCCTACCCCTTTCCCTCCCTCCCTCCCTCAGCCTCGCCAGGCCCAGCTCTCTCCCCCTGGCTGCCAGGGGGTTGGGCCGAGCCAAAGCCATGGTGCAGGAGGCCCAGCTGGAGGTCACACAGCTCCCACCCAAGCACAGGGGAGGGAGTGGCTATGGGATGCAGAGTGATGCATGACGATGTTTCATACAGAAATTGTTCTTTTGGATACAGTACAAATAAAAGTGATCAAAAAACTTCAGAACACTAATACTGCTTTTACTACACAACAAACAACAACAACAACGTAATACTGCACACAAAACTTTATACGGAACTTCTGCTAGATATTTCATCATCAACAGCCGAGGATGAAGCTTCTGGACTATTTGTCACTTCAAATGTTTCAGTCACTTATATTTTTAACATTTCCGTTAACCATGCTTGTTTCATACATTTTGGTTTTTCACTTATCAACGGATTCTGAATTATGTAAAGATTCATAATCTGCTGTTCACTTATAAAGTTGCATTGCTCAAGGCCCAGCCATTAGGCGAGTTGTAAGTTTGATGCATTCATGAAGTTCTTTCTTCAGTCATTAAGTGGTCTTCATCTTCGCTGTCATTTTCATCTTTATCTTTATCCTTCACCATTTCCAAAATGTCCTCATCAGTAAAATGGACAATTGGAGTATCTTTGTCAACATCAAGCCATTTCTCAATATTTTCTGCATGTAATACTTTTAAGTCAGAGTTAGTAATGTTTTTCGCATATTCAACCAACTCAGTCACCAGCTGTTTCTCATGTAAGACAGAGAACCATGTAAAGTCAGCCATTTCACTGTTACTTTGTCTTCCAATACTAATTCTGGCCAAAGTTTATGCCATGCTTTCTTCAAAACTGATCTTGGAATACCGTCCCAGGCACAAGCAAGCCCCCAGATGACATCCTTCAATTTATATTTCTTAAAAATTTCAACCACTGATTTATTACCATTTACGTCACTCAAAAATTTACGCAAGAACTCCAATCGATATCTGCACTTCAGGGAATGTAATATAGCTTGATACTGGGACTGAAATATTGAAGTTCAGGAAGGACGTAGGAAAAGCACAAAAACATTATCTTTCACTAAAGTGTCTGCTTTAGGGTGGGCCGAAAAATTGACCAAAGTAAGTAATATCTTGCAATTTGGGTCCATCCCTAAACTACTGCAATGTTGACGAGCTTGTGGCACAAAAACATTTTCAAACTAATCCGTTAATATTTGTCCAGAGATCCAACCATTTCTGCTTGCTTGGTATTCCACAGGAAACACTTTAATGCCACTGAATGCTCTTGGATACAAGCTTTTTCTGATCACCAGCAACTTTATCTTATGTGTTCCAGCTGCATTTGATCAACCTAACACAGTCATTTGTTCCTTCAATTCCTTCATTCCACAATATGTATTATCTTCAGTAGCCAACGTTTTCCTGAGCATGCATCTCCAATATAATGCCATTTCATCTGCATTATACACTTGTTCGGGACATGGTTTTTCATCCACTACTAATTTTGAAAATTCTTGTATAAACTTTTCAGCTGCTTCTTGATTGGCAGAGAGTCTTTCCCCAGCCACACTGTAGAGAGTGATACCATGCCTTTTCTTGAATTTGTGAAGCCACCCTTGGGAATACTCACATGCAAAAGGAAGATGAAGCTGTGTACAGAATATTTTTGCTTGTTCCATAAGCAATGGACCGGAGGTGCTAAGTCCTTCACTTCGCCATAGCTGAAACCACTCAATTAGTGCTGTATCAAGATCAACGCTTTTCCTTTCTTTCATTGTTCTATGGTTTTCCATGCCTTTTTTTGACTCACTTCCTGCATAAAAGTTGAATAGTTGCTCTTTTTGCTTTTTGAGATCGTAGACAGTAGATGAACCAACACAGCAAAACTTCACTGATGCACCAGCATCTAGCTTCTTGAGTAAACCCACCTCCGCCTGTATTGTAAGCGTTTTGTGACATCGCTTAGCTGCTCTACCATCATTTTGGGTTTTAAGTTGACGCTTATTGGCCATGATGAGGGTATATTACACGATGCTGGAATGCTATAGAGGTATTAATGCTGTACATCAGGGGTGAGGTACCTTTTTTGGGTTGGGGCCACTGACCCACAGAAAAAATCAGTTGGAGGCCACACACAAATGAGAATCAAAAAAACCCCTTCAGAACAAAATGAGACACACCTCACTCCACTCGCGCTCCAGCAGGAGCACACTGGGGTGGGGGGATCTGGGAGAGAAAGAGGGTGCAGGAGTGTGCTGGGAGTGTGAGGTCTGGGAGGGTGCAGGAGCACATATGGGGTGGAAGTCTGGAAGGGAGAGTGCATTAAGGGAATGGGGTACAGAGTCTGGGCATGAGGCGCCTAAGTGCTCCATGCCCCCCCACCATTCCCAGGTGATTCACGGCCAATGGAAGCGGTGAGGGAAAGATTCCAGATAAATGCTTCACTGCACTGTCCTTCTCCCAGATGAATGAGGGGGAGCGGCAGCATGCAGAGCTGCATTCTCCTCCACCTGCCAGGGAGAGCCCATGGGCCAGATTTAGCCTGCAGCTTGCCTGGATCAAGCCTGCAAGACTTGGTGCTTCCTCCCACTGCAGCAGGGAGCTGGCACTGGTACTTCAGCAGGGTTTCAAACCACAGTGTTCCCAGATCACGGACACCCAGATTAAGACGGTTCAAATGTAGCTTTAAAAAGGTACCAGAATTACAAACCAAAAATTTAGGCCCAGTTTATTGCAGATAATTTTCAATAAATTTATCTTTCAGAAAGTTATACAGAATCATTCCAATCCCAAACGGACCTCAATAAGCAGGTGAGTATGGGAGGGGAGAATCAGACCCATGGAAATCAGAAATAGAATAGACCATTAAATCTTAGTCTATTCCTATGCCATGTAGCACTGTTCCCTACAATGTATTTGCTAGTGACATGCATTCACAGTTGTGTTCTAAGTCTTAATTCTGTACGGATAGTCTAGGATAGTATTTTCAAACTTTTTCTCATGACCCAGTTGAAGAAATTGGTTGATGCCCATAACCCAGCATAATTTGATTAGTGTGTGAGCTCCATGGTGGGGCAGAGGATGAGAGCTCTGGCTGTAGGAGGGAGTCCAGCTTTAGAAGTAGGGGGACAGAGTTAGGGCAAGAGAGGCTTACCTTGCTTGCCTCCCAGTCAATGGTGCAACAGACATGCTAAAGCAGGTTTCCTGCCTCTCCTGGCACTGCAGACCATGCTGCGCCCCAGAAGCAACTAGCAACAGGTTCCCAGACTGTGGGAGTGTGGAGCTAGTGCTCAGTGCAGGGCCTGAGTGCTCTCCTTTCTCCTACCTAGGAGCCAGGCCTGCTGCCACGTGCTTCTGAGGCCTAACACAGTCTGCAATGTCAGGACAGGCAACACACCCACTGGTCACCTGATCCCTCTGCAGCAATGAGACCCAGTGCCTGAGATTCCACAGCCCAGAACTGCATCGCAACCCATAGTCTGAAAACCACTGATCTAGGATGTAACTTACATGTTTTAAAACTTGAGCATACACAGAGAAAGTTAAAATACACTACGGTTGTAAAACATGTTCGTGCCTTACAAGCATTGAGAGTATACCTCGACTAAGATAAATGAGTAAAAAAACCTCCTGATATAGATATGCTCCAAAAATTCTCAGATCCTTAGATGGAAATGCTTTAAAAACACAAACTATTAATCTGTAACTTCCAAAATGTATTATTTATAATTACTTTCTTCACATATCTTCAAAGTGCAGGTATGGACTACCTCAATTAAATTATTTTCAGCAACTGGAACAGTGTTGTAACTATAAATTTCTATTTACCCTTCTTTTTTAATGAACAAACTGCTTCCCCATTCCTCTTTGGAACCCCACTCTTTTTAGCTTATCCACACATGTAACAATTTTGAATGGTTCCTGACAGTCAAAGGTTTAGGATCTGTTTTTAAATTAAAAAACTCTTTTAAGAACATATTTTTGAAAGCAATGTTTGTGTTCTTCATTATTTTATCTAGGCAACTACAAAATGTAAAGTAATTATCACTTTCCAGTTTAAAAGGTAAAATGGCAACTTGCAGCATAACAAGGACTCAATGATGACAATTTAAGTAGCACTTTAATGATTCTAAAAATTACGCAAATTTTAAATTGCAGCTAGATGTTGGGCAAATTGTTTTAAACAGGAGTACTAAATTACTTTACTCTCCAATCCTCTGTAACTTCCAGTTTACATAAAGGAGAGGCAAGGTGGATGAGAGAGTACAGGTTGAACCTCTCTAATCCAGCACTCTCTGGTCCACCATGATTTTAGTTACCCAGTTGTCCACTTACCATGGTTGTTGCCAAGTTTCTCCCATAAAGTTTGTTTACCAATCATCAGCCCTGGCTCTCAGTGTGCTGTGATGTTATTTAGCTCTAATTTACCTCTAAATGTCTTCTAAGAGCCAAGTGAGCAGTGAACGGGTTCATAATGCTGCAAGACAATAAACCTCATGTGGTTTGGCAAATTCTCTGTTTGGCACTGGTCAGGTCCCAAGGATGCTGGACTAGAAAGGTTCAACGTGAATCTTTGATCTGAAGAAAAGCACTGTGTAGCTCAAAACTGTGTCTCTTACCAACAGAAGTTGGTCCGGTAAAAGATACTAACTTACCTACCTTGTTTCTTTCACGTCCTAGAACCAAAATGGCTACAACACTGCCATTTCACACAATTAAAATTCTGGGGAGCTGGATGTGACTGGTAACAAGAAGGGTTTTTTTCACCTCAAAAAATCACTGATGTGTATGAAGCCCATATAAACTAGCGATCAATGTCTGTCCAGAATACTTACAACTGTTAAACATGTTCACTTCCAAAAATGTCAGTTAAATGGTAAAGTCAATTACCATATGATAGATTCTGCATCTACAGCTGGGATTCTGATAAGATGACTTAGGGAAATATAACTTTAAGGGGTTGAAAATGAACTTTTCAAAATTAACTCCTTTGGTTAAAACATTCACACAGGAGACAAAGATGATGCTGAAAAAATCTATTATGGCACAAATACACCTTCCAAATAAATACATGAAAAAGAAAGGCAGAATAAATAAAATAAAACCTCTCAAATCAGTTTAAACAAGACCAGTAAATGTTAGAATGCATGATTTTAAAATATACAATTATTCTGTCATAAAAGATGGTGATGACTTCCTCCGAGAGAATATTTATGTAACAACTCTGAAGTTTACCCAGTTTGATAAGTGAACCATAAAAAAGGAGTCAAAGTAATAACCAAAGTGAAAGGGGAGAGTGTGGAAGAGAAGAAAAGTGAAAGAGACCCTGAGGTTATGTCTTTACAATGTTCCCTGTGTAAGAATAGCAGACAGGTCCTTGAAAAAAAAATTGCAAGTATTCCTATTTCACTCTAAGTAAAACTGTAATGAGGCTACCTAGTTAAGGTTTGCAGTTTCAAACTGGACTTTATGCATTATTGATTTTTTCTCTAACCTTTATAAATCTTGTTTAATGAGACCATTACTTCCATACAGTTGTCACAGAACTCTCTCATGCTCGTGCAGGGAAACCACTTACACTGAAGAGAAACACTGAAAAGGAACTATACTCAGAAGGAAAAAATCTCTGGAGCCTTACCCCAATTCAGAGGTCCCCGTCAAAAGGGAAGAAAGTGGGTACTCTCCCATAAAATGTGTCAAGGTTATGGTCTGACAGATGGACACAAAAGCAGACAGACAATGTGAACAATTAAGTATTTTACTCATTTTCTAATACCCAGTCAGAGCACAAGTGAACAAAGTAGGTACTTAGCACATACCACAGCATACACACAGTTGTCCAAAATTCATTATAAAATAATCAAACCATCCTATATAAAACATACTTTTTACGTTAAAGATACTGGACGATTTACTCAGTGTTGCTAGTGTCCTTAACTCAATTAATTTTTGGCTGTTGGTAAATAAAATGAAAATGTACACGCTTCATTTGAATCATCGCTTTGGGGAGGGACCTAGAGATGAGAGGTTCAGAACAGAGATAATAAATTGCGACTAATTGACTAGTCAACGCATTTTGCATCAACTATTCAATTAGTCAATAGGGCACTTCCGCTTTTGAACAACCTTAGGGCTGTTGCTACACTTAAAAAGCACAAGCACAGTGAGGAGCCTGGGATCAGCTAGGGACTCCCCTGCTAGCCCCGGGCATTGAAATGCTCCACGGAGCCCGGTGTCAGGCTCCTCGTGGCATTTAAAAGCAGCAGCACCCCATAGAGCCCAGGATCAGCTGGGGACTCCCCCGCTGACACCGGGCTCTATGCAACGTTTCCACTTTGAAATGCCACGGGGAGCCCAGAGTCAGGCTCCACGTGGTGTTTCAAAGCAGCAGCCCACATGGAGCCCAGGTTCAGCAGGGGAGTCCCCAGCTGATCCCGGGCTCCACACAGCACTGACACTTTGAAACGCTGCGTGCAACCTGAGGACACATGCGGCGTTTCCACGTGGCGCTCAGGGTCTAGCCCCAGGCTCCATGCAGCGCTGCAGCTTTTAAGTAGCCCCTCCTTCCCCGCCCATTGCTGCATCCTTCTGATAGAGGCAGCAAGGAGGGGGAGAAACTAGCTGGCCAGCCTGTCAACTATCCGATAAGCATCTCCGATAAGAGAACTATCCCTGCCCTCTCTCACCACAGAAACTTGGTCAGGTAAGAAGCGCTTCTCCATGGCCGCTTCAATGTCAGCAGCCACAGCCAGGGGTCTAGGTTCATCAGCACCTTGCACTCCTCAGCCAAGTGAGGAATGCAGCAAACTGTGCACTTTTCCCTCGTTCCCTGACAAAGGGTACATATCAGGGAATGGGGGGGGGGAGGGAGAGTTCCTCCCCCCCCCCCCCCGTCCCCAAAGTGCACCTTGGGTTAGGATGTTCAGGGCTGGGGCAGTCCTGGACTGGGGTAGGGAGCATACCCCCAGCCAGTCCCTTTCATTTGTCTGGTGATTCTGTCTCTTTTCTGTATGGTTTTATGAAAAGCAATCCCATTCCAGGTATATTCCATTTTCCTGACACAACCAAGCTCTTACCTTGATTTAAGATACAAGAGGAAGTTTTATGGCAAATTTGGTGGTCCTAGCTCTTACTGTTTAGAAGTTCTTGAACAAACAGACAGACACACAGACAAACTCTCAGATATATAGTAGAGATAATAAAAACCATTAAATTTCAGAGAGATATCTGTTAATCTTGTTTCAGCAAAAACAAAAAGAAGTCCAGTGCACTTTAAAGACTAACAAAATTATTAGGGTATTAGAGCACTCTAATAAATTTGTTAGTCTTTAAAGTGCCACCAAACTCCTCGTTATTTTTGTGACTTCAAAAGTTTATGCTAATTAAGCAATTTCAAGACAGTGTTTGCTTACATCTGTGACTCAGTGACCAGGTCAATTTAAATTAAGTTTACTGTGGTAGCAACTTAAAAACTCAAGCCATAGATGCCCTCAAAAATTGCACACTATCAAAGTTTTATAAAGATGATGATGTCCCATACTACAGTATTATATCATTAACTTGTTACTTGATTAACCTCTCATTTGGTAAGAATTAATTTTATAATAAACAGGAGTTTAATCAAAAGATACCCAGCAAACTTTAGGACATTTAGGACATGCCCTCAGAGTATACTGAGTCAGGAAAGCGAACACCAGGAAAGAGTCTCTAGAGACACTAATTGCTCATAAAAGGGAAATGGAGACCAGGTGAACAAAAGTTCACTAAGAGACTCTCTATTCAAAGAAGATTGGATACCATCTCAATAAAACTAAATTGTCTAAACCATCTGAGAACAGCAATGGGTCTTCCTGAAGGTTGCATTATTCTATTAAAGGGTAAACATTTCTGTTTTCAAATAACCAAGTTGAGAAGATAACTAGGAAGACTAATTAGAACAAGCCTGAGAATAGAAAAACAAGTACTGGAGAACAAACGTACGAATTATAACAGGTGGGGAACATTTTTCAGGTTGGGGGCCACAAACAAGCGAGGAGCAAACAAACAAACAAACAAACAAACAGACCACCTTACTGCCATGGCCCCCAATGTTTCAATCTCTACTATGCGTAATGCAAAGAAATATGAAGACAACAAAGAAATCTTTGAAGGAGAGTTTTTATAATTTTACTTCTGCAATTAGAAAATATATGAATAGATAATTCCCATCTTCTGATTAGTGAAGGGGCCTTTTTCAAAGCCTGACGGATGCTACAGATAATGCATAGTTCAACAGAACTAACAACTTTGCTTTAGCTTTTAAGTTAATACATTTAATATTTGCCTTGTGCAGTCCCATATGGTGATAGATTTGTCCTAAAATCTTGTTGGGAAGCCTGACCACATTTTACTTTAATGTAACTTGCACCCATCTATTCTGAATGAGTGATGCTGCAGCATAACATGATGCATATTATGTAAAACAGCAATAATCTAATTTGAAACAAGTCAGTAGCGGCCATTATGGACTAAAATTATCAGTCCAAAACTACCAATCTTTCACCCATCCTACCAGCACAAAATAATTCTGTAATTTCTTCAAGAACATAACTGCAAGCTTGTTACCATCTCCCATCCCAAATCATCCCCACCTCAGTCCAAACCATATTACAGTAATTCCTCATTTAACACTATAGATGTTTCAGAAAATGATCGTGTTAAGTGAAAACGTGTTATGCAGGGTCAATTTTCCCACTGAAAATAATGGAAAAGGTGGGCGTTGCGTTTCAAGTGGCATTGTCTGTTGGGACTGGGACATAAGGCTGGGGTAGAAAGGGGATTGGGTTACAGCAGGGAGGGGAAGTGTTTGGCTCTGGGGAAGGGAAGGGAAGGGAAGGGGAGGGGAGGAGAGGGGAGGGGGATTGGGTTAGGAGTATGCCCCAGTGATGGGTCTGCTGGGACCCGCACTATGTGCAACGAGGGGGTGGGGGGGGTCACCGGGGAATGGCGTGGCAAGCAGCGAACCGTCCACCGCTTTGCAGGGAGGCGGGGGAAGCCCCGTGCAGCCTCCAGCAACGGGCCAGCTGGGGAAATCGTGTTATTCTAGGGACGGTTGTGTAATTCAAAAAACATTCCCTAAAAAAAAAAAATCGTGTTATCGCAAAAACGTGTTAAGCAGGCACGTGTTAAACGAGGAATTACTGTACTCATTAAGGTTCCTTTGTAATTTGTTCCAGTGACTACACTACTTCATACTGACTTTTCAAACCAGTGTTCCCCAAACTTGGGTGATGATCTCCAAAGACTCATGGAGGTGTCTAAGAGGACAGGATGAGAAGGGTCTGAGGAGATTGCTCATTCTGTAAAAATAATAAATTAATTTATAATAAAAAAATATATCTACACAACATAGGCCTTGTAATGGTGTATCTATTTAAGGCTATCATATTTTATGCTAGGCATGTTGCAGTTTTTGCTTCTGGATTTGGTTAAACCTTCTTTATGTTTCCTCTGTTAATATTTCTGTTAACACTGCTACAGCCCTTCAAGCTAGGATATAAAATCCCAATTAATTGGTTAGCCAGTTAAACATAATGGTTAACCGATGAAAGGCACTGGGGAAGGGCTGCTGCTGTCTACCCACCCAGCACAGACTGGGGCTGCTCTGGCTGAGCTGGAGCAGCCTCCTACCCCTGGTGGGAGAGGAGCCATTATAGCCCCCACCAGTGAAGCAGTTAACCAGTCACATCCCTACTTCAAGCACAGCTAACCAAGAAATTAGAAAGCTTTCAGGGCAGGGAACACCTTTGGGGAGAAAACTACCATTCCTATCGGTATTGACAGAAACTCTCCTGGAATGTTATGCTATAATAGAAACAACTCCTCAAACAAGGGGGAAAAAAATCAGCCCCCTCTTGTTTTGACCAGAAAACAAAACAAACAGAAATGTAATTTAATCCAAACTTCACTAACAGGATGCTATACTGTCAATTACTACTCACTGCACACATGTCAAAAAGAGTTGGAGCTATGGACAAAAAAATCCATGTAAACAATTCCAATTGCTTAAGAATCATAATTAGAAGGATCTTAATACAAGATAAAGGTGATGCTACATTTAAAATTTTGTTTTGATTTTTGTGAACAAAACTAGTCAACATTCATGATGGTTAACTGAGAATCATTTATTATTCATATGCATTTTAAGCATTCAGAGTGCTGTGCAGTTGATGGACAATGCTGTCTGGTCACACCCCCCTGAAATGTCTGTATGTTGGAGGGTGCATAAAACTAATTATGTGTTAATGGTAAAATATAGCATCTGTTTGTCAGCACTGAAGCTGATTTGTGGTGTGGCGAAGCACAGTTTACTGTATGGAGCAAAGTAAAGGAATTTTACATATTAGAGCAGAGCAAGTCCTAGAAAACAAAATCTACAAGAAACCTCCACTCTCAGGAGGGTGCAGTCTGCAAGCTAGAGAAAAGTCTGCTTATAGACCAAGATGCTTCAAGTGAACACCTTGCGTGAAGATCAGCTCTCCTGGAGTCAGGCACACAGACCCTAATATAAAAACAAACCCTTTACGGTGGAGGAACAGTAAGGAGAAGGGATTTTCACACTGAGATAAACACGTCGGGTGAGGGAGAGGGGGGAAGAGGAGGCAGGACCACTATGGTACCAAAACATTCGCTGACACAAAAACACCATCCAGGGATGGGAGCGATAAGGGGAGGGCAGCGCCCCGCTACCTGCTCCAGCCAAGGAGAGAATAGAGACGAAGCCCCCCCCCCCCCCTCCAACGTGCCCGCTACGGTGGGATTGTGGCAGAGAGACCAGGCCGCAGCACCGGCCCCAGCACACCGGCAAGAGGAACGTAAGCGTCCGCGGGCCCCTCCCCCTCAGCCCAGCCGGGTTTGAGCCCCGCACACAGACAGAGGCAACAGCCAGGCCGCACTTAACCTCCGTCCCGACAGTCCCTCCCCCTTCCCGGCCTTTCCCCCGCGATGCCTTACTCAGCCCCCGCGGCCTTCTCTGCCAATCCCTTCCCCGGCCTCCCCCTCCACCGGGACCGCCCGCAGAGGGGAGCAGCCGCCCCTACTCCTAGGGTGGGAGAAAAGTATCCCCAGCCGCCTCTCCTCAGCGCGGGCTACTCAGAGCCTGCCAGGCGAGTGTCCCGGTCCGTACCTCATGGGCTCTGCGGTCATCTCGCCGCCGCTCGGTGCCCCCGGCCAAGCCGGAACCGAGCTCAGGCGCTGAAGGGACACAAAGCCGTTAGGGCCGCCATCGCCAGCGCCGCCGCCATCTTGTCAGAGGGAAAATGAGGGAGACGGCCTGCCTCCTGCCGCCTTCCTCCCTAGCCGTGTCCCATTGGCTGCCTGCCACCCCCATCGATTTTCTAATTGGCCCACTTGCACCGGGCCTGTTGCTAAGGTCGTTTACGTCATCTCCAGAGCTGCGATTGGCTGGATGAATGGTTACGTCACCCTTAAGGCCTTGACGTCAGGCATATTGTGGTATGACGTTGTCCATGAAAAGGGGAAGGAAGCTTCATCACTTTGTTCTCTTGGCATCTACACTGGTAAGATGCCTCATTCAGGGAAGCAAAGAGCAAGTGGTAGCTGCCACCCCAGGCATTTATCAAGACAACAATGGGTCTCAAATTTCATTGCACCATGACAACCCCAGGAGAAGGGACTGAAGCTAGAGCATCAACATCCTGGGGATGTGCAGGAGAGAAGGCAAAGCTTAAGCCCCAGGCAAGGGGCCTTAATATGAGCTCTAAGGCTCAGCACTGAAACCATTATCATGTCCCCTCTCAGTCTTCTCTTTTCCAGACTAAACAAATCATATATATTTTAATCTTACCTCATAAATCATGTTTTCTAGATCTTCAGTCATTTTTGTGACTTTTCTCTGACTTTTTCCAGTTTGACCACATCTTTCCTGAAATGTGGTGCCCAGAACTGGACACAATACTCCAGTTCAGGCTTAATCAGCACAGAATAGGCCAGAAGGATTACTTCTTGTGTCTTGCTTACAATGTTTTTGCTAATGCATCCTAGAATGATGTCCACTTACTTTTTTTTAAACAGTGTTACACTGCTGAATCATATTTAGCTGTTTCTTTTTACAAGTGTTGCACTGTTGACTCATATATAGCTTGTGATCCACTATGATATCCAGATCCCTTCTTGCAGTACTCCTTCATAGGTAGTAATTTCCTATTTTGTATGTGAACAGCCGATTGTTCCTTTTGAAGTGGACTACTTTGCATTTGTCCTTATTGCATTTCATCCTGTTTATTTCAGACCGTGTCTCCAGTTTGACCAGATAATTTTGAATTATAATCCTATCCTCCAAACTTCTTGCAACTCCCACTCCAGTTTTGTAACTTAGGGTGTATCTACACTGCACCTGTAGCTTGAAATAAGCTATGCAATTTGAGCTATGCAAATTGCATAGCTTATTTTGAGTGTATTTCAAAACACCTTATTTCGAAAGAGAGCACTATTCCAAAGTGTCCCTTAATCCTCATGGAATGGGATGTTGGAATAGCACACACATTATTTCAAAAGATATTTTGAAATAACAGGCATGCTGTCAAGACACAGAAAACGCTATTTCGGATACCAGAAATATCCTGAAATAGCACTGCTGTGTAGATGTACCCTTAATGTACTCTCTATGCCCTTGTCTAAATCATTGATTAAGGTATTGAACAGAAGAGGACCCAGAATTGATCCATGTGGGACCCCACTCATTATGCTTTTCCAACATGACTGACCTATAGCTATTCTCCGGGGACAGTTATCCAATCAGTTATGCATCCACCTTATAGTAGCCCCATACAGGTTGTATTTCCCTAGTGTGTTAATGAGAAGGTCATCCAAGACAGTATCAAAAGCCTTACTGAAGTCAAGAGAAACCATACCTAACACTGTGCCCTATCCGCAAGGCTTTTTACCCTGTCAAAGAAAGCTAGCAGGCTGGTTTGACACAATTTCTTCTTAACAAATCCATTTTGACTGTAACTTATCACTTTAGTATTTATCTTCTATGTTTGCAAACTGATTGCTTAATTATTAGGTCCATTGTCTTTCCTGGTACAGAAGTGAAGCTGACAGAAATTCTCTGGATTGTTCTTATTTTCATTTTTATAGACAGACGCTATATTTGCCCTCTTCCAGAATCTCTCGTTTGTCTTTCATGACCTTTCAAAGACCACATTTCTAATGTCTCATGTATCTCCTTAGTCAGCTCCTTCAGTATTCTAGGATGAATTTCAGCAGGCCCTCAATCCTGAAATCATCTCAAGATCATCTCATCTGAAGAAATAGGTTTTGCCCATGAAAGCTCTAAGGTGGCCCAGGACTACTAGTTTTAAAGTAACTTTTCGAAGTAATTTTAACTTGTTCTTTCCCTATTTTAGCCTCTGCTCCTAGTGAATGCCAGTAAAAATTTGCTATGTTAGGGGTCCAATCACAACCAAATTTCTTGGTGAAAACTAAAATGAAGTCATTAAGCACCTCTCCCATTTCCACATTTCCTGTTATTGTCTGCCACCCCCCACCCTTGACATTGAGTAAAGGGACTAACATATCCTTGGTCTTCCTCTTGCTGCTAATGTATTTGTACAGGTTGAACCTCTAGTCCAGCACCCTTGGACCAGAGAATTTGGCAGATCCTGGGAGGTAAATATTTTCTAGCAGCATTACCTACACTTCCACTGTTCACTGGGGTCTGAGAAGACATTTAGAGAAATGCTGATCCATATGGAACTGATTATAGATTGCACATATCTTCAGTATTTGTTAACTGAATATTTGCCCAGTTATGCACAGGAGTTGGCTTTGTTGTGTTGAATGTTCTCTCATCTCATTTTTATCTTTCTGTTATTCTGATCTATATGTAATATTCAACATGACAGTGTGGCATCTATTCTGTCCGCACCCAATAATAAAGGCAAATAAAAGGAGGGGAAGTAGCATCTCAAGGTCAAATGCTGGAAGAGAACAGTCTACCGTAAAATCGTGAGTATAATGCGCACCTATGTATAATGTGCACCCTGACTTTGGAATCTTAGCGTAATGAAAAAATCTGAACTCCGATGTATAATGTGCCCTGGGGTTTGAAGCCATCAAGCTTAGCAACCCCACAACTTCTGCCAACAGGTGGCTGTCCCGCAGCCAGGAGCCAACCTGCCAGCACCAAGCCCAGACTCGCCTGCTTCCCAGAGGCGGCCCTGGGCTGCAGGCTCCCACCTGCAGGCTCGCCCAGGAGGTTTGGGCTGCACAGCCTCTTCCCTCCCTGGTGCTCACCGAGCTCGCACCTGCCGCAGGGACCCCCAGGCGCAGCGTGAAGGCGCACCGGGCAGGCAGCGAGCCAGGGCGCTGCAGCCTGGCTGTGCCACCGGCTCCTCGCCTTGTCCGGAAGCCTGGCAGGGCAGCGACCCCCACGCCGCACTGCAGCGGGAAAGTTTTCCAGGCACAGCCTGAAGGAGCACTGGGCAGGCAGTGAGCCAGGGTGCTGCCAAAATAAAACTTTAAAAAAATAACACCTATGTATAATGCACACCCCGACTTTGACCCAAAAAAAGTCAGAAAAAAAGAGTTCGTTATACTCGCAATTTTATGGTACTTCCATATGCTGTATGCTAGGGGAAAAAAAATGGTTACTTACCTCGTGTAACTGTGGTTCTTAGAGATGTGTTGCACATGTCCATTCCATGTAGGTGTGGGCATGCTGCATGCACAGCTCAGAGAGTTTTCCCTTAGTGGTACCCATTGGCCCTGCAGGGAGCTCCCTAGAGTGCCTGCATATAAGCCCCTGCCAACATACCAGCCCCCGAACATATCAGTTCCTTCTTGCCGGCAGAGCCCGACGAAGGGGAGGGAGGTGGGATTTGGAATGGACATGAGCAACACATCTCAAAGAACAAAGTTATGAGAGGTAAGCAACTGTTTTATTCTTCAAGTGATTGCTCATGTCCATTCCATGGAGATGACTCCAAAGCTAACCTCCATGGAGGTGGGGTCAGAGACTACAATGAAACAGACTGAAACACCACTCTGCTCACAGCCACTTCATCCCTGGCCTGCTGCGCTATGGTGTAATGACTTGTGAAGGTATGCAACAAAGACCAGATGGCTGCCCTGCAGATATCAACGATGGGCACCTGAGCCACAAAAGCAGCGGACAAAGCTTGGGCCCTAGTGCAGTGAGCTGTAATAGAGGGAGCTGGCACATGAGCCAGCTTGTAACAAGTCTGGATGCAAAAAAAGTGATTCATGACAAGATATGCTGAGCTGACACTGGCATACCCTTCATCCTGTCAGCTATGGAAGCAAATAACTTGGGGGGGGGGGCTTACAAAAGGGTTTTGTTGTATCCAAATAAAAAGCCAAGGGACATCTAATGTCTAAAGTGCGTAGAGCCTGCTATGTTCCTGACTCTTGAGGTTTGGGATAAAAAACAAGTAAAAAATATCCTGATTGATATGGAAATGAGATACCACCTTAGGCAAAAACGCAGGTTGAGGGTGAAATCTAACTCTGTCTTTGAAGAAAACGGTGTAAGAGGGACTGTCTGCAGTCCAGGCCCGCAGTTCTGAAACCCTCCTAGTGTAAGTAATAGCCACAAGAAACAAAACCTTCTAGGAAAGACACAGTGTGCACATCGCTGATGGCTCAAAGGGAGGCGCCATCAACCTAGTGAGCACCAGGTTAAGGTCCCAGGGGGGCAGGAGCTGTCACACCTGGGGATACATCCTGTCCAATCCCTTGAGAAAGTGATGCACCATAGGGTTGGAGAAGACAGTCTTGCCCCAGGACTCCAAATGGAAGGCCAAAATACAGCCGGTCCCCGAGTTACAAATATGTCAATTTATGACTGTTTGTACTTAAGACCAACCTCCCATTAAGCGCATTACAGCCGGTCACCAAGTTACGAACGCATGATCTGCGCTTATGAACAGCGTGGTCGCATTTAAATGAATGGGGTCCGACTTACAAACAAATCAAGTTACGACCAAGTGTTTGGTATGTAACTTGTTCGTAAATTGGGGACCGGCTGTAGTAGCAAGGTGCACCCTGGCCAAGGAGGAAGCGAGGCCCTGGGTTCTGAGATCCAAAAGGTAGGCTAGGATGGCAGGGATGGCGGCTTCCATAGGGGAGAAACTCTTCCCTTCTGCCCACAGTACGAAGCGTCTCCATTTCACTTGGTATGTGGCCCTAATGGAGGGTTTATGACTCACAAGCAAAACCCTCCAGCCAGGCTCTGAACACTGCCTCTCCAGGGTGATTACCCCTGGAGCTTCCACACCATGAGGTGCAGAGACTGTGCAGGTGCTATCAAGATCAGGGAGGCTCCGAACTCCCTGACCTTGAGTATCACCTTGGGAATCAGAGGGAATGGAGGAAAGGTATACAACAGAAATGGGGGCCAGGGAACTAGCAGAGCATCTCCCAGGGACCCTGGGCTGTGTATGAAGAGAGAGCAGAAGCAAGGACATTTCCTGTTGCTGAGAGTCAGAAACAGGTCCAGGTGGGGAAACTTCCACCTGTGGAAGATGTCCAAGGCCGCATTTGCCCTGAGGGATCATTCGTGCTCCTTGAAGGACCTGCTGAGCTGGACCACCAATGCATTCTGCGACCTGGGAAGATAAGAGGCCACTGGGTGAATAGCATGAGTAATGCAGAACTCCCTCAGGAGGAATGCCTCCCAGCACAGGAGATAGGAGCGAACTCCATCCTGTCAGTTTATGTAAAACATCGCTGTCGTGTTATCCGCCAGGATTGAAATGCCCCTGTTTTGAAGCTGTGGCAGGAAAGCACGGCAAGTGAGGCAAACAGCCCTCAACTCCCTGAAGTTGATATGCAGGGACAAGTTTGCAGGGCACCACGTACCTTGAGTTTGCAGGTCCCCAAGGTGGGCTCCCAATCTGTGTTGGAGGCATCCGTCACCAACCGGATTGACGGGGAAGAGCTGCTGAATGGCATCCTGGCGCCATGTCCATGGACTGGAATGTGGGGTTGTGATCTCGCACCAACCACAGCTGAAGTGGGCAAAGCCTGATCATGGTATGCTGCACCACATATGTGCATGCTGACATAAAACCTAGCAGCCTCATACAACACTGGGCCATTGTAACAGGGGACAGGCAGAGCCTCAGAACAGCCTCCTTTATCACTAGGAAGCGGACTGCAGGCAGGAAGGACATGGCTGTTGTAGCGTCGAGGCAGACCCCCACAAACTCTATCCTCTGAGTGGGAATTAGGGTGGACTTGGCCTCATTTAGAATGAGACCTAAGTGGAGGGATATATGATCCAGGACCGGGGAGGCAGAGGAATCCCTTATGAGCCAGTCATCTAGGTATGGGTACACCTGAACCCGTCTCAAGCAGAAAAGCAGCAACAACCGCCATGCATTTGGTGAACATCCTGAGGGCCATAGAGGGGTCAAAGAGGCTGTAAACTGATAATGATCCCAACCCACTGTAAAACAGAAGAAATGCCTGTAAGGATTCACAATCAAGATGTGGAAATAAGCATCTTTGAGATCGAGGGCAGTGTACCAGTCTCCCGTGGCTAGGGAAGGCATGGTAGAAGCTATCACCACCATCTTGAACTTTGATTTTACTATGAAGGCATTCAGGTCCGCCCTTGGCCTTTGGGACCAAAAAGTAGCGGGAGTAGAAGCCCCTGCTCCTGCAGTCCATTGGGACCTCTTCTACAACTCCAAGATCGAGAAGCTGTGGCACCATAAGAGATGCTCTTGAGGGGTCTGTGAAGAGGGACGGGGGTGGGTGATGAGAGGGGGGATGGAGTATCCCTTTTCCAGTGTGCCTAGAATCCAGCAGTCCATTGTAATAGCCGGCCACGAAAGGGGACAGTCAGTAGGTGAAGGGCCGTGGTACACTAACCATCCCCTTTCGTGGCCGGCTATTACAATGGATGCTGGATTCTAGGCTCAGCCTGGGGCCCGGAGGCTTATTGTAGGGTCCCACCCCTCGGTTGGAAGACGAACAGGACAGCTATCTGCTGCTCCTATTATGTCCCCTGCGTCTAGGGAAATCCGACCTATTGCCCTGCTTGAACGGGCGAGAGGGGGCCCTGGGAAGAGAGTGTCTCTGCGGGGCCGAGGTGCGGATCCCTAGAGACTTAAATATTGCTCTAGAGTCCTTCAGCCCATACAGGCTAGTACTGGGTGTGTTCTGAGAACAGACTTGAACCCTCAAATTGCAGGTCCTGGATGGTGTTCTAAACCTTTGGTGGGA
Organism: Pelochelys cantorii; assembly: GCA_032595735.1. Lineage (NCBI taxonomy): Eukaryota > Metazoa > Chordata > Testudines > Trionychidae > Pelochelys > Pelochelys cantorii. The sequence continues at coordinate 23,156,276 of CM064337.1, read as the reverse complement.
TGCTGGAAACCTGGAGCCACGTACTACTGCACAATCCCAGGCCAGTCACCATAGTGCGAGCCACTGCATCCAGGGCCACCTGGAGCACTGTTTGGGACACTAACTTGCCCTCCTCAGACAAGGCCTTGTACTCTTGCCTGGAATCCTGGGGCAACAACTTAAATTTGTCCATTTCCATCCAGGAATTGAAGGCATACCTGCTCAGGAGCACCTGTTGGTTGGCAATCCTGAGCAGGAGTCCTCCTGGGGCATAGGCCTTACGACCTAGGAGGTCCAATTTCTTGGCCTCCCTGTTTTTAGGGGTAGGCAAAGGCTGACCCTCGCTGCCAGTCCTGGTGGTTGGCCACCTGCACCACAAGCAAGCCTGGCAGTGGGTGCAAGAAGAGATGCTTGTGGCCATCTTGGGGAACAAAATACCTCTGCTCCACCCTCTTGTCAGTGGGGGGAATGGAGGTGGACGTCTGCCAGAGGGTCTTTGTAATTTTACCCACTGTCTTATTCAGTGGTAGGGTCACCCTAGACAGGGCTCGGCATTCAGGATGTCCACTGTCAGGTTGAAATCCTCCAACACCCACTCGAGCTGCAGCCCCAGACTTTGGACGAGGCACTTGGGAAATGTTCGTGGGCATGGGAGTCCATCGATGGCATAGATGGAGATGCCAAGCTGAGGGCCTTGTCAGGGAGGACGATGAGCGCTCTTGCATAGTAGAGTTCTCATGCACCTGGAGGTGCTCCAAGGATTGGGATGGCGCTGGCTGGTTTGGTACCCCCCTAAGACCTTGCCTGGCAATCCCCTCCAGGCAGGGTCTGAGAGATTCCTTATGGGCTGAACACCCTTGGCCAGGTTTGAGGAGTGAAGCAATGCCGCAGCTGAAGGCAGCACCCGAGGCCCCCCGAGTAGGATAAGCCCACCACAGTGGGAGTGCTCCCCTGGGCCAGATGGTAGGCCCACGGGGTCCAAAAGGGCCACTGGGCTGCGTGCTGCCACTGTGGAAGCCAAGATCGCTGCACTGATTGGCTGGAAGTGCTGAGGTGTTATGAATGATGACTGAAATGGGAGCGGTGCCAAGAGTGGGAGTAGTGCCAGGGATCAGGAGCAGTGTTGGTAATGGGAACAGTGTCAGGAATGGGAGCGAGAGACTGTGGCCCGGGACTGGACAGACTCGATGTCAGAGTCAGAAGAATAGTCAGACCTCAACCGTGGCGATGCCGAGGATGCCTCAGACTGGTGCAAAGAGCCTTGGCGGATCATAGCCGCCAGCTTGCCCCAGTGCCAAATAGGCAGCAGCAGCATTAGAGGTGCCATGGGCTGCACCACTGAAGCAGAGGTGCTTGGGGCCACGCCTTCCCCCAAGGCCTGGGATGAGTCCACAACTGGTACCAGTGCCAGGACTGGTGCAGGTGCTGCAGGGCATGGCATGGGAGCAGGTGCCATCACTGGGACTGGAGCTAGTGCAGGCCTTGAAGAGCACCAGCTAGACTCTGGTGCGGGCATCTTGGTGCAGCCATGGGCCTGTGAGTCCCTCTGGTGCATCAGTGCCAATGGCAAGGCAGGGGAGGAAGCGAGTTCTATCGACTCCCTAGCTGCCTCAAACGTGTCCAGGGTTGAGGGCTGGTCCACCTCTAAGGGATCTTCCTCAGGATTGGGATCCCAGGCCACGCTCAACTGGCCCTGGAACAGTGGGCCTCAAGGCTGTAGCAGCAGCGTCAGAGTGTCCCCACTGAGGGTGCACTCTGGACATTTGCTGCAATGGAAACCTGCCTCTATCCACCCTCTTCTTCTTTTGAGGCACTGGAGACTGAGAGCAATGCCGGGCAGCAGGGCGTCTCAATGATGTCAAGGCAGCGGACGTCTTCAGTGCCTCCTGCACCCAAGACAGTGCACTGCGCAAAGCAGGGGCTGGATCAGGAGCTGGTGGCAGGCGGAGTGCTGAATCCATTAGGAGTATTTTCAGGTGCCAATCTCTCTCGCACTAAGTCCAGGGCTTAAAACACCACCAAATTTTACAATTTGCCTCTCCCCAACACTTCAAGCATGAGTCCTGCAGTTCCCTACAGAATATAGACTTAAGGCAGTCCACGCAGGGCTTAAAGCCTTCAGGCACAGGCATGCCCCGGGGAAGGGGATGCAACGGGCAAACTCCAACTCAACAGGAACTCAAAAACATGAATGTGAAAAACAGGGAACTTGGAAAAAAACTCTAAGGCTTTGTCTACACTGCAAGTTTTTGCGGCAGAAGATATGCTAATGAGGGACTCATAAGCATAAGTTGCAATATCATTAGCATATTTTCTGTCATTTCTTTTTGCACCAGGGGTTTTTGCGCAAAAACAAGCAGTGTAGCTGCTTCCATTTGCGCAAAACCCCCGTTTTGCACAAGATCCTTATGCTGCAAAAGCTCGCAGTGTAGACAAAGCCTAAGAAAACTGCAGATATACTTGCAAGCAAGCGAGCTAGGAGCTCCAACAACCACCATGGGCAGTAAGAAGGAACTGAGGGGGTGGTAGGCTGGCAGGGGATTGTGTGTGTGTGTATATGCAGGCGCCACTCCAGGGGGCTCCCTGCCAGCCCAACGGGTACCACTAAGGGAAAACTCTGACGAGCTGTGCACGTGGTACACACACCCCTACATGGAATGCACATGAGCAATCACTTGAAGAAGTCCTTTTTTCACACTGGTGGAAAACTGGGAAAGAAAGAATATAGTGATAATACATCTTTAGAAGGTCTTGACCCCCTATGAGTCATTTGCTTAGACCTGACCATGCTACAGTTGAAACTATATTAGCATGATGACCATCCTGAGCTTTGAGGATGATGATTTTCTCCTGACAGTGGCCTCTGCTTGATTATAGCTGGCCCCACAATCTACAGCATAATTCTAGAGCAGGGGTGGAGAACCTTTTTTGGGTCGGGGCACCTGACCCCCAGGCAAGTAGATTGTGTGCTCCAGCCCCAAGGTGGGATAGTGGGCAAGCTGGAGTGTCAGTGCAGGCTCCCCAATGCTGGGGGGGGGGCACCCCGAGCCTTAGGGGCCAGATCTAGGCAAGCCATGGGCCACAGGTTCCCCATCCCTGTTCTAGAGTATCAGTAAGATTTTCAAAAGCACCCAAGTGATTTAGGCACCCATCAAGGGGCACACTCCCCTCAAGTGATATCCCATGGTCAAAGCCTTGCCAGCGTCCGTACAGCCCAATGGCCGAAGTCCAAGTCTCAGCTCCCCATACCAGGATATCTACTGCCTGGCCACCAGAGCCCCAAATAGTGGTCCCCTCTATCGGAGATAATATGGCTCAGCAGCCTGAGTCCCAATTAGCAGTCCCTTCTATAGGGGCAAATATGGCTCAGCAGCCTGAATCCCAGTTAACAGTCCCCTCTATAGGGGCTAATACAGTCTAGAGACCTAGACCACCACAGCACTTCCCTCTGTACTGGGTAAATATGGCCTGAGGCCTAGTCCACAGGCCCAAAGGAAACTCTGTCCTGGAGCACTGCAGAGGGAGGGTAGGGGGACCCGGGCCCTCCCACTCCACTGGGTCCCAGCCCAGGGCCCTGTTGGCAGTGGTTTTGTCCACTGCTTACTCCACAGGGATCCCACTGCAATATGCTGAGCACTCAGGGTTTTATGCCCTACCCTGGGCTTCTTCCTACCACCCCCTGCATCTCCCCATCACCGTACCTTCAAACTGCCTCCTTGGTCATGGCTGCGGCTGCGGCTGCGGCTGCGGCTGCTCGGCTGCTCCTCTGCCTCTGGAGGTTCCTCAGCAGGTCCTTCCCCCTCTATGGCCAGCCCTGAGTGAGTGACCTCAGGGCCTTTTATACTCAGGCTCACCTGTAAGCATGCCCAGCAAAGCTGTGGGGGAGGGGCACTTTCAGTCAGCTGGGTCCAGCCCACAGTCTGTTCTACAGTGCCGGGCTGGGATGTCCCATCACAGCACCCAAGTCCCCTTATTGGTCAATGGGATTCAGGCACTTTAGTCTATTTCAAAATTTTACCTGAGATATTGGACAAAAAAGCCAGTGCACAATAGTCAGATAAATTAGCATAGGAACAAATATTCTGTGAGTGCATGCATATACGCATTCCACTGTAGGTGTGTGCATGCCTCATGCACAGTGGGCAGAGAATATTTCCCCTCAGTGGTACCTTGCTGGGCAGTTCAAGCACCCTCTGTCACCACACACCACTGAGTGTCAGTATAAGAGAGCAATCCCTGACACCTCCCCCCCCCCCCCAGTTCCTTGCCAGTGACAGTCGTCAGAGTGATTTCAGACTTTTTTCAGAGTGTTTTCTTTTAGCTAGCCTTAGGGATAAGTTTTAGTTTACATTTTTTGGATCAGTTCTTCCTCTTTAGATTCCAGGATTGGTGCCAGAATGATTCTGCACTTACCTGGTTTGAAATCCTACCAGATTTGTGCCAAACCTAGGCTGGTCAGTGACCCACATTGAGCTTGTTTGAAATGTTTGAGAGAATCCTACATAAGTGACTGGTCACATTTATTAGAGATTAATCCCCACTCAGATGTTACTCTTGAAAGCAGCACTTTGCCCTCCATTGGATTCATCTCCCATGGAGAGAGCCCCAAATTCATCAGGTTCAGCACAGAATGTATCAGAGATGTATGCAGCTTCTTGGTCTCATTCATTGGCCCTGAAGAATGATACATATAACAGGGGCAGTCAAACTTACTTGGACCCTCCAAGCCCCATATGACAATGTCGCTATGCTAGGATTTGGAGCTTTAGCCCCATAGCAAGCACTTCAGTCCTGCTCTTGCTGAAGCCCCAAGCTCCAGCAAACACACCCCACAGGGCTGAGCCCCAAGACTCTCCTCTCTGCTGCACTGAAGCTCCTACTGCACCACTCCTCTGCAAGACAGAGGTCCTGAATCCCTCCTCTGCTCCCTTTATCTGGTAGGTGGAGAATGGGGGGGTTGGGTGTGAGGGGCTCTGTGAGCTGCAGTTTAGCTGTAAAAGAATCACATGTGGCTTATGAGCCATGGTTTGGCCACCCTAGCAGACTAGGTACCTTACTTGGGTGTTTTGGTGCCACAGCCAAGTGGAGACAGAGATTCTGAGACATTCAGTGGAGAATTTCTTGCTGGAGAATTCTTCAGCTTAGAAGGACTTGCTACCTCCAGAGCCTGTGCCAGATTTGTTGAGGTCATCCCCTGAAAGACCTCTGCAGCAGAGCCATCAGTTTGCTCTCAGCCATGCAGAGGCTATGCAGATGCAAGGGTCCTTATAAGCATCTCAGTACCAATACCTGCAGCACAAGGAAGTTTACACTCAGTACCAGTACTTGTGGTGCCTACCTCACTGCATCAAGAACCCACAGTACTGTTATCTCTCAAGCTTCTGCAAAGGCCAGTGCAGTCTAAGGCCAAGCCAATGATGATATCCCTGGTACCAGGCTACCGATCCCCAGTCTCATCTGGCTCTGGTCCCTTTTCCCTATTGTCAGACATTTCGGATTCTTCCTCATCTGTCTCCGACAGTATGCCATCCAAGTAAGAGGGCATACCATCCATTATTATGATGACTATTGGTCATGCCACAGTCACAGCACTGGCCTTCTCCTAAAAAAGCACTTGCCCAGCCAAGGATGGTCCCAAGCCTATATGAGTGGCCATTCTGGACACATGGGGCAGTAATCTTCCCACTGGGACACTTCCCCTCAACTATCTAGTTCTTTTGTAGTCAGTACTTCTCTTGGGGCATCAGTACCAAAAGCATCATTCTTCATTGACTACTACCGAGCAGCCAGCAGTCATTCAGGCAGCTTCCCCAGCATAAGTCAGGGGCAGCCACCACCTCAGAATCCTGTGGCATTCTCTTCCTCATGGCTAAATGAGGCTATTGATGCAGCAAGTGACCCACCACCACCACCACCAGAAGGCCAGAGAACTCATCAAGATCTACTGAGAAGATGTTCTCTATTCTTGAGATTCAAACAGAGGAAATGTATGAAAGCTCACAAATGAGTTGACATTCTGGTATCAGCAGCCCCTGCCAGGGTGCCTCTCCCAATTAACATAGCAATTATGGAGCCAATCAAGGGACTGTGGCAGGCACCATCTTCCTTACCCCCATAGCAAAGCAAGCTGAACGGAGATACAATGTCCCCTCTAAGGGGTATGACCATTTATACTTTCACTTTTCTGCAAGTTCCTTGCTGGTGGCAGCTGCTAATGAACAGGGGAGACAAGACACCGACTATCAACAGCCAAAGGCAAAGTTTTGAAGAGGCTGAATTTGTTTGGATGCAAACTATTCTACAGGGAGTCTGCAACCCAGATTGTAAACCAACAGGCACTGCTGAGCTACTATGACTTCACCCCTTGGCATAGCATTATAAAATTTCAAGATAAGTTACCAGAGGACTGGAGCCAGAATTTTGAAGTAATGGTGGATAAGGGAAAGAACTGCTATTTAAGAAAGTTTAAATGGCATAAACATGGCAACTCAAACCCTGGCATCACCTATTCCTATAAGATGTTTGTGGTTACAGTAGTCTAGGATCTCCCTAGAAATCCAGCAGACCATCAAGGATCTTAAAAGACTAAAAGATTCCAGGGTGACATTAAGATCTATTGGATATTATGCTCAGGAAACAATTAAATCCTCAACTACCATGCACATGCCAGGATTTTGCTTCAGAGCCTCAAGATCTGCTGAGAAGAAAGTACAGGGGTTATAGAGGACAACATCCACTGCCACACTCTTCAGCATTAGTGAGCTCGTTCTCTCCAGCCCCTTCATTCAAAAAGACATTCTGGTGTGTTGGCGGGAAGTGGCATAGCAGTTCTGTTTGTTTCCTACTTTTGATTTACGAATCACTTACCCACTTCCTAAATGCTTGGGCTTAGGTACAAGATTCCCTCTAATCTTTCCCATCCATGTTCAGATTTTTTCCCATCTATGGGCAGAATAAATTTTTCTGTGTATGAATGGATCCCACCAATAGAAACAAAATCTAGTTGTGGGTACTCTGCTAATCAGCTGGGAGGCATATGAATCCCTCCTGAGCGGCTGCCCAAGTGCTCAGCTTACAGGGAACACTGCTTAGGTAACATCATGGGTATGTTCAGCATATCAAATGACAGTCTCCAGGGGATCTCTGTGCCCAAACCCATCACGCCTACCTTTCTATAACTGTTGTTCTTTGAGGTGCATTGCACATGTCAGTTCCACAAGCAACACTCCCTCCCCTCTATCAGTGTCTATCCAGTATGAAGGAACTTAGGGGACCAAGAGATAGCTTCCTCTCTTATACGAGCACGCAGCAGCACATGAGAGAGGGTGCTCAAGCTACAACCCAACAAGTACCTGTGAGGGGATTTGATTCATCACTGTGGCACCTCCTGCTGGCTCTCCTAGGGTATATCTACACTACAGTGTTATTTTGAAATAGTTAATTCGAAATAGCTTATTTCAAAATAACACATCTACACACAAAATGCATTTCGAAATAGCGTTTTGCTATTTCGAAATAGCGCGTCCACACTGAGTGGACACTGAATTGTACTGAAGGCCGGCCGGAACCAGGTCTAGCAGAGCATCAGGTCAGGAGTTTATTTGTGTGGCTGCTGCCTGAGGCTATCTGAGGCTTGTGCTTAATGGGACCCCCACCCCGGGCAGCTGGTTCTCAGCTTTCCCTGCTTGCTTGCCTACCTCAATGAGGGACAGCAAAGCATTTGTGTCTCTGCATGCTCTGGTTGCCCTCACTTGGGACACCACAGCACTCTGCAACATGGAGCTGGAGCTGCCCCTGGGCACTCTGGTGCTTCTCGTGAACGTGTTGCTGCGAGCCCAGCTGCACTTTTGCAGGCTGCCATCCAGGAGGTCCATCGGGGGGCTGTCAGTATCCAGGAGGCCCTGCGGAAGAGCTTCCACCCTGAGGAGCACTAAGAGCCTCCCTGGTCTGCCCCACTGGGGGCTTGTGCCTCATTCCTTCCCCACATCGTTCCACTTACCCTCCCAGCCCCGCTTCCTGATGTCAAATAAAAGACACGTATTTTCATGAACACAAGCTCTCTTTATTTAACAAAACTGGGGGAGGGGGGAATGAAACTGGTGAGACTGGAGAAAGGAGGTGGGAGAGGGGAGGAAAGAGGGTGGGAGAGGGGAGGAGGAAACCTGGGAGGAGGGAGGTGGAAGGGGGAAGCAAGGGGAAGAAGGGGGAGGGGAAGCTCAGGGCTCAGGGTTGGGGGTCTCGCTGGACCAACTTGATTTTCATGTGAACCTGCTCCTGGGTTCGCATGTGGCCTTTGGTGGCCAGGCTGGCAGCTATCCTGCCATAAATGGCCGTGTTCCTCCATCTAGTGCAGAGATCATGGATGTTGGGAGCATCCCCCCCAAACCTGAGTAAAGTCCACCCTGATCTCCACCCTGGACCAGGAAGGCGCCTGCATTCTCCAGGCCCTGGCAGGCTCCTGGGTGCTGGCAGACTGCTCCTGGGAAGCAGTGGAGGACTGGCTGCCAGTGGCTTGCTGGCTTATGTTTTGGGGCCACTGGGTCAGGGACAGTAACTGCTGGCTCTGGGCTGGTAGGCTTGGAGCTGGCATAGGCACTGTGGCCAGAGTCAACCCCTTTAAGGGCTCCCGGGAGGGATGGGAGGGAGAGGAGTGTTCTTGTTTGAGGCTGGAGTGGCCACCAGGGCACCCTGGGAAGGCTGGAGGCCCTGTATTTCGAAATAAGTGTCTACACAGCACTTATTTCAAATTAGCTATTTCAAATTTGGCATTATTCCTCGTAGAATGAGGTTTACCAAATCCGAAATAAGTGCTCCACTATTTCAAATTTATTTCAAAATAGCGGTTTGGCTGTGCAGACACTAGTAAAATTAATTCAAAATAATGGCTGTTATTTCAAATTAACTTTGATGTGTAGACATGCCCCTAGGGATTAGCTCTGCTATTTGGTGTGCTGTCTTCTGGTGGCATCTTGCTGTCATCATTTTTGGTCCAGGGACTCATGTCACTCCCAGCATTACAGCGTCTTCTTCACAACACAGCTGTCTGGTTGTGCCGCACTCTAGTGTCCCCCACAAAAAAGTGGGGAATCACACTGCAGTCCTTTAGTCCAAGCATTTCCTCACTGAGGAGTGGGGGTGGGGACCCATACTCACCCTCTCCTCTGGGTGAGTAGTAGATGGCCTCCACTTACTGCGTCTCCTCTCACCACCTTTCCCTGGGCCCCTTCCCTGCAGCCCCAGCACCTCCTTTGTCCTTTTCTTAGGGCCTCAGCCTGTAGATTCCTGCAACCCATCAGGAACTGCCTTTAGCTCCCTGGGTCTTTGCCTGCAGTACCTCTATGTCCAGGGTGGTTGCCTAGAAAACAGCTAGTCCTCCCTTCTCAGCCTCCAGGTAGTGATTGCAACTGTGCTGTACCGCAGCTTTTCGTATATGGGCCTGCTTGACCCTGAGGCTATGTCTACACTGCAGGCTTTTTGTGCAAGAAGCTTTTTATGGAAGAGATCTTCCGCAAAGACTTCTTGCGCAAAAGTATGTCAACATTACAAAAGTGAATCCATACTACAAAAGCGCATCACAAAAGCAATGCTCTTTTGCGCAAGAGAGCATTCACACTTCATGGATGCTCTTGCGCAAGAAAGCTCTGATAGCCATTAACAGAATGGCCATCAGAGCACCTGTGCTTTTTCTGATAGGCTTTTTTTGCACAAGAAACCCGTTGAGCATACACACACACTTTTTCTGCAAGAACTCTTGTGCAACAAGGCATTTTTCCTCGTAGAAAGAGGTATACCTACACCACAAAAAGCCCTCTGTTCTGCTGTTCTACTGTAAATTTTCTTGAGCAAAAATGTGCTTGAGGTGTGGACACTCTGATGGTTTTTGTGCAAAAACCTTGTAGTGTAGACATAGCCTGATTGGCTGCCTCCTGCACAGCTTCCCTAGAGCTCTATTAACCACTCCTGAGAGCCCAGGGTGGGGACAGATACCTCATCTCAGTATCTGAGGGAAAAGTTCTCCAACAAAAGTTTTCCAACAAGGTATGCACTGACATGCAATATCTTGAACAGTTACAGAACTATAGGTAATCATTTTAGCTATTACTGTATGTATTTGAACAAGTTTAGAATGAACCATGCTAAGCATTAGGATATATGACTACTAATCCTTGGATGGCAGTTACAATTCATGTATCATAAAGCTCTTGGGACAGAGGCTGTATTTTCTACAGGTACAATACTATTCAATAAACAATTTTCACACCACACTGCTATAAATGGGAGAGGTTTGTCTGGATACAGCCAATATCCTGTGTAACTGGAAGGAGGAAATGTTATCATATTTTAGCCCCAGATGCAATTTCGCAGTAGGTAAGTGTTTTTAATTAAAAACAATTCGTGACAATGGTAGTTCTCAGAGTAAACATTCCACTAACAGGATTGGGGAAGATAGGTCTTCAAACTCAGGAAGACAGCATTTAATTGAGTCATCTTCAATGGCATTCAATCTAAAACACTGAAGCTTAAATTCTGCAGAATTTTTTAACCAATTACTTGTTTTCCACTGTGAGCATATTAAAGTCACTAGTTAAACCTCACAACAATTTTGTGAGTAAGCTCCTAATTATCTCCACTTTACAGAAGAGGAAATGTAGGAAGTACTCTTTAATACCTAGAGACAGATGAATTAAATTTAGTATTAAAGCATAGTCACATAGTAAGGTTTTATCTTACCTGTGTAGATGGAACCAGATTTAAAATAATTTTGATTACTCCCTTTTTGTACAACAATCATCTATCTTAGCACCCAAAGGGCTTTCAAAAATTGCATTCAACTATGTTATTCTAAAAAGCAGGAGCTGGCACGCACCAAGAATTTATTCTGTCATTTCTTCAAAGGAGGAAACTAGCAAGTTCTCTTGTACGTCATACCGAGGAATCACACTTTCATTGTAAGCTCTTGTCTACATAAACAAACTCACACCATCTGTTCATTTCTACTCACTTTCCAATTTCATTAGAGGAAAAAATGCCCTCCTATCCTTTTCCATTTTTTTTTTATTTTAAAAGTGAATTGTTCTCTTAGGGTATGTCTACTCTTGCACCCTCTTTCGAGAGAGGGATGCAAATGAAGACATTCAAAATTGCAAATGAAGCCAGGATTTAAATATCCCGCACTTCATTTGCATATTCATGTTATGGTGCTATTTCGAAATAAGATACGGTTATTTCGAGAGAAGGGTTTTCTCTCGAAATAACCCTTATTCCTCATACAATGACGTTTACCAGTTATTTCGAGATAAGGGTTTTATCTCGAAATAACCACGTCTTAACAGCATTGGTTATTTTGAAATAGCACCATAATGCAAATATGCAAATGAAGCGCAGGATATTTAAATCCCAGCTTCATTTGAAATTTTGAATGTCTTCATTTGCATCCCTCTCTCGAAAGAGGGTGCAAGTGTAGACATACGCTTAGTTGCAGCACTTCTGCTATGTACAGTTATCTCACTTGGGCTTGTGGGCACAAACTTGTTCTGTTGGCAGGGAATTTATTTTATAAGAACTCTCCCTTCAAAGTATGACTGCCTTTTCCTCTTTGCAGAAAATCAAGACAATCTGGTATGTGGCCACCACTTTAATTACACCTGAGTTCCTACATTCCTGCTGCTGCATTACCCAAATGAAACTATTTTATTTATCTCCTTCAGCTCCACAAAAGAAATGTAGTTGTGCTTTTCTTAGAGACAGAATTAAATTTAAGACTAAAGATGCTTAGTCTGACAGTCTATTTACATGATTTGTTAAACTTAATTTGCCGAGCAGTCTACAGCCACGTCTATTGTATTGTGCTGTCTGCATAGTTTTACACTTACATATAGTCTGTAATCCCAAAATACTTATATGCAATAGCACAACAGAGGGCAGCAGTCTGCTCAAATCACATCACAACAGTGCTGGAATGGGAATTTTTTGCTGAGTTCACCTCTAAACCCCATAATCTGAGCAGCGTCTGATCTTTAATGTCTCTGCAAAGAGCAGATGAGTCTTTGGTCTAAAAACACACACAGAGACGACTGTGCTTGAAGGAGCAAATGGAATCTCTAAAATTCAAACTAAAGGTTCTAACAAGTGCAGGTATTTCAACCCTGATTTTTACACCCTTATCTCCTTGGCACAAGGTAGGGACCTTACAGGTCTTCATTAGAGCACTTAATCTTTTTTGCTCCATTTTAACTCACCTTACCTTCAAGTCTGTGAAGGTACTTACAGTCTTGGTAGAGAAGACAGAGAAATGGTGTGAGAAGGAAAAAGTCACCCCCATTTTATGAGTGGGGCACTCAGCCACAGAGAGTAAGTGGCTTGCTCAAAGTCACAGGCTGTGGCAGAGCAGGGGAACCTAGACCTTTTGACTGTAAATCCATTGCCTCAACCACAGTGCCAAACTTCCTTTCTATCCACTAAAATAGTCTGATTCACACGTTTCCTGCAAATGCCTGAAAGCTAATCAGTCACACAACTAGAATCAAGCCTTATGACACAGTTAATGCCACAAAAATTTTACCTCCTCAGAAACAGAGTCCTAAGTTGCTATGGTTTGGATAACTTAGGGTATGTCTACACAACAAAGTTAATTTGAACTAACGGCCATTAGTTCGAATTAACTTTCATAGGCGCTACACATACAAACCGCTAGTTCGAACTTAATTTGAACTAGCGGAGCACTTAATTCGAACTAGGTAAACCTCATTCTACGAGGGCTAACGCCTAGTACGAATTAAGTAGTTCGAATTAAGGGCTGTGTAGCCACTTAATTCAAACTAGTTGGAGGCTAGCCCTTCCCAGTTTGCTCTGGTGGCCACTCTGGGCCAAACCAGGGAAACTTTTCTGCACCCCTCCCGGCCCCGGAGCCCTTAAAGGGGCACCGTCTGGCTATAGTGCTCATGCCAGTTGCAAGCCTGCCAGCACCCAGCCAGCAGACCCTGCACCTGGCACAAGATGAGCCAGCCATCCGCTACCACCCAGCCCTCCGCCTCTTCCCAGGACCAGGCTAGCGGTTCCCAGGAGCCTGCCCGGGGCCGCAAGAGGCAGGCACCCACCTGGTCTAGTGCGGAGATCATGGACCTCATCGAGGTTTGGGGGGAAGCCTCCAACATCCACGATCCCCGCACTAGCCACAGGAACACGGCTGTCTACAGCCGCATGGCTGCCAGCCTGGCCACCAGAGGCCACATGCGGACCTGGGAGCGGTCCGCTGCAAAATTAAGGACCTGCGGCAGTCCTACTCCAGGGCCTCCCAGTCAGGGGCTGACCCGGAGGCCTGCCCCCACTCTGAGGCCCTGGACCGCATCCTGGGGGCTCACGCAGTCCATGCCCCCCGGGTGGTGATCGACCCCGGGGCAGAGGGACCCGTCCCTGACACCGAGGAGGAGGAGGAGGACACCGAGAGCCAGGAGCCTGCAGGGAGCCTGCCCAGGACCCAGGACCCCTGAGGCATCCCACAGAGCACATCAGCTGTGTCGTCCGAGGCCAAGGAGGGCTCCACATGTGAGTGCCATCATGCTCCCCTTATGTGTACGGGGTTGGGGTGGGGGGAGAGGGAGCCCAGGGACTGTGCGCCTGGGCCTTGCCCACCATGGATCAGCAGCTGGGTGCCACACACCGACCTCGCCTTGCACAGGGGGACTGGGTTTCACCCACCGTGTCCCCAGGGAGAACTGACCACTGCTCTTGTTTCACCACAGCCACAGCACCTGGGACTGCAGGGCACACCACCCCGCCTGGAACAGCCACCCACACCCAGGCCAGCAGGCGCACCAGGAACCTCGACAACTACCACCGGCGGCACCTGCGGCTACTGGAGCACCAGCTCCGCACCCAGGACCACTGGGTCTGGGAGGACCTGCAGCTGCGGCAGCGGAGCTTGGAGGCGCTGGAGGAGCAGGGCCGTGCCCTCAGAGGCCACCTCCAGACCCTGGTGGACAGGTTCCTGCCTCCTCCTGCTCCGGCCCCTGCGGCTGCCCCAGCTCTCGCTCCTCCTCCCACCCCTGCTCCCCTTCCCACTTCCTCCACACCCCCCCATCCCTCCTGCCCCACCCTCCACACCCACTACCCCCCGACACCCCCGCACCCACAGGGCTGCGAGACAGGAGAGCCAGCAGGACCCCCAACCCCTCCCTTTCCCTTCCCTTCCTCCCCCTTCCAGCTCCCTCCTCCCAGGTTTCCCCCTTCCCTCCCTTTCCCTCTCCCACCCTCATTCCTCCCTCCCCCCCACCCCAGTTATGAAAAATAAAAAGAGATTGTTGTTTTCAAAACAGGTGTCTTTATTTAACATTAGGAAGGGGGGTTAGAGAGGGGAAAGGGGAAAGAGGGGAGGGTGGAAGAAGGCCCCAATGGGGCATGCAGGGAGAGTTCAGTCCTCCTCCTCCACCAGGAAGCTCTCCCGCAGGGCTTCCCCGATCTGGACGGCCCCCTGCTGGACCTCCCAGACGGCGGCTGAGCGTAGTGGCCAGCCATGTGCTCAGCCTCAGCCATCCAGGCTGGCAGGAAAGCCTGCCCCTTCCGCTCGCACAAATTGTGCAGCACACAACATGCTGCCACCACGGGAGGGATATTGTGCTCGGCGAGGTCGAGGCGGGTGAGGAGGCACCTAAATCTGGCTTTCAGTCGTCCGAAGGCCCCGACCACAATGCAGGCCCTGGTGAGCCTGGCATTGAAGGCCTGGCGGGAGGGGTTGAGGTGCCCCGTGTACAGCTTCATCAGCCAGGGCTGTAGGGGATAGGCCACATCCCCCACCAGGCAGACGGGCATGTCCACGTCCCCAACCCTGATGTGGCGGTCGGGGAAGAAGGTCCCAGCCTGCAGCCTCTGGCACACGGAGGAGTTGCAGAACATCTTGGCGTCGTGTGCCTTGCCGGACCAGCCCACATTAATGTCCGTGAACTGGCCCCGGTGGTCAGACACGGCCTGCAGGAGGACAGAGAAGTACCCTTTGCGGTTGATGTACTGGGAGGCCTGGGGCTCCGGGGCACGGATGGGGATGTGTGTTCCGTCGATGCCCCCCCCGCAGTTGGGGAAGCCGAGGGTGCTGAACCCCTGAATGACGGTGTCCGGATTGGTGAGGCGGACCACCCTACGGAGCAGCACCCTGTTGATGGCCTTGACCACCTGCAGAGAGAGACAGCAAACCACAAATCACTGGGGCACCCGGGTGGCTGGGAGTGTTCATTCCCTTGCACTGCCCCGCACCCCACTCTTGGAAGCAAGCCCTGTTGTGATCCTGGCCGCCGCGGGCGGCATGTAGTACGGCCGGGACAGACCGAACCCTCCCGTGCCGGCACTGTCGCCTCCTTCCCCCGCCCCCGTTTTCCCTGGGGCGGCCCATTCTCTCCTTGCAGCCCCCCTCCCCCCCCGGCCCAGTGGCCGGTGAGTGCCATACCTGCATGAGTACTGCTCCGACAGTGGATCTCCCCATGCCAAACGGGTTCCCGACAGATCGGTAGCTGTCCGGCGTGGAGAGCTTCCAGAGGGCGATGGCCACAGGCTTCTGGAGGGGGATGGCGGGCCTCATGCGAGTGTCCTGTCGCCGCAGAGCAGGGGCGAGCCACTCGCAGAGCTCCAGGAAGGTGTCCTCCTTCATCCTGAAGTTCTGGGTCCACTGTGTCTCCCCAGCGCTCCAGGACAATGCGGTCCCACCAGTCGCTGCTGGTGTCCAGACGCCAGATGCGGCAGGGCATGCTGGCGTCCGGGCACTGCTGCGGCTCCTCCACAGCCCCCAGGAAGGCCAGGTGGAGAGGCAGGGGGCTGACGTGCACCAGGTGGTGCCAGGCAGCCTCCAGCCATTGCTGGCAGGCTTGCAGCAGTAAGTCCAAAAACTGCACCAGAATGCCCAGGGCGAGCTCTGGCTCCATGTTGCCAGCTGCAGCGGCGTCCCCAATGGGAACCACCGACACAGGCAGGCGCAGAGGAAAACGCTTTGCTGTCCCTCGGCGAGGTAGGCAAGCAAGCGGAGAAGCTGAGAACCGGCTGTCCGGGGGGGGGGGTCCCTTTAAGCACGAGCCTCGGATAGCCTCAGACAGCAGCCACACAAAGCAACTACTGACCTGATGCCCTGCCGGAACCAGTTTCAGCTGCCCTTAAATGCGACCCAGCATCCAAATAGTGTGGACGCGCTAGTTCGAATGAGCAAAACGCTAATTCAAATTAGTTTTTGGGTCGAGATGCATTTGTTCGAATTAGCTTAGTTCGAATTAACTAATTTGAACTAACTTAGTTCGAATTAGTGCTGTAGTGTAGACATCAATACTTTTGATATCAATACTTTTGAAGTTCAGCTGAAATTGAACAAGGTTGAAAATATTTAATGGCAGCATTCTTGGAATATTGATGAAAAAGCAAGAGCTAAAGCAATCCATAATTGCATTGTAAACATCTTCAAAGTTCCAGGATGGGTGCTAGGTTTCTTCTATGATATTTTGTATACTAGATAAGACCAGCAGTCCATCAAGTCCAATATTCTGTCTCAGGACACTGGTCAAATGCTTCACAGGGAATATACAAAGAAACTCGTAAAACCAAGATAAAATTTTCTAGCTAGAAGAGTTGTATTCACCTACTACCATTGTTGTATTCTTGGACTACATTTTCTGTACTAGTTTAGTAGACCCCAGACAGTTTATTTGGTCATACTGATAACAAAAAGTCTAGTAAGTCAATGGATTCGAGTGAGAAAAATTAACTTCATTTTATTTATAGTATATTTTATAATATATATTTAAAGTTCAGACACAAGAACAAGGATCAGACTGTAAAACATTTTATTGAAAGTTGTCCAAAATCCAGTCAATCAAGTGATTATCTGTGCTACTAAGGCTCATCGTTCTGAGCTGTATAAAAACATCCCAATATTTAAACTGAAGACTAGATTAGTGTAGTTAAGGCACTTTAGATGTAAGTTAACTTAGAGAACTGTGAACTTGAATAACAGTAACATTCTAGTTTGAATGAAGTAGTTATTTCTTATGTATTTTATAGTCTAAAGAAAAGTTCCATATCTCTTGCCCCCCTGGGACAGGGAAGAGGACAAGAAGAAATTACTTATTTATAATATCCTTCATGATAAATGACCTCTAGGAATTTGTCCTGCTCTGTAACAGGTAGCACTTTCTAGTCAAGCTGCAAGAGTTTCCACGAGTACAGGTGCTGGAATTCTTAGTCATGGCCCATTTTTAAGACTATATGGGCTGAGGCACAAGAAGTTAAGTCTCTTCCTTCTCAGGAATAGGATGGAGAAGGAAGTGTTTTGGGGGACACACTATGCTTAGTTAGAGGAAATAAGAGCAGAAAATAAAGCAGAAAGGGCTACTATAAGGCTATGAGAATCTCCACCAAGATAAAAATGTTATCCTAGGATCATACCCGTAATCCCCCACCCATCCAATCTTCCTATTAAGTAAGGCTGAAGGAAATGAGAACAAGTTAAAGGAGGTAGCAAATCACAGTTCCAAATTACAATGACTCAAAGTGCTGGCATGTCTGCTTTTTTGGCAGGAGTCTGAGAACATTTATATACCACATTTAGGATCCCTCTGTTTTATCAGCTGAAACTGACTATCTTTTGGACTATTTTTCAGATTACAATTTTTCAAAATCAGCTACTGAGAAGGAAGAAAAGGCTAAGAACATTCTGAACCTTGGACTATGCAGACTGGATTCACTGTGCCAGCATTTATAGCATACAGGGGAATTTCAATGTCAGGCAGAGAGGGTCCTCAATGGCCACTTAGGGCAATGTGTTCAGAAGGGAAGAGGGGATTGCCTCAAACTTCTTAGACAGCTCAGAACAGCAGAGACTGCAACAAACTGTGGTCATTTTATTAAAAATACATCAGTGTCTTTTTGATAGTGGGAAGCGTTGAGAATTGAGGGGAACTCAATATCAAACCACTCTGGATAACTTCATTCAAGGTTCCACATATGTTCACCAGTGCTATATGTTATAACTTTCCCTTACTCTGTGGGGATAATAATTTGCACTGCACTGCAGTTAAGTACAAGAGACTCAAGTTGAATAACTATAATATCTGCACATTTGCTACTAGAAGCCGGAGTGTGTTCTAGAAAAAAGGAAGAGATTTCCAGGTACATGCTGCATTTGGCTCTCTCATTCATGAAAGGTATAACCCAAGCATCAGAGTTATGAAAAAAGGGAAAGGAAAATGAGATGAGATAAAGCAATTAAAAAAAAAAATACAAACCCCCACACCACTGAGGAAGCAGGAAACAAAATTAAGCAAACAAATTATCAAACCAAATGTAAGTACTGTTTCTAGTTATTTTAAAGAAACACTGGTAATCCATAATCTAAGTTTTGAATTTCATTAGGTTTAAAGTAAAATGGTTTAACATGATATAAAGCTTATGAAAAAAGACTCAATCTTAATACTCCATGTGACTTTCAGAGCAAACTGTCATATTAAGGCACTACACATTTTCTTTGGTTCAGTGTTTAACTATCTCATTCATGTTCAAAAGAGGTAGCATGAACCATATGCATTTAGCTCTTCAGTTCCATTACACAGTTTCAGAGCTGACAACTTTCAAATGCTCCCAGTCTATGGAATCCTTTAGCTCATCAGGAAACTGCAACAAAACATAGGGTATTAAAAGTAAAATGCACTGAAGCAAAGAAATAAACAATTTAGTTTTCTAGGCAGTTTCATTCAGAATGATTAGGGGCATATGGGAAAATATATCATGACATGAACTGAGTATGGTGCAACTGAGGTAAAAATAATTGGGGAGAAGTCACTCTATAGCAAGTCCTATAGCAACTGAAAAGTTAAATTGATTGACTCTGGAGGGACCTAGGAATATAAAATCCTGTTTAATTGGCTAACTGTTTAACCCATTAATTGATTAAAAGGAGGTGAACAGGGAGCTGATCCAGCCTGGCTGGAGCCCCCTTGCCATAGGCAGGGGCTTCATGGGAGCAAACCCTGTCCATGGTGGACCCCCCCAGGCTGGAGCAACCCCCTACATGCGACAGGCGGGGAATTGCTCCAGCCCCATCCATTAACCTTAACCAGTAAGCCTCACCCTTGATGGGTGAGGCTTACTGGTTAATCAATTAAACCTTCACAACTCTGTCCATTGCTCTGGAAGCAAGCCCTCATTAGTTCCAAAACACACTATGGGTTTTAATAAATTTTGTTTTGAAAGAACATTTGCCCTGGCAGAGAGAGATGAAAATATCAGCCTACATAAGCAAGTGCAAATCATAAACTAGCAACAGAAGAAGAGGTCAATGGGCGTTGACTTCCTAACTCTAATTTGTACCTTTAAAAATTTTCCCCAGAAGGATAAAATATTTAAAAAGCCTCCTGAATAGGACTTCCCCCCCCAAAAAGCATACTAGATGCTCCATATAACAAATAAAGAGACACAGGCAGCTTTGATGATCTCACACCCAAAAAATTTAGAATTCAAGGTAGAATTTAGGTTTCAAATCCCTTAATGAGCGTTGAAAAAAAAAAAATCTCATTTCTAATGAGGTGACAAGTAAGAAAGAGGTGATTTGGGGAAAAAAATAAATCAAGAGAAAAAAGCTTTAAAGCCATCAAATGTTTACTCCTACTACCCTATTTATGGTGAGCAATGACAGTGTTGCATTAAAGATGTTTTATACTAAGTAATCTTTGGGTTCTTACTAACTGTCTACCTGTCAGATTATATAAAGTACCATGGCGTTTTTTTCTTTTATTTTGAACTGGACAGAGAAAATAGCGGCCTTAACTGTTGACTACCAAAGTTTCTGATCATTACTGCAATCAACCAGCTTTTATGTCTCTAGTTTCACCATAAAATGAGAAGTGTTTTCAGGACAGTTTATTTTCCATCTTTCTTCTGAAGTAGACTTCAGGCAAAGTATTGTTTTTTTAATAGTCATCCACTTATGTAAAAGAAGTACTGGGAAGGGAAACCCCAATCAGAATGGATGTAAGGGTAATAGTTTATTCATTTTTAGTTACACCGTTAACTGTAAAAGTAGCACCCTCATCCTGTTATAAAATCTCAATGCTTTAAGCCACTGTCCCTCTATTTACAGCAGTACTCTTTAATCAATACCATACAGTTACATGAACCCCTATGAATTAAAGCACATCAATTTAAACACCAAAAAAAACATACCTGTATGGATAGCCATGGTATTTAGATCTGAAGACAGAGAGCAGCCAGCTGAAGAATAATACCACTAGGCCAACTCCAGCTATACACATTACTGTAGATAAGAGAGTACAAAATAAAATGATCAGAGAAGTCCATCCTGAAAACTCCACTATGAATACGGCTTACAAATGCTCAACCACAGCTAAATCTCCACCTGCTGCACTCAATGAGAATTTAATTGTGGATGTCAACAGGAGCAGAATTAGGGACTGCTGAGACCCTTTGAAAAGTTTCATCCTGCAATGTTGGCAGATCAGCTGCCAACTTTTGCAAGACTTTAGGCCTCAGCAGAGCACTGACATTCAAACCAGTCTGTTTTTT
This sequence comes from Pelochelys cantorii, assembly GCA_032595735.1. NCBI lineage: Eukaryota > Metazoa > Chordata > Testudines > Trionychidae > Pelochelys > Pelochelys cantorii. The sequence continues at coordinate 23,135,750 of CM064337.1, read as the reverse complement.
CCTGTGCATTAGCATGGTTAAGATGGGTATGGAACAGTGTTTCTCAAAGTGGTCTGCTAAACCACCTTGAGAAACCTGTTAACTGGTCACACTGGTTTACTTACGGCGCTGCGGTCACAGAGCCTCATGGCTCCTATTGGCTCTGTTTCGCTGTTTGCAGCCAAAGGGAGCCACAAGAAGCAGCGGCCCAGCCCATGCTGCTTCCCAAGGCTCCCCTCGGCTGCAAACGGTGAAACAGAGCCAACAGGAGTCGCGAGGCTCTGTGGCTGCGGCGCCAGTAAGTAAACAAACCGGCGTGGCCAGTTTACAGGTTTCTCAAAGTGGTTTCACGGACCACTTTGAGAAACACTGGTATAGAACTTACAATGTGTTTAGACTTCATGAAATGTATGTAAGTTACTCTATGCATTGATCTCACTTATATTATCTTCATCACACGCTATAAGGTAATATTTAAATTTTTACTTTGTAACTGTAAAAAAATGTTTGCTCTGAAACTGAGCCCAGCCAGCAGGGATCATCTCCTGTCCCTCAAGAAGACGTATCAAAACTAAATGGGTCATTGTGAGACATCATAACATAAAGACTTTGGCTATGTCTACAAAGTGCACCTCACAATGGTGCGGTAGTGCCGCTGCAGCCAAGCTATTGTAAGGTGCACTGCATGGCTGCTCTTTATCTCCAGGAGAGCTTTCATAGCAACAAAATAAAACCATCCACAATGAGGGGCAGCAGCTTTATCAATTGAATTGTGGCTCCTGAAGATGAAATATTGTCCACAGCTGCACTTTTTGTCATTAAGACTTGTTTGGGAAGTGGTTTTTCACATCCCTGTGTGTCAAAAGGTTTAACAACAGAAGTGCAATATAGACTTAGCCTTTGTTAATTGCCCCTTCCACCATTGAAGAGGTTACAAACAAAAGGGCTCACTCCATCAGCTTGAATTCTGAAAGAAAGAAGTACAAACAGCTGACCAGAAAATTTTTCATCTCTTTTGCTGTTTGGACTCTTACAGTGTCAGAGTTATGAAACAGAAGCAGAGCTCTGTGAGGTTAACCTGGGATAGTCCTGAAAGACATTTAGAGTTGACATGACATATGAGTACAAATGCATCACCTTTTGCAACCACACACTGTAACTCATTTATTTATATGTGTTTGCCTATTTTAAACCTAGTCAGCAAATATTATATAGCATTTATTAAAGTCCATGTATCCTAAAATGCCTTTTTTATTTTTCTTGTACCTCTCTGAGCTCCTGCAAATGCTTCTGTAGGAACAGAAAGTTCACCTCTTTTGGTATACTATGCACAACAGTTCCATCGGGTACAGGAAAGCATACATCTCCCCCTCTCGCTCTCTCACACACACACACGTTAGGGGAAGTTGGGTGGTAGCAGAGCAAAGAAATGAAAAGCTAGTATCATTTAGGGATGTAAGAGTATAGCTGTTTAAATGGGTAACCAATAAGCTTATCCATTACCCAAATGGTTACATGGGGCTCCTGGTCCATCTCCTGGGGAATCACCTGCCGCTCCCCCCCCCCCCCCCCATGTTGCTGCCTCTATTTCTACACTCTTACATCCCTAGAAATAACTTTGAGTTTTACTATTTTGCTACATTTCTACACTGAACTAAGAATTAAACACAGAGAGCCTAAACACCTTGAAAAAATACATACACTAAGAAGAGTGCTAGCAGCGCAGCAAACTGGTGTACTGGAAACATTTCCTGAAGACATGTTTCCTAGATGGAGATTAAACCTTTCAATTAAGCAACAATATACACTGCTTGGATTAGTAGTAGTACTTACTTTTTCTTTTCCCCACATCCATATCAGAGGTAGCAGCTTCATGAAGTAATACCATTCCTAAAGTAACACCACCATCTGCAAAAGCTGCTTAAGGCTAAACTGACAAACACAATATTCTTATTTTTAAATGTAATAAATCCATTCAATCATAAACACGTGGCACATATACAACTTAAAGACTCCCCAGCTAAGATAGACACTGTAGAAAAATTACAACCAACATACCGTAATTGGTAATATTCCAGGAAACACAGAAGACCAAAAACCATGAAAATGTCAGGGATCTGTTTAACTGCACTTGCTAAATATCAAAATTAGATTGAGAAAGTTTGCAACAAATAGCACTTTTCCTCAGAAAGAGGGAGGTATGAATTAAGATCTTGCCTCTAATTCATATTGCTCTACCTTGTTGACCTCCCCATGCTGATGAGAAGATTCTCAAAATCTTGTCCATATTATTTAACTTCTGTTAGCCTAACAAGATGATAGTTAATGTATTTCTCAATTTTTGTTTATTTGACAGACTATTCCAGGCACAAACAGAGAAGTATGAACCTTTTCTGATATTCAGTTTGAACTATTTTTCACCATTAAGAATATTGCTAAAATTGAGGACAAGATTTACAAGTTGGTTATGCTGTATTTGACCATAAGGACCACTGACACAGGAAACTCTATACACAACAAAACAGAAAAGTAACAATACCTTAAAAAGGAAAGCAAAAGTCCAGTTTTGGGATAGGTGGTATTTATGACAAACACTTTTTCCTTTAAAAAAAAAAAAAAAACAAAAACCACCTCCCATACTGTTCGATAAATGCACTGAAATTTGGAAACCCTTTCAAAACACAGTAAAAGATTCATGGTGCTTTATATCTAAGTTACCATTAATTTCTTCATTCACCTGAACTCAGAAGCTATATTGTAGCTACACTTCATTATTGTAATGAGATTAAAAAAAAAAAAAATGAGCATACAATTTGCTGAAATAAAAAAAGATTCTGATGGAAAGAAAAATAATTCACACAAGACCCATTTTGAAGCCAGATAAAACTGGATACCAGCTGAGAATTACAAGGTCAACTGTAGTTTTTTGTTTTGGTTTTAGAAGTAGGAGTATGAAACAATGAGAAAGTTAATGTAATTTTATGTTTTGGATCATTTATATAAACTGTACTCCCAAAACGCATAACAGAATTAAACAGCAAAAAGGAAAGGAATTGGGGGAGGAGGGTAGAAAAAAAAGGTAGAGTGTATTTTCAGAAAAGAAGACAGCTTGAAGTAGAAACACCCTGGAAAGTCTGCTCCAGATGGCAACAGCTGTAACAGAGAGGCTCATGCACCAGTCACCTTATTCTGGGAAAGGAAAAAGGAGGAAAAAAGTAGGGGGAAAAGGAAGAAAAAGAAAAGGGAAGCTATAGTATATTACGGAGAGCCTGAAGGAACAGGGAAGGGAATTTTGTACTAGATTTTGAAATGAACCACTAGACGGGGAGACAGTGCACTAGCTTGATATTATTATGGCACATTTTCTACTCTTTGTACATTGAAAATGCAAGCAGGGGTATCTGGACAGCAGGGACTTTGAGGCTGTAGAAAAGGTTGCCACCATAGAAAAAGATGAGCAGACAAATTCCTGGACAAGGATTTCAGTAAGGAGATATGGTAGTGACATACTGAGATGATGTAAAAGTAGGAATTGGTGGGTTTACAGAAACACAAAAGATGGATGAAGAGGAAAGTTTAGAGCCAAGGACAAATAAGATTACTGACAGTGGAAGAGGGGGGAAAAAAAATCCTGCATGTCTCAGCTGAGGAACAATAGGAGTGGAGTTGAATTGCAAGATACTCCTCTTGTCGGGGGGGGGGGGGGGACACCCTTTAAAAACCATAGGTGAAGGTAGCAGTGACAAAGCTGCTTTTTCTACCCACCCACTCCCAAATCCTTCCCTTTTTTTGGTTTAATTCTGTTAGGCAAAAATAACATGTGCAACATTAGCATAATAGCTAAGGTGAAGATAATAACAGGACAACTTAGATGTGTGCAGTGGCCTATGAACTAAGCATTTATGGGATTCCATTGGAGAGGAGGTCTTGGTACAAAGGAAAGAATCCATCAATGGTGAGAGAAAAATGGTTAGTTCTACTTCCACCTACTATTACAGACACCAACACAGGCTGTCTCAAAGAATGTAGTGATCCATAGCTTCATTTAAGGATATATTGAGTCCCAGGAGAAAAAAAAAAAGGGAGACAAGAATCCCTGTAACCTAATCCTGTTCAACTGACAGGCTGTTGGCATAAGAGAAGGTTGGCTGCTGGCATATTATAAAGGCACTACAAGGTTTTGTTCATCATTATAAGTATTATGTTACAGGTTTGAATCTTAGCAAACTACTGTAGTGAGGGGAGACTGTATAGATTTGGCAAAAAACTAAATTGCCATCAGATGTGTATATTTCACTACAAAGGATACTAAACAGTAGAACAATGTGTGTTTCAGCCACAAATTGGGCTTGGCTGCTTCCATGGATATAGTTCTGTAAAAGACAAAATTCAATTAAGAAACTTTTGAGCAGAATTTAATGTAATTAGTAAGAGATATAAAATCTTGGGCTAGATTCTGTATTCTCTCTTTCAGGAACAGAGTACAGGTGTCCCAGGCTAGTGGGGTCAAAAGTGGTGCTGTACCACCTTTGTACCATCCAGATTTTTGCAGGGCCAAAACCATCCTTCAGTTATATGGTAGAGCCAGACCCAGGGTTCTTTTAATTCACAGAAGTGTTACCCAGTGTGTCCAGCTGCCCAGATTCTCTTTAGTGCAGTGCAGAGTACAATAAGCATTTCTTCTCCTGCTCCTGCCTCTCCAATTAGCACTCTTTTTCTCCTGGTTTGCTGGGTATTGTGAGGATGAGTAGCGTAAACTTGCATACACCACACCCATATATGATGAGAATTCTCCACTAGCACCTTGTGGGCTCTACATGTTGGGCTCAAGAATCAAACACTTCATGTCTTCCAAGATAAAAAAAAAGGGGAAAGAAAGAAACCAAAAGAAAGTTATCAATGGGAAGAGTTAAGAACAGAATGAAGAATAAAGCTCAAGTCTAAACAAAAGGATTTTTAAAATTATGTTGGCGGAGAAAAAAAAAAAAAAAAAGTATCTGCTACATATGCCCTTGAGAATGAAACAAGTAGAAAGCAATTGCAAAACACAGGAAATGCTGATAAGAAAAACATTCAAAATGAAACAAATATTTTCACTGACGGTGACTCAGACATAATATAAAATATTAAACATTGGGCTTTTTTTTAGAAAAAGGTCACAAACAGCTTAGACTATACGGAGGAGAAAGTTTTATTGCTAGTCAGCTATATACAGAAAGCTTTGCATATGCAGAGAGTTATGTTAGATCCAAGCACAACAATATTCTTGACCAGCAGTTCAGCAATACTTTATAACACTCACAGAATTAAAAAGGAACATGTGGTTTGAAATCTGTCTGTCTAAGTGAAGATCAAGATATGCTGATGAGTAAACTTCACATTTTACTCAGAGGTTAATTGAAAGATCTGTGAAGCAGCATTCACTCCAGTGTTAGTATGTGGGGCACAGGCATACACCTAGTATAACAAAAAGCACTAGAGGTGCATTTTGCCTATATGATATGCAAGGCAGAACCAAAGATCAGGACTGGTTAATATAACTTTTTACTAAATCACAGGATTAAATTCTTATGAAAGTTCAATAAAACATCACCAAAGAGGACAAAAGCATGTCTGAATACATACAAATAGAAATAATGGTTTTACATGCTAGTTACTGGGTGTGTGGGAAGAGAAGGAAAGTTGTACATGTTAAAAAAAAAAAAAAAAAAAGTTCAGCTTCCGAGAGCCAATAAAACTATATAGCCCTTGAGAATCTGAAAGCAGCAGAAAAAAGCTGCTTAAAAGTCCAACTGCTGTCACTTCTCCCTCTGCCTGGAGATGTCTTTGTCACTTCCATGCAAACATCTTAAAAATAAAACTGAGTAGAGCAGTGGGGGCCATATGAAAGATGGAATGAAAACATTTGGAGATGAGACAAAAGTGGATGGGTTTAACGTAAAAAGACAATTCTATTAAAATAATGTACTGCCAGAGTTTAAGCAGACCGTGCAACTATTGTGCTTCCTCTACAATAATTAGTAACAAGAATATATTGTAGAAGAAAGCAGTTAGCAAAATATCTACAAAATGTAATTTAAAGTTGGGAAAAAGAAAATAAAACAGGTAGCATTTCTTACTCACCAAACATGTTAAACAATAATTGATACTTAACTTCTGATATGTCTACAGCAATAATGAAAGCTTTCTCTTTAAAACGCAAGATACCTGAAACTAAGAAGTCTCTCAACCTTTTTAAAAAAGCTTTAAAAAAAAAAAAAAATGGAACTATAGACAATGTATAAAAGAAATGGTTTTCCCTTCTCCTAATACAGGATGCAGTCTAATGCTAAAAAGGGAGTGCTCTACATACCATCTAGTCATGAATTAGAGTGATTTATCATACAGAGATGAGCATAGCATGTCATTTGGCTGGTCAAAATGATCATTCTTAGTCTGAGGAGTGACTACATTTCCAGTTTTATTTGTATGTATTTTATTGCACACAAGAGAAATGACTAAAAAAGACAAAACACTTAAACTGAATCAAATATATAGCAGTTTTTGTATTGGGTAATAAGATTAATACCACTATTCTTGTGGAACTGACACTAAATTATAAAGGCACTACAGCAAACAGTCTGGCTGTAATGAAATTCAAAGCAACCAGTACATACTATCACATTTACTTTATGTCCTGTAAGTATTTACAACTATGTAAATAAACATAATGGGCAAATTCTGACTTCACTTATTTGTGATAAAACCCAAAATATTAATCACAATCCATAACAGGAAGATCATGGTTCTTCCTCCTTCTTAGCAAAAAGAATGGTAGGACTAAATGTGGGTCCCTCTAAATCAGAAGTGAGCCAACTTTTTGGCTTGAGGGCCACATCTTGGTATGGAAATTGTATGGCACACCATGAATGCTCTGGGTTGGGGTCAGAAATGAAAAGTTCAGGGTACTGGAGGGGCTCCGGCTGTGAGCTCAAGGGTGGAGTCAGGGTTGAGGAGTTTGGGCTGTAAGAGGGTGCTCTGGGCTAGGGTTGATGGGTTCAGAAGGCAGGAGGAGGATCCGGATTGGGAAGGGGACTAGGGCCCAGAAGGGGCTCAGGGGTGCAGGCTCAAGCACTGCTTACTTCAAGCAGCTCCCAGCAGCAGCAGCAGCAGCAGCAGCAGCAGCATGTCCCTCCTTTGGCTCCTATGTAGATGCACAGCCAAGCAGTTCTGTATGCTGCTCTGTCCGCAGACACCACCCCCATAGCTCCCACTGGCCAGGGTTCCTGGCCAATGGGAGCTGCAGAGCTGGTGCCTTGGGTGGCAGCAATGTACAGAGCATTCTAGCTGCCCCTGCTCCCAGGAGCCATGATGCATGTGGAGGAGTGCAAGCACCTGACCCCACTTTGGTGGGAGGTTGAGAGCCGGAGTAAAAGGTCTGATGGGCTGAACATGGCCTGCGGGCCACAGTTTGTCCATCCCTGCTCTAAATCCATGCTAGAGTCCTGAAGAATTTCCTGTTCACATATCTTACTCTTAAGGCCCTTCTTTCACGATCCCTATACTTAGTCCTTCTAAGCCAGTTAAATACTATGCCTCAAATTTGCCCACTGACTGCTCAAGAGCTTCTTCTATAGGATTTCTACTCTTGCTCACTTGGGAAGCAAGAAGTCAGAAACAAAATTCACATCCTGGATTTTTGTTTTTAACATGGATCGTTTCATTGTAATCCTACAAAGATAAAGACTTACCACTTGTCCTGAATGGGGATTCTTATGAGCATATGGTGGCCCTCTGATGTGATTCCACATTTGGCCTGATGTCATTGCTAGCACAAAACACTAGAAAGGAATGACACAGAACAAATCAATATAAATCTCTTTATTCAGTTCTCATCTTTGCAATTCACTTCACCCAGGAATGTACAGATGTTCGTATCTCCTTATACTCTGCATAGCACAGTATCTCTTATTAATCAATAATGTCTTCTCACCAACAGCAACACATTTGAATTAAAAGTCTTGCAGTCAATTAATACTACCAGACAACCAAGAAGGAAAGCTAGATGAACCTCATCTTCAATAATCAAAAATATGGACTTTTCCTTCCAGAAATATTTGAGAAGTCATGGCTTTTAAAAATCATCTGCATTTAAACCTGGAAGTCTAAGGGAGGCATAAATAACCCTTTATGTAAAATATTAATATTGTAGTACAGTGAAAGCTTTATTAGCCAGCATTTATGGGGAATGAAGGTTGCCAGTTACTTAAATGTGCTGTATAACAAAGCTTATTGATCTGCCCCTACCCCCTATCAACAGCTCCGGCTCCCAGCAGCTTGAGGCAGGCTAAGGGGGAAGGATGATATTGATGATGCTCCTGCTGATGATGTCAGCCAGCAGTGCTGGCTGTCAGAAGCCCCACAACCGCCAGCTGGACAGATGGGAGTCAAACACATGCAGCTGTCTTGTGGCTGGCGGCAATTCTGGTTAACAAGTATTACAGAGTGCCAGATAAGAAAGCTTTCACTGTAATATAGCGGGCATTACACTGAACTTTTGGTCCCAGTACTTCTGGATTTTGCCATTATGATCAAAAGACCCATTACCATGTACTACATTCTAGCCAAGATGTTCTCTCTTCTTAGAAGAACAATCAACTCACATTTCAAGGAACACTGGTTTGCCAAACTAGATCAGGTCACTGTCTCATCAAGCCTGGTATCAACTAACAGCAAGTAAAACCACACACAAAAGCAGTATAGCAAACATTTTTTCCAATCTTCTGAATGCTATCAACATATGCCCTGATAAATAACATTTAAATGACTGTATTCTGAACAACTTCAAACACTTGTTGGTCATAAAATTATTCAGCCCTTTTTATAATTCCAGCACCTGTACCAATACTTAATATTTAGAGATGCAGTTCCAGATGACAAATAGCAAATGTTTGCATCTAAAGCCTGTATTTTATTATTCTGAAAAATGAGTATTTCTGGAATAGACTAGGGATAATCAGATCCTAAGTATAACCTGGGTAAAATCTCAGTTTAAATAAAATTCACACTATAATAAAGTGTGCTCAGGGATGTGGCATGTGGTCTATCCTCAGCAGTCCTAAATCACTCATGTTCAGCTTACACTGGGAGAATCTGGTTTATAATAAGACCAGTTGCAGGGAAATGTTTATTTGTTTAATCACTTTCCATGCAGGAGAGATAACAGAGTGAGTGCAGTATTTCCTTCTCTTTAAATTCAATCTGGATCAAGATGAAACAGGGAGAAGATTTAAAAAAAAAAAAAAAAAAAAAAGTAATTTTGCTTACCAAAGCAGCAAAAGCCCATCCAGTTTTGTTATAGAGAAAATCCAAGTTGCTTCTCCGTAAGTACACAAGGCCACCAATGACTGCCAGCAGCAAACCCAGCATCAAGGGACCAGCATAATTTGGAGGTCTTATCACTCGAATCTAGGCAAGTAGAAAAGGTTAAGTTAAAAAAAACTTTTTGTAAAAACATCATGATGAATATGGAGAAATGAATCCATGCCAGTGTACACAACACACTAACATAATATTTCTTTAGTAATCCTAATAGTAGTCAAGAAATTAATGTTTTTTAATACAACCTATGGAACAAAATCTGTTTGGCCTATTTACCATTCTGCCTGTAATAGTAACAAAATAGCTTTATTTCCATAGATGTGGATGACTTATAAAGTGATTCGGAATCATTCTACACGTAAGGCACGAAATAAATGTAAAATATTATAATGTAGCATGTAACAAAAATTGCCTGTTTTTAAAAGATCTAGAAAGCTCAGCTAGACACAGCTGGGCACAGGATCTGCTTAGAATAGTGTCACTAAGTACACAAATAGAACAGATTTCCTTCACCACACTGTATATCCAGCAAACACTCTCCACAGCTAGAATTACATCACAGGAAGGAAATAGAAGTGCATCTATACTTACATTGACATCAGTTCTATCAGCTATCCAGCGAGCAAGCTGTTCAGCTGCAAAACCTCGCACCTGCAGCTCATATGTGTCACCCCTTTTAGGTTTCCCTTTAGCTGGGAAGTTAATGAATGTTGGAGCTGAATTCATATTTAGCTGCATTGAAAAGATTAATAAATAGAAGTGGAAGTGAAGCATCAAGTATTAAGATATTTAGCCATTTAAGCTTTTCTTATTTTAAGTTTCTCATGTTTTGTCCTGTAGCTTATGCATGTAAACAGAAGAGCTATTAATAAAATAGATATTATTTCAACAAAAAATAATATTTTGGCTTGAACACTTTTTTCCTCATAAAATGGTCTAGGACACGCAAAAATCCATGGCACAACATTACAGATACAGTACATTAGTCAGGTGCATTCTTGTTGGATTCTCTATACTTTCTTCTCTCTAGTATCCAAAGTGTTCGGAGACACACACAATTATTTGATGCCCAATGCCTCCCAGACCTCAATTTAATACTGGTTATTCTCCCATTAGGTTTAACAGAGCACTGTTTATTCTCTAATATAATCCGTGTTCTCATGTCTTCAGTATTCACATCTGTGGTTGGCAAAGAACTCAAAGAAAGTTGGATAATTAATACATGCCCCTGAAATCTACTGACATTGAGATAAAACTCGTGAGGCTTGTTTATAGGCATAAATGCTATTCTTGCCTTTACTCATAAAAGGAAGATTTTTAAGTCTTTGTATTCAAGTATATCTGTAAAGACGACTATACAGTATTATCTACAGGAAACATATTGGCATTAAAAAGATAATCACATACATCTTAGGCTATGTCTACACTACAGAGTTTTTCCGGGATACCAAAAGTATCCCGAACAAATTCTGCCACATCCAGGGAACACGTCCGCTTTTTCGGATCAGTTTCTGAAAAAGCGGACACGTTCTTTTGGAAGCCTGTATTCCTCATTTTATGAGGAATAAGGGCTCATCTGAAAAAGGAGGTTTTTTCCACATTTGGCCCCAGGTAGACGGGCCACATGTTGGAAAAGCCTCTTCCGAAAAAAGAATCAGAAAAAGATACTCAGATTGAAGTTTGCAATTTGCATACCTTTTTCCAAAAAAGAACTGCAGTGTAGACATAGCCTTAAAGAATATTGATGAGCCTTCTTTTAATGTGTTCTAGCATATTCCTATAGGGTATGTCTAGACTACATGGCTCCATTGACGGAGCCATGTAGATGAGTTTACTAGACGTAGGAAAATGAAGCGGCAATTTAAATAATCGCCACTTCATTTACATCAAAATGGCGGCCGCGCTGTGCCCATCAGCTGTTTGGTGGCACAGTGGGGCAGTCTGGACGCGCCGCGGTCGACAAGGGAAGCCTTTGTCGACCGCTCCGGTAAACCTCATTTCATGAGGCATAACGGAGCAGTCGACAAAGGCTTCCCTTGTCGACCGCAGCACGTCCAGACTGCCCAGCTGTGCCGCCAAACAGCTGATTGGCACAGCGCGGTGGCCATTTTGATGTAAATGAAACTGCGATTATTTAAATCACCGCTTCATTTTCCTATGTCTAGTAAACTCATCTACATGGCTCCGTCTACGGAGTCACATAGTCTAGACATACCCATAGTGAACCAGCTATCTATCATAGAACACCTGCATAAAATTTCCAACAGCAAGGCTTCATCAGGGTTTCTTCATGAGCCCAAACCTTTGCAGGGTGTGTAAACCTTTCAGTGGCGTTAAAGTGAATTATGCTTTTAGACTGAAACAATCATAGCATTCAGATTGTGGCATATCAGTTATAAAATCTGATTTTCCCTTTGGTTCAACATGAAACACAAAGAGGTACAAACTGTAATCACAGTTTATAAATCTTGGATATCAAGATTTGATAATTCTCTGAAAACAAATTAATCTGGGGCAAGACTATGCTGAATAACAGCTTGTATCATTGACCTGCACAGATTCCAAGTAACTTGGAAGAACGCAAGGAATGTAGCATTTCTAGTTTCTTCAGATGATTTTGCACTTCTTTAAAAAAGATTGTTTCCATCTTAAGAAACAAACCACAGATTCTTTGCCCATAATATGGACTTTCATATTCAGGGGGAAAAAATGAAGTGAGTTGACATTTAAAGTGTAGTTTACTGTGCATTCACAGTAATTTGTCATATTTCTGAAAATCAAGTGGGACGTGAAAATATTTTCACTTAATTAAAAATATCAGTTTTCTGATACTGCTCCTTTAAATAGGAACCTCCAGTTTCTTAAAAATAGCTTCATAAGAAACAAAAGGTTTTTTTCCTCTCACAGCACTGTTTAGGATTAGAAGTCTTTTGCAAACTGAAAACATTTAAATTAATTCCAATATTTTACAAGTTATTACAATTCCACTATTATGTTACATGGCATTACAAGAATTAGACAAAAAAGACCTAATTAGCTCATCCAGTCCATCACTCATGCCTATTCAGCACTGTTCTCTACATATTAGTAGCAGTTTGGCCTATTAGTGTTACTGACATATCAGCAAACAAAGCTTGCTTATTTCTCATGGATTGGAGCAGTGGTGGGCAACCTGCGGCCCAAGGACTGCATGTGGCCATTTGGATTCTATGTGTGGCCCATGAGACATTTTGTTTATCGTTGCCCACACTCAGGGTTGCCAGATTCTGCTGGTTTTCATCCACATAGTTTTATTCCTACCAGTATTACTGAAATGACACAAAATTAAAGGAAGGGCACGTGAAGCGAGGTGCATGCTCATTACACACAACATTGACTGCAAGAGCCATGTGCTCTCTCTGCTTCCAAATCAAAGCACTGCTACCTTTCAACTGGCACAACCCACAAACAACAGGTATGCAACCACAGTTAGCAAAAGTATCCTATCCCGGGAGGCCGTCTTGTTTACGACAATCTTGTGGCCCACTGAGATGGAGGACCACTCACATGATCCACTCACTAGCCTAGGTTGCCCCTCACTGGATTGGAGGGTTGTGGGTTTTTTGGTTTTTTTTTTTAAACAAATATCTGTGCAGTTTTTATTTTGCAGGTTTTTGTTTGTTGATTTGGTTTTTTACAAGTTGGCCATCATCCTTCATTATGGTAATACTGTAACATAATACCTTTTGTACTGTAGATTTCACAGGGTCTCCTCAACAGTCTAATACAAAAAGCACTTAAAATAGATATATTACCATCTGAAATACATCTGAGCCTTCATCAAAATCCACCATGGCAAAAAAAACCTTATTGGTAAACGCACTGGAGTATCGCCAGGAGTTTGCCAGAATTTGGTATTCTTCGTCAGCCTGCCTGCAAAAACAAACACATAAAACAAAATGTTATACCCATGAGGGTATGTCCAAAATGGACATACTTCATGTTTGAGCTGGAAGGAACACATCTTCCATTCTCACCAAAACTCTTTTTAAGGATCTGATACAGTATAACTGTAAATAAATACACTAGATATAAGCAAAATCTCACACTGCAAGGTTCAACAGCAAACTTGTTGAGCCCATTCACCCACAAAGATTAATGTTGATCCCTGCATTTGTCCAAAAACTTCTTTTTCTTAATGCACAGTTGCAACGATTGTAGCACAGAAATCAATATAGTTAATATGACTTTTGATGATCTGTGCAGGTGCCTAAGAGCCTGAATTAGAAAAACATTACTACCATTTATTATGTTTTAGTAGCTCTCTCCCATTCTGAAACTGCTCAATTACTTTTTTTTAAAAAGGCTAATGCAAAGTTAGAGGGTACAGTTTTTACTCATGACGGAACATGGCGCTTTTTACAGTAACTGTTTATAGAACTGAATTAAGTCCATACTTGCACACAACACATTGTCTGTGAGGCTGAAGAGCAGTGAACATCACAACCACCGAGTAATTTCTTGGTGGTGCCTTTACAAGGCGACGAAACTTGTCTCCATTCATTCGAATAACAGCTCTTTTGCTAGCCCACTCCATCAGCTGGCTAACTTTTTCAGATAAAACCATCTAAAAATAAAGTCAGAAATGTTTACTTTTTTAAAAAAGGACTGAATATTAAAGGGAGTCTTGTCTTTTGATACTCTGAACTGTTAACATCATGACTACATTTTAACAAGATGACTGAAATCCACAAGAAAGCAAGACACACATTAGGTGGTCAGGTTGAGAATCCACAGTTCTTTATCACAATGATATTCCATGGGAGTTCTGAGTGCTCAGTACAGCCAAAAAAACCCAGGTCAAAAGCCAATAATCAGGCATTAGTGTACCAAGAAAACAGATCCTAATATTGTTCAGTACTACTAAACAAGCCAATTGATTTACATTAAATTATAGATTAGTTTTGGTCACTTCCTGTAACTGAAGAACAAGGGGGGGGGTGGAATCAACTTCTCAGTTGCAATGATTTTTCTATTCTTGAAACTGCGTATAGGCTCCATTCTCTTTAGCTAATCTAGACAAACCCATACACGAGTAGTGCAATCTTTTTTCGCATATAGAAATAGGGATCTGCACGTAAGCTTGGACACTTCTTAGTGACAACAACAAAGTAAAAAGTCTACTATTCTTCCCTGCCGACGACCACAGATCACTTCTCCAGAGGCAGGGGCCCGGCTCCCCACGCCGCCGCCCTCCGGGCGGAGTGCACCCCACGGGGGGGGGAGGGGCTAGCTCCCCACGCTGCCCCTCCTCCGGGAGGAGGGCCCTGAATAGGTGAGAGCCCGGCTCTCCACGATGCCCCCTCTGCGAGCGAAGGGCAGCCACAGGCGGGGTCCCGGCCCCGCACGCTGCCCGCCCTCGGGCGGAAGGCACCCAACCGGCGGGGTGCCGGCTCCTCAAGGCTGGGCAAGGCAGCCATGGGCATGGCCGAGCCGGGCCGAGCTCCCCCCGCAGCAGGGAGCCGGGTAGACTATAGCTCCGGGGTCCGCAGGCTGGTTCCTCCCTCACCTCCTTCTTCTTCTGCCCCGCAGCCCAAGGCCCCTCGCCAGCCATCAGCACCATCAAGACCCCCAACATCAGCACCCGCAGCGCCGCCATGTCCTCGCCTTCCACCGGCACCCGTCGCCTATTGGCCGAACCCCTCCTCCGGCACCACTCTATTGGCCGGGCAAGACTGACAGACCACTTCCCCGTCCCCCTACTTGGCTCAGGCTCATCTTCGATTGGTCTAACGGCCTCCCCCGACAGCCAATCAGAAGGAGGCAAGCTGTTGTAGTTCGATTGGTGGAGGAAGTAGGAGGAGCCGTTTCTGTGGGCAAAGTGGCGGGACCGCAGGGCGGAGCTGGGAGCGCGGCGGGCTGGGACATCAACGCCACGGCAGTTCAATAGGTGGCGCAAAGAGCACTGCGGGCAGTCGCGTCAGCAGAGCCCTGCAAATCCGGGGGTATCTGCCTTATAGCCGCGGGTATCTGCTGGCCTGGCTCATTTTTGCAGAGGCGGATTCAAATTTTGTAATCCTGGAAAATTTCAGCATTACTAATTAAGGAATATTTCTCTTCAGCTAAATGTCTGTTTTCCAGGTTGCTGTCTTCGGCTTTTGTTTGAGTACAATCCATCTGTGTCCCTGGTTCTTCATTTCAGAGCTTCAATACTCCACAGTACATGGTGCAACTTTGAACAATAGATTGGTTTTGCCCCTGAAATTGTTTCTACATTAATTACTAACGGTGAGATCTGAAGGCACCAACTCTCTGTGGGACAATGGGGCTGTTTGTGACATGCTGAATCACAGAAATCCTCTTGAAATTATCCCCCCTAGTGTGATGCTCACAGTACTCGCTGGGGCTCCCCACTATCCTGCCCTGCTGGGCCAGATCCCCTGATCTCCTCCTCCCCCCAGCCAAACCACAGAGTTGGGGTTACTATCCCTCCTCCAGAGCAACATAGACTTTGAACCAGTTTTGCTCTGGGAGGACTCAGCCATAAAGGCTCAATACCCAGGAAGCCAACCTCTCAAAGGGATCAAAACCCCAAACAAATCTGTCTTATAATGTGGAAAAGTTTTACATGATGAAAGCTATTAAAGTCTGTCCACTTTATCAGTGAAAGAGAGATATGCACAGTGGTTGTTATTGCAAGTGAACACAATCACATCAAAGTAAATTACTATGTTAAAATGAACTAGGGGGCTGCAGCCCCTGCTCACTACACTCACCAACAGCCCCTCTTGTGCGGGGTAGGCAACTCCAGCTCTCCCCCTGGCCACCAAGGAAGGCTGGGCTGCAGGAAGGACTAGGCCTTGCTCCTTCCCCTGCCTGGGGCCTGGGCTGGCATGGCTGAGGAGGGAGGGAGAAGGAGCCTGGGCTGGCGCTAGCCTGGGTCCCTTTTCCCTGTCCCGTCCTACCCCGCCCTCCCGCCAGCCCAGGCCCTTTCTCCCTCTCCCCACAGTGCCATCCTGGGCCCCTTCTCCTTCCCCCTCACCCACTCCCACCCCCGTGGTCTAACCCTAACCCCATCCTCTCCCAGCCGAGGCTGCACCAGGCCGGGCTCTAGACCCAGGGGCCTGGGAAGCTTGGGCCATGGCAGGCCCAGCTCTTACACTCCTGCTGCCGGGGGGGTTGGGCCAGGCCAAAGTCAGGCATGGTCAGGCCTAGGGTTGCCAGGTGTCCGGTATTCAGCCGGACAGTCCAGTTTTTGGTCCCTCTGTCTGGTAAAAAAATTCAGAAAATATCGGACATGTGCAATGTCCAGTATTTTCTGGTTCTCCGGCTGGGTGCCCGACGGAAGCCTGGCAGGGGCGGGGGAGTGGCTGGGAGGTGGGGCGCAGTCGGCTCTGGGAGCCTCTGGTTGTGTCTGACGTAGGAGTGATGTCTTGGGGAGGAGGAGAAGCCCTGTCCGCACTCCTGAGCGCTGTTCAAGCACATTGTAGAACCGTAGCCGGACTCGCTCGTGCTTCACCGGGACCGTGTGCATGACAGGCAACGCCCTGGGATCTGCATGTGCCCGGGTCAGTCCCGCTCCCCATCGGCTGATTCTCTTCCCCCTGGCCAGCCCCGCTCCCCGTGGCCCCTCCCGACCAGCCCCGCTCCCCCCGACCCCTCCCTGATTTCCCCCAGCCAGACCCGCTGCCCCCGACCCCTCCCGACCATCCCCGCTCCCCCAACCTCCTCCCAGCCAACCCTGCTTCCTACCCGCCAGTTCTCCTCCTCCCGATCTCCCCCGGCCAGCCCTGCTGCTCCCAACCCCCGCCCCCCGACCAGCCTTGCTTCCCACCGGCTGCCCCCCTTGGTGTGCCCCAGCCAGCCCCGCTGCCCCCGACTCCCCCACCAGCCCTGCTTCCTACCAGCTGCCCCCCGATCTTCCCCTGCCCCCAGCCAGCCCCGCTGCCCCAACCCCCCCCCCACCAGCCCTGCTTCCTGTCCCCCTCCCCGCCTCCCAGCCAGCCCCACTCCCCTCCCGGCTGGTCCCTCCACCCCCCCCATCAAGTGTGTCTGGTATTTTTTCTGAAGTTACCAGGTAACCCTAGTCAGGCCCCACACTCTCCTCTCAGCTGCTGGGGAGGTTGGGCCAGGCCAAGGCCTTGCTGTGACCAGGTCTCCCCCCCAGCCGCCAGGCACGGCCAAGGCTGCTCCCCTTCCCCACTTTCTGCCAAGGAGGGCTGAAGCTTCGCCAGACTCCATGCTCTCCTCCTGGCCGCCGGGTGGGGGGTGCTCCAAGGCCTCACGCAGCCCCGCACTCTCCTCCTGGCTGCCAAGCACAGGGGAGGAGGGAGGTATGGTGTGGAAGCCTAGCACTAGGAAAGGCGGGGGGAGGGAGCAGGCAGGCGGGATGCAGAATGACATGATGATGTCAGTCTGTCATCCTGCAGGAAAAGTTTTTTTATATATATAGAGAGAGACAAAAATGCTTAGCTAGTTCTAATCCACTAAGAAACTTGTTATATGCAAATTCTTACCCTAAATGGCTGTTCTTACTTCAGGTAAAGAGCTTCACTTTAGAGTTGATCTTTCTTGTGGCTTGGATCTACAGCTTTTCAGATTTCTTTGTTGTCAAGTATCCTCTTAAGGTGGTCCAGGCAGTTTCAAAGGCCAGCTGAAGACAAAAGACTGATGGCTTTCCATTGCTTAAATAGACTTTTCCTCAGGGTGGGAACCCTTTATTCAGCACCTCATCCCCATGAAAAATACCAGATTCAAAATGGATTCCAGCAGGAGCGGATGAGAGTTTTGCGGGGCCCAGGGCAGCACAATTTCTCCGGGCCCCCCTTTTAAGAAAAAAATAGAAAAAAGGCGTCAAATGTACAAATTGAAGGCTATTTTCATATTAAATGTGAATTGGGTAAATTTGATAGAAACTTAATTTAGTCGGATAATTTTTATTCTAATTATATTGTAATTCATTTTTAAACAAAATTCTGCATTAATAAAAAGGGGGGATATCCAAATGTTGAGCAAAAAAAGTGCCCCCCCCCAAAAAAAAATCATGGCACCTTTACATTTCACAGTCCCCATCCCCACCAGACATGGCAGGGGAAGAATGTCCCAAGTGGCTTTCCAGCTGAGAAAAACTGAAAATACCAGACATTTTACTGGTCCGGTATTTTCTGGGTTTTTTTTTACTTGACAGAAACCACAAATACTGGACTGTCAGTGCCAATACCAGACACCTGGCAACCCTAGTCATAACTCAAGCCTGCATTTACAATAGGCCAAGGACATAAGTCGGGGGATTTTGGCCCCTTCCCCACTTTGGAAAAAGGTCATAATGGTGTGGGGGGGAGGGTCGTAAATCGGGCTATTATAAAGCAGGGGCCTCCTGTATTTGTGGCAGGGGTGGGAAACCTCTCTTGGGTTAGGGGACACTGACCTTACAGAAAAATCAGCTGGGGACCACACAAGTGGGCCGGGGACCAGCAGGCCTGGAGCAGATCTGGCCAGGGGTTTGGACTGTGCCCCAGGGCAGGGGATTGGGGTGCAGGGTCTGGGAGGAGGGTTATGTGGGTGAAGAGATCGGAGTGGGAGTGGGAGTGGCTGGGGGGCTGGACACTTACCTAAAAGTGCTGTCGGCGGTTTCTCCCACAGGAGCTGCCTGACCATGAGCTGGGGGATTAAGAGCCTGAGGGGAGCGGTGATTGGTGGGTTCCCGCAGCTGCCATTGTCCAGGTCTTGTGCGGGGGGGGGGAAGAGGAGGGAAGCAGCCATGAGGGACCCTCCCCTGCCGGCTCGCAACTCCTGCACCACAAAGGGCCCCGCCGCGCTGTTCTGTTCTGCATGGGGGTGGGGCTGTTGCTGCCGGACCCAAGCAGCACAGGGTTTGCTCCGGCCACTGCAGCGCCTGCGCAGGCTGCCTGCTGTGGTGGGGGCGGGACTCAAGCTTCCAATGCGCCACGTAGGGCTCCCTTGCGGGCCGCAGGCTGCCGACCCTGCTGTAAGCAGGGCGGATGAGAGTTTTAAAACACCGGCGCTGGTGCGGGGCCTATTAAAGCGCGGGGCCCAGGGCAGCCGCCCTGCTCGCCCTGCCCTATGTCAGCCGCTGGATTCCAGTACCAACTGGATTCACAATTCATATATAAGAATGATACATGCACAAAAATAGGATATACAGATTTAGCAGACTATCACTGTAAAATTGATGTTTCATGACCTGTTTTGCATACAGCATTTTCAAGTTATGTATCTTCAAGGATGTTGCGAGGGTGTGTGTGGGACCTGGAGGAACCATCACAAGCCCCATCCTGCCCCCATTCCGCTCCTTCCCAAAGACCTGCCCCTGCTCCTCCGCCTTGCTGCCTCCCCAGAGCAACACAGCCTGCGATTTTATGGGGCTTGGCACAGCAGGTGGCAGGAGCCTGCACAACCAGCAGCCTGCTCCGCCCTACTGCACCACCCTCTCTTGGCCCACTGCACTCCACTTCTCCTCTCCTGGCCGCCAACTTCGCTTCCGGTGCAGCATCACATTGGACGCGGCCACCAGGTTCCTCTGCTAGCCCTGGCCAGAGTCCCTATAACTGAGCTGCAGGTGGGCTCTACTCTTGGCACCGGCTGGGCCTTTTGCTCCCTGGCTGCCAGACCAGCTCTGTTCCCAGCCCCATCCAGAATCCAGCCACCTGTCTCCCAGCTGTCCTCCCAGCTGAGTTCCATCCTGGCCACCAGATGGCTCTGTTTCCAAGCCTGGCCAGGTTTCAGTTGCTGACCAGCTGACCATCTCCACTCCTGGCCCTGGCTGGGCTCCCAGTTCCCTGCTTGGATCACCAAATCAGCTTTGCTCCTGGACTCAGCTGGACTTCCAGCTGCTGGTCCCTCTGCCGCCGAACTCCCAGCCAATCTCGGCTCTCTGGTCCAGGGTCTCTCAGGTCTGGTAACATTTGAGGTTCTGCAAGACCACAGATATTGCTGGACAACAGAGTCCTGGACCAGAGAGTTTCAATCTGTAGGTCCAAATACCCAAGCATTCTCCTTTCATGCAGCTACACAATCCTATATTTCTATTCTGTGGTATTTATTTTAAACTGTCATCTTGATCCATCAAATTTCATTTATCCTGGCATACTTTATGCAGATTTGGGCCCTCATGTTGTAACTAGGTCTACTTAGAAGAAAACCTTTGCAGCAAGTGAAGCCCCATTGATCTAAGCAGAGCAGTTTCACAATCTATCCCTTAGTCTACTTTATATTTGAGAAAGTTTGTGTGGATGCCTGTCTGTGTATCTGTTCAAAAACTCTTCCTAAACGGTAAGAGCTAGGACCATCAAATTCCGTATGCAGCTCCCTCTGATCATAACTTAAAGCAAGGTTAGGGTTTGGTTGTGCCAGGAGAATAGGATGTGCCTGGAATCCGATTGTTTCTCATCAAACAGAAAGGGAGGGCTTTGATATCAAGGACAGTTATACCCCAGAATGACCGCAGAAGTACAGCTAGTGCCCTACCCTCTGGAAACAGCTGCAGGCCGACCAGGCAGCACAGCCCCTGCCGCCTCAGGCTGGTATCAGGGAGCAGCTGCAGGCCATCCAGCACAGTCCCCACCACCCTCTGCCAGTCCCAAGCAGCAGCCACTAGCCAGCCAGAACAGCTCTTGCTGCCCAGGCTGGCCCCATGGAGCAGCTTCCAGCCGGCCACCCTCCCCTGAGTCTCCTATCCCTGGCCCTGACTTCTGTACCACCCATTATCCTGGCTTGAGCCTCTCCATACCTCCCAATCCCTGCCCTGACTCCTGCAACCCCACATTCCCACCCTCTGCCTGAGCTTACCTCCATTCAACCTTCTTCCCCAACACCTGCATCCTGCATATTTCTGCCTTAAGCCCCATCCTGCACCTCCCAAACCCCTGCTCTGACCCCTGCACTACCATCCCATGCCTTGAACCCTTCATCACCTCACCTGATTCCTGCATGCCCACACTCCCAGCCCTCTGCCCTTAGGGACACAAACAGCACTGGGTAAACCTACTCAGTCATAAAATCTGTGTGGAATATATCAATATAGATACAGTGACTCTGTGTTGGTAACATACATGCATTATATACACAGAAATTTACATTACACGTAGAGGAATGTATGTTTTCATTATAAAGCCAGATTAACTTCTTTGCCACGGAAGATAATGGAGCAAGTAATTAAGGAATTCATCTGCATACATCTGGAAGATGATAAGGTGATAGGTAACAGCCAGCATGGATTTGTAAAGAACAAATTATGTCAAACCAATCTGATAGCTTTCTTTGATAGGATAACAAGCCTTGTGGATTAGGGAGAAGCAGTGAACATGGTATACCTAGACTTTAGTAAAACATTTGATACTGTCTTACATGACCTTCTTATTAATAAAATAGGAAAATACAACCTAAATGGGGCTACTATAAGGTGGGTGTATAACTGTCTGGATAACCATTCTCAGAGTAGTTATTAATGGTTTACAGTCATGCTGGAAGGACATAACAAGTGGGGTTCCTCAGGGATCTGTTTTGGGACTGGTTCTGTTCAATATCTTAATCAACAGTTTAGATATTGGAATAGAGAGAACGCTTCTTAAGTTTGCAGATGATACCAAGTAGGGAAGGATTGGAAGCACTTTGGAGAATAGCATCATAATTCAAAATGATCTGGATAAATGGTCTGACGTAGATAGGATGAGGTTTATTAAGGGCTTCAGGGGTAGCCGAGTTAGTCTGTAACTGAAAAACTTAAAAAACAATGAATAGTCTAGCAGCACCTTAAAGACTAACAAAATATGTAGATGGTATCATGAGCTTTCGTGGGCACAACCCGCAACAAGTGTCTTGTGCCCACGAAAGCTCATGATACCATCTACACGTTTTGTTAGTCTTTAAGGTGCTGCTAGACAGGAGCGGCCCTAGATGAGCTACCGGCAACTGGCACCCTGGGTGAAACGCGTGATTGGCGTGCGATCGGCGCTCCTGCCTCCAAAGCCCTCAACGGCCGTTTTTCTTGGTGCCCTAGGCAACCACCTAAGTCGCCTGTATTAATGGGTCGCCACTGCTGCTAGACTATTTGTTTTATATTATTAAGGACAAATTCCAAGTACTCCACTTAGGAAGAAACAATCAGTTTCACACATACAGAATGGGAAACGACAGTCTAGGAAGGGGTACTGCAGAAAGTGATCTAGTAGGGGTCATTGTTGACCACAAGCTAAATATGAGTCAACAGTGTGACATTGTTACCAAAAACCCCCACATTTCTGGGATGTATTAACAGGAGTGCTGTGAGCAAGACAGAAAAAGTCATTCTTCTACTCTACTCTGTGCTGATTAGGCCCTAGTTGGAGTATTGTGTCCAGTTCTGGGCATCACATTTCAAGAAAGATGTGGAGAAATTGGAGAAGGTCCAGAGAAGAGCAACAAAAATTATTAAAGGTCTAGAAAACATGACCTATGAGAGAAGACTGAAAGAATTGTGCTTGTTTAGAAAAGAGAAGACTGAAAGGGGCCATGATAGCAGTTTTCAAGTATCTAAAAGGGTGTTACAAGGAGGTGGGAGAAGAATTGTTCTCCTTGGCCTCTGATGATAGGACAAGAAGCAATGGGCTTAAATTGCAGCAAGGGAGGTTTAGATACATTAGGCAAAATTTCCTAACTGTCAAGGTGGCTAAACACTGAAATAAATTGCCTAGCGAGGTTGTGGAATCTCCATTACTGGAGATATTTAACAACAGGTTGGATAGACATCTATCAGGCTATAGCTACACAGTAGCGTTATTTAGGAATAACTGATGTTATTTTGGAATAACATAGTGTGCGTCTACACTACAAGTCTTTATTTCAAAATATTGTCGAGCTGGAGGACTTCTTACTCCAACTCATGGTAACCCTCATTTCACGAGGAGTAAGGGAAGTCCAAGGAAGAGTATTTTTCCTTCAACTTCCTGCTGTGTAGACAGCGCCAAAAGCCAAATTAAGCTATTTTGACTAAAGGTACGCAGTTGACGTAGCTGAAATTGTGTAGCTTAATTCAACTTTAGCCTTGCTGTGTAGAGTACCCTCAGGGATGATCAGATGGTTCTTGATCCTGCCCTGAGGTCAGGGGACTGAACTTGATGATCTCTGAGGGTACATCTACACTGCAACACTATTTCGGGACACCAGAATATCCCGAAATAGCTATCCTGCCTCTTCATAGCAAGCCCGTTATTTCAGACTCACTATTCCAATGCTCTTGTAAACCTCATTCTACAAGGAATAAGAGGTGTTTTGGAATAGCATGTTATTTGAAATTGATGAAATAAGCTATTTCGAAATAGCATCATAATAAGATAAGCAATTCGCATAGCTCAAATTGGGTATCTTATTTCCACTTACGCTGCAGTGTAGAGGCACCCTCAAGGTCCCTTCCAATTCTAGTATTCTATGATTCTATGAAAAACAGCATGTATCTATAGCTAGCTAGCAATATTGAGGACGAGATGGGATGTAGTATACATATATTTTTATGTATCATGGTATATTATTTGAACACTTAATCATGTAAACTCTTGCATATGTAAAGGCTACTAAATTAAAATCTCTCAGTAAGAATTGTTCAAGAACAATAGAATTGAAATCTGTATCTTTACTATGATTGATCTGTATTTCAATATATATAAAGGACATCGCTGATTACATAATGAACATCCAGGGGAGCCTCAGTCTCTTATAATATGTCAGTTCTCGTCTGCATGCGTGATCCCTATTGCGATAGTGTGTGCACAATAAAACTCTTCCTGGGGTGCTTAATTACAGTTAACCCTGGTGTTTTACAAATTCAAACACAAAAACCGACCAAGAAAAAAAAAACGTGTCAGAAGTGGGATTCGAACCCACGCCTCCATACGGAGACCAGAACACCCAACCCTCCAGAGAGGAAGGCACATTAAGCCTTGAGTCTGGCGCCTTAGACCACTCGGCCATCCTGACACTGCTGGTAGCAAGTGCATCTGCAGGATCCTTATTTTTCAGCACAGAGCCCGGGTTGCCAACGACGCTCCGCAGAGCCCCCATGGCCAATAGCATCGCTAACGTAGGGACCGTGGTGGACCCATGGGGTCCCGAGCCGTCACCTTCCCGAACACCCAGGGGCTTCGCCTTATGTGGCTGGGTGGGTTGCTTTTCCTAGAACGCCATGGGGGCCACGCTCGACACAGGGCTAGAAATACATTTCCCAGGCGGCGCTGGTCGGGGCGCATGCGCAGCGTGCGGACTTCCGGACTGGCCACCATTTTGTTTTTCCACCGCCGCCAAGGATATAAGGTGAAGAAGCGCGGTCGCCTGCGAGTCGTCGGCATGTTGCCTCTAGCCAAGACCGCGTTGCGCCTCGGCAGTGAGTTGGGGACGGGTCCTCTGGGGTCCAGCGGGACGCGCTTCGGGCACCCCCATAATCCCAGTTCCCTCCCAACTGGGAGCTCTTGGCCCCTTTAGCGCCCCTTGCCCGGGTTCCCTGCCGGAGTGATCGGCTCCGCGCTGGCCCCGAGCTCCCCCCGATAGTCAGTGGCCGCTAGCCCGTTGCTCTCCAGGCAGCCTCCGCCGACGCGTCAGGAATGGCCTGGCCGTGGCCAAGGGCTGTCGCTGTAGCCCTGCCTACCCTCTTCCCTCTAGTATCCCCCTTTCTTGTCTCTTCGGTTCCTGCTCCCCCCCAGCGATCGCTAGCCAAGCAGTGTAGCCCGCAAGGCCGGAGCGCTAGGGGCATAGCGCTAAGAAATTGCCTGACCCGAGGCTACTCAGCTTCCTGCTCCCACCCCCGTGTGTCTCCTCTTTGTCACCCCCGCCTGTTACACCGTGTTTACAGTTAGGCCTTGAGCGCGCCCTCACACCACAGCACTGTTGCCAACGCTGGGTGTTTAAAAACACCAGTTGGGTCTCAACAATTTGTTAATAGTGGCTTTAAAAAGCTAGACCTTTTTTAGAATGATAATTCTGGGCTTTCTTTCTCTTCTGGGCATATGAGCTTTTATAGAACGAACTCGAGTTTCACTTTCAAGCTTTCTTGGGTGCCTTCATTGCTAGAGTTGTGTGTGTAAAACGGGGGTGGGCAACAGTTTTTGCCTGGGGGTCACTTCAAAAATTTTTGAAGTAAGGGGTGGGGCCTAAATGGGAAGGGGCAGGGCTACCCGGCACAAAGACAATGCTTGCCCCCCACCTTCCCACTAGGCATCCATGCCCTGGAAGAGGCTTGGCATGCTCCTCCAACCCCAGGCCAATCAGGGTCTTGGGGTGGTGGAGCATGGGAAGCTTCCTCCCGCCCTGTGAGGAGGCTGTGCTGTGGGGTCCTGGCAGAGTTGGGGCAGGTTGAAGGAAACTTCAAACAGCTCCCCTGCTCCCAGGCCCTGATTGGCCTGGGAGTGGAGGAGCATGCAAAGCCGCCTCCTGCTTTTCCCCCCGCCCTGTGAGCAGCACATGCTCTTCACAGGGCAGGAGGAGGCTTCGTGTGCTCCCCAGACCCCAATTGGCCTGGGAGTGAGGGAGCATGCCAAGCCTCTTCCAGGGCATGGGTGACTAGTGGGAAGGGGGGGGCAATCATTGTCTTTGTGTCGGGTAGCCCTGCCGCTTCCCATTTAGACCCCACCCCTTCTGGGGTGGCCCAGGCCTACTTCAAAAATTTTTGAAGTGGCTCCCAAGCAAAAATTGTTGCCCATCCCTGTGGTACCTTGTGCTAAAATCACAAGAGTTATTAAGCTCTTGTTCGGTGGAACTGTGCACGGACACGGGTCTGCTCATATGGATGGTATTGCTATTAGGTTTTAAATTTCCAAGGAAGAGTGGATGTGACATACTGGAAGTCTGTAGATTTATGGGTGCTGTCTTGGGATTCTTTTATGAGGGAACACACACATGTTTGGAAAAAAGCATTCCAGCTAAGTGTTTTTTGAAGTGGAAGTAAAAAAAAGGCTTAATGTGAGGGAGACAGTGTCTTATTTTGTGAATAGCTACCGTGAAGTCGTGAGTATAGTGTGCACTTTTTTTCCTGTTTTTTTTAACATCAAAGTCAGGGTGTGCATTATCCATAGGAGGTTTTTTTTCAAAGCTTTCATTTGGCGGTTCCGTGGCACTTAATTAATCGCTGGACACCAGAGGTTAAGTTGACATTTTTTATTAGCATCGACAAGCAACTATATGCACAGTTTCAAAAAGGTAAGTTAAACAAATCAACACCGCAGCGCAAACAAGCAAATACCATATGTTAATTGATCTTCTGCTCATCTTTGAAGCCCTCGAATTCGCGTTTGTTAGAATCTTCCTCGAACAGATGAGCAATATCTTCTGGGGTATAGCCCTTGACATCTTCATCCAGGTAATACAAATCATTGTCATCTTCACATACCGGTAATTCTCCCTAGGACGATTCATTGTCGCTCAGATCCATCCACAGGGCATCATCCTTGCTGCCATCCATAGCATTGGAGATGCTGCATTTCAGAAACCCCTTCCTTATGGTAGCAGGATCAAGTTCAACCCAGACATCCGCTATCCACCGGGTAACATTTTGCAGCATCGGTGTTCGCATACGTTCACCTGCAGTAAATGTATGTTCACCTTCCAACAACCAGGTGTTCCATTTCCTGCATAGTGCATCTTTCATTGGCTTGTTAACTGTCACGTCAAGCGGCTGCAACATTTTGGTCATTCCACCAGGAATAATTGCCCAGTCTGTTTTGTCCTGCTGAAGCCTTTTCTTGACAGATAGCATACGATGACACCAAAATGCATCCAAAACTATTAGAGACTGCTTTCTCATAAGTCTACCTGGCTACTTCACCCAAACCGTCTGTAGCCAATCAAGCATTAAAGCTTTGTCAATCCAGCCTTTAGGGTGAACACGCACGTGAACTGTGTTCGGGAATATAACATTCTTTGGCATTGTCTTGCGCTTGAACACAATATAAGGAGGCAGCTTTGTTCCGTCGGCCATGCAAACAAGCATTATGGTAAACCTAGACTTTTCATGGCCTGTGGTAGCAATGGAGACGGTCTTGGCACCTTTCACTTCAAGCGTTCTGTTGTAGGGATTATCAAAATTTAATGGTGTCTGATCTGCGTTACCAATTAATGAAAGGTTATAGCAGTGATGCTTCCATAGTTTTATGATAAATTTTTGGAACTGTAGTACCTTGGTGTCTGAGTCCATGGGTAGCTTCTGTGTGATTGTTGTTTGGTGTCAGACCGATAGGCCATGGCGATTCATGAACCGATTGCCCCAGCCATGCGAAGCTTTAAACCCGGCGCTGTTAGCGCACGTTTTGGCAATCGTCAAAGCCTTCATTCTAACCTCCACAATGCTAACACCATCGCCTTGCTGTCTATGCTCAGCAATCCATTCAACCAGCTTGGCCTCCAACTCAGGATATGCAGTGCTTTTACCTCGCTCAGCCATCTTCATCTGAGGCAGCGCTTGCAGGCGCTCTTTCTGCCGTCTCCAAAGCTGAAGGTTAGACTCGGCTATGCCATCAAATTCACGGCTGGCAGCTCTGTTGCCATGAGCCTCAGCATAACTAACAACTTTAAGTTTTTCAGCAGTCGTATAAGATTGCCGACAACTCATGGCATCCCAAAGAGAGCACGGAAACGCCACGTGCTGTATACTCATGCGCTTACGCGTGATTACCTGGCAATACAAAAAGGCAAGACAAAATACGACAGTTGGGGTGCGCATTATAGATAGGAGTTCAGTTTATGCCGGAATTCTCATGTTTAAAACGTAGGTGCCTATTATGCATAGGTGCGCATTGTAGTCAGGATTTTACGGTACTTGAAGCTACTTGTGTGGGCTTGATTTTACCTAATTTAATCTTTCAAGAGTGAGTCTATACAATTTTTTCAGATCATGGGATTAATATTTCAATTAGCATAGTTTACACAGTATAAGAGTCTTCCTGATTTGGGGAGGAGAGTGAGATCAAAAGGTGGGGGGGGGGGGGGGGTGTGTGTGTGTGTGTGTGTGTGTGTGTGTGTGTGTGTGTGTGTGTGCTGCTAGTGTTTCAGTTGGCTTCTTTGCTCCTGCTGGAAACACTTGGGTAACTTCAGTTGTTAGTGAAAGATGATGTGTGTATTAGTGACTTCATAGGGCACATCTTCACTTGCCATACCTGAGATTGATGTTCAATTTAGTGGGTTCAGTATAGATAGACCAGTAAATCAAACGCTGTGGGCAGCTCCAGCTGGCATCTGTACCTCTTGCAGTCACAAGGAGTAATGGGAGCTTCCCACAGTGGGGATGGGGTTAAACTCGGCTTAAGGTAAGCAGACTCAAGGTATATATTCTATGTATCTAGACCTGGCCATAGACTATATATTTTAATACCTGAGGAATTAATTGTACCAAGAATAGCACTTAAGACTCTAATTTTGAATGAACACATTTATTTCTGTGGATGTATCTTATAGTTTTCTTTTAATGAGATTTTTAAAGTAGCTCAACAACCAAACAGAATAAAATGTTATCAAATCTCATGGCTGGATTTGTCTAAAAGGGATTATCTCTCCATTTCAGCAATTGTGCAGCTTTGCAATGCTGCCAATATGTTACAAAGTCTTATGCATAGTTTTAAGTGGCAACGAAGAACATCCTTATTCTTAGTGTTGTGAAGTCCATCTTTTAGGGGGTGGATGGGAGGACTAATAGCAATTTGAATAGGTGTGCATTTGTCATTTTCATATATCTTGCATATTGACCATTTCTCTTAGCTCGTAGCATTCAATGGATTGCAGCAAGACAGAGTCACCACAAACATGTGCCTGACTTCCATGATAAATACGGCAACATGGTACTACTTGGTGGAGCCTTATTTTGTGTGTCCATTTGGGGATATGTAAGTATTGGTACCATCATTAATTTCAGCTAGTGTCTTGAATTTGCAAGCTGTTACACACTTTCCTTCGTAAAGATTTGCATACATGAAGTGACTTCAAGTCAGGACTTCAGGGATTCCTGAAAGTGATTTTTTTTGCAGGTGTTAATAGCCCAAAAGGAAGCAGTTCATTAGTCCTACTTAAGTCTTCAACAGGCACTTACTTTAAATGTAAATTTAACTGCCAGTTTTGAAGACTAGCAGTAAACAGCTTGATTAAATAGAAGCTAAGCACACTTTGTTTGCGCATTTTGGAAATAATTGTTACACAGTTGGATGAGTAAACTATTAAACTCAGTATTTTCACCAACATAAGAAAAATTATGTGGCTGTACTATAAGACCTAGATATTGTACTACTGCGAAATTCAGGGGACAACAGCATCATCAGTAACCATTTTTTAAAATAGTTTTCTAATACAGTATGTAACAAGTCTTTAACTTAGAATTTGTTATAACAGACAAGTATGGATGTTAACAGTTACTTTTAATATGTCATGTTAATATTAATGGAATCAGTGTAAGTGCTAAATATGTCAAATCTGATTGTAAAAATATGTATAGACTATGATGCCTCAACTTTTCTTTTTAACCTTTTTCCTTTGAATAGCTGCATAGGTTGCAGACTGTAAAAGTGTCATTTTAAAAGGCAACCCCTAATATGCATTAACTATCACTCTGTATAGCTTCACTGTATTTGAGGGCTTCTAACTAATGATCTCTTCATCTAACAAAGCAAGAAATAACATGAGTCAATAGCTGGGAATTAAAACTAGACTTCCTTAAACTGGAAATAAG
Organism: Pelochelys cantorii; assembly: GCA_032595735.1. Classification (NCBI taxonomy): domain Eukaryota; kingdom Metazoa; phylum Chordata; order Testudines; family Trionychidae; genus Pelochelys; species Pelochelys cantorii. Next base: position 23,105,740 of record CM064337.1, on the reverse strand, counting down.
TAAAAAAGACTTTAACAGGAGAGTAATTAGCCACTGGAACAAATTACCAAAGATCCTCATTAAGGCTATGATTTAGTCACAGGTATCTTTTGTGAAAGTCATGAACAGGTCACAGGCTATAACGCAAGTCACAGCTGGTGACCTATCCATGACTCTTATTAAAAATACCCCTAACTAAATCTTAGGTGTTCGGGTAGCTGCATAAATCACAGAATCCTGACTTCTGTGAACTTTGGACTTCTGTGACCTCTGTAAAAGACATGCGGCCTTAGCTGTGGTTGATTCTCTATCACTAAACACTTTCCTAAAATTAAGATTGGATATTTCTATAAAAGATGCCATCAGGATTATTTTGAGGAAACTATAGCATGTTACAGAAGAGATCAGTCTAGATTACGGTTTCTCAGACTTCACTGCACTGTGACCCCCTTCTTGCAACAAATTACTACATGACTCCAGGATAGGAGACTGAGTTTGTCGAAGCCCTGCTGCTAGGGAGTGGGGGGTGGGGTCAAAATCCCAGCCCCACTGTCCCAGGAGGAGAGGGAAGGACACAGCTGAAATTCAAGGGCTTCAGTCACATTCATGAGGCTTGTAACCTGAGTCATTGGTCTCTGGATTTTGGGGTAGGGTGGGGGCTCAGGTCCCCCTAAGTCGAAGCCAGCCTTGGTGACCCCATTAAAATGGGGATATGAACAGTGTTCCCTCTAAACTGCAGGGCAGCACAGCTTTGCAGGTGGTTAATCAGCCCCATCTAGTCTGTCAGCTCCATGCAAGGAACCCTGAGCCTCTGACTGCACCGGGCTGATTAATCACCTGTGAAGCTGTGCTGCCAGGCAGCTTAGAGGGAACACTGGACAGGACTCAGTTTGACAATCCCTGGATTAGATAACAGTGGTGTCTTCTGGCCTTGAAATATCACTAACTTGTTCTTATATAACTTTAATCTATTACAGGTAGTAACACAAACTGGAATTGAGTGGAATTTATCACCAGTTGGCAGAGTCACTCCAAAAGAATGGAGAGAGAAATAGCCTTCGTTCATACTGGACTGAAATGTGCAGTAATCCTGAACTGGTCTGAATTTTCATTATGCCTGTATGTAATGACATCAGTTCACTGATTATTGCCACTTGTAATGTGGTATTACTGGTGTAATAAATACATTTAAAAACTCTTTTGTTCATCTAGTCGTCTTTGTGTTCCATGTTTCATGGATTGCTGTAAAACTAGTGAGCAATTTTAGGAATATTACTTTGTTATAAAACTTAGTATTTGGTATGTGATATTCCTTCATAAGAACCATTGAGATGAGTTTCGATTAGATGTGACTGAGGTACCTGAAAACAAATGCTCTTAAATGTCTGCTTATTGCAAAAAGATCTATGTGAACAGACTTTATTGACTTCAGTTGGATTCTGCAAGCAAACATATTGCAGGGGGCATGTCTTTGATTCTTAAATCAGTTCTTTTCACAAAGAAGCATTTTACTGTCATTTTATTCATGTAGAAGTCGTCTTAAGGGCTGCTAGGGACACTTTTTTTTTATCAAGTTTCCCTTTCAGAAACCTAGCATCCCCAGCATTGTTGTGTGCAATTTCTCACTTACTGGAAAATGAACTTACCTGAATATGTTTTTAAAAGGTATCCACTAGCCAGAATAATGAAGGTCTGGAAATAGCAGCAAGAAGGGGAAGCTTGCAATATGCAAAAGTAATTAAATAGTGATAATATAAAAGGGAGGCCAATATGTTCAAGAATAGATTGTATGAGAGGAGCCAAACATGGCTTCTGCTTAACATCAGAAGTCTGATATGGTTCTTCAGTTCACGTCAGTTTGAAGTTGGTAGTACCTGCCTTCTTGCCATCTGTGGTGGTGTTTTTAGGACCAGTGAATGCTTGTCAAGGTATGACTGCTTTGGCAATACCAGAAGCACTTCACCAACATTGAAATGCTGAATGTTACACCAGCAAATAATTCCTAATTTGGATGCATATGTATCTGTTATGCCTTCCACTGGTATAGTGAAAGAGCTTATACTGGTAAAATGTAACTGCATCTACATTAGAGGCTTCTGCTAGCATGTGTGTCAGTCCAGAATCACTCTTCACACACCTGATCAACATACTTATTGCTGGCAGTGGTGTACAGGTTTGACCTGTTTGTGGACTGGATGATCTTCTAGGCAGAAGCACTGGATAAAACCCTCATCCCAACTCTGTGGCAGGGATTCTCCAACTTCAGTACCCTGAAGCTCTACCACTATGGGGCAGAGGTCCAAAGCTGAAGCTCAAAGGCAGGCAGCCTATGACTAAGGTTACCATACATCCAGTTTTTCCTGGACATGTCCTCCTTTTCGGTCCTTAAATTTCTATCGGGCTGGGTTTTTAAAATGTCTGGGATTTTGCCCTGCTCATTCAGTGAACCACAACATTGATTGTGTGTGTGTGTCAGCAACTAAGGGCCACTTGGAGTGGCTCAGCCTGTGGCTGGGCCAGCACCAGTCCAACAGCATTGCCCTGCACCTGGCCACGCAGTACAGATGAGGGGCTGCCAGGCCCTGCTCGCTGGGGGCTGAGGCCTGCTCCGGGACTCACTCCCGAGGGGTGGAGCTGGACTGGAAGAGGTGGGGGGCTCAGGGCAGGTTACCAGGGGTGGGGGGCCCAGGGTGGGTTACTGTGTCCTCTTTTTTGAAAGTTTAAAATATGGTAACCCTACTTATGACTTGAGCCTTTGGGCTTTGGTTTCAATCCTGGACCCAAGCAGTCTAAGCCAGTCCTAGCAACCCCATTCAGAGGGGGTTGCAACCTACTTTAGGATTGAAACCCAGTTTGAGGAAACACTGGCCTGTGGGGTTTTTGTCACTAATTTGAGTTAGGCTAGGATTTTGCTGATTTTGTATATTTAAGCAGTGTCTAGCGCAATGGGATATCAGGACACTAGTGTAACTTTCTGACAAACCCTAGACCAAACTGAGAAATCAATTATTGTATATCTCATGTTGCAGTGTTTGTGCCTGGGCTCATAATAACTTTGAAATGTTCTGACCGTCTCTCCAACTTACGGTGAGACTTAATATTTTTAGTCCTGTTGTGAGTGCAGGGGACTAGACTTCAAGAGGTCATCTAGTCCTTTTCAGTCCCAGATTTGAAACTCAAATGTGTACTGCCATGTGCAGCTGATGACTAACATTCTAGCCTAATGGGAGGTGGGAATGTTACCTGCCTCAGCCATCTGGCCCTCTTTCATTTTGCAGGTATAGGACATCAGTCAAGATTTGTGATGCCTTCTGACTTAAGTTACATCCCAATTGAGTGTAAACAAATCTTAGTAGTCTTATGTAACTGGTTGATGGATAGGCATCAGCTTATCAGGTACCAGCACCAGTTATTCTTCATAGGGCTGCCAGGAGCTGTGAGTTAACCATGTAACAATTTCTGATACAGGGCTACTACTCCTTAAGATTAACACCCCTAATGTTAAGATCACTTCAGTTACAAGTGTGTACAAAAAACAGCGGCAGGATTTCTCTCCACTGTGGGCTGAATCAGGATTTAAAATCCCATTTCACTAGCTAACTTGTTAAAACATTATGTTTTAACAAGTAATTAAAGGAAGGGCAGCAGAGCTGCTCAAGTCCTGCTGTCAGACAAGGGTTGGTCTGGCCTGCCTTTATCTACAGCAAGGGTGGGTCTGCCACCAGGGACAGAGGCTGGAGCAGTCATTTGCCTGTGGCAGGTGGGGAGTTCCTCTTGCCTCTACAGGTTAACAGGAACTGGTAATCCTCACCCATTAAGGGTGAGGCTTATTGGTGGACTGTGCACAGCCCTAGTGCTGAAACATACACATACAGCTCTGGTTTGTTTGGTGTGCGGTTGTTTTTTTTGGGGGGGGGGGGGGGTCTAGTAAAGGAATAGCACAGCTGTGCGTATGAAGGTAAAAACTACAGCACTTAAAACTTTTACACTCCTATGTAAAAGTGCTAACTATAAACAGCTCAGAAGGCACTGCCTCTTCATTCGGTTTTAGAAAAACAAACCGAGACTTAATTCCCTCCCCCGTCCTCTTAGGTTTTCAGTACTGGGTTCACCTTCCTTTTACAAAGATCGACTCTCGCTTTCTGAAGGAGGTGAAGAAAACGAACGTGTCTCCGGCTGCTGGATGAAGCGGTGTTGCTTTTTGTTTTTGCCAAGGAGAGCACTAGCCTACCGCTCTTATTTCAATGCTGCTTTTGCAAGCTGATCTGCCACCCAGGGAAAAGAAACGGGGCCTTGTCACCGGGACCAAACAAATTTCCTCTGCAACCCTAGGACGGAGAACTAGGGCGGTGTCGCCAGGGGCTGCCTTCCTGCAGCAACGTCTCCACTCCCCGGGCTGTTTCTCGCGTGGTTGGGAAGTGAGACCCGGACGTGCCTCTCTGACCCCATTTGCCCTGGCGGGAGGCTGCCCTCGGACTTCAGCCACTCCCCTGTCATGTGAGTAGGGGAGGGGTTGGCCTGGGCTGCTGTCACGTGACTTTCTGGATGGCGACGGCGCCTAGGGGCTGGGCAACGTCGTGGGGCGGGGCCCTCAGGGGGTGGAGTCGCCACTACGGCCCTGGAGGGGTGGGGCTTGTTAGCGGGGAGGCTGTTGCTATTGCCGCTGCGGATGCGGAGCTGGCGGAGCGTTGCGGCGGTTCGGGTGAGTGCGCGCGTGGCCCCGCCAGTTCTCGCTGAGCGGGGGCAGCTGTTCCGGTGGCCTGACAGCCTGGTCACTGCGCGTATCTCCCTCCCCCAGCTGCCTTGGCCAGTGCGGCGCCGCGCACTCTGGGCGGCTTCAGCCCCGCTGCCTGGGCTCTGACGTTCGGGGGTAGGGAGGGGAGCTGCTGGCAGCGGGCAGCTCCTGAGGCCCAGCAATCCCGGGCTCTGGTGACATCCCCTCCCGCCGCCCGCTCTCTGGGGCGCTAAGCCGCTGACGATGGGGACCGGAGTCTCGCGCAGATCGCCGTGGTGGGGCGGGAGGTGGCAGAGGAAGAGTTTTCCCATCCTGCAAACAGTGTTGAGTTGTGTGTGGTGAGGAGAGGAGGGGGCTGGAGGAGAACGTCTGACCCCTGCAGTGGGTGTAAGGAGTTATCTCTGCAGGAAAAGCCTCCCCCTCGCAGTCGCTGTTGGTATGTTGTGACCAGATACAGCCAGGCTGGTCCCAGAATAAGAGAGGATGTGGATGAAGTAATAGCTTTTGTTACTTCCCTTGGTGTGAGAAACAAATTTCAAGTGCACACAAACCTGCCTTTCAGCTGGGAGCTGAAGAAGAGCTCAGTGTCAGCTGGAAAGCTTGCCTCTCTTAACAGAAGTTGGTCCAATAAAAGAGCTTATCTTATTCACCTGCTATTTCAGGATGATCCTGGTCATTTTCTGGAACAGTAAAGTGATAATTAAAAGGCTACTGCTGGCTTAATCACATGCTGTAATTAAATATGAGTCTGCACTTTCATTGGTAATGCTTTAGATTATTAAATAGCTAATAAAATCCGCACATCTCTTATGCTGTTTTGTTTTTTGTTTCTCCCAGAGTGAATAGTGAAAATCAAGACTTAGTTTCATTCTTCTGGTCAGTTTATACATATTGGGTTTCCTGGGAGGTAAGGGGAAGACTATCTTAAAATCTATTTGAATTGAAATCCCACCCCCCTCTTAAAAATTGTAGTGGCACTTATGCAGACCTTAAGTTTTATAAAGGTAATTTTACTTATACATGTAAAATTTAAGTTAATATTTAAGTTAAATGTTTCTGTTTACATTTGTGTTGGTCAGTTGCCTATCAGCATGACTGTACTTTGTATGTAGTGTGTGTCATTCAGTTGGTCCCATGCTATTAGAGCGATAAAGTGGGTGAGGTAATATCTTTTATCAGACCAATTTCTGGTGGTGAGAGTAATTAGTTGTCTTACCTATCTTGTACGCTCTGTAGACATATACATGTATACTGAATGCAGTAGGGTGTTCCCTGATAAACTGCTTTGCTTCTGTACCAATTTCATTTACTCTAGTGATAATGTTGGCATCAGGTGCTGTTTCTTAATTGGAGTATTAGTATAAATTCAGTTATTTCAGAGACAGTTGATGTCAGCGGGTAAGTCATGTCTAGATAGAAGAGGATGATAATAAGTAGCTCTTCTGCATCACTTTTCATCATCAGATCTCAAGGTGTGTTACAAAAGAGATTAGTAGTAGTATTCACATTTAGGAGATGTAGCTGCTGGCATAATTTCTGTCTAGTCTAAGCAAAAAGCAGTTAATTTAAATATAACTGCATATCTATATAAGATTCCAGATTGTCACTCTGCCACCTTGAGGCCTAGAATGTCTGTTGAGTGAATGTGAAGTAATGGAGACAACTACAAGTATGGTTGAGAACTCCTTTTGTTTAGAATATCACCAGGTTCAACTATCACTGGGTGATCATAGTCTGTTATGGGCTAGTTGTTAATTTTTCAGTCATGTATTTATTTGTGTAAACGTGTAACTGCTGAAATTGTGAGCAGTTACACATTTCCACAGGGGAGGGGGAGCTGCTCCTGTATCCCTTTTACCTCCTGCGCTGCTGCCTCTGTATCAGAGGCAGCAGTGCAGGAGGCAGGTGCCATGAGCACCAGCTCCCGCCTGCTCTCTCTCTCCCCTGCTGCTGCCTCTGAGAGAGAGAGAGCACCGCAGGGTGGGGGGCAGGTGGCTTGAAAGCTGGCTCCCCGTGTGTTCTGGCTCCCGCTTGCTCCCCTGCCCCAACGCTGCTGCCTCTGGGATGCAGCAGTGCAGAGGGGAGGGGATGCTTTCTGGGAGCCAGCACTTGCAAGGAGCCATCTTAAAAAGCCGGGTTAAAAGGCAGCAGCATGATGGGGGGAGTGGGGAGAGGAGAAGGCTTATGTGTAACTGTGTACTCGGGTATATGTTCACATCACTAGTCATGAGGCCTCCAAATTAACTTTACATTCTAATTCTAGGGTAGGAAGAATATACTAACATAATGAGTGGCAGGGAAGTGAACTGGCTGTTGAAATTCCTTTGTAGAAGGGCTACTTTTAAAGCCATGACTGAGTGACAAACCTGCTACTCAGCCACTGACAGCATCTCCACTATTTGGTATTCTGCTGTTGCAGAGCCAGCCTATTCCTAGTACTGTGCTGAATTCATTGATGGTGTAGATATACAAACAAGGAAGTAATATTACTCTGTGTTTTGTAAAACAAAGGGAGAAACATAATGAGGGGGGATAAAAACGGTCTGAGAGGCATTTCTAAGGATATTACACCATGAAGAATATAATAAAAAGTACAATAAAAAGCTATCAGGTGCCTTACAGAATCCCATTTGAGGCCAAGTTTGTATATGAGATGGCAATGCTTTTGACTTTCTTCCAGCACAGCAGTGATGGATTGAGAACTTTTTAGCTTCTTTCATCCTAGTTGTGTTTCTATTTAAATCATTGATAGAAACTGGTGACCTTAGATTGTCATACTGCTTGTTTGTAATGGCAAGTCCCAAATCTCCTTTGTTTAAAGGAAGTCTGCAATTGAAGCAATACCTTAGTTTTGAGTCCCACCATTTTTTAGTCTCTAAAACAGTGTGATTGGAACCTCTAGTTAGTACAATTTTATTATAAAATTGTATACTTTATGGATGTTAAATTGTGGCTAATCAACTAATCAAGTAGTTGATGGAATTTCCATTGACTATTTAATTAGTCGATAAAGTAGGAAACTGCAGAGCCGCAGCAGGGTTAGCTCCTGGCCAGAGACCTAACCCCACAGGGGCTCTTGTGCATTTCAAAGACTGAAACGCCATGTGGAGTCCAGGGCCAGCGGGGAGTCCCTTGCTGATCTTGGGCTCCATGCAGGTACTTCCACTTTGAAATGTAGCAATGTCTAATTTTAACATCCTGGCTGGAGGTAGGTTGCCTGGCCAGGGGGGGTGCAGGAGCAAAGGTGGGTGTAGGAACAGGCTGGGAGTACGGTGTCTGGCCAGGGAGAAAAGTGCAGAAGGGGGCTGAGGGTAGGATGTCTGTCCAAGATGGAGGGTGCAGGAGTAGGCCGGGGGTAAGTGTCTAGCTCAGGGCCTGGGCTTAAAGGGGACCACTGGGCATTGATTTATGGGCCTGAGCACCGGACTGGGACCCAGGACTGAGCAAGGTGGCTTACAGGATCTGAAGATGATATGGGTGGAACAGTTCAATACACTTTGCTATAGTGTTTGACAGGATTGGGAATCAGGAACTAAAATGTTTGAATACTGTTTCTATCACTTTCAACCCTGTGTCAATTTGGACATGCCATTGAACTTTGTCTGTTCCCTCACATAAAATGGAGGTAAGACGTATCTTTAACACAGGAGTGTAAGGAGTAATTATTATTTGTGCTAGCCAAGTTATATAATATACTTAGCATGTCACATGCTATTTAACAGAGAGTTTGTGTTAATTCAATATCAGCATTAGGAAGAAATTGTGATGATGAAGTTCCTTTTCAGCTTCAACCAGAAATTTCTATCCTTAGAACCGGGGTCGGCAACCTCTGGCTTCTGAGCCAGATGTGGCTCTTTTGCTGCTGGAGTTCAGTTCCCCCGCACCCCCACTTCGTTCCCCCCTCAGCAGGCAGCCCATGCTGGTGCTCTACCCTCGCAGCCCCCTGCAAGATTGTAGCTTCATCGCCGTCTTCCTGCAGGAGGGGGTGGGGAGAATCCAGCTTGCAGGGAAGAAGCTGGAGCCAGAAATGTCTATGCACACGCTGCCACTTCCCTTCCCCTCTCCCCTGTCTGGGGAACAGCAACACAGGGACACGCTTCCTGGAGGCTTTCCTGCTGCTCCCATTGGCCAGAATCCGGCCAATGAGAGCAGCAGGAGGTTGTGCCTGGGACCAATGCAGGGTGTAAAAGCAAGTAAATGCCCCTTCCACCCCTTATGCCCAGACCCCTGCACTCCCAGCCTCCTCACGCATCTCCCCCCACCGAGACCCCTGGACCCAGGCCCACTCCTGCACCCTCCCCCCCGACTAGACACTTACCCCCCCCCCCGGCCTACTCCTGCACCCTCCATCTTGGACAGATATCCTACCCTCAGCCCCCTTCTGCCTGTGCATGCAGCTCTTACTACATTTAAACTGCAAAGCCACAGCAGATGTAGTTCTTGGACTGACATGAGCTAGGACACAGTCCTTCCCTTACTGACTAATCATGTAGTCAATACAATTAGTATTGGACTGGCATGAGTCAGGACCACTGTGGCTCTTCATTTTAAATATAGTAAGAGCTGCCTGGGTCCGTGAGCTAATTTTTTGCTTCCTGGGTTGCCTATTTCCCCAAGATTCAAATGCTGCCTGTCCTGCAGGCTTTCAATTCCTGTCTCCAACAGGCACTCACAGTGTGTCCGGTGCCTGGGACAGGCACACGCCACTGCCCAGTGCTAATACTGCAAGCAGCTAACGGCCAGCACTTGCAAGGCAAAGGCGCTCTAGCTTAAAGTCCTTTCCCCTGAAAACACGGTGAAGACAGCTTCGGATCTGGAGCCCTCTACCCCGCCTTGTTAGCCCTCTCCCAGCCATGTCTGAGAAGGCAACTCCAGCGGCCTCCAACACCAGATGTAGATACATCTCTGTATTAATCATAGATCTCTGTATTAAGTTTTTAACTTTGTATCAAGTCCTTTTACATGGAAACTCTGTACCTTTTTCATAGAACATAGAAACTTTGTATTAAGTCTTCGTTGAATAGTCCCTAAATATGAGTAAGGTAAAGAGAATGTCCCTGTTGAATGAATGAGGTGTGAATCGGTAAGGCTGAGAGAGACAAGCACCTCAGGGCAGTTGCAGTGGTTGGAGAGGGGATGGAAGTCAGATCCAAGAACAATGAGACCTGTTAAGTGGTCTCATTGGAAGAAGATTGGACATATGGACGCCTTGGGAGTCAGTGGCAAGTGCCTACTTTTGGAAGCACCCTCTTTGAAGGTGAATGTGGCAGCATTGAGACAACACCCAGAAGAAAAGAGCCACAGAAGACTAACTGCATATGCATATGATGACTCACACAGATTTTGCATATGAGATGATAGATTTGCATGAGAGGGGAGTTATTATAAATCAAAGGTATCTTGCAGAAGAACCCTGGGTTTTTGTCATATTAACATCGGAGCACGGATTTAGATATGCAGAAGCCCAGCTTCGCCCCTCCCCCATGTAACTCACCTGGCCAGTGCAGTTAGGGGGAGCAACTATTGGTAACAACAAGAAGACGGAGTGTGTGTGTGTGTGTGTGTGTGTGTGTGTGTGTGTGAATGTAATATATCATATGCGTATGATAAGTGTTGATTGCTATACCTATTACCAATATATGTGGCATTCTGCCTTATCTCCCTGAAAAGAACCAGTGCAGTACTTTTAAGTACCACACAGAGACTCTTCCTCAGAGCAACCGAGGAAGAGATCTCACTCAAGTAAAGGTGAATCCCCTTCAAAAAAACAGGGGCAAGCACCCAAAATACCCCCTGCACTGACCTTGACCAGGGCTCCGGACAGGGAGGTACCAGGACCATCAGGCACCAACAGTTCCTGAGGTTCCAGGGACCTCAACAAGATGGGCACCAAGGCTCTAGAGAAGTCTAAGTCTAAATCAGTGCCCCACCAGCACCGTCCAAACGCATCTCGGCGCCGGCAAAGGCCAAATCAGCCTCTGCTGAGGCAGTGTCAGCACTGAAGAAAGCCAAGTCTCACTCATCACTGTTGGCAGCTATGCCACCTCCTGCACTGAAGAGGCACAAACATGCGAAACTGACAGCCTCCCATCCAGCACTGCCAATTGCCGCGATAACATCCTCCAAGTTGCCACCAACACTGGTGACCCAGCACCGCTCCCTCTTATTACTACAGAGGAGCTCAGAGTAACTTCAGTGCCCATGACACTGTTGTTCAGCACTGACAGTACACTCATGTCAGGCAAGTTCATGCTTTCCACTCCTGCAGGGTCGATGCTGCCACTCTTGAGTGATGAGGATGATGAGCCCTTGGTCTGTACCCACACCACTCCTCTTCAGAGCACCCGCAGCAGCAGCCACCACTGCAATGGCAACCACCTCAATGGCTGCCTCCTCCTGTGCCACTACCAGCCAACTGGCCCAACTGGGACTTCTGGGCACTGTACTGAGCCCAGCAACCACAATCGGTGCAGCCTTAACCATCTCCATCCACACCATGCAGGGCCACCTCCTTGCCTTCCCTGGAGATGTCAGCTTACCAGGAGGAAGATGAGCCAGCCTCAAGTGATGAGGACTCTTCTGTGTTTTCTCATCCTCCAAAGCACATATCATTGTCCTTCCTGATGATATTTTGATGCCCCCTCCTCCTACAGCGGGAGATCTCTCAATCATTCCAGGAGCTATACAAAAGGGTGGCTGATGTTCTGGAGGTCTCCCTCGTGAGTCTCCCCAAAATTCAACATAAACTAAGCAGTATCTTACATGGCTCCCCATCCGCCAAATTGGCCCTACCAATGGACCCAGTGCTTATGGATCCTGCCAAGGTGATCTGAGAGACACGAGCAACAGTACCACTGGTCTGCAACAGATCTGACCATAAATACTGTGTTGCGCCACAGGATGCCAATTTCTTGTTTTCCCACCCGTCCCCTAATTCTTTAGGTATAGACCCAGTTAACCAGAGGGGGAAACAGAGTGCAGTGAGAACCACACCCTACGACAAGAAGTGGAAGCATCTAGACCTAATGGGCAGGCAAGCGTACTCCTCGGTACCTTTACAGCTCTTCATATCTGAATACACTGCAGTGCTTGCGAAATATACATATCATATTATCGAGCAAATATCACATTTTATTGACAGTCTTCCCGATGACAAAAAGGAACAGTTCAGGGCCAGTATAAATGAGGGCACCCTGATTTCTCTCTCAGCATTGCAGGCTGCGTTAGATGCCTCCAACACCACATCCCGGTCCATTGCGACGGCTGTTGTGATGAAGAAGTTAACATGGCTTCATCTTTCCAGTTTTCCTCATGAAGTACAGCCCATGGTCAAAGACCTTCCTTTCCAGGGCTCCAAATTGTTTGCAGACACCACCAACAGGTTGTTCCATGCCCTCAAGGACTCACTGGCCACATTAAAGACACTCGGTATCCATATCCCTGCATGAAAACACAAACAGGAAAGATATTTTACATAGTGCTACAAACCTTCACCTTTCCCTCAAACTCAGAGGGATTTTAACAATAAAAGGAGGCATCGCCAAACCCGACAGAGGCAGACCCCTGACCAGCCCTCTACCTTCCAGCCCTCAACTTTGAGACGGACATTTTGATGGTCAGGTCAAGAGTCTGATAATACTTCTTCGCTTAAAGCAACCTCAGTCCCGTCAGTTATTTCGCCAGCATCTAGTACCCTTCTACCATCCTCTGCCCATATGTTTGTCAGACATTATGCTCTTGACACTTACCTGTCCATTAGTTTCAGGCACACTGTTCTGGCCACAGTCCAGAATACTGACTAGCCAAAGTATCCGCCTCCAATCATGGGTACTGCTCTATAGTCACTTAAGGTGGAGCACCCACAGGGACACTCCTCAAAGAAGAAGAGAGGATTACTTACCTTGTGCAGTAATGGAGGTTCTTTGAGATGGTTGTCCCTGTGGGTGCTTCAGCACCCACCCTTCCTCCTCTTTGCTTCAGACATAGTTAATTTCTTCTGGGGCAGGAAAGGAACAGAGGGAACGTGTTGTCTACTCCGCATTCACAGCCTGCTGGAGGGCATCTCCAACCAAACACCTAAGGTGGGGCACCCACAGGGATAACCATCTTGAAGAATCTCTGTTACTGCAAAAGATGAGTAACTCTCTCTTACTGGTGATAGAGATGCAGCCGTGTTCGTCTGGTCTAGCTGAAACAAAAGACAGGACTATATAGCACTTTAAAGACAACAAGATGGTTTATTAAGTGATGAGCTTTCGTGGGTCTGGCCCACGAAAGCTCATCACCTAATAAACCATCTTGTTTAGTCTTTAAAGTGCTACATAGTCCTGTCTCTCTTACTGGGTATTTGAGTACTCAACTACTCACATCCCTACTTCAGAAGAGTTTCAACTTTGAACTTTTATGGGTTTTTTTCTTGTGATAGTCCATGTATGTGAGCTCAAGATGAGAGATAATCCTGATATTAAAATGGTTGCTTCAGAATCTTTATGCTGTTCTATTAGATTTCAAACCAAAACCAAATATTTTCAAGTCCTTATGTCACTGGAAGGAACAGCATATTAATTCTGTGTGAATTACAAGAAGCAAAGTCTGGGATTGCAAAACTAGTTTTATTAAACATTCTAATGTTATACTGTAGTTTAGTTTTCCTGCAATAAGTTCCTATATGAGCAAAGCACTTAAGCTAGTGGTTTGCTTAAATGTAGGAGTAGTCTGATTGAAATCATTTACTCATTCTGCTATCAAACATTAGGCAGTTAATTATTTTTTCTTCAGCAGTTACTCATACTGTTTCCTGGTCAGATGTCTGCAACTTTAATTTATAAAATATATAAATTCCTCCCCCTTTTTCTTCTGGTTTCAAAGCTTATTCTTTTTTTCTATGACTTATTTTTTCCAACTGCTTGCATAATCTAAATATTTTGCCTCAGATTCTGCTTTTGTTTACTTCTCCCAGTTTAATTTTCAAGCTTAATCACTTTCCATTAGTTATTTGGTTCAATACATTTTAGCATTTACACAAATAGAAATGAATGCAACATCCTGCTAGGTAGCAGTAAGAAGAGGCGTATCAAGGACATGGGGAAAAAAAGCCCCCTTATCTTTTCCAAATTATGTTTTAGGATTATGTCCACTTTGGTTGCTGTTCTTGTGAGTGTCACAACAATGCATAAAACAAATGTACCTGTGGAAGAATTAACTTCTCACGTATTTTTCTCTCCTTCATATTTTAACCAGTGCCATGGTAATTGACATTACAAAAAGACACATTTTACTGGTGTTTTTGCTTGGAGGTAGAATGCTAATGATTCATAGCTGATGCATGCAATTAAATTTTCTTGGCTATAGTACAGAGCATGTTATAAATGTATGAGCTCTTTTCTTCCTGAATACTTACTCTACTATATATTTTAGAGAGTTTGTGTGTTCAAGAAATCCTTTTGACGGGGTGTGGTCACAGAAGTCTCTTTGGGATTGTTCCCCAGTGCACTGATCATGCCCCCAGCCAGGACAGCTCCCAGTGGCCCCCTCTCACCCAGTGCAAGGCAGCTCCCAGTCTGGAGCTCCCAGGCTCTCAGCACCCTGGCCCCCAAGCAGGGCAGGTCTCGGCCCCCAAGCAGGGCAGCTCCCAGGCACCCAGCCGCACCTTCCCCTGCAGTTGGGGACAATTCTGACTCAGGTTTGCCCAGTCCCCTGGCTAGGCCACAACGGACAGGAGGGCAGCTGGCCCCTCCCCCCCAGTTGATCCCACTGGGGCAGAGCTCTGCCTGCAGAGTAGGGATTCTTGAACCCCAGCTCCAGTGTTTGTAACAGGCTTTATTTATTGTAACAGTCACTCCCACGTGACAACCAGACACTGCTCCAAATACGGAATAAGTTAGCAGCCCACAGGCCAAGTGTGGAATGGAGGCTGCAACTCGCTAGGAGCGGAGGGAGTCTGGCTGGCAGGTTCGGGTAGGCTGGCCAGGATCCAGCCCACCAGCACCTGGATGATGGACTCCAGCGGCCCCATGGCGCTTTCTGGCAGATATGGGTGGAAGTACAGTCCTCAAAACTGACCTGTCTGATGGAATGGTGAAAGAGGGCTCAGGGACAGCAAGGGCTCAGGGAGTGTGGTGTTTGCCAAAAACAAAAAATTGATTAAGCTATGGATTGTGGATGTAAAATCCTGGTCAATCAGTTAGCTTGTTAAACCTAAATTTTAAATGGTTAACCGATTAAGCGGGCTGCTGATGCCAGCCCCTGCCCTGCATGAGTGGAGTTGAAGCAGGAGCCAGCAGCCTGCTGGCTTCAGTTCCCACCATCCCTATCCTCCATACGAGGCTCCTGGCTGCCACTGCCGGCTCCCCCAGAAGCTGTGCATTTCGTGGGGCTTGCGCCTGCTCCCACCTCCCTTCTCCTAGCCTGCTGACATTGGGGTTCTCCAGCCAGGGCTCCCCAGCCCCACATGTTCTCCTGACTGGCTCCCACTCCTGGCCTCCCAGGCTTTATGATCTAACTCTGCCAGATCACAGATGTTGCCAGACCAGATTGTTCCAGATTTGGGAGGTTCAGCCTCTAGTAATATATAATTCAAAGGGAAAGGATGTATGTAAGTGGTTCAAGGTTTCCTTTAGCTATCTGTTTTCTGCAGTTCCTTGTCCCCAACAAGTTATTACTTGTACTTAATTTATATGTGCCCAGTTACAATATCATATGTTAGGAAGGTCACCTTGTTTTTTACTTTGAATGCAAATGTGAGGTTGGATTGATTTTTCTTTTGAATTAATGTCTCCGTATTTCCTTTTGACTAATAGGAATGTGAAGACTCAAGCAGAATGGATCCATCAGTGAAGGCAAGATCCGTGGGAATCTCTGTGGAGGGGATGACGTGCAATTCTTGTGTTGAAACCATTGAAAAACACATTGGGAAAATGAATGGAATTCACGATATCAAAGTAAGTAATTCTGTCAAAATCTCCTATGTGATACTTTGTTCTAACGGGGCAAGCCATGATAAAGATTGATCTGAAGTATGCAGCAGAGGAGGAAAGGACTTAAAAATACGTACATTTTTCCAGCAACTGATGACAGTTCATATAATTTTTTTTCTAAAGCACCTTTCCCCTTATATTTAACTGAATTCAGCAATGTAATGTATAGAAAGCAGAGGAGAGAAAACAGTGTAAAGTCAAAAAGAAGAGAGCTGTTAGAGGTCAAACTACAGGGAAAGTGGTGGTGTTGCATTTTTAATTCTAGTATAATAGTAGTAATAACGCTTAGCTCCTGTATAGACTTTCCATTAGATATCTCAGAACACCTTTACAAAGGAGGTGAGCATCATTATTATCATTTTGCAGCTGGAGAAACTGAGGTGAAGTGACTTGCTTAAGTTTTCCTAAATTCCTAAATGTTCTATTCAGTAGGCTACATTTTTGCCTTCCTGTGGCTGTTTTACCCTAAACCTCTTTAGGTCTTTTCTTTCAGACTGGCCAAGGCAGTGAGGCAGCTTATCTCACCTGTGAAAGTAGGGTGTGTGTTGTGTTGGGCATGGAATCTCAAGCTAATTAATCATGGTGCCTTTCACCAGGAAAAGCAATGTTACTGCACTGTGGAACTTGAGTGGAGAGGGAGAGGAATGCTAAGGAAAGGAGAGATTTTTGGTGGTCTTGCCAGGTTTTCAGAATTTCCTTTTCTTTCCACTATGTTTATATGGGACTAAGAGGTGGTATTAGCTGCTTTGTGCTCTTTGAAGGGAAAAAAGTAGCTGCTTTTGTTCCTTACTAAGTTAATTATTACTATACAAAAGAGTTTTTAAAAGAGATTGAGCTTTTAGGAGAAGGAATTGATCTACTTTTAATCACAACTTCATATGAATTTGACATGACTTTAATCTTCAGAGTTTCTGGCTCAAACAAGGAATCCAGCTCTTGTAACATGGGCTATTCGGGTGGGCAGGAGTGGGGGAAGAGAATCTATCTAACTTAAAACAAAAGTAATTGGGGAGTATTTCTAACCTCTTCTGTTCTAACCAATACATCCATTTTACAATATGTTTGTCAACAAATAAAGTGATTCTAGACTTGTGACTTGTTTGGTGCCAGAAAGAATATTTAATTTTACCAGTTACAGCAGCAGTGTGCTGTTTAATCCTAACTCCTTGAAGCATAGGTGAAGTTTTCCCCTGAAAAATTGAGGTTAACATTCTATGGTAGGGAAATGATTCTGCATAACACAGTGTGCCCTGGGTTTCTGTAGGAAAGTATTTCCATCTTAACAGATATGATCTAGACAAACATTGGGCTTACCAGAACAATGGAGCCGATTTTTGGGTTGTGGTCACTATAATTAGTTGTAACAGGCAGCTCTTTACCAGCGAGATGATGCACCCAGCTAGTACGAGTTACTTCTGCCTAATCTAAGAGTTGATACTGGCTACAGAAATCTGTGAACAACAGTTACTCTAGTCTAGATCCTACTTTTGATCTGCATTGGTGAGTTAACAGAATTTGAACTTGATTGATTCTAGTAACAAAAAACATTCACTAGCAAAATCAATAGTTCATTGTTTTTAGCAAAGGAGATGCTGCTTTAGTAGTAATGTTGAACACATGAGATCATACCAATAAATAAACCTCCACCAAAGTGAAGTAAAATGAAGAATGAAATGAACGAGAAATACTATCTTCAAAATAAAATGTATTTTAGTATCCTTCCCTTGGTGCCTTTGGAAATTTGTCCTTTTGGAAACTGAAATTGAAAGGCTTGATCTTCTGGAATGTAACATTTTATGGTTTAAATTTTTCTACCAAACTCCTGAAAATTTTACACAAAAGCCTATGCTAGGAATGATTCATGACTTCCCTGAAAATAACATTCTGTATAACCCTATTAGTAGCAAGTACACTGTGAAATGGGTGTTCAAGAGACAGGCATTAACCACTTTGTTCTGAAACAGTGGGTTAGAAATATTCTAATACAGCTCTTGCCAAACTATGTTTGCCACAAAAAAAAAAATTGTTGCGAATACAAGTTTAAGTGGAAGAGGTTTATAATGAAAATCAAGAAATCATACTTAATACCACATTACAGAAACAGAACATTGAGTTAATTGGACAGATTGGTTCTTCCTTTGGTTCAGGGGTAATCTCTGAATAATAAGGCAGTACAGTATTGTGTTTAAGGGTTATCAGATAGGTCGGCAAAGGAAGCATATATTGGATGTCTAATGCAGCCACACAGATCTTTAATTTGGGTTATTTTGTCTCTAATTGCAAAAAAAACCCAGTAAACTACTGTGTCCTTGTTATTGATTCTGCCAAATTGCATAATTGATGACAGAAAAGGAGAAAAGTAGTCATTAAAGTGATTACACTGATGTAATTTGATCACAGCAATGGTCTTCTGGTTGTTTTTTGCCCAAGGAAAAGATAAAATTGGAAGATAATGTGTTGGGCCTGTGGCTGGTATTGGTTTACCCTTTTGGAAATTGAAATAATAATATTTGATTCCATGCCAACTAAGAGCAAATTAAATTGGAGATATTTTTACCATATGATGTGAAAGGTTAATACCAGATTAGGAAGTCTGTGAAACTGCAAAACTTAAAGAAAAAGGTTCTCTCCCCCCCTCCCGACGCCTTTTTTTTACATGGTTCTCATGTTGAATTATAAAGCTGTCTCCTTCAGTAGAATTTGATCCTCTCTATCCCTGGTAGGTGCTAGTCCTCTGGTGGTATCCCACTTCAGAGTATTGAATCTTCTCTCTCATGTCAAATGTTGCTTCTGATAACACATTCTGCTCTGTCCATTTCTTTAATAAATAACCCATCTCTTCTTGACTATTTGACTTTTCCTCCTATAACTGAAACTTCTCCTGACTTTCAGAACTCTGTCTGCAACATCCACCATTTCTCCCTTACAGCCTTCTTCATTCCTGTGCTCCACCTAAACTTCTCATAACCATTCCTTTTTATCTGTCCCCTCATCCACAGTGTTTCTGAAAACCCACCTGTTCTGTGAAGCATTCCAGCTATAATGATTTACTGTTCTGCATAGTATTCATTCATGTCTTTGGATTGCAAGCTCTTTGGATAGAGAGCTTGTTTACTTGATGGAGTTTCTGTTATATTGTAGCAGGTACTATAGTGGTACTAGATAAATAGGAAAACCCCTTATAAAAATGTATCTTTTCAGTTAGATTGTGTCCTTGTAACCAGTTCTATTCAGCATGCACTGACATGCTAGGAATACAAGTAGGATGCAACAAAGTTGTTTGTTTCTTCTATTGCATGTTGCTCTAACAGTTGACATACATCTCTGGGCAGTAAGTCAACAAAAAGAATTTTTGTACTATCATTTCAGTTTTCAGTCTGTCCCCACTCAAGATAATCTGTGTGAGTATTTTATGTCATTTGTTGTTTATTTGTATTGCAGTAGTGCCTAGTGCCATGACCTCATAGTACTAGTTGCTGTAAAAATGCAGAACAAAAAAAAAGCCTATTCCATAGAGGACTTAAAAACCATATGAGGAACTGAAGAAGGTTTCCTACACAGATATCAGTTTCCTCAATAAACTGTTTATGCAGACTTCCTTTTTTCATTTTAAATTATGACGTACACTAGAAGATTTACCACACTTTGCAGGGGTTTGGGGCGGGGGGAGGTGAGGCACACAGGTTTCCGATTGGTGTTCCTCAGGCACAACCCACGTTGCCCGGGGCCAAGGGCCTGAGGGTAGTGGCTTACGGGAGGGAGGCCACTTATCTGGGCTGGTGGCAGGCAAGATGGTGAGCCCTGTCCCCAGCTGGCCACTCCCTTGGTGCTGTGGGTTCCCCCAGTGGTCAATCTGCAGTATAGCTGTCTCCTATGCTCCTTGCCCTCAGTGGTGATTGTAAGTACAGTGTCCCTCCACTTGGTCCCCTCCCTTTCCATGTTATAGAAAACAATCAAATTCTGTGCGCATCTCATTTTCCTGGCACAACCAAACCCTTATGCTGCTTTAAGTTAGGATAAGAGGAAGCTGCCTACCAAATTTGGTGGTCCTAGCTATTACCGATTAGGAGAAGTTCTTGAACAGAGAGTTAGAGTGAAACTCAGACAAGCGCACACATCTCTAAAATATACATAGTTAAACATGACATTACAAAATGTAGCAGATAAAATTAAAAAGAAAACACTGTGCTAATAATTTGTCCAGCGCTGCTCTGGGCAGCTGCTAATTTTCTCCAGAAATGTGTAATTTTTATGGCAAGGTTTATTGCTAAATACATACCTAAGTAACAGGCATGAAAAGAGGAACTTCCCTTAAATGCTGATGTTAGGGAAAGAGACATGCAGAGGAAACTACATTTCCAATACAAGCAAATGTGAAATGTTACTCTCAGAAATATGAAATTACTGAATCTGTACAAATTCTAGTAGAATAAGCTTGTTTTCAATAATTATAGGTCAATATCAGGAATTAGAAGATAGGGAGAAGAATTAGACTAAAAATATTTCTTGGTCTAGTGGTAAGAAATAATGCCACATTTGTGTGTAATTGTTAGATATTAGCAAGCAGGCCTTATGTATTTTTGCTTGTTATAATGTGAAGACAGGTTCAACCTCTATAGTCCAGACTTCCATAGTTCGGCAACATCTCTGATCTGGCATTCCCGTGGGTGCACCCAGGCCGGAGCACTCTTGGAGAAAAACTGGGCCTTGTGCTCAGCAACTCCTACCCTGTCCTTCCAGAGCACTGCAAATGAGAGGGGCATTGTAAATTATTACATTTTGCAAATTGAGTAAGCAAATATAATAAAAGTGAACAAATCTTGGTTTGTTTTGACATTTGTATTTAGTACATTATGAAGTAGTCTCAGTAACCTTTCAGTTACTTTCATAAATATATAGTAACAAGAAATCTAACTCTAGGACACTGGTTTTAAACCTTTGTTTCAAAGAAGGTTAGGTTATATTTTGAGTATCCAGATGATAATATTTGTTTGTTTAAAAGAACTTTGTTCATTTTACTGAAGTGATTTGGTGAATTCATACTAAGAATTTAGTGCTTGTTAGCTTATCTTAAATAATAAATAGGATCAGCGTTGGTTTACATACAAACAAAAATGGCCTGGGTTGGAGGTGACAGAAAATTTCCTATCTGATAGTGTGAAATTAATTCATGGTCACCATCCATTGCATAGTGAACTGATGTTGCCATCACACACAGATTAACAAGTACTCTGAAGTCTCCCCTACCCCTTGCAGCTCCTGCCTGTCATGAGAGGCAGGGGTGAGTCTGGAGCTCCCTGCAGCTCCGACAGGCTCCTCCCACTACAGGCAGCAGAGGTACCTTGTAGCTCCTCAGCAGCGGAGGGGCGTCTTCATGGCCATGGGCAGGGGTTACCCCGCAGCTCCCAGCTGCCACAGGCCAGGGGGACCCTGCAGTTTCTGACCCCTGTGGATGAGTGGGGCTCCCACAGCTCCCTGGAGGCCCCATTTTGTCATTTTGCCTGTATTGTTAGGTAGTGCCAGCCTGACTATATAGGCAAACTAGGTAGTTGCCTAGAGCACCAGGATTTAAGGGGCACTAAATTAGATGGAAGGGAATTTTTTTCTCTATTTAAAAAAATATTAATGTTATCTCTTATAAAGGAAAGTATCAAATATTATACAGCTTGTAACTCTATAAACTGGGACTCTCTGGTTCAGCAATATCCGTGATCTGGCAGGACCATGGATGTTCCAGGATCAGAGAGTCCTGGTGTGCTGCAGGGGATGGGCAGGGTGGGAACCCAGGCTGATGTGGGGGAAGAGAGGGAGGAAGCCCAGTGTTATGAAACCCAATCTCACCAACTCTGAACAGGTTCTCCCAGTCCCAAAGGACCAGCCACAGTCCCAGGTCAATTTATACTTTGGATCTTATCCAAAAGATCACACTGTGCCAATCCTTTAGAAACTAAAATCTAAAGGTTTATTAATAAAAGAAAAGGTTGAGAGTTTGATTGTTAAAGAAAGCACATTACATACATCAATCTCCAAGTTCTTCTTCGAGTGGTTGCTCATGTCCATTCGAATTAGGTGTGCGCACCGCGTGCACCGCGTCTTCCGGAGCGTTTTCCCTAGCGGTACCCGTAGCGCCGGCAGGGCGCCCCCTGGAGTGGCGCTGCCATGGCGGGGCATAAGTACCCCTGCCGGCGCTGCCCCACCTCAGTTCCTTCTTACCGCCCGTGATGGTCGTTGGAGCGTGTCTCTCTCTTAGATCAGTTAATGGTTCCCGTTTCTATTAGTATTGTAAATAGTCCTGAATAGTTCAGTTAGTTAGTTAGTGTTTCTTTGTTCTTTCCTTCTTCCCCTTCGGGGGTGAGGAATGCCAGGGCCGCAAGGCTTTAAGGTGTGTGCTGTCTGCCCAAAGTTCATGCCCGGAGGAGACCCTCACGACAGTTGTCTGAAGTGTCTGGGTGAGAGCCATCTTACGGACGCTTGCAAGATCTGCAAGTCTTTTAAGCCTCTCACTAAGAGGGAGAGAGACTCTCGCCTAAAACTTCTCCTCAAGGAGGCGGCTTTATAGCCAGCACCGGCTGGGCACTCTGCGGTGCACAGTGCACCGGCGTCCATGCGAGATGCCCCATCTCGGGACCGGCCCTCGGCGTTGAGGGCCCGGCACCGGTCTCACTCTCCGGCACCAAAAAGGTCAAGAACATCTCGTGGTAGGTCTCCGAGCTGGAAGTCCAAATGGAGCCTACACTGTGGTACCAAGTCTCCCGTGCACATGTCCTCATCCACCACAGTGCGGCATAAGCGAGCGGGACGTCCATCTAGTCCAGGGCAGCTACCCTTGCACCGCCCCTCCACGCCGGACACCTTTGAGGCGGCCCATGACCTTATTAGCCTCACTACCTCCCCTCCGTCGTCGGTTGAGGCGGAAGGGTCGAGATCACCTACGCCAGAAGCTGTGTTGGTACCGGCTTCACCTCCACACCGGCATGACCGAACGGCACCGGCCACTTATGCAGCAGGACCGTCCCCGGTGGGACCAGTACCGCTTGCCGGCGTATCGGTGCCGGCATTGACGCAGGCTGCCAGGCCCCACTCGGCGCTCGACTGGGCTCGACCTCCCGTGGTGCTGGGACCCCTTCCAGAGCCGGTCTTGGCGGCGCCTGTGCCCTGTCACCCTGGCCTCGCGACGATGTCTTCGACACCATTGTCGGGCCCTTCAGCATCAGCTTCTTCAGCACCGATGCACGCTTTGGCACCGTCACAGCCACCGGCATCGACCCTGTGGGCCACGCCGGTACCACCATCGCCGGTGACGTCGGCCTCTTCGGGGTTTGTATCGGAACCGGTACCGATACCGACTATGGCACCACAGATATGCCCCGTGTCGGCACCGCAACTGCCACTGGCACCAGTCCTCCTGGTGCCGCAACCGGCCCCACCCCGGCCATCGGAATATGTTCTTCCGGCACCGACTCCACTCCAGGCACCGGGACCGGTTTTCCCGGTGCCGCAGTCGGCGGCTCCCCTCACAGCACCAGGACCTGTTCTCCCGGTACCGCAACAGGTACTGGCACAGTTTTCCCCGGTACCGGCACGTCCGCATCGAGCGCATGCGGGCAAACCCGAGTCCATGGCCAGGTTTGCTCCCCCGTTGGTGGCAGTACATTCGTCATCTGCGCCTCACTGGCCTGAGTCTGATTACTCATCTGATTCTGATGCGGCATCGTTCAGGTCGGGGTCCTCGGCAGCTTCCTCGACGCATAGATCTCGTTCCCGGCACTGGTGTGATTGTTCACGGGTGCAACAGACTTGGCCGCCTCAGCCGCAGTGGCCATTTTGGACACCGTGGGTTTATCACCAGTGGCAGGGGCCTGTGCCCCCTTCTGTGGTGTCCGATGACTCGGGGCAACGAGTGCAACCGTCGGCGTCGCTGTCAAAACTCCGTCTCCTCCCCCCCCCCCCCCCCCAGAGGTCGGTTGCTGCTGACGCCGCTGCTGTGCCGCAGGCCTTGGTACCGGAGCCGCTTCCGCAAGCGGTGCTGCCTGCCCAGCTGGCGCCTCTACCAGTTCCTGCGCTGGGCCCGGCACCAGTCCAGGAGTCATCGTCATCATCGTCACCGGACGAAGCTTTGGTGGATCCCGTACCGGCGTTGCCTACTATGGATGCCCGTGCGCATCAGGAGCTGCTTAGGCGTCTGGCCTCCAATCTGGGTGTCCTAGTAGAGCCAGTAGTGGAGGACACAGACCCCATGATCGACATCCTCTCAGATGATGCGCCCGCCTGCTTGGCTTTGCCACTTAATAAAACCGTGGCCAAGATTACCAATGCCCTGTGGCAGACCCCGGCTACCTTGACCCCTACCTTAAAGGGAGTCGAGAGGCGCTATTACATCCCCCAGTCGGGACACAAACACCTGTACTCCCAGCCTGTTCCTGGGTCCTTGGTCGTCCAGGCTGCGGCCCAAAAAGAGAGGCTTTCCCAGCTGGGGCTGTCCCTGAAAGCTAGGGAGCCCAAGCGCCTTGACCTGATGGGCCGTAAGGTATATGCCACTGGTGGGGTGCAACTCCACGTTGCCAATCAGCAAGCGATGCTGAGCCACTATGCTTTTAATACCTGGCAGGCCGTGGATAAGTTCAAGGATAAGCTGCCTGCCGAGGCCCGTCAGGAGTTTGCGGCCATGATCTCTGAGGGCAGAATCATTGCCCGCACGGCCCTCCAGGCTTCCCTGGACTCTGTCGACTCTGCAGCCTGCACCATGGCATCAGGTGTGGTTATACGCCGTGGTGCCTGGCTGCACGTGTCTGGAATACCTCCGGACGTCCAAACCACGATCCAGGACTTGCCCTTTGATGGGAAAGCCTTGTTTTCGGAGCACACGGACTCCAGGCTCCATACGCTCAAGGACATGAGGTCTACCCTACGGTCCTTGGGGATTCATACACCGGCCCCCCAGCGTCGTCAACTGCCCTACAGACAGCAGGGCAGAACTCAGTCCCAGGTCCCCTGTGGGGATTACTGGAGATGCCGTCCTCGTGCTCCCAGTGGGGGTGTGGGGGTGGCTGTGGGCCCGTCCTCCGCAAGGGGTTGTCGATGCCGCCCGAGAGGGGATACCCTTCATGGGGCTGGTCAGGGTCCCTCCCAGCAATCCAAGCTCCTGTTTTGATGGGACGCTAGAGGGTCACACACCAGCCTCCTACCCTGGCCCCCCGTTTGGGGCCAGGTTGTCCCGGTTTGCCCATGCCTGGGCAGGAATCACGACCGATGCCTGGGTCCTAAAGATAGTCAGGTGTGGCTACACCATCTCTTTCCTGGGCTTGCCCCCTTCCAACCCGCCCACCCCGTCGCTTGTCAGGGACACCTCTCACAAAGGCACGCTCCGCCAAGAGGTGCTAGCGCTTCTTGAAAAGGGAGCTGGGGAGAGGGTCCCCCCACATCTACAGGGCAAGGGGTTTTATTCCCGATATTTCGTTGTCCCGAAACCCAAGGGCGGGGTTCGTCCCATCTTAGATCTCAGGGACCTCAACAAGACGGTTGTGAAGTCCAGGTTCAGAATGGTAACCCTAGCTTCTGTTATCCCGGTTTTACAGTTAGGAGACTGGTACGCAACCCTCGATCTAAAGGACGCTTACTTACATGTGGCAATAAGACCCAGCCACAGGAGGTTTCTCCGTTTTGTTGTTTCCCAATGCCACTTTCAATTTACAGTGCTCCCATTTGGCCTTTCAACAGCACCCAGGGTCCTTACAAAATGCATGGCAGTCGTAGCGGCGTTCCTCTGCAAAAAAGGGGTACACGTTTTTCCATACCTAGATGACTGGTTGATCTGTGGCCGCTCCTACGAGCAAGTAGAGGCCCATGTTTCCCTCATATGGGCTCTCTTCCTAAGGCTGGTTCTCATGCTAAACGAAGAAAAGTCATCGTTGACTCCCTCTCAACACCTCGAATTTGTAGGAGCCCTCCTGGACGCCAGGGTGGCAAGAGCACTTCTTCCCAGGGCCAGGTTTCTATTCATAGTGGAGCTGGTCTCCGAGTTAACCCAGTTCCCCATCACGACAGCCCGGGTCTGCTCCAGGCTGCTGGGACACATGGCGGCGTATACGTATGTGGTACGACATGCTCCAATGAGGCTCAGGCCTCTGCAGGCCTGGTTGGCAAGGGCATTCAACCAAACCAGGGGTCTCTGGGACACGGTTCTCACAGTGCTGCCGGAGGCGATAGCCTCCTTACAATGGTGGACCCAGGAGACGGTGGTGTGCAGCGGGGTTCCGTTCACTGTACCTCCCCCCTCGCTTACGCTGGTCACATATGCTTCCGACCTGGGTTGGGGAGCACACCTGGGGTGTCACATGACCCAGGGATTGTGGTCCCCAGCAGAATGGGCTCTGCACATAAATGTCCGGGAGCTCAGGGCTGTCAGGAGAGCCTGCGAGACCTTCCTGTCGAAGCTCTCTCACTTCTCTGTCCTGGTGCGCCTGGACAACACGGCGGCTGTGTTTTACCTCAACAGGCAGGGGGGAGCCCGGTTGCCTCCCCTCTGCTGCGAGGCTCTGTGCCTCTGAGACCTGTGTGTAGAGCACGACATAGTTTTGCAGGCAGAGTACCTGCCGGGGTGCAAAAACTTGCTGGCCGATGCTCTGAGCAGGTCCTTCGGAGGGTTTGGCCCTTCGTTAGGTCTTCCACAGGTGGGGTTGTCCTCTAGTAGACCTGTTTGCCTCGGCACGCAATACCAAGTGCCAGAGTTATTGCTCCCTGTTGGGGCTCGGGGAACACTCCAGGGGGGATGCCATGTCAGTGCCGTGGCCGGCAGGCATCCTCTATGCTTTTCCCCCGTTGCCCCTAATTCCCAGGGTTCTGACCAGGGTCAAGACATTCAGGTCCACGGTCATCCTGATAGCCCCGAGGTGGCCCAGACAATTCTGGTTCCCTATCCTGGTGGACATGCTCACCAAGGACCCTATTACACTTCCACCGGTTCGGGATCTCCTGACCCAACCTTGGGACGGGGGGACCATGGTTCACCCGAATCTCAGCTCTCTCCACCTAACGGCCTGGTTTATCCGTGGCTGACCCAACCGGAAAGGGAATGTTCCCAGGAGGTACAGATGGTGCTCCTAAGCAGTAGGAAACGGTCTACCAGGCGGTCGTACTCAGCCAAGTGGCGGCGGTTCTCGTCTTGGGCATCCAGAAGGGGAGTGCACCCGTCCCGTCCATTCTGGACTACCTCTTTGAACTTAGGTCCAGTGGCCTCTCCACCTCCTCTATCAGAGTTCATGTAACATCTCCCTCCGCCTTCCATGTTGGTTCGGCAGGAGTTTCTCTGTTTTCTGACCCTGTGGTCAAAAGGTTCCTTAAGGGTTTGGATAAGTTGTATCCCTCGGTTAGATCCCCTCTTCCCTCTTGAGATCTTAACCTTGTCTTGTCTAGACTCGTGTTGCCCCCCCTTTGAGCCACTGGCCACATGTTCTTTGAAGCACCTTTCTGTGAAGGTTGCGTTCATTGTGGCCATTACCTCAGCTCGCAGGGTCTCCGAGCTGAGGGCGTTAACTGTGAACCCGCCCTACCTAGTGTTTTCTGACAATAATGTGAGGCTCCGCCCTCACCTGGCCTTTCTCTCCAAGGTGGTGTCACCGTTCCATTTGTCGCAAGAAATTTACCTCCCGGTTTTCTTTCCAAAGCCCCGTGCCTCCCCTAAGGAGCAGGTGCTCCATTCCCTGGATGCTAGACGTGCGCTAGCTTTCTATATTGATAGGACCAAGCCCTTTCGTAAATCCACACAATTGTTTATTGCTGTCGCTGACAGAATGAAAGGGCTTCCCATATTGACCCAGAGGTTGTCCAGTTGGGTTGCAGGGTGTATCAGGGAGTGTTATGCCTTAGCCGGGAAGGTCCCGCCCTGGGTTACAGCACATTCCACCAGGGCGCAGGCGTCCTCTGTAGCTTTTGGGGCGCAGGTTCCAATCACTGAAATCTGCAGGGTGGCCATGTGGTCGTCTCTCCATACCTTTACCGCTCACTACGCGCTGACACAGCAGGCTAGGGAGGACGCAGGGGTGGGCTCTGCGGTCCTCAGCTCTGTATTGTAAATATGTATGTTTCTGTACCACGTTGCACTTTTTCTACAGTTTTTCTATGTTCGGTTCATTGAATAAATATGTTTGGATTGTTCAACTTTCGTGGACTTCTCTTTCTGAGTGCTCTGACCCCTCCTCCTTGAAGTGGGGTTGGCTTGGAAGTCACCTAATTCGAATGGACGTGAGCAACCACTCGAAGAAGAAAAGAACGGTTACTTACCTGTAACTGTTGTTCTTCGAGATGTGTTGCTCATGTCCATTCGACTCCCCCCCCAACCTCCCCTTCGTCGGAGCATCCAGCAAGAGGGAACTGAGGTGGGGCAGCATCGGCAGGGGTACTTATGCCCTGCCATGGCGGCGCCACTCCAGGGGGCGCCCTGCCAGCGCTACGGGTACCGCTAGGGAAAACGCTCTGGAAGACGCGGTGCGCACACCTAATTCGAATGGACACGAGCAACACATCTCGAAGAACAACAGTTACAGGTAAGTAACTGTTCTTTTCTTGATGCAGGCTCTTAGCAGAGATGTAACACACTGCAAGCTTAAAAGTCTCTGGTGTACATCCTATGGTACGATGGGTCAGCAGATCCTTCCTGGCCCTCTGTCCGTAGTGAGGATGCTTCTGGAATCAGGAGCAGGATTGAAGACAAGTAGGAGGCCCCCTAATGATACTTGTCCATGTGAAGATCTATTGTTCTTCTGGTACCTCCCAAACTGGAGCTGATCACATGATCAAATGACCTGTTCATGTCCTTCGTGCAAGTAGCCATGATGTACTTGCTCCTCTTCAGGTTCCTAGATGCATTCCTCAGGTGTTTATTGGCAACCTTGAGAGCCTTTGTCAATGCAGGATGGTTAATTAGCATAGCCATTCATTGAATAAGCATATCTCATAATAGGTGGTCCACACCTATTGCTGTCTCCCAGACAGAGAACATTTAAAATACAAGTACATAGCCCATACTTGTATGCTTTTATATGTAAAGTTATAACTACAAGAGTAGCATACGTAGAATCAGCTTAGTATAAGCCTTCATTAGACACCTCACTTGGCCCACTTTGTACCAAATTTGGGGCAAACACACAGTGGGTGGAACAATGACCATTTCTTTTTGCAACCCAATAATGGGACACCCAGCGCTCAGCTTAGATGAGCTGGGAGCAGGGAGGAGCAGAGAAATCCAACACATGATCCAGCTGGGTTGCCTAGGAGAGCCAAGAAGCCTAGTGGGGCAGCAGGGCAGGGGGTGGGGCCAGCAGTAGGAGGACCAGAAATGACCTCCCCTGGTGCAGCAGAATCCCTCATCTGGGATCAGTGAGGTTTCGATGCTGATGGACTAGGGAGGTCCAACTATTGTAAAATAGTACATCATTGTCATGTCAGAATTTGAGTTATATTATTTATTTCATGTTGTGGAGCATGGCAGTGTATGTAAATACAGGTAAAATGCCACCTGGGTTTGATGCCTGGGGACGGGGTCTGGCAATTTAGTAATTCTCAGTAGCCCAGTGTTGGCCAGTCATACAGTTGAATCAGTGTTGCTCACTGCTTAGTGAAGGCTGGTCAGCGACTCTTAACAGCTTTTCTGCTGTGTTATGAGCCATGATCCCAAAGGTGCTGTGCCCACGAAGAATTTGTATTATGTTGGACTTGAAAAATTGGTAAGAGGTTTTAACTAGGGAAGCAATAGGATAACTGTTCAAACGGTTAACCAAATAAGCACATGCTTATTTGTATCAGAGCCCTCAGTGCAGGTGACATCTGGCTCCCTGGGAATGGGGTTCGCAGCCAGCACACACAGGGAGCCGGCTTAAAAGCCAGGTACCTGGGAGCGGCGCTGCAGGCCGGAGCTGACTGCTGCCTTGCACTGCGGGCTCCTCAGTATAAAACTTATACTGCAGAGCCTGCAGCTCAGCTGGCTCCCCGGGGGTGGGGCCAGCAGCCGGAAGCGGGGTCCCAGCACACGCTAGTTTCTGGTCCTGCTCCTGGGGAGCTGGATGTGCTGCAGGCTGTGCAACATAAGCTTTATATACTGCAGAGCCCTCAGCGTGTACCCGTGTAATCTCTAAGATACTCAGCTGTTACATGATTACTTAATCACTTTTTAACATACCTAGTTTTAACCAAATTGTAGACTGCTACTGTTAAAGTAATAGTAAAGCCCTGATTTTTGAACACCTGACGGCTAATGTTAACAAATACCACTTAACGTATATATTCCTTTCCATACTAATTGAAAAAGTGTTCGGTAATGTCACAGGGTGGTAAGCCTGGCCCTCTTGGAGGCAGGGTGTTGAGCCTATCAGGCCCCGCCTGGTGTGCTCCACACTGTAGTGGCTACAGTCCAGTTTAGTTCTAGTCAATAGTAGCACCTGTCAATAGGGCAGTAGGCCCCAAAGATTGAGTCAGTAGCAGCCCCCAATCAGTGGGGCAGTAGGGCCCAAAGGCTAAGTTAGTAGCAAGTGCTCCCTACTGCAGGACAGTAAGGCCTACTGGCCCAAATCAGTAGTAGTGTGATGCCCTCCTTGGGGGTTAATGGAGTGCAGGTAAGGGGACCTGGGCCCTCCCTCTCCACCAGGTTCCAGCCCAGGGTCCTGTCAGTGGTGGGTGTGTCCCACCACAAGCTCAGCAAGTAATCGGCCCAAAACATGTTGAACTCCTGAGGAGTTCCAATTCCCCTCCTTGAGCTACTTCCTACCCTGTTCAGGATTGCCGGCCTCTTCCCCACCTGTGTCCTCCAAGCTGCTCGCTTCCCCATTCGGTCTCTGCCGGCTGTCCTCTGCCGTGGCATCTGTCTGCTTCTCCTCCACTTCCTCCTCCTGAGCTATGGCAGAAGCTCCTTCCCCTGCAGTAGCCAGCTCCACTGGCCTTTATACTGGTCCTCCAGTTGCAGCATGCCCAGCAGGGCTGTGGGGGTGGGGCACTCTCAGCCCTATAGCCCTGGCTGACTGCTTCCAGCCCAGTGCAAGGTTGCTACACCCTGTCACAGGTAATAGTAAATTCTGTTTATTTTTTTTAAATAGTTTTAAGTGAACACTGAAATGATAAAAGAAACTAAAATTTATTTTATGTATGTATGTGTATGTATATGTTACTATGATGTCATTACATGCACAGTAACTCACCAGAAAAGGTTTCAGTAGGTAGAGAGTTACATGCTCTATTGTCCCATGGCATTGCAAATTCATAATTTTTCTCTTTCCATACGCTATTTACTCCACATTTTATCATTCTTATTAATAATTTTGATTAATTTATCTTTTAGTTTAACATAAATAGTATTCTTCTTTACTATCATTGAGCTCTATTTTGATCATTTAATTGAAATAGTTGCATACAATTTTTCAGAAAATTAACACGGTGCAAAAGGGTTACAACTCAAAAACAGACTCTATTTCGTATCAAGGAATAAAGATTTTTATAGTTTCCCAAGATCAGTTCCTTTGGAAGGAAAACAGTTGCAACTTGAAATATAACTGTTTATAGCACTGATCAGAAAGACTGTGTGCAACTCAAAATAGTTAAAACGTTAAAGTGTCAGCGATTGTGTGGTTTACCCTATAGTATAAATGTGTTAGCGTTAATGAAAAATAGAAAAAAATCAATAAAATATTCTTTTTATTTTTACATTGTTCATTGTAAATGCCAAGTAAATAAAGGTAAAATTTCATTCTAGACTTTTCATTTTTTTTTTTTATATTGAATGTTGCATGTGTGTATGCCAAAGTCATAGTTTGCCTAGGGCACTAAAAACCCTTGGGCTGGCCCTGTCTGGCTTCCTTGAATTTTTCTTTATTGCCTGGGACCTGTCCATAATTTTTACTAAAA
This sequence comes from Pelochelys cantorii, assembly GCA_032595735.1. Classification (NCBI taxonomy): domain Eukaryota; kingdom Metazoa; phylum Chordata; order Testudines; family Trionychidae; genus Pelochelys; species Pelochelys cantorii. The sequence continues at coordinate 23,074,162 of CM064337.1, read as the reverse complement.
ATATCCGTTGCAAAATCTTAGCCTTAATGAGGTACTCACCAAGCTAAGGTATCTAAGCATTACTTGAACATACATTTTAAATAATAATGAAGTCTGGCTTTTGCAGACTTTTTTTCAGCCATTTGCCCATCCCCTCATTCCCCCCACACACCCAGTTTTCTCTGAATAATCCATCCTGACTTCTAAAATAGGCTGATCTGTAATCATATCTGTATATGGAGCCTTCCACAACATGCTGATCAGATAATATGGAAGGCTCCATTTGAGCAGAGAGCTGCATTCATAGATTCCACAGATGCCTGAGAATGTTACAGAGCAAAGCCCTCCTCCCATACCGTTTCCTTCCTTGTTTTTCTCACACTCTTGTAATCCATAACTGCACCATTGTATGACAGATAAGAGTTGTGCCTTTGTGTAGTTCTGCTTTTTAAGATTAGATCTGATACGTTTGTCTTCCATGACTAATCCAGTTCAGCAGATCTCAGGGTTTTAATATTAAAAAATATTGAGACAAGGTAATAATTTTGCTCTGTGAGAGAAGTGTATACAGGATAACAGAGCTTAAGATTCTGAAATGGGCAGACTGCTTCTGTGTTAGAGCCTCTCACATCCAACCAAGTAGTTGTAACACAAGTGAACATAAGTTAATTAATGGTTTTCATAGAGACAGGCTCAAACCCCCTTCAAGGTGAGCACTAAAGGGCAAATGACAGTAGAGAAGTGTCACTAAAGTAGATGTTGGAATTAATATTTGAAATTAGAATGGGAAACTAACAAACACTAATTTAACCATACTTTTTTTAAAATTAAATTAAAAGCCCAAATGATATTTATACGATTGCTCTAAACATGCCTAAACTGTCTAAGCACTTTATTACATACAAACAATAACAAAACATTTAACTATTTGATCAAGATACTTCGATGGGCTATGCCCAATGGGTGCTTAGCAGAAGCATCTTGTGAGGGGTATGTGGTATGAGCCCCCCCCCCCCCCCACACACACTTTTACTGCTTGGCTGGGACTGAGCACGTTCAATAACACTGCTGAAGCTTAGTTATCTTCCCTCACTCTGCCACCTCATTATTGGCAGGCATTGATCATCTCTGGTGTGTAGAACCATATTGGTAGGGCCCTACCAAATTCATGGCCGTGGAAAAACACATTGTGAACCTTGAAATCTGGTCTTTTCTATGCTTTTACTCTATAGTAGACTGATTTCAGGGGGTGGGAGGAGGACCAGAGTTCTCAAATTGGTGATCCTGACCCAAAGGGAGTGCAGGGGGATCACTAGGGTATTTTAGAAGGGAGGGGTTGTATTACCAGCGTTATTTCTGCACTGCATTCAGACCTGAGCAGCGACTGTTGGCCAGATACCCAGCTCTGAAGGTAGTACCCAACAGCAGCGGCAGTAAGTAACACACCACACGCCACCCTTGTTTCTCTGCTGCTGCCTTCAGTTACTACACTGTGAAATTTCATATTTCAGTATCTGAAATAATGAAATTTACTATTTTTAAAATCCTATGAGCAAAATGAATCATGAATTTGGTAAGGCTCTACATATTGGTCAGCTCCAGCCTGGTTAGGCAGGTATTAGCAATGAACCCTTTAAGAGCTTAGTTTTTAATACTCTTCAGCAAATAAGTGATGCCATTGCTAATTACTGATTAAGGTAAACACCAATTTGAGACTATTCAACTTTATTTCCAGTCTTGACTCAGATAAGATTTACAAAGCGGTTCCTCCCTGTATCCTCCCCTCCTCCTTATGAATCAGGTTTTCCATTGCTTCTGAGTTCACATAAACTTTAATGCTGCTATGTGTTTGGGAAGGCCATGTTGTCTCATTTTAAGACTGATTCTTTTTGTCATGTTTAAAACCATTTGCCATCACCCTTGTCAATGAGAGGCATTTTTTTTTTTAGAAACTTTCCATTATCTCATTAGTCATTCTTTGACTTATTTTATTCTTTCTGGCCTTATTATTTTCAAGGACAGCCCTCTATTTGTAAAGAAAGGTCCTGATTAACACCACACATGTATTTCCTTAACCAAATTTAAGGTAACTCTAATACTTTAATTTCATGCTAAAAGCTATTTGAGATTAAACTAGTAGGCTATATTAGCTTCTATCTTTTAATATTGCATTTGGCTAATGTTTTTTTTTCCTTTTCAAGGTTTCTCTAGAGCGAAAGAATGCAACCATTATCTATGACCCTAAACTCCAGACTCCAGAGTCCCTTCAGGAAGTTATAGATGACATGGGATTTGATGCTACCTTGGCTGATTCCGACCCACAACCTGTCTTACCTGACACTACTTTTCTAACCATTCCTGCTCAGTCACCTATAACATGTGAACAGGTCTGTAACACCCTACTAAAGATCAAAGGCATCTTGGATGTTAAAATTTCCTCTGACCAAAAGACTGCAGTTGTGACATTCATTTCTTCCATTATAAATGGCAACCAGATTATTCAAATGATGCCGGTCTTAGATTTGAATACTGCAGCACCAGAGAAGACATCTGGGACTAGTGAAACAAGTGATGTTGTATTAAGGTTGAAGGTAGAGGGGATGACCTGCCATTCTTGCACCAGCACCATTGAAGGAAAGATTGGCAAACTGCAAGGGGTACTGCGAATTAAAGGTAACGCTTTAGTTTAATTTTACATCTAGATTGTTAATTAACAATGCTGAAACAAGGCGGTTCAGAGGGACAGTTCACCTGTGTATCACTGGATACCCAGTTCCATGTTTTGGAACACAAGTGAAAATGAGTTTGATTTGATTCTAGATTTTAACGGGAGCATTCTAGTTTCTTTCCTTTCTCCAGCGAATAAACACTTGCCTACTTTACAAACCATATGATACAGTGCATCATTTCCGCTCAGGAGTCTGCCAGGCCTAGAGACATAAGAAAATAGCCCAGTGTCTGACCAGCTTACTGGTCGTGCACGAATGCCTTACATTTTAATTGGGTTGGGGGTACTAGTGTTCCTAATTTTTTTTTTCATAGCTCTAATTATGTTTAATGACTTCTTTTTCATCTAACTTTAAATAACCAATAATGGTGTTTGTAAGGTAGTGTCATAAATGGAGATGGCAGAAACCCCTATTTGTCTATTTCATAAAGAAAATGACTTGGGTCTACAATAGAAGAGGGTTTTTTAGTGTTAATACAAGAAATAGCTAACATGCTTGTGGGCAAGGCATGAACCTTCCAGGAAAAGGTCAAAAAATGGGCAACAGATGGTTATATCTGTTGCAGTCTTAGGCACCGGAGGCAGAAAAACAGTTTTCAAAAACTGGGTACAGTTCTTTAAAAAGTACCTAAGTTCCTTTTTCAATTATTTAAGTTCTAAAGAGCCTAACTCCATCCCATTGATTTTCAGTGAGTCTAAAACACTTTGAAAATTTTACTCCATTGACCTGATCCAGTGCTCATAGGACTTTCTATGGTCAGTGATATTTAAATGGAATATTATAAGGAGGGGATGGGCAGCAAAGACACTAATAGTTTTTTTCTGTTTTAATTTTTAGTCTCCCTGGACAATCAGGAAGCTGTTGTTGTGCATCAGCCTCATATGATTACAGCAGAAGAAATCAAAAATCAAATCGAAGCAGCAGGTTTCGCAGCATTTATCAAAAAACAGCCCAGACCCCTCAAGCTGGGTGTTATTGACCTGGAGCGTTTAAAGAACACCCAAACCAAAGGTTCAGAGGGAATGCATCAAACAAGTCCAAAACATACTAACAGCTTAAAGGCTGTTGTTTTTAGAGTCGACGGCATGCACTGCAATTCATGTGTCTTAAATATTCAGAGCCACATATCAGCACTCCCATCTGTAGCAAGCATAGTAGTTTCTTTAGAGAGGAAAACAGCTACTGTAAAGTATGACTCAGACTTGATCAGCATAGATGCGCTAAGAAGAGCCATAGAGGCAGTATCACCAGAGACGTTTAAAGTCAGTCTTCCTGATGAGTATGAAAATGTAGAGCTTTTCAATGCACAGATATCTCCAGTAAAGTCTTCTCAGAGAGCTTTAAACAGCACCAGCCAGTCTGTTACTCAAGTTACTGTGGTAAATATTGAGGGAATGACTTGTAATTCTTGTGTGCAATCAATTGAGGGAATCATTTCCCAAAAGCCAGGTGTGAAATCAATATGTGTCTCTCTTGTGAATCATAATGGGACTATAAAATATGATCCCCTCCTAACTTGTCCAGAAGACTTAAGATCTGCAATAGAAGATATGGGATTTGATGCTTCTTTATCAGGTAATGCCAAGCTACATTTTTTTGTATTGAGTTTGTATGACTAATTCAATTCCATTTAACGTCATAGTGTCTTGAATTAAATTGACAGAATTAGGGATCCAGATTCAGCTTGCTGAATGAGGTCAACCTAGCACTTTTACACCAAGAATCAGGTCACTTTAGCGACATCACTCAAGAAGGTAAATTTTTCACACCCTTGAGTGATGTAGTTATACTGACCTAATTTCCTAATATAGATCAGGCTGAGTACCGTTCAGGCATAGAACAAGGAGTCATTCTCTGCCCCAGAAAGCTCACCATCAGCAAAACAGACAGGTTACAACAGAAGGATGGAATGCTAAATATGGTGGGCAAGAGTGAGTAAAAAAGGTAACAAAATGAATGGGGTTGAGAAGAAAAACAGAAATCACAGTTTATCTGTTGCATAATCGGTACCTAATGGAAGTGATCTCAAAGCATCAGAGCAGAGGTAGGTTTTAAAGAGTTATTTGATTTAGCACCCACAGAGCGCATTCATGCATCTGTCTGACAGGGTAAGAGCAAATTCTGTTCTCAGTTAGGAATACTACAATAATATGCGCTCAAGTTATGTAGGAGGCAAAGGGTTAACTGGAGCAGACCTCCTTGCCCGTGGTGCGATGTGACAGGCTGGGCTGGAGCAGTTCCCCCTCCTGCCTGTGGCATGACGTGGTATGCCCAGCTGGGCTGGAGCTGTCCTCCGCCATGGGATCCCAGTTAACAGGTTAAACCTACTGGTTAACTTTTTAAATGGGAGTTTACATCCCTAATGTTATGTTGTATCCAGATTATAACTCTTTTCATGCGTTGTTAGTAAATTCATGATTTGTGATGTTTTCTCCACCCTCTTCACCCTCAGCAAAGACAGAACCATTGGTATTAATAACTCAGCCTTCACTGGACGTGTTGTTAGACTCTCAGGATAATATGCTGTACAAAACAGCATCACACGCCAAAGGGTCACCAGTCCATGATGATAAACAAGAAGCAAAGACTCCATCCAAGTGTTACATCCAGGTCACTGGCATGACTTGTGCTTCCTGCGTGGCAAATATTGAGAGAAATTTGAGGAGAGAAGCTGGTGAGAGATATTTCAGTGAAACCTGTTAAACCTTTAAATGTTTTAAAGATGTCTTTACAGCCTTTGTAGTGGAATTTTAATGTGAGGTTACAGGGAGAAACACCCACTGTGCAATTTTGATTGCTTGTAGTGTACATTGTACATCTGGGCTACTCAACGTTGGAAACCACAATGAAACTCACAGCACATGCCGAGGGCCGCAGCTTAAGTGTGGTTGCATATACGTGCAAATAGCTTCTTTCACACAATGCCCCAGTGCTCCTGGCACTTCCTCCCTGGGAGCTAGAAACGCTGACACCCTGTACCCATCTGTTCCAGCCAGCCCGTCTGCTTGCATCTTTCAGTGCTCACCCCACCTGGGAGATGCCTTGCCGTTGTGGAGTGTGTTCCCAGTGGAGGCCACATTCAAAGGATCCCACCCACGGGCTGTGTGTTGAGCCCCACGTAAACCCAAACCGCACCACGGGCCGTAAACAAATGGGCCGTGGGCCGCATGCGGGCTGCGTGTTGAGTAGCCCTGTCCTACAGACCTGTTCTTTTACTGAGTATAGTGTGGGTACACTGATTATTGCATAGCACCATTGCCACCCTTGATAGATAGTAGCCTAAACTGCCTTGGCGGGAGTGGAATTCTAGCACTCAGAGGATTAAACACATTGTAAAATCAACTTTGATTTTTAGGGAGATGAAAACAAAGTTTCATAAGCTGTAGTCCCAAAGCATAAGGAAGAGTAGACAAGGTAACAAAGTTAAGCTTCTCATTTTATCAATACATCACTCCCTTATGCAGTGTAACTGCAGCTTATATAAAACTCTGTTCCCATACTTCTAGGTAGTCTGTTTGCCTGTCCGACAGTATGTTGTTAATTAGCATTCAGCGTGTGTAGCACATTGGCAATGTACAATACAGGTAATCTCCTGCACTTCGAGCACAAAGCAGTTGTTAATGATATACACAGTGGATCTTAAGTCCTTAAAAGCTCTGGTCAGTACAAAATGAATTGTTGCAGCTTTTTAGCAGGCCAAGTAATTCTTTTTAACATGGCACTCATTTTTCTGTTAATTTTTTAAAATTTGTTTTCTCTCTGTTGTTGCTCTTAGAAGTTAGACAATTGCACTTTGTTCAACACACTTAAAATTCTTTCCAGATTTTCAGTGTTAGCTAATTCCCCCTACTATGCAGACAGATAAGTTAACCATATTTTTCCTGCTTTACTTCCTTGTTCTAACCACCTTCTCCCTTCTGCTGCTTTCTGTCTTGGGTCATCGGTGGGGATGGAACCCAGGGTCTCTGGAACAATGACCTTTTACTATTTGACTTAAAGGACCAGATAGATCTGGTAACTTGTAGGCATTGGCAGACTTAGACTGTTTGTGGCCTAGCAAGTAGAGAGAGATAAAGAGCCACTCTCTTACATGGTTAAATGGTCATAAATATAATTCATAACCATGACCATAATTTTGTGCTCCCTCTGCTAGCAGGATGAGTTGCTCTGCAGAAGCAAAATATTGCAGTGTCATATAACAAAGGCAAATGAAGGCTATACTTAATCAGTTTAAAATAATGTAAAAGTTGCACAAATCTTAGACTATTTGATGCTTTAATCCATGGTGCCATGAGAAACTAGAAAGCAGAGAAAATTTTCCGTGTTTGACAGGAGTGTGTGTTTACTTAATTTTCTCTTTCTTGCTTATTCAGTCAGTTTATTTCTCACTGAAAAGGCCTTTAGAAGTACAAATATTGGAGAGCATGAAAACCTTTTCAAACTGTGTTTCTTAAATTTCTTAAAAACAATTTTTGAAAAAAAATTGAGAATATTTTAGAGCTCCTTAATTTATCATAAATTGAACTGTTTTTTAAATTAACCAATTTAAGAAGTAAATCTTGCACTTTCTTCAACACACTTGAAATTCCTTCCAGATTTTCAGCGTTAGCTAACTACCCCAACTATGCAGTTTCCCTTAGTTTCTCTCATCTTCCTTTACCTCTAGTCTTAGGGCTTGTCTTCACTACTGGCTGGAGTGACAGGGCTGGGATTGATTCAGTGAGGGTCAATTTATCAAGTCTAGTATAGACACGATAAATCAATTGCCAATTGCTCTCCTGTTGACTCTGGTATTCCACCTCAATGAGAAGCACAAGGGAGAGAGTTTCTTGTTCACGTACCACAGGAAAGACACGCAATAAGTAGAGCTAAGTACGTCGATGTCACATCGCTGAAGTTGTGTAACTTGGATCGCTCTCCCCCATAGTGTAGACCTACCATCAGACTCTTCCAGTACACGTTACCTCAGAGCCTACATTCTATTGTTTGTTTTGAAAGTGCCCATACAGTATGCTCATGCAGGCTACTGGTTACCTACATTCACTAAAATTGTGAAATTGCTAGCCTCCTGCTATATGGTGATAGAGGTTACAGTATTTTTACTAAAATAAATGTTTGCACATTGTTCTAATACAATGTTTAATTAACATTGCACTTCCTGGTTGTCTGTTTCTAGGAATACATTCTGTGCTTGTTGCTCTAATGGCAGGGAAGGCAGAAGTGAGGTATAACCCTGCTATCATACAGCCAGCAGTCATCGCAGATCTAATCCGTGAAATGGGATTTGGAGCTTCTGTCATGGAAAACTATGATGGAGATGGAATTTTAGAACTTGTTGTAAGTAGATTATTTTAATAAATAACCATATCAATCATTTATAACTGTTTAATATGCATGTGTAATGTTTATATTTCCTAGAAAACTTTCCATACAGAGGATTGTGTGGTTTAAAGAAAATAGGTACAGGTTGAAACTCTCTTACCCAGGATTCTCTGGTCTGGCAACATCCATGTTCCGGTAGAGAGTCCTGGTTGAGGGCCAGTGTCAAGGATCCCTGTAGGGCTGGCAGAGCTGTGGGCTGCCCACAGTGAGCCTGCCATCAGCGCGTTGCAGCAGGTCTTCCCAGTTGTGTTGGGAGACATGCGTGTGTCTGCCTAGCAGGGCTGGGAGTTAAAGTAGCTTGGTGGGGCAGGGATTTGCACCACACAGCTGCCTGGTGGGTCCCAGAGCCCCAGTGCGGCGCACACAGCTGCCTAGGGGGACCCACAGCCACAGCGCAGCATATGCAGCTGCTCAGCAGGACCCAGATGCACAGCGCAGCATGTGTGGCTGCCCAGAGGGACCCAGATGCACAGCGCGGCACGCATGGCTGCCTTGAAGGTCCCAGAGTCAGGGCAGTGGGGTCAGCAGGAGGTGAGGAGTTGGCCAGGAGGCCAGCGGGCTGGGGAAGGGGGGCGGAAGCAGGTGGTCCAGAAATGATCTCCCCTGGTCTGGCAAAATCCCTCATCCAGGACCGGTCAGGTCCTGAGGGTGCCAGACCAGGGAGGTCCAATCTGTATTTGTAAAAGTGTAACTACATTTGGCTGCTATTGTTGGATAAAATTGGTATTTAAAAGGACATTGTAAGCTTTTTATTGATAGATTACAAGATAAAATCAAGATTCTGATAAAGCACGTGTACATAATATAGAGTTTAAAAAATACGTTTAAAATGGTAAGAGTACTTATAGTTCTTTGACGTTTATAAGGGATTTACAGGGAGATCTAAGAATAGCAACACCAAATATGGTTTTGAATAGGTTTCTCTGTTTTAATGGCACTTGAATGTCTCACAACTCTTAATTCTAACAATAGTCCTGTGATATACAGAAGTAAAGTTACCCCTGGTTGAAATGCTTGCCCAAAGTTACACAGGAAGAACCAGGGAACTGAGCCCATGGCTCTTGAATCCCAATCTAGAATTTCAACCAGTGGACCAGCCTTCTTTTCCTGTTGCCTCTTCCCTATGTTGCATACTCCTGCAGAATATGTCATCTGCACTGTCAATTCCAGCTTTGTTACTTGTAAACGTTTTCTTCCAGAGCTTAAGGACAAAGCATGCATGTGAGCACCTCTAGAGCAACACTTGAGAATGATGTCGTCATGCTAAGTCTGAGACAAAAAGTGTGACTGTCCATCAACAAAATAGCTGAACTTAAAAAACAACAAATGGTCTGGTAGCACTTTATAGACTAACAAAACACGTAGTTACTTTTCACCTGGTGTACAGTCCAATGATACATAAAAATAACCTTGGTCTACACTAGGAACTGAATAGAAAGGGGGGGGGAAAGCTGTTTTTGCCTCTAGGCTTTAATCTTTGTTCCGGTTATCTTAAAGATTGATTTTTACCAATACTATGTAGACAATTTTTAGATGAAAATGTGACTTCCAAATAGAATATCTTTGTCAGTGGAAGCCATGCATGGGTGGATGAGAAACAAATCCAGTAATGCATGTCAAATAGAAACAACCTCCCAAACATATGGCAAATGTACCTTTTTCCATTGTATTCAACCCATGCCTTTTATTGAAAGTTTGGAATATTAGCAAGGACACACAAACAGAAATTCTGACCTGTTTACAGTCTCTTCAGTCTTCTTAGAAATTGTACATTGACCCTAAATAGAAAACATGCATTCAGAATCCTTCAGCTGTCTGTCAAGATATGCAATTTATATGATTTCACTAGAGATTTTGTTATGGCAACTAATTTGATACAAAGTTGCTCATATACTATGGTGATGAGCAGCCGTGGAAAACCTAAAGATAAATATTACAAACTATATGTGGATATGCTATAACCTACACATTATTCAAAAGTTTCAGGGGGTAGCCGAGTTAGTCTGTATGTACAGGATAAACTTAAAAAAGAACAAATGGTCTAGTAGCACTTTATAGACTAACAAAACATGTAGATGGTATCATGAGCTTTCGTCATCTGAAGAAGTGGGCTGTGTCCATGAAAGTTCATGGTACCATCTACATGTTTTGTTAGTCTATAAAGTGCTACCAGACCATTTGTTGTTTTTTAACATTATTCAAAGTTCAAACCACAGTACCACCTGCTGGTCAGACAGCTGTATATTTCAAAAGGTGATTTTGGTTTTTGATAAATGGATACTATAGCTCAGATAACAAAAGGACAGTTTTTGGTTTCCTAATTCTTCTCAGATTCTCTGTTTGTAATAGATGAAAAAGTATTCACTAATTTTTTTAAAATCAGTCTTTGGTTTTGATAACAGGCAAGAATTTGTGTTTCACAGGTGAGAGGAATGACGTGTGCCTCATGTGTACATAAAATAGAATCTACCCTTATGAAGACTAAAGGTGTATTATACAGCTCAGTGGCTCTTGCAACCAACAAAGCACACATTAAATATGACCCTGAGATTGTTGGTCCTCGAGATATTATACGAACATTGGAGGTAAGTGCTTGTATGGTATTAAACTGTTTCACTAGGCTGCTGAAAATCTTATAGAATATCCAGTATGCTTCCCAGAGTTCTAAAGTTTGGAATACAGGAACTTTTGGTCTGTAATGGTTATGGAACAGAAATTTATCAAGGCCAAAATCCTGTCCCCTTTGTTTTCCACCCATCCTTCCCACCATCACTGCAGAGAAGTCCACATACAGGTGTTCTTACAGTAGGGAAAACTCCTTATGTCAGTAAAGCAGTAGTCCTTGGTGACTTTGTCTGTACCTTGCAAGGAAAGGATAGAAGAGCATTTTAGAACAAGTTGAAACTGAAATCTGACAGCTATTTCTGAGGTACCTTTTGACATGGAAAGTGAAATAATTACTTTGTAAATGTGCGAATAGAGCAAGCTAAATGCATGGCCTGCTCCATCAGATAACCTACTAATATCTGTATGCAACGTAAGAGTTCTTTAAAAAAATTCTACATTGCCCACATCTGTATGTTCCAGTTGTCTTTCCGTGGGTGTGTGGGGGGAATTTCATTTTCTAGATTACAGGGAATGGCTTTTGTGTACTGTAGAGGAGTTAACCTATTCATGGTATAACTTGTAGAAATATAGTATCACAGATGGATTACTTTCCTGGACAAGGTACAGTTAAAGGTGTTTCTCTGTGTGCAGTATTGATGACTTCCTGCAAATCAAGGTGAAAAGGCATCTCTCTTGTGGTGTTAATCCTCTCTAGGGGTATGTGTACACATCAAAGTTAATTCGAAATAACAGCGTCTACACAGCCAAACCGCTATTTCGAAATAAATTCGAAGTAGTGGAGCACTTATTTCGAATTTGGTAAACCTCATTCTACGAGGAATAATGCCAAATTTGAAATAGCTAATTTGAAATAAGTGCTGTGTAGACACTTATTTCGAAATAGGGGGCCTCCAGCCTTCCCAGGGTGCCCTGGTGGCCACTCCAGCCTCAAACAAGAACACTCCTCTCCCTCCCATCCCTCCCCGGAGCCCTTAAAGGGGTTGACTCTGGCCACAGTGCCTATGCCAGCTCCAAGCCTGCTGGCCCAGAGCCAGCAGTCACTGCTCCTGACCCAGTGGCCCCAAAACATGAGCCAGCAAGCCACTGGCAGCCAGCCCTCCGCCGTTCGTCAGGAGCAGTCTGCCAGCTCCCCAGGAGCTTGCCAGGGCCTGGAGAAGGCAGGCGCCTTCCTGGTCCAGGGTGGAGATCAGGTTGGACCTTACTTAGGTTGGGGGGGATGCCCCCAACGTCCATGATCTCCACACTAGTTGGAGGAACACGGCCATCTATGGCAGGATAGCTGCCAGCCTGGCCACCAAAGGCTACATGCGAACCCAGGAGCAGGTTCGCATGAAAATCAAGTTGGTCTGGCAAGACCCCCAACCCTGAGCTTCCCCTCCCCCTTCTTCTCCTTGCTTCCCCCTTCCACCTCCCTCCTCCCAGGTTTCCCCCTCCCCTCTCCCACCCTCTTTCCTCTCCTCTCCCACCTCCTTTCTCCAGTCTCACCAGTTTCATTCCTCCCCCCTCCCCACCCCAGTTTTGTTAAATAAAGAGTTTGTGTTCATGAAAATACATGTATTTTATTTGACATCAGGAAGGGGGGTTGGGAGGTTAAGTGGAACAATGTGTGGGAGGAATGAAGCACAAGCCCCCAGTGGGGCAGACCAGGGAGGCTCTTCGTGCTCCTCGGGGTAGAAGCTCTTCCGCAGGGCCTCCGGGATACTGACAGCCCCCCGATGGACCTCCTGGATGGCAGCCTGCAGAAAGTGCAGCCAGGCTCACATCAGCGCATTCACGAGAAGCACCAGAGTGCCCAAGGGCAGCTCCGGTTCCATGTTGCAGAGTGCTGTGGTGTCCCGAGTGAGGGCAACCAGAGCGCTCAGAGACACAAATGCTTTGCTGTCCCTCATTGAGGTAGGCAAGCAAGCAGGGAAAGCTGAGAACCGGCTGCCCGGGGTGGGGGTCCCTTTAAGCACAAGCCTCAGGCAGCAGCCACACAAATAAACTCCTGACCTGATGCCCTGCTGGACCTGGTTCTGGCCGGCCTTCAATGCAATTCAGTGTCCACTCAGTGTGGACGCGCTATTTCGAATTAACTATTTCGAAATAACACTGTAGTGTAGACATACCCTGGGATAAAATCAAATCCTTGCTACATTTCTTTCTAGGATTTAGGTTATGAGACTTCTTTAGTCAAGAAAGACAGATCTGCTAGCCATCTAGACCACAAACAGGAAATAAGACAGTAAGTATTACTGAACCTGTTTTAAATTCTGTGTAAATGTTCATCTGATTTTTTTTAAAAGCTTGAGGCTATTTGTGAACAATAGTGAAGTTTTCACAAGTTACATTGTTGGTCTCTGCAGACATTGTAGCTAGAATACTATCTGTGTCATGATTGTCACCTGTTACTTGCAAAACAAGTTAGATTTTCATTATTTCCCCCCCTATCTAAGGTGGAAACGATCCTTTCTTGTGAGCGTCTTTTTCTGTATTCCTGTAATGTTGCTGATGATTTACATGATGGTTATGGATAGTCACCTCTCAGATGTTCACAAGCATCACAACATGAGCAAGGAGGAAATGGAGGCCTATCACTCTTCTATGTTTTTGGAGCGTCAGATCCTGCCAGGATTGTCTGTAATGAATTTGCTATCTTTTTTATTGTGTGTTCCTGTACAGGTAAGTGTAAACAGTGACTTTCAGTGTGCTGACTTAGAAATTCACAAATAGAAATTGTCTTTTTATAATGAACATTGATTCAAAATGCTTATTGAAATCAATGAGTGCGTTTGACTTCAATGGGAGTAGAACTGGATTCATCATCTTCTCTATTTTATCATTGTAATTATTAGTCTTTTTTTATTTGAGCTCCCTTTATTTGCAGTATACAATTGAATGTTTGTGCTTCATATCAATTGAAATATTAATGTTTTAATTTTTTTAACAGGAATTTTTTTAAAAAGGTGTGCAGAAAAGCCTTTCACTTTGGGTGCGCCTACTTTGCAGGGCTTAATTCGAAATAAGCTACGCAAATTGAGCTACGTCAATTGCATAGCTTATTTCAAAATAGCTCATTTTGAAATAGGGAGCGTCTACACAGCACTTATTTTGAAATAGAGCACTCTTCCTCCTACTTCCCTTAGTCCTCATACAATGAGAGTTACTGGAGTCGGAGTAAGAAGTCCTCAGCTTGACAGTATTTTGACACTATTTCAAAATAACTACCTGCTGGGTTGATGCGGACTAAGTTATTTTGGAATATTGATAGTTATTTCAAAGTAGTGTTGCAGTGTAGATGTACCCTTTCATTTAAGTACATTTAGAGCAGTAATTTTTGCATTTGTATTTTTGAGTAAAATACAGTTGCCATGGTTGTTCTTACAGTTATTTGGAGGCTGGTACTTCTACATTCAAGCATACAAGGCACTGAAGCATAAAACTGCTAACATGGATGTGCTGATCGTTTTGGCAACTACCATTGCATTTGTGTACTCCTTCATTATTCTTCTAGTTGCAATGGGTGAAAAAGCAAAAGTGAATCCTGTGACCTTCTTCGACACACCACCTATGCTATTTGTGTTCATTGCATTGGGTCGGTGGTTAGAGCATATAGCAAAGGTAATATAAAATAAAAGTACTTGCTCATGTTTTGCAAGAAATAAAATACTATAAAACGTTCCAGAGAGGTTGCACTAGCAAATATGATTGATTAATTTGTTAGTGAGATACAGAAGAAATACTTACCAAGCAAAATCACAGCTAGAAAGAAGAAAGACTGAACTTTGTATTTTCTAAATTTTATTTGGAGTAAAGTGTCACATCTACAAATTGCAGGAAACTGTATGGGTGTGGCTGTAGGATTTGTGCATGTGTTAAAATGAAATCACATGGAAAAGTGTGATCCTGATTGCTTATCATTTGTTCATATTACAAAATGATTTTAAGCTATTTTGAAAATTACTATTAAAATGTCAAATTTATTAATTCTAGTCAGTTTACATGAAGGAATTGTTTTTAAAGGGTGAATTGTATTGAATGTATTTGTTTTGCCTGTGATTGATTTTTTTTTTGTTGATAGCATGATCAAAGGGAAATGTGTGAATTCATATTCTAGGGTAAAACATCGGAAGCCCTTGCAAGACTAATTTCACTACAAGCTACAGAAGCAACTGTTGTTAACCTAGGCCCAGACAACGTTCTTTTGAGGTATTTTACTTTGTCCTTCCTTTCTTTTGTTTGTTTTTGAACTAACACTTTTTCCTTGATGAAGATGTGCACAACCAGTAACTTCTTCACCTTACAAGAATTTGCCAGATGTAACGTTATAATGTAATAAAATTGATACCATTCCGTTTTGCCATAGTGTAGTCTTGCTAATTTTCACTTTGAAATTGAACCGATTTTCAGAATTAGCAAGTACTCAAGAACAAATAATAAAACAAGGATAAACCATCACAAAAAGCCCTTTGTCAGTTAGCAGTGTATGAATTGCTGGCAATTGCTTTTTTGACTTGATAAAATTGCTAACCATGTTTTATTTAATATACTATACACCCTTCTCAGTGAAGAGCAGGTTGATGTTGAACTGGTTCAACGGGGTGACATTGTCAAAGTAATTCCAGGAGGCAAATTCCCAGTGGATGGCCGTGTTATTGAAGGACAGTCTATGGTAGATGAATCTCTCATCACAGGTAAGCTGTTTGCTTTTTTAAAATTTTTAAAATATTTCTTTGTATCAAATACTTAATGAACAAGGGAAATTGACATTCACTTATTTGTTTGCATGTTTTCTAATTGTATATTAGGACTAGTTAGCAGTAGGAAAAATAATACTGTCAAAATCAGAATTTGCCACCCTAATATCTGCTGTTGGCCTTTATGTAGGTGAAGCAATGCCTGTGATTAAAAAACCTGGCAGTACAGTTATTGCAGGTTCTATTAATCAGAATGGGTCACTACTGATCTCTGCAACCCACGTTGGAGCTGATACAACTCTCTCTCAGATTGTCAAACTTGTGGAGGAGGCACAAACCTCAAAGGTACTTTCACTGAATAGTGACATTGATTTAAACTGTTTCTGCCTCTTCATTTAAGCCTCTGTTCAGCAAATCACATAAGGCTTTTAGACCTCAGCATAAGTCTTAAAATCAAGACATCAAGCAGACTCAAGATATCAATGGAAAAACTTTTAACTCAAGACCTTCAAAGTTCTGAGTCTCTTAATTCTCCAAAGTCATGTCAAAATTATTGAGAGACTGTCTAGGTTTTATTAGAAGTGTATGTTGAATATGCTAAAATATATGAACTCTGTTTCTGCTAGTGCTTTAAAGAATGGAAGAGTGTATCACGTGATCAGAATTGATATTTATGCATTTTTCTCCCGTGTAGGCTCCAATCCAGCAATTTGCAGACAAGCTCAGTGGCTATTTTGTTCCTTTTATTGTGGCTGTCTCAGTGGTTACCCTTTTTGCCTGGATAATAATTGGATTTGTCAATTTTGAAATTGTGGAAACATATTTTCAGGTAAGCAACTTCTTTTAATCATTTTCTTAAAAGTTTTTAAATAAGTGTAAAAGGAATCTGCTTGACTGCAACAGTTCCATCCTAGAATATCTTCTCTGTCACTTGTCCAGAGAGTTGTTCAGATGCTGCAATGCTTTTCTGTAGTTTTGCTTATGAAAGGAAAACTTCAAAGTCATATAACACATCACAGCTAAATAAATCTTTACAAAATATTTATAACTACTTAGAAAGCAGTTACTAGGAATCCTTGGCACTGTTAATATCCATTCAGCTACGGGGATATTGTTTTGAGTATAGGCTGCTATCTTACTCATACTGCTTTGCAGTGTCTGATACAGATTAGGACTGTGGGCTTCACTATGAAAAAGATTCCTATATAGGAACTTTATTTTGAAAAAGTATAGAATTTACAAACTTGAAAGAGTTTAAATATTGAATTGGTTTACATAATTATTAAACTAATTATTAACTGTTTAAAATCAAACAGTAACTTGACATTACAAAAACCTTGAATCGTCCAATTTCCTTTCCTTTGGGAAAGATGATCTCTTCAATCTAAGTTACAGTTCTGCATCAGGATCTGCTGGCACAGATCCATGAAAAATTCAACTTTAAGGCAATAGACTTTACACTAGGGGTCAGGAACCTTTTTTGTATCACAGGCCACTGACCCAAAGAAAAACATCTAATGGCAGGCCACACACGTTCAGGCTTGGCGTTTCCCCCCAGGGGGGCAAGCTGGCACTCACAGCAGTTCCTGCTGTGTGTGGGGGGGGGGGGCGGTGTGTACTGAGACTCAGTGCTTCGCCTATGCGGCTGGAGCTGTGAGCACTGGCTCACTCTGCCACAGTGAGAAGCCCCAAGCCTCCATAGCCCTGCTCTCACCAGCAGGTGAGTTGAACTTGTGTGGCCCATGGGCCAGATTAAATCAAGCAATGGGATGGATCTGGCCAATTGAGCTGTGGGTTCCCCACCCCTGCTTTACACACGGGTGAATCTCAGTATAAGACTAGGGCCCTAATTTGCATAGACAGTTAAGATGATATTTTCTTGCTTGATTACTTTTTCTGACACAAGATACAGGTGAAGATTCCAATGGAGACTATTTATATGGTATTAATCATCATAGTATCCTTTACAATTACCATATGTCGTGATCGGGCCTGCTGACAGGAGCGGGGGCAATTGCATCAGGGCCGGGTGATGCAAAAGAGACTAGTGGCAGCCAGAGCCCCAAGCCCTTTTAAATCACTTCCAGAGCACCATGCGATGCGCTCTGGGCAGCACTGAGGGCTGCCTGGTGGAGGTGCAGCATTCTCCTGGCAGTGCAAAGGGCTGCCTAGCTACAGCCCTTTCCCTTCTGCCTAACCCCCCTCTCTTCTAGGGTGCGGAGCAGGGTGCCTCCCTTTTTCTCAGGGTCCCAGCGAGACTGTCAGCCCTGCTGGTAATGATTAGAGCAGGGCGGGGAACCATTTTTAGGTCGGGGGCTGCTGACCCACAGAAAAATCAGTTGGGGGTTGCATAAAGAGACAACAAAGTGAGAAGCTCCTGACTGAGAAGGAGAAAGACACTCCTCATATTCCCCTTGCACGCCAGAGCCTGGGGGGCCAGGCTAGTAGATTTTGTTTGCTCCAGCTCTGTAAGTGGCTGGCACGGGGGCTGGAGCACTAGCGTGGGCTCCCCAATGCAGGGGGATCCCTGAGCCTTGGGGGCTGGATCTAGGCAAGCTGGGGGCCGCATCTGGCCCTGGACCTGAGGTTTCCTACCTCTGGATTAGGGTATTCTTTATTATGGTTCAGTTTAAAGGAGTCTCATGGCTTACATTCTTTAGTTTGAGAAAATAAATGAAATGAGGCAAGGGTTTTATGAGTAAAATATAGCATGTGATAGGTCTGTGCACTGTAGTACAGAATAAGGTTGTGTGGACAATCAGACCTCTGATACTTCTTAACTTTTGAGCGTTTTACTTTGCAACTTTAGCATTCTTTAATATAATTTTTTGTATGTAATTAAATATGCCTTTATGACTAAGAAAATGTATAGTTGAATACATAGTTTACGATATCTTACTCTATTACTAAAACATGTTTCTCTGTCCACAGGGTTACAATAAGAGTATTTCCAAAACTGAAGTGATAATCCGCTTTGCTTTCCAAGCTGCCATCACAGTTTTGTGCATTGCCTGTCCTTGCTCATTGGGATTAGCAACCCCAACAGCTGTTATGGTGGGCACTGGGGTAGGAGCCCAGAATGGCATCTTGATCAAAGGTGGAGAGCCACTAGAGATGGCTCATAAGGTAAACAATGCAATTTATTTTTTCAAGGCTTTAGATTATAGTAGGACTCTGCATGCCAGTATTTTGCATTTGTTTCCAAACACAGAAGTTAAAATCCCAATTGTCTGTAGGTGTCCAGGTACTAACTTTGGATATCTGAATTATTCTGCAGTTGAAACCTTCATGCAACAATGCAACTTTCTGTTTTGCTGCAGGTAAAGGTGGTGGTATTTGATAAAACAGGAACCATTACCCATGGAACTCCAGTAGTGATGCAAGTGAAGATTCTAGTGGAGGGTAACCAGATGCCACGTAATAAGATTTTGGCAATAGTGGGGACTGCTGAAAGTAACAGTGAGCATCCTCTGGGAACAGCAATAACAAAATACTGCAAGAAGGTATTGTACCAAGACTCTTTTAGATGGGCAAAATATTTTGTAATGAGAGATATCTTCTGCTGTAGAGCTTTGTCTCAGCATTGCCTCAGTGTGACTGAATAACCTTGACGAGAAAGCAGGTAGCTTATTGAAGTGGTCTTTACTTGGAGAATTCTGGAATTTGAAAATGATGAAAGCATGTGAATGATTTGATACTGTCTACACTAGAGCCCAGAACTTAACACTTGTGTTTTGATAATTGCATTTTATCTGCTTATGTTCTAAGCTTGGCGTGTGGTGTAATTCACTGGCGGCACACTTATAAATGCAGCCGGATTCTGTATTTCTGAGAAAATGTTTGATTTTTTTCTCTTAGGAACTAGAGTCAGAAACCCTTGGAACCTGTACAGATTTCCAGGTAGTCGCAGGCTGTGGCATTAGCTGTAAAGTCACCAATATTGAAGCACTGTTGTACAAGAGAAATGAGATGATTGAAGAAAATAATATTAAGAATATGACACTCATAAAAGTTGATGAGAACATTGAGGAGTCAATGCAGCCTGCCTTGATTATTGATGCCCAGTTGCCAAGTAAGTTGACACAGGCGTGTAAAATAAAATTTGTGCCAAGAATGATGATCTGGTGATTTTTGTTGAGGAGGCTGGTGGGAAGAGGCTGCAATGGGTCACTAACCTTTCCCCTCTGGAGAACTGGATCTGCATCCTCTTAAAGGCACAGAGGAGTTGCTCTTTACTTAATTAAATAGCTATGTATTTTATTCATCTGTGGAATGGAGTCCTTGATGGGTACATATCTTTAAGGGATGTGGGCTAAAAGGAGCTCTTTTAGGGTACGTCTACACTGCATGTTTATTTTGGAATAAGCTATTCTGGAAGATATATTCTGAAATAGCTTATTTCGAAATAGTGTGTCCCCACTACAGGGAAGCCTCAAAATTAGTTGAAGGCAGGCTCCCCTAACGTGGACACACTATCTCAATTTAGAGCCCCAGAAATCACTGGGAAGAAATTACTTAGAATGGCCCTGGTGAGGAGCTATTTTGAAATAGCAGCAGTGGAGCATCCACACTGCAGCTATTTCGAAATAACTATTTCAGAAGAAGAATGAGGTTTACAGAAGTTGGAATAAGCTATTCGTTATTTCGATATTATTTCAAAATAACAGAATTGCTGTGTAGAGGCTCACATTGTTATTTCAGAATAATATTAGTTATTCTGAAATAACGGTGCAGTCTAGACGCACCCTTCAGTTTGATCACAGAGATTTTAAACTTCTGTGCTAAAGATAATTCATGTCATAGCTTGGAATAGAACACAGGAGTCCGCTCCCAGTGCCCTTCTGTGTTCTCATTAAAACTGTGCTCCTTCCAAGATGTTCACTACCTGAAATCTTCATGAAACTTACACTGTTGACCAGTCTTTGCTTGAAAGAGACTTAACATCATGACTTTCATATGTATTAGAGCGAAGAGATAGGAAATTTATGTAGTGTTGCTCCATATTACAACTGTAGGCCTTTTGGGAAAAGAAAGGTCTTTGGGGCGGGTAAAAAGAAAACCGTTCCTAAGCATTGTTTAGATTTTGGGTAATGATGCCACTAGTCTGTCTGAGCACTCTGGCCATGTCTACACTAGGAAACTATTTCAAAATTACTACATTTGACTTAACTCCTGATTCAACAAATTTGACCTAGCGTGTCCTCATTACTAGGAAGCCTCGAAATTACTCTGAGGCAGGCTCTGTTAATGTGGACACGCTACCTCGGACTTAGAGCCCCAGGAAACACTGGGGAGTAATTATTTTGAAATAGCAACACTGGAGTGTGCACACTACTGTTCAAAATAGCTATTTCAGAATTCACATTACTGCTGATGAAAAGCACGAGTACAGATTTTGAATTCCTTAGCGCGTTATTGTGAAATAACGTGCTTGGTAGTGTGGACACTCCTCTTATAAATTCAACCTTGGGGTTGGGAGTGTTGTTTCTAAATTAAGTTCTAGTGTAGAGCAGAGCCCAGTGAACTCTTGTCTGGATCAACTTAAATGTATCCACATGATAATAGGATTGCATTTTCTTCCTTCAGCTACCTTGAATTATCAGAAGTACTCTGTTCTCATTGGAAACCGGGAATGGATGACTAGAAATGGCCTTCTTCTTAAAAGCGATATTGATAATGCCATGATTGAACATGAACACAGAGGCTGCACTGCAGTCCTTGTAGCTGTTGATGGTAAGATTGTTGTCCCTTTTCTGTGTTCTTGGGTTTAACATGTGAGCATTTAAATAGAACGTGATGAGGGAAATAATTGACCCTGAAACAATAATTTGGATTATTAATAATAAATACCTTGCTTTTTATAGAGTCATGTGACCATAAATGAGTATCTAGCTTTAAAGTTTTCGTAACGTTTTGAAAGGCAGAGTTTCATTCTGCCATTGCGGAGCGATTAAATGATTTCTTTGCTTCAGTCTTCACGGCTGAGGATGTTACAGAGGTTCCTAAATCTGAGCCAGCCTTTTTAGGTGACAAATCTGAGGAACTCACTCAGATTGAAGTGACATTAGAGGAGGTTATGGAATTAATTGATAAGCTGAATAGTAACAAGTCTCCGGGACCAGACGGCATTCACCCAAGGGTTCTGAAAGAACTCAAATGTGAAATTGCGGAGTTATTAACAGTGGTTTGTAACCTATCCTTTAAATCCACTTTGGTACCAAATGACTGGAAGATGGCCAATATAACACCAATATTTAAAAAAGGCTCTAGAGGAGATCCTGGCAATTATAGACCGATAAGTTTAACATCAGTACCAGGCAAATTAGTAGAAACACTAGTAAAGAGTAAAATTGCAAGGCACATAGAAGAGCACGAATTGTTGGGCAAAAGTCAGCATGGTTTCTGCAGAGGGAAGTCGTGTCTAACTAATCTGTTAGAATTCTTTGAAGGGGTTAATGAACATGCGGACAAGGGGCACCCAGTGGATATAATATACCTAGATTTCCAGAAAGCCTTTGACACGGTCCCACACCAAAGGCTTTTACGTAAATTAGGTGGTCATGGGATAGGAGGAAAGGTCCTTTCATGGATCAAGAATTGGTTAAAAGACAGAAAACAAAGGGTGGGAATAAATGGTAAATTTTCACAATGGAGGAGGGTAACTAGTGGTGTTCCCCAGGGGTCAGTACTGGGACCAATCCTGTTCAACTTGTTCATCAATGATCTAGAAAATGAGGTAAGCAGTGAGGTGGCCAAGTTTGCAGATGACACAAAGTTGTTCAGGACAGTCAAAAGCAAAAGGGATTGTGAAGAACTACAAAAAGATCTCAGCAAACTGAGTGATTGGGCAGCAAAATGGCAAATGAAATTTAATGTGGGTAAGTGTAAGGTAATGCATGTTGGAAAAAATAACCCAAATTACACGTACTACATGATGGGGTCAAATTTAGCTACGACAGATCAGGAAAGGGATCTTGGAGTTATAGTGGATAGTTCTATGAAGACATCCACGCAGTGTGCAGCGGCAGTTAGTAAGGCAAATAGGATGTTAGGAATTATTAAAAAAGGGATAGATAATAAGACAAAAGATATCATACTTCCCCTATATAAAACTATGGTACGCCCACATCTCGAGTACTGCGTGCAGATGTGGTCTCCTCACCTCAAAAAAGATATATTGGCATTAGAAAAGGTTCAGAAAAGGGCGACTAAGATGATTAGGGGCTTGGAAAGGGTCCCATATGGGGAGAGGCTAGAGAGACTGGGACTTTTCAGTTTGGAAAAAAGGCGATTGAGGGGCGATATGATAGAGGTATATAAAATCATGAATGGTGTGGAGAAAGTGATTATAGAAAAATTATTTACCTTTTCCCATAATACAAGAACTAGGGGACACCAAATGAAATTGATGGGTAGTAGGTTCAAAACTAATAAAAGGAAATTTTTCTTCACACAGCGCACAGTCAACCTGTGGAACTCCTTGCCCGAGGAGGCTGTGAAGGCCAGGACTCTATTAGGGTTTAAAAAAGAGCTTGATAAATTTTTGCAGGTTAGGTCCATAAATGGCTATTAGCCGGGGATAAAGTATGGTGCCCTAGCCTTCATAACAAGGGCAGGAGATGGATGGCAGGAGATAAATCACTTGATCATTGTCTTCTGTTCTCCTTCTCTGGGGCACCTGGCATTGGCCACCGTCGGCAGATGGGATGCTGGGCTCGATGGACCTTTGGTCTGACCCAGTATGGCCATTCTTATGTTCTTATTCAGCTCTCCTCCCCTGCACAAACGTTTGGGCACGCCATAAGGACTTTTAAGCGTTAGGAAACTAATAAGAAGAGGGGAATACTTTGAGCTCTGAGAGGGTCGTCTAGAACCCACTGCCTGCTATGGTTGGGGAAAAGAACTTTAATAGGAACACATTCATTTTTGTGCTGTCTGTATTAGGAGTGCTGTGTGGCTTGATAGTTATTGCTGATACAGTGAAACCAGAGGCTGAATTGGCAGTCCACATTTTGAAGACTATGGGTTTAGAAGTTGTTCTGATGACTGGCGACAACAGTAAAACAGCAAGACATATTGCCTCTCAGGTAAGTTGCTGAATATCTAACTCACATTCTTTTCATGATATTTTCCCTACTCTCCGAATGAACCCGGCCGTGCTCTACTCAGGGGGAAGGAATATCTCCTCTCATGTTTTAGTGTCCCCCTGGCTGATGCATAGCAAAATTGGTTGAAGGTGAAAAGTGCCAACAATGTAAAAAAATTAAGAGGTTAGTAATTAATACAGAAACACTTATAGTTTATTTTTTGTAAGCAGTTACAACTGCAGTGTATTGCACCTCTTCCATGAAATTTGGGCCAGGACTTTTAGCTTGATGTCCCTTTTAACCTTGATAATGCATAATAAAATCAGTTAATTGCTTGAGGAATCATTCAGTAGTAATCTAAGTATTTCTACTTTAATAGCTGGCATGAAAATGTATTGATCACTGGAGAAAGATTACTCTTGAAGATCCAAGTTGCAAGATTGTTTTGTTCTTTCTCTTACATTAGGTTGGCATCACCAAAGTATTTGCTGAGGTTCTTCCCTCGCACAAGGTAGCCAAAGTGAAGCAGTTACAGGAGGATGGCAAGCGGGTAGCAATGGTGGGAGACGGTATCAATGATTCCCCTGCTCTTGCCATGGCTAATGTTGGAATTGCAATTGGTACAGGCACTGATGTAGCCATTGAGGCAGCAGATGTCGTCTTAATTAGGGTAAGTAATAGAACTAAGCTTGTTTCTAAAAGAACAGGGTAGGGTGTGCCAGAGGCAGTGAAGTGAAGGACATTATTTGGGACCTGAGCTTAGTCCCTCACTCTGACACTGGCCCGATGGGGACAATTGCAGAGATAATTTGCTCCATCCCCATAGGCCAATGAAATTGAAGTAGGGGGGAAATGATCTTTCTCTGGCTCCAGAGGGTGTGATGTTCATTGGCTCTTGAAAGAAGCTACAGCCAGCTTTCTGTTGCTGGATGTTTCTTGGCAACAGTGCCAAGTGTAAGCATGGGTAAAGGAGAAGGAATGAGGGTGCCCTTTGGGAAAGGAATTGAACATTGAAAATTAAACTTTATTTTGCTAGGATCACATCTTCCTGTATGCCAAAGAATTTTCACAGACTGGTTATAAATGACTGAATAACAGAGTTTGATAGGAACCCTGGCAAATGATTGTAGCAACACCAGCAGATGTTGTTGTAAAAATATTTGTTTTACATCAATGCCCAGGGACTCAAAACGCTTATTGTGCTTGGCACTGTACAAGTATAAGAGAGGAAGGACTGACAAGCTAAAACACCTAGTAGAGAGACACTTACTTGTTTTAGAAACGTCCACTTCACAGTATTCAGCATTGAACACAGTAATGTGATAATATTTAATTTGTGCAATTAGTTTTCTTTGACTTTTCCTACAAACATTTTAATTTGCAGAACGATTTGTTAGATGTGGTGGCAAGTATAGATTTATCCAGGAAGACCGTCAGAACAATCCGGTTCAATTTTGTCTTTGCTCTAATTTATAATCTCGTGGGAATTCCTGTAGCTGCTGGTATGTGTTTTCCATTGTAGTACTGACCCTGTGCTTGATTAATAGATGATTGCAGTGATGTTTTCTCCATAAAATAGTATCCATAGTTTTTGTCTGTGTGATTATCAATACAAAATTCTTTACCTTTAGGGATATGGTTGAGGAGTAGTAGAATTAATTAGGATTAATATTGATGTGGTCTGTATGTCAACATTTATTTAAGAGAAACATTTTGTTCACTGATGTGGGAAAACCCATGGCTTTCATGCTATGAAGAGAACCCTTTACTGCAGGGGAAACAAGCTATGGCTTGCACTTGAACCTTCTTTTGTATTTTAACATGTGCTAGATAACCTATTTTAACTAATATAACTGTAAATCCTAATCTAGATGTGACAAAATGATTATTCCTACCTGTGCACACACTAGATCTTAGTCATGTTTGTTACTGCGTTAAAGTGCAACTAAAATGTCATGTATAGACGTCCATAGGGATGCTTGCTGGGCTGTATAAAGTGTATCTGATGAAATAGCCTGTTCTGATATGGCTTATGTAGAATCAGCGCTGGTTTCTTTCCTAGGTGTCTTTCTGCCACTTGGTATCGTTTTGCAGCCGTGGATGGGCTCTGCTGCAATGGCTGCCTCTTCTGTTTCCGTTGTGTGTTCTTCTTTGTTGCTAAAGCTGTAAGTATGAAAAATTCTGTATTTTTGACTTGCAGCCACAGATGTTTTAGTTTAGAGAAGGGATGTAAAATCCCGGTTAATTAGTTAACTGGTTAAGCCTGAGGTTTAACTGGTTAACCGATTAAGCAGTATCCTGCCGGGAGTGGATGGGGGACAGACAGCAGCCCCAAGCGCACAGGGGGTGCAGCTTTTGCTCCCAGCCCCCCTGCAGTTGGGGCTACTGGCTTCAGCCCTCATTCCCCACTTTTGGAACTGACACTGACAGCCACTCCTCTCTCCCCCACACATGGAGATGCTGGCAGCAGGGCCAGCAGCCCAAAGCACAGGGGGCCTCACCAGCTTCTTCTCCCACATGGGAGGGTCAGCGCCTGACCCTGCACGGCTGGAGCAGGGGGCTGTTCCTGGTTACCAGTTAACCAGTACCCTGAAGGTGTCACCTGTAAAAGGTGATGTTTAACAGGTAACCGGTTACCCGTTCACATCCATAGTTTAGAGGCAGAGAGGTCTAGCTAAATGAGCACAGGGTGAAGAGTTAGAGACTTTTAAATTCTGATCCCAGCTCTAGAATCCAGGGAAGTCCATCTTGAGTAGTGGCTATCTTCAGGACGGTCAGATGCTCAACACTCTTCTCTCTTGGATTCAATTTTGTCCATTTTGCTTCATTGGAGTAGCCAGTTGGTCCAAAAAGTGTCCAGCAATTTTGTTAAATATGTGAGTTTGAACTGCATCCCAGCCAGATACATATAATGGGAACTATAATAGTCAGTAGTGCACTTAGTACATAATAATACATCTTGTTGCCAGATCATGTTGGCTTTTTCACAGAAAAACTGTGGCTATGATACCTCACAGTTGGGAACACCATGTCTCCTGGCACTTAGGATTTATCAATAAGAAGTAAACAATACTGGGTTAAATGCCATGGCTTCTTTTATTTCCTACCCCTCAGGACAGGTGTAATGGAGAGCTAATGAGTGTATATATCAAAGGGTAGAAAAAGCTATGATTTGCTAGTTGCAGTAAAACACTGGAGCATGCCTCTTCCATTCACAAAACCTGTAGATGCAATCTATCAGGACATACCTGGGAATTTCAAGAGGTGTCAAGCAATTAAGTATAAGGAGTGGTAAGAGACTGTTTTGCTGTCCCTTCCCCTTCTGTGTATTGTTCTAAAATAAGGTACTCATTTGCTATTAGAATTAACCAAAAAGATGAGAAATTAGAAGTTTTTATACTGCACTATGTATTCGTATTATGATTAGCCATGGGCATTAGCTGTTGTGATTTCTAATTGATCATCTGCTGTACAGTTTCTTTCCACATTGAGTTGCTTCTGTGCACAGTTACTGCCAATTAATTTATACTGGATTTTTTTCCTTAGCTACAAAAAACCAAGTTATCAGAAATATGAACACAGTGCCCGTGACCATCTGAGACAGAAGAGCCCTTCAGAAATCAGTGTCCATGTTGGAATTGAGGAAACTGGGACAGCTTCTCCCAAACTGAACCTAATGAATCAAATCATCAGTTATAGTAGAGCCTCAATAAATTCCCTGTTCTCAGATAAACGCTCCCTCAGCAGCATAGTTCTCAATGAACCAGATAAGCACTCACTTCTGGTGGGAGATTTAAGAGAGGAAGACACTGCATTATGAAAAGCTCTAAAAATACAGTTGGCTAGAATTCTGGATGCACTGATATATTCTGGAGCTTTGACTTATTTTAAGGATTTTCCTCATATCTTCTCTAGGTTTTAATTGTCCAATTGTACAAGAAAGAAAATATTTTTTTCATGTTTTAAACACAGAAACTGGTCCATTTATTTGCAGGGACCTTCCAGTATTTTTTACTAGCTATAGCAAAGAAAGAAGGAATAGCGGCTGGAGCCTGCAAGTGAAGCTGAATAATGTCACTAAGAAGCTGTTAATGTCACACTTTTTTCTATAAGATGCTGGAATACAATTAAGAAAACCTGCAGGGGAACCAGAAATGGAGTAGAGGACTGACCAAATGGCAACTAGGAACAGTTTTTTGAGGTGTAGCTTGGTTAAGACATTTGTGGATCAAAGATGTTAATGATCACAACTGTAAACGCTGAAAGTGCTCTTCATTTGCAAATAGATGTGCCTTATTGCATAACTCTTGGGATTTCTCTCATTTATAACCTACTCCAGACAATAAATTGTCCTGCAAAATCTTAATATTCTTTTATGATCAAGTGCCCTGCCATTCTACTCCCTGGATCCTAGTAATATGGAGAGAGAGAACTGAAGAGGTTTAGGTTTATTTTCCCCCATCATCTCTGTGTTTGACTTCTGTCCTTTCTCTGTATATCTGTCCCAATGCACTCCTACTACTGAATTTATCTTCTAGAACAGGGCTGGGCAAGAGCCTGTCAGTGGGCCAGATCCCAGATTGCCTGGGAGCTGGGGATGCATGAGCCCTTTCAACTGCTTCTATTTAAAGGGCTCCTGTCTTCCCGGCGGCTGCTAAGATGCGAGCCCTTTAAATAGAAGCAATTGAAAGGGTTTGCAGCTCCCAGCCTGCTGCATTGCCTGGGAGTTGCAGGGAAAGTGGGAGCCCTTACACTTGTTTCTATTTAAAGACCCCATCCCTTCCTCCGAGGCCCTGCCCCTTGCGGCCCGCGACCACTTTGAAAATTTTTGAAGTGACCCCCCTTCAAAAATTATTGCCCACCCCTGTTCTAGAAGGCACATTAAGTACACACAGAAAGGGTTGATAAGTCTTGTCCCTTACCTCTGATAGCCCAGAAAATACACCACCTGAGATTTCTCGAATGCTTGTCTGAAGAAGTGACAGGGTATGTTACTATCTGAATTATTGGGCTTTTAAAAAACTTCTTGAGCCTTTAGAGTAGCTATTGTTAGTTTCCACCACCTGCCAATTCCCTTTAAATGAACTGCACTGATTCATGCTAATGTTTCAAGATCTGCCATTGTAATCTTTACAGTTATACTTCACGCTTAAGTAGAGCAAACTGTTTGTAACACTATTTACCACCTACTGACATAATGTCAATTGCTTATAAAGATGTTAATAGTCTACCAAGCCCTGAACCAGAACCCTATTCTCCCAACCACCTCAATTTGGGAATATTCAGATCCAGACTTTGTGGATTTGGTCCACCATTACTTGTCATAGTACTGAATTCTCAAAATAAAATTTTTTTTATTGTTAATCATAAATATTAAAAATGAAATTTCTCACTGAGAAAGCAGCTTGGTGTTTATCACCCATTTACCTTTCTGGAGTATTGGCTAATCTGCAAACATTATTCTTGAATCCCTTTACTCTGAGACCTATTAACTTGTTTCTTAGGTAAACAATGATGAGGAATTACACTATAAAGTCTAATCCACAATGTGAGCGTTTCACACACATCATAATGCTGAGTGCAATATATAACTTTTTGTTGTTTCCACATTAAGGAGAAAATTAGGAGTAGAAAAACATCACATTTCCATTCAGGCTTTTTTTCATGTGATCATAAACTGATAAGATTGAAATATTTCTTAATCTAGATTATAGCTATATTTGTCTATTTTGGTGTTAGGAAACTTTAATTTATGCTATAGTAAAGACATTCTATTATGTGGTGTTCTCAGTCTTGAACAACAAAGCTATTTATGATTAATGGATGAATTGTTATCTAGAAACCAATAAAATACTGCCATGCAGCATTTACTGCTTTAAGATCACATAAATTGCTTCCATGATTCTAGTTTTGTTTTTCACCTACCTTCATTTTGGGCAAGATTGAACAGGTGCAATAGGAAGAGTTCTGCATGATTTATCTTCTCAAAGAGCAGTTTTCACATGGCAGCAGACTTGCTTTATACAAGAGAACTTGGTTTTGAATTATGCTAATAATTGGTTGTATTCTGCTTGATCCTGCAATGAATATAATTGGACCCTGTCCTATTTAAAAACCAGAATTTTGCCACTGATTTATTGGAACAGGAACAGATTCATAATCCTGTGTTTATGACATCTGTTGCATGGGAAAATATCAAAATTATGACTTTCAATGCAGGAACCGAGAATGGTCACTTGGAACAAATCTTGGTTTTAAATTCTTTTTATCCAGTTACTGCACATGCACAGTGGTATCCAATACTAAGGAATCTCTTGTTTTAATCAGGTGACTGGAAATTTGATTTGCACTTGAATGAATATATAATGCATTGAAATGCTTAGTTTTGTATATATGGTCCAGAAAATCTGAGTCTTTTTTTTTTTTTTAAACAGAGTTTTTTCCCAGTAAATGTCTGTATGGGGGCTTGCTGAAATTTTACATTGATGCCTTGTGAATAAAATATTTCATGTTGTGCTTGAAGATGAACCAAAATGTTTTCCAGTTTGAATGTACAGTGTAGGTGAAATAGCATAAAAAGTAAAATGTTTGCAAAATGTAAATATGCTATTTTTTGTAAATACACTTTAATTGTCTTTATGGAGATCTTAAAATCCTGTAGTTATACATCAACAAAACCATTTTAAAATACTCAGTTACAAATGAAACTATGCATCAAACTAGCTTATTTATTATTATTTCCTGTACTACTGTTAGATAAATGTAAGATCTCTGGTTTATTTTAAAAAACGCACGAAAAACGCTAATAATTGCTGTCTGAAATTTACATTGGATTTATCAGTACACTTTTTTACAAATGATATAGGTGTGTGTCATACATGTAATCAATTTCATGCCAAAAGGAGCTATAAAACCAACAAAGTCAGAACAGAAGCAGGGCAATGTTTAATTACATGAGCCAATAAGAATATTTAAATTTTTGGTTAAGAAACCAGAAGTTCCAGCCAAATATTTTTAACTTTAGAGAAATCTTTTTATTAAGTTTGGTAACAGAAAAAGAACAATGAACAATTCTGTGAAATATTGTAGTACTGCTATGTCTCTTTAAATTTATGCCTATGAGTATGTAATATTGCATTTATAATTCTATCAAGATTGTGCCTTCAACTTTATAATTATAATGTTAAAATGTTATGCTCAATGTCTTCTTTTTAAAGTGCTTTCTGGAATTCCATTTCTAATCCTCCTGTTGTAAAGGTGAAAAAATATAATTGCCTGCTGCACTTGACTGCTTGCTAATCTCTGAATCATTGTGCTTCACTAAAACGCTTAAAATATGTGACCTTTACAAAGGATTCTTCATTGGCCTACATCAGTTGCTTTGTAGCATGTTTGAATAGTCACATGTAAACCATGGACATTATAGAACCCTCTGTCTGGCACCATATACTATTTCTAGCTTTCTCCCTCTTTCAGTTTCATAGGTGACACTCTTATTTGGGAATGTGTTATAATGTGAATTGGGATTTATTTTTATTGTCGGGTCTGCCAGTGGTCTGCTACAATTATGATCTTTACCAAGTACTTTCACCTTTCTGCCATTCACCTTTCTGCTGTAAAATAGGCTGAAATACTAAGGGTCATGGTCAATTAATGTTGGTTATGCCCACTGAGATCCTTGGGTAAAAGGTATCCATTTATTTTGGATATGGGCTGACCACGTAAATGAGAGGTTTCAATCTGCAATAATACTAATTACAGGTTGGACCTCACTGGTCCAGCGCTCTTGGGAATTGATTGGTCCTGAACAAGGGGATTTGCCAGACCAGGGAAGGTCCCTCCCCTCGTGGCTGTGCTGCTACCAAGCTAGGGCTGTAGCCTGCCCCTGCTGCTGCCTCAGGCCCACCAGGGCTCTCTCCAGCCCCGCTAATGTCAGGGCTGGAGCACAATGGCCAGATCTGCACAGTCGGGACAGAGCTCTGCAGTTCTCTGTCTCCATAGCTGGGGCTGGAGCTCTGCGACTGGGGCAGAGGGAGGAATGGGGCCGGAGCTCTGCGTCCTGGGCTAGATCTCCCTGGCTGCTGCTGGAACTGGGGTTCCTCGGCCTCTGGAACCAGAACTCAGCCAGAGCTCCCTGACTGCTGCTGGGGTCGGAGCCAGGGCCGAAGGTCCACAGCTGTGGCCAGGCTAGAGCTCCCCTGGCTGCTGGAGCCAGGGAGCTCCGCTGGGGCCAGAACTCCCCACAATGCCATCCATCCTCCCCTTCTTTCTCCTCCCTTCCCTCCCCCACACTTGGCTCCCAGCTGAGTAACCAGAGCCTCTTATGGTGCTCCTGCCCTGCCGCCGGACCCCCCTCTTCCTAGACTCTGGTCCAGGAACATCCATGGTCTATGCCAGACCACAGATGTTGCTGGAACAGGAGTCCCAGTTAATGGAGGTACAACCTGTAGCATAAAATTGTGCTTTAGGCATCCAAACAGAGAAGAAATTTAACATGAAGGCCCCTGTGTGTACTTGTGGCACCTCTGTTCTGATCAGGGTTTGTCTAAATTCTAGATCTCTGCAGCTACTGTGCATGGCCAGAATGATGGCTGCAGTTACTCAAAATGCTCAGAATGAAGGGTGCAAGGATGTAAAAATGACAGGCAATGGGATTGGGGGTTTCCATTGAGTTCACTGGCTAATCTGCTGACTTCCACAGCATAATCTCCCAAACACAGAATTTAAACTAATAGCAAAATGTTTGACACATTCCATTATTGTTTTCTGAAAAATAAATCTCCACCAAAGCAGTTCTCCCTTCTGCATGTTTGTGGAAGCTTCCTTCTGTTTCCCCTCCTGCGATTGTTTTTTCACAATCGTGCACATTTTATCCCTGCCTCTCTGAATGTGTAAATAAGGGCATTGTGAAATATTTGTGGAAAACTTTTGTGAAAAACTCAGAGCAGTTTGAAAACTTACCTGTGTCACTCTCAGGCTCTGATCCTACAAAGATTTACATAGGCACTTAACTTGTGCATGGTAAGATGTCCCATTGATTTTATTGTAACTGCTTACAGTGTGGAAAGTTAAGCTTGTGTATAAGGCTATTTCTACACTGCACTTTCAATGATAAAAAAACTTTTGTGGGGAAAAAAGCCACATTCCTGACTGACAAAAGTTTTGCTGATGAAAAGCGCTGGTGTGTAGGTGTGTACAGGGCTTTGTCAGAGGGAAAGCTACCCCTCCTCTTTGGGGGTGGTGTATTTTGCTGGCAAGAGAACTCTCTCCTGCTGACAAAGAATGACTACACTGCATACTTTACAGCAGTATGGCTGTAGTGGCACAGTTGTGCCACTGTAAGGTGTGCAGTGTAGACATAGGACTGAGTCCTTCGCAAGACTTCATTGAAATTAATGGGGTTTCACACACATGAATTTTAGTGCAGGAATGAGACTTACATTCCTAATGATTGCGGTTGTGAATTTAGGGGCTTGTTTACACACAAATTGAAACAAAATAACATTGGTTTTAATTCACACTGAATGGGGTGCCACCTTATGGAGTACAAATTATACAGATAGTCTCTGACTTACGAACGAGTTACGTACCAAACACTTGGTCATAACTCGATCTGTTCATAAGTTGGACTCCATTTAAATGTGACCACATTGTTCGTAAGTGCGGATTGCGTGTTCGTAACTCAGGGACCGGCTGTAATGTGCTTAATGGGAGGTTGGTCATAAGTACGAACGGTCGTAAGTCGATGCGTTTGTAACTCGGGGACCACCTGTATTGTGTTGCACAGAAATCTGCCTCCCTCCCTCAAGTTATAGCATGTTTGTTTTAAGAACACTTTCACATCAGAGTTGAGAAAATGCAAAGAAGGCACCAATGTGGGATTTCTGTAAATAACTACAGTCCTTGAGCTAAGCTTTCAGAATTTGAACTGCCATTCAGAATCTGAGGGGGATTAGGTGTGGAACATGCTTGCAGAAATCTTAAGAGTAACACTCCAATGCAGAAGCTATAGTATCCAAACCTCCAAAAAAGAAAATCAATCTGCTAGTGGCATCTGACTCAGACGATTAAAAATTAATAGCTGTCGGTCAACTCTGCTTTGGATCATTATCAAGCAGAACCCAGCATCAGCATGGATGCATGTCCTCTGGAATGATTGAAGCATGAAGTAACATGAATATTTAGTGCATCTAGCATGTAAATATCTTGCAATGCCAACTACAACAGTGCTGTGTGAACCCTTTTCTCACTTTTAGGTGACATTGTAAACAAGAAGTGAACAGCAGTATCTCCCATAAATGTAAATTTGTTTGTCTGAGCAATTGGCTGAACGAGAAGTAGGACTGAGTGGTCTTCTAAGCACTGATGTTTAACACTGATTTATTTTTTAAATGTGTGCTTTTCTCATCTTCCTCCTTAGAACCCAGCTGGCCACTAGGTGATTGAAGATACTTTTATTGTTCAGGTGGACCCTGTCTCTACCTAACAGTCATTTTCTCAGAACAGAATCCTAATATCAAGGAAGCCAAAGCATTCCTGTCTAGTCCATCTGTACAGCCATGCATTCATATTTAGTATGTGCATGTCCCCTGCCTGGGCCTTTATCCTCAACCAGGATGGATGAAAACAAAAACTATGCTTGCGACTCCTTCACTTTTGCTCCCAGAGTCTTGTACTCACTTCTGATCTACTGAACATCACATTTGTCAGTATCTTTAGTGCCCATGTGGATGAGCACCACGAGATACGGGTCAGAGAGATGGATGAGCCTTTACAAGCTTTCTATAATGTAGTTAAACATTTATAAAATGCCATTTTGAGCAGTGTTCCCTCTATTTTTTTTCCATCCATGTGCAGAATAAAATGTATGTGCATCAAAGCAAGTGCATCACAATAGAAACATATGCTGTGGGTGCTTTGCTAATCAGCTGGGTGGCACCTAAATCTCTTCTGGGTGCCTGCCAAAGCGTTCAGCTTACAGGGAACACTGCTTAGGATACAGAATTGAGCTCTGGATATAAATGCATCATTAAGTAAACCTGGTGTGGTTTAGGGCCATATTGAAAGGAATCAGTTTTCCCTCGACTGATGTGCCCATTAGTACTCCACTGTTGGTGTTAGGTTGTCCTGGTGCCACAGATCAGAGTTTGGAGCAGCAATAGTCAGCTGGACTCAAAAATATTCAGCCCTCCCAATGAGCTAAGATCACATTGCCAATAGATGAGGTCATTATGGAGGCTACTGAGGAGATCTGGCAGACCCCAGCTTCTGCCCCTTCAACCAATAAGAGAGCAGACAAAAAGTACTTTGTCCCGGCTAAGGGAATGGAATTTTTATTTTCTCACCCTCAGCCCAACTCCCTGGCTGTGGATGCAGCTCAACACAGGTCCAAGGCTCCCCTGTATAAAACAGCTTCAGTGGAGAAGGAAAGCACATGTATGGACCTTTTTGGCAGAAAAGTATACTCCTCTTCAACACTGCTACTTCGCATTGCCAATTACTCTGCGCTCCTGTTGAACCAGGACTTTGACAATTACATCAAACTTACAGCACTTACGGAACATTTACCAGAGTCAGAGACCGATCTTGAAGTTCTTTGTTCAAGAAGGCTACGCTTACGCTAGGAGAGGCCTCCAGATCGCGCTGGACGTGGCAGAGACAGCTGCTCATTCTACGGCTACTGCGAATCATGCGAAGAGCCTCATGGCTACAAATCACTGGAGTCCCACAGGAGCTGCAGAACAAAGTCGAGGACATCCCATTTGATAAACAGAAGCTTTCTGCCCAAAAGACCGACGAGGTCCTCCACTTCAGTAAGGACTCCCAAACCACTCTCCATACCCTTGGTATGTACACACCCCCATACTGGCGCAAGTGGTACACACCTTATTAGAGACACCATGACTACTTGTGAGGCAGCCACAGTGTGGTTCCAATCAATCACGGATAAGGCAGAGAACCCAAAGGAGGCGCACTCAGACCAACTGCACCTCTAACCAACCATCAAAGAAACAGCAGTTCTTCTTTGAGGAGTCCCCGTGGGTGCTCCACTGTAGGTGCTGGGCTTGCCCCGGTGCCACAGGACGGAGATTTTTGCAGCACTAGTCTGGCCGGACCACGCATGCGCGGGGAGCGTCTCCTGGCTTTTGTGCCCTTTCGCGCTGCTCAGTCTGGTCTGAGCCAGTTCCTCTTTAACCGTCTCAGGCAGAACAACGTGCTTCTCCCTGGTTCTCTTCAGACGGGAGGAATTCAGGCTTGTTACTTGTTAAAACTTGGTCTCTTTACTTACCTTTTCCTCCATTCGAGTTCTTCTGCTACTGTTAAAAAAACAAACCTGTTTTTTTCCTTCACAAGTTTTCAGTTTAAATATGACAGTTCCCATTCATTCTTACCTTATGTTCCAGTTGAAGTTTTCTCTCCAAGTTGAATCTTCCCTGTTAAAAAAAAAAAAAAAAAAAAAATTTTTTTTATTCCCAAGCGCATAGTTAACTGACTGAATACAACAATGCCTGGCTCCCCAGGGTTTAAAAAATGTGAAGTATGCCCAGAGGCCATGCCTGCCTCGGATGGTCACTTCTCCTGCATTCGATGTTTAGGGGAGGGGCATGTCCCACAAAGGTGCCCCCATTGTTCCAAGCTCACATCAAGAGTGAGACGCGATAGGGAAATGAGGCTTAGGATAATACTTTTCGATAAGGCCTTAGCCTCAGGACCCCGCCTCTACGGCACGACCCTCACCGGAGCCACAAAAGCGCAGGGCTTCTTCTCCCACTGCTGCCCCTCCTAAAAAGACTAAGCCGTCTCCAACCCGTGCTCTGCCTGCCACTTTGCACAGCAGATTGAGCATTAGCTCCAAACCGGGCACTTCTGGCCTGCCTAAATCACGACCAACTTCTTCTAAAGCGGCAAAATCCGGACCCTCGGTGCTGAAAGCCAGTCATCCAATGTCACCGAGGCCTACGGCACCGACAATGCCTGCACATAGCGCACCGGCACCGTCCACACCGGTGGCATCTCGGACAGCACCGGTGAGACTGGCACCAACCATCAAGCGGCACTGTGCCGATCGGCTGATCGCGCACTGACTGCGACACCGCCGTCACCGGCACTGCTGGCGGCACTGGACTCCACACCTCTGCACAGACCGGACGACCCAGTGCCAATATCGGCACCGACATGGCCACAGCCCAGAAAGGCTACGGCTAAGACAAGGCAGCAAAGGAGCCCATTCCCGTGCTCTCCCCCTCCCCAGCGTTTTCTCCTGAACCATCCTTACCTCCTCCACTTCAATCGCCAAGGAGATCACCACCGAGGAGGTTCCCTTTCACGGAGCGCCTGCCATCGCCCTTCTTAACTCCACCAAGGGATCATCGGCACCAAGCGACCCAGTACTCCCGGCACCACCGTTTTTCGGCATCTCCATCTCCCTTAAGCCGAAGGTCTTTTTCACCTCCATTGTCTCTTAGATCTCCCAGCTACTCATACAGGAGATCATATAGCAGGTCTCATCATTATGACCATTCGCCATCACGATCGTCATACTACTACAGGGATGCATATGATAAACACACCTATTATAGGACCCACTCACCGTATCGTTGTGCATACCACCGATCTTCCAGGTCACCGACGCCTAGGACGGGTGACTCATCTCTACGTTACTCTCCTCCTATCGATCCACCAGCTTTGCATAGTCCACATTCACCACCACCTCCCCCTTCCCATACTGAGGAGGACCAATGCTTTCAGCAATCCTACCAACCTCAGGAGTCGCCTGCAGACCCTTCATCCTCTTCACCGGATGGGGCGGTGATACCAGGCGATATCTCGCCCCCGGATGACATTAGACAATTTCAAGAACTATTTAAGAGGGTCGCTCTCTCTCAGAACATCCAGCTCACTGAGATTCAGGGTAAGCACCACAAGCTCTTCAAGAATTTGGAGACCTCCCAACCTCCTAAATTGGCCATTCCTCTCGATGAGGCCATTTTGGAAGTTGCCAATGAACTCTGGGCTACCCCGGCATCAGTTCCGCCTACAAATAAAAGGGCGGCCAGGAAATACTTTGTACCACCCAAGGGCTCAGAATTCCTCTTTACGCATCCGCTCCCCAACTCCTTGGTGGTCGATGCGGCGAGACGAGTGCGTGCTCCACAGTACAGGAGCCAGGCCTCGGATAAGGACTCAAAAAAACTGGATCTCTTTGGGAGAAAAGCGTACACGTCAGCAACACTCCTCCTCCGGATAGCCAACTATTTGGCTCATCTGTCAAATCACAATTTTGACAATTATTCTAAGTTTACAACCCTCATGGAATGCCTGCCTGAATCTAAGAGACCTATTCTGAAGGCATTGGTGCAGGAGGGATACGCCTCCACGCAAATAGCGGCTGATGTGGCGGACACTGCAGCTAGGGCCACTGCTATGGCAGTGGTCACGAGAAGAGCCTCATTCCTACAGGCAGCAGCCGTTCCTAGAGAACTGCAACCAAAGGTGGAAGATCTGCCTTTTGAAAAGGATAATCTGTTCGTGGAGAAAACTGACACCTTGTTGCATTCCAGTAAAGATACCAGGTCCACGTTACGGACTCTTGGGATGTACACTCCGCTGTTCAAGAGGCACCGATACACGCCATTCCAGAGGCGCCATGACTATTATCACCAGAGACAACGATGGCAGCAGCAACAACAAAGGCCATTAGATAATTCCCAACGTCAATGGCTCCCAAGATGTTGCAATCAGAATAATAGTCCGCAAACTCAGCCGAACACCAGGCAGCAAGTTTGACTCCTTGGTCGGGAGCAGTCAACCAGTCTCATCCCTCACCATCTCGCTGTTTCTATATCACCTA
Source organism: Pelochelys cantorii (assembly GCA_032595735.1). NCBI lineage: Eukaryota > Metazoa > Chordata > Testudines > Trionychidae > Pelochelys > Pelochelys cantorii. The sequence continues at coordinate 23,035,830 of CM064337.1, read as the reverse complement.
TGCCCATTTTACAACCACTGGGCACACATCACCAATGACAGATGGGTGCTAGAGATAATAAGAACTGGCTACTCTATCCCCTTCCTGTCCATCCCACCTACACCCCCCCCAAACCCGTCCCTTTTCAGGGACCCCTCTCACGAGCATCTGCTTGAATCAAAAATTCGTCATCTACTGCACGTTGGTGCAATCGAAGCAGTTCCACAAGAATTCAGGGGAAAGGGGTTTTATTTCCACTATTTCCTAGTTCAAAAGAAAACGGGGTTGGAGGCCGATCTTGGACCTCAGACGACTAAACAAGTTCCTACAAAAACAGCGTTTCAAGATGGTAACCCTCTTATCTATTATTCCGGCTTTAGACCGAAACGACTGGTTTGTTGCTCTTGACCTACTAGACGCTTACTTTCACATCACAATTCACCCTTCCCACAGACGATTCCTCAGATTTGTGGTGGGAGACAATCACTATTAATACCGAGTCCTCCCATTTGGACTTTCATTAGCTCCCAGAGTGTTCACAAAAGTACTCTCTGTGGCCACAGCTCATCTCCATTGCAAGGGAGTGCACATATTCCCCTATCTCGACGACTGTCTCATAAAAGGCTGTTCGTCTACACAGGTTGCCAGGATGTTGACCATCACCGAACGGACCTTCCACTATCTAGGATTACTAGTAAACAAAGACAAATCAACTTTGTCCTCTACTCAAAACCTAGAGTTCATTGGGCTGAGTTTGGACTCAACAACGGCCAGAGCATTCCTCCCTCTTGCCAGGTTCAACGCCATACAATCTATAATAGATACCTGCCGATCCAGTCCAGGAATCCAGGTCCTTCTAGCCCTCAAACTTATGGGGCACATGGCCGTGACTACCTTTGTAGTTCCGCACGCAAGGCTACATTTTCGTGCCCTTCAACATTGGCTGGCCACCGGGCACAATCACATTGCTCCAGACGAGCACAGGATGGTAGTGATTCCCCCACAACGTTATCATGTCCCTTCGTTGGTGGACCACACAAAGGAACTTACTGTCTGGGGTACCTTTCCAACAACCACTACCCACGCATCAAATTACTACAGACGCTTCCCTCCTGGGATGGGGCGCCCACATGAGCGATATGCCCGTGCAGGGCCGCTGGACACACCGAGACACTGCTCCATATAAATCTACTGGAGCTTAGGGCCGTCATCAATGCTTGCAGACATTTCTGAGATCACATTCACAATTCCATGGTAAAGATTCTGACAGACAACGTGGCTACGATGTTCTACATCAGTCATCAGGGCGGAGCACATTCACGATCCCTATGTGCAGAGGCGGTCCGACTCTGGAATTGGTGCATCACCAACGGCATCATTCCTGTGGCATCATACTTACCTGGCATAAGCAACGCAACAGCGGACTCACTCAGCAGGAATTTCGCGCCACACCACGAATGGGAGCTTCACCACGAACCCCTCCACTTCCTACTTTACAAATGGGGCACTCCCCTCATAGACCTATTTGCGACAGACAGCAACATGAAGTGCCGCCGGTATTGCTCCAGGGCCGGTCTCAGTCGTCATTCTCTGGGCAATGCGTTCCTCATCAGTTGGACCGGCCCACTGATGTATGCCTTTCCTCCCATACCCCTAATTCCAAGGGTATTGCAGAAGATCAAGGCCAGTCGAGCCACAGTACTATTGATAGCCCCTTCATGGGCCAGACAACATTGGTTTCCTCTACTGTTGCAACTATTCCGTCGGCCACATTATCAGCTGCCACTTTTTCCGACACTACTCACCCAGAACCACGGGTGCCTGCTCCATCCACAACTTCACACGATGCATCTTGCAGTGTGGTACCTAGCTGGCTAAGCGCTAGTGAGACCCTATGTTCCGATGACGTCAGAAACGTCCTTATACATAGCAGACGACATAGCACAAGAACCACATGGCAAAATGGTCAAGATTTACTATCTGGTGTTCAGACTGCCAGATTGACCCAATATTGACTCCTATCCATACCATCCTTGACTACATAATGGGCCCTCACCAAGCGGGTCTGGCTATACCATCCTTGAAAATACATCTCGCAGCAACAGCAGCTTTCCAACAGCCCATAGAGGGGTCTTCTGTGTTTGCACACCCCCTCACTAAAAGATTTATCAAGGGGTTAACAAATTTGCACCCACCCGTACGCACACCACCCCCTCTGTGGGATTTAGACTTAGTACTGCGGACCCTAACGGCCCCACCATTTGAACCATTGGCTACGATACCTCTGCAACTCCTGATCCAAAAATTGGTGTTCCTGCTTGCGATTACCTCGGCATGAAGAGTCAGCGAGCTCTCGGCGTTGATGGCTGTACCTTCATATACCATCTTCCAAAGGGACTGTGTCATACTCAGACACCACCCAGCCTTTATACCTAAAGTCTGTTCGGAATACCATATCAATGAGCCTACAGAATTACCTGTATTTTCCCCTAAACCGCATGCTTCAGCTAAGGAGGCCGCTCTCCACACATTAGATGTGCGAAGGGCGCTGGTCTTTTATATTGACCATACTAAGTCCTTTAGAAAAACAGACAGACTTCTGTCCCTAGCTGAGCGTTCCAAGGGAGAGCCCATTTTTGCCCAAAGAGTGGCTAACTTAATTGTCTCCTACATATCTCAATGCTACTCTGTTTGGGGGATACCCCTTCCTGAGCGTCCCAGGGCGCACTCCACAAGGACCATTTCAACTTCCACCGCCTTTCTTAGAGGCGTTCCCCTTCCAGACATTTGTAGGTCAGCCACATGGGCATCCTACCGCACCTTTGTAGAACATTATGCTGTACAGCACAGGCGGCTGCCGGATAAATCCGTTACAGCTGCAGTCCTTTCATCAGCCAATCATTAAGCTCCAAATCCCACCTACCTTCTCATACATAGGGAGTGGGACACTACTGTGCAGACTCCTTGAAGAAGAAAGTGAAGTTACTCACCTTGTGCATTAACTGTTGTTCTTCGAGATGGTCCCTGTGGGTGCTCCACTACCTGCCCATCTCCCCGCTTCAGAGTCTGTGTCCGTTTTCTTGTGTTACAGATATTGAGGCAGGTACGAGGAACTGGGTCAGACCGGACCGAGCAGCACAAAAGGGCGCAAAAACCGCGAGACGCTCCCCGCGCATGCGCGGTCCGTCTGGACTACTGCTGCAAAAATCTCCGTCCTGCGGCGCCACGGCAAGCCCAGCACCTACAGTGGAGCACCCATGGGGACCATCTCGAAGAATGACAGTTACTGCACCAAAGTGAGTAACTTCGCTATTTGACTTCCTGGTCAAGGGCTCACAAATCCTCCCTGTTGCACACCCACATGATCATGCGGTTCCCAATTTCCACCACCGCCTCAGACCTTTTTACCATTATTGGTCCACCATCACGTCTGATCGGTGGATTCTAGAAATCGTCTCATCTGGCTATACCATCCCTTTCTTATCTCTACTTCCAAACACCCGATCCACCCCGACCCTCTTCAGGGACTCTTCTCACGAGGATCTACTTAAACAGGAGATCCGTCAGCTCCTCTGTGACGGATTCAGTCCGGGCACGAGCACACTCTCCCCTGTCCCAGGGCGAGGCTCAGCGAGCCCACCATTGCAGAAGCCCGGGGTATGGCTGTTAAATGGGCGCGAGCCCCCAACTCCCCCTCTTGGGCAGAGTGGGGGCCCAGCGAGCCCACCATCCGGGGTACCCCGCGTCTCCCTCCCTAACGAGGGATCCGTATTCCTTACCCATGTACCGTTGGGGCAGACACCCCTCTCAAGATTCCTTTGCTTGATAGCAAGTCAACGTATAACTGATAAGCAATGAGGGTGGGGGCTAGGGGGACCTGGACCCACCCTCTCCACCGGGTCCCAGCCCGGGGCCCTAAGGGGTTCGGGTATCACCCTTTCCCCGGCTGACGGGGTTCCTTCCCGTAGCATGTCAGCCCATGGGCGCCAGAAGCGCTCTGCCCCGGGCTGCTTCCTAGCTTCCCCCTGTTGGGGGATCTCCCGACTTGGCCTCTGGAGACCTACCGCTCTGACGGCATGCTCCGACTCCTTGCTGCCACTCCCCAGGGTCCGGTGTGCCTGCCTCAGCCTCGGGGGGAGGAACCGCTGCTCCAAAGTCGTCCTCCTCCTCCTCCTGCTTGCCGGGCACCTTTTGAAGTGCCCGCCACAGCTCCTTCCGCCCTCCTCTGCCCCTCCCCCGGTGTCCCCACGCACCGAGCATGGGATTCCCAGGGGCGGAGCTGCGTCACGATGCTCCGAGGGGGAGGGACGATCATCCACCTCTTGCTGCTGGCCCTTCTTGGCACGGGCTCGTCCTGCCTGGCGTGGGGGTCAGTGGGGTTGAGGTTTCCGGCTGCGCTCCTGCTGCAGAGCGCCTCCCGCTGGGGCCGAGGTCGGCGTCCCAGCACGCCTAGTGTGGGCCGCAGCTGGCCCGTCTCATCCTCTCCATCAGAGTGGCAGAAAGTGTACCGGACAAGTTCAGAGGCAAAGACTTCTATTCCCACTACTTCCTCACCCAGAAAAAACAGGAGGGTGGAGACCTATATTTGATCTCCGGAAACTCAGCTGTTACCTTCAAAGACAGTGGTTGAAAATGGTAACTCCTGTGTCTATAATCCCAGTGTTAGACAATGGGGTTTGGTTTGCAGCCCTTGACCTTCAGGATGCTTATTTTCACATCATTATCCACCCTGCTCACAGGCAGTTTCTTCGATTCACAGTTGGTGTAAAGCACTTCCAGTATCAAGTGCTCCCTTTCAGCCTTTCCTCCGCTCCCAGAGTGTTTTTGAAAATGCTCACAGTAGTAGCAATGCACCTATGTCGACGGGGTGTTATAATTTTCCCCTTCCTCGACAACTGCCTCATAAAGGGCCTGTCTTCAGTGGAAAAATGCCGTATGATACTTATAGCCAGGCAGACATTCGAATCTCTTGGTCTGATCATCAACGACCAGAAGTCCATGCTCGAGCCATCCCAAACCTTGGAATTCATAGGTGCTCACCTCGATTCTACCACAGCATGCGCTTACTTACCTATTCAGAGATTCCAAGCTATCCAAGACTTTGTCGCAGTAGTTACTATGAGTTCTACAGTTCCGATTCTTACATACCTAAAACTTATGGGTCATATGGCTGCCACAGCATACATAGTCCATCATGCATGACTGCACTTTCGCTGCCTCCAGCACTGGGTAGCGTTTGTGTATACTCCCACAAGGCACCACGTCCACAAAAGAGTGATTCCTCCATCTGCTGTTATACCTTCCCTCAGAAGGTGGACCAAGCCACGCAATCTCCTTGCAGGAGCCCCATTTCATTGGCCTCAACCGTCTGCTCACATTACTACAGACCCCTCCCTTATGGGTAGGGGTGCTCACCTGAACGGTTTGTCAGTTCAGGGACAATGGACACCATGAGAAGCAACCTTTCACATAAATATTCTGGAACTCAAGGGTGGTTTTCAACACCTGCAAACACTTCCAGATGCATATTTGTGACACCACTGTCAGAATACTTATCAACAACATCGCCACAATGTGTTACATAAATCGCCAACAGGGCATGTACTCCTGCTCCCTTTGTGCAGAAGCAGTGCACCTCTGGAATTGGTGCATTTGCAACAAGCGTATTCTAATTGCATCTTGCTTACCTGGCATCAACAATGCTGCTGCAGACTCTCTAAGCAGACATTTTGCACCGGACCATGCATGGGAACTTCGACACGACATTCTCCAATGTATCTTTTGCTGTTGGGGTGTTCCCCTAATAGACTTCTTTGCCTCCTACAAAAATTCAAAGTGCCGACATTACTGTTTCATAGCAAGCATTGGCCAGGGATCCCTAGAAGACGCCTTTCTTCTCAACTGGGGAGGCCCTCTTCTATATGCATTTCCCCCCATCACGCTCATTCCCAGGGTCCTCGAGAAGATCAATAGGGACGGAGCCAAGGTGATGTTCATAGCGCCCTCCTGGGCTCACCAGCCGTGGTTTCCTTTTCTCTACCGAGTATCTTTGTACCCACCATATCCCCTTTCCAAATTCTGCGATCTGCTGACCCAGGACCACAGCACCCTCCTACACCCTCAGCCCCATATCCTGCACCTGATAGCTTGGTTCCAAGCTGGTTCTGCAAATCCAAAGATCTCTGCTCCACAGAAGTTAAAGAGGTCTTGATGCATAGCAGAAAGGATACGTGGTCCACTTACCTCCACAATCGGCGTAGGTTCGTCTCCTGATGTACTACTAAACATCTTGACCCATATACAGCACGCCTGCATCAAATCTTTGAATACATCCTCTCCTTAAAGCAGTCAGGATTAGCCATCGCCTCCCTCAAAGTACACCTTGTGGCAGTTACGGCCTTCCGACACTCCATAGATGGCACCTCTGAATTCGCCCACCCGACTACCAAGAGATTCCTTGAGGGGTTGGCCAACCTTAATCTGCCTCACAGGCCCCCACCACCATCCTGGAACTTGGATCTAGTTCTGGACACCCTTACTCAAACACCTTTCGAACCATTGGCCACTTCACCACTCTCAATAATGACAGTCAAAGTGGTTTTTCCACTTGCCATTACATCTGCACGCAGAGTCAGTGAGCTTGCAGCTTTGATGGCAGTATCTCTGTATACTACTTTTAACAAAGACAGCATTATTCTACAACCTCACCCAGCCTTCATTCCCAAAGTGTGTTCTGAATTCCATATCAATGAACCAATCATTCTCCCTTCCTTCTATCCCTAGCCACATGCCTCATCATGAGAAGCAACCCTGCATTCCCTTGACGTGTGCAGAGCACTCGCCTTTTACGCAGATAAAACTCGAGCCTTCTGCAAGTCGCAACACTTACTAGTATCTCTAGTGGACCGCTCCAAGGACAAATCACTCTGATCTCAGCGCATCAACAAGTGTTACACCATATGGAATAAGTCACTCCCAGTAACACCCAGAGCTCATTCTACCAGAGCTGTAGCGACATCCACGGCCTTCCTATGAAGGGTCCCTCTCTGAGACATCTGCCGTGCAGCCACATGGTCATCTAATGGTACTTTTATGAAGCATTACGTGATTGTATACGTTTTGACTGCTAACTCCTCAGTAGCCTCAGCGGTACTTTCAACAGCAGTTAAACCATGATTCCGAGACCCACCGTCCAGGTGCTCTCAAGTATTGCTACAAAGTCACCAACTGTGGAGCATCCATGGGAACATCATTTGAAGAAGAGGAAGTTACTCACCTTGTGCAGTAATGACGGTTCTTCGAGTTGTGTGTTCCTGTGGGTGCTCCACTACCTACCTTCCTCCCTGCTTTGGAGTCTCTTTTCTTGAATGCCTTTTTTTCAGATACTTGGGCAGATGAGAGGAACTGGCAGGAGCCATACCACACGTGTGCAAAACATCCCGAACATTGTGAGGCGCCTACCACACATGCACAATCTGGCTGACTTTTGCTGCCCAAAACTCTGATCTGCAGCGCTGTGATCCAACACCAACAGTGGAGTACCCACGGGGACATACATCTTGAAGAATCGTCGTTACTGCACAAGGTGAGTAACTTCCTCACATCTCTCATTGATCTAGGTCAGTGGTCACCAACCAGTAGATCAGGATCTACAGGTAGATCTTGTATCAGAGGGGCAGCCGTGTTAGTCTGGATCCGCAAAAGCGACAAGGAGTCCTGTGGCACCTTATATATGCATGTACATCTGACGAAGTGGGTCTTTGCCCACGAAAGCTTATGCTCCAATACATCTGTTAGTCTATAAGGTAGATCTTGGAGCCTCTGACAGGTGATCCTAACTGGTTTGGCTGTGAGGCACTTCAGGTGCCCTACTGCTCCTGCCCAGAGCCTTACAGCTGCCCCCTGGGAGCATCCTGCTTGTTGTGCATGGTGGGGGAGACAAAGGCAGGGAGGTAGTGATGTCACTCTGTCCTCTTCTCCTGTACCCCATCTTTACAGAGTTAGGGTCACAGTGAAGGGGTTGGGCGGAGTATTAGGGTTTGAGGTAGATCCTAGACTGTCTTAAATTAAAAAATTGATCTTGTGCCTAAAAAAGGTTGGAGACCACTGATCTAGGTATATTGTGAGTGTGATGGGAAAATGTTTGTGTACACATTTTAAATGATATTGCCATCCTTGAATGTTACTGTTTTTCCTTGTGCTGTTCCACAGACAGTGTAGTCTGTGGCTGTGTGTGTCATCAGCCCCACATGGTAAAAGGAGTCATCTTACACCATTAGTATTTTCTGCTGATTCATCCTCCTAGTTTCCACCTGAGGACAGAGAGAACATGATTTTTATGGTGCTTAGAATCCTAAAAATAAATGAACACGCGATGGTCCTGAAAATGCTAAGACATAAGATAAAGCACATAATGCATATTTGGTGAGTGCTTTGAATTTATTTAGACAACATAATATTAGAAATGTGGTATGAATGGCAGGCAAGATTATTTCAGGAGTATATACCTTTTCAACTCTAGTTACAGAGCTGTGGCCATATTAATGTGTAATACCCGAAAACTGGCTAGAGAGCTGCAGAACTCTGGGGACCTAGAAAGCTTGCACCAACAGAAGTTAATCTAGTAAATGGTAGACCACCTTGTTCCCACCCTTACCCAAAGGTATTTAGTATTAAGCATTAATCCTTTTGCATATCCAGTGCCAGTTTTGAAAAGTGGCTGAATTGATTGTATTCTGAGTTCACACAGGCTCCAGCAAGTGGGGTACCCCTCTCTGTTTTAGATTGGGGTCTGTATGCCTGCGATCTCTCTGCGGGTCTTTACACACGGCTCATCACCCTGAACAGAATCTGTCCCATCTCTCCCGAACACTTAGTGTGCGGGGGGGGGAGGGGGATGTCAAAGCGCTCCCCCCTTGCCAAAGCACAGCTGGACGGCTGCTTCGAGCCCCATTTCCCTAAAGCTGCTGCTCCCAGCTTCTTTCAAACTGCGTGCGGTAATAGCTCTGCCTGGCCCAGTGCCCAGCCCCCCCATCCAGCGCCCAGCCCCCCCATCCAGCGCGAGAAGTGCTCAGAGGGGCGCCAAGGCTGCTCTCTGCCACTAAGAGGAGCGAGCCCACTGAGGACCAGCTCGTCTCCCCCCAAGCCTGGGCCCAACAGGGTGTAACACCCCAGCCTGCTCCTGCCCCAGGCGCCCCAAACCCCTTTCCAGCCCTCTCGTCCACAGACCCCTGGGGCAGCTGCGGGGGGGAGGGGGGGGCGCTCTAGGCCGCACCACTCTGAGCCAGACCCGCCCCTCGCCGAGCTACTGCTCCGTGCAGGACGTGACCATCCAAGCCGGCCGCCTCAGCTTCACTGGGAGGTGGCCGCTTCTCCTTGATTGACAGGCAAATCGGCCATTGGCCTAGCTCGGCGCGGCAGGGCGCCCAATGAGCGCAGGGCGGGGGCGGGGCTGGCTCTGCAACGGCGCCGAGGTGAGCCGGGCTGGCGCGGCGCAGAGCAGAGCGCGGTGCTGCGGCTGGGAGAGCGTCTGAGGCGGCGGATCCGGGGCGCGTAGGGCAGGGCAGAGCCGGCTGCGGGCACCATGTCTCTCTCCACCAAGCTCACCTTGGACAAGGTGGACGTGAAGGGCAAGCGGGTGATCATGAGGTGAGGAGCCGGGCGGGGCCCTGCGGTGGAAGGAGGCAGGCGAGGGAGGGACGGGTGCGCGTAGCTGAGGGAGAACCAGCCGCAGCTCTTGCCCGCCCACGGAGGGCCCGGATGCGCCGCCTGCCAGCTCACCCCCGGAACGGGGCCGCCGCCGCCGCCGCCGCGGGCGAGGCCGGCCCATGTGTGAGACGGGGCTGCTGCAGGCGCCTGCTCCCGGCCTTCCCGGGAGGGCAGGGCGGCCTTCGGGCGGGGCAAGCCCTGAGAATGGCACCTCGCCGAGCGCAGCCAGGCGCTCAGACATCACCAGACAGTGCCCCCCCCCCCCGGTGAGATTTAGGTGCCTGAAGCGCCTAACTTTTGAGCCAGAGTCCAGATTCTGTTTTCCTTTAGCTCGGGGCACGTGTCCCAGGCTTTCTCCACAGCCACGAGGGCCAGAAATCCCCCCCTCCCCCCAGGACTCCGTCACCTGGAGCTGTACATAAGGCATCAAGAAGGGCAAGAGTTGGCAACAGCGACTAGTTCTTCTCGCGCTCGCTCTCTCTGTTATCTTCATGAGCGTGCCAACATTTTGTAAAAGGTCTGTGTGATAGAGCATGAGGTCGTGACTCCAGTTAGCCACCCAGTGAAATGAGTTGCAGGGATTGATTCTAATGATCGAGTCAATAGACGCTTCTGGGAAAGGCAGGGCATTAAAAAAAATCCCAATCTCTCCCCACCCCCCCCAAAATCTAGCAACCACGTGTTGCTGCATATTTTACTTGGGCCCAGCTTCCTTAAGACTGCTGCAGATTGTGCCATGCCTCAGTGAGCAGACTCGAGGGCATGTAGTGCTTATCTGTGATTGTGACACACACCCAACGGGATCGTCTTTGGGAAAGAGAGGCGGAGTCCCGTCCACCGTTAAAGGTATAGCCAGGAGGCATTTCAAAATAAGGATATTTTGGGGGAAAAAGTTAGGTCTAATTCTCATTTAGACTATTGCATGGGATTTGACACACGTTGCACTGGTCTGTTTTAAAAATGTGTCCTACTTAACGAGAGACTTCTGCACTTTTTACTATTTTTTTTATTAGTCCAACAAAATCTTTTCTGTGTCTTTTTTTTTTAAATGCACTTTACCATCCTGAGAATGGAGTATTGTGGATTCTAATATGAGTAAGATGAAACGAAATAGATGTAGTTCCTTCCAGGTTACTTTTATTAACATCAGTTGGCCTTTATAGAAATAAATTTTAAGCTGAATTTGGGAATTGGTGTACAAGGGCTTTGAGGCACATATGTATGCATATTAGATCTTGTCTTTTTTCTAGAGCAGTGGCTTTTCCCCAAGGTCATCTCAACATAACAAGGGCATACCACTTAATTTGGTACATGAGTGGAAGATGTAATATGCCATATCACCTACATCATTTGTGCTTCCTTTTCATCTGTAAAAATGATTTTTTTTTTTTCTCTTGTGATGAAATGCCTTGTGTATTTCTGTTTTCAAATAATTCAGCAAGGCTTTGGCTATGGGGAGGCTGGCTGGCATTAGCAGATGGAACCAACAAAAGGAGGACAATCCTTAAATGACCCAGCACTCTTGGTGCATTTCCCAAACGCAGAACAAGAATTTTGAGTCTCATATTCTAAACAACTTGCCATTTGACGACCCTGCATTGGCAGAGGATGGATTGACTGATAGAATCTAATAAAAGTAGAGGGTCTTTTATTAATTTCTGTGATTTTTAAAAAGTAGCCTGTTATTTTAAAAGATTCAGTTGGTACCTCTATGAAGAAAATTGATTAATTTGATCAATGGCTTGCATGTTTACCAATTTAGCTTGATACTTAGTTTCTCCTTTTGGTGTCCACTTTCTCTCTCCTCTGAATTGTGGGGTTGATACAATCAATCTGCTCTTTGTTGGTTATGTCCAAAGTCTGCTGCCTGATGAATTCATTATCTGAGGTGAAATATTTCAAGTCACCCAAGTAATTCCTAATCTTGCTTTAGTTTTTTTGCTTGTTTGCCCTTCTTCTATTGCTGCTGGTTTTTGAAATGTTGCATCTGTACCATAACTTAGACCACTAAACTGAAAAAAATTGATCCATGTGGTTTTTTTTGTTTGAAGCCCATTTCCCTGAAAATAATCATCTTGCCCTCTTAATTGATACTGAATTTAACATTTTTCCCTCCTGTTCCCTTGGATAATTTTTGCTGTACTCATACACCCACCTATCTTCCAGTCCAAATGTTAGCAGCAGGAGGTATGAGCAAAACTGCTGTCTTAAGTGACTTCCATTAATGTTACATTTATTCAGTTTAAGGAGTACTCGCATTTCTTAATCTTTTAGCTATAACGCTGAAGAAGATGGCAAGGATAGACTGAAGACTTTGCTAAGCAAATTGTTCGTTTGCCTTATGATTGTAAAATAGAAACATCATCATTTTTTCTTTTTTTAATTAGTCCTTTGTACCATGGACTGCCAGTTCAATTCTTTCTGCTCAGCTATTCCTATTTTGCTGGCAGCTTTTAAAGCTCTGGCCTCATGTTTTTTTTACTGGGCAGTCTCCAGACAAAAATGCAGATGGCCTCTTTGGTATCAGGACCTCTTCATAGTCTTATGACACACAAAAAAACAGGGCACAATCTCATTTATATAATGCAGTCAGAGTAAAAGTTACTGTTTTTCCTAAATTAAAAGGCTTTGTTCATTAGTCATCATGCTTCAGCCGCATTTTCCTATCAGAATTGCCCAAAGTAAAAGCAAAGAGAGGGTTGGTCTCATTTAGTTCTAACATTCTGTGTCATCTGGCATCCTGTGAATAAATTTTGCCTTCAGTTATTATGCAACACAACTTCCTGTCACGCCTTAGCTTCTGGGTACTAGGTATACTAGACATAAATGGCAGAAACGTCTCCCTTTTCTTACTTCAATATGGTATGTTGTAATGTGCCATGTGTTGCTGGGAAATTACTGGCCAAATCCTGAGATCTGATGAGAATGCAGGAAAGCTCCACCGACTGGCCACAGAACAGGGATAGACAATTAGTTACTTATAAGCTCCTTACATGCATCGTGCATGCCAACAAGGCCTACAAATGTCTCTCTCTCTTTGAAAATCCAGTGCTTGAAAAACCTGAGTGTATATGGAACAACTGGAAGAGATCAGAGTTGCTGGCAATACCTGCTTCCCACCACTCATCTTAGAAAGACCATGTTAGCATAACCAGAATTGTGGGTTTTTTTTTTTCCTCTTCCCTCTCTTTACCCTCCTCTTAGTCATAACTGTTCTGGGTATGTGGCTTCTGAAGCATGTTTTACTGTTGCTGATGACTTAGCTAAAGAACTGCAGTCTGCAGAACCAATTAATCTGTTTTCATATCCGCTCCTCAGCTGAGCATTAACTTCCCTTTTCAGCAGGTGCCAGAGCAGGAGTCTTTAGGCAGGGAGAGTACAGCCACACTACAAGTTTTTGTCGGAAAAAGGTGCGCAAAATGCGCTCTGCTCCACGTTTTGCGTATCTTTTTCCAATTCTTTTGTCTGAAGAGGCTTTTCCGTCTAGATTGGGCCAAATGTCGGAAAAAAATCCTCTTTTGGAAGCCCCCTTCTTCCTCGTAGAATGAGGAATACAGGGGCTTCTGAAAGAGCGTGTTTGTTCTTCCACAAAAAAAAAAAAAGTGGAAGAGCAAATGTGTTCCCTGGATGCGGGGGAGTTTTTCGGTATCCTGAAAACCCCTTGCAGTCTAGCCGTATCTGGAGGGGAAAGCAGTAAGCAGTAGGCTTCAGAGTTAACACCCAGAAGTAAAGGGAGGAGGACTCACCACTCAGAGTAGCTGTTTCAGGCTGTCTTCAGATCCAGGCAGAAATAATAAATGATTTATTTTGGAAGATACTTTATGACTAACTCGTGGCTCTGGATGATTCTGAGAGTAGTGGAAAGTAAATCTTGGCATCCTGCTGGAAGAATGGAGTTTAGAGAGCGATTTTCAAAGGTTCCCAACTTCCACTAAAAGTCTTGGGAGCTGGGCACATAATTTGCCATTTGTCTTTGAACATCTCCCTTTTTGTTTGTGCTCACCACCATTTCAGTGGCAGAGTCTGCATAGTGAAGTCCAAAGAACAAGAAACTGACAGTATTTCATAAGGCTTTTTCTTCTCCGCTGAGAATAAACTTCATGGTTGAGGTTTGATGTTATGAGGCCTCATCATTCACATGGCACTCAGAACCATGGGAGTTAGCTTTATGGAAGGTTTGCAGATTTGGCTCTACTGTTGCAAGATGGCCTATGCAAAATTAAATATGGCATAAATTTGCTGTCCTCTTTTTCCAGGCTTAGGCTTGGCCATGCCTTTACCTGTAATCACATTGCATGATTCTTTTAATAATGCTCATGATTTTTATAATTAACAGGGTGTGTCTCATCTCTCCCTTTGTAAATGACTTGTATTTCAATTTACCTTAAGCTTCCTCGCTCTTTTCTTTCTTCTTTAACAATGTAAGTTTTTGTGGATTTGTTTACTACCAAGTGGCAGCATCCATCCATTGAATCCGTAAGAAGTAATGTAGCTTTTTTTCGGTTTTCTTTCTGCCTTCTACATCTATTTGCTACTGTGACCTCGCTATTCTGATGTTTTCAGTCAAATGCCAGTTTTGTGTTGGGACTTGCTGTACATTAGGGTGGAACTGAAAACCTTGTACTAACTTTAGTCAGCTTTTGAATTGATTTCCTAGTCAGTCCCTTGATCAGCAAGTTCCACACCTTTTTTTTTTGTTTAAGGAAATCCTTTTTTCTAATTGAGCTTAAATTTTTGTTTTTTCTTTTAGGGTTGATTTCAATGTTCCAATGAAAAACAACAAAATCACAAACAACCAAAGGTAAGGATACTTAAAATCCAAGTAGAAACCCTGATAACTTTGTCCATACTCAGGATATATGCTGTATGATTCTGCTCCAGCAGTATTAACAATGGATGTGTTAGCAGCTGGTGGCCAAATCACATTATGATGTCATCTGAATTGTCATAGAGAGAGCCTGACTCCAAAACATTATTAAAAATGTTTGCTGGCAGCGGATTAGCTCCTCTTGTTGTTAGCCTTGGTGGGACATTCATAAAAATTTTCCCTAGAAGAGACCAAAGCCTTTGCTTCCATGCTAAACATAATTGCAATGAAATGACTGTCAAAGAACTGTTTTGCCTGGTTGTATCCCCATGTGAGAATGTGGTAGGATTGATCTGGGGTGGGAAAGGCACCTCTCCTTTCTTACAACCTCATCAATGTTTGAACACTGTTATTTTTAGATATAGAGGGCACCAATCTATGTGGAAAAACATGCCGTATGTCATTTTGTTTGACTCCAATTGGAACTAAGATCCCTTCTGCACTAGTCAGGGAAACAGTTGTTGGGGAAATTTAGATCAAAAGGCTAGTTGTCTCACTTGTCCTTTAGCTGTTCCAGCACATGTAAACAAGGCTAGTAGCTGTCCATACTAGTGTATTTTTTGCTAACATTTCCTGCCACTACTAATGGCCACCTGCAGGGGTCAGGAAGGGATTCACCCTCCAATGCATTTTTTAGGAGAGAGAATCCCTTTGGGTATGTCTACACTAGCCCCCTAGTTCGAACTAGGGAGGCTAATGAGGGCGACCGAAATTGCTAATGAAGCGCGGGATTTAAATATCCCGCGCTTGATTAGCATATTCTCGGCCGGTCGCCATTTTGGAAACTGACTAGCCCAAAGTAACTGCCCGCATCTACACGCGGCAGAGAAGCGGGATTCCGAGATTAACCCCTTAGTTCGAATTAACTGTTAAACCTCAGTCCACGAGGAGTAACAGTTAAACCCCTTAGTTTGAATTAACTGTTACTCCTCGTGGCATCAGTGCCCCTCCTCTCCTTCCCCTGCCTGCACAGAAAGCAGGAGGCTCCCAGGAGGAGGGGCAGTTCCAAGGCAAAGGGCAGGGGGAGGGGCAGCTGAAGTGCAGGCACTTGATAGCCTCTTGGCCAAACCAGTCAGGATCACCTGTCAAAGGCTCCAAGATCTACCAGTAGAGCCCGATCTACTGGTTGGTGACAACTGTTCTAGGGCGACATTGGAGGTGTGTGCTATTTTCTGTAATGAGCAGTGTCTGCTGGCATTGTAACCGTGAACAACTATTGGGGATCAATGTACATAAAACTCCTGCTATGGAAGATAGCAGAAGTACACCTATTGGAAATCTAGTGTAGAAGTATTTACTGTTTTTGAAGCTATTTGACCTGTTCATACTCAATTCATTTTGCAACAGTTACACCAGTGAACTCTGGGACTCCTGAAGCTTCCCATGCGGCTGTTGCTGTGAGTGCATGTTACAGGATAATTTCCACACGCAAGGTTTTTGGATGTTAACATCATCCATACCAATCATTGTAACCAGTGCCTATTGCAGACCCATGGAAAGACTTGATATCCTGTATATGTAATATTGTTAGTAATGCTGTGCTGTGTTCTTGAGAACAAGAATGGATTTTACAGATATCTGAGGGAAAACTGGTGGACATTCCCTCTTAAATAATAATGTGTTGCAAGTTGTTCAGATCAGAACTTCTTTTTGCTGTTTTTTCTCTTCAGCATACCCTTATTTTTGTTAGAGGTGACTCCCAGCTATGTGTGTCAGTCTGCTTCCTGTGCTTAATGGCTAGCAAGTCCAAAGTTCTCTGGGAGCTCAAAGTGAGCCCCTTACCAATGTCTCTTGTCACTTTCTTTGTGGTTACAGAATCAAGGCAGCTATCCCTAGCATCAAGCACTGCTTGGATCATGGCGCCAAGTCTGTGGTTCTGATGAGTCATCTGGGACGACCTGATGGAGTCCCAATGCCTGACAAATACTCCTTGGCACCAGTGGTTGAAGAACTTGAAGCATTGATCGGCAGGTAAAAGTCTAATAGTTGTTGAGTTTATGCAGACTCTTTGCTATAAATGGATCTTGTTTAACATCAACAGTATTTTTTTAGTTAATGCATCTGTGTGTCTTTACTCATGTTTCCAGGAAGGTCTTGTTTCTGAAAGACTGTGTGGGTCCAGAGGTGGAGAAGGCCTGTGCTAATCCTCCAGCTGGTTCCATCATCCTCCTGGAAAACCTCAGATTCCATGTAGAAGAAGAAGGGAAAGGGAAAGATGCTTCAGGGAACAAGGTGAGATCTCATTTTATCTCAGTTGTTTCTTCCTTCTTCAGTACTGTGTGACAAGTAGGAGTGACACGGAGCTGTGGGGATATTGTATGCCATGCATTTAGACTGATACAGCAGGCAACACTTACTCTGCCAAATGTCCATGTGAGAGGCACTAATATGATTCCAGATAAAATGGTGTGTGAGCCATATTCTGGATTTGATGTTGCATTTTGTGTTGGTGGGTGTGGTGTAAAAACAGGCCTTTTTGTTATGAAACTTTCTTGATGGACAGGAGTAGTATTTTCCTTTTACAGTTTGGAATAAAATCCATTCATTTGAAATGATTGGACATTTAGTATACTGCATTATTATTACTAGCTAACCTCTAGCTAACCTGACAACTTTCTGGCAGGTTAAAATATCTGATGGCTAGGGTAGAAAATGACACAACTTCCTTAGGGAGCATAGGTTGCTCATATGTAAACAAGAGGATATTGAGTGACCATAATGACTGGTAAAAAGTTGAAAAATGATACTATTAATGCCAGAACTTGGGATGAAGGTACAGTAATTGGCATTGTTATAAAGGGAGGAGTAGTGCAAAGGGTTATGGGGAGGCTACTAGTTTCATCTGAAGGGTTTTTATGCTGATATGGGAAAGGGAGATAATGTAGTATTGAAGGAGAGAATTTATTGCCTCTTTGTAACTATGAGAACCATGTGCTCACATCAGTCTTTATTTCTAGCACATATTAATGAGAGATTTAACCACTGTATTGTACCAGCACTTTGAAATATCTTGAATAAGGCTGCTTTCCTCTCAGCAGCCATACAGGGTCCATGCTGCCTTGTACCTCTGACATTTTCTTGAAGGTCAGGAAGAGCACTTGATCTCAGATGATGTCTTTTCTTAGCATTGACCCCATTAGCCAGGCAGGCTTTGGCTCCCTTCAGATACAGTGCATGGAATGGAATGCTGATGTACAGGGCGGTGCCCTTTACAGCCTGACACAGAAGACTCTGTAGCATAGGAAAAAAATAGCCTGGAGTGCAAGTGAGCCTCTGAAGAGAGGATGCTCCCCTTATAGGTATTAAGAAACCATGAATAGCACTGAAATTAGTCAATTTGGGAGACTACGGGCATTAAATTCTCTCCTTCCGTGCAATATTTTCTTCCTTTCACATCCCAACATAAAACCCCTTCAGCTACAGCCAGTAGGCTCCCTGTAACCTTTTGCTCTTCTCCTTTATAAGGCTATGGGTACGTCTACACTGTGGGGTTTTTCTGGGATACAAACTCCGCTGCATCCAAGGAACGCGTTTGCTCTTCCACTTTTTTTGCGGAAGAGCAAACACGCTCTTTAGGGGAGTCCTGTATACCTCATTCTACGAAGAATAAGGGCTCCTCCGAAAGAGGAAGCAGACGAGGCGTTTCCGCCATTTGGCCCCTTCCGGAAGAGCTACGCAAAATGCAGAGTTAAATTTGCGTAGCTTTTTCCGGGGGGGGGGGGGGGGGACACTACACTGTAGACCTAGCCTCAGTCTAGACTGCAGGCTTCTTTTGGAAGAAGCTTTTCTGGAAGAGATCTTCCGAAGAAACTTCTTCCAAAAGAGAGTGTCTACACAGCAAAAGCCCATTGAAAAAGCAGTCTCCTTTTTCCAAAGATAGCATCCCTGCTGAAGGGACGCTAATCTCGCATTTAAGCTGTGATCACTATGGACTGAGTGGCCACCAGGGCACCTGTGCTTTTTCCTCTTTCCTCTTCTTTCAGAAGAACTCCCTCTTCCCTGTCCACCCACGCCTTTTTCCGAAAGAGCTCTTTCGGAAAAAGGCTTCTTCCTCGTAGAAAGAGGTTTACCAGTGTCGGAAAACCTCCTCTATTCTTTTGTGTCGTGTCTCTCTTCCCCCCCCTCCCCCCCCCCCCTCGGAAGAACACAATTGCAGTGTGGATGTAAGTAAAGGTTTTGTTTGTTTGTTTTTTAAGAAAAACTCTGCAGTGTAGACATACCCTAACAGTGGAAGCTACTTCATCTTGATCCCAAGTGCCTGGTATCAATAGCATCATCATCTGCTCGGCCTACAGGAGCAAAATGTTTCTTTGTGTGGAATACTAAACTCAATTTAAATCTCTTGCTGCCGGTGGTTGGGCTAGAAAAGAGGCTATGAGAAATTAGGGATGTTAGTATATAGTTGTTTAAATGATAACTGATAAGCCCAGGCTTAGCAGTTAATCCAGATGACTACATGCACCCCCCTCCCCACCTCTGTATCAGAGGCAGCAAGGGCGAAAGGTGGGAGCTGATGCTCCTCCATCTCCCTGTCCCCTGTGCTCTGATAGAGACAGCAGTATGGAGGGTGAGAGGGGCAAGTGGGGAGCCGGTAGATGCAGAGCTGTTACCCTTTCTATCAGAGGCAGCAGCGCAGGGCTGGGGGGCAGGTGGGAACTGATATGCGCAGAGAGCCAGCTCTGCAGAGCTGCCACCCCCCTCCCCGTTGCCTCTCAGAGAGGCAGCGGGGGGGCAGGAGCCGGTGGTTGGGGGGGAGCCGACTTAAGAGCTGGCTTCCCACAAGCACCAACTTCGCGGAGCAGGAGCTGTGGACAGGGGCTGCTGCTGTCCTGCATGTAGAGGCAGCAGCACAGAGTGGGGTCCGGAGCACGTTGGCTGTTGGCCCCACCCCTGGGGACCATCAAAAAATTGTGTAACCACTAAGATTTGGTGTGGTTACACAGTTATTAAACTAAATGATATCTAACATCCCCATGAGAAATCCTGAACAGTATCAAAAAGCTGTCTTCTAGGTCATGGGTACTAACAAGCTTCTGAGATGTTACCTGCTTTCAGTCATTTGATTAGTAGACTCAAAATGAACAATTGAGTCTGCTTTTCAATAGCTCATTGCAGAACAGCCAGTTTACATTGTAACTAAGGAGCACAAACTTGTCTCTTTATTTGCTCAGATCAAGGCTGATCCTGCAAAGGTGGATGCTTTCAGAGTATCCCTTTCTAAACTAGGAGATGTTTATATCAACGATGCTTTTGGAACTGCCCACCGAGCTCACAGGTACGTTAACCACCTTCTGTAGGGAGTTTTACAGAATATTTGTCCTTTGAATTCAGTCTGGATATACGAGTTAGTTTAGTCTTGGTCTATACTAGCAAGGTGTTCTGAATGACACTGGAAAGGATTTTCAGATTTGCAACTCAACTCTGATGCAGTTCTTGCTGAAATCAACCAATTTGACATTTGTAGGTTGAGTACCCCATGAAACTTAAAAATGGATGTAAATCTTCAGGGAAATGAAGCCTGCTGGGGATGTGATTGAGGGGGGGGATCCAAATATAGAAAATCTGGAAGGCATCTCTTAAGTCCAGCCTCCAGGACCCAGCATAGTTAGATCATCCTTGACAAGTGTGTTTTATTTAAAACCTCCAAAGATGGAGAATCCATAATCTCTATTGGAAGCCTATTCCAGTGCTTAACTACCCTATAGTTAGAACGTTTTTCCTAATAGCTGAACTAAATCTACCTTGCTGCAGTGGACATGGGGAACAATCCTTATTTTATAGCAGCCCTTAACATACCTGAAGACACTTAACAGGTTGCTCCTCAGTCTTCTGTTATCAGGACTAAACATGACACCCCCCCCCTTAACCTTTTCCTCATAAGTCAGGATTTCTGAACCTTTTTCTTTTTAGGTGCTCTCATATGGACTCTGCCAAGTTTAACATCTTTGCTAGTGGGGCATCCAGAATTGGACATAGTACTCCAGAGGGGGTTCTGCCAGTACTAAGTGGAACACTTTCTGTGTCTTATACTCAACATTCTGTTAGTGCACCCCAGAATATCAGCTTTGTTTTATATCTGCATCACGTTGCTTTGTATTCACATTGGATCACAAACTGACTTCCAGATCTTGTTAATTGTTTATGCAGCAGTATTACTCGTTTCCCATTTTTTTTTAATTGAATTTCATCTTGTTGGCTTCAGACTAGTTCTCCAGTTTGTCAAGGTTGTTTTTGAATTCTAATATTTTCCTCCAGAGTGCTTGCAACCTTTCCAATCTTGGTATCTTCCACCTATTTTATAAGCGCATTCTCTTCTCATTATCTAAGTCTTTTAAATAATGACTGTACCTGACCCAGGACTGACTACTATAGAACCCCACTAGATATGCTGTCTCCGTTTGACAGTGAATCATTAAGTATGGTCTTTCACCAAGTTATGTACCCACCTTCACAGTAACTTCATTGGTAGAGCCATGTGCCCAAGTCCCTTCCCACAGCTGCCAGCGTGGCAGCCATAGTAAGAGCCAGGTGGGCTGCTAGGGGAACTGCAGTGGACCCTCCACTTATGCTGGGTGTGGACACCCAAGCAGCCTTTGGCTGTTGTCCCTATCTCCTTTACCTGCCCTGGGCAACAGACAGAGGATCCGTGCCACAGTTCCTTGCAGTTCCCCACTGGCTATTCTAATCAGCCATGCACAAATAAATATTTCTACCTGCATCTATGCTGCTATCCACAAAAGTGGTCCACAGATATGTAGTGGATACCTGCAGATTTGCAGGCTCTGTTCATCTGGTCCACATTTTCCTAGTTGGCTTATAAGACTGTATCAGAAGCTTTACTGAAATCAAGATATCATGTCCGCTGCTTCCTCCCTATTCATATTCACTAGGCCAGTAATCACCTTAAAGAAGGAAATTCAATTGGTTTGGAATGATTTTTTTTTTTTCTTGACCAATCATGCTGGCTATTCCTTGTAACCCTATTATCTGCTAGGACAGGTGCTTACAAATTCATTGTTTAATTTGCTCCAGTATCTTTGCAGGTATTGAAGACATGCTGACTTGAGTTTCCCAGAACATGGGAAATGTACATACAGCTTTAATATTCTAGTGACATTATTTCTATATACATGCTGAGAAATCCACGATTCCACTGTCAGCTAATTAAGTTTAGTTGTGAATGACATAACATGGAACATTTATCCATAACTATGTTCCCTTTCTGAACAAGTGGCTGAATTTAATGTAGCTAAAGTATAGTCTCGTCCTATTCGTTTTGTAGCTATTTAGAGTTCACCTTCATGAATTTGCAAGTGTATAGACTTTATACTGACTTTTAGACCATTGAAATTCAAATCACTTGACAAAATGTGTGAGGACTTTTATGGACCATTTTCTGTTGGGGAAAGGTACAGTTTGTACCTCCCTGGTCTGGCCAGCACCCTTGAGACTTGACTGGTCCCGGATAAGGGATTTTGCGAGACCAGGGGAAGTCATTTCTGGCCCCTGCCCTGCCGCTCCTCCCCTCCCTGCCCTGTGCTGAGCTCCAGTCCCCCACGATGCATCACGCCAACCTTCCGCACATCCTCGCCACCACCTCCCTTGTGGCGTGCTCAGCTCCCAGTCCTCCCACCTCCTTGCAGTGCACCAGGACTCTGATCCTGGAAGATCTGTGATGATGTTGCCGGACCAGAGTGTCCCGGTTTAGAGGTACAACCTGTACGAGCTTTTGAGCAACACAGACCTGTTCTTCAGGAGAAGAAGCAGAGTGTCTAGCAAAATAGAAGTTGAGACATTGTTAATCCAAAAGATAAAGGATATTGCAGGTAGTCATTTCAAATGAAGTGCACAAGTGGGGATTAGATTGTTATGGGTAAAGAGTGTGAAGTGGGCCATGAAAGAGTAGCAGACACTGTTACACATTTTTGTAATGAACCAAAAACCAGTATCCCTGTTAAGTCCATTGTTTTGATGTTTAGCAGACTTATCAATTTAAGAAGCTTCAGAGGGTAGCCAAGTTAGTCTGTACAGGATAAACTTAAACAACAACAAATGGTCTGGTAGCACTTTATAGACTAACAAAACATTTAGCTGGTATCATGAGCTTTCATGGGCATATGCCACTTCTTCAGATGGCCGGAGTTTTGAGTTTAGGATGTGCAGACCCAAAATAAATAGGGAGAGGGGGAAAGGGGGGAAAAAAATGGAAGGGGGCGGGAAACAGGGAGCAGAGGATATGAAAATATCAAAGGGAAAATATCAAAATATAAAAGGTGCTTATAGATTACCAGTTCTGCCTATTTGGTATTCCCTTTGATATTTTCATACTCTCTGCTCCCTGTTTCCTGCCCCCTTCTATCCCCCCCCCCTTCTTCCCTATTTATTTTGGGTCTGCACATCCTAAACTCAAAACTCTGGTCATTTGAAGAAGTGGGCTGTGCCCACGAAAGCTCATACCATCTACATGTTTTGTTAGTCTATAAAGTGCTACCAGACCATTTGTTGTTTTTTAAGTTTATCAATTTAAGTTTTCAGACTAGCCTTTTGAAAGTAGTGTACAAGTTTCTTGAAGACAAATAATGAAAGATCAGACATTGAGTTAGTCACATACCTCGGACTTCTTTAGACTATCAGGCAAACAGCTTTGTAATTGTTATCTTCTGTCCTAAGGATTTTAAAACTTAGTTCAACAGACATGTGCATGCACACTTGTTCCTTCCCTGCACAGAGGACCTGCTTGCTGGGCTTTATTTGCTTTAAGTTATTCCCACCCCAGAATATCAGATTCGCCCTTGCTGTCAATATTCCTTGCATGACAAACACTCCATGCAAAAATTCTTTGAGCTATCTACAGAACACCTCTAAACATAACATTTATAGAAGCAAGTGTGCTCATTTTTTTTCATATAGATTTCTTGCTGCTGCTGTTGCAGCTGAATAATGGATTACTATATACCCCTGTGGACATTTGAAGTTGCTCTGGCACTAGGAATGTAAGAATCTTGTTGGATGGCTCTGATACAAATTACAGAACTCTTTCTCCCCTTTGATTTCATAGCTCCATGGTAGGTGTTAATCTCCCTCAGAAGGCTGCTGGCTTCCTAATGAAGAAAGAACTGGATTACTTTGCAAAGGCTCTGGAGAGTCCAGAGAGGCCCTTCTTAGCAATCCTTGGAGGGTAAGTGCTAAGACCCTGCATTTTGTTTCCTTCTAACATACACCCACTTCAGTGGTGGTGGAATTGTTCACTCTACTTGTGAACAAGAATTATTTTCTTTCTAACCAAGAAATAGTGTGCAAATCTTAAGATCCATTCACACCCTATAGAGGAGCTGACTGGCCCTGTCCCCTCCAGTGATGGTGGCAGGCCGTGTTTTAATATTGTGCTAGTGTTTTAGCTGTCCTAACCGGAGTTAGTTAGCAGCAGTACAGCTAAAAGCTCTTCTAGTTCATTTTCAGAGCATAAATACGGGCACTGATGTAGAAGGCTTAGTCAGTGACCTTTCTACTGCGGTTCAGAGTACAAACCTAATGCAAACTCGTGTGTCTATGTAAGTTGACACTGCCTATCACTATGCAACTGTGACCTACTGTAACTAGGCTTTTTACAGGAGATTAATGTACTTTCCCTGGGGTGAAATCTATTGGGTAACTGAGTGTAGGAGTAATCTCTCCATGTGCTGCTCATTCTTGTGGTGTTTGTGTGCACTTTGCACACTGGCATGGTGGTTCTGCCAGGATCCTTTTGACCCTGAGGAAGGAATAAAAACATTGTGTAGACATCTAGGTACATGGCATCTCCAGAAGAGAAAATCACTTACTCTTGCTTCTCTTTCTACCCATACATTCAACCTCTTTCCTAAGAAATATTTTATTTATAGACTGCAAACAGCTCAAAGTTCCATTTTTCATTCTTTATAACATGACCTGGCCTTCGCTGCTCACTCTCTGCAATGCTGCCTTTATTGAAACCTTCTGGAATCTTAGAGCCACACCTTACCCTCTGTTATATGCACAACCATTCTCATAGACTGGCAGGAGCTGCATGCACAACACTAATGGCAGATTTAGCTTAAATGGTTCTTTCAGAATTAAAGGGAGCAGCATTTTACTTCTCTAGTTGAAGCTCTTGTTTGAGGAGCAGCTTGAATGGCCAGATGATCAGAACATCAAGGCTATTGATAAAATCAGAGAATCACGCTGCAATAAGACCATAAAAATAGCTGTATTGGGTAGGGATGTAAAATACTGTTTAATTTGTTAGCCAGTTAAATGTAGTGCTTATCTGGTTAACTGATTAAAGGGGGGGATGGGGAGGCAGCTGCTTCAGGGTGGCCTAAGCAGCCTCTGCCTGCCATGTGTCCGGGCTGGGCCCACTCCAGGCAGGCTGGAGCACCCCACTTTGTGGTGGGCCTCATGGGGTTGGAACATCTCCCCGCCATAGGGATGCATCTTTGAACTATGCTCCCTCTTAATATTTTCCATCCATGTGCAGAATACATTTTATTGTATGCACCAAGCCATGTGCAGATGTGCACCACCAATATAAACATACTGCCATCTTTGGGAGGCTGTGGGCTCTCTGCTATTCAGCTGGGCAGCATTTGAATCTCCTGGGTGGCCATCCATGCACTCCACTTACAGGTGGTACTATCCCTGAGTGTTTTGGCTAATAGCCATTAATAGTCCACTCCTCTGTGAACTTACCTAATGCCTTTTTGAGTCCAGTTAATATTTTGGCCTTCGCTACATCTCATGGGAACCAGTTCCACAAGTTGACTGTGGTGTATGAAGAAATACTTCCTTCCATTTGTGTTAAACCTGCTGCCTATTAATTTCATTGGGTAACACTTACTTCTTTTGAAGGAGTAAATAACACTTACTTTCTCCACACCATTCATCATTTTATAGACCTTGATCATAGCTCTCCGTTTGTAGTCTCTTTTCCAAGCCAGAAAGTCCCAGTCCTTTTTAATCTCTCCTTATAGGGAAGTTGTTCCATACCTTAAATCCTTTTTGTTGCTCTTCTCTGTATATTTTCCATTTCTAATATATCTTTTTTTGAGATCAGGTGACCAAAACTTCATGCAGCGTTTAAGATGTGTGGGTGTCCCATAGATTCATTTAGTGACATTGTGCCATTTACTGTCCCTTTCCAAATAGTTTCTAAAGTTATATTAACCTTTTTTTAGACTAGTGCTACACACTGAGCAAATGTCTTCAGAAAACTGCATAATGCTCAAAAAAACTCTCTTGCTTGAGTGGTAACAGCCAATTTAGACCCTATTGTTTACGTTCTTATGTACATCTTTTTCCAGACTGGGACTGCTGCTGGGTGAACAGGGTGTGAGACTTCTACATGTCCTCATTGCTGGGTTTCTCTTTGGCCCTGTGTATGCCACAAAACTTGCCGATGAGTTCCGCTGCAACAGTGTTAGCAACATTAGGAGCTGGCTGCTTAAAATGGTGTTGGCAGCCTGTACACTTGGTATTAAAGAGAAGGGAGAGCAAGAGATGAGTTCATGTGGAGCTGTCTCTGAAATTCTAGTATTATGGACATGATCATAGCATTGTGATCTGAAATGTATGCCTAAAATAGAATCCTTTTCTTTTGGGGAGAGTGATGCTGTACTGTCTGTGATTTTAACACTGTTCAGGTAGCTTAAAGGTGACTTTCTCTGCTATACTTCTAATTTCAGAGTTGTAATGCTGGTTTAATTACATAAAGTGGGCATTGGGAGCTAGTGTGAGATCATAGTAGATTATACATTGGGCTGCAATCAAGAACTCTAATATTCTAATCCCAGTGATATGAAAATATTAAGTGCTGAATATCTGTCTCCTAGGAGTTGCTGCCAGTGTTCTCGTAGTGCTGCTAATGGGGATGTTAAATATCGGTAAATTGAATAGTCGATTAACCTCATGAATTCTTATCAGTTACTCCGCTATTCTATAATCTCCAGGGGTGGGGCCGGCAGCCAGTGCAATTTGGCCCCACTCCTGAAGAGCCTCTTGCCACTCAGCGCTGCTGCCTTTGTATGAAGAAGCAGCAGTATGGGGTGGGAGCTGGCCTGCAAGGGGAGCCAGTGTAAAAACCAGCTCCCCTCACGGACCGGCTGCCTGTCGCCCTGCGCTGTTGCCTCTGATACAGAGACAGCAATGCAGGGTGGCTGTAGCCTCTGTCTAGGATGGGTCTGAGCTCCTGAACCCAGCGTGAGCTGGAACTGAGCCAGACTGCCTACCCGCCAGGCTCCTAATACACTTTAATTGCAGAGCCGCCGCAGGGATAGGCCCGAGACCTGGCGCAAGCTGGGACTGAGCCGTGCTGCTGGCCAGCCTGCTAAAAAACATACCGGCAGGGTTTGGTGGGGGGATTAACCTATAAGATTTGGCTTATTGGTTAATCGACTATACTGTTACATCCTTAGTTGCTAATCCTTCCTGATTTTGTTATTCCACTTGTTCTAGGATGGTTTGAGATGTATATAGCCTGGAGCAATTGAGTGTTACAATTCTTGAGTAATTAAAATGGCTCTGTTTTGCATGTTGTCACCTTCTGCAAGGAACAAAGATCCAGCAAAAATGCAATGTTTAAATCAAATAAATCCTGCTCAAATAGTGCTATGTCTAACCATATTGCTTGCTTTTCCTTCCCCTCTGCTTCCACCAGAGCTAAGGTTCAGGATAAGATCCAGCTAATCAATAACATGTTGGATCAAGTCAATGAGATGATTATTGGTGGTGGAATGGCTTTCACTTTCCTCAAAGTACTCAACAACATGGAGGTATGAAACCAGCAGTTCTGTCTCTGTTTTATGGGGAGTGGAGAGAGGCCAGGGGTGTACAGGTGCTTGTTAGATTATTCTCTCTCCCTTCTCCTGGAGTTTAGAAGTAAAAGTTCATAATCGAACTTGAACAAATGTAATATTGAGTGGTCTCAATTTGCCAGAATTATGGGTGCCTATTGTTGAGAGCTGGATGCTGCTGGGAAATGAATAATGTTTTGAAAGTAAGTACTGTGGACTTCCAGTGAAACTCAGCCCTGTACAGAGAGCCAGCAACAAGAGCTAGGTATCAAGTTTTAGCCTTCAATAAAGGAATTCAGTAGTTAATAGGACTCATGCTGACTCATCTCTTAAAGTGCATATTAAGGTGTATTTCCACTGCAGAAAAAGACTGATGGAACTGCAATGGCTGTCCTGGGTCAGTTGACTCTGACTTTTGTATAGCCCAATGCCCTGAACCCCACAACTGCAGTTTAGACACTTGAGCTTGGTCTACAGTCTGGGCTCTAGGACCCCAAGACTAAGGAGGATGAGATGAAATCAGTTGAACTGGGCTCTGTGATACGGTGCCACAATTTTATTTTACTCCTTGGATCCTCAAAACAAACTTTTCATACTGCGTCATGTTCCTAAACCCATAACAACCCGTCCATAGTGACTGAAAGCTGAATGAAATTCTTTTAAATATCCCACTGTGCTCTTACCAAGGTTCCCTGTAAGCTGTGCAGGCGTGCAGCCCTTTACTGAGTCCTGCGCAGAGTTTCAGAGCTTCTTGCATAGACAAGGAGCTCAGCTGATTGCCTCGGGGGCACTTGCCTTCTCAGAGGAGCAGCAGCAGCTGCTGCTGGTGCCTGCTATAGATGGAGAAGCTGGCTCCAGGTTCTACTCCAGGGTTGGGCAAAAGATGATCCGTGGGCCGGATCCAGCTGCGAGAGCCTCAGCCAGCTCCCTGCCTACCCCGCACCTGCTGGGCACTCAGGAAAGCCAGGTGCAGGGCCACGTGTATTTCTGAATGCTGAGAGCCTCGAGAGAGGGGTGACAGGCTTCTCATGCTGCCCCTGCCCCCAGTAGCTCTCATTGGCTGGTTTTGGCCAATAGGCGGTGCTTGTTTGCAGGACAGGAAGCATATGAAGTGCCCTTCCCCATCATCTCTCAGGCTCGCAGTTTAGAGCAATAAACATGGCTCCTGCAGCTTCCCTGAACAAGTACAGGGGCTGGAAGGCAGGGACCCTGGCTAAGGAACCTGTTGGGCTGCTGGCTGGGAGCCAGATAAGCTCTCCCAGCCAGAGCCTATCTCTGGCACCCCAGCCCCTCTCTCTGCCTGCCTACCCCATGTTGCCCAAAATTTCTGCAACCTTGCTCCAGCTCCCATACACCTTCCCAGACACTGCATCCCCTCCTATAATTTTCCTCAGGTCATACCCCTCTCCCAGACCTTGCACCCCAATCTGCTATCCCTGGTCATAGCCCAAATCACTGCACCCCCTCTTGCACCTCTGCCCCGTGTCACAACCTCCTCCCAGGTCCTGCACCACTTCCTCACCCCAGTCTGTTGCCCCAGGTCGCAATCTCCTGTTTTACACAAACTCCCTCCCAGATCCCACACCCAATTCCTTACCTTAAGCTCCCTTCTGTACCCAACCTCCATCCCAGACCCCCCACATCTCCTCCATTAATATAATGGAAGAGTGCGGCCCTCGACTACTTACTAAATTCTTGGGAGTGGTCCCCCATCAAAAATTATTGCCTACCCCTGTGTTAATGGCTTAAGGTAAGGAAGAGAGATTCTTTTAACAGAATTTTTTTGAGTGTTGCAGATATCTAAAACTCTGATTTTAATGATGTTTTTAAAATCCCGTGTTACTAATTAATACATGGTAAGCTGTATTTAATTAAGGCCAGATCTTTGCTATCTGGTAGAGTTCTGGCTCTTATGAGTCAGAAGCAGCAAGTACTAGGTGTGATGCTAGCTGTTTTGTAGGATGAAACCTTATTTGCAAGATCTTTGAAACATGCCTCTGTCTGTCAGAAAGTATGATGATACATGTACTCCAGCTGTGTTAGTCCGTAACTAAAAAAAAACCCAATGGTCCTGTAGCACCTTAGACTAACAAATATATAAATAGTATCATGAGCTTTCGTGGGTACAACCCACTTCTTCAAGGGTAGAATGAAATTTTTATTTGATTTCATATTAAAGAATCATAAGATTGCTCCTTGTTAATTATTCCTTTTTAAAATATATTCCATACCTATGGACTACTTAAAATATGTATTTATATGTATGGTTTTTGTTTGTACTGGTGGATGCACATCCACATACTACCTCAATATTGGTGTATGTAAGAAATTTCAACCTGCCCCAGGATGGAAAATCTTAGAGGGAACACTACTCTTTACCCCCTCTAGATTGGTAATTCTCTGTTCGATGAAGAGGGATCAAAGATCATCAAGGACCTTATGGCCAAGGCTGAGAAGAACGGTGTGAGGATCACTCTGCCAGTTGACTTTATTACTGCAGATAAATTTGATGAGAATGCACAAAGTGGAGAAGCCACCGTGGCCTCGGGGATCCCTGCTGGCTGGATGGTATGTTTTAATAGAATTAGGGAAAATATACTAGGAAGAGGATGAACACCTTATTTAAGATTCTGCAGGAAGCTTGTTCAGATGATACTCAGCCGTGTGGTGTGTATAAATCTTGAATAACTTTTCTGATACTTAACTAAAAAAATTCCTGTTAAAACCTTCTGTTCTGCATAAAATAGGGGATGTGCAATTTCTATATTTAGACTTGTACTGAACGACAAAGGCTCCTCTCCAAGGCCCCAAGTCCTTTTTATAAAGGCTAAATTACTTTTTCTAATAGATGCCACAGCAGGCTCCACAAGATAGCAGCAACAGTAGCAGTTCCCTCCAAGTTCCTCAGTATTCACTGCGTGGGGGTGGGGGTGGGGGTGAGGGAAAGGCTGTTGCCTCTTACCCAGTTTCTTGTCGTTTCTGCACCAATAGTGAGTGAGCTAAGTGTATTATAAATAAAAAAAAGTCCACTAGTCTTTGTCCCAAAGAGGTGACAGTGTCTTTGAGACTGACGCAGATAAGATGTAGCTAGCCACTGCCATGCTGAGGAGAATGGGAGGCGATGCAGGAATCTCTTATTCTGTATTCACTAATAAGATGGGTGAACTAGAGTACCTCGTATTAAAGGAGGAGATTGACATAATAGGCATCACTGAAACCTGGTAGAATGAGGAAAATCTGTGGGACACAATCGTACCGGGATATAAAATATATCGGAAGGATAGAGCAGGCCGGGTGGGTGGCGGAGTGGCACTGTGTATGAAAGATAATGTGGAATCAAATGAAATAAAAATATTAAATGAATCAACATGTTCAATAGAATCGCTATGGATAGTAATTCCATGCTCCAATAATAAGAATTTAGCAGTAGGGATATATTATCGACCACCTGACCAGGACAGCGATACTGACACTGAAATGCTGAGGGAGATTAGAGAGGCTACCAAAATAAAGAACTCTATAATAATGGGAGATTTTAATTATCCCCATATTGACTGGATACATGTCACCTCAGGAAGAGAAGCAGAGAGAAAATTTCTCAATGGCTTAAATGACTGCTTCTTGGAGCAGCTGGTACAGGAACCCACAAGGGGAGAGGCAAGTCTCGATTTAGTCCTGAGTGGAGCGCAAGATCAGGTCCAGGAGAGAACCATTGCAGGACCACTTGGGAATAGTGACCATAATATAATAACATTTAACATTCCTGTGGTGGGAAGAACACCTCAGCAGTGCAGCACTCTGGCATTTAATTTCAAAAAGGGGAATTACACAAAAATGAGGAGGTTAGTTAAACAGAAATTAAAAGGCACAGTGACTAGAGCCAAATCCCTGCAAGCTGCATGGAAACTTTTTAAAGACACCATAATAGAGGCCCAAATTAAATGTATACCCCAAATTAAAAAACATAGTAAGAGACCTAAAAGAGAGTCACTGTGGCTTAACCACCGTGTAAAAGAAGCAGTGAGGGACAAAAAGGCATCTTTCAAGAAGTGGAAGTCCAGTCCTAGTGAGATAAATAGATAGTAATTCCATGAGGGAATTGATTTTACACTGTCAAATCAAGTGTAAAAATGTAATAAGAAAAGCAAAAAAAGATTTTGAGGAACAGCTAGCCAAAAACTCAAAAAGGAATAGCAAAATGTTTTTTTTAAGTATATTAGAAGCAGGAAGCCTGCTAAAAAAAACAGTGGGTCCCCATGACGATCGAGATATAAAAAGAGCAATCAAGGACAATAAAGCCATTGCAGTGAAACTAAATGATTTCTTTGCTTCAGTCTTCACGGCTGAGGATGTTAGGGAGATTCCCAAATCTGCACCGTCCTTTGTGGGTGATGAATCTGAGGAGCTGTCCTGGATTGAAGTGTCATGAGAGGAGGTTTTGGAACAAATAGAAAAACTTAATGTTAACAAATCACCGGGACCGGCTGGCATTCATCCAAGGGTTCTAAAAGAACTCAAATGGGAAATTGCTGAACTATTATCTGTCCTTTAAATTCCGTACCTAATGACTGGAAGGTAGCTAATGTGACACCAATATTTAAAAAGGGCTCTAGAGGCGATCCGGGCAATTACAGACCGGTAAGTCTGACTTCAGTACTAGGCAAATTAGTCGAAACAATAGTAAAGAATAAAATTGTCAGGCACGTAGAAGAACATAATTTGTTGGACAAAAGTCAACATGGTTTCTGTAAAGGGAAATCATGTCTTACTAATCTATTAGAGTTCTTTGAAGGGGTTAACAAATATGCGGACAAGCGGGATTCAGTAGATATAGTATACTTAGATTTTTCAGAAAGCCTTTGACAAGGTCCCTCACCAACGGCTCTTGTGTAAATTACATTGTCATGGGATAAGAGGGAAGGTCCTTTCATGGATTGAGAACTGGTTAAAAGACAGGGAATAAATGGTAAATTTTCAGAATGGAGAGGGGTAACTAGTGGTGTCCCCCAAGAGTCAGTCCTGGGACCAATCCTGTTCAACTTATTCATAAATGATCTGGAGAAAGGGGTAAGCAGTAAGGTAGTAAAGTTTGCGGATGATACTAAACTGTTTAAGATAGTCAAGACAGAAGCAGACTGTGAAGAACTTCAAAAAGATCTCACCAAACTGAGTGACTGGGCAACAAAATGGCAAATGAAATTTAATGTGGATAAGTGTAAAGTAATGCACATTGGAAAAAATAACCCCAACTATACGTACAGTATGATGGGGGCTAATTTGGCTATGACAAATCAGGAAAGAGATCTTGGAGTTATCGTGGATAGTTCTTTGAAAACTTCCACACAGTGTGCAGCGGCGGTCAAAAAGGCAAATAGGATGTTAGGAATTATTAAGAAAGGGATAGAAAATAAGACCCAGAATATCTTACTGCCCCTGTATAAAACTATGGTACGCCTACATCTTGAATACTGTGTACAGATGTGGTCTCCTCACCTCAAAAAAGATATTTTGGCCTTGGAAAGGGTTCAGAAAAGGGCAACTAAAATGATTCGGGGTTTGGAACGGGTCCCATATGAAGAGAGGTTAAAACAACCGGGACTTTTCAGTTTAGAAAAGAGGAGACTGAGGGGGGATATGATAGAGGTATATAAAATCATGAGTTGTGTGGAGAGGGTGAATAAAGAAAAGTTATTTATTAGTTCCCATAATAGAAGAACTAGAGGACACCAAATGAAGTTAATGGGTAGCATGTTTAAAACTAATAAAAGAAAGTTCTTCACACAGCATGTAGTCAACCTGTGGAACTCCTTGCCAGAGCAGGCTGTGAAGGCTAGGACTATAATAGAGTTTAAAGAGAAGCTAGATAATTTCATGGAGGTTAGGTCCATAAAAGGCTATGAGCCAGGGATAGAAATGGTGTCCCTGGCCTCTGTTTGTCAGAGTCGGGAGAAGGATGGCAGGAGACAAATCGCTTGATCGTTGTCTTCGGTCCACCCCTTCTGGGGCACCTGGTGCTGGCCACTGTCGGCAGACAGGGTACAGGGCTAGATGGACCTTTGGTCTGACCCAGTACGGCCATTCTTATGTTTGTTTTTTAAAGCAAGACATCTGTATGAAGCTGTATAATAATTGTATCCATTTTCCCTTGCCTCTCAGGGCTTGGACTGTGGTCCTGAAAGTATTAAGAAGTTTGTTGAAGCTGTGGGCAGGGCCAAGCAAATTGTTTGGAATGGTCCAGTTGGTGTATTTGAGTGGGACAAGTTTGCCAAAGCAACCAAAGCACTGATGGATAAAGTTGTGGAAGTTACTGGCCAGGGTTGCATCACCATTATTGGTAAGACTGTGTAGATATATATACTAACCCTCTTAAATGCAAATGGAAAGGCTGCTGCTGGCAGCAAAAGTGACTGAAATCTCCTTGCCCTTCATTGAGGAAATGTTCGGTTCTGCTCTGGAAGCAAGCATGACCTTGAAGGATGTTGCACACACCACTGCAGTGAACTTAGCAACTTTGTGAGGAGAAGCAAATTCCTCCATGCCGTCTTTGTCTTAGTTGGATGAAGTTAAATTTCGTTCTATCTGTAATTAATTTGCTTTCTTTAATAGGTGGTGGAGACACTGCTACTGCCTGTGCTAAATGGAACACCGAGGATAAAGTCAGCCATGTCAGCACCGGAGGTGGTGCCAGCTTGGAACTTCTAGAGGGTAACTTCTTTTCTTCTGTTAATCTAATTCAGAAACTGAGGGGTTGGGGATTAGGTGTACCTGTTTTCTGGTAGGCTGGGGTTAGTTTAGGGTGGCACTGTAATGTAATGTGTTCCTTGTATTTCACCAGCCATAGGACATGCTCTGTCATTATTTCTGAGTTACTTAGTGACTTTAAAAAAAAAAATCTTTAGGTTCTATTTTCTTCCCTCTTTTCTTCAATACTATCCTAAGAACACAGTTTCTCATTCCAGAAGGCGTAAAATGAATCAGTAGTAGGGATATGAATGGCTTCCCCATTACAGTTAAGCCGTGAGGTCTGGAGCAGCCATCTGCCTGCTGTAGGCCGGGGGCACTGCAGCCCAACTGGAGCAGCCCCTGGCTGTGGCAGGGAAGGGGTCCACTCTAGCCTGTCTGCTCCTGTTTAATTGGTTAACTGGTTAAACATAAAGTTTAACCAGTTAACTAATTAAATGGGATTTTACATCCTTAATCAGTAGAAACTAATATGCACTATTTTAAGTGCTCGCCATGTTTTTTAAACTCCCTTCTTGCCTCTTCTCCTCTCTCCCCTTCCCATCTACTATATATTTAAGAGGGATGTCAGTCTGTGTGTCCATAAACTCCTCCTAAATGATAAGAGCTTGGACAACTAAATTCAGTATACAGCTTTCTCTTATCATAACTTAAAGCAAGGAAATGGTTTGGTTGTGCCAGGAAAATGGGCTGTGCCTGGAATGGGATTGCTTCTCATAAAACCATACCGAACAGAGACAGAATCACTACCCCAAACCTCCCACCACATAGGTTCCCTTTAGGTGATGATGGGGTGGGGGACATTCATATGGGGATGTTGCTGGCTGTTTCCCTTAATCAGGAAAAATTAAACATTCTAACAGGCTTTGTCTCAGATGCTAACAACCAGAATATTTATATAATCCTTGTAATATTCATTAAAAGGTTTCACAAAGCAAACTGTATAAAAAGGCTGAGTAGTCTGTACTTCTAGCCAAAATTTACATTAGCATTAGAACATCATTTTAATGATCCACTGATAGTTTTAAGGTGCCCTCTAGTGGTCACAAGTAGATTTGAAAGTTTAGCCCTCTTTTATAGGGGGCTGCATTGTACTTGTAAATGGGTTTTCATTACCTGCAGGGCTTGCCAAGTGGTGGCGAGCCCCGCTTGCCAGCCATACGGTTCTGCGCTCTGCACATGTGCAGATTGTTCTGCGCATGCACAGATCGCTCTGCGCCGGCTCTTCCAGGTTGTAATCTACTCGCCACAGGCGAGTAGATTACATTTTGTCAAGCCCTGATTACCTGTTTCCCAATATGTGTATATTCTCTAGTGCTATCACATATTGTATAAAAAAGAAGTCACAATAGACAGTTGTGCAGTTCAGTTGTTTGAGACAGGGCTTTTGTCTCTGTTGCCTAGGAAGTAATGGTGATGGGAAAGAATGCAAACTGCTGGAAGGAGCACTGTGCATGCAGCAGACTTAGTTGAAAGGACAAAATTGTTTAGTTTTGCTGCAAATGTAGGCTTTGTGTGTTCAGTCTCTTGAAACTTAATAAACCTTTAACTGTTTAGAAATACTTTAATTTTGGAAAAGTAACTTTTGGGTTGTGAACATTAGTGAGCTTCCTTAAAAATCAGTTAGTGTAGCATTGTACTTCAGCATGATGAGACTGATTCAACAAAAATGAAAACAGTTTGGCTATTTTCATAATCAGAACGAGATGAGGTGCAGGAGTAAAAAGGCATAACGGTGAAAAATCATTTTTGAAAAATTCTAGTACTTCAGTAATGTGGTATTAACAGAAGTATTTTAAAAGGTATGTAATACTCTTAATTCCCCAAAAAAATCCCTGTCCATTTCAAGGTCTGCAGGTTACCTGTGATTTAAAAATATGGAACCGCGTTAAGTCAGATCCAGAGCCTATTTCAGTCCATGGGAATCCTTTCATTGAATTCAGTGGACTTTGGATTAGGGATGTTCAGTGGTTACACACAGGCATGCGGAAGCCACTATGCAGAGGAAAAGGCTGTTAAGCTGGCTCCCTGTGAATTGCCTCCCCCTCCCCCACTGCTGCCACTGATCTAGTAGAATTGTACAAGCCATGTTAAATTAACACAGTAATGTAAAGGGATTTTCTGTTTTCATGTGAATGTAATTATGTATCAAATGTTCATTGGCACATTAATGTGTTTGCTCAGATGATGAAGCTAAGTATAATATCTACAAAAATTAACAAGGTTATAGGGTCAATGTCCTTTTGCAGCTTAATTGTGACTGATGTGTTAAAATGTTGCAAGATATTGGATTTAAACCTAGGTACTTCTTTTTAAGTAAACCTAACTTTACTTGGGTTTCTAAATTGCTAACAGGTAAAGTTCTTCCTGGTGTGAATGCTCTGAGCAATGTGTAATGGACAGAACACTTCCCCAGTATGTTCCTGTGCACAGCCCCTAACCATCAACACTGCTGCGCTTCTGTATCTCAGCTCTGCAAGAGGCAGATCACAGAATGTAAACCGAAATCAGATGGTATTAGGAGAAGATGACAACCGAGATGTTTACATGATGTGGATTTGTCCACTGTTCTCCCACTTGAACTATAGTAGTGTGTTAAATTGGTGATATTAATTTAGAGTGTATATATTTATATTTTGCCTTTTAAAGAGATTAACCCTTTAAATGTCTCAAAATAGATTGCTTTGTTAAGCTTTATCAGTGTTTTTAGCAGCTGTTGTCACTTGACTGTAAAAACAAATTGGTTTTGCGATTGACTGACTGTAATAGCTGCTGAATAAATGTGTAAGTGCTAACCTGTTGGTATGTGTTCCTTCCCTCACATAGTTAGTCATCTGCACAAGAATGCACTCATCTAAAGCTATGCTTCATGTCTGGTTTTTTTTTCCCCCTTTTGTACTAATGCATTGTAATCTTTTAAATACTTTTTCACGCTGTCCAAGTGTTGGCAGATGTAAGCAACCTAATACATGCTACTGAAACTGATTTTTCCCAGCATGATGCTCATTGCTTTCAAGCACTTGCAGATGCCAGAATGTGGTATCAAAGCAACAACAGGACCTTGCCCTAAAAAATCAGTGTATATACTGTTAAGTCAGAAATCGTGCACTATTTGATAAGGTGCATAAATTTAGATTCCTAGATTAGAGCAAAACCTAATTTCAGATAAGATTAGGATGAAACTTGGAAAATTTTAGATTCGGATAAACACTTAAATCTGAAAGAAGAAATCTGCTCATTTAGCTGATATGACTGATAAATTCAGTTTGGATGTACTAGAAATCTAGCAATCCTTGAAAGTTAGGCAGGTGGAATTTGAATAAGCATTCTCTTTTCCCTTCTTCATGTATACACATACACAAGGAAACAAAGGAAGAATTCAGTGCCACCCTTGCTCACTCTGAGCATCAGCTTTAAAAAGTGAACCTTCTTTCAAGCTCTTAAAGAAAGCCATTATAAAAGCACTCAAGTGTGTACGAAATGTGGCTTAGCTGAAACTTGGAGAGCCTATAACCATGATTAGAGAGGTTAATTGGGGAGCAAACATAGAAACTGTATTTTAAAGAGCATAAATATAAAATGAAAGTACCTCTCAGACATCTCCATCACCTGGTTTGTTCTAAACATGTTATGTAATAAGAATCTCCACAGCAGCTACATCCTAACACTAGCAGCTTCCCAGTAGAGGACATTTAGGGGTGTGTTTCTAAAATACCCAGACTTCAACAGAAGGAAAATACAGGGCAGAAAGGAGATGGCATATGCAGTGGCTTTTGGGACATATCTTGTCTCAGTGAAATGTGAGGCCTGTGTTGTGTATGTGCCTTTTGCATGCTGCAGATTTACATTTCAGTTCCAACAACCAATTAGCCTCTTTCTAAACGGATTTCTGTTGGCCTCTTAATGGGTGTGTCACAATGTAGGTCCTATTGCAGTAATCTGAAACAAGACTGAGGTAAAGGCAGTGTGAACAAAACATTTTTAAAGTATAGGTATGTGGGTCTAACACACTGTACTCTGACACTTGTGCCCATAGACCAAAAAAAAAAAAAATATTTCCAGGTGGGCTGTAACCATGATTCATACATGCTTTGGGTGACCTAACTAATTTGCATGTTGCTTTTTGAGCACCTGTAAGGCTAAGCCTCTGCCTTCCCCCCGGTCTACTCTTTTCTAGCTACTAGATCCACTTGAAAGACAACAGCCTTAATTTTCCTGTAACACCACTATTTTATGCAAGTAACTGCAGTAGGTCCCACAAGAACATCATGTGCTTGTATATAAAAAGGGTGCCATCAGTGAGGAATTCTTTGTTAAAATATGGTCTGGAATATGAGTAAGTTTGAGAAACCCTTGACTAAGAGAAATAAAACAAGGAAGAGCAAAAATAATGCCTTCAAGGGGAAGTGTCTCTCAGACATGCTGAATCAGTTGTGACTCAGGAAATGGCTGTTGGTCTAGTGTACATACAGGTGCCATAGAAATGTAAATACGCAGGTAAAGTGTTAACAATTGACAGTTCTTCCTTGCTTCTATATTTTTGTTACTCTTCACTTACTAAATATCTTATTCTGTACTATTTTCCCTCATCAGCTTATGATTTCTGTGTTGTAGAACCACATTTCCACTATATGTTGATTTATGACTAATATAATGTGTGATTAACACAGTGATGGGAAAACTAAGATAGTGAGTAAGCTGCATGAGTGGCTCTCCATCTGAATGAGCTGCAAGATTGTTGTAACCAAGACTGTATCCCAGGATTGAGTAGTTTTGCTAACTCTGCTCGTGTACCTAGAATTTGCAAAGTATGCCAGTTGAACAGTAGCAGCACTTTGACTGGATGCAGAGGGAGTCAATATTTTGTGCAGTCAGCACACCACCTCACTTTATGTGCCTGTCACTTTAGTAATACTGGTAGGACAAAAATTACATGGATGGAAGCCAGCAGAATCTGGCAACTCTGCAACAATAAACAAAATGTGTCACGGCCACATGTAGAAACCTGATGGGCCATATGTGGCCCACGACCCACAAGTTGTGTATCAGTGAGAGAACCTGTAATGTTTTTGATTTATCACTCCCAACCAAATTCTAAACAAATATAATTAAAACATAAAAGCAGAATATTAAAGTCCTATCTAGAAGATTATCATTTAAAACTATGCCAGGTTTATGTAAAAAAATGCAAATCCAGCAGTGTATAAGAAAAAGCCATTGATGTCATCTATCAAGATATTTATAAAGTATTTCATCACTGGTTTCTAGGTGCTAAAACAAATTTAAGGGTTGCATAAAATTTTAAATGGCTGAGAACTATGCTGCCTACTAATTCATTTAGTATGGGGATCTCTTGCATGCTTGTTTTGCAGTGTTCTTTTTTTACTGTATCTTTGGCCCTGTTGGGATGGCATATGTAAAGAGAGAGTTCTCAAATCACATTGTGAACACAGTGAGGC
Organism: Pelochelys cantorii; assembly: GCA_032595735.1. Classification (NCBI taxonomy): domain Eukaryota; kingdom Metazoa; phylum Chordata; order Testudines; family Trionychidae; genus Pelochelys; species Pelochelys cantorii. The sequence continues at coordinate 22,996,270 of CM064337.1, read as the reverse complement.
TTGGAATCATTTAAGGGCAGTGAGTTTTATGGGTTTAAAGCTACACTAATTCTATAAGTGATATTGAAACAAACCTTTTAAATATAAGTAGCAAGTTTCAGAATCAGGCAACAACAGAAATCACTGTGTATGGGTGCTGCCCTTAATCACATTTGATTCTGAGCAATTTTTATGGTGCTGCTGATGGAAAAAAATGTTGGTAGTACTTGATGGGCACATAGTGACCTTTTATTGGAAATACTGAGAAAACTGCTACATAAAGAGAATTTGTTATTGCTCCACCACAGTCTAGAAACATAAGAATGGCACAGCATCTACTGTGCTGTGTTGTGTCAGTAGAGCTAGATAGATGAGACAGGACTGTGGAGTGCTGCTACCTATAAAACATGAATGATAGCTGAAGCCATACCTGCAAACATCTACATAATTATTTATGCAGGTTAGAATAAGCTAAGATTAAAATGTACATTTTTAAAGCTATTTCTAGTTTCTTTTCTCCCCCAGGCCCACATTGGATTCCACAATCTCAAATATAAAATATAAGCATTTAGATTTCATATGCAATCTACTAAGTGCAAATGTCAACCTTCTGAAGTTGTAGCTTTCCTCATATTGAATAAAATCTGGGGAAGGGCTTTGATGGTGAGAGAGAGAGAGAGTGTGTGTGTAAGTAATGCCTAAAACAACGCGTGCCTAAAACAACAGTTAATATGAGCACCCAAGAGTTGACTGGATACCCTCTGCCTTAGCCTTACATCAGTCATTGAAGCAAAAGGTTGCTTTTTGTCTAGAGAAAAGACCATGGCAGCGGTGGTTATTTTAAATAGTGCTCACAACGCACTGGGGATCTGGGCTGAGAACCCCGAATGCAGCAGCGGAATCTCGTCTTCCCTGGGGACCTTTCGGGGGCGGGGGGCGGGGGGCGGCGGCTGCCATAGTGAGGGAACTACACTTCCCAGAAGACTTTGCAGCGGGTTCCCACAGCGGGGCATGCTGGGAGTTGTAGTTGGAGCTGCCTAGTGAAAGTTAATGCCCGAAGCGGCGGCAGGCAGTTCCCAGAGCTCGTCGGTGTGTCTCATTGTCGTGCCGCCTTGGTCACCTCTAGGGGGAGCGGCGCAAGATGGATGAGTGGGCGGCTGCTGGGGCAGGTGCCCACGGGGTAAGCACTTGGGGCACTGCCCCCCAGGGTGCGTGGGGGGATGATCTATCTCCGGCACATGAGGGTACCTTGCGCAGTCCCGCGGCTGCCGGTGCCGGTGCCGGCGAGCTCCGCCCCGGGGCTGCGGCTGCGACTGCCGGTAGGCAGCGCGGCTTGTTTGTCGGGCACAGGGCGTTCTGCAGGGAGCGGCTCAGCAGCGCCGGGAAGGAAAAGGCGCCGCAGGAGCTTCTCCGCGGCTGCCCTTTGAACTGCTTTGTATCCACGAACAAAGAGCAGGGGAGGGGTGGTTGCGCCGCTTCTCCCTGCCAGGGGGCTTGACTGTCCAGGACGTTTGCTGAGACAGGGATTTGTGGCTCTTGCTCCCTCCACTCGGCAACTGGGAGAAACAAAACCTGCGGGATCCCCCCCCCCCGCCCCCCCACACCGGAGCCAAGGCAGGAGGGCTGGCTTTACCCTGCTGCCCATCTCTTCCCCCATCAAGCGATGAGAGCGGGGCTGCCCTCCCCTTCTGCCCCCCATCTGCACCTGAGCCAGAGTACTGAGAGAGGTGCAGTCTGGCTTCATTCACTCTCTCTGCACACTCTGTATGGCTCCAAAGGAGCTGGCTTCTCCCCCCCCCCCCTTCCCCCCTGGCATTGAGAGTCGGGATGTCTCACCTCTCTTCCCCTCCTCTCCTTTTACACACCAGAGAAAGGAGCTGTGGGGTGTGTTTTTGTGGCTTGGGCACTTGGAGTTTAGTTCTTGGCTCTACCACAGATTCCTTTTATGAGAGGGGGGGGGAAAGAGGGGGGGGAGGCTGCGGCATTCATTAGTAAATGTGTGTACTTGGATACAAGAGGAGTGGGGGCATTGATCAGATAAAGGAAAGGACCCCACCTCCAGCTTACTTTATGGCCCAGGGAGAGCCCCCTCCCCCATCACCAAAGTGAGGGACTGTCCTGCCCTACCTGGTTCTACAGCTCCAAACCTGTAGCATCTGCATAAAGATTCTGCTCCCTTTCCCTGTCCCCTATGGCCTCATTAAATTTGGAAGAGTAAGTGAATCCATACCCCCTGGCTGGGATGTGTTGAGAGAACAAGCTTTTCACTCAGTCTGCAATAATCCCAGCAGAGGCAGTAGTTCTAGTATTCTGCCACTTCCTGCAAATCACAGGTAGCTCCACAAATTTATTTCCATTTTTAACACGTGTAGGGATCCTGCTAATCACTGCAGCCATGGGCAGGGTCTGGGCCTAGTGATCTTGGAGGCCAGGCACTGAGGTGATGGCAAACCAGGAGAATATGCAGGTTGGGAGTCTGTCTCTGTTAAACCTATTAAATATCCACTATAAGCCTGACCCTGTAATCCAAGCACAGGGAGGGAATAAATCCCATTAATTTAAGTGAGCATTAAGAGCTAGATCTTGGGTTCTATGGAAGCATAGCTCATAAAGTGGACTGAAGGTGGGTTTAAACTTCCTGTGTTGGGCACAGCCAGGAGCAGAGAGACCCTTAACATCAGTTGGAGCAGCCCAAAGTTCCCACAGCAGTAGCTTCCTAGGATCTGTTCTGCTAGTGGATAATGCCTGTTGCACAAGTCTCTCAGTAATGCTCCTTCTGCTGCTGCTGCTGCTTCCTATGTTGGAGGAATCCTCAGCTGCATGGCTTACATATCTCAAAGGGATCAGAGCAGAGACCAAAGTGCGGGGTTTAAATTTCCTCTGTGTCACTTCACATAAATACACATCTGACAAAGTGTTTTTTAACCAAGAAAGCTTACACTAGAGATGTTAAAAAGTGGTTAATTAGGTAACCATGTAACCACTGAAAATTCTCAGCAGTTACATGGTTACACACTGCAGGCTCTGCAGTGTAAAGCTTATACTACAGAGCCCCAAAGCACAACTGGCTCCTTGGGAGCAGAGCCGGCTGGCCCCACTCCTGGGGAGCTGGCAGCACTGCAGACTTTGCAGTATAAGCTTTATACGGCAGCCGGCTCCCTGGGCATACCAGCTTTTAAGCCAGCTCCCAGTGCATACTGGCTCCTGCCAGCTGGCCCGCTCCCAGAGAGCTGGCTGCCACCCTGCACTGCAGGCTCTGATACAGAGCCAGCAGCACAGGGTGGCAACCAGCTCCCCAGGAATGGGGCTGAGAGCCTGCATGTAACCATTAACAGTAACTGATAAGCCCAGGCTTATCAGTTAACTGTTTAAATTATTACACTATTACATCCCTAGCTTCTACACACATAAATTTGTTAGTCTTTAAGATGCCACAGGACTCCTCATTGTTTTTGCACATACAGACTAACAGGCTTACCCCTTCTGAGATTTCACAAAAAAATGATTGGTTTAATCTTTACAAAGATCCTAATTTCAGTCCCAAAATGGTATGAGAGAAACAGGAGATATGACTTTTTTGGGGAAGGAGAGCTTCTGTTTTAATTTTATTTTTATTCCAATATATAATAATAAATGGTAATACCTAGATTTTACTAGCACTTTTCATCAATAGCTCTCAAAGTGCTTTAAAGAACAAGTATTAAGAATGCCTATTGCAGGCTCTGAGCAGATAATTAAGAAAACAATCCAATAATGAAGGCAACAGTGGCAAACCACAAAAAGCTAGTTCATATATCCACAATTTCCACACCCCTCAAATAAAATTCCATACCTCCAGTATCCCCCAAATCTCAGTTCTCCTCAAACATTTGCTTAAATCAAAGAGCTTTGTGGTGTGCCTTGTAGATCAATGTATTTAGGTTATTACTGGCTAAAGGAAAGGGAGCTTGGGAGTGAATTCCAGGGTTGAGGGGCCTTGTGGGAAGGAATGTTCTGTCAGTTGGTCCCTTATCCAATTTCTGTTGTTTGAATAAATAGCTGAATGTTAGGGAGCTTATTAGAACCTGGAGTCTGAACCTGTCAGACCTGGTCCTGGGTCTACTTCTGTCATTTAAAAAAAGAGATTGCCCAGAATGGGAACTTAGAATCTAAATTCAGTTTATGATTTAAGATGAGGGAAACTTAGTGAAGAATGCTGGGCCAAAATCTTTTAAGGTCAGCATGTAACACTTTGCTATAAATTATCTGAATTCAGAGCTGGCCTTATGCCGATTCGCCCGATTCCCCCAAATCGGGCCCCACGCCCTGAAGCCGGAAGTGTGCCGGGCACCATAGGCGGCGAGTTAATATTCAGAGCCGGGGGCCCTTCTTCAGCAATATTTGGAGCTGGGTCTCTCCCCCGCTCTGCCTGGAGAGGTCCCCAGACATCACCTGCCGGCCCCCCTGCGCATCCTCCCACCCCGGCCCCAGAGCATCCCCCCCGGCCCCGGACCGTCCCTGCCGTGTGCAGCTTTCGGTGCGGCTCCCCCTCGCTGGCATGCGCTGCCACCATGTGTGGCGTTCTCAGGTGAGCGGGGAGACACCCGGGCGTGACATGACGTGACGTGACGTCACGGGACTTTAAAACTGCTCGGTGCTGCGTTGTGCCACTTGGCCTAGCTCCAGGTTCGGAGTCTGGGGCCTGAGCGCAGACTCCGGCCCCGCAAAGTGAAAGGCAGAAGGTAGGGGAGGGGGAAAACTAGGGGGAAGGGGTAGGAGAGGAAGGGGCTTGTGTGGGGGGGGAGGGGGGAGAGAAGGGCTTGTGCGGGGGGGAGGGGGAAAGGGTGGGGGAGGAAGGGGCTTGTGTGGAGGGGGAGGGGGGAAGAGGTGGGAGAGGAAGGGGCTTGTGCGGAGGGGGAGGGGGAAGAAAGGGGAAAGCACCAAGGGACAGCGTGGAGGAGAGACAAATGCCAGGGGGCCAAGTGCAGACAATGAGGAAAAGGGCAGGAGAGGAGGTATCAGTGGGAGGGGGGGACAGGGTGATGCTGGGAGAGGAGAGGAGAGGGGAAGGGCATTAGGGGCTAGAGGGGGGAGGAGGAGATGCTGGGAGAAGGCTTGAAAGAAGGGGTGGGCACGAGAAAGGTGGGGATGGAGCAAGTCGTGTGGGGGCAGGAGGGGAACGGGGGCAGAGAGTGGGCATCAGGGAAAAAGAGGGCAGTAAGGGAAGGGGGAGGCAACAGGAGGGTGCAGGGCTAAGGGAAGGTGCAGGTGCCAGGGGATTCTGGGGTGAAGCAGAAGGGCAGACACCTGCAGGGGAGGGACCAGCACCAGAGGAGATAGGCAGGGCAGGTGTGTAGAGGGAGGTGTTAGAAGAGGGGATGAAGAGGGGTAGCTCACATGATCAGAGTGGGGCTACTGGAGGAGTGGGCAGAGGGGGGAGAGAAGGGCTGGTGGAGGGGGGCAGGTCGCAGGAGGGCTAAGGGCAGTGAGAAGGGCAGGAGTCAGGACAGCAGAGGAGGGTGAGGAGTTGGGGGGCAGCAGGCACCAGGGGAGCTGATGGAGCAAGGGGAGGAGACATGGCAGCAGAGAGAAAAGGTAAAGGTTTATAAAATATTTATTAATAACTTGGGTGCCACAGTGGCACATCCAAACAAGCCACATGAACTCAGTACAGGTGCACAACACAAAATCCATTCTGCTCATGGGAGGAAACTCTTAGGCTATGTCTACACTGGCGGCTTCTTGCGCAAGGACATCTTGTGCAAGAAGTCTTGCGCAAGAACATGTCCACGCTTCCATGTGCGAGCTGTGCTTTTGCGCAAGAGCATCCATGGCAGTGTGGACGCTCTCTTGCGCAAGAAAGCTCCAATGGCCATTTTAGCCATAGGGGTTTCTTGCGCAAGAAATCCCTGCTGAGCATCCACACTGCCCTCTTGCACAAGAGAGCTTACACCTGTTAGAAAAGAGCGTAGCTCTTGCGCAAGACACCCTCTCTTACCACGCCGTACTGTAAATTTCCTTGTGCAAGAGCAGGTGGGCAGTGTGGCTGCTCTGTGGGTTCTTGTGCAAGAACGGCTGTACTTGTGCAAGAAGCCGTGAGTGTCGACATAGCCTTAGAGGGAACACTTCCCCCAGCCTCTCTGCCCCTGAGTTAATGTCACATACATTGGGTTAATGCAATTGCAGGATAGTTGCATGAGCGGGGTTTGGTGGGGGCCAAACTAATCCCTGTTGGTAGGAGGATGGTGGGAAAAGTCCTTCGAGAGGGGTGACATGACACCTTTTACTTCTGGTCATGTGTCCATCTTGCCCCAAGCGGGTTACCTCCAGAGGCCTGGTTAACGGGGGTCAGGGGTGTGGCTAATGGGGGTCGAGGTGTGGTTAATGGGGGTCAGGGAGTGTAGCTAATGGGGCACCACCAAAAATTATACAAACCTGCTGCCCCTGCTGGGCGTGCTGTGGGAGGGGGCGTTGGCCCTGGAGGAGGAGTGTGCCGGCTTCCTGCGCCGCAGGAGGGTGTGTGTGTGTGTGCGTGCGTGTGTGCGCGTGCGTGTGCGTGTGTGTGTGTGTGTGTGTGTTTTCTTCTCTTCTCAATCAAAAAAATTCCTGGGGCCCCCTGTTGAAACTTTTGTGTGCTTTTTTTTTGCTCAACCAAAATTGCTGCGGGACCCGTCGAAATTGTTTGAATTGGGCCCTGCACTTCCTAAAGCCGGCACAGCCCAAACTCTGAATCCTGTCCCTTGTGCTAACCCAGATCTGCATATTTCATCCTCTTCCTCTACCTACTGGAAATTGGACACCCTTGGATTGAGATTTCCCTTCCTTGTTCACTCTGAGTACCACTACAGACAATATACTCTTCCACAGTCTGAATGCCTGATGTCCTGTCCTTGTTATTCTCTAGGAATGTGTCTGCCCTGCATTGTGATGATAATGCTCAGTGGTGACCTAATTGTAGCATTCTCACTGGATAGGAAAGTTACTTGATTGTGGTCTGTTGGCTTGTCTTCTCACCATAAAGATCACTGCTTTGCAATGTGCCCTGAGTTGCTGTCACTTCACTGCATTATATAATGAGATGGTATAAGGTTGATTAATGCATCTGAAGACCTTGTCTAGAGCCCTGATGTCTAACCCTGTTCTGAGCAGGTGTAGACAATAGGGAGTAAAAATGCCTGTGTCTGGTCTAAGCTGGCTTTCCTACAATTGCTACCACTGTGGAATTGCACCAGTGCAAGTACAATAGTGCAGCATTTCATGAAAATTGCACTACTACAGAATTAGCGCTAAGATCTGCAACAGGGACTTAGACTCAGCATGGTGGCATCTCATTTTTAGGGGTTGTACCTCCTAATCGACTCCACAACCCTGAGTTAGGTGCAGGGAGCTGCCTAAGCTAGCCAATGGGAATGGCTGAAGAGAAAAGTGGTGCCTAAGTCTTGTCCCTCAAAAGGAGCTGAGCACCTAACTATGGGCCAAAGGGAAATGCTGCTCTCTACTCAGAATGCAAGCTCTTTCCCTGAAGTTAGGAGCAGGTGAGTCCTTTCTTACATAAAGGTGGCAGAGGATGTGGAAGGGTTTGCCTGGCGTGGAAGAGGGAATTGAACCCAGGTTTCCCATATGAATGTAGCATCCAATGCACTAGGAGAATGTTTCTCAATGTTTTTTTTTTTTTTTTTATAAAGTACTCCTTAAAATATTGTAAGTTTCCCCAGTACCTACAGTTTTCAGATACACAATTTTTTTTCTACCATTGCAACACATTTGTTTAAACAACTTAATCAAGGGGCGGGCGATGAAATTTTTGGATGTAAAAAGTACAAAAATAATAAAGTGCTGTAAAACTTAAAACAATAATTCAATTTTCTCCAACTTTCAGTTGTGTTGATGTACCCCCTCAGACTTCTCTCAAGTACCCCTAAAGGTACTTGTACCACTGGTTGAGAAACACTGCACTTGGATACTCTTGGGTGGGCCCATCTCAATTACTCCAGGGGGAACTGGTCCATGTTGTATGAAATTCTTAAATCTTCCTTGGGCAGGGGAGAGTGAACACGAATAATTTTATTATTTTCATAAAAATAAATAATTAATTAAATAATTTTATTTATGCTTAGGGTGCTAACCAGGGATGTGTGGTAGATCTAAGTTCAGTTTGCTGCTCTAATGAGTATTTAATTATTTATACAAAGTGGAAAAGCTACAATAGGAGAGACTGAGGGTAGCCTCCCTTAGAGCTCAGTGGCTAGGGCCTTCAGGTTCCTGTTCCTCTGGAGGTTGGCACCAAGGACTTCCCCGTATGGGTGGGTGCAGTATCCCCTGGGCTATTGGACATAAGGGAGGTAGCTGTGATGCCACCACCACAGAATTGTTTTGTGTGGGCCCTTATCTGGTAGGTGGTCTCTGAGAACACTTAGGGTACGTCTAGACCAGTGTTTCTCAAACTGTGCTCCTGGAGACATCTCCAGGGGCTCCGCGAGGTTGACAAACTGGAAAGCTTTCAAAAGCATAATTGAGAATCACCTTGAACTGACGCAATCAACACACACCGCTGGGGCTCCGCATAAATTTTTACGTATGTAAAGGGCTCCGGAGCCCAAAAAGTTTGAGAACCACTGGTCTAGACAGCAGCATTATTTCAGAATAATGTCTGCTTCCTGGGGCTCTAAATCGAGGTAGCGCATCCACATTAGGGGATCCTGCTTTGGACTAATTTCCAGGCTTCCCTGTAGAATAGACATGCCATTTTGAAATAAGATGTTTCAGAGTATTTCTTCTGGAATAGCTTATTCTGAAATAATTGTGCTTTGTAGACATAGCCTTAGTGATTTGGGCTCTGCAGGTGAGATTTGTGGGGGAACCCCTAGTTTGAGGATCTTTTTGGGGCGTAGGCATGAGATAGGCAATGGATAGCTTTATGCATCCCCACTGCAAGTTGGATTGTTTCAAATCAAAGCAATTTAAATCACCAATTTTAATTGTGATTTAAATCAGCAAGCAGGGAACTTTGATTTAAATCTGTGAAGTGATGCTGTGATCCTTGAATGTAAGGCATCATTAAAGTATTATTCACCTACATATCTACTGTAAAATTGGATGTATTCTAAATGCCTGAGAGAGTTGACCTATGGGGGGAAGAAAGGGAATGGCGAGGAACAGGGAGGTAAAGGATGGAGGAAGAGAAAGCAGTGAGGAGACAAAGGAAGTGAAATGGTAACAGAGAAACTCAGGGTGTGTATGAACTATGGGCACTGTAGCTCCATAGCATAGATCAGGGGTCTTAAACTCAATTTACCTTAAGGTCAGTGCCAGTTCTCAAATTCTCTTAGCAGGCCAGCAGCCACCCCCCCTCTGGCCAGGCTTCAGGGGTGGGTGGGAGTCTCCACATGTCCTCCCCCCACATGGCTGATGGCCCGCGCTCATCCCCTAGCTCCACCTGTCACCCCCAGATGATTTAATATATCCTCGGGGCTTCCATCACAATCACCAGCACTGGAGCGGGGCTAGACCGGCTTCTGGCTGCTAGGTCTCCAATGCTAGGGTTGCAAGAAGGTTTCAGAAAAAATACCGAACCCTCCCCCCCCCCCAAAAAAAAGGACCCCGAGAGTTGTTAAGCAAAAAAAAAAAAAACCAAAAACCACAGCGTGGCCCCTTTTAGAAGCACGTGGTGAGGCTTTTTGGTTCTAACAGGTTGCCTGCAGTTGCCTCCCTGCGCCAGGCCAGACAGCTCCCCAGTAAGCACTAGGGTTGCCAGGCTGCCTCCGTATTGAGCCGAATAGCCTGGGATTTTCACCTCTTGGCCGAGAAAAAATCAGAAAGTACCGGACATTTTAGGTATCTGGTATTTTCTGAATTTTTTTACCGGACAGGAGGCAAAAATAACGAACTGTCCGGTTCAGTACCAGACACCTGGCAACCCTACTGCCAGCACATCCTGGTGGCTCAGGGGAGGTGTGTGCAGAGCTGTCCACTCTATAGGACATTTTGTGAGGCTGTCCCAGGCCCCGTGCTGTGGCTGGGTCCTGTGGTGGCTGCCCCAACCATCCTATGGATGGGGCAATCCCCCATTCTTAAGTTGCACTGCAGGACCCCAGGCAGGCTGGGGGCTGGCAGCAGGTATTGGGCTCTCCACATTCACTGTGACCTGGCTGGCCTGGGAGATGGCAGCGGAGCAGAGAAGGCTGCTGTGTCATTCCACTTCCCTGCAGTTCCCGCCGCCGCACCGAGTGCAGGGGCCTGATCGCTGCTGCTGCCCCGCGCTAGTCTCCTGGTCAGTAATTGCCAAGGCCACATCCCTCTGGATTAAGTAGCAAACAATTAGCTCTAAGTCCCATGGTTATATAGAGTCCTATATAAAAGAGCCCAAGGCCAGATTTTTGAGTACTCAAGCATCACCAATGAGGGCTAGATTTTCAAAAGAGATCCACTCCCATTTATGCACCTAAATGAGGGCCATATCTTCAAAATTGCTCTGCATCCAGTACCTCCCATTGTGCATTTTGAAAAGACCTCAGTGTATTGGGTGATGACCTCCTGAAAATTCCACCAAGAAGCACTTGGTAATTTGTTCCACTGTTGTGGCAGGATCAGAGGTGGTGGAGACATGAAGCTGGGTGTTCTCAGCCTGTTAAATAAATTGTAGCCTGTGTCTCATTAAATGTTACCTACAAGCAAGAGTTCTTGAGGCAGAGGCAAGGGTTTGATGACACTGCCATAAAAACTCCACCAGCGGGTTTGTAGTGCTGTTTTTGCTGTTGTTAGAATTGATGGCGATGCATGTTATAGTCCTATGTATTTAAAAAAAATAATTTATGTATGTATTTAATACTTTAGACCAATATTTGTGAGGCTCTTTGAGATCTGTGGATTGGGTATATTAGGTAAAGGTCAGATCTCAAGCCTATTACAATCCATCAGAAGAGTCCCCTTCCTGCTTTAAAGACATTTAAAAAATAAAACAAACCATTTAAAACAGTGTAATGTGTGTTTATTGACAAGGCAAGTCACCATGAAATAACTTGAATATCATGGCTTTTCATTACTATATATAAAGAGGGAAATCAGAAGAACAAAAAGCTACTTTTGAAAAGTGTTCAGTGGGGAAACAAACTGGCAAAAGCCAGGAAACTCAATCCAAAGACTACTGAATACTCCATCCTGAACTCACATTGTCTCTTTTGTTTTCCACACTCTCATGTGCTGCACACAGATTCAGTTTGCCAGTCTTAACCCTTCTGACTAAGGCCTGATCTCCATACAGTTTTTGTTCTAGTATACCTGTGTTGTGGGTGTGATTTTAATTATTTTAACAATAGAGTTATACCAGTGTAATATGTAGTATAGACACAATACTGCTGATATAAATACCACTATAATTACATCTACACTAGGGGAGCTGTATCACTTTAAGTATACTATAATTTAACTAAATAACTTTTGTGTAGAGACAAGCTTATGTGTACACCAGGAAAATTAGGATCCATGCTAAGCTGTTATTGCACTGTCATGGTGGAAGCCATAGTATATACAGGGTTGAGAGCAAGTCTGGACTGCACTTTATTTAAAAAGCCAGTGACCAGCCTACACTAGCTTTTCTGCCTGCATGCTTGTGATCCAGTGGGAAATTTTACAGTGGGAAAAACAACGTACTGTAGATGCATCTTTAATGTGTTGCTGTTACTTGTCTCGGCAGCAGCAAAATTGATGGAATGCCAAGGGACATCTGGAAGATTACCAGATTGTGTCTGGGCTATCCAGTAGTGCAAAACAGGTGCTTTCTACTATGAACATCAATAAAAACTGGATGTTTAGTGCTTGCATACATATTCCAGTATGGCCCAAATTATAAACAATGGTTTCTGAGCTGGCAAAGATATCAAACACAATAGTCTGCTAGGATGATCCAGTAATTTGGCCTCTTAAAAACAACTTTCTATCTGACAAAGTTTAGCAAAATGTTTAGTGTTGCTGTGGTTTGTTAACTTGAAAGGGGTCTGATTTATAGCCCATTTAAAACAAAAATTGCATATTGTGTTTTTAAAATAGAATTTTTTCTTTCTTCAGGTTTCCTCTAACTGAGCTATTTAAAATTGGAATTACCAGCAGAGGGTGCTGGTGATCTGTCAGAACTCAGAAGCAGTCTCTCTGCTCAGACCGAGTTCTGTGATCAAATCGGTATTTTTTTTTAATTTTAGGAAAATAAAGTGTGAATCAATTACTTGATATTCACTGTCTTGCTGTCTCTAATTGCGATTGGTGTATTTTTAGTTCCATCAAAGGAGGAATGTAATTTTTCTAAAAATTATCCATTTGCTTAAAAAAACCTTGATGTTGGTTGCCTTTTTTGCTCTCTCTGCGTAGCCTTTGAATAGAGTTTCATATGTTTTATCCTCAGCAGAGAATATCTTCCTTTTTAGATAATGAATTCTAGTTTTTCTGCTACTTTTTAATTTTTGGTTAGAATTAATATTTAAAGTCAGTTTAATATTTAATGCAGCTTTTATTAGGAGGATAATATAGCCCAAATCCTGTAATTAGTTCCACTCAGGTTTGGAGAGTGGCAGGAGCCATGTGTGTGGTTCACTGTTGGATTGAGACTATATACTTTTATTCTTGCAGGAGATGGATAAAAAGATCTCATTAGGTGTCTTTCAGCTCTGTGACCCTAACAGTAGATGTGATCTGCAAAGGACTTAAATACAAATGGACTTGTGCTTTTTATTTTTTGTTATTTTTGTTGCTTTGCTTCTTTATAATGTATAAAGAAGGTTTGAAAAATCTTTCTTTTTCAGAAAAGAAAATTTGCTTTTTTTAGCCTTAGAAATACCAAGTCTACTTTTTCTGGAGCACCCATTGAATGTCTGAGAAGATATTCTATTGTGCGTTCTCAGAATTTAGGCTTGAAATTTTAGCAAAGACTTCTTTTGGTCAAAATATTCATTAATTTTGTTGTTTAAATAGTTATTAACAACACAAACATTACACCATCTGACTAAAAATCCCATTCTTTTTGGGGTGTTGTCATGTTGTTACTTCTCCACTCATCATAGTGTTATACAGGGCAAATGCTAATTTTAAAGTTACATATATATTGGGCTTTCTTAATACAGCTCAAAGAGGCAGAAAAAAGAGATGCATGAATCTAATATTTTTCTTTGTAAGTGACCTTTTAGATAAGTAAACTGCAGTCTAGAGCAGAGGCATTAAATTTGATTGGGGGGAGTAAAGAAGCCTATGTGTAATTTTCATTGTGGCGAAATATTGATTATACTGGAATTCCAAGTCCTCAATTAGTTTTTATTCTAACACCTTTCCTTAATAATGTGTCGACATTAGATAAAAGGAGATTAATATTAGTGATACAAATAATTACTGATATCACTGATGATGGTGTTTGCAATTGATATTTTCACATTTAAATATTCATTGATGAATATGAATTAGTTTGATCAAATGATCATTGTGATGAAGTGCATGGAAAGCAGTGCCTGCACTATGACCTGCAATGCCTTTTTACACACTACTTTATAACAGTGGTTCTCAACAAGGGGTCTGGGGCTCCCTAGGGGCTGTGAGCAGATTTCAGGGGTTCTATGAAGCAGGGACAGCATTAGACTTGCTGGAGCTCAGGACATAAAGCTAAAGTCACACTGCATAGAGCTGAAGCCCTGGGGTCCTGAGCCCCACGACCTGGGGGTGAAGCTGAAGCCAAAGCAATGTAGCTCTGCAGAAGATGTTGTGACATAGGGTCTGAGGCAGTTGTCCCATTTGCTGCCCTGTAATCCTGGCCCTGGCTTTTATATACAGGAAATCAGTTACTGTGAGACTAGTGGACTAGAGTTTTTATGGCATGTTGAGGAGACCTCAGAAAGAAAAAGGTTGGGAATCCCTGCATTATATCACACAGTGAACTGTGGATCTGATGAGGGTTCCCTGTAAGGTGCGCACCTGCATGGGCGCGCATCAGGAATTTCAGTTCCGCCCAGCCCCTCAGCAGAGCCCGCAGCTGCAGCCTCAGCTGCTCCTGGGGGTGGGGGCTGCATGGCAGGAGCAGCTGGGCAGCCACCATGCAGATTGCGTGGTGGCTGCTGGAGCTGGAGCCTGAGCCATGGTACTAAAAATAGCACCATGGCCTGGCTCCAGTCCTGGCAGATGGGGCAGCTGCCTGCCACACAGCCTCACCCTCGGAAGCAGCTGGGGCCACGGCTGCGTGGTGGCTGCTGGGGCTGGGACTGCGGTACTAAAAATAGCACTGCAGCCCTGGCTTGACTCCCAGCACATAGGGCAACCACCCGCCATGCAAGGGGCAAGAGGAAGGAAAAGGAGAGGGGAGGAGTGGGTGCCAGGAGAAGAGAGGTTGAAAGGAGGGGTGAGCATGAGGAAGGCAGGGGATGGAGCAAGTCATGTGTGAGGGCACAGAGGGACGTGGGCAGAACTGGGGCAGAGGTGGTGAGGGGGTGGGCACCCATGAGGAAGAGGGCAGGGGGGGCAGGTGTTGGGAAGGCAGGGGCAGTGAGGGAAGGGGGAGGCACCAGGAAGGTGAAGGGGATAAGGGAAGGTAACAGGTGCCAGGGGCATTGTGAGATTGAAGCAGAGGGGTAGACACAGGGAGGGGAGTGGAAGGAAGGGATGGGCACCAGAGGGCAGAGGAGAGAGGCAGGGCAGGTGGGTAAAGGGAGAGAGGATGGGCAGGGGGGCTAAGGGAGGTGTGGGAACGGGGGGGGAAGGGCAGGTGCAGGGGTCAGAGAGGATGGGGAAAGGAGTGAGAAGGGCAGAAGTCAGGACAGCAGAGGAGGGTGAGGGGGGGGGGGAGCAGCAGGCACCAGGGGAGCAGATGAGGTGAGAGGGTGGGAGACATGGCAGCAGAGGGGAGAAGGGAGAGGTTTATAACTTGGGTGCCACAGTGGTACATGTCCGAACAAGCGCACATGACCTCAATATGGGTGCACAAGACAAAACTCACTCCACTCATGGATGGAAAATCTTAAAGGAAACGCTGGATCGGATCCAATGGGAGTCTTTCCATTGACTCCACTGGGCTTTAGATCCTGTGTGGAGACAAGCAGTGAACTTTTACATCCTAACACATTTCAGAAGGCCTGCCAAACTGGAGTGGGGGGCAAACGGGGAAGCTGCCCTGGGGCCCAGCGATTCAAAAGGGTCTGGGGCTCCTGGCTGCCACTGCTGTTACTGTGGCAGCTGCAGCTTCCGGAGCCTTTAAATCACTGCCAGAGCACCACTGTTGACTGGTATGCCTGGCCGAAAAGGAAACCAGCCTAAAGGAACGTCTCCCTACCCACTCCTGTCATCGGAGTTTGTCTCAGCCCCTTAGGAAAAATAAACTGACTAAAATGTGGTGCTAACAAACCGGGCATTTATGTAACCATTCACCCAAAGTAAAGAACGAAACTGTAACCAGGACCTCCATAACTAAAGGTAAGTAACACAAAGGTGGTGCACGACTGCGGCTTGGGTGAGTTCTCTTCCCCCAGGATAGGACCCTGGTAAGGAAATGGAGGATTATGAAATCACTACCATGTCCTGCAGCTTGTGGACCCTCATGGTGGTAAGACAGCTCTGGATTCCGTCTCCATATGATATCACAGGTAAAGAGCGATCAGGCTGTGTCAGCAGTGCTCCGGTGATGGTCGGCCCACTCCCCTCCCTGCGCCGTCGTGGGTGTGTGTATGTCCTTGGTGATGAGGGGTGGTAGCTGGTAGCACACCCCTTGCATGCAGGTATGTTCACCCTCCCACAACTGAACCTTAGCTGCGTGGTGCTGGCGTACTCCTCTATGTAGCGCCAGACTCTGCCACTCTGAAGGGCAGCCCCTTGTAACTCAAGAGGCAGCCCTTAAATAAGCTGCTGTTGCTGGGCAGAACCTAGCTCACGTGTCTGCCTAGTTTTCCCACCAAAAGGTCAAAAGAGCGGGAAAAATGCCCTCTGGGAGGAGGAAGAAGGGTGGCCAAGATGGAGTCCATGTTGTTGTTTCGACTTTTCAAAAATGGCATACACGTGTTATTGATTACCGAAACTTTCCCCCTACACTGCGAGGCACATTCCAGGCAGCTCTGAGGAATTGGTGGGGGGGCTGGCATGGCGCGCTCCAGGCACTTCTGCCTGAGGCCCCACCCTTTCCAGGAGCATGGAGTCAGCCCCCTCCCTCTTGCCCAGGGGCCTGGTGTGGCTGTTAGCTCCCCTGCACTTCAGTAATAACCTTTTACACCTAAAGATGCTGGTGTGTTCACAGTTCCCCTGTGAGACTGGTCTTTATTAATATATTTGTAGAAATGAGTAAATCAAATCCCTTCTTAAGAATGTGATCTTGAAGCCCTTGCTCAGGCAAAACTCTCATGTAAGTCCATGGGAGTAGGACATGGATTTAGTCAGAGCAAAGCCAATACATTTAATTTAATTTTCTGTAGTAGGTGATTGCTTATCAGCATTCTGTTTGTTCAGAATTGCTCTGTAAAAGGGAGCCTGTGCTTGCTAATTATAGCACATCCCTTACAGGCTGTAGCTGAAAGGGATTCCTGGTAGAAATATTGCTGCTTATTTTGTTTTCCATGTTCAGTGGGTGAGGCTGCTGCTTTTGTTCCATTGCACACTAAAGCACCAAGTAATCTGTGCTGGGGACTGGGTTAAGGAACTGTGTTTAAACTGTACCAATCCTACTGGAAAAAAATTATGCATAAAGCCTGCAATAGACAGGGTCTGAAGCTGTCTATGGCCATGTCTGCAATACAAATTTTGGTCGACACAAGTTATGTCAGCATAAAGCTGTAGCAGTTAGTATAGTACTTGTGTGTGTCTGTACTTGGCTCCTTCCATCAGCATTAGGAATGTAATAGTATAGTCGATTAACCGATAAGCAAAAGCTTATGGGTTAATGGTATACACTACACATATTTCCCTTCCCCACCCCTGCCAGTTAATTTTTTAGCAGGCTGGCCAGCAGCCTGGCTCAGTCCTGGCTTACGCCGGATCCGGGACCTACCCGCACTGTGGCTTTGCGTTTAAAGTGTATTAGGAGCCAGGCGGGCAGGCAGCCTAGCTCAGTTCAGGCTTGCGCCAGGTCTGGAGCTGAGTCCCCTCCTGGACAGGAGCTGCTGCCACTCCATCCACCCTGCTGCCTCTTTATCAGAGGCAGCAGCACATGATGACAGGCAGCCATTCCGTGAGGGGAGCTGGATTTAAACTGGCTCACCTCGCAGACCAGCTCCCACCTAGCACCCCATGATACAGAGGCAGCAGTGCAGAGTGGCAGAGGGCTTCTTGGGAGTGGGGCAGGATTGCACTGACTACCAGCCCCTCTCCCAGAGACTATAGAAAAGTTGAGTAACCGATAAGAATTCATGAGGTTGATCGACTATTCAGTTAACCGATATTTAACTTCCCTAATCAGCTCTGCATTCAGCAGGAGTGCTTGTGTCATTGAAGAATGTGGTAGGTAGCTCAGTGTGAAGCTCACCATTGTTCAGCACACTAGCACTGGGGAAGTTTTGGCAGTGCATGGTGGGAAGAAATGAGTCTCGTAGGAGTGAGTGTCTGTGAGCCAGAGGTCAAATTCCCAACATGCAACTCTCTCCATCCCATAATGCGGTCTCTAGCCTATAATTTTTGTGCCTTTTATACAAATTTCACAAACTCATGCAGCCCATATCACTGTGAACCATCTCTGATAGAAATATGGGACTCACACAACTCTGTACTACTGTCATAAGCATTGGACTGTATTTACAGAGCTGTAAGAAAAATATCAGCGGGGAACATGATGATTTTCTTGTTAGGGTAGATTGCTGTGGAACATAGCGAAAACCAATTCAAGGTTGTGGGTAGCTTTTATGGAGCAGTAATAGATAGTAGAGTACTGCTTCTAGACCCAAGAAACGATCACTTACTGCTATGATCGCATTGTAATGCAGGCATGGGATGATGAGCAATGGCTGCAGAACTTTCAGATGCACAAAGCTACGTTCCTGGATCTGTGAGCCAAGCTCACCCCCTGCCCTCCAGCATGGGGACACCAACATGAAGAGCTGCACTGAAAGTGGAGAAGTGAGTGGCAATCTCACTGTAGAAACTTGCAGCATTGTATTGCTGCAGGTCAGTGGGAAACCATTTTGGAATGAGAAAAATCCAGTGAGGGGTCTGTTGTCGTGCAAGAGAGCAGGGCCATTAATTGTCTCCTGCTCCTCTGACTTTTGGCAAGGCACAGGATGCAAGGGATGCAGCAATGGGGTTCCCGAACTGTGGTGGAGCAATAGACAGCACGTTTGTCCCTTTTTTTGGCACTAGACAAACTTGCCTCAGAGCACATCAGCAGAAAGGGCTACTTTTCTATGGTAGTGCAAGTGCTGGCAAATCCCGGGGACACTTGACTGACATCAGTGTTGGTTCTCAATACTGACACCATATCCCACAGCAGGTAAGGGTTTTAGAGGCACTGAGAACACAGGCATTCCAAACACAGCCCAGACCTGTATGCTGTGAGCCTATTAACTGCTATGGTGCCTGCCAAAGTTATTATTGACTGGCGTGGGCAATTGTCCTACCATGGAGGAAAAAAAATAGGGCTGCCATCTGTAGAAACCTTCAGCTGAGGACTGCAGAGGTCGTCCAGGAGAAGTTGCATCGGAATCTCTCAGGAGGATTCAAGGGACATCCTTGTGTACAGAAACAAACTGCTCCACATACACTCCCCCCCATTCCTTAACTCTACGGGAGACTGAAAAACAGATAACAACGCTCCCTCTCTTTGTTGTACCGCTACCTCTTCTAGTGCAAATAAATTAATGAAAAGTTCATGGCTGTGACCTGTTAAATTGGGGCACTGTCAGTATATCACTGTAATGGGAAATACATTTATATTCTTGCCCTGCATCAGGCTCACCCATGCTCGGCTATTAGGACTAAGTGGGTGGAGTCTCAAACTGGTGCTGAATCATGGCATAGCTGAACTACCCAGTCACATGGTCCCCATCCTCTTCCCCCTTCTCTTTTTTGCCCTCACTATTTACACTAGGGGCTTGTGCCTTGGGCTACTTGAAGATATCCCTGGTGGCATGCATTGTCTCCACCAAGTTTGGCATGCAGCTCTTTGTAAAACTGGCAGGTCTGTGACCCAGCACTGGATTGACTATTGGCCTTCCTCACACTATTCCTTTGCTTTCACACGCCACTGTTGATGATCCATATTATATTCTTCTCCTGCATCCCCCTTGCAATCTGCTTGTAGATGTCAGTGTTTCTATGGCTGGTCCATAGCTGTGCTAGCATACTCTCATCTTCTCATATGTCCAGGCTCAGAAGATCCAATATCTCCAATTTACTTGAAGCTGGAGCACATCTGGATTGTGCACAGAGAGCAAGATATGCTTGCCAACCTGGACAATCAGGGAAAATCATTAAAAAAATTCCCAGGGCTTTAAAGGGGAGGGAGGCCTTTCAGACTCTGTAACCCCTGGGCAGCAGAGATCACAATTGTGATGAGAGTGGTTGTTATTGGGCATTGTGGGACAGCTATTGGAAGACTGTTAAGGCTGACATAAGTAATGCAATGTCTATACTTATGCTACGTCAGCCTCATTTCATAAACTGTGACTCAGTGCTGCTCAGGAAGGTGTTATTACGTTGCTGTAATAGGGTACTTATATCAGTTGGAGACAAATTTAAGTGTAGAAACATGCACAACTAGGTAGATTGACGATGAGTTATGTCAGCCCAACTTTGTAATGTAGACCAGGCCTATGTAAAAATTTTCTACAATAATTACTTTGCCCATTGCAGTTTGGTAAATTATATGGTTATTAAAATGTTTACATGGCTACAGTTTTATTGTGCAGAATTAGTAAACTGCTGTAGAAAGACACTGTGAGCACTGAGATGGGGAAGCAGGACCACGTGGCCCATGGGAGAGAAAAGGTAGGTGAGGCAGTATCTTTTATTGGACCAGCTTTTGATGGGAAAAGAGATGAGCTTTTGAGCTACACAGAGCTCTCCAGCAGATATGGCCCATAGCTGTTCAAATGTATGAATTCTGGAAGGCAGAATTTTCCTAATAATCCCAAACATGTTAGGTTTTACAGTAGCAACTGTAAATATAATTGGTATGCAAGTACCCATCATTACCATCTCTTGGTATACTGTTTCACATTGAATTTATGCCTTATCTTCACTTCTGCTGGGACAAGTGGATTGAGCTTTCTCTTTTCATTAGGTGCAGTTTACCCCAATCTCGCCAGAGGGGAAGCTTTAAGATGGCTCCATCTTATGTTTTTCTATTGATGCTATGGATGATCCTTTCATATTAAGCCATTATTGAACTCAGTTTGTAGGTTTCTTGAAATTCCATAAATCTCTGAGTGAAACGAATGTGTAGGGCCTTATTCTCTGCTTTTCTTTGGCAATGTTATACCTCTCACACAGCGGGGAACTCGCAGGCATTGGGGAGCCTGCCAGTGTTCCCTCTAAGATTTTCTATGAGCGGACTGAGTTTTGTCTCGTGCACCAATATTGAGGTCATGCGCGCTTGTTCGGATGTATGCTGGTGTTGCACCCACCAGTTACTAACAAATATATTCACATATATATGAATACTAAAACAGCCCTTTCCCAGTCACAAAGACTAAAAAGAGCTGTTAAACCAGCACTTTCACCCACACATCTTTATTATAATGGTTGACCCTAAGTGTCAATGTACTGTATTTTCCCGCAATCTGCTTATTGACCACCCCTGCACTATATGATTTGTCACCACACACAACACAGAGGCCTTACAGCCATTCTGAAGGAAATGGGTGCTTCCCAACAAATGAGCCTGTAAATAATGAATTGTGATGGTTGCAGCAGGTACAAGAACAATCCCATTTAAATTGTTTAACTATAAAAAATGTAGTTAAGATCAGAAAGCTGAAATCTGGAAGGAAAAGATGGAATTAAACATTGCTAAAATACAGAAGTTATCAAAGCCCAGGCCAAAAGAGATCTCAGCTGGAAAAAAACAACAACCTTGGTAAAAGCTTAAATATAAAAATGAATAGCAGTTTAGAAATGTAAGCAACTTAAATGAGTCATTTGTTCATAACTTGGAATTTACACAGCGTCCCCCAAAGCTCTTTGAAAGTCTAAAGTCATTTTAAAAACAAAAAAGTTCAAAACTTAAGCTAGTAAAAGGTAAGCCAAGAAAGTTTAAAATATCACTGCTCTACAGCCAAAATGCTTCTGAAATAAATGTAGTCAAACTTTACTAATTCTGGGTCACTGAGAACAAAAATGATGCTTAAAATTGTTGATTGGCTCTAGTTTTCAAGA